>OZ008370.1:62290702-64690702 GCA_963931995.1 Phaonia tiefii
ACTCCGGATAAAGCCTATTAACCAGGGACGTTGCGGTGAGGTTTTGAACGAGGTGTTCTCCAATTTTTTGTTTATTTCTAAATTGCGTCTGTACTTAGTTTATATCCAGGACCACGACGAGGACGTGATAGATAACGATCCCACTTTTGTTTTGAAGTTTTTTTTTGTTTTTTTCGGCTTTTTGTATTTTTGTTTTTTAAGTTTTTTTTTTGCATTTTTTTTTAAATATACATATATTTTTTTATTTTTTGTATATGTACTTTTTATATAAAAAATAGCTTATTTTAATATTAATTCAATGCGTCATTTGTTTATTAGTTTCGATGACCGTGTCATAGAATGATTTTTGGTTTTATATTTTTAAGAAAATATTACATAATTAAAATTCTATTCATATTTTCATGTTTTTCTATTCATATTTTTCTATTTCATATTTTTCTAAATCCTATACATTTTATATATTTGAAAATCTAAAATATTTTTTATTTATAATAATATTATTATAAATATTTTTTTTTATAATAATATTATTATGCGTAACAAATACTTTAAATTTATAAATATATAAAAAATAGAAAAATATGAAATACAATAACAATTTTAATAATAAAATATTTTCTTAAAAATATAAAACCAAAACTCATTCTATTACGTGGTCATCAAAACTTTAAAAAACAAACTACCTATTGAATTAATACTAAAATAAATTTTATTTATTTAAAATTTTTATTTATACATCAGCTCAATACATCGAGATTTTTGTATAAAAATTTCGATGACCTGGTCATAGAAAATATTTTTTGTTTTTATATTTTTTTAAAAAAGCCTTCTCAATTGAAATTAATAGCAATTCAGATAATCTTTCTTCGTGCATTTGATTTCTTGAATAAGTTTTTATTCTCTTAAGCGCAGAAAATTACCTTTCCACTTAACTAGTTGATGTTGGAATTGTTAGAGTTAGGGAACTTAAATTAAATATCTCAGAAAATGTGTCCTTCAAATCCAAATTTAATAAAATCCCAGGTATTTCGTTTATAGAAATTTGATTGAAGTGTGCATTTGAGTAAAAAACTGTTAGTTCATTTTTAAGTTTTACAATATCAAAAAAAGATCCATATAATTGTTTTAGGCTTTCAAAAGCTTCAATTGAAAATATTTTTTGATACTGATTAAATTACTTTGAATTTAGTAACTCTAAAAATTTCAAATTTTTTAAAGATTTAAACCTGGTATCCATTTGAGTGTGCAATGTGTCGATTATTTTGTGAAATACATGTTTATATCGCAATTCAAATGATTCCAAATCTTCTCCTCGTTTGGGAATTGCAGAAACAATATATTTTGCAGAATTAAATACATAATTAAAGTTAGATCTAGTATCTATTATACGTTTTTTTGTTATTTCAATATATTCACAGCAATATTGAATATCCAATGGCTTTTTTTTTTAAGAATATCGAATAATATATCCGTGAACGAAAAAATTTCATTAAAAGTTTTTAACATAAAAACTGTGTTGAAATTATTTAAAACTTGAAGGAAGCCTCTTGCCTGAATTGCGTCCGCGCCCCAAGTATCTGGATCACCAACCATTTCTTCAAATAATATCATTAGATCAGAATGGTATGAATGTACTATATTTACTAGCCGAGACGAATAATTCCATCTCGTTGTGGCAATAGTGGGAAGCCTTCTTTTTACCACCTGATCAAAAAAAGATGTTCTCTTAGTAGATTAGGAGAAAATGCTGATAATCCAGACAAAGCTGTAAAAAATATTTTGACTTCCTGAAGAAAGTTTACAGATTGTGATAGAACTAGGTTTAAAACATGTGCATTACAGTGAATAAAAATAACATTTAGAAACTTCTCTCGAACTTTAGCTTGGGTTCCATTCAATTCACTTGACATAACCGCAGCGCCGTCATAGGTCTGAGCTACTAGCTTTTTCCCCCAATTTTTAAGTTCTATTAAGTCTATTATATTTTTAACGATTGCGTTCGCTGTTCGATCATCACTAACATCCAAGTATTTATAAAATCGTTCTCTTGCAAACCCTTTACAATCTACATATCAAAAAACGATGGACAATTGTGATTTTTTTTAATGTCTGTAGTTTCATCTAGCATTACCGATATACACGAGGTTTCAGAAATTTCGTTGTCAATATTATTTAAAATAACGGTAGCAACACAGCAAATTAAATCGTTTTGTATGTATGTAGTTAGAAGTGCCCTTAAACAACTGAGCAGAAGATACGTGACCATTTAATATACTGTCGTATTTACCAATTATATTTAAAAGTTCAATGTAATTTCCCTTATTATCTGAATTTTCCGATTCGTCGTTACCTCTAAAAGCTAGTTCTTGGGAGCCAAGATAACAAACTGTATCAATTAGTCATTCTAATACTAGTCGATTTTCTGAGACCTGCTCATTGTGCCTTGATACAGAAATCCGTTTTTGTTCGTCGAGTAAAGAGTCAACGCGAATATTTCCGAATGTTTTCAAATTAATGCTGGTATGTATTAATATGAACTTAAGTCATCTGGTGTGTTACAGTTGCAGCAGTTAAGTGGTTTAAAACAAAATAAAATTTGGAGACAAGTAAAGATGACTTCGGGGCGACGATATTTTGTGTACTTTTTGGTAAATTAATACATTATGTAGGTTCTTGTACATTTGAAGAACTTCGTGGAAAATGTTATATAGTTTTAATTAAAACATGAACACGTTCAATTCAATTTTACCATTTTCTCTTAACTCTCAACATAATAGCATTTACGACTCGAGAGCGAATAAAAATAATAGATGTTTGTGGAAGAATCTGGTGTTATTACGGCTACAAGTAGGCAACTGCTTCGATATAGTATGCAAAAGTTTGATATGAAACCTCTTGAACGTTACGTTTGTATATCTGCGAATTGTAACGTGTGAAAATATAGCCCCTATTTACTGTCAATTCCGCAATTTATAATTAACCTTGTTTCAGTAACGATTCATAAAGCACCGCTGGATGTAAAAGTCTTAACAGTAGGTATGTTTTTATTTACGCTGCTAGCTTAAAAAGTATCATAATTGGTACAGTGTATAACGATTGGCTTCAGCTATCGACTTCATGATAGATTAACTTGTCGCTAACAAGATTTTGATCATCGTAGATATTTCACAATGGGGCACATGTAGAAGGTGTTTCAAAAGAAGTCATCCGATGATGTTTGGCTCTCATTTGTTTCTAAAGGAAATACTTCGATCCTGTTTTTGATTATGTTTATTTGGTTAAATTGAGAAGATGATACGGGTTAAATGGGCGCCGTCACAATTGATTGCCATACGGGCTATCTATCTATCTAACTATCGCTTCCACGAGTGATGCACGAGGAGCCATTACACCCGCTCAAAGTGACTGCATAGTGCGCTGTTCACGCTGGAGGAGTCATCGGGCAATTTTTTTTCGAGAACGCCGCTGGTCAAATGACAGCAGTGGACGGTGCGCGCTATAGAGCCATGTTAACCGAGTTTTTTCTGCCGCAATTCGACGAATTTAGACTGGTGGACATGTGGTTCCAACAGTACAGAGCAACGGCACATACTGCGCGAGCCACAACCGATATTCTGAAGGTGGCGTTCCCGGGTCGCCTCATCTCTCGTTTTGGCGATTTGCAGTGGTCCGCAAGATCGCCCGATTTAACCGCTCCAGACTTTTTTTGTGGGGTTTTTTGAAGTCCCGTGTTTACGTGAACAAGCCCGAGATCCCGGGAGCCGTCAAGGTCAACATTCGACACGAGTGCTAGAATCTGTCGGCCGAAGTTCTCGCCGAAGTTATGAAAAATGCCATAAAACGAGCCCTTATGGTAATCAATTGTGACGGCGCCCATTTAACCGATATCATCTTCTTAACTTAACCAATAAAATTCTAAAGGATCAAATAAACTTAATCAAAAAATAGAATCGAAGTTTTTCATTTAGAAAAAAAATGAGAGCCAAACAACATCGGTTGACTCCTTTTTAAACACCTTTTATTAATCTACTTTTATACGCACCTAAGCCCAGTTCTTTTTATTTGTAAAGGTGGTATCTTCTTTATAGAAGCGTATACAATATCACGCTTAATATAATCGTTTAAAATGTGATAGAACAAGCAGTGAACCATTTGAAAATATGTGTGTCATTTAATTGGCATTGAATACATTTTGGGGAGATATTTCAAAACAACCAATTTTAGAAACATTAATAGGTTTTGAAGAGAATTGATTTTGTGATTAATAAACCTATTTTATTCTTCGTTTAACATTATTATATTAATTTATAATACTTTTATTGTTCTTGAAAGCAGTTTGACTTTCTTACAAGTTACCAATTTGCACATCCAAATAAGGTTTATTGGAGGAAATTTATCATGCTGTTGCTTTTCCTAAGTCCTCTACAACGACGAGCATTACATTACAGGCTTAAAATTTACGATTTATTAGCGTAATCAACTTAACGTTTTTTGGTTGATGAACAATTTAGTTAACAGGTGTTGAATGTAATTATTTATAACTATATTATCCACCATTCGCATCAGTTGTATCGGGAGTGTCAAGTAGGTAAAGTCGCGTTTCCTTTTTTATTGAACTTGTCTTTCGACATTTTCTAAAATTGGCAAATTCGATCAACTTTTCAAATTGCTTCAGTCAAGTCGTGTGTTATGCATCCTCCGTCTAGTCTTTGCACAAAATGTATTAAAGCAGCAAATTACAAGTATTTCGCTTGTCATTTATGTGGAGGTAGAGCTAGGTTTAGGTTCAAGACAACGATGGCAACATGATTGATACTAACAAGCGACCTTTGCAAAATACGTTTGATTGGGTTGATGTGCAGACTCGTTGGTGTAAGAAGGGGCGTGTAACTGAAGTAGTGCTGCATCTAGTGATATTCACTAAGTTGTTCGTAAGTATTGGATTAATTTTATTGGAATTCCAATAATTGGGGAGAGCTTCTCAACCATTGATCTGTGCGAGTTCTAGTTTTACACTCACTAATTGGGACCTTCAGTTCTACACCGGTTCTGAACGGTATTTTTGAGAAGCTTTTGCATGGCTAAATACTCGATAGTGTCGCCGTCACTGAGCGAGTTGATCGCCGTCGACAGAAATACCATTGCACCACCGATGGCTACGACGGAATTATTAGCGGCAGCAATATCATAAATAAGTTATGATGAACTTTAAACTGCAAGCTGTTTTTTGATATTGATTTTAATCTTTGAGTCGTCACGGTTCGGGAAAAATATTTTTAAATAGGTCTGGTCCAAATAAGAGAAACACACACTATAGTTTTCTAGAATTATCCTATTATACGGATCTTTCACCGTGTACAATCTTCTGGGACCATATTTGGGACATAGAATATTGACTTCCAACTATTCAGAAATTCGAACTTCTTATAATTCAATTTGGTTAAGGTTGAGTGGCAGGGAGGTGTCCGGTCTCGATAACTACAGCAAAGCGTTAGTGCTTTAATGTGTAGCTTGGAATGCATACAGTTCTCTAATAGTGACCACATACCTTTAGTCGCCGTCAGGGCATAATTCCTCAGGAAGAGCTGACAAGTTCATCTGGTTTGCAGTTCCCTGGTTTGTCCCTGTGACCCGGTGGTATCCAAATAATGTGAGTACTAAACGGTTCAGCCAGCTCATTAATAGATCTGTGACGGGCAAGAGCAATTCTCGAATTATGGAAGTCAGTTTCCAGGGGCTTGATGGTAGCTTGTCCATCAGAGAAAATATTGATTCTCTCAGCCAATCCGCTACTTCTCTAGTAGCTAAGATTTCTACCTGGTAGACCCTTCAGTGAGCAGACACTCTTTTCGCAATGGATAACCCTAGGTCCTTCGAAAAGGCTCCAAAGCCTTCTACACCAACCTGCAAGTTTGAAATGCTCTGTATAGAAGTTCACGAATCACCTATGTTCAGGGATGCGACTATTCCATTCATGCCTACCAGGTATAGGAGTGTGTACTTCTAGTTAGGAGTGTGTACTTCTATCGTACTTCTAGTTAATCGACACTACCTGGAAGGTTGAGAGTGGCACTATGTCCGCCGCCATCTTCTGACCAAATTTGCAGTTCCCCAAGTCTAACAGCAGTAGCCGTGACTTTCTGCCTGGCTGCAATGTCCAGTGATATTAAATATAGTATGGTTAATATTCAGTGAATCAGTCGGTGGCGTTCTCAATGCAACAATCAATCCAGCTTTCTCGCAGTAGGTGGATTTCCGTAGAGTCGTCCACCAGACGATAACGCCATGCAGCATAATCGGTCTAACTAATGCGGTAGACATCCAATGAACTATTCACGGGTTTAGACCCCAGCGTTTTCCAACTGTCCTTTTACAGATATCACCGCCTTTTGGGCTCTTTCCACAGTGTTGGTTTTAAAGTTTGACTTCCTGTCGAGTAAAATACCTCACTATTTTGCGCGTTAAGAGAAGGGTATTTCAATATTCCCTATGGAGACAAGCAGAACAAGAGTTGCTGCTGAAAAGAACCAGCTCTGCCTTGGTTGGGTTTACCCCAAAACCATCATCCGAAGCCTATCTCGCGGAGGTTTGAAGGGTGTCATCCCCTAAAGCCGTTATTGCCGCAGTTATTTCGACCAGATTTACATTAATAAAGGTTCCCTCTATGTTTATACATTCATTAACAGCGAAAGAAACTTCTGGAATGCTTACCAGATGCAGAGCGATTTCGGTGGAGCTATCTTTGCTGTTGAGTAGACAGTATAGCCTGTGATCTATGTTGGTCCTAAAATAGCTATCGATTAATTTCTCCAAGTTTTTTAAAAGAAATGATAAACAAATGGGTAGGAAATCTTTAGGTTCTGTATGTGGTGTTTCCCCGCCTTAGGAATGAAGGCAACTTCAGTTTCCCTCCAATTCCAACGTGTGGCTGCTTGCTTGATGCATCCGGTGTAGATCTGTTTGAGCCAGGGCACCAGTCTCATAAGTCACTGCATGTAGTTTCGCCGGCGAGACATTGTCCGGTCTTGGCGACTCGAAAGGCTTATAGCTCTTTATAGCTGTTGGTCATGTTCTGAGCAGATTACATTTCTTTCGACTGAGGCCACAGGTGGTTTTACACGACATGTATTTTACATATCGCATGTCACATTTTTGACCCGTCCGTTTTTCGTATGCCTGTCAAAAGTATTAAAAAGAAGACGGCTCTTAATTTGTTGTGTTTAAACGTTCATGTGTAAACCATAGGCATAACCTCTGCTTGTCATTAACAGCTGATGTTGTCATGTCGCAAAACATAATTTTATAAATTTTGTGAAATGGATTCAAGAAGAACAACTCCTTGGAATTGTTCTCCTTTCACAATCGCTTTGTTGTTTATCAAAAAACAGCTGATGCGATACGGTTTTACATACAAAAATAGAACACGCCCTATTACAAAAATTGTCATATGTTTTGCATATGCATTGTTCATATGGCATGCTTGACAGCGTTCACACGACATGCATACATTTTTTCATCTGCAAATTGGCATGCGATATGTAAAATACATGCCGTTTAAAAGATGCTTCAGTGGCGGTAAGACTACCGAATATTTAACCAAAATACCGTTCGCATGCGGTATGAAACTGTAGGTCACTATCAGTGAATGTAAAACTAGAAAGTGCATACCTCACTGGTTTCGAAAAGTTCTCCCCAATCCCCTTTATATCGCTGAGTTCATTGATAAGGACAGTTTGAAAGCCCGATGACTTTTAGAACTTCCCTTGTAGACAAATTAAATTCAACACTAATCCTGGCAACCAAAGACGACCAATCTTATTGCGCAATTTGGAAACATCGTATAAGACAACCAAAAAGTCGTCACAAATCACTCAGTCTCATTTCTCTCTCGTGTCATGTCTTGATAATTTTCCACTTTATGTAATTGTTATTTAACATGGTTGGAGTTTGTATAGTTACATACAATAACATTAACAAAAACTGCTCATGCATTGAAATATTCCAGGAAGAGAGTAAGAGAGAGAGAGAGAGCAACGAAGCGTGACAGTTCACTCGTTTCCTTTGTTGGCATTCCACTCGAGACCGTCGACCGTCTACTTAGCACATAGTTTTCGGTTTACAGAATTCCATTGGGGTCGTACCAGAAAAAGTGGCGTCAAATATTTAAGTCGCCAAAAGAGGTCGTCACGCTAGAAATCGGCATTGGGTGATATTGGACGATTGGAGACTGAAAGTGCGTGAGGTGGCAGAGGCTGTAAGCGTCTCGCCTAATCGGGTAAATAACATTTTGCATCAATATTTGGACATAAAAAAATATCCGAGGGATGGATGCGGCGATCACTCACTCGATTATAAGAGCCACCGTGTGACTAGGAGTGTGTTTTGCGCCGTGTCGTATATGTGGATAAAACATGGATCCAAGTTAATTCGACAGTTTATAGGGATGCATGTGGTGTCATACACATCGATGGCCTTGAAAAGGGTACAACCACCACCGGGGGCATATTATTTGTAGCTGTTGGACACTCTCACACCAAGACAACGCACCAGTGCACTGGTCGCACAGTAGTCGCAGTAGACCATAAACTGGGCTACAAATTGCTATCTCATTCATCATGATCTCCGGATTTAGCCCTCAGTGACTACTTTCTATATTCAAACCTGAAGAATGAATTGGTCGTCACTTAAATAAACGCCTATTTCGTGGACCTTGCGAAAACCTAATATTTAGAAGGAATAAACAAATTGAAAAGCGACGGACTAAATGTCTCGAGCTAAAAGGACTAAGTTGAGAAATGAAAAAAAGACTATGTTGTGAAATAAAACAATTTTTTGCCGAAAAATATCATTTAATCATAATCATACACCACGCAGTTGTGAAATTGCCCTCGTATAGCCCTTACCATATACTTCGTAAGTGCAGATCGCACCATCGAAATGCTGTTGTCACAGCCGAATTGACTCTGAAGTCTAAATCCGGCTCTGGTCGCAACCGTCGGGGGAACTTAAAGATCTCTTTCGATGTTAGTTATACCAACACAATAACTGCCTTAGATCTTTGTTGTTATTTGTTGAGAAAACGTAAATTGACATCTGTGGTAACTCCCACCCATGTACCTCCCACACAAAAGTTGTGCGGTCGTTGTTGTAATAGTATGAAATATTTACCCATTACATAGCATGAAGGGACTGCGGAGAGCTTCTCTACACTTTTTAGTTGTGTACTCACTGTTTGAAACCTAATGTTTTACACTGATACCGAACGGATTTTTGAGGAGATTTTTCACGGCTTATGAGTCGATAGTCTCGCCGTCACTATGAGAAGTAACCGTCTGGTAAGATGGGCAGAGCAGGGATCGAAGTCACGGCCTCTTACACAAGAGTCACGGCCTCTTACACACTAGCGATTGCACCACCGACGGCTACAAGTTCAGTAAAATTCACCCGATCACAGTGAAATTCGGTACTGCACAATATTTTGTCAAAGCCCACTTTATAACTGAAAGCGTTTTTGCCACCAATACAACTGTTAGGCGGATAATGATAAATGATAGACACGAGGAACTACGAAAATGCAACAGATCTATATTAAGTTTGGAATTGGACAATATTTTCCTCAACTGCACTCCGCTACCGACGACCATTTGGTAACCTGAAGGTTGGTCGGTAGCTACCACTTGTTTGACTGAACCATTTTAAATGATAATCGGATGAATGTGGGTGAGAATGCGAATATGTCGGTTCACCCCACGGAAATGACTAGATATTAGTGTTTCATAAGACCAAATTTATAACAAATAATAACCCCTGGACATATTTTAAAATCTCTTAAATTAATTTGGTTTGACGAGGCCGGGCCGAAGAAAATAAGGTACAGAATTTGGTTGGCAAAAAATCGTTCTATGGATCAAGTAGAATACACACACTAAATTTCAGAAAAAAATTGAGTTGCAATTTGACGTTTTGAAAAATTGTAAAATAATTAAGGAGTAGCAACATTAAAAATTTGTTCCCCTAATTATTCCATGCACTTCATTGTAAAAATGTTGATGCCATCGGATAGCGAAAACCCTGTAACACTTTTGAGGACATTCGTAATGCGTTATATCGGCATTTACCTTTTCTCTATAATTCATTTATGATAAGTTGTCAAAATTGTTTAGCAACAGCAAAACCCTAAATTGTTTACATCGAAGTTTAAAGTAAATTGCATTTATTGGATATTTCAACGGTTTTTTTTTAAATTTGTTTGCGTACACTCATACATTCAGGGCACATGCTACAAAATAGTAATTCATACAAGGTGGCGCAAAAGTAAACTTCCGATGTTTTTTGGCTGTAATTTTAAAAAAAAATGAAAAACTTTGATTCTTCTTGTGGATTATTTTTATTTGGTCTTTTAATTTTTTTTACATCAAGTCGAGAATATGATGTCATGTAAATGGCCGCCGCCACAGTTGATTGTCATTTGAGCCCTTTGTATGGCATTTTCCATCACTTTGGCCAAAACTTCCGGCGATACGTCCTCACATTCTTGACGAATATTGTCTTTAAGAGCTGCAAGAGTCTGAGGCTTGTTGACATAAACCCGCGACTTTAAAAGGCCCCACAAAAATAAGTCTTCGAGGCGAGCGGCTAAACGTCGCAGTGTTTCACCAGTAGGCGTTGGACGGCCGGGAAATCTGCGACAAAATTCACGTTGTGCCAAAGTCACCGACCGATTATTGGTCAAATAAATAGTCAGCAATATTCCGCGTTCTGGAACAGTGTAGCGTAACATTGTTTATTAACGTGTATTTCGCATGTGTTTACTACACAAATGTCAAAACAGAACTGACATTAGGGGCCAATCGCAAAATTTATAGCATTTTCTGATAGGAGGATTACTTTTGCGCCACCTTGTATAAGAATGCTTTAGAGAGAAAATTTGTCTCATCTCATGTTTTCATTCACTCTCTAAGTGGTGAGGTCGGTGTAATAGAGAGCTGCTCGGCTTACACTAGGTCGAGTCACAAGAACTGTTGATTTAAATTTTGCATGTCGTTTTGGTTAAGAACTGTGAAATTTAAACTTATTTTGAACTTTTTAATTATATTTGGATTATCAGTGGAGGTTAGGGGGTTTATAGTTTTTTCTGAAGCTTCTGTATGTATTCTACTTGACCCATAGAATTTTTTGTTTGCTAATCCTGTTGCTTCAACTTTTTTTCAGACCTGCCTAATGTCTATAGTATAATTTGTCTCCTTTCCGTATCAAATAAATGGGTGGTATAGTATACAAATTAATAAAAAAAAATAATTTTAACTGAATCGATACGACATAGCTCAAAGGTGGCAAACGATGATAGTGAAAATCATAGACAATGTAAACAAATAGATGAAGCACAAGTGTTGGGAAAATTTTAGTGAATGGGTAATTCTCTATATGTCGTTGAAAGCATTAAATGGGATTTTTTTGTTCCCAAAAAAAAGTCAAAACATATGCCAATAAAGATCTAAAATTTCATATCAAAAGACAAAATGATTTTCAACAAAAATATCAAGAATACATGAATTCAACACGTTTTTTAAAGAAGAATATCTGATGGCCATCGAATTGCAAAGCCATGTCACCACCGTCTATGTCCTAATAAATTGGTTCTTCCACCGGTTCAGCTACCATTCCTTATTGAGAGTCCTCAGACCCTCTAACGGTTTTGGCATCTGCGACCACAGAAGTTGCTACAGTTTTTGGGCGCGGAAGTTTTTAGATTAAAAATGTGTTCCGGGATGTTCATCTTAGGGCGGTCTTACGGCTTTTCTCCTATTGATATCCCAATACCGGCCTCATGGCTTTTCAATAGTTTTTTATATAAGAAACAAATGCTATCATTTAAAATCACATACATTTTGTCACATTTTCCATTGTTTAAATTACATTCACAAAAATTTCCCACAATTTTGTATAAACGTCAATGAGTATTATGGGAAACTTCAGTGAAAGTGACAGTAGTACAGGACAGCACGTAGTGAACAAAGTTGGCAATGGTCGCGCTTTATCTAGTATTTCCTTTATCTATATTGAAAATAACTTAAGTGACATAAAAACTAGTTCCTTTGTAAATAGGACAATGAAACTGGTGAAATCGATTACTAACCACCATAAAGAAGTTTATTGTGAATTTTATGCTGATACTTTCACTAAAAATAGACAGAACACTGAGGAACCAATTAATGATCACGTCGTTCTTGGAGATCAATCTATATTTGTCGCGTAGGGATTGCTCCCCGGATCTCAAAACTGGCTTCCAATATTTTTCAGCATGTCACATTTTTAAAATATGTACGTGTTCTATCACATATTAAAAATATAAGAGCAGTTTTTTGGGTTATACAATACAATTAGGCATTTCACAAGGTCTCGTACTTGTCGTACCTTCTCACAACAGTTGTACGAATTTTGTTATTGGCTTCCATATAAAACTAACTTATGACAAGTACAACATCGAAGGTATGTTTACTAATTTTCGTACTTTACTAGTGCTGTTCTTCTTGTACCGAGTTTGTTATTACCGAATACATTTGAGAAGTAACATCACTACATAACAGCTGTTGTTGTTATTTATTATTACTTTAATGTTTTGTGATTAATTAATTTGGAAAAAATATATACGACATAAAACAAAAAATGCAATAATGGTTATTCACAACTACCGTACTTAGGAACGACAATCCAGTACAACATTACGATATTACGAGAGCTTGTGAAAACCCTAAAAATATTACCTGTATTTATTGGAGTTTTATACACCTCAGTCGTTGCTATATTTTGGAACACGAAATTTGTCACTCAAAATTGTCATATTTCTTTAATTGTGATAAAGATAAGTGGTTATAAATTGTAAACAATTATATATGATTGTTTATTTTGGCCTTCCACATATTTTAGCACCTGTAGGAACACAGCTCTGTGACGGATATCCTCCATCTGTTGGAGGCACTACAGAAGCTATTGTCCAAATACAACTGCCAAACAATGGATGACCCATAGGTGAGTAACGCTAGGGGAACTCCAAGGAAGCAAAGTCCACAACTATTTTGTAGGCCTTATATTTTCCATTGGTGCCAAAGTCTGTGATGGTTGTGTCTCCTTCCTGGAACTGAGTTGCAATTAAATATCTAAACATCAATGGTGTCACTCAAAGTTTGAGGCATCGGAGAATGCCAGCGATTTTTGCCATGCATCTGATAGAACTCAATAACATTTGATCCTTATGCGGAGAATTTAATGAATTCATTCCCGCCAGTTGGTGACAAGGGAAACACTTTATTTGCGACATATGTACAAGGAGAGCGTCCAGTGTGGCAGTATTCCTAAATAAAACTTCTAAAGTTTGTGAAATGTTGTCCAGATTTAAAGTCTGCGCTAGACTTCAGCGATGAACAACCCTGGTTGGAATATGAAATGAGTAAATTTAATGATAATATTCAAAATAATCCTGAATCCGTTTACTCGTGATACTTTACTTTCTTTCCTTTCTATGCATTTTCATGGTCAATAACAATTTTTAATAAAAAATAAATGATTTTCTACTGCAAACAATATATTTTCTTAAGATGAATTTAAATTGTCAACAGTAGAAAATGGGAAATTTGGCAAATAATCAACTCACTTAAAACTTATATAAAAATTGATGGCACAAAAATAGGAAAAGTTCCGGTTTAGCATATATGTCGAACAATGAATTAATAAGAATTAATTTTTGGTTCTATTGTTCATAATATAGCGCAATTGCCATGTTGCTTATGCTGTTATACATACAATATTTATAGGCAGTATTACCAACAATTTTCTTTATGTGCACTAGAGATACGCAAATTTATCTGTCATTAGGTTTTTTAATGCAGTTATTGCTCTTGAGATATGACGTAATGAAATAGCGGCCAATAGCTGTAAGTTTACATGGCAATTCCAAAAATTGTATTATATTTTCCGAGTCACATGTAGTTGCTGAGAGATCGCTAATTAAACGTTAGAAAATACTAAAATTTTAGTATTTTTGAAAACCGGTAACTACGAAATGTTATGTTTGCGACAGTAGCAAAAAATGCATTTTACGTAATATAATAAAAATTTTCTTGAAATTCTGTCATATTTGGCTTAACTGTAGCTGATGTAGTAGATATGAAAGTAAACACGCAATATTTCTTTTGTATGATGTTTATTTCTCAAGATATGAGATTGTAAATTTTTGCCGTTTTTGAAATCTGGCTTGTTTAAAGTATTTTTGCCATTAAAAAAAGTTGGTATAGAAATTTGTCTGTGTTGGTTCAAATAGTGGTATTAAATAAAAAGAATACAAGTACACGAGAAAATACAAAATATGACTTTATTCAACGACGTTAACTTTGGGAGTGATCTTAACAAAGATGTAATAATGATAAAGAGAACTTAAAGAACAAGATTAAAAGAAATAGGACTTGGATGGTATACCAAGAATAGAGTGACCAGATTCTAACAAACTCCCCATCAATCCGAGTAGTTTTAATAACAGCAAGTTTAATTACAAATATTCAAAAATTTTCGAACAACATTTTACAAAAAGTTTCATGTTTTACTGTACATACAAATTTGGTTAACAAATCCGCTACGTTTTCTGCAGTAGGTACATACTGAATTGATATATCATTGGATTCATATTTCTCTCTTATATAATGGTATCGAATATCAATATGTTTGCTTCGCTTATGTGCCGCTGGATTTTTTACGAGAAATTGTGCACTTTGATTATCGCACTTCAAAATTGTTGGTTGTTTTGTGTATTCGGCCATACCGATTTCTTGCAACAGGCTTCTGTGATACATCACATCTTTTTTTCCTTGACACATCGCCACATATTCGGCTTCCATCGAGCTAAGGGATACCGAGTTCTGCTTCCGAGACTCCCACGCAATCGGTCCACCAGCCAAAACAAAACAAACCCACTATACGATTTTCTGTCATTCACGTCTGACCCCCAGTCAGCATCTGTGTATGAAACTAGACCATTAGTATTTGAAGTGTAAGTCAACATACCCTTTGGCTTGTACTTAAGATATCTAAGTACATGCTTTGCCGCAGTAAAATGTTCTTTGTCTGGATGAGAGTTAAATTGAGATAACTTAGATACTGGGTGAGTTATGTCCGGGCGAGATATGACGGACAAGTAATTGAGTGAATCAATTAGTGACTGGTAACTGATGGAACCATCCCCACTACAATTTGTTTTTGAACACTTTTCGAGAATCAATCCATTTGGAATCGGCGTTCTTGCAGGCTTGCACTCAGTCATTTACCACTTTTGCAATAAATCTTTCACGCACTTTTCCTGATGAATTTGGATATTTCCTCTCAAACCGTCTCTTTTAATTTCCATCTCGAGGTAATATGTTACATGCCCTCTATCAATTGCGTCCACATATTTATTTAAATCGTCAACAACTGCTTTTATAACATTTTCAGATGAACTGGACTGCAAAATATCGTCGACGTAGACAGCGATAAATACAAATTCGTCAGCTAAACTTTTAATATATAAACAGTTGTCAGTTACAGCGATCAAACCCAATTTTAATTAAAATTTCATTAAGCTTTCGTTTCCAGTCTCTTCCGGCTTGTTTTAGTCCATAAATGGACTTTTTCAATTTACAAACCCTATCTGGATACTTTTTATCGACGAACATCTCGGGTTGTCTCATAAAGACCTATTCCTCCAATTCTCCGTTCAAATAAGCAGAAACAGTATCGATGTGGTTTAATAAATATTGTTTTTGTGCGGCTACAGCAAAGAGCATTCGTATAGCTGAATGTCTTATTTCGGGAGAGAATGTTTCAGTGTAATCCACGTGTTGCTTTTGGGAGGACCCTTGTGCAAGTAACCTGGCTTTGTGTCGTTCTACTTCACCGTTAGGTTTTCTCTTTGTAACAAATACCCATGTGCAGCCTACTATATTTTTCCCACTTAGTTTCTCCACCAGCTCCCATGTTTTATTTTTCTACAGATTTTCCATTTTTCATTCTTGCTCTCCATCACATCTGCTACCGACTTTGGAGCTTCTTCTGGCAAACAGTTCAACAATGCATTTAAGGCTGGCTCCAACACACGAAGTTTCTGCGGGCGACCCCTTTTACCAGTCCTTAACAATTTCGGTCTCCCTCTTTTGCGCTTAGCACCAGCAACAGCTTCTTCCTCTGAATCGGAATCATAGGGAGACTGATGAAAATATTGTTTAAATGGACTGCTTCAATTCAGCCAAATTCTTTGGTTTCGTTTTTTACACCGCTTGCTTAACATAACCCCATAAAAAGGCCTGGTGCAGTCAGGTCAGGTGACCTTGGGGGCCAGCGGAAAGAGGAGTTTGTGGATATTAATTTGTTTGGGAATTTTCGTTGGAGGTCTGGCCATGTGTACAGTTGCTCCGTCTGGGTAAAAAGACTCCTTCAACATCTTTAAATAATGGTCCCCTTTGACAGTTAATGTTACACTGTTTTCTTCAAAGAAGTTTGGCCCCACAATTCACATTGATGAAACTGCGCACCACACAGTGACTCGTTCTGGGTGCAGTTCCGTCTCATGGAGTATTTCTGGATTAGATTCACTGCATATATGGCAATTTTGTTTGTTTGTATTGCCCTTTAGGTCAAAATGAGCCTCAGCAGACATAAACAACCCAATAAGCACTTTAGCTGGAATTCAAGGGGAATTTCACTTGAAATTCAGTCACAATTTCCAATTACCAGTGTTGAATTACAGTTGAAACACACTTGAATTCAATAGTGAATCCAGCAAAATTAACCATTGAATTACAGTCGAAGAAAAGAGTACCCTTACAGTGTAATTCCAGCCTTGAGTATCAGTGTTATTCAAGTCGAACTGAACCTGTTTTTACCGTTGAATTCCAGCACAACATTTCTGTGTTATTCAAGCAATAGGCCAGTGTCATCATAACTGTAGTCTTTTAATAATAATTTTTAAACCATTTCAATAATTTTTTGACAAAATTCCAGGAGAATAGGCAAATGCAGAGGGTTAAACTTGCTTGTAGTATGGGCTTTGTATGGAAACAAGTTTAAGCCATCATGAATTATCCGTTGTAATGAGAGTCTGCTAACCCCAATTTGCGCCGATAAGTTTCGAGCCGAAACGCTTGTATTTGCCTGAATTGACAATGCTACAGCCGCGTTCCTACCACATCCCACATCCTACCATAGGGATCTGGATGGTACGGTCTTCGTGTGATGCTTGCAGATTCGGCAATCATTTTAACCCAACTTATAATGGTTCATCTAGTCGAGGGAGTGCCGACAAACTCCCGCCTAACACCCTTTGGACGGAAATGAAGGACAGCAAAGCATGGTACCGCTGCACTGTCCAAGTCCTCTTTTCGGTATCCCAAGCATTAATTCTAATAAACGGAAATAGTATCCTGGAAAAAATAAGCCGATTACTCACGCAGAAAAAAATTCATTAAGTTTTGTTTTTGTAACCCGATTGGCGCGCCACCCTGTATTAATACTCGACATGCATCTCACACTCATGCATGTATGAATACTAGTGAAAATCGACAATGCATTGGGTGCGCATACAATTGTTAAATTGTGTTTTTCATGACGCATTTGAACATGCATTTAAGAGTAAAGACAAGAGTATGGGATGCATACAAGAGTACTCAAGTATTTTTCCATTACTAATGGGGGGTAATGAAGTATTTTCTTGTAGAATATGTTTATCTGCAACTGTTGTAAATGTTTCTAAACTATTTGTTGGTTTCTCAAGCAAGATGAACTAACATCTTTATTATTGATGATTAATGACGTAAGTTATTTGAAATAAAATGTTTGTACCTAAGTATATTAATTTAAAAATATTGTGTTTTATTAACCCCTTTATTTTATCAAATTAACAAAAGTTAAAGCACAATGGGCAACGTTAATTTTTTTCTTTTTAATAAGTAGAAATGAATTAACCCAAATAAAGTTCAAAATCTTTGATTTGTTTGATTTTACTTCATAATAAAATGTGTGGGCATCGATAGATCTCCAGAGTGGATAGAACTTCTCGCTGAAACATACACACATGTAAATTGCTGCAAAAACGACAACCACTTAATAACGAACCACAACAAGTGTACTTGTTAAAGGTTACAGTGCAACCACGTATGGTACGAGGGTGTGGTGACCAAACGCAAAGCCTGTCATAACAATCGATTGCAATCGTTCATATGCGCGGTATGAGGTTTGAGTGTGTACGTACTAGGGATGCCAAACGGGAAATCCCGAAATCCAGGGATTTTTCGGGATTGATGAATTCCGATGAATACTTATTAAAATCCCGGGATTTTTCGGGATTATTAATGATTTTGAAAAACTAAAAACAATGATAAAAGTTCAGTGTGGTGTTATTTTTTTTAAGAGTCGAAAGGTGCACTTCAAGCAAAATGCAAATTGTGCAAAATGGGTTTAAAACCCAATGGCGGCTCTACAGAAGGTTTAATAACACGTCTTAACGTAAGTTAATTTTGGCATATGTATGTCTATTATACGGCTTACTCTCCAAAAATTAAAAAATTTATTGCGTCGGGTAGAACATGTTATTTTAAGCAAAGAAAGTAAAATACCAAAATCGGTGCAAATTCACTTTTTTGTACATATAAAACAAGTCATAACAAACCCAACAAATTATGTAGCATTTTTCAATAAGTCGCTTAGTTATCGAGTTTTTTAAAAATTTTTTTAAAAAAATTTTTGTTTTTGTTTGAAAAAAAAATATTCGAAAAATCGAACGATATTTTTAAAATAATTTTTGTTTTTGTTTGAGAAAAGTAAAAAAAATCGATAATTTTTCTAAATCTCAACATCCGTTTTGTTTGTTTTGAATTGTTTTATACAAAAAACTGATATCAATTGCTTTACACGGTACGTTAATGCCAAACGCTCTCACATATCCGAAATTTCTGGGCCCATAACTCCGAAACTGTGCATTTGCCCCGATTTGGTTATTTTGCTTTTTTTTGCTTAGAGTGTAAGCCACAACAAATTTTTAAAATATAATCCCGAAAAATCCCGCAATCCCGAAAATCCCGGGACTTTGGGATCGGGATTTCGAAAATCCCGAATCCTGGATTTACTAAAATCAATCCCGTTTAGCATCCCTAGTACATACGTACTTGTCGCATCGTTAGCAAAGTGTGGAGTATGGATATTATCATAAGTACTCAAGTAAATTTTTTTGATGAATACATTTATCCCTTCATGGAATGTAAGTGAAAACCATTTTTTATTATTTTCTACATGGGATTTGTTATCCAAAGAAGTAAACTTGATTTCATATTTATCCGAAATGCTGATTTTATCTAGTTTACGTTTGCTTATGAGCAGACATGGTTTTTGAGATATCAGCACGAGATGATTAGGAACACATTCTTCTAGTAATATTCCGCAGTTATTTTCAACTAAGCGCCAATCTCCTACAATAAACCAAAACTCAATTTTACATATATCGAACATGGTGACTTCGAAAATCCCTCACGTTCTTCAGGCGGTTATAGTTTAGGAGATATGATCTGTAGAAAATTTAGGAAAAACTTCATGTTTTGATTTATATGTGGGAATTTTTTTATATCCGGTGAGTGAATCATATGTTTAGACTTGATTGTAAGAAATAGAGGTTGACACATATGGTTTCTGATTCGGCGGCGGCGCACACTGCTCCGTTTCATGGACAAAAATCAGAAATCTGACTTGGTTGGAATTGAATTTTTTTGGTGTCGTTTAAAAGCTAAAAAAATCAGCAAAGATTTTTTCATAGAAATAGATTTTTTGTCCTCCAGAGCAGTTCAAAGTTAGCGATTTGTATGCTAAATAATTTGATTTGAAATTAAATTATCTTCTATTTTTTAGATAGGTAAGAAGCGATACAAATTTTTGTTTTTTTTTTATTTCGTATAAATATTAACAAAAAATTTTAATTGATTTTTAAAAATTGACTTTTTCAAGATGAATATTTGAAAAATTCTCATTTTTTGATGGCAAAAAATAACATCATAAAATTCGGTGAAATATTTTTTCATGTTAAATTGGTTCAAACCTTAATCTATTAGAAAAATTAAAAATTTTCTCCGCGTTGTTCCGCTTCTTTTATATTTAAGCTTTTTAAAAAGTGCTTAAAATTATTTTTTTACTTGTTAGTCAAATATGAATTATTTTCTGGATTATTTTTACTTTAATTGGTTAATAAATTAGTTAATAATTAGTTAATAAATATTTGCAAATATCAAGCGCTTTTGATATCCTCTGTCCGATGAACCATTGACGACTGAAACTGAAACGTAATACATCAGCTAAAATAAGAATCATTGACTTTTTCAATTTACACGCACATTCAGGAATATTTATGAATCACTGGCGGAGAGAATAATGCAAAAGTACTGATACACACTTAGTAGATAGACTCTCTCGTTGTTCCTCTCTTTCTCTTGGTCTCAAGAGAGCATAAAGAGTGCAACAAACTGGGCAAACAAACATAGATATATTTGGTACGGAAACACATATGTTATAACCAGAGCTCGCAATAATTGGTCTCTCTGGTGCTTGTTGTCAGAAAAACACCACTCGTCCACAGACATGATGCGAAACTGTCGCGAAAAAACCCTAAATCTTCGTTCAACCGACGACCGGTTTTGTTCGACCCTTCACTTTGTAAAAACTCGGCAAATGGTCTTCTGAGCATGCATGTGTGTTGCGCGTGGGGATATTTCATTATTAATTGTTAAATGTACTACCCTATCGTCTTCTTCCTTCCTCATTAATGCTTCGCCTGTGACGAAATATCTAAGGCAACAACACAAGGCAATCGCAACAATAAAAATAAAGACATTTTTTGCGGAACTTTTGCTTGCTTTGCTCATTTACGGACCCTCAGTAGCTGAGCGACGAATAGTTCTGTTCGTATCGAGCGGTCAGTAAGGCCGGGGCCACACTGGCGTTTTTTTGTCGCGCGTTTTTAAAAGCTTTCGTAGAAGTATACACAATCAACGTATACAACTCAACGTTGAGCTTTTATTTTGCGTTAGAGCTTTTGAAAACGCGCGACAAGAAAACGCCAGTGTGGCCCCGACCTAAGAGACCGATTCGTGTGCAACGCTCAACCCGAAACCCGTGACGGTCAACACGAACGAAAAGAAAAGGAGGGTTGCTGTTCAGACACTGAACGATTACGTCTCATTCCTTTCGGTCTTTTGAGTGAGCAGACCGGGCAGAAAAATTTGGTTGAGTATATTTTACGAGCTCTGGTTATAACATATTAATCATTGTGTCTCAAACATGTAATAATGAATAGAAAACAAAGTGTGTATATCATATTTGCGGCAAGCTCCAAACACACGTTATATTTGCATCCAAAAAACTAATAACGACAAATTTTCGAGATTTTTACAATTTGTATGGGAGGTACCAGATTTCGTTGTCCCATTTCCTTCAAATTAGGCATACAATTTTCTGCATGGAAAATCTTATATATGGCAAATGGGCGATGGGCGTTGTCAATATTGATGAAATGTTATTTGTTGATAAGGTGGCGTATAAATATATTCTTCACGCAATTTTCATGAAATTTGTCGCAATAGTTAAATTTATACAGCTAATAATAATTTCGGTTTGTATGGGCGGTGGGGGATGGGCGTGGTCAATTTTGTCGATACTTTGAAATTTTCTTAATTCTGTTATATTAGTGACTCGGACCAAATTTTTTTACCCTAGGACGACTCCTTCTATTTTTGTCCCATCGATTTACTGGGACAAAGCACTGTGCGGCGTAGGGAAGTGGAAAAACCTGCGACGACGCCTTGGTCAACTACCGGCGGCGGCGGCGGCTGTTTCTACTTCTTAGGAAATTGACTCTCGTACAGAGTTAAATTCTTAGGAAATTTCCGGCTGTTGTTATAGTTGTAATGAGTGCTGCAACCTGTTAGAAAATGGGACTGGCTGTTGGTGTTGTAGCGTGTGGAACTTCGCCTGGCTGTTGTTATGTTGTTATGAAAACAATTAACTGAAGTCGCCAGACGCACGCTCTTCCATTTCGTTTAGACGCCTGAGATGATTGGTTTCCAGTTACATCCCATGAAGGGATTAGAGAGAGCTTCTTCGTATTTACTACGAAAATATTTATAGTACCCGAGATATGGGTCATTATATCTGATACACCAGAACGATACACATAATGGCTTCTCATGTTTATCCTGTTCTAGTGTCACCAAATATATATCGTAATAGGGTATATTTTATACTTCTATTTTAATTCATATCTCATAAACTATAACCGTTTTAATAAACGTGGGGGCATTTTCAACATCATCATATTCAATATATCGTTAGCAGAAATGCAAAACCACGTAACTACAATTTTAAGAAACAAACCTCGTAAAAGGGTGGGGAATTAATTTTTCAATTCAAATTTTCAAACCTTTGCTAAAGTAAAGTCTTACCTTCAGTAAGATTCGAAAATATACCGGCAAACTGAATTTTTTGAATTGTTTTATAAGTTAGTTTTAACACCTTTGAACAAAATGAAAATTGTAGTTACGTTCATTTGCATTTTAGCTGACGATATGTAAAAGTGAGTATTGGTTTCTGTAGGAGATTTTTGCTTAGTGAAAAATAACTTTGGAATATAACAAGAAGCAAATGATGCCTAAGTCAAGTTTCCTGGGTGGGATCACACATTGCGTATAGAAAATATGTTTACATAAATATCTTAAAATTGTTCCTTGGTGATTTTACTTTACGTCATATCTCGTGAAAACGTTTGGAAAAATTTAGAACATTTTCAAGAGATCCATATTAGACATACATACTTATGTAGAATGCATTTTTTGCGACTGTCGCTAACGGGACCAGCTTTCCAAAATACAGAAATTTCAAAAATTCAATTAGCGACATCGGTAATAACAAATATTCGCATTCAAATATCGCGAAATTCGGCTTTTGTCCGCTATTATATCTCATTATACGTCATATCTTAAAATCAATAACTCGGATGAATCATACACTCGTGCATCTCTAGTACCTTTAATGTATGGTATAACATATTACCGTCGGTGATGTAGCGGTTAGTGTGCGCGGCTACTGTGCGAGAGAACGTGGATTTGATCACAGCTCTGGCCACCTTAAACTTCTTTCAACGACGGTCATCTCGCATAGTGACGGCGACACTATCGAGTAATATGCCAAGAAATAGCTTCTCAAAATATCGTTCGGAATCGTTGTATAACTGTAGGTCCCAATTTGTAAGTGAAGACTGGAAAGCGCACAGCTCAGTGATTGTGAGAAGCTCTCCCATATCCCTTCATGGGCTGTAATGGGTTAATTATTTTTTTTTATTTTATAACATGTTAACCCTACATTTTTTGCATTTACGGATAAACTGTTTAACTTGGCCTTTATGCCATGGAATGTATGGGCTACAAGACATATGTTGTCGGCGTATTCAATGCTGTTCATACTTATTCCACTGAATGACGACAGGGGATTTCCTATTTGTTGCCTCAATTACCTCAGTCATAAATATAATAAATATTGTGTGGGCCAAGACATATCCTTGTGGAACACCCGCAGATGTGATGAAAGGTTGGATTGCAGAGTTTGTGTACTGCTCCCCACTCATGGTCGAACACATTGAATTCAGGTGTATACTATCGAAAATCTGTTCAAAAATTACGAAACGCAGGTACAAAGATGAGCTTAACTCAACCCATTGTTCCGTTGTTATTGGAGATTGGCAACATGGTCGGCACACAAAAGCATTGAAACGAGAAATATTGTTAGCTCGAAGTGCGACAATTTTGTACAGTCTGGTTTGTCAAAACAATGAATGAAATGTATTTCAAGTGTCTACGTCGAACGCCAATGTAGTTAAACAAAAACATAAACGTTTTATATTTATTTTTCGTATCCATTTTTGTTTCCAATATCACGAAATCAAATATCACAGAGTATGAATCGTCAAACCCAGGCAATCAAAAAAACACAACAGTTGGGTGGGGGGGGGGAACAATTTGAAATTTCTAAAGACTAGAAAAAATATCGAAAGTTTTACGTAAAATTGTTTAATGCATTTAACACCTGTAAACATACATTTATAGAATATGTTCATTAGTGTGACGCCTAGTTTTGAGATTTTGAAATTTTTAAAAGATACACACCTAGTCTCCTTCTCTATGGTCACAGAATGACCATCTGTCAAGTTTTGTAAAAATTCAAGCAGTTTTATAAAAGTCTAAAAGGTTTAGTACCTAAAGTTTCTACCTGCATAATTTGGATCCGATCGGAATAATACC
Source organism: Phaonia tiefii (assembly GCA_963931995.1). Lineage (NCBI taxonomy): Eukaryota > Metazoa > Arthropoda > Insecta > Diptera > Muscidae > Phaonia > Phaonia tiefii. Next base: position 62,315,053 of record OZ008370.1, read on the forward strand.
TCTTCTCCCAGGGCAAAGTTTCGGGTCAATTATTTAACGAGTTTAAAAATTTAAAATACTTGTTTGCGTTACTTGTAGGAGATTCTTAAATCTTAAATTCTCAAACGATTTTCCGAAATACGTACCTAAATGTATTCATTAAACCGAAATCCCTTTATCACAATATTTCATATCTGAATCTCGTTTCTAAAATCTGTGACTCCAATGACACTATTTTTCGGAATGTTTACTCGTTTTTAACTTTTGGTAAACAAAATTAAATTTGTTCCTAATCTTGTTCAAATTGAACTTCCCAGTTGGAAATTTTGTCTTGTAGACATTGTCAGTAGTATTTCCGTAGGACTATGTCAGTAGGTGATGACAATTTATAAAAGACATCTTCTTGGCATGTCACTAGTTTTGACTTAGGTGACATAAATTGTGAAGGGGCTGACAATCTATCTAAGACCGTCTTATTGATTTGTCAGCATTTTGTCATGGCTGACTCTTAGTAAGACCAATGCTGAATGTCGATTGAGGATGTCTTCATCATTTGTCAACTGCGAGTCATGTGTGTGGATTTTCAAAAACTTCAAACTGAAAAATTTATATTTATTTGTAGTTATGAGATATATGCCATACGTTTTCAGAATTTATATCAAAATATTTGAATTTTTTTAGAAGAATATGCAAATTTTCAGAGCATTGTAATTATGTATGCATGTCTCACTCTTCGTCATCTTATCTTTCAGATGTTATTTAATATCATGCAACATGTCAGATACTACATACACACATAGAGATTACAATAATAGATATAAGATGACTCCAGACACCACCACACCGATGAATGGTTACTCAAGACGTCTTGTGTACATGTCGTAAGGTGATCAACGCTGTATGGGAGCGGGTCGGAAAGTCAGCAGTGACTCTGACGTGTCAGTTCTTTGCCATTGATAATGTCATGTCCAACTGGGTTGTTTTACGCAACCGATTTCAAAGCAATGTAAGCAGTATGTTCTGCTTTTTAATTGTTATGACCGTTTAGAAGTCGATTAGCTACTTAGTATCATCACAGAGCTCAAAAGGAGATGCATTTCCCTCAATAAATACAACTTTAATCGAAAAAAGTAAATTCTTTTTCCATATTTAAGTACCAGACAGTTGAATTGTTTCCTCTTCTTTTATTAAATATAGAGCTACTGTCCTGTTAAATTAAGTTACAGATTATAAAACAATTGAACTGCCTGCTTCTAAAATACAAGCAATTAACTATGCTGACATTACGTGACGAAATTTTAATTTTTCTGTGGAGATGCCCATATGCAAGTATAATCTTATGCCATTCATGTGCGATACTGTGCTCTGCGCCCCGTTCAAGTCCTTGTACACCGAAAAACCAGCCTACGGGAAACGTGGTATCAATTGGCTAAAAGGAAAAGTCTTGAGATATGTGAATAGGCTATATATGTCTCCAAACTGGTTCCGCACGAATAAAGAAGACTCAATTGGACTAAACTACAGTTAGTAGCGCGGGACTGGTAGGGCGGAATGGCAAAATGGATCGGAACCAAGGGGTCTTCAGGAAAAAGGAACGGGTCCTCTTAGAAACACAGAAGTGTGGGCACTCAAATTAAACTCGTTTGCTTTGCGAATTATACTGCGATCCTATATAAAAAATATAAAACGATTGACATGGTTTTCACATTTAATCTTGCGATAACGTAGAATGTTTTCGAATAATTTTACATACTTTGTTCGGCTTATTTTGATGTAAATAATGTAAAATCAACTAAATGTCTACAAGTCGCACAGTGAACCAGTTTGAGACAAAAATACAAATTGTGGGGCGGCGTGCAAAGAAATCAAGGAAACAAATAAGTGAAAAATATAAAACGTTTAAAGACTAAAACTATTGAACTAAATCTGAACAGGTCCTTCAAGGTGTATTTCAAGGACTGCTTTTGAACTGCAACCGAACAGGTCAATCGGTGTTAATTAATTCCTCGGAGTACAACGCTATACAAAACGTACCTGTTCCCCACATATATTCTAGAACTCGAACTCCCCAAGCAACTACATGCTGAAAAATCTGTATTTTTGTTGTTGTTTGGATGCAAATATAACGTATTTGTAGCTTGTCGCAAATATGCTATACTTGTGCTCAAACACATTGTGTTTGCAATTCAATATAACATGTTTCACAATGATTAATATCCAATAATTTATGTTTTTTAGACCCAAATGTGGATTTTTTGTTGAAACCCGATAAAAACAACAACGATGCAGATAACAAAGCGACAAGGCAGGAAATCTTCAATTCATGAACTACTTTTTAAATCGAATTTTAATAGGTTTAGGTGAATTAAATTTTAGGTGAACTTAAGATACAATGAATATATTATTATATAAGTATCTATATACATATATATATATATATTATCTATCACTAGAGATGCATTTTCCTAGAGGCATTCGCCCAAATGAAAAAATGGTGAGGTGCACCACAAAAAATCGTTTATTGTCTCCCTCCGACAACCCATTTTAATGTCAACAGTGACTAGGCACTAATTCTACCTGTGATAATTTGGTAATTTGTTGCTTTATTAAATGGATTTTTTTCCTGGGATGCAAATGCTCAACGTAATGACAAAATGTTTCGGAATTACATTTGAAAATACATTTTTTATACTCGCATTGATCATCTGATACGATACTTAACGATAACCGACCAGGCTTAGATTTAGTTTGAGGAACCGGTGTGAAACTGTTGGTCCCAATCAGTGACTGTAAAACGAGAAAGCGCAGAGCTCTCTGGTTGCGAGAATATCTGCGCCAATCCATTCATGGGGTGTAATGGGAAAACTTTTTTGTTTTGTGATTTAAAGTCAGCATTACGGTCTTCTGATATTTTCCAAACAAATGCTGGGCGACCGGTCAGATGATTGACACTATAACTCCCGTAAAACACTGCCGATCTCAATTTTGATCAACCAATTTAAATGAAAATTGGATCCAATGGATGTCTCAGGGTACACCCACAGAAAAATTCGGCTGAGACAGCCGAATTACCCGTAACCGAATTTAGAGGTTGTCACAACCTCATTGGAGGCTGACACTGCCTCATTAGAGGTTGACACAACCACAATAGAAGATGGAACAACCTAACTAGAGGTTGATACAACCTCAATAGAGGTTGGCACAACCTCGTTAGACATTGACTCAACCTCATAAGAGGTTGACACAACCTCAATAGAGGTTGACACAAGCTCGATAGTGGTTCTCACAACCGAATTTCGATTGTGTCACAAATGAATTTTGAAAGCTTTTTTATTATTAAGTAATGATTTATTTTCTTGTATTCTTATAAAAAACAATTAGTGTAATCTTTAGGATAATAGATTTGTTTTACATATCACTGCCGACCTTTTTTGAAGTACCGGACATCATGGGCAGCTATGGCCACAGAAGCTGCTTAGAATCCGCGCTCTCACAAGTGCGTATACGTATATGAAAATGAGAGCAAATAAATTAAGCAAGAGAGCAAGCAAAGCAACGAAAATTGTTTTAGTTTGATTGAAAACAGCAACCAAGCAAGATGTGTGCCGCATTATGCGATTTAAAAAGACGAAAAAATACACGCATACAATTTTTTAATGTTCACAATTTTTTATGTTCACAGCTTCCTTAGATGCGCTCGCATTTTGTCTCGTATTAGAGTAATTTTTATTTACATCAAAAAGGAATTTAGACTTTATTTCCTTTTAGCTTTAAGATTTTGTAAATTAATAAGAAAGCCATAATTCAATAAAAAGTTTTGACTTATATTTCAACAATGTTTCTAAATTTAGAATTTTTAAACATCCCAACTTCATTCCTACCACCATCGTCTGTTTTATTCGAGAAATATATTTGTAAATATGTATTCCATTCATACACAAAATTTTTGTCAGTGCCACACATGCAAGCAAGCTCACAAGCACTTCACTGTAGTGGTGCCCATAGCTGATCATGGGTCACCGCTTCAATTTTGGCGTGTTCTATCTATTGAGTTAGGTCGTAAACCGTATCATATACAGATGATTGGACCGTATCTCCAACGACCAACCTTTGAAAATTTTAAAAACTGTTGATATCTGCTTGGACATTTTCTGCAAAAAACCATAATTACAATACTTTTACTTACCTTTCTTAATACACAAAGAAAGGAACGATACTATAATTCTTATAATTTTGTTTGTTGATACTATAATGTTGTTTTTATAATTTTAAACGTCAATATTTAAATACATAGAATTATGTTGCGATAACCGAATCGAAAATGAAATTCGGTTGTACCTACAGAATTCATGAGAAATTCGGTTACAGCAACAGAATTGACGCCGAATTCAGTCGTTGCAACCAACTCAAGGGTTAATTCGGTTATTGCGACCGAATTGATACCAAATTCGGTAATTACAACCGAATTGATACCATATTCGGTTGTGACAACCGAACTAATGCCAAATTCAGTTGTTGCACCTTAATTGATGCCACATTCGGTTACACCAACGAATATAATTCAAGATTCAGTTGTCACAACCGAATCAATTACACTGTGTGTGACCAAAAATCTGAATTGAGTGAAACATAGCGAACCTGCAAAATAACTCGACAAAAACATTATTATTAATGGTAAGGGGGTGGAGAGGGGGTGAAATTGACGAAAACGTAGGTTAATTTGTCGAAATTTCATCACTATAGACGTAACAAAAACTGGATACTGATTTGACTAAAATTTTATTACATTTTTCGATTTCGCTTGAGTAGTAAAATTTACGAAATATCGTCCAATTGAATAAAACAAAACTACATTTTGTCGACAATAAATCCCAAAAAAATGTTTTTTATATATATATATTCTTTTTTAACATAATTATAGTGATTTTTTCTATTATAATGAGACAATATTAATTAGTATACAATTATATAAAATTAAAAAATTTGTAAATTTGTATTTCCAAACAAATTACTTGCTTTGTAATCACAAATTGATTTTCAATTCCTTTTGTTGGACAATATATGTATCTGAAAAGACTTAAATGTCTACGTTAGTATTTTATTGGATTTTTTTTTTTATTAATATTGCTTACTTTATAGAAATTTATTAGTAATTACTAAAATTGTTGCTCTATTCCCAAATGACGCGCAAACACACTATTACTAAAACGCCTCTGTATATGTAAATGATGCTCACACATGATATTTCGTTAAAATTTCAAAATTTCGTCATCTTTAATAAATAAATTAGTTAAACAGATAAAAAAAATAGCTTCCCATCACATCCCATGAAGGGCTTAGGGGGAGCTTCTCACAACCAGTGAGCTGTGCGCTTTCTACTGTTAGATTCACTGATTAGGACCTACAGTTTTACGCCGGTTCCGAACGGTATTTTGAGAATCTCTTTCATGGCTAAATACTCGATAGTGTCGCCGTCACTAAGCGTCGTCGAAAGAAATTTAAGGTGGTCAGAGCAGGAATCGACTCCATGATCTCATGTACAAGAGGCGACGACCTGTTTGTTTGTTCGCTGCCGCTATATCAATACCATCATACTTATTTGCAGGCAGAGTCTATTATGCGTATGTGATGCTAACGCTGTGTGTTGTTTGCATGCGCTCACTTTGATAGATTGCCCTACCCGTGACACATAAACAATTACTACTGTCTATTTAAATGTAGTTGAACCATTAATATGATTGCTCATTCCAAATACCAAAATTTTAAATGTCTTATGTGATTCAGTTTGGCCTGATTTAAAGCAAATATTTCCTATATTCTTATTATAAGATATAAGTATTAGATTGCATGAAGTTTTTTCTCAACTGCCGACGACGAATATTTGGGAATGAAAATCTCGGTGAAAAATCGAAATCGAGTAACAATTGTTTCGAAAATCTTGAACTGAGTAGTGGTATCTCCTGAAGTAATGTAACTAGTAATGTAATAAAATGTAACTCTAATCTTTTTAAACACATTTGGATACTAGAGTCAACTTCAATGTGTTTTTTGTTAAACAATACTACGATACTAGTTTGCCTTAATCAGCCAGTTTATAATAGTATCGCGAAAGATTAGCTTCCTTTATATATAATAATCAGATGGTAAACTGTAACACAAATACAGAAACTTGTGAATATAAATCTTTTCCGTAAAGCTCTATTTTGGATGTTTACTCACTTTTTGGTGTTTAAACAATTCTCATTACGTTGAGATTTCTTTATCCCTATAGGTTTGGTAGTACTACATATATTCCCAACCATAGATAAAGGAAATAACAGATATAGTACGCCCATTGTCAACTTTGTTCACTAGGTGCTGTCCTGTACTACTGCCACTTTCATTGAAGTTTCATATAATTTTCATTGACATTTTTGTTCAAAATTGTGGAACATTTTTGTGAAAATAATTTAAGCAAGGAATAATGTGACAAAATTTAAATGATTTTATATAATAGCATATCGTCAGCTAAAATTCAAAAGAACGTAACTACAATTTTCATTTTGTTCAAAGGAGTTGAAAAAAAAACTTATAAAAAAATACAAAAAATTCAGTTTGCCAGTATATTTTCGAATCTTACTGAATGAAAGTAAGACTCTACTTTAGCAATGGTTTGAAAATTTGAATTGAAAAATTAATTCCTCACCCTTTTAAGAGGATTGTTTCATCTCTTGGAAATAGAAATTAAAATTGTAGTTACTCCTTATATAAAAAAAATCCAATGAGTGTTCGAACTCACGGGCGATGTGTTAACACCTTTTTGCTACACGGTACCTATTCGATTTCTATGAACACATTCATAAATGTTACATTGGAAAATAAAAAACAGCGTTCAATCATATGATGACGTTACAGTTAAATAATATTAATACTTAAAATTATTTAAAGACCCAGTGCAAGCACATGTGTCATTATTTTCTTGCTCAATACTTTTTGTTTTATTCCCACAAAAGTCAAAGAATGCAAAGCAACAGACACTTGTACATACATACATACATTGTTATATTCGTACGATATAACCGAAGATCAACATAAAATACTTTTTTAATATTACTCCAAATTAATACTCCAAATTAAAACACTTAAATCTCGGCTCGCCGATATCGGATCGCCTTAATTTTTGGCCTAAACTCTTCGTCGAAACCCGCACTAGCTTTTTAATCCAAAAATTAATAAAATCGGCTATGAATTTTCGGAGAAAATCGCGTGGGAAAATTATATGAAAATCGCCCAATAATCACTTTCAATACCGACTGCCAAGCAACGAACAAACAAACGATGATTTACTCATACAAACCTAACACTTGCGTATGTATTAAATTTATAGTTTACTGCCCTAGAGGCGCGCGTATAGATGTTAACACATCAAAAACTGTTTCAAAGTCATGACGCCGGTGTTGGGATATCAATAAGAGAAAACCCGTAAGACGGCCCGAAGATGAACATGCCGGAACGCCTATTTAATCTAAAAACTTCCCCGCCCAGAAACGGTAGCTACTGATCGTTAGAGTGTCTGAGGACTCTCAACAAGGAATGACAACTGAATCGGAAGAAGAACCATTTTATTATGACATAGTAGGTGGTGACATGGCTTTGCAATTTGATGGCCATCAGATATTCTACATTAAGTAACGTGTTCTACTCTTGTTTCGAAGTGATTTTTTTGTTGAAAATTATTTTTCTTTTGATATAAAATTTTAGAATTTTAATGTCATATTTTTGACTTTTTTTGGGAACAAAAAAATCCCATTTATTGCTTTCAACGACATATACAAAATTCCCATTAAACTAAGATTTTCCCAACACTTGTGCTTCATCTATTAGTTTACTGTATCTATGTTCCCAACCATCTACCGAAATTATCAATTGCACTTGTTCTTGTGCACACACTTAACTACTAAATATTTATTGAACCTGATCACTAAAAACATAAATTACGTGTTAAAAATTTTGTTTCAAGAATATAATTTAACTATGAAACAAACGACAATTTGAAATATCTTGGGTAATATTGGGATAATCCTTTCTAAACTTCTCCCCATTCCCTTTGCAACCAATAGCATGAACATTTTTTGGTTTATGTTTGTTTGCAATCTTTTGATAGCAGAAAGTCACAAGCACATTATTTCCCTCTGGTCGTAGATTTCCCCATCTAAAATCTCCAAATAAAGCTCAACTTGTACGAAATTGTTACTTCGCACTTTATAACAGTCAAAAGTGTGTAATTCATGGGTTACCGGTAGTGAACTTATAATTTCCCAACATTCGCTATGTTAGTTGCCAATAAATGGTTTGGATATGAAAATAATTTCATCACGCTCATATTTTGCATACATAGAACTGGTTTGCGTGTTTCCTGCCGCAGTGTAATAATTTATGCCATGGTCCCCAAATGTCATGCTCACTTTTTCATTTATTTTCGCGAGGCCTCTCAATGTTATGACACTGTTGAACTAAGACTTTTTTGTTGGTATTTAGTATGAACTTTATAAGCGTTGTTGTTGTACATTATTTATTTGCTTAATTTATCTAAATTCTTACTTTCGTTTTCTTACGAAAGCCAATTACCGAAGTAAAAACCATTGCATACTTTGAGGCAGTATCAACAGCGCAGTAAAATATGTCGCTGTTAAGTAACAGCTAAGTGAAATCTGTTAACCGCCCTCTCACAACCATTTCATCACAGTGACAAGAGAGACTGAGAGGATTCCTACAATTTGTTGGTGCATTTCGTGCCTTGGACGTACTCTTATTCTCTTTAAATGTTTCCCATACAGCAGTGTTGCCAGAAACTGACAGAAAAGTGCTAAATGGGAAAAAGAGCTAAAAGGCAAAAAAGGTACATTTAAACAGAGACGATATTCAAAATATGATTTTTTGTCGTGAATGTGTAACGTTTTTGAACGATTTGCATTTGGTTTCATGAATAATACAAATTTTAAAATATAAATAAAACAATGGAAAATTATATAATACTTGAAATTTTCGTAAGAATGTTTCCAATAAATATGTATTTTTCTTATAAAAAATGTATATCAATATCTATGGCAACTAGAGTGTTAAAACCCCGATCCATTTAACAACGCGGGGTTTTGGGTTGTTCCGACAAATTATGTAGTTGAAAAACCGGTTCCTTCAGTTTCGGTTGTTATAACCAAGTCTTACTAAGCCCGTTACTAATAAAACAGTCTTTCAAACGAATGTTAGAACTACAAGACTCCACAAGACTGGAATAAAATTCATACAAATCCAAAATTTTTATAAACATTTCTTAAAAAACATCAAGTTAGCATTTTCTTTCAATTTTCTCTTTGAAACAAAATTCTGTAGCAAAAATGCAAACAGTTTCAATTGTGTTCAATTGTCTTTATGATAATATCGGTTTTCTATGAAAAGAATAACAAACAACCAGAAGGTTTTGCTTGAACATTTAGTTTCTTATGAGGTAATAGATTAGAGTTCTGTTTTCTTTTTAAAATGGAACATACATTTAATTTTGTTTCTTTAAAATAAAATTTAGTAACAAAATAAATTTGAAAAAAACGGGGGATTGTCCCGCGAAAACCCGGTCCCACCGGATGTTCGAAGATGCTAGCTTTCATAAAACCACCAGTCGGTCTATGTAAGTATGTCAAAGCACCCGGTGGCCCGGTTTTCGGTTTCAGTTTTTGAATACTTTAGTAATAACACCTAATAACAGTTTATGCCCAAAATCGCATTTTCGAGTTATTTGGAGGCTTTACGATGCGTAGGATATCTTGGGATTGAAAAAAAAACTAAAACAAATTTTTTTCATACTTTCAGAAGATACTGCTTAAATAAAACTTAGCTCTTTTCCCAGAGAAAAAATAATGAGTGGAACCAACATGCCCTAATGAAACCCGAGCTGGCAGCACTGGCACACAGCGTGAGTGCGAGAGCGAGAGTGGCTAACATTCTCTCATCTGTACAGTTTGCGTGGTGAACAGCCGACTCGGCCGCTTGATAATTCCTATAACAAAATGCCAGTTGTTTTGTAAACACCGGTCGTGTTGGTTGATAAAGTGTGATACGTCACGTTACGCGTTCTCGTCGAGTAATGCTTTTTGTTTTAGCTCTTGTAACGAATACAATCGAAAACGTGCGCGTTTCTCCAGCAACAACTGCTGCCAGCTGAAACGGATGGAATAAATTCGTGATGATTAAATGCATGCAATAGTTGTTGTAGTTTATACACACAAGTACACGCGTGTGCTGACTTAATGCAGCAGCAACTGCCTCAATTGTTAAATCCAAGTAAACAATCAAAAAAAAAACCGAAAAGAAAAGAAAATTTTGTTCTGAAATTATAAAGCAGTCACTTGAATTAAAAAAAAAACAAAAAAAATATTTAAATGAATACTAAAATTCAAATTCAGCTTAAATTTTAAAAGTAACGAATTTCTAAAGATTAAAGAGAATCCACGCGTCAAAGTGAATTATGAAATATGCTATGGTTGTTTAAATAAAGGTAATTATTACAAAATCGAATACAATTCCAGTATTGTGCATCTGTGACATTGTGCTTGTGTGAGTGAAGCTGCATTCGAAATGCAAAGAAGTGTGCGTGAGTGTGAGTGCTTAAATTCTATTTCTGTGTGATCTCGTGTAACCGGTTTCTCATCGTCGCGTTGACTGCTGGCTGGCATTGTTAGAAAATGCTGGATCAAATCTCAACTCTTACGATTGCATTCGCTGTGCATTTCGTGTGAGCCTGTAATGTTTGGATCATGCCAAAGATCACAACTTGTTTAGAGAATAATTGATACCAGTTTATGAGTGTTTTGTTACTGATGTTGTTGTTGTTGTTGTTGTTGTCGCTGCTGATGTAAATGATGAACGCCAGCCAGTATCTGCAACAGTTGCCATGAAAACCTGTTTGGATTTAATTGAGTGTAACGCCAACTATGGTTCAATTTTAATTTTATTACCCAGTAACGCAACAAATAAAATCATTCGCTCGGTATAATTTGGATACGTTAACCCCTTAAAAGTCTGAAAACGTGACGTCATATTCGCAAAATGATGTACTAGTGACATTGTGAAGTATAAAAGGAACAAAACTACTGTTTATTAGTCTGATGTAATTGTCGGTTATGGAAATATTCAATAAACCCGCGCTGAAATACTTTAATTATAAAAATATAGCGAGTTTAGTAAGAAACTCAGTGTTGGAACCGAAAGAGGTTAATGCCCGCTAAAGCGAACCACAGACTTGTCATTCATGGGCAGGAGCTTGGCCGATAACTTTTTATCTGACTGATGAATTTGAAAAATATTACCAAGAAATGTTGTGCACATGATAGTGATGCGCACAACTTCGATTACATTCTTAGTTGGTCGCGAAGAAGGGCGTTAAACCAACAGTAAACATCAACGATAACTGATGTCCATGTTCATGAATGACATGTCTGTGGTTCACTTAAGATAAACGCATACATTTCTAAAATAAAAATAACATCACTGTGATTTTTTTATAAATGAGACATAAAAGAGCAATTATTTAAAAAACGAAAACTACACGTCGAACAGTTTTATAAATTGTTGTTTTCAACCAAAACATGACTAACGCGAGTTTCGTACACTGTTATGACTGTTTTATTTCCAATACGAACATGTTTCCAGAAAAATTTGTAAATATGTTGCCGACTGAGAATGAAATTGGTGTGCTTAAATGCAGCGCTCAAAGAGTTTTCCAAACTCTTGACCCAACACTGTTAGTACGTCTATCAAGTGTCACGACGAACATAAGAGTTAAATAAACGAAGATACACTAACTAAAAAATACGTGAACTGTATACTTGTTCTAGTTAATGTATAAGAAGTTCATACTACAAGCTTACAAGGTCAGGACAATTTTTCTAATATGAAAAATGGTTGGTTTTTGTTGGTATAAAATAAAATTCAGTTAATAAACATAATCTACTTTACATGCTCGATATGACGACTGTATTCGTGAGCGTTATGGTCTGGTCCTTAAGTGAACGGCTTCGAGATCTAGTCAACGAGTTCGATCCAAGTCTAAACACAACATATTAATCAATCGCAAACAAAAACTCTAACTCGAGTTAGTCGCCGAGCACGCTCAAGTAACAAGTAAAATAAGTTTAATTACGTCGGCATTATTTAGACACTCTTGTTTTTATAGCTGAAACACACGAATGGAGATCGTGTTAAGAGTAACCACTCCGAGAGTTTGAAGATGGAACAACACCATTTGTGGACACTCGACACGAAGAGTAGAGTGCTAACACACTCCATCCCATAGAGTGCGTGCAGCATTTTGTGTCCGAACACTCCAAACAACAGGCGATTTTCACACATTTTGTGCACGTTTTGGACACTTTTCCAAACGCTGTTTACCAGTGTAATAGAGGAAAAGTATCTTCACTAAAAAATTACCCGGTATGATTTTTTGAATACTCTCGAGTTAAAGCCATTACGTTCACATTTTAATGTTGTTTCGTGAGGGAATTGTTTCATGAAATGCGATGAAATATCAAGGATTTTTGGAGAATTATTTTAATCACAACCAGTATTTAATTCATGTCCATGTGAGGGACTAGTATTTACATTAGTACAATCAAACCACTTTGACCAAAGCGAATGACTAATAATTGCAAAAATCCCAGCTGCCCTCGTTCTGCCGGAGTTTACTTTATATGCTGTCATTTTTTAGAGGTTATCATTTTTATACTTTCTTCCTTTTATTCGGGATTTTTGCAACAGTCCAAGATTTTTTTGTTCCTGATAAACAAAAGAAGCAAAGAGATGAAAGAACAAAAACATAGCAAATTTAACGTTCAAATCACTAAAAGAAACTAAAAGAAAAGAAAGCCAGAGCACTGTGACGAGCAAAGCGTAAGAGGAGATACCTCTTGATTTATGTCTGGACGTCGTTTAGTAGTCATTCGAAAAACAGCGCAGCAGCAGCAACTACAAAAAACACAAGATCTTGATACTCGTTGATTCCTCTTTCGCTTACAAATTCTCCATCTCCAAATCGACAATTGCAAGACAGGGCTACATGCCAAAACGTTCAAAATTTACCAAACAACCCAAATTTCTGCCGACACAGGACTGAGTGTAGAGTGTGCCCGACTGTATACGCGTTTGTGTGTGTGTGTGTATTGTATGTTTATGCATAGCAGAGGCTGTACTCGACTTAATTTCATACCTAAACTCCAAACAACTAAGCATAACTTGTTTTCTTTCTTTGTTTATGTTTTTCTGTTCTCCGAAATCGGTCTTAACGTCAGAGAGGGAGAGCAAATGTGTAGTAGTGGGTGATCAAAGTGTTGGTGATAAAAAAAAATAAACATCACAAAAATCTTAACGAATAAGTCGACAAAACAAATGGATTTTGTTTGTTTCTTCACTCTCTTTACAAACTCTTAGTTTGTCCCTGCTGTCATTACTCTTTTTTTTTTGGAATTTTTTTCTTATCATTTGTTTATCTTCTATTTCTCATTTTGTTTGTCGGTTTTTGTTTTCAGTTTAGTGTGGTGATTCATCATCATTGATGTGATAAAGTGCAGTAAATAACCTGAAATAAAGTGTGAACGAAGTACAACAAAGAAAAACAAAAACAAAAAAATAGAAGCTAAAAATAAAAAACAAAATTTGTTTAACATTTTATGCCTTTACAAAAAAATAATAAACAAACGCAAAAATCGTGCAAGAAAAACCAAGAAAAGTGTGTGATTTTCATCCTGTCCAGATACAAATAATTTGTATATTAAATACTTTGCTGTTCGCCGAGTATCACTGGTACCTAGGAGGAGACAAATCGACTAAGGAGACAATCGGACTGTTAAATAATTATAATTGGATTATCTCATAAAAAGGTAAGGAGCTTTACACCACTTACTTACTAAGCCTTACCATTACCACGTCAAAGATTTTCGTTATGAAAACTCAATACAGCGAAAGGAATTAGAGATAAGTGGACATATGGTTAATTAATGGACATGAATAAATAACTATTCAAAACAAATTCTATAACGAGTATTTGAAATGATGACCAATAAATACCAATTTCATACATGCATAAATTCAATTTGTTCGGGTTGGGTTGGTTATGTATACCTAAGGTTAGGAGTTGGAGGCAGTTGTTAAACGAGCCTATTCTTTAAAGCTCAAGAAATTGATTACGCCTGTCTGCAATAATTCTCGAAGGTTCCCGAATTGGTGGTGGATACTTGCAGAGCCGATGTTCAGTGGATTATTCCTCATCGTAACAGCTTCCCTGAACTTCAATCTGGTAGACGGCGTCCCGTCAAACCTGAAACGCTGTGAATCTGACTGGTTCCAGTAGCTGCATGGACCTCTTCTTATCCTCTATCATTCATATTTGTGCTGTGTGTACATTTCATTTCCTGCATCATCACATATAGTATCGCTACTATAGTATCGCCAGCTCATCCGCTCTGCAATTACCGTGAATCAACTAGTGTCCTGGCACCCATATGAGGTGATTATCGTACTGGTGTACCGTCTCGTTAAGAAGTCTCTGGCTGTTCTGGACAGATGTTGACTTCAGAAACACTTATTCCGGGGACTTGATTAACGTCGGATACTGACCCCAATGATGGCTGCACTATCATTCCGCAACCAGCCGGTCACTTCCATAACCACAAAAATATACGCATGATAGACGCTACAATGAACATGTAGTTTACGAGAAGGTGGCAATCCTAGTTTCCTAGAGTATATATCATACTTTTCCTGATCATTCATCTTCAACCCATCAACAACTACAACTTTGCATGTCCCTCTCTACCAGGAGTTCCTCTGTCCCAGGAATCCCTTTCGTAGATGAGGGCGTGGTATTTCCGATCGAAAAGTGGTTCCGCTGCGAGTAGTCAACAAATGCAGCAATGTTGGGAGTATATTCCACTACTGTGCATGACCGACTCCCATTGTGAGACTTGCCTTATGCTGTTGGCAGACATAGAAACAATCTACCTCCCTTTAGTTCCCCCCGGAACAAATGTCAGTTACAGGCAGAGCAGCAGTGAAAGCGTTGTGAAGAGCAACAGTGGATATGTATTATTGAATGAATTGAAATATACAGGGTCTTCCAGGCCGATGTTTTTTTTTTTAATAAATCTTAAACGTGGCCGTCGGTGGTGCAATGGCTAGTGTGCGTGGCTCTTGTACATGAGAACGTGGGTTCGATCCCTGCTCAGACCACCTTACATTTCTTTCTACGACAGTCACCTCGCTTAGTGATGGCGACATGAAAATGCTTCTCAAAATACCGTTCGGAACCGGTGTAAAACTGTAGGTCCCAATCAGTGAGTATAAAACTAGAACGCGCACATCTCACTGATTGTGAGAAGCTCTCCCCAATCCCTTCATGGGATGTTAAGGGACACCATTTTTTTTTCTTTTTAAACGGGACAATATTTGCTAATAATATTTTATTGCATAAAAGTTTGATTTATAACAATTATGTAGGAAATATACGAGGGCGGATCAATAATTCCGTGAGTTTTTGAATGAAACACAGTTTTTTTTTTGGAAAAAAAATGTTATTTTTGAACATAATCTCCTTTTACCTCAATACACTTAGTCCAACGTTTCTCCAATGTTTGTATACCTTGCAAAATATAAGAGGTCCATAAAATAGGCATTTGTTTGATCAATAATATCGGCTAAATGGCCGCTGTGCAAATGTTGTGTCATACGTACGCTACGATTTCGGTCAGCCTTCACTCTGTCTCTCAGTGTACACAAAGTTTCAAAATTCTTTACAATGCGCTCGGCACATTATTTAAACCAAAAAAATTCTTCGATTTTTTACAATTGAACAAATATTTAGATAAAACGTTTTTCTAACTTCAACACGTTGTTGGTGCGTTTGATACACCATAATAAATTGTTATCGACTGCTCTGCACAACTGTCAAATACAAACTAACAAATGTCAACCAAACAGAAATGGCGGTCAGAAAACATTGGGCTGGAACATAAAAAACACCCTGTATTTTAGCAATATATTATTAGGATTGTGTCCTGCCAAGTGTTTAAGGGATTGAATATACCCACAGAAGAACCGAATTAGCCGAAACCCAAGCTAGAAGTTGTCACAACCACACTTGAGGTCATCACAACCGAGCTAGCGGTTGTAACAACCGAATCGGAGGTTGTCGCAAGCGAAATACAGGTTGTCTCAACGGAATTTAGAGGTTGCCTTATCCGAATTTAGGAGTTGTCACAACTGAATTAGAGTTTGTCACATCCGAACTTTAAGGATGTCACAACCGAATTTAGAGATTATCAAACCATAACCAAAATTTTTATACCCTCACCATACGATGGGGATCATTTAATACGTAAAAAAATGTAACACATAGAAGGAACGAAATTAGACCCTTAGTATCTTTGGACGAAATTCATTTTAGGACTTTTTAAGACGTTTGAGGCATGTCCGTCTGTCTGTCTGGTCAACACGATAACTGCCGTAAATCTTTACAGATGACAATGAAACTTTGTCAGTGACTATTATTTGCCAATTTTGAGTTTGGGGTTGAAAATGGGCGTTTTGCCAACGCCCCTTCTTGTAGTTCCCATACAAATCGACACATTTAGCACAAAATAATATTTCTTTCAGACCTTTCTTCTGGTAGATGTGATAAGCTTCAACTCTCACACCGGTTAATAATCTGTAAATGCCTACTTAACTGGAGAAAATGGGCGAGATTGTCACGCCCATTGTGGTACCTCCCATACAAAACAGGGTGTTCGACCGGATTGTCAATCCGATAAATCGCGTGAAACACTTCCGACCTTAATTAATTTTGGTGTAAGGCTTCACATTACCAAAAGCTAATCACCGATTAAAACAAGGGTGATTTTGCAACGCCCATTGTGGTACCTCCGATACAAAAGTTGTTTGGGCGTTTGGTTGTTCGGCATGAGAAGTCCCGCAAAACCAAACCAATCTTTATGAAAGTTTGTACTAGTCAGTATTTAGCCAAATTAAGCTCTCCTATAGAAAATGAGCTATTTTGCCACACCCATTCTGGTACCTCCCATATAAAAGTTGGGCCGATGACCAGTTGATCCACAGTTGATAATTCTCATAAACAACAACCGATCTTAATAAAATTCGGTACTAGGCAATATTTTGCTAAAAGCTACTATGTAACTAATAACTGACTATTGTGGCATGCCCAGTTTCGTACCTCCCATACAAAAGTTTGGCATATTTGCGGTTTGCCGACGCGATATCTCCAATAAATCATAACCGATCTTAATAAAATTTGGTACTGATCATAATTTTTGGCAACAACTTGCCATGCCCATTTTTGTACCTCGCATATAAATATTGGGAGGGAAACTAACTACTTTGGGTATTCAATAATATTTAGCGCAATGTCGTCAATCTGCTGTTGAATATGATTACTTTTGAGTATGGGCGTTTTCTAACAGAACTCCCACGCAATGGATGAGGTACGGTATGGTGAGGGTATGATTAAGTCGGTTCACCCGACGGAAACTTATGTACTGGTTTTCTGTTACTTGAAAATGCATTTAGTGTTAATGGTTACGGATAACACTGTTGTACATTGTTTCGGTTAGAGGCAAGTCGAGTGAGTTGACGTGTACCCAAGAAATGGCGGTAGGACGTAAAATGTTTTAAAAAAATTGATTTTACCAATTCCCAGAGTTTCCCGCACTTTTTTGGATGAAAGATATTTTATTTCACTTTTTTCAGCATGACTTCAAGCGACTTCAAATTTTCCACACCCAATATCTGGTAAAATGAAGGTTTAATAGTTTTATTAGTTATCCTAAAGTCACATGACCTATTAACAACATGATGCATGGATCATAACAATCAATGGACGCGTTTCGGTTACACCGCTTGCTTATATATTCGCTTGTTTTGTATGATGCACTTAGCGAAGACTTAGCGGGAACTTAGCGACAAAAATCATTTTCGCTAAGGTTAAACACATTTTTTTTACATCTTTTATCGTTTTCAACCCTTATTCATATCGCTTGATTGTAACCAAAATACGGCTAATATAGTGAAGGTATTTCATTTTGCCAAGAATTGTGATTTTTTGTTTGGGTTGTATATGATGAGTAATACAATTCTTGAAAAATGAGATACCTTCACTAAATTGTAAATCGGTTTTTGTAGTCCATCGGTTTTTATGATCCATGTCTCATTTTGTTCATAGGTCGTGTGAATTTAGGATAAACTAATAAAAAAAGACTTTACACTATTTGTTTCATAATTTTTTAAAAATAAAAAATTTTAATTCTTTAAGCAAAAAATCATTTTTTTTCACCATAAAGGCTCGTTCACAATGATAGCAACAATTTTAACAGGCGTTCACAATGAAAGCAACAAATTTGTTCGAATAAGTTCGAAAAAGCAGCAGACTGGCAACATTGTTTACATTATGCAGCAGTATATAGTATATGTATTTGTGGAGTGAAAAAAATGGGGAATAGTAGTAATACAAATACAAAATTATTACAAAGTAAAAGTGTTTTTCTTTAGAAAAGTTTTCAAATATTTCTATAGAAATGTTTCAAATTTTTCTTTAGAAAAGTTTTCACATTTTTCTATAGAAGAGTTTTAAAATTTTTCTATAGAAATATTTTAAAATTATTCTATAGAAAAGTTTTAAATTTTTTCTATAGAAAAGCCTTCAAATTTTTCTCCAGAAATGTTTTCAAATTTTTCTATAGAAATGATTTAAAATTTTTCTATAGAAATGTTTTCAAATTTTTCCATAGAAAAGT
Organism: Phaonia tiefii; assembly: GCA_963931995.1. Taxonomy (NCBI): domain Eukaryota; kingdom Metazoa; phylum Arthropoda; class Insecta; order Diptera; family Muscidae; genus Phaonia; species Phaonia tiefii. The sequence continues at coordinate 62,333,856 of OZ008370.1, forward strand.
TATAAAACTTTTTCTATAGAAAACTTTTTAAATTTTTCTATAGAAATGTTTTAAAATTTTTTTATAGAAATGTTTTAAAATTTTTCTTTAGAAATGGTTTCATATTTTTCTATAGAAATATTTTAAAATTTTTCTATAGAAAAGTTTTAAAATTTTTCTATAGAAAACTTTTAAAATTTTTCCATAGAAAACTTTTTAAATTTTTCTATAGAAATGTTTTAAAATTTTTCTATAGAAAAGTTTTAAAATTTTTTCTATAGAAAACTTTTTAAATTTTTCTATAGAAATGTTTTCAAATTTTTCTATAGAAAAGTTTTAAAATTTTTCTATAGAAATGTTTTAAAATGTTTACCAGCTTATATTCCATAATATGTCATGGCCTTGGACGGTTTCGATAATGTCAGATGTCAGCTACCTCAATTTTTTTAAACTTTATTCTTTTGTTTATTAATAAATTGCCGCGAACTACACTACTACACATTTCACATTTGCGTCAGCTGATATGTTCGAAAGCCAGCGACAGTGTTGTATTTTTGGTAATAAAAAAATATAAACATATGTGAAATTATTGTTATTAGCAGATTCTACAGATAATATTATTTATTAAAATGTTTGTTTTGAGACAAAATGTTTACATTTGCATTCATACTTTCAAGTTTTAAAACAAAATTCGAAGTAGAGCGCCCCTAGCGGTCAGTAGAATAAACTGATTCGAACAAATTCCAATTTGAAGTAGAAGTAGAACCCACTTCTACATGAGAGGGCATTATATGCAATACTGTGAGTGGGAACGAGAAGGCTTGAATTACAAATTCGTTGCTGCCATTGTGAACGCTACTTAATTCTTTTTATAACTGCCAAACTATTGATTACATTGAGCAATAGTATAGAAATAGATTAAATGTATTGTAATTCTAAATTTATTCGGACAAGATCGGACACGTCGTTCTCGAGTAATGATGACACATACATACATACAAGTTATCACTTTTAATATACAAACTGTTTTTTTTTTGTGCTACTTAGGGTGACTAGACTCGTTCAGATTGTATTAATATGTTCACAAACGTTCAGCCCTACCATGGCTACAGTTATTCTGGCAGTTATTCTGGAAAAGCTGAAAAAATAAATTTAAAAAAAAATGGGGGAGGAAAATCTGACAATTGACAAGAATCAATTTTTCTAAAAAAATTCCTTGATACAGACAATTCATGGGTACCGATCAACTCAGTAGACTTGCCTCTAACCGATATTTTTATAGAACGTTAAAACAAATATTTCATGCCAAAGACTACAACAGTATAATATAATTTCCTATATTCATACAAATAAGTACCAAAAAAGGAGCTAAACGACTTTGTATGGGGTAATCTTTCAATATTTTTAGTATTTTTTCATGCCACTTCAGACCGATTCTGAAGTCCCTGGGTTAATGTTGTGGTAACAGACCAATTAAGATGTGTGACCCAACCATTCGACTGTTCTACAGAAACGTAATGGCGTGTACATCACACATTTCAAACAACCGTCCTTGAAATTTTGCAGAACGGATGACATCTACTTGTATTGTACGCTGACAAACATTCACATTATTTGAAAAATATTAAGTTGTCACGCAAACCCCATAACAACAATATTATGCTTAATAAGCAAACAGTTTTTCACTAACCGGAAAAACATGATCAGTTAGCTTAAAATGAATTAAAAGTTATTAGAAATAACTCGGATCAAAGACAACTAAATTTGAGAAAACAAACATCTTCTAAAAACCGTGGCAGCAACAATTCCGCAATACTTCTTTTTGTTTTTAATGTAATATATGTTTTTAGCATTGTAAACGTCAGGTATCAAATATATGAAATTATGTTGTAACAGACTTAATTCGATTGCACCAAAAGAATTTATGAGACGCTCAGTTGCATTTCGTTTAATTTTCAGCCGAACTAACACAATCTTCGATTGCTGCAACCGATCTAAAGTGAAATTCGACTTTTGCGACCGAATTGATACCAGATTTGATGGTTACAATTGAATTGATTCCCAATTCGGTTGTTGCAACCAAAATTGTGTAAAATTTAATTGATAAAACGAATATTATTGGTAATTCAGTTGTCACAATATCATCACCTATGAATCGATGTTGTTTCAACCGAATTTCAGACGTGGGGACTAAATGCAGTCGTGACAATATCACTTCGGTTGTTGCCACCGCAATTGTGCGGCATCAGCCGAATTAACGGCTGCCACAACCTCTTTTCAAACAATTAGTTCTGCGCGTATAGTGGGCTGCATTTTTATATGTTTTATATAGTTCCTAATCTCTTTGTACCAGATATTCTACAGAGACTAAGCAATTAAGGGAAAACTTATAAATCACCATATGACAAAATCGTAGCTCCCATAAACCCATTTAAAGTTAATTTTAAATATGCTCGTATCTAGTGAAATGCATTCGCCTGTTGATAGCTTTTCTATACTAGATTTTTCTCAATTTTAAAAGTTTTCCAACATCCAGAATTGGGGGAAATTATAAGCACATATCGTAAATCCTCACAAATGTCGTGTGAATATAATACAAATGTTTTGCCTATTCAATATGAGGCGATTCATAAGGTAAATGATGGCACGTCAATGTGTAAATATTTCACCGTCAATTTGAAATTTTTATTGTCTTTCTTTGACTCAGATATGTACGCACTCATAAATACCGTCTTAATGAGAACAGATTAAGTTATTTATTTATTTTTCAATCCCGCGATTAAGGTATTTGCTATTCCATGGAAGTTTAAACGTGTATGAGAGACAGATCTCGCATAGGCAAGAGACCGAAGATATCACGTCATATTGGGGGGTTTAGCAAATCGCATTCAGCATACTACACTAATCTTCAACTAAGTCTTAGACAGACCATTAATAAATATTATTTTTATTTATATTTAAGCATTTTATTTTTGTTTCCATTCGTTATAGACCCTGCCCCTTCTTAGTAAAATTACAACTGATGAGAGTTGTTTGTACCGGTTTGATAGCGACGTGATGGGTGGATGGAAAAGACAACCAAATAGAAAATATTTAGAAAAACAACATTAAAATATTTAAAATCTGTTTAAGACGACTGAAAAAGCGAAAGCTTTCCAAACACAACCCAAAATAATCAATCAATGTCAATGTTTTATATTAATAGACCAGAAATGTTGTTTCTGTTATGGGCCGAATCAAAGATGGGGAAATTGGGATTCATAATGATTTGGATCCGAAAGGGGCTGGCTTGGGAAGCCACAAATACTTAGATTGATTTAAGGGCTACTATCACTAACAAACAACACAATGTTAAGTTTTGTGGTGCTCGGTACTTTTTCACTAGATTGATAAGGAGCACTGAATAAAACAACTTGATCGAAAACGTTTGTACACTTTTTTGTTTGACAAATGCGTGATTGATCCAAATTTCATATCAGAGTTAACGCAACACTAAACAAAGACTTGTTCAGAAAAAATTGTGTTCTTTGTTGAAATTTTTCTTATGGCTCGATATCTTTCCCAAATTTATGTATGAAAATTTCATTTGGTGTTTATGTATGCATATGTATACGCGATACTATTGTGAGTACCCGATGATGAGCCTAACACAGGGGGCAAAGCACTGCATTCGAAATCGAGTACTTCGTCATCGAAATGAAGATAACGGCGATCACTGCAATCGTTATCGTAACGTAACTACTCGAAGTTGTAAGCGATTAGTAATCTGTTATCGTAAACAAACACTGGCTTTTGGGTGCGAAACAAGAAGAAAAGAAGGTGGTGAAAATTTAAGTAAATTTCTGACATTTTTTTTGCAAAATAATTGCAATATTGCACATAGAATAAAAATAAATGGTTTCCCATGACATCCCATGAAGGGAATGGGGAAAGCTTCTCACATCCAGTGCTTATAATTGCCATATGTTTACAGCAATGTAAAAAATACTAGTAGGCACAACAAACTACTATCGACTACCATGATCCAAAAATTGCAGCTGTCGGAAATGTGCTTATGAACAGTCGTGTTTTGGTTACAAGCAAGTTAGCAATAAGTCATTTTATTCAAAAATATGAATAAGGGTTGAAAACAGTAAAAGATGTCAAACTTAGCGAAAATGATTCTCGTCGCTAAGTCTTCGCTAAGTGCTTCATACAAAACAAGCAAATATATAAGCAAGCAGTGTAACCAAAACACGCTTATTGTCTATTATTCCCATAAATGCCAACCATTTTTCAATTAGAAAATTTTTTCTGATCGGGATACACTACATACATACATACGAAGGTAACACAATAAATGGTCGTAACTGCAAAAACAACATGAGATTTACAACAGCTGGTTATAATATGGGCGATAGCATGCCTGCACCTCGAAGGCATTTACAAGACCTACGTCATAAGACCTTCTAAAAAAATAGTTTCCTATTTCACCCCATGAAGGGATTAGGGAGAGCTTCACACTACCATTGGATGTGCGGTTTCTAGGTTTTACTCTCCAATATTGGGACCTACAGTTGTGTATCAGTTCCGAACGGTATTTGGAGACATATACAAAGCGGAGCCCCGTCGAAAGAAATGTAAGGTGGTCAAAGTAGGGATCGAACCCCTGTTCTCATGTACAAGAGCCGCGCACACTATCATTGTACCACCGACAGCCACGAGACTTTCTGTACCGCGGCCCAAAATGTATCACCCTATCGGAAGGTGCCTATAATTTTCAGAAATTGTAATATTCTTGACTATTTTTTAATGAAATTGTTCGTTAGCTATTTTTACGCAACATGAATTTCATCATATATATCCCGGCCGTCCTATACCAAGTACTCAAACACTGAAGGGTTTAACCGCTAGCCACCCAGAGACCGAAACAACACATGACATAAGGATACCTGAAGGCCTCGTAGTTTGGACGAGGATATCGGCGCTGTGGCTGAAGATATCGCAGATATGCTGTCAATATCGATCAGACGACGTTCCACGCAATTGCCCATTACAAGTCCGTCTCTCGAGTTCCGTTTGTTGATGGATGAAGAGGTTTCCTTAGAAAGTGTAGCCATGCTATCAGCTACTGCTTGCACATATTCAATCAGTTCACGGCTCACGCTCTCCTGTGCCTCGATGACGCGGTGGATGATTTTCAGACGAAATTTATCGTGAGCCACGGATCCCATTTGAACGGGTACGGAAACAAAAACAATTTGCGCTTCTGGGATACTAAGAATCCATGTATGTTTCACGAAGTGCCATTACATCCACTCAAAGTGCTCCATTTACGCCGGAGTTGTCAGCGGATCTTATTTTTCCGGGGATGACTAACCTGACCACAGTTTTTGACGAAATAGCGGGGCACAATTTTTTGGTTTTAAATAAAAATACATGTATTTAGTTAAAAAAGGGCTAAATACATAAAATAAAGGGATCTCACAAAAAACGGGGTAATCCCTCCAAATGCGCGACGGTTGGTCAGATTAGGGATGCAATCGTTAACTGGTGAGAGATGCAGAACCATGAGAAACGAACGTTTATTTCTGAAATCAATGAATTCGGATTGGAGGACTTGTGATACCACAAGGGCGCTGCAACTGCACATACAGCTAGCGAGACAATGGGCATTTTGGAGGATACGTTCTCAGGCCGACTAATGTATCGTTTTGGCGATTTGCAGCTGCCCGAAGGATTGTCTAATTTATCCACTCCATACTTCTTTCGTGGGGGTTTTTGAATTCATTGGTTTATGTGAAAAAGCCACGGACACTGGAGGCTATCAAAGAAACAAGAATGCGATAACTTATCACCGGATGTTATTGCCTGAACGATTGAAAATGCGGTTCCAAGAACACTCATGATAATCAAAAATGGATGCACCCACTTGACATCTCTTCTTCAAAATGTAATGGAAGTAAAATTAAGAAATGATGTCAATTCTCTTTAAAGATATAGCAAAACAACATCGGATGAGTGTTGTTTAGCTACCTTGTACAAGGTCTCCTTTTAGACCAATACGTAACTGGTTTTATGTAGCTATCATTTAGAAGGCCTTCTTGGTGGAGGTCATCTATAACGCCTTCTATAATTCCATTTTTGCTTCTTCTAAAATGCATAATGACTTTCTAAGGAAGGCCTTACACGAGGATTCCTTTCGTAGAATATCATAAAAGCTTGGGGCTATTCGGAAATGCATCACTGCTCTGCAGCTAATGCATATTAACATCTGACAACTTTGTTGGTCTTTGGACTTGGTAATTTCAAACTAAATGCGTAACAACCAAGCATGTGCATCAGCTGATGCATTTCCGTACAGGCCCATTTTGCAGGAAAGCTTGAGTGAGGAGGGTGAAAGGTCTTGCCTGCTAATCTCACGCAGTATAAAGTGGAAAGTATTGGGTAAAATATAGGGGAACACCTTTCGGATACTATAGCAGGCCTAAGAATATGCCTTACATCTATTAGTTTCCGCCACTGGAGTAATTATCGGAAACATACTTAGGTACGTCTTTTTAGGTATGTAGAAATTCGTGCATTAAAATTGTCTAGATATGATTGGTTGGTATTGATTTACCACCCTAATTGCAATTAATTAACGTGACAACGTATTTCATTTCAAAAATATTCATATCTATACTATAATATATGTAGGTGAGAATATTTGGTTTTGTGAGACAGAATATATCGTATGATTACCAAACAATGGAACCTCTATCAAATTAAACAAATGCTTGAATATACTAATACACTTTAATATTTTTAATTTTACTACTCGTCGAAGCCATTGAACTCTTTGTTGTTCATAACTTTTGTATACTCCGGCTAATATTTCTCGTTTCAACAAAGTAGTTCTTTGAAACCGGTACATAATTAAGCAAAGATAAGGGGATTACTATCTGTTCATATTTCCATTTACCGAGTATATATTTATTATCGACAATCTTTCGACTAAATATTTACACAACAAGAGGTGACTAAACTCAGGACGGAAAGCAATCGGAGACTCAAAAGACTTCAAGGTACTGATGTGGAGCCACAGTGGACTGTAGCACCCTTGCCTACCCCTTAAAGATAAAATGCAACATGTTGTTGTCGTTATCTGTTGTGAGCTTCAACCAATAATACAGTTGGAATGCGTTGTTTCAATTTTTTCCAGTTTGTTTACTCAGAGCAACGAGCATTTGTGTTGTTTAACGATACAAGAAGGTTAATTAACGACACAAGGGTCTCGTTGTACAGCAAAATGTACAAATGCCACAGACCTCTTTATCGGGTTTACAAACTATAGAACTTTGATTTGTACCTTAGTTTATATCAATATGTAGCGGCTGTAGATATGGATTTTTATTATAAATTTGTACTTTTTCTATTGATCATTATAAAATAATGATTTATGCTAATTTTCTTAATTATTAATTGATTCATAAAAGTTTAAACTCTTCTATGGTATTGGTATATCATTAACCCTTTGTCGACCACAGGCAAATAAATATGTTGGCCCACGGCGAGTTGACACCTATAATTGTGCGTATAATAGATGGAGGAATTGTGTCTATAGCTAATTTTTAGAAGGAATCTTGGGAAAACAACTGTGTTGTGGGATGTAAAGGGTGTTTTTTTGACGTGTAGAACTTTAAATTCAAATAAATTCATGAGATTACATAATTTTAACCTAAAACTTTACTATATTAGACAGATCATTTTGTGACATTAGAGGGGGAATATAATTTGGGGCATGTGGGTGCCGTGGCTGGCTCTGATGTTGCGCATACTGAAAGTCTAATTTCAGGCCAGTCTTTCAAGCAATGTGGCCGTATCTAGGCAATGGTTCATACATTGTTGTTTCCGGTTTGTTTGTTCGAATAAACCAATGACTTCACGTATACCAATAGCAGGAAATCTAGCGGCGTTAAATAGCACGATCACGGTGGCCAATTGACTGACCCAGTTCGAGAAATAACGCATTCACCAAAAGTTTCCTTGAATAAGTCGATTGTTTGACGCGTCTGATGGCATGTAGAGCCGTCCCATTGGAAATACTTATCTTCAGTCAACATTCTTTTCAATTATAGAAAAATGGTTTCCCGATACATCCCATCAAAGGATTTGGGTGAGCTTCTCACAATCAGTCAGCTGAGCGCGTTCTAGTTTTATAGTCACTGGGTTGGACTTAGCGTTTTATACCAGTTCCGTACAGTATTTTGAGAAGGTTTTTCATGGCTAAATACTCGACAGTGTCGCCGTCACTAAGCGAGGTGACCGCCGCCGAAAGAAATTTAAGAGACGCGCACACTACCATCGCACCACTGACGGGACAATGGCACGAAATGATCGGCAATCATGGCTCTACAGATCTCGCCGTTGACGGTACTCACCGTTATCATTTTTTAAGAAGTTAGAACCAACGATTCACTGGCCCATAAAGCGCTACAAACAGTTTGTTTTTGCCACTGAACAGAACGTACGGCGCAAATGATGGTCATTCGGTCTATTCATGCTCAAATTGCAAAACCAAATAGCACAGTTGATAATAGCGTTGCCAGATCTGACCAATTTGTGACCATTTAACAGTGTTGCCACCAGAGGAGGCCAAAATTACACAAGGGATGTTGTAATATTAGGTTTAACTAAAAACAAAATCTAAGTTTTTCGATCAGAATCCTGTTGAAGATCATTTTTTCCATTAAAAATTATTTTTAAAGAGAAAGTTTATAAAAAGAAAAAGTGAAATTGACTATTTCGATAGAGGGTTGGGAGTATAGCTATTTCGATGTCCACCAAGGCATCTCAGCAGCTCCCTTCTCCACAGGTATTTTGGAATATCATCACACATTATAGGGATAATCAATTCTCAAATTAACGATAATTGTTTCAACAACACCAACTAGTGCGACAACATCCAAAACAATACTCCACCGAAATCATCAATATTCCCAACTTCATGTCTACGCAGGCATTCATTGAAAGCCAACGCATAGGATATGTTGTTGTTTCAAAATGGAAACAACGATTGCCATGAGATTGGCGTTACAATGTATGGTCTGCGTATTCCTTCTGATGTTCTTCTCTATTAAAAACTTTTCTCTATTAGAAATTGTTTTAAATAGAGAAAATGATCTTGAAACGGATTATGATGGAAAAACTTAAACTTTCAAAGATCGACAAAATGAAAAGAACATCGAAAAAACAAGAATATCTTGGGATACCGGATGAAAATGACCCAGACTCGGTAAGACAACAACAACTACAAAAGCTCTTGTTTCCTTATATTTCGCATTTAAGAACGGTACGCGCATGCTCAGCAAGCTAGCTTATGTAGGGCTTTTGTTGCTTTGAACGAATACGACCCTTTACTTACACAAAATAGAAATATATCACGCGCACTTTATAGCCATTTATACGAAACACAACCAGACTCAAATGCATACATATGTATATTTAGAAAAAAACACGTATTTGAGAGCTCTGATGAACAATCTCCCAGCCGTCGGGTTAACCTTTGACAATATTTTCGAAAAAGCCCCATTAGCAAACCTTTATACCTAATTATATTACGTACATATGTACATAAGTATGTTTCAGGCAAAAGGAGGCACACAATACGACAAGAATGGTAAATAAAGAAAAAAAACTTTAAAACAACCAGAGTAACAGAATGAGAAGAGTTCTATTGCACACTTTCTTATTATTACCTATTACTCGTACAAAAACAAACCAAACAAAAAATTGCATGTAATAAAATTTCTTCCGTGTTTATACACAAATGCCGAAATTATAATATCTTTCAAGTTAAAATTTGTTGCCTTGGTGTGGATCATCCAACGATGCAGAGAGGCCTCCCTGCAGTATTGGTAATCGACTCTACGCTGATGAGTTCATCGACTACCACAAACCTTTCGTCGACTACTCGCTAAACTACCAGCAATGCTTTTGAGCGGCGAATTTAACAAGGCGATGTCCGCTTAGGTAATGCCTTACTGTTCGTCGATTACTTCATCGGTAACATTTCGTCGACGCATTTATCGGTAACATTTCGTCGACGCATTTATCGGTAACATTTCGTCGACAGGTTAAGAAAAACAATAGAAAATCTCTGGAGACACTACCTTACAGATTACCACTGAGTACCAATGTAATCGGCGATGTAGTCAATGAAAAATCAATGGCGATGTAGTCGATGAAATGTTGCCAGCCACTACTTGTGAAACTGCAGGGCTTCCAGAGTAGTTTTTGATAGTGTTTGCAGGAACTAAATGTTTAGTAATTTGGTAATTTTGTTGCTAGACATGTTGCTAAGGTTTGTTTCAGCAAAATGTTTATAACAAGTTTTAAAATGTTGACAAGAATTCAATTTTTTCGTTTTCTTTGTGCTCCATTTAGGATAAATAAATCAGCTGATATTAAATTATTTGTTTATTGGATTATTAATTTAAGTAAATTTTAAGTTCTACATTAGTTTTAAGATATTTTGGAAAATGTTGCATAAAAGTACATGTTTCATTAAATGCAAACATTATAGCAAATTTTTCAGGTTAAGTACGAAGTTTTTCTTAAAAAAATCCTTTAAGAGTGTATGACTTAACTCAAATTTGTAGTATACGTTTTAGTTTAGGTTTAAGTTTTAGTTTAGGTTTAAGTTAGTTTTAGGATAACTTTAAGTAATTAATATAATTTATGTTTGAAAATTGAAGTTACACTTCGTAGGTTATGTATTTGGAAATTCGCCCAGTTTGCGGAACTCTCTCCCACTTGTACTTATTTATACTCGTATAATTCCCTTAGCTTTACAGCGATTTACAGCGGCTGACTGCCGGAATACATACGATTGATTGAGTTGGGTATAAGTTCCCAGGATAAATAGTCCACAGTACCTACGCTACCGCCAATTCTCTAAAGAACATACAATTACGAATTTGTGGCACGAATTTGATGCGGAGGTTGCCCAAAGGTTAGGGCTCTCGGCCGAATGAATGCAACCTCGCGGCAATGTGTGTACCCAAGTGGTGCTACCACAATGAGGACTCGAGATACTGCGTTTATCGGCATTTTTCAAATATAAAAACACTCTTACTTCTCTAATCGAAAGAGTTACTTGTTTTGTAGGTTAGCTTACTTTCACTGTCACGTAACCTTTCTTCCTTATGGACTCACAAGGCCCCGGGAAAAAAAATCTTCCTATGGGCACTGCGAGCACTTTTCCCAAATAAATTTTGCTTAAAGATTTTGATGATGCAGATTTTACAGATCACTATAAGAAAATTCACTTAAATTTACAAATTCTCACTTTTCCCTATTAAATTTTACCTGCATTTTCAGCAGAACACTTTTATTTAAAAAAAAATACCAAGACGTTTTTTAGGTCACACACTTTTCCACTTTCAATATTAATGCACTAGGTTGGTTAAATATAAATATATTTGAATTCTAAGCAATGACCAAACCTCTGTTGGTAGGAATAAACCGCTAGAATACGTCCGTAGCTTAAGTTGTGGTATAAAAGAAGGTAGGATCAAGCCTATGCTTGTGATTTGCCCACAGGTATTTATCCGGATTCAAATAAAACAATAGTTTTATAATTGGCAGCTCGTTTGTTACCAAGAAACTGCTCAATATCGGCAACTGTACCTTTCCGTGCACGTTGTTCTATATCTGCGGAAACACTTTAAATCATACACATCATTCAAAGAAATTATTATTATATTACAAAAATACCTGCATGAATCTTTGCACCGCTCAATTTGGAAAAAGTTTTGCGCAAACTCGCAATCGCCTCGCACTCACTCACGATCCGTCCCCAGCAACATATTGCAGGAACCATGTACATGTTTGCACGTATTGTTTTTATGAATTCAAGATCTGCTGCTTTCTGTTTCTTTATTGGGACAGCGACTAGTGTTTACAGCAGTTCAAGTTTCAACAAACAAATCCACATTTGGGTCACAAATACAGATATTATAACCAATTAATCACTGTGTCCCAAACTTGTTATATTGAATAGCAAACACAATGTATTTGTACACAAGTATACTATATTTGTGGTAAGCTACAAATACGTTATATTTGCATCCAAACAATAAAAAACAAAAAAAAATTCAGCGTCTGTAAGCAGAAATCCAGAAAACAGTAATCAGTATTCACAATCCAAAAGGAAGGAAATACATTCAAAGGAAATGTATACATTCAAAGGAAATTTTTTTTTCAATTTCAATTTTTTTCAATTTCAGGTTACGTTAAAAAATAGACAAAGAAATCGTTTGGAAGCAAAGCAACTAGATTATATTTTTTGCTTGAAATAGTAACGATCAGTATGGACTTTAACAAAGAAATAATAATATCGATCTCAAAATTCAAAAAGACTGAATTAAAAATATAATTTTTTATAAATCGTATAATTTTCCACTTCGTCATAAAAACCGAAACCGGTTATTGACCGGTTTCTACCCCTCGGTTTAACCGAAAATCGGTTCCGCCAAAATTGGAATATTTGAATAAACGGAAAACCGACATTTTTGAAGACCCGGATACACAAGCTCACATGCATGACTATCTGTCAGGTTCCGAACATGTAAAAAAAAAAATGTCCATACATGAATAATTTTCTTTGGAATTTTAGAGGATTGACCAGTAGCTCATCAATTGCTTTGTATTTGGTCCGTTCTCTGAAACGTTTGCCGACTCGTGCCCTACGTGATCGTTCAGTTTAGAGCAATCCGTGTGGAAATTCGCAAATCCCTTTATACCAGGACCAACTTATTTCCACGAAACACCTTCCGGTATGTGAGTGTCATATTTACGAATGGCGTATTCAATATATTCCGCAATGTTCGACACACCTTCCAACATTGTTCCATGACTAGAGTGTCCAAAACTGAAACCAAAAAACCGGTTTCTTTGCTATTAACCGTGTGCCGGTTTTTTAAAAATCGTTAATTTCGAATAAACCGGAAACCGGTTATTTGTCGTCGGTTAACCTGTTTTTTCTCAATTTGTGTTAATGCATGTTCTTGTATACCGTATTTCAGCTCAAAAGATTCCAGAATCGCCTTCGAAATCTAAAGTGTTCAGCTATACACATTTTGACTTTCGAGTGGATTTCGCATCATTTTGACAGCAACTTGTTTACAAACATTTATATTTTTTACTCACTGACAATTTGAGAGAAATCTAAAAACTTTAGGGAGACTCCAGTAATGACAAAATCTATGCAGAATCTCTGGATTTCGTTGCCATTTCGTGGAAAAAACTCAAAAACTGCGAAATCTCGATATATGTACCTCTGAATGCCGCTTCAATATCTTTAAAAAAAAACTTTAAAAAATTTGATATGATTTTCGAATTTTAATGAAATTTTGGAACTAAAAAACTTGATTTCTATTCTCAAATATGATTTTATGCTTCAGTAAGTTTTAAATGATATTTCCACCATTTTTGCATTAAAATTTTACTATAAATTAATTAAGAGTTAATTAAGCTTTTCAAACTTTTTTTTTCCAAATTTCAAAAATAAAATAATTTTATAAATAAACATTTCAAACCTAATACGATTTTCATACATGAAAATCTCTTTCAAATTTGAATGTGATTTTCGAATTGAAATCAGTTTAATGTGAGTTGGAATACAAGTTTAAAATGTTATTCCAAATTGGAATCTAATAAAAAAATTTGAAAAAGTATGAGAAATGGGCACTAAACACACCTATTGTAAGTGCTACATGTGTACTTTAATTTAAAGCAAAAAAAAAACCGAAAAAACAGTCTCCACCGGTTTTTACATCAGTGGGAGTGGTGCTTAGAGCACGCGTGATCAATATCACAATGTGAATCAGATTTGTTTACATACAATTTATTTTAAATTGGGAAACTGTGGGGAATGAAACACGTAAAGTTTTCCTAACGAAATTATTTTTCATGCTGAGAATTAGAATCGCTGAAATTGAAAAAAGTGTAAGTAAAGTATTTTTCACTAAAATGTTTCTCAACATCCAGAATCCACCTACTGTGAGTGCCATTGTGTCGCAGTTTTCCCCACCGTTTTACTAAATATCGCAATACGAGTATAAATATTAAATCGTAATCGATTAAACGAAATTCTTCACACTCCTTGAAATGTAATCAACTCTGATTTATTTTCGGAATCAAGCAGCTACAAAACCCTCATTTTCTATTAATGATTGGCTGTTGTTGTTTGCGACGTGAGTGTAATAAGAGCGCTCGTGTCACAGATTTATTATGTTTTATTTATTTTTCACTTCAGTTTACATTGTGTTTCAATAACTCGTCACACCCGATCAGGTGGTGTATGTTAGTGTGCGAACACTCAGTCAAATGAACAGCGGCAGCTAAATGATTTCCCAACACAACCGTGTTTTCGAGGAAATTGACAAAGTATCGCAGCCTGTTAAACGAAGTTCACATTAATAGTTTTATCTGACGTCAGTTATCGATATTATGTTAAAAATTATCTGACAACAGTTTTTAAAATCTACAAATTTCCAACTGCAACGACATTTCGTCAGGAAAAAATTATGGTGTGAAATTCGTTTTACGTTATCGCTCGGCAATAGATCATTATTGCCTTTTTTCCCCCACCGAAATGCGGGACATTATGACAGGGTGAGACAAATATAACGGAAACGGTGTTCCAACAAGAAAACATGTAACATATACCGGTGTTATCGGCATAGAGCACCCTCTGCCACCTACCGAATGTGTTCAGTTTTTTTTTTATCGATTTTCATATTATTATCAGTTCAAAAGCAACAACAATGGTGGCGGAAACTACATACAACGGCATCAATTCCTGGAAATGAACACAACAAACAAACTTATTGTCATCATCATCTATCCCTCTCCACTGTCCCATCATTGTATGTACTTAACCAGGAGGAGTTTTGGGTAAATGTCAAGAGTACAAAAATATCACTCCAATTGCCAGCTATCTGTTTTACATTTTCCTTATTCTTTAGGAGAATGAAATGGGAAAATACATACATATATACGACTTTGTGAGCAATAAATGAGATGCTTGGCGACTGCCAGAGACGAAACCTTAGGGTAGGAATACATTTGGGGTCGCAAAATACATTTCTTATAGGCCTGTACAAAATCGAAGTTGCCGGTTGCCGCATGAAATTATTACCTTTTGTAAAAATTTGAATTGTTACCAATATTTATAATGATTTTCACAATAAAGAATTTTTTTTAGTTTAAAAAAAAATCATGTATACAATGGAATAAAAGTAAATTGACGAAGTAAAGTGCTCGTTAAAATTAGCAATTAAGCGATTATGAGAATGACAAACAAGTACGTATTAATATAAACACTCTGTATGCAAACCTGGATAGACCCAGTTGGCCAAATTGTCGTAGATGAAATTTTGGTTCATGATTTCTTTAACCTATTGTTAAATTTGTCACACACGGCAGTTGTGGCTTTTACCGTCTTCAACGACGATAGCATGCAAATCTTCACTAATGACCAGCTGTATCGCATCCCCAGAAGAACACAGCCCTGCTTACTAAGAAAGACTCAACTCCAAAATATTAAAAGAAATATTTTTTTAATGCTCAAGTTAGCATCATTTTGCACCTTCCGTTATGGTTGGAAATTGCGGCAAAACTACATAAATATTATTAATTTCATTATAAAATACATACAACGGGTTTCTTATCACAAGTGAAGCTCCAAGCAGAATTCAGAAATCTGCTTCTCCTGAAAAATTTAGGAAAGTGGACTTGAGTCCTTCTTGATAAGCACGGCAGAACAGTGTCGTCACCTTAAAATCAATATTTTGAGCAAAAGCGTCTAGAAGTGTTCACAAACGACAATATTTTACTAGTTTAGTAAATTTGTTCATGTCGTATTATCTTTTTTAAAGCAATGCCTTTACGACACATTTCTACACCATTTTGAATTGAAATTTATAAAATGTCAATTTAATTTTGAATACTATCAATTGAAATGTTGAAAATTATATTTGAAATTTAAAATACGTCAATTTAAAATTTCTATTTGAATTATTAAATGCAACATTTGTAATGTATAAAACGTCTATTGAAATTTAAATGATATCAATTGAAATTTAAAAGACATCAATTAAAATTCAAAATTTATCAACTGACATGTAAAAAACATCAATTGAAATTTAAAATACATCATTTGAAATTTAAAATTCGTCAGATGAAAATTAAAAATTATTAACCGATTTTATGTATTACGAGTATACAGTAAAAGCTCTCTTCAGCGGACACTGACGGTCGCACCAATTTTGTCCGCCTAAGGGAGATGTCCGTCCAATAGAGCGTTTTAAGGAAAGTAAATAAAATTAAAGAGAACACTCCCTCCACTAAGGAAATAAATATGTTAATACATTACAAACCAATTTGTTATAAATTTTTATTATTTAAATGCGTTACTAATGTACACGTTCTATAAATATCATTTCAATACATTCAAGTAAAATATTCACGTAGGAAAAATGACGATTCATAAATCATAAACTTAAATCAAACATACTGAAAAAAAAACGTCAAAATTATTTTTGTTGCTGAAAAATTGACGGATGATGGATGCAACATTCATACTTTTCAAGGGATCCTTTTCAACTTATGCTTATCAACATGTAACAGCAAAAAACACATTTCAAAGGTAGAGGTTAATCACAGTAGCGGCGCAATTTCTTTTGTCTGTGAGCAAAAAAGGGGAATCACAACTCAACGCAGATAGTTACGTATTTGTCTGATGCATGAACGCGTTGTTAGTTGTTTTCTCGTGCATACTTTCTTTTATTTTGACAATTAAAATTGTTAGAAATCATGTTTTCACAATTTTGTTGTCCGCTCATGGGAGATGTTTGATACCAAAAAAGTGTCCGCGCCCGTCCAAAGGAGCGTCCGCTTAAGGGAGCTTGAGTTCTTCCTGAAACAAGGCGAACATTTTGGGACCAAGGAATTTGTCCGCTTAAGAGAGCTGTCCGGCTATAAGAGCTGTCCGCGAAGAGAGCTTTCACTGTAGTTTTAAATTGTAATTCATGTCTTTTAAACTTCATTTGATGTCTTTTACATTTCAATTGATGTGTTTCAAATTGCAATTGATTTCTTTTAAATTTCAATTGATGGGTTTTAAATTTCAATTGATGTCTTTTAAAATTCAATTGATGTACATCTTTCAAATTGAATTTTTAATTTCACTTGATGTAGTTTACATTTCAAATAGAATACTTGAATTAAATTGATTTTTTTGGGGAGGTGCTCTTCTTGTGGGGGTGCTATGTATTGACTAACGTGATATATAGAGTGTCCAAAACCGAAACCGAAAAACCGGGGAAATCCGGTTAACCGTTTTTTTCAAAAACGTAATTTTCGAACAAACCGGAAACGGATTTTACTTAATTTGTGTTAATATCCATAAAAAATTAATAATAAATGATATGATTTTCGAATCTTAGTGAAATTTTGGAATTAAGAACCAATGATTTTCATTCTGAAATATGATCTAAATGACATATAAAATCAATTTTTTTTAAAATGATTTTATGATTTGAATTGGAATTAATGAAGCTTTTCATACATTTTTTGATGAAATTTCAAAATAACTAAATGTTTTAAACTTAATAAGATTTTCATACATGAAAATCTTTTTCAAATTTCAATATGATTTTCGATTCTAAATCAGTGTAATACGAATTTGAATAAAACTTTCAGATTTTATATTAAACACGCACTGCAAACTGGACTATTATACATATGTTTTAAAATGTGATGATTTATTCGACCTTTCATATTATATTTAAAATTAAATATTCGAGCGTTAGGTATATTTTAAGTTATTTTATTCTTCAATATTTCGCTACCTATTGGGTAGCACTGTTAGGGAAATAAGCGCAATTATTAATTAAAAATTGAATTTTAATTTTTAATGTTATTATTTTTTGTTTTAGTAATAATTGTGTTTATCTTGCCGACGATGCTACCCAATGGTTAATGAAATATTGAAGGATAAAGTAGACCCAACGTTCGAACATTATTATTTGAAATATATGGTTTTTATTTAAAATTAAAACGTAACTAATTAAATAGAGTTGTGAAATTTTGAGTTTTCAACACAAATAAGTATATGAAATGGCCTAAACAAATGTATTTTAAGTTCTATGTGCGTAATTTAATTTAAAGCAAAAACCGGTTTCATGAAAAATTGATTTTTCGAACAAACCGAAAACCGGTTACTTAAAAAATTGATTTTCGAACAAACCGAAACACGGTTTCTAAAAAATTCCGGTTTTTTGGACACTCTTGTGACACAATAAGATCGAAAAAAGAAAAACATGTTTGACAGTTAAAGTATTCTGTTAACTTTGGATAATAATCCCAAAAATAGCATATTATAAAAATAAATAAATCCGATTAATTTCTTTTCAAATGGATCAATCCATCAAAAGAACTGTTCTTACTTACAATTGGTTTACAAAAGAACTGTTAAAATTTAGTCTGTATTGTCGTTGCAGATCATATCACCAGTATGGCCGTCAGTGATCCGGTGGCCACTATGTCACACATATATCGCTTGTTTCGAGCAAGACCGAACAACTCAAAAAACCTAGTTTCGAGAAAATCGAATTATAAAGTTTCAATTTGTATAGGATAGTTTGTAAAAATGTTATTTTAAAAAATCCCCACGCCAAGTATAAAAATGGTACACATCGTTACCTTAATTTAGAAAGGACGTAACTAAAATTTTAAAAATTTTGCAGGAGTCAAGAACTTAATAAATGTCATAATTTCCAAAGTTTAAAAATGTTTTAATGCAGTTTGAACTAAAAATGGGAGACACATTTTGCGTGCACAGCAAACAAATTTTTTCAGTAACGATATATTTTATGTTTTTCTATCCGAATACCTGCTGAAAAATCTGATTTTTTGTTGTTGTTTGGATGCAAGTATAATGTGTTTGTAGCTTGTCCAAAATATACTATACTTGTGCCCAAACACATTGTTTTGGAGACCCAAATGTGGATTTGTTTGTTGAAAACCGCTAAAAACAAAGATGAGACAGCCAAAAAAGGAATAAAATGGCAGCAGATCTTCAATTTATGAAAACAATGCCTGCAAACGTGTACATCTATCCTACAATATGTTGTTGGAGCCGATAATTTTCAGCGTGTATGAAAAAAACGCTATTTCAAAAACAAATTTAGTTACGTCCTTTCTAAATTAAGGTATTAATTTAATTAATTAATAAAATCGTGACGAAAAGATAATCCTAGATATTAAGCGTGTTTTGGTTACACAGCTTGCTTATATATTCGCTTGTTTTGTATGAAGCACTTAGCGAGAACTTAGCGACGAAAATTATTTTCGCCAAGTTTAAACAAAAATTTTTTTTGACATTTTTTACCGTTTTCATATTTTTTCATATTCATATTTTTGAACAAAATGACTTATCGCTAAATTGCCGTTTTCTTTGCAACAACTTAGCAAGCGACAATCGCGTGCTTGTAACCAAAACACGACTATTGTTTTCCTTTTCATATAATTTGAAAGGTCAACTATACATATAACTAAAATTCCTGGAGAATAATTTGTAGTGCTCAGCACTAGTAGTAGCACCTCTTACCTGTTTTGTAAATATGTAAATAGGTTTGTAATTTAATAAGTAGTAGTTTTAAGTCTTAGTTTTAAGTTTAACGTTGATCACCTGCTTTTGTAGTTAAATTTTTGGGGAAACCTCTTGTAGGTAGTAGATTTATTTATAAGATCCGATTATTTATTAGATCCGATGTAGTCATCTGTTGCTTTATAAAGGGTGTTTCAGTAAGAATGCACTTTTTAATTTTTAAATAAAAACACAATTTTTGGAGATAGTTGTGAGTTTTTTAGATTGTAAAGAAGACATATTCCGATTAAGTATGGAATAAAATATCCGTCAAGTGCCCCCCACGGCTCTGATGACAGGTCATTACTCTTTTCATGAAATTTTCCATGACTTTTTCGCAGAGATGTGCCTGTATCTCACCGATGACGCGTTGAATCTCGGATTTGAGCTCAGGTATTGTTTCTGGTTTATTCGCATAAGCCCGATATTTCACAAAACCACAAAAGGCATGATCTTAGTGGCCAGTTGACATCAGAATTTCTTGAGAAAATTTGTTCTGGAAATCGTTGCTGCATTAAATTGATTGTATCATGCGCGGCGTTGCTGATGGCGCCGTCTTGCTGAAACCACATGTCGCCCAGATCCATGTCATTCAGTTGAGACCACAAGAACTCCGTTATCATGTTCCTGTAACGAATTCTAGTCACAGTCGTTGCAATTTCGGCCTATTCTTCAAAAAAGTATAGCCCAGTCACGCCGCCTTGCAAAAGTCCGCACCAGATAGTTGATCGTTGTGGGTGCATTTGTTTCTCATGAATTACATGAGGAGTTTCTGAGCCCCAAATTTTACTATTTTGTGTCTTCACGAAGCCATTGAGATGGAAATGCGCTTCATGGGAGAATATGACTTTTTTTAAAAAAATTGGAATTAACTTCATTTTGATCCATTACCCATTGAACGAATTGCCGGCGCTTTCCATGGTCTGCTAGTTTGAGCTCCTGAGTAAGCTGAATTTTGCACGCGTGAATCTGGAGGTCGTTTGTCAAAATTCGTTTTCAAGTGACAAACCGGTACGTTGACGCACAGGAGTCTTACTGTCCATAACCGGACCAGTTTCTTCAAATTTTTAACCACTCTTCGAATGGTTGGCATATTAGGTGCTCTTTCTCGACTGAAAATTCTTCGAAGTTTGTGAGCTGTCTCAGTGTAACTTTCAAAAATGTTCTACCAAGTTCTGTTTCGTAAAGCGCTCCATTTTTAATAATTGGAATGCCAAAATTCACATTTGCCACTTGCACTAAAAAAATTACAAAAAGTGCAATCTTACTGAGACACCCTTTATGTGTATACATTATGTAGTTCTTTAATTATTATTAAGTGATAGAAATAAGTATGTAGCGATAGATATAAGTTATCCTTTAAAAAACTTAATATAATGAATTTGTCAGGAATAAAGTGGATTTGAAAAATTAAGTGAAAAATGACGGTCTTGCACGAAACGAGCGATATGCGAAAATTTCGGCGATTTTCATTTGTCGTGCACCCACAGTTAAAGATGTCTAGAAGTCGTGCCAACTGGGGTTTTATCGTTCGTCGCTCGCTCTCAATTACCCAGTTGGCTTCGTCTTCAGACATCTTCAACGACGTGTGTAAAAATTTTTATAGTTGTAACGTTGCCAATTGACTTTTATACCATCTTAATGTTTAAACAAAATCTGAATTTTTCTTTTGCTGCTGAAAATGATTACTGAATGGTTGGTAACATTTTACAGTTTTACAGAAAGGCGACAATGCTTTCATTCTAAACAAACACAATCTCCGATAAATATAATGAAATCTAGTCAAGCGACGAGTCGCTGCGGCTGATGTCGGCAAATTTAGTACCCTCGTTTAATAAATACACACCGAGTCGCTCGCGACACCCAACTGTGTTCCTTTGCTGTTTGATTGCTGGGCATTTTTTGGGCCGCAGTCGCTCGTGTTCCTACAATTTATTTTGGTTCTACACTTACCCTCATTTGCCGAGGTTAATGTTATATTTTGAAATGTATCACGTTTGACATTTCTCTCAAATGCTTTCATACTCACGCACACAAACGCTGTTACAATTGTTGCGATAATGATTTTCCGTATTCAAACACGTTGGATGCGTTATTCCCACACACATTGGCTAACACTTGTTCATTTATCACTTGTTCACGGTTTCTTTGCCGTAGTGATTGTCGTATTATGCCTTTGTTGTTTGACGCGAACATTTTTCACAACTTTTATTTGTATTCATGAGAATATGTGTGTGGGAGTGTGTTCGTGTGCGTGTTTGTGTGAGCTTCTCTGTCCTAAGTTGAGGTTTGAAGTGCACCACTCCTTATAAATTTATTTATGGCCCTTCTTCAGTTTTATGTGTCGCCAGGAAAAGTTTCCCCCCTTTGTGATTCATAGCTATTCTATGGAATCTACTGTATAAAACCAATTTTCACCTTAATAACGAATACATACATAAACTGACAAAAAACAAGAGACCAATTCCAAACATGTTGACATTTCTTGCTGTGTATCAATGACTTAAAAACCTGGAAGGAAAGTACAAAAGTTATAATATTTCACATTCCATTATGAGCTTCAACCACGACAGGTGGACAGAGTTTAAAATTTATTAGACCCAATGATTGACATTTTACTGAGTTTGGAATTTCTCGCAACGTTAGGGACCATGCATACCTTACATTTGCGAATTGGGGATCTTGGGACGAAAAGTCTGAAATTTGTATAACTTTTTTTTTCTTAAAATATTTATTCATATTAAATGTTTATATTTAATTCCAAAAACACTTACTCGATATTGTTTTCTATTACGGGTGGTCCAAATACAAGTATCATTTTCTAAATTAAATAAATTGAACTAAATTTAATTTCTTTTGGAAAATTTCGCTTTATTAGAAATAGCAAATACTCGTATTCCTATTATCATCCATGTGTCAGTTTCTCAAGACTTTGTTGACCGCTTCTGGTGGTATCTCGCGAATGGCTCGTACGATATTCGCCGTAAGGGTGTGGACCGCTTCTGGATTATTCGTATACCATCGGTCTATAAGGTGACCCGAAAAAGGCGTAAAATCGCAGCTTCGAGGCGGTCAATTGACATCGCCAAGACGGATAATAACACTATTATAGAACTTAGTAAGCAAAAGATCGATTGTTTGATGGGCTGGGTGACTTGTTGCGCCAATGATTATCCAAGTTCATACCTTCCAAAAAGCCAGTAGTCATGGATCAGTAGTGTTGGCCGTTGACTGATATTGCCCTTTCGCTCTCTGCGGACGTTTCTGGTGTAATTTTGTTGGTCGACATAGCCCCCGAGATGATAATTCGCCTCGTGAGAAAATATGATTTTTCGGTCAAATAAGGACTTTTCGGTTTCCAGTAATGACTTGATAACTCTTTTTTAAATAAAACGCAAACGATTTGAGATATTTCCAAAACTTCATGATCGACTTGAAATACAATCAAAACATTTATGAATGGAACTCGACTTCGTGCATATGGACACCGTGGGCACGACGGCAGCGGTCGATTCGTTGGACCCAAATTTCGATTACTCGGTCACACATTTCGGCTTCAATGCCGCTATTTCGCGTTCAATGTTGGCCCTGAGTTCTTCCAACGTCGTCGGCTTGTTGGCATAGACCAAAGATTTGCTGTAGCCCCAAAGAAAAAAGTCTAAAGTCGTTAAATCGCACGAACGAGGCGGCCAATTGACTGGTCCATTTTTTGAGATAACATGCTCACCAAACTTACTCTTCAATAAATCGATTGTAATGTGTCCTGTGTGGCTTGTGTCACGGTCCTGTTGAAACCACATGTCATCCAAGTCCATGTTTTCCAATTCGGCCCAAAAATAATCGGTAATCATGGCGCGATAACGATCGCCATTCACAGTAACGTGACGATCGATATTGTCGTAGAAAAAATATGGCACAATGACGCCGCCGGCATGCAAACCGCAGCAAACAGTTATTTTTTGTAGATGAAGTGGTGATTAATGAACCACATTTGGATTTTCGCTAAACCAATAACGCATATTTTGCTTACTGACGAACCCATTGAGCCAAAAATGAGCTTCGTCACTGAAGATGATTTTGCGATGGAATTCATCATCTTGGCGCATCTTCTCCAGAGCCCAATCGGAGAACGTACGTCGCTTCAAATGGTAAATTCTTGAGTTACCTTGATCTTGTTTGGGTGTAAACCAAGATCTTTACGCAAAGTTGGCTATAAAGTGGTCTTGGCGATGCCCAATTCTCGGATCATTTGCTACGGACGCCTGAGCGGCAGTGATATTTTCGTCACTTAGACC
Source organism: Phaonia tiefii (assembly GCA_963931995.1). NCBI lineage: Eukaryota > Metazoa > Arthropoda > Insecta > Diptera > Muscidae > Phaonia > Phaonia tiefii. Next base: position 62,357,808 of record OZ008370.1, read on the forward strand.
AACCCGTTGTCTCAGTGGCACGGCACTTTTGCACTAAACTTGTTATTGTTTGTCTACCAGGGCGAGAATAACGACCGAAATTTTGCGGTCACCGACACCGAATTTCGGTAGTACATTTTTATAATTTGCATACTTTGTTCGTTCGTACACTTTACCATGATGAAAATGTTGCGTTTACTGAAAACAAAGGAAAGTAACAGTTAGGTGATCAGTGAAATAGTGCGTTCACAAATTAAATTCAAATTTGTCAAGTACCTATTGGAAAACCCTTTAGGTTGCAATATTTGCAAGAAGTCAACATTGTTCAAGCGTAAAGCGACTCGTTTTGGTCCGGAGAAGTATGATAGTTTCTGATAGTTAATATTTCGAGCAGAAAACCTCTAGCAGTTTTAAAAATAACATATGATTTAAAAATATACCTGTATTTGGAACACCCTATATATTTAAAATGAAGTGGCATAATATCATCTTTTTGTTTTCAAAATGTTTATTTGGAGATCTAAGGTTTTTCAATACTTTGCGCAGATAATATCGGTTTTGTGACCATTTCTTCTCTTTTTACCCAATTTTCCATCGGTCCGGCGAAAACTTCGGAAACACATTCTTCAAAATGTCCATTGTCACGTAAGCTGTGTATGGAGTTGCACCGATCTGTTGGAACAACATGTCCTCCAGACACAATACATCAATTTGCGGCAATAAAATCTCGTTGTCCATAGTTCTGTATGGCTCACCGTGTTGCTCACGATGTTCTCCGAAAATTAAGACCCGCTAACAATTCTGGCGTAAATTGTGCACTATGTAATGGCTTTGAATGGATGTAATGGCTCTTCGTGAACCAGTTCCCCTCCCCATAACCTCAAATTGTCTTTGTTTCCGTATCCAATCAGATGAAAATGGGGCCCGGAGCTAACGACACGACTTTCTGCCTGCCTGATATACGTATGCCTTTCAGCAAAATGCTCTGCAGAGAAGAACGTGTAATGGTCAAATACGGGGAACGTTGCCTGGCTCGCACTACAAGATCTTCCTGTGCCTGTTATGCCACGTGTTGTTCCAGTCTTTTCCAGCTAGCGGCTAAATGCCTTAGTATTTGTCCCGTTGGTGTATGGTGTATGCCGCCATTAGAAAAACTTATATCATCTTCCGATAGGGTGATACATTTTGAGCCACACCAATTTAAACAAAAATTGATGCATATCCGATTCGACCCCTTTACAAGTCCGTAAAATGATAAAAAACGAAATGTGGGTTGTCGAATCTGTTACGAGTCCGTAAAAACATGAAAAAGCGGAATGCCAATTTGGGCAAGCAAATTTTGTATTGAAAACATCTCGTGAAGGACCCAATCTCGTACTTCGGTCAAGGGATGCCCGACCCACACCTCGTCCACCCTTTAACTTTTGGCGGCACATACTTTTGCCTACAAAATTTAGGGTCGCTGATTCATATCTGAGGTGCTAAAACGAAAAGTAGAATGAATATGTAAAAAGAAAACGGATTGGCATGTGAAGTCCGTTGCAAGTTCGAGACGGATCCGAAAAAGTAGGAAAACAATCCACGTTTTGAGAAATTTCATTGTAAACTGATTCGTTATGTTTCCGAAACTGATTTCCGTTTCGGACAAAATGTACGAAGAAGCGAGTCCTTCTCGAATTCAAAACGGATTCATATGGCAGACTGGGACCCTGTATGTTATAAATTTCAAGTGGTAAATACAATACAAATGTATACCAACGATAAAAGTCAACAAAAAAGCGCAAAATATATTTAAATGTTTCAGTTCTACACCAAAACGACAGGAAAAAGTTAAGTGAACATATTTTGTAACTCCACCTGGTGTAAGATAATTTTAAATTTAATTGCTCTCATTTCCACAAACCTACGATAAAGAGTGTGAAATGAAACGTCAGATGAGAGAATAAGTTTATCTATGTATGTATTATTCTATGACTGATGTATTTGTAAAGAGACAAGTCAAAATGTATGGACCAATGTCTGCCCGGTATTTGATGATTTAATATCATACTTTTTTTTGAAAATTTGTCATCCAATTACAGAATTATTATAGACAGTTCTATCAAAATCCCCAATAAAGAAAATTCGCGTTTAAGTAATTCTGCAAATTCTGTCTGCCTTATGATATTGTCAAGTCCATAAAATTTCACATCCATAAAATTTGGTGGCCAAGATGAAAATCAGAATATATTAGACCGACTCACAAAAAAAGTTCATTTTTCCACCCCTCAGAATGTACATAAATTTGTTTTATTATGATTCCCATTGGTGTCATAAACAAAATGATGAATGTAAAATTGGCTGTAGCACAACCTGTAGTATTCAACCATGAACGTTGCAGATTGATGGTTAAGGTAATGACAGCCAAATAAATTCACGATCAGGAGCAGGAACATTATTCGTCATCGCTTGTTCGAATCGATTGTTGAAACATTTTTGATAGATCTGCTGATTGAATACATTCAGGTGGGGTTCATCATACAACAGCTGGTCGAATTGGTAGTTGGACATTTGACGAAGGATAGATTGGATGGGAGAATGAGCGATAAGCACCTGGTATTAAACTCAATTTAAACAGTGTAAACGACAGTTAAATTATGTTTGATGCATAGAACGACAAAATATTGACAAAATACAAGTAATCGTAGTGTGGTACGTTGTAGTATTACACAGAAATAAACAAATTGGTTATTAGTTCAAAACGAGGGATATGTGTTTGAGTGAATTGTACCGAGATTTTAGTTCTCTCTTACGAAAGTTGCCACATTGTGCTCAAGTTTTCATCGTCTACCTCGTCTACCTGGTGTTTGACTATACACCTTTAGACCTATATATTTTCCTCTTGTATCGTTTAATTCACAAAAAACTACATTATGCCATCAGTTTGCAGAATTTCTCGCGGTGGCAACACTGCACATGCTTAAGGTAGAAAATTAGACGGTAGTTTCAAGAAGTACTGCTTAACTCTGCACACACAATAAGTGTTAATCCAAGGAGGCGGTTGTGTAAAAACACAACCATTATTTATATCTAAATTTTGTTGGGATTATTTACTCTGAAAGCTAAGATGTTTATTTTCGCCCTTTACAACTTCCCGCACTTCCAAATGAATTTAATGCTAAAGGAAAAAGTCCAAGACCGAGGAGATATGAATTTTAAAAGTGAGAGCCTCAACCATTTGAGAAACGATTAATGCTGAAACAAATTTAATGATAAGTTAATTACGAGTAATGCGAAGAGTAAACAAATGATATAAAATAAAAAATAAGGCCTCGATTGGAAACAATTTGTATAGATATAGAATTTAAGCTACCTGAATTTGATAAATGGTTTTCGGCTTGTAGTTGCCAAAATGTGGCCTGCGGCGGGTAGTAAATTAAGGTGGCATCAAAGTTGGGTATCCCTCCGAAAAGCAAAAACTCTGCCCAAGGTTTGTAATGAAATTACACACACAAATGAAATAAACAAATAACATGTATTTCTATATGTATCGGTGTGGGTGGTGGTGGGTCTGGTGGAGGTGGTGGTTTTGATGGTGAGTAGCTACAAGCGTCAGACATACATACGTTTGTACAACAATTGAGATAGACATAAAATCTACATTTATCTATATCAGATACTCCACATACAATTGACTGGAATTGACGACGTCAGTCACAGCTGTTTTTCATTTTCATACAAAACGATAAACAAACTCCAGCTGCATTGAACAACAACACATTTTTCATTTCAATTGAAATTATGGAGAGCGTAACATGAACCACTCGAATGGCGATACAAAACATAAAACGAAAGCAGAATAAATCGTATTGAACCGAAAGAAAAAAGAATTTCAAATGAAATAAAAAATAACAGCATTGCTAGACTCACAAAACAGAAAATAAAATATATACCTACAAAACAGTAGATCAAATTTACTCTTTCGCACTCTCTCCCTTACTCTATGCCAGGAAGTAAAACGCACAGTGGTTCAAATGCATATTGTACCTGTGCTCTTCTAAAAATAAACCTAGATAGGAGTTCTGATCATTCGAAAATTATTTCGACTCATAGCGAAATATTTTTGTGTTTCTAGCAAAGAAACCTTATTCAAGGCGGAAATTAGAGAGTTATCCTGAATAAGTACAGGGTGTTCATAACGCAAGTATTTATTTGAATCATGTGCTATTCTGACACTGACACCCATTCCCGCTCAAAACCTGGGCTGTCTTCATTGTCATACCTTCGCGGCTTGCAAGGAGACGCTCGAACAACGTTTGAAAATATTTCAAACTAGTTTCAAAATAAAGTGCTGTGTTGTCCAAACGGAGTGTTTATTGAAAATAAGTTGTGGGCGAAAATGAAGTACCCACCTTGCGAGCTGTACACAAGTTTTTTGCAAAATTATCTTGAGGCTCGCTTGCTAGTGGACAGAGCTCACAGCCCGAGTTATCGTACCGTGCGATTAAGAGAGAATGTGGCTGCCGTGGCCGACACTGTGGGACTCAATCCAGGACCATTTCGGTGGTCCAAAAGAGTCATGATTGCCAACTTGTTGTGGGCTGAAGTTGAAGATATCATGTAATACCACCTTTGGAATCAACGGGATGGCGTACAATCTCGTACTTGGTATTGCACACTAAGACCAGTAATCCTATTAACAGCTGTTTTGCCGATGCCAATTGGCCGTTTTGAAGCTGCAATTTGATATCGTTGGATTTTTTTGTAGGGTGCTATTACAAATCAATGCATGCGGATAATCCATTAGCGATCCTGACCCTTCAAGCGACTATCGTTTAAGCCTTAGATGGAACCAGAAACCGCTAACAAGGCGTCGGAATAATGGGTTGATAGGATGGATGATCCACTGCGAAGCCAACCGATGTAGCCGCACACATTAAATCGTGTTTCATAAATATTCGGAATGTTTTTTTTTTCTTTTCAATAAAGCAATAGAATTCTAAAGGAAATTGGGTTTGGTTAATTTTATTTCGACCAAGCTTTATGAATGAATATCGCATAAATAACTAGAATAAGAAGTGTGGAACTTCCACGACGGCCACCATTAGTAACGTTTTACGGTTTGCCTCAACTTGACACACAAAAAACATAATGGCTTCCAATATATTCCATGAATGAAGTGAGCTGTACACTTTATAGTTTTACACTCACTGATTGCGATATACAGTTGTACACCGATTAAGAACTGTATTTTGTGGAGCTTTTTTCATGGATAAGTACTCGATAGTGTCGTCATCAATAAGCGAGGTTACTGTGGTCGAGAGAAAAGTAAAGTGGTCAGAGTGGGGATCGAACCCACGTTATTATACACAACAGCTACGCACAGTAACCACTGCACCAACGACGTTCAACTTGACACAAACAACATTTAAATTACAAATGCAACTTCAAGAGGTTTACATTGACTTACACAATAATTGTAGTTATTTTTAAAGGACTCTAGACGGGCTACTGAATTATGTAACTACTTATGACCATTTCTCCGTCCATAGTTTGAAGCATCCAGCGGCTATACTACGCTGGAATAACAAATATCCACCTCGATGACCAAGTGAACTAACGTCACAAATTCATCGTCACTTCATAAACGTTCATTGCAGCAATGAAACTGTTCAAACATCCGACGTTTTTGTCATTGATGCAATTAATCGTTACGTTGTGGTGATGAACTTATATGTTTACCTAATTTTCGATGAACCTATTCGGCAAATTGACGAAGCCTTTTGTGTGAGTGTAGTAAACTCAGCAATAACTGCATCAGGGATTGTACTAGCACACACATTTGTTCTCATTTATACGTGTACAGTTGCGGTCAAAATTATAGTACTGTCTACGACTCAATATTAATAAGGTTTTGTATTTGGTTTTATGTTGTATTGTAAATTATATGATGTTGTATGCGCGGCGTAGGCAGTCACGATCATCTTACGAAATGAAACAGTGAATTTATCCCTGACCAGGGCAATATCAAATCTTCTCGATGTGGCTTAACTGACAAAGTTCTACAAAGAACTCAAGATCCATTAAGTGGATAATCCGTCTCGGTGTTAGCTCGAACGTTGGTATTCGGCTGGATTGGAACAAACTGAAATTAGACAGTAGCGTTGTACTTTGACATCGCGTTTCGGCTAGTTCTGACATAAATGACGATAGTCGGCGATGGGAACCATGCTTGGGTTGTAGGTGAGGTTGTTTCAGATAATGGAAGAAGACTTTACATAGTCGGCTTCTACATGAAGGTCGGTATTGTGATATCCCTAAAGTTGGCCGATGTAATAGGTGGTGATCAGATTCGGATAACAAGTTCAGTGTCGGCGAGTCAGGAATCGGCATTTGGTTGTTTTTGGGGGAATCGGTATTGATCAGAATCGGGTATGGGCACGACATTGTATTGGTTACTACAGAGTGTGGGAATATGAAGTAAGTGGAGGTAAACCGCGGAAAACGTGTTCGGGTTACTGGTTCGGTGATAGGGTTGTATGTTTCAAGTTTATTGTCAGCATTCGGCTGGTCTCTTCGTAAGGGACGAGAATCGTAGGCGACACATAACCAAGGTAAGTCGAAAACCAAGAAGAAACTCAGAAAGCCTTCATGCAAACGAAGGTGCATTAATCCCGAAGAGTAAAGCCTTCATGCAAAGGAAGGTGCATTAATCCCGAAGAGTAAAACCCTCGTAAAACACGGGTGTCCACGAGGATCCAAGTCTTCGTGCAACAAAGGAGATAAATCCACAAGTATCAAAGTCTTTGTAATAATAAAAATAAAATATGATCAAATTATTCGTAATACATAGGTGCGGGGCACTCGAGGAACAAAAACCATCGTACAACTCACGATGTAGCAACGCTTTCGTCTACATCCGAAAACAACAAACCGGTTCAGTTCTTAGAATAACTATTGGGATCGGTTATGCTTTCGGTAAATTGGCAACGAACTCCGTCTCGGAGTGACAACCGGCCACTACTTCCAACAAGAAGCGACTACTCAAACAATAACTACAATTTAGAAGTCAGTGGTTCACAGTTGAACCACCGACAATTCGCAAATTTGGGAATCTGCAGAGGACGATTGAAGGATAAAAACTGATGCCAAAGTTTGCCTAAGTCAATGCAGCTGCGTTGTACTGCTTTTATTGCGAAAGTTGGATGCAACCGAATTCAAAAGGGAAAAAATATCTCAGTTTGTGTTTAAGGATTAATATATTGAGGCAAATGTTTACAATTATATACTATTAATTTGAGCGAATATTTTTAAGAACTGTGTATAATTTTTACCATTTTTATCTTCAGTGAAATGTTTAAAATTGCTACTCCTTTTAGTGAAAGGAATTCTTTTTTTTATTATTTTGTGTACTCTACTATTATTTTGACCATGACTGCATATGGGCGTAGTGGCGGTGGTTACCTATCATAAACACATAAGTTTCACTGGGATTTCGTTGACTATGAAGGCTTAGATTTTTATTGTTATAGGCACCATTCTCTCGGTTCCTTAACAATCGACCCCTCACATATGTGACATAACTAAATTCAAACTCCAGGTCGGTATTTCACACATATGGGATTTGATGCATATTCCACCCTACTCTGATGCTGCACATTTCGGCGTCGTTGTTATTCTGTTCAAATGAAATCTATACTTTGTCACGAAATTGATACATCAATATGCATTGTGTACCTTCGGGAAATCATGAATAGATTATTGCATTGATTTAATCGATGAATACATAAGAGATTAATACATGTAAAGTTCAAAGCTGCAGATGAGAAAGGATTTTGATGATAATATAAATTAATACATGTATATATGTACATTAAACGGGAAATAGTTGTAGTAGTTTTCCATCTTAGCTTACAACTTAATTAGAAATTTTTCAGGCTTTATTTGTACTAGAGAAATGAAGATAAAACGAATAATAGAAGTTAATCGTTTCACATGAAGGAACATGTTGAATGCCGTATTGTCTATGATAGTTAAAGCATTTGGTATCAATCAATAACAGCGGTAGTTTGTTATATGTATTTTTAAACGATAAACTGTCTTCATACGGGGCTAGTTTCGTTTCAGGCTGGTAGAGAGAATCTACCATCGTTAAACAGAAAACGAAATTAGCTTGCGTTCAAACATAGTAATTATATTCCCGTATACAGATGGCGCTTATGTTAATTCCATTAACCATTCACAACCAGTTAGGGCTGCGTCCATACACAAAATTGATAACATATTTTTCCAACCGCATCCATTCCTCACAATTTCTCTTCATTTGGCAAGCCCCCTGGTCCTTCCAACGAAGTCATACTCATCCCATTGCTTGTCTTCCTTCGAGTACGTCGTCGATTACATTTCGAATTGGTTCATCGTTATCCTTTCTACTGGTATGAACTAGCCACCACAATCATTCTATTTCGATTCTGCTAACTACATAGATGTCGGGATGTAATAACTCGTACAACTCATGTTTGTCCTCAGTCACTGCCAAACCCCAATTCGCTGACGACTTCTCGATTCTTGAAAATACTTCAGTATCTTCCCGCAGTGTGTGCTGCATGAGGCTTTTGCTGCTGGTGTATGCATGTGCTGCGTCTACCTAGGGTAAATGAACAATATAGTCCATTGAGATGCACTAATGAGTTTAAAAACAATAACCAATCGAAATTGCTCATGTGGGACCACTTGTTTAGACTTTAATTAAACTTAACTTCCGATTAATATTCAACATACAAATCAATTAACTCATACTTGTGCAACTCGTGTTCTATGAGAACGTGGGTTTTAGCCTCGCCCAGATTGTTTTTAATTTCTTTCGGCGACGATTACTTCGATTAGTGACGGTGGACTATGTGTCTGATTGATTGATTCCAACTCTATCATAGAATGAATTTGTTGAAAAGACGTTGTAGCAACCGTAAATTCGGCAATTGCGACTGAATTGCGGTTTTCACAACTAAATTTAGTTGATGCAACCTCTAATATGTCGTAATAACCTCTGATACCGTCATAGCAACCTACACTTCGGATTGATGGTGTCTAATATAGTTACGACAACCACTAAATCCGATTACGACTGCTTCGGTTATTTTTTCTGTGGCTACAGTTTCGAATGTTATTTGGAAATATCCAAAGAAATATCTGGCTTCTTAAGTAACGGGTTTTTCAACAGAGACGCTACAAAAGTAAATCGATAGGGACAGCAAACGACGCCATATTTTTTCCTGCTCTTTTGACATTTCTCTTCAGTAAGGTTTGCGATTTCATCATGGAAATATATACAAGCCAACAAGAAGTCGAAATTATTAAAATTTACTACCGAAATTTGGAGTCAGTGGCCTCCACTTTAAGAGCGCTACGTCCAATTTATGGTCTTCAGCGATGAAGTTCATTTCTGGCTGAATGGCGTCGTCAATAAGCAACATATGCGTTATTGGTCAGACAGCAATCCACACGTAATACATGCAAAAGAAATGGAGTTCCATACATAATGACATCGAACGTACTTTCACAGGAATAAAGAATTTCATTGGTACCTAAAACCGGTTTTGTTTTATTTAAAAAAACTTTTGTAGCGCTCTTATTGAAAACACCGTTATTCACTTAATTTCGCAGGGAGTAGCACCATCATTTATAAAGGGTGTCAAAATAAATGTGCACGATTTTACTGCCAATTTTGTTAAAACCAATAAGAACGAACGAACGAATCGGCCAAAACTTAAACGTAAATAAAATGGATTTCATGGGTCATATGATCAGATTTTTCTTACAAGTTTATTAAAGGATTATAAGAAGAGAGAAGAGGGATAGGGGAGAGTTTCTCACAATTTGACCTAAATTATTCGGTGAATTCATGTTTTAATTTTGGACGATTCGTTCGTTCTCTCGAATTCGTTTTATATAGCAATTGGCTGTACATTTTTGTGGCGGTTTATGTCTTTCCAAGTGGCAGCTCTGAAAGTTGAAAGCTGTGGTCTACAAATGTTGCGAATATTAAAAATGGAGCGCTATAGGAAGGAATCGGGAAAGTTATTTTCAGACCCCTCGAAAGCTTCATAGATTTTCGGTCGCGGAAGTGCACCTAATGTGCCAACAATTCCAAGACGGATCAACAAATTTTAAGAAATTGGCTCGATTAAGGACGGCGACTCCTTCGCGTCGATGTACCGGCCGGTCTATCGAAAACATTGCTGGTGTAAACTAGAGTGTCGCTGAACGCACGGGAACATCAGTTCGGCATCGTTCACAACAACTTAAAATTTCGCCAAGCATCATGTAGCGACTTTTGACAAAAGGCCTTCCCTTTCACCCGTACAGGATAGCCTCTGGTGAGTCAGGAGCTTAAGCCAGGAGACCATGCACAGCGTCAGCAATTATTTCAATGGATAACAGAACAAAGTGAAGTGAGAGTCTATGTTTTACATCTGAATGTGTTCGTCCCCAAACACAATTTTGAAATTTGGGTGCGAGAGTGCAATATTCGAGGGCCCTCAAATCCATAACATTTTTTAGAACACTCGAAAATAAGCCCACACTATTAACTAAAAGTTATCGATAACTCGCTTAGTTATAGATAACTTTATATATGGCTGATGAATTTGAAAAAATGTTAACAAAAAATCTTGTGAACATGATAGTGATGCGAACAAATCCGATTACATTCTTATTTGGCATCTAGAAGGGCGGTCAACTGACAATGAACATCAACGATACGAACGATTAGTCTGTGGTTCGCTTAAAGTTTAATAAAATCGATAAATTTTTTACCATATTATTTGATTAAATAATTGTTCTCTGTAAAATATCACAAAATAAGCCCAAAATATTAAATAAAGTTATCGGTAACTCGCCTAGTTATTGAATAATTGGGATAAAGCGAACCGCAGACGTGTCATACATGAACATAAACTTGATCGATAACTTATTTTCTGCCTGATAAATTTGAAAAAATTTTACCAAACAATTTTGTGAACATGATAGTGATGCGAATAACTTCAATTACAATCTTATTTGGCATCAAGAAGGGCGGAAAACCGACAACTAAACATCAACGATAACTGATGTTCATGCTCATGAATGACAAGTCTTACAAATATTAAATAAAAGTTATCGATAACTTGCTTAGATACCGAAATAACAGGAGTTTAAGTTTTAAAAAATTTATAATTTTGGTTTACCATTTTATTTGATCAGATAATTGTTTTCTGTAGAAAATAAGATTTTTTAAAATTAATTTTAGTTTTTAGTTAATTTTACTTAATTGTTTATTTTGTAATAGGAAATTGACAGTATTTCGATAACTAAGCGAGTTAATGAATTGTGGTTGCTGTAAAAAAGACAACGCGGCCGAAATCACAATTCTTAATTTTCAGTTCACTTTTCTTGATTAATTGATTATTTTGTAAAAGCCCTTCTTGAATGTAATTGAAATTATTCGCATCACTATTATGTTTACCACATTTTTTGAAAATGTTTTTGTCAAATTCATCAGCCAGAAAAAAAAACTTATCGACCAAGCTCATGCTCATGAGTGACAAGTCTGTGGTTCGCTTAAGCTTTCTACCATAATTTGGGGCGTGCTACACAATAATGTTCTGCAGTCTAGGGGCCTCGGATATCGTTGAACCCAATTTGGGGTTCAGAAAATCCGCACGCGATCCATGAGTAACAAATGCATCTACAACAAGCAATTGTCTGATGCGGAATTGCTTCGGGCGGCAGTGACTGTGAATGACATTCATTGCAGCATAGTAAATAATTAACTCCCGATATTTCCAAAACGTTGGATAGTGTCTTGCACGACGTACTCAATTCGATACATACAGTTTTTGGTTTAGGTGATAACTTCTCTGGATTTATTAGGAGCTTTCTCGGGGATTGTTATCCCCTTGATGTTATAGACGGGATAGGATCCCATAAATATAAAATTAATGCGGGTGCGAGCTCTGACCTTTCACCTTTTCTCTTAATTTTCATCAGCGATCTACTTGGTACGACTATTAACCCTATTTACTCTTTTGTGGATAATAGCAATTTATGTCCTTCGTATACTTTTGATAGTCTTCCTAGCCACTACGAGGTACAAGCAACGAGACATGTGATGAGGGATTCACTCAACCATACGCTGAAATATGTGTCTTGTTTTGTTGTTTGGATGCATATATAATGTGTTCGTAGCTTGTCGCAAATATACTATAGTTGTGCCCAAACACATTGTATTTTTGCTATCCAACATAACATGTTTGAGAAACAATGATTAATATGTTTTTAAGACTCAAATGTGGTTTTGTTTGTTGCAAACCGCTAAATACAAAAACGAGGCAGACAACAATGAAAAAAAGGAGGCAGATCTTCAATTCATTAAAACAATGCTTCCAATCATGTACATGTTTCCTGCAATATGCTGCTGGGGCCATTATTTTTCAGTGTGCACGATATCCGATTAGTTTTAGAGTGGAGTCGCACCAAATAGGTCGAGTTTAATGCACGTAAGGTACAGTGCTGCATACTTTCGCACAAGCGCACAATTGACCCATCACTGTCGTCCACTTCCACGGATGTGGTAGGTATTGAAAAGTCGGAATATCTTGATGTTCTGTACCGGAATTCTGTAACTTTTTAGCGGTAAAAGTCGGTAGTTAAATTGCCAAAATTAATAAAATTTCAATAGGACATTTTCGAGTTTTGTCAATTTATTTATCGATTTTTATCGTTCAAGGGTAACAGAATTCCAGTGCTGGGCACGAAATGCAATATGACATCCGTTGGAATAAACATGATTTAAATGTATCGATAGAAGCTTTTTAAAGCGGTGTAGGAAATTCTTCACACCATCTGACATTCCCAATATCTATATCACATACATTCGGCCAATTATACAATATAAGTCTCATATTTAGGCTGGTGCCCTGGTTCCACCTTGGAGCTTCTGAACTGTGTACAGAAAGAGCATTAATTCTAATGTGTCACGGCAGGTTAGCCAACTCTGTTGTCTCCTTGGAACTTTGGCGAAATATGAGCTGTGGCTCGTTATTCTATCGATATTTCCATGGGATGTGTTCTTCTGAGATACGTAATCTCATACCGGAAGTTAGATTATTTAACCGTGCGTCAAGGTTATCCAGGGATTCACATCCATTTGTTATCACTTGGCCGATAGATCGTACCACACACTACAGAGACTATAGTACCACACTTTTCAGCAGACCGGTCCATATGTGGGATAAACTTCCGGCGAGTGTATTCCCTATTACCTATGATGTTACCAAGTTTAAGTCAAACATCAACAAACACTATTCGTTTTTTCCTTCTACTATTTCCGAAGTCCAATACAATGCACTACATTTGTAGAGGACATCCCCAAAAATTAAGAAAAAACCTGTCTGGTGCAACCATTTAATGACCGAATCATCTCCCGAAAGTCCTTTGTCAGCTGGCCATCAAGAGCATGCGATTTGTTTCTTTGGGATTTACCACATATAATTCCTATACTCGAGACCGAGATCTCATGAATTATCTGTGATATATATCCACATCTTTGTGAAAATGTCTACGGAAGTTTTAAGAAAAGAGTAAAGAGTAAAAAGGCCAGCGATGCGGGGTCATTTGCTGGGTATTTTGTTCTACACTTCATCGAAACATGTCTATAAGTACTGTACAATGCTATAAAAATATAACCCTTGGCCGAAGTCTGAGCATTTTATTTTTAAATGAAATAGTGCACTTTTATTGGGACACCCTTTACAAGACTCACCAATGTAAGCTTCATTTTCAAATCTTATGATCATTTTAATTTAACAAGTTTAAACTACAGAGCACAAACGTAACTTGGGTATTCAATATTAACTACTTATATTCATCAAGCTTGTTAAATTAAGGTTCAATTTCGTTGAAAAGTGAAACCAAATACATACATAGAAATTTAACTTCTACAGAAGAAGCCAATCCAGTTGCAAGGTCTGAAGTGTATTTGCTTTGTTGCGTAGCATAAATTCAAAAACATTATCGATTCTAAACATCGTGGGCACAAATAAGATGAAACATCAGTACTTTTCCTCAGAACTGCATTAGCCTCTCAAGCACCGACAAGCAGTGACAGTCCTAACGAAAGTATTATTTATAAATCCTTTTGAAATGAAAGACGTTCGAGATGAGTTTTTACATTGAACATTGAACTTTGTTGAAATGTTATATCAAGACTGACTGATTTTTACAAGGATATGAACTTAGGTGCTAACAAGTAAAACCGCTTTAGATGGCCAGAAGTCATGGAATTAGAATACACAAAGCAAAATGAAGTAAATGAAAATGAAACTATGTTAGTGATAGGACTATTCAAAGTAATCGATTCTAACATAAAGCATAATTTAACAGCACAAACAGTAATAAAAGTATTAATCAAAATATACAGCCTGAACAAGTTTCGACTTGGGAAAGTGAACTTGTGGTGTTATCTTCTTCGATTGGATACTCAACACAGCCGCTGAAGTGCCAACACATTTTTTCTGTAATTCATGGAAACTAGTGGTGTTACGCTGTCACCTACCACGTAAACAATAATATGGCAAAGTCATGTTAATTTCTGAGAACTATATCTGTATTGCTCTAATATACAGAGATTTTCTACGCGGGTTTTCTAAAGGGTTTTCCAATAAGAGGTGTTATTTTGGTATTCAAAAAAAAATGTAATTTTTTGAGATAAGTGATCGGTTGTTTATTTCATAATAAAGAGGAAGGTATGCCATTAATAATGAAAAACAACATCAGCCAAATGACCACCACGACCACACTCACAGGACCATATCCTTTTCATGAAATTTTCCATAACCAAATCGCAAAGTAGCTGCCGTATGTCCTCGATAGCCTCACGCGTTCTATCTTTGAGGTCTTGAATTAACCTTAACTTTCACGTGGCCCCAAAGGAAGAAGTCGCAAGGTGTTAAATCACAAGATCTCGGTGGCCAATTGTGATCACCTCTTCGAGAGATAACGCGGTCTGGAAACTTTTCCCGTAAAAGAGCAATGGTTTCGTTGCTTGTGTGGCACGTAGCGCCGTCTTGTTGAAAGGAAACGTTGTCCAGATCAATACCATCCAACTTCGACCATAAAAAATCATTAATCATCTCTCGATAGCGCAATCCATTCACCGTAACTGTTGATTGAATTCCGGATAATTTTCATGCATTTCAATGACCCAGTTTTAATAATTTCAATGCGTTGTTTAAGCGTGTATCGATCCACTTTTAGTAATGGCGTAGTTTCTACTTGTCAAATGTCATAGAATAAAAGCTTCAAAAGTGGCATCTACCGAAATACAGGGTGATTCAAAATAACACCTTTTGTTGGAAAACCCGTTATTTACCATAAAAAGGGGGCTCAACCTTTTTTATCTTTCATGGCTGAATACTTCAATGACCACTGAACTGAAACAATCGCAATAAGCAATAATTAGTCGTACTAATATTGGCGCTTGCAATATCAATTAATAGACATGTATACAATTAAGGTCGTCTCGCTTATCCTGTTTTTTTATGACTTTCAGTTTGCAACCATTTTTCGAAGCCATGGTTTAAGCAGGTTACAACTAATTATATTTTCAAAAGCTAAGCGTTATTTATACCACGGCTAAAGACGGATGGTGCAACCTCACAACCAAAATATTAAATATGTTCGATCAATTTTTATTGACGCGAGTAAAGTTCGCTTCCAATTCTTCAATCGTAGGCGGCTTATTCATGTAGATTTTGTAGAAAAGTCTAGATGAGCGAACTTTGTGGCCTTGTTTTTAAAGACTTTGTCAGCCTTATTTTTATAGGAATAGGGACCGGTGAATATATCAGTCCCAAAGCCACCCAAAACCGCTGTTTTGTCGGCATGTAATCGCAGCTCTTCAAACTCTTCGTCTTGCTCTTCAATGCAAATTCGGAAATATTGTTTATGGATGTAGCCATAAAGCCAGAAATGAAATGAAATGAATAAACATCATTTTGATCGACAACAGGGGATCTTCTTCAAGCTTTTGAAGAATAATTTGTTTACTGAACAAAAATACCATGACAGTCTGGCAGTTTTATGTATCATGAAATCTGTATGGAAAAGTACCTCTAAATAAAATAAACCGTGTGACCTGGCCTACGGAAAGGTAACTATGGCTAGAAAACAACCTTTAGAGAAAACAGCTGTTAAAGTTTACGAGAAGCGTTCGCGCATTGCGTTCGTGTTTTCGATTCTACCTATTTCTTTTTTTGTTGCTCCTCTCATCAAACTTCCCCTATGTACAGTTTTGCTTTCACAAGACATAGCTATTTTCGTAGTTTATTCGAGAGAAATTCCCCTGCAAACTGTTGAGCACCAAAGAAGTCAGACTGCGTTTTTACAATTCAGGTGTAATTTGTAGCAAAATAAATGAAGTTGGGAGTCTGCGGGTTGTTTCATTGAAATGAGTGTTAAATTTTCTATAAAATTTGTTCAAAAAACAAAAATCCATTTTCCCGACCATTCCCAGTTGGAAATTTCCTATAGACATTATAAATGCCAAAGAAATGGCATGTCAGAATCCCTGCTGACTTGCCGATCCACTCCCATACAAAAAAAAATCATGACACCCCCTGACATATTCATACATTTGGTAAACAGTCAGCACGAATGTTCCGCAGTAAGTCAAGAGTGGTGATCACCTTATGATATTTACACAAGACGTCTTGAGTAACCAATCATCAGTGGGTCAGTATACCTTTCCGTAGACCAGGTAACATATAACGAATTTGATATAAGTGTTGTATAATCCAAGTCAACAACTACAACCAAAGTGTTCGACTAGTTATAAAAGCAATGGGATAATTCCTAAATCTAAATATAATGAAAAAGTACACAACCATATGAACCATATAAAATGCCTATGGCATCAACAATCTCACGCACTTTTACTCTTCGATCGGCCAACACCATATCGTCGATTTTTTTCCGACATTTTCGGGTTTATTGACCTCAATTGGCCGTCCAGAACGTTCAGCTTCATTTGAACTTGTGCGACCACAACGAAAGTCAGTAAACCACTTTTTTTACCACTGAAATCGATGGTGCAGAGTCCCCATTGTATTTAGCAAGCTTTTCCTAGGTTTAATTAACGGTTTTTTTTCACAAAAACTAATGTTTAATGAACACTCGAAATTCCCTTTTTTTTTCATTTAAAAAAAAACTGCACGAGGTTGCATGTTTTGAACAGTTGTTAGACGCAAAGTAAATGACGGCACTTGCTCGAACTTCGACAGTAGTATACTAACAGTTGGTACTTGATGGGAGCAGTGTTGCATTTCATATAACTACGAGGGAAGTTCGAAATGTAGATATAGAGATGAGTATTAGTATTCAGTTATCATACTTTCAGCTGTTACGTATGCAATAATTTTCACGCATTTACCACATAAGTAAAAGGTTGAGGGATTGGCTAACTACACAGCATGCTTTAAAATTTTGTTCCCTTTAGATGATCATTAATGAATGCAGATTGAGATAACTTTGCTATAAATAATCTACTACTATCGCTATTCCCGTCGGTTAAAATTTCAACCACAAATAGTGCTTATCATCGAGTATTAGTTAGTATAACTACTGTCTGTAACAGTTCAATGTTGTTATCGAACATCGAATTAATGGTAGTGTTAAAATGTGTAAATATATACGCTTTTTATACGCTTTTGGTTTAAAAACTGATATACTCCGTATGGGAACGGTCACTTAGGAGGAAAGACCGATATCCACATGAGATTAACTTGTAACTAACAACTACAGAGTATTGCCATATTGTATGTTTCTCATCATCCATTCATTACAATGGAACAGCAGCGCCATCTGTATCATATCTGTGAATTTACTTGTGTATGTTTCCAATCGAAGATCGTTTTAGTTCATGTATGAGAAATTCATACTACAAGCTTACAAGGTCAGGTTGGTTTTTGTTGGAATACTAGACAATTCAGTTGAGCACACTCACTGGTATCACTAGTTTCGAACTCCGTGACAAGTTACTGTGCCTGAATTGATGCCATCGGTTGATCATCAATCGTATTATGTATTATGAATTATGTAATTTATATATGCGAATTAGTATCGATCGAAGATCGCGGTTTATTTTTTGCGATTTTTTTGTTCATAATAGGGTACAAAAACACGGTTATTGTCATAATCTGAATTTATAAGAAGATTGGTTTATTGACAGTAAATGAAAACAATAAATTCTTCAAGGATAATGGACATGCTTATAGGATAATGGATAGCCATGGTACTTAACAAATGAGTGACAATTCATTGTGCTCGTGATCTAAACTTTTCTGCACATCCGTTATAAAATGCAGATGCGTATACAAGTACTTTAATAAAATTGATGTTAATTTCATCATCATTTTTCACCATTGCACACTTCGGTGACAGTTTGTTCAGTCCCCAGGCAGTGACAGCTGTAGAATCTGCTCGAAATTCTGCAACCGTAAATGTGAAACCATTTGATTTGATAAAATGACATAAAGTGATGCGGGAGGAAGTTTAGGCGTCATAATCTCCACAAAGATGTATAAATTTAAAGACAATCTGAGCGACAAATGCTTGTCATTGGAAAGATTGCTCATTTCATTTGTTTTATTTATTTTTTCTTAAGTTTATTGTTTCCATTTGGCTTATGTTCGTGAATTGCGTGTGTCGTTTGCAGGACGCCTAGACAGTATTCCTGCAAAGGCTTAATATACGATGTACGATGAAGAAACATGATGAAACGATGATTAGATGAAGAAGAATAAAAAAATAGTGCCCATAAATCAGCCACCAAAAGCGCCAAGTGGATTACTGTTTTTTTTATCACTGTCACACGAAAAAAGTATACAAGGACTAAGGAATAGCCTATGACACACGACATATACTGTGTGCACCAGTTATAATAAAAGTGGGCTAAGTTCACAAAACAAAAAAAATTTAACGCACCAATTTTTTGAACTGCGTTATTTAAGTCTTTGAAAAAGTTCTCAAAAACTATTTGGAACCGGTATGAAAATGAGGCTTTAATTCTAGACATAGATTAGCTCTATTTTTAGTTTGAAGGTGGTCTAATTCACCCACTATCTAGTGACATTTATTGACGTTGATTTAGACCTTAATTGTTTTATTATATTAACCTATTTTACATTTAAAACTTTTGAAACAATTTTAAATACGTTTAGTAATTTCCTTAATAATAACATTTTAATAGTTTTGAAAAGGAAATAACTTTGATTTTTTGTTTCGAAATAAAATAATTTTCTTAAATTTGATATATAATACTATTTGCAACTTTATGTCCAAATATTTCTTTAAACTTGGGAATAATTTAAAATTTAAAATTTTGTGGTGTATAAAAATTGTCTTACACCTATTAAAGCACTACTTCCTCAATACCTGCTAAAGATGTTCGTTTAGTGGCAAAATATTGTATAATTCACTTGAACCCAAACCTAAAGGTATTGTTTCGAATTGAATTTCTAGTATTGTTTTATTTATCTTTAATAAAACGAGGGCGATAAATTACGATAGTGACAATAGTAATCGCTTTATTTACACCTGATTAGCCAAAGTGCTTAATTGTGATACACAAAACAATAATGCAGCGTTTCTTATAACCCAACACGCACCAAAACAAAACACATTTTCAAGACATGTTTGGCCTTGTAACTATAAATTATAAATCATTTCAGCCTAACCCTTAACAATTCACAATTATTCGGTATTCAGCATATAAAACATTTTCACTATTACTGGTCAATGTGTGCATTTCGTAGTTGCAAACTAGGCTGACTCGAATTGGGACAATGTTTTAGAATTTGTAGTAATCAAATGCCATCTAGTTATTTCCATAACTATTTCCAATCATACGTATTGGAATGTTCTAGAGTTATTTCGAGTGCTAATTTTTTATATTCGTTACAGCCAAAAGGTATGCAAAGACATTTTTACTAATTAATAGTACGTATATTTTTACATAACATTCCACTAACTTGAAACATTTGTTGAAAGTGCCTTTTTGTGACCGCTTTTGAAAAAATTGCAACCCTACTTCAAGGTTTTGTGTTATTTTCTGAAAATGTTGCAATCAAAAAGTGAAAAAATTTTGAATTTTCTGCCCTTTCGGGGGAGAATGTTGCCCTATAAAATGGTTCACTTTCTGTTATTTTGTGCGTATTCTTTGTCCTCGCTTAGCTAGTTTTACTACCTTTTGTCAGTGACGCTAATCTATTTTAAGCGGTTTCAGTTAAACTCGCTTAACTTCTCAAACTAAGTGGTCGAAACATTAGTTTAGCAGGAATAACAAAAAATGCCAGTTGTTTTGGTAGTTTGTCGAGCAGTTTGTACGAAGAATCTCTTAAAACTGCTTAATATCGCTTAGGTCTCGATATACACTGGCCGAATATTTTATATAAGCGAGGTAAATCAAACATGCTAAAAAAAAGCAAAGGGAAGAACACAGTTGGGAGAAAATGCAACATTTCAATGTTCATTTCTCACCCCCAAAAATTCACAACTTGGAAGGGGTAATGGCAGCATTTTTTAAATGTCGCCTCATACAAGCGTAACATTATTTTTTAGAAACGACATCACCATAAGTGGATACAATCTCCATAACAAATTGTATGTTTTCGTCGTCGCAGCTCAATTAATTCTATCACCATTTCGTATGTGGTGATAAGCGATTTTATGTGAAGCGGCTTAAAGCCGCTTAGCTCTCCCTACAAAGTGTTCGTAAAATTAGTCTAGCGGGGACTACAAAAACATACGAAATATTATATTTGACTTAGCCTACCATCATACTAACTGGCACATATGTATGTACATATGTAAGTATATATTCTTGCCGCCTGTATTCCACCACAACAAGGGGAAAAGTTCTTAAATGTTCCATATTCAAGTGCATATATGTAAGTAAGTTTTGTAAGAATATTTGAAAGGAAATAAACTATTCCATTCACCGATAAAAGCAAAAACAAAATTTCCTGTCAAAACTAACACAATTACTATTTCTTATTCAATCCAACACATTTTCACTGGGGTAAGAGAAGCTTCATCAGAAACCCGGCAATCCGGGTTTTTGTCGATACCAATATGTACAAATATTTGTTTCAGGGGTAATTTAGTAGTTAACGAATTTCACCAGAACTATCGTATAATGTTAAATACAATTTACTTGGTTGATTAGGTAACCGGAAATGTATAACATACTTTTAGGCTAATTTTGTAGCATACATGTTTAACATACTTTTAGGCACAAAATAGGTAGTTTGTTCATCTTTGCATCGAGTATCGATTTACCTTCTGACAAATTGTAAAAACGATGTAAATACTATTGTACTGACTGAATTTTTAAAACAAAATATCTCACACAACAATTGGGGAGAAGGCCGAGTTCCAAGAAGTTCGTCAGTTAGCAACTGAGACTGCTTCTGTTATCAGTTTAGGTATATCTGGTATGGAGCATGTCGAGCAACACAATGAATAAACTCTCCTACAATGTGTTATCAGCTTCTCGACATGCAATGAAATATGATGTAATTACAAACAAATCGTGCAACCGGGTTTCCAAATCAGTCGACACTGCGACCATTCATATTCACAACATAGTATGATTATCATTCCAAACACTTTTTGAATACGAACGAAAAGCTAAAGTAGAACAGATAAGTAAGACAAGGGGGTGGCAGATGTTATTGGTGTTATTCGAATATTATAATCTGAAACATTATACAAGATAAACTCTATCACACACACACACACACACACACCTAGATAAGTGGCATAAAAGCAAAAGTTGGAAGACAAGTAGTTGCTCCTGCTCTGCTTCCGTTTACACTGTATCGCATGTAAGGAAAGAGTTTATAAGTTATCAATGATGTTGGTGCCAATGGAACTGTGTATTTCTACGAGTCATTCTTTTGTTGGTTTTGTATGTGAATACATGTCTCACTTGGCATTGATAAAAAGGATACTCGCATTATAATATTTATTTCACATTCCACATTCGCACCCATTGTTCAAATGTATTATGGCGGTATCTTTGTCGTTGTCATCATAAGTTTGGATAACAAACAATGCCAACAGATAGGTTGGCGTCCAACCAGTCATTCAATCGCAGGACAGCACTATGTTTGCCCAAAAATGCTGTTGTAGTGGATACTAAACGGAAGCCCACAAATCATTGGACAAAATAGTAAAGAGACATTTAGGGCCAATTTTTGAGTGATAAACCATATTTGGTCAGTAACAAAATTGAACAAAAATTTTGAATTAATATTTTTATTTCAGAGTTAACAATTATTTATTTATTTATTAACAACGCTGTATTTATTATTAACATTATTAGTATAATTAACCCAAGTTTGGGATTTTAACTTTAATTCCGATAGGATTTTAACTTGGATTCTGATAGATTTTAACCATGTGATTCTGATAGCAAAACAAATTAATATTTTTTCACAAGAGGAATTTTTAATGATTACTAGGAATGGAGCTGCATCATTCCACTTTAGACCTTTAATAATGGCACTCAACTATTTGAGTTTGCAGGGTTTTGGCGGTCTATAACTTGCTGATCATCGGATATCGGGTCAAAATATCGTCAAACAATTTACAGCCAATTCCCGTAACGCAAACCATTGCTTTCGTTCGCTTACAAAGCGACAAACAGCTGAATTGGTTTCCACCAACATGCATCAGACCGAAACGGGCAACGAAACCCAATGCAACATTCTGCCAGCGTTTCGCCAAAATCTCTACAGTGGTTGGAAAGTTATATCCGATATTTACACAAGTATTTAATTTTTGTAACAGTTTTATTCGAAGACAACACACGTAAAGAAACAATTCGAAACTCCCAAACGTAATCTCAGATAAATTAACTTTGTGTGGGGAATGTAATTGCAATAAAAGAACATTTGTTGAATCAAACATCATTTCGTTTCTCATAAATAAACAAAATCGTTTACGAGAAACGAAAAAGTCTCGCAGCAACCGATGTATGCTGAATGTTTACGAGAACGGAACGTGTGTTTGTCTAACCATGTTTCCTCTTAAAATTTGACTCCTTCGGATTTATGCAAGCAATTTATGAGAGTGATTGACTTTGAGTGTATGGGTGTGTATGTAAACGTTTTCGTTTATAATAGACGGTCTACTTTTGCTGCCGCTATAGTAAATTGTGGCAGTTTTAGGGCAAACGCAACATCGTTTACAACAATAGAAGCGACATAGGAAATTTCGGTATGGAATAAATACCAAAATATATTTGTGAGGGGGTATTGATTGATAGCTGAGCAGGCGGAACACATACAGACTTTGTCGTGTTTAATGAGGCAAATTTGTTTGTACATACGTAACAGTTTTCAGTAATATGGAAGTTTCTAAATTTTGACCCAAAATACACCTAAAACCTGATTTATGGCGTGTGACTTTTTCCCAAAAGTTTTATCTTGGAGCGTACTGAAAAAAATTTCCGAAGAGGGTTCACAAAAAAAGACGAGCCTGATGGAAGTTACATGTAGAAACCACCTTTCAAGTATAAAAAAACGTGGAAAAGTTCACACCATCAAAGAACTACTGATGCACTACGATTCCTTAGACACGAAATGGTAAACCATTCATAAATTTATCTTCGGCTTGGAGACTGTAATTAACTAGTAACGTATTGTAATACCCACTTATAAAATGGGCCTTCGTGACATAATAAATATTTATAATGGTCTCAAATGACTTCACTAAGAATTATTCCGTGCACTGGGTTCGAAAAATGGTTTACATTGCACATTGGTTTGGAAATAGTTTTATAACATCAGAAATGTTGTCATTACCCTTATGATTATTTTACTCTATTGCGCAAAAGGCTTAAGGAGAAATATTAGGGTAACTGATCATCTTTTATTAGTAGCACCCTATTCGAGGGTCGTTATTTTATCGACTTAATACAAAAATATGTAACAAGTAACAAGTAGATTGATAGCTATTGAGTTTTGAAAACCTAATATGTGTAGAAGACAATATAGTTTGACCACCTACTTACTTGGCTCATACAAATATGTTGGTAAAAGCCATAGAGTAATCATATCCCTAGAGTAGTGACTTCTCTCAGTAAACTTACGAAGTTTGGTGTGGACGTTGCATGTTGAAAAGTATTGCTTTAATATACTGAATTGAGGCAGTGGCTCAAACCAACGCGCAATAAAACAGCAACTTCATTTCATTTTAAGCGTGTATATTTTGCGTAAAACACCATAAATATGTACTAATAATAAGAGGTATCAAAAAAGTCCAAATTACAGTTTTTTTTTTATCAGAGCGACATTAAAAATTCTTGTAACTACACCTGGTTTAAGTCAGTTTGCGTCAAATATCTCTATCGCACATACCTCACCACGAGGAGAGTAAAATAAAACGTCAGATGAGAAAGATGGCGCCTCTAGGTGACATTACTCTATGGTATAACAGCAGAAAACACTTATGAAAATGAGAAAGCAAACATTTTTGCCATATCAGCAAGCACATGTTTGCTATTTTAGTAAACAGGTTCTCAAGTATTCTATCAACACCGCAGGCGGACAGAAATAGCCCCAGCAACATATTGCAGGAACCATGTGAATGTTTCCGAGCATTATTGTAATGAATTGAAGATCTGTTGCCATTTTCGTTTTTTATTGTCTGAAGTGTTTCTGTTTTCAGCAGTATTCAACAAACAAAGCCACATTTGGGTCACAAAAATATATGTATATTATTACCTATTAATCACTGTGTCTCAAACATGTAACATTGAATAGCAAACACAATGTGTTTGGACAGAAGTGTGCTATATTTTTGACAAGCTACAAACCGTTAAAATTGTATAAAAACAGCAACCAAAGGTAGATTTTTTAGCGTGTGCAAGCAGTTTGCGGTTATCTAATTACAGTTAGTGTACTTACAGCCAAATCGTCTGGTGATAAGTAGCAAACATTGTTTGGTTGCAGAAGCAAACTTAATGCTTTTTTGGCTGTATAGTTTAAACTTAGGATCGTTTTGTTAAGATCATGTAAGTTAAAATCACTCATATTTAATTATGTATGTGTTTTTCATGAAAGTTCTATCAAATATATACAATAAATATAATTAAAAGCTAACTCGCGAACTGCAATCAAAAAATACTCGGGAAATCGGGAGAAATATGATTGATTGATGTGATTGCTGCCGTGAAAAAAATCCTTTATCAAAATTTAGAAAAAAGACTTTCTTCTAACTATGATCACCACGACACGTCGTTTAAGCCTCAAAATAAAAAAAATTCAAAATGCACTCGGAATCGAAACTTCAACGGCCAGTAGGGACTGTACGTACCCTCTTTTAAAAAATAATTTGACATTCCCGTAATCAGCTCTTTAAACCACATCTTTTTTAAACCTCCCCACGATTGTCATTTTAATAAACGTCGTTTTCAGTACATCCTAATGTATATATGTCATAAGAACATGGGAGAATTCGTTGTTTCGTCATAATCTATCAAGATGTATACATTTTGATGTCAAGACAATCCTCTTGAAACCGCGTTGTTTTGGGTTTGACATGAATAATTGTGAATGATATAACGTTAGTAGCATTATCTTCAAACTTTGTCTATTATACATTGCCCTCCGCCATTGGTTTAAAAATCAATTTTGTTAGCCGTAATTTTATTAGCCGTAACAGTAACCGAATCAAGAGGTTGTCTCAACCGAATTAGAGTTGTCACAACCTCTTTACAGGCGAGGAAATAAACTCATATATATGGGGTAATCTATTGTCCCTGTCTCGCCGACCTTTTTTCAAGTCCCTGGCATATTGTGTCGGTTGATTTAGGTCCTAAAACATTTTGTATGCCAACGATTGCAGCTTAACTGACTTGACACACCTTGAAAAACTTGAAAACAGTTAATATCTGCTTGAATAATTTCTGCAAAATACGACGTTTTAATAGAAAAGATATTTTACTTACATTTCTTAATAACCACAAACAAATCCGGACATAAAAATGTACATAAAATATAATAAATAAAATAAAATAATATATGATATAGAATTTTAAACGTCAGATTTTAAATGCATTGAATTATGTTGTGGTTGAAATTGAATTCGGTTGTACCTACAGAATTCATGAGAAATTCGGTTACAGGAACCGAATTGATGCCAGATTCGGGCGATACAACCGAATTAATGCTAGATTCGGTTATTGCGACCGAATTGATACCAAATTCGATAGTTACAGCCGAATTGATGCAACCGAATTGGTGCCAGATCCGGTACTCCAACCGAATTTGGTACCAATTTCGGTTCTTGCATCCGAATTAATTTCAAATTCGGTTGTTCCAACCGATATTTTGGAAAATTTAGTTAACTGAACGAATATAATTGAAGATTCAGTTGTCACAACCGTATCAATTAAGAAACGAAGTTGATTCAACCGAATTTCGATTGTGGGGACTAAATTCGGTCGTCACAACCTCAATTCGGTTGTGGCAACCTCAATTCGGTGGTAGCTGTCGAATTTACTGTTGCTACAACCTTTTTTTGGTCATTTATCTCTAAACGCAAAATGTTGTTGTGGACTGTTACCACCTATATTTGATTTATATTGCAAATATTTCATTAATAATTCGTTTTCACAATCCATTTTATTTTCAAATCCATTTTATTTTCATGTTCCTACTTCAGTTTGTTAAAATCATCGAAATGATAAACTTCAGGTACCAGACAATTGTTTCCGTACGAAATAAGTATCGCGTAACATCCCTGTAACTGATATTACTTACGCAACTTCGCAAAGAGCTGAGTACCAGGCTGAAGAAAAGCCATCGACATTTTCAGTTCACGATATTTTCGTTTGTTTTTATACACTTAATTTTTATGGCAAGAAAAATTTCGTTAACAGAGGTGTGTAAAAGCATGTGGTTTGTGTCTCTGCTAGTTAAATTCCGAAATTATCGTCACGGACATTCGTAAGCGATGCATGTTGACAGGGTCCATTTGCCCACTTACCGGCTAGCGAAGTTCTCATTTACATTGAATTTTGGGACAAACACATAAATTTATTAGTTATTTTATGATAAATGCTTTACATGTTTGGTTTAACCAAAATTTGTGTCAAAATAAAACTTGAATGCCACAACAAACAAATTGAGATGTATACTGTTAATTACACCTAAAAGTATGCCGTCGTTGCAAGTTGAAGCGTTGCATCAAACCAATTCACCGCGAATATTTGATGATATCGCAGGAAGTTAGGTCGATGACGGCTTATATACTTCCTGTAAATTATTAAGTTTGTACTACGCCAGTGACTAGTTCTATTATATATCGAAATTTAAAAAGAATCTTGCTTTGGTAATGGGAAATAAAACAGCGCTGAAAAGGACAATTCGAAAATTTGTAACAATATCTTAAATTCTCCGAACATTTCCATAAATGGTTTTAAATTTTGCTACTCCTTCCTAAATAATATAGAGTTTCATTTAAATAAAACAAAAATAGGAGGAAGAATACGCTTGGATCCCGGCAAACAAATATACTTAGTCAAATATTTCTTTCCGTCAAATACAATTCTTGACATTTTGGTTGAACCCCCCATACATAACATAAAAAATAATTCTTCTGGTGTCAAGCAGACTTGATATTGTGATTTCCACATTTTCGTCGTACCGAGTAATCACTGTGCCACCTTCAACATTTATCTTTATGAACGGATATCAAATGCGAATACTCATTCTTAATTATAGGTACAGGCATTGCGTATGTGTGTGTATGTGTATATGAGTATGTGTATGCGCCCTCATCAGTATATAAAACTATTTAAATTTAAATATTTATGCTTTTAATTGATAACAATAATATTAATGGGAATTTTATTAAAGTTATTTGTAAAACTTTCACAACTCATTTGAGACTTGTGTAATGGATTGACTTGAAATATTCATTTCGAAGTTGAATGTAGTTAAATAAATAATTGTCATTTATAGTGAAGCAACAAAGCAATCGCAGAGTTCATTTAAAATTGGTATATTCAATTAATGAATATGGAGGAATTTTTGACTCATCCCATAGTCTGCATCTCATTCATCTTACAGCATTAGCCCACCCGTTTTCGCCTTTTTGTGCTAAGAAAAATGTGCAAAACGTTTTACATTTAATTTCGTTCAAATTAATTATTTAAAAAAATCAACAACATCACAATCGCCCTTTTTTTATCTTAGTCATTGTTGTTTTTCCAACTCAGTCTAGAAAGAAATATATCGTAAGAAGGAGCGTTTGATATTTTTTTTATTTATAAGGATTCATTCCAACCAGAACAACAGCAACTGCAGTATGTGGGCGCCAATCCGTGAGTTTTTGTTTTCCTGGCATCCTTTCAAGTGTGTGGTTTGCCCTCGTATTCCACTTGTGTTTTTGCCACCAATAATGCAGTCTAGACTTTAGACGCATTAAGAGCGAGATTTTTACCCGTTGATATAATTTAATTTATGGTTAAGGGATGATTTAAACAAATTTGCAAACAAGGACCTTTATATATTAAATTATATCTGTCTCTTGAATTTAGAATAAGTGTTACAAAATACCAACAACAAAAAATAAGGTTTTTTTTCCCAGCAAAAACAAATTAAATATTTATTTGCATTATTTTCTCTAGTCTAAGTAAATTATGAGGAATAATTTATAATTTACATAAAGAGTGAATTGTTTTTGGTCTCGCCAAATCAGTGCTGAGAAAGCTGTACATTGTGATGCAACTAAACCTGTGATGAACATAAACCAGGTATATTCTTAAAGTTAGCATACGAATAAATTTCTAGATAGTGCATTAAATTGGCAATGAACAATTTTTTATAATTCTTCTGTTTAGTAAAATTCAAGAAAGATTATTTTTAGATATTCTGTTTTATATTTTAAAGTGCACTAGTGGGTCAAAATGTTCTGCACATTTAAATGAATAAACGGTTTCCCGTTACATCCCATGAAGGGATTAGGGAGAGCTTCTCACAAACCAGTGAGCTGTTCGCGTTCTAGTTTTACACCTACTGACCTACAATTTTACACCGGTTCCGAACTGTATTTTGAGAAGCTTTTTCATGACTCGATAGTGTGGCCGTCACTAAGCTAGGTGACCGCCATCGAAAGAAATTTAAGGTGGTCAGAGCAGGGATCGAACCCATGTTCTCATGCACAAGAGCCACCCATTGCACCCCCCGACGGCCACATTCTGTACATTTAGTGCGCAATAAATTTCACATGGCTTCCACAAGAACAAAAATCGTCCGTCTTCATTTTTAATATGTTATATTTTGCCATTTTTAAAAACAGGATCACGAAAACTGGACGAAAATAGGCATATAGTTGTCCAACATGTTCTACAATATTTTACCAGAAGATATTCCACTTGGGATCGTCAAGGATCTGAATCCATCACATGCAATTGTCATGTCCGTGTGTATTTTTTGTGAAAAGTCAAAACCTGCATTCTTTTTATCAAGACATTTATATAGGCCATTTTAGAAATGTAACAAAATTGGAGATAGTTGAAAACGGTAAATGAATTTTTTTTTTGGAAATCTGCACGCTGAAAGAAACGACCCTAGCAACATATTGCAGGAAACATGTATATGTTTGCAAGCATTGTTCTCGTGAATTAAAGATCTATGCTTTTTTGTGTCTTTGTTGTCTGTCACGTTACTGTTTCAGCAGTTTTTAATAAACAAAAAATATAACCTATTAATCATTGTGTCTTCAACATGTTTCCTTCAGTTTTAAACAACCAACTGGCAAAAAAATCGCTCTTTCTATGAGGCACGAAAATCAAAACTGTGTCGAGCCCTAAACAAAATTAAATCTACACTACAATCTACATTTTGGGGATTTGACTATACTTATACATATCGAGTACAAGCATTTGGTAAATGAATCAATCACTCCCAATATATGTGTCGTATCCCAATTTATGGATTTTGCCATGGTGACTACACACATGTGTGCCGGTGCATCGTCCTGGTGAAAAGCGCTGGTTATCTGCGCCAAATGCTGGAAATTTTGCTTAAAATCAATGTCGAAACTGTCCAACAGCTGTGAATAATATTTGCCGGTGATCGTTTTAATTTTTTCAAAGTAATCGATACAAATGGAACCGCATACATCCATGACCTTGACAATGTTTTGTACACGTTGACTCACAGAAATTCAGTCGTTTGACTGTTTCTTGGTCCTTGTTGTGTTGAGAGTGATCCATGTTTCGTCCACGGTTACGAAACGGTGCAAAGTCTCCGTCGGATTGTGGTTGAGCATCGCCAAACAGTAGCTTGCCCTTATGGTCGAGTGTGAGTAATAGCAGCACCCATGGCACGAGCAGCTTTTTCATGTTAAAATATTTATATAAAATGTGATGTACCCGCTCAGTTGCGATGCGTGCAGCCTATAGCCTCGGCCTTAGCCACTTCACGCACTTTCATTCGCTTGGACGGTCGGCGAATCATTCCCTGGTTTTTATCGCCGACTTCTGGCGTGTCGACCTCTTTTGTTGACCTGCATACTCGGCGTCACTGCTGCTGGTACAACAAGAACGGAATTCAGTAAGAATTGAACTAACCACTGAAATTGAGGGTGCAGCTTGCTTAAAAACGTATAGCAGTCTGTTACGAGATTGTAGTTGATAGGAGTAATGTTGATGTTTAAAAGGGGATGTTCTAAAAGTCACGGAGCTTTCAAACCACCTTCTTGATGCGTATCATGTTTGTAATACATCTTCGGTTAGACAACTTTGATATTCGATGTAATTTTACAAAAGGTTTATTTTAGGGTTATACATGCCAAATCCGCCTCCGGGTTTGAGTCATTTGCAGCGCCTCCGCCAGATTATGTAGACATCGGCGCGGCGGCGGCTTAGTTCGGCGGCGTATAACTTTTTATTTAGTTTAATATTGCATACAATCGTTCAATTTTTGTTATTAATTAACTAATGTTATATTGATTTAAACCACACGCTGCTACCAGACTAAGCAACAAACTACATACAAACACAATCAGAATATTTCCTAATAACAGTCAGCTTAATTTCCCAAGAATTAACATAATATGAAGTTAAACGACAGTATTAATTTTGCATAACAACAGCCAGGCTCAATTCCAGCCGTTGCAACACCAACATCCAGTCCCATTCCCTAACAGGTTGCAGCAAAAATTACAACTATAACAACAGCAGGTGAAATTCCTACGAATTTAACTCTGCACTGCAGCAGCCGGGTCAATTTCCTAAGAAGTAAGAATAGCTGCCGCTGCCGTTAGTCGCCGCCAGGTTATCGGAGCAAGTCGCCGCCGAAGAAGAAACAATCGGCGTAAACCTCTAATACAAACGCATATAATTTAGGTCAAACAAAAATTGTATATCGCCAAATTAATGTTCACCCTAATTTACATCTTCATAATTTAGGCAGGTCAAAATATTTTCGTTTGCGAACACTTTTTCAATTATCAATTTTTATGAAATTAATTTGTAAGACATTGTGGAGACGTATTTAGTTAAACTTCGTACCCCTGGTAACCAGTGGAAACTGTCAATTGGAATGGTTAAGTTTCTTTATCTGCCTGGGGAAGAAAATACACTCTGAATAAAAGGTACATAATATGAATGAAAAAGGACATCTTCGTAAGGACATTTTGCATGAAAAAACAATCAAAGAATAAAGTTATTAAAATTATGAATCATGGTTCTAAAACCTCACTCTTAAGAAAATTATTCATTAGGCAGAAAAAAACATCTACCAACTTTTCATAAATCTTAAAGAAAACATTCATGTATTTAACGAAAATGTTCTTTTGTTCCGTTTTCATGGAAACGTTATTAGTTTCATCATTACTTATGATGAAACTGTTTATAATTTCAATGAAATAATTCGTAGGTTTTTGTTTTATGAAACTTGCAGAAACTTTACGAGTATTAACCAATAGAATAAACTTTTCCTGAAGTTCAAATTATATGAAAAAGTAAAGAATCTAACCATTAACTCTCATCAGCGGTTGTTCGGAATGATTCTATTGAACCAATCATCAAGCTACATGCAAAGAAAACTCTAAATGAAATGAGAATTTTTTAGTACGCAAATGATTAAAAAAATATTCAAAAACAGGTAACATCTGTAAAAAGAATTTTGTATTTGTGTTAACAAATTTATGAAGAAATTAGCGGGTTTATGACCTTTTCCAGTGCTCTGGTCAGACTCACTAAATTTACAGAACTATTCCTAACATTATGGAAGGTGGTCATAAAATGTGTGAACCAAAGTTTATGAACAGATAATTTGAACTTTTCTGAATTAAATTCTTTCAGTGTACAATGTAATGTAAGCATGATAAATGCAAGCGTTTGAATTCTATTTGCGACCAGTTGGGTGTTAATGGATTTAATCTTCCCATATGGTGTGGAAAATCGTTTGTAATTTTCTACAACAGAGATGTAATTAAAGGCATTTAGCTGGCATTGTTTGTATTTTAATTCGTTTTTTGGCCATTTTCCATACCATCATGCCATTTCAGACGCCATTTGCAAAATGAACCGCAAACATTGCAGCCGAGTGGGAAACAGCAGTGCGATACATTTAGTTGATTAAGCCACTTTCTGCCAACTAAGCACTTACATAACATTTTCGACGATTTTACCATGAAATTATATTTAATCGCATATAATTAGTTAAATAAATAATAATAATAAAATATACTTACATACCCAAATGGGCGGAGAAACGAAACACAGACTTATTGCGGGGATACAGGAAGAAGGAACGATGAAAGAGGAAACCACCATGCTAGATATCAGCAAAAAAATTTGAATACCGAAATGAAGAAATATGATTTCCTTAATGTAAAATCATAAAATACCCCAAAGAAAATGCTGATTCAACAAGAAATAAATACAAATTTACGTATGTACATAAGAAACTTGTGTATTTTTGCAGCCACAGCACAATGGGCCGGGAGACAGGGTTGGGTGATTGAAACAATTACTTTTCAAAGTTCGTAAAGTGAAGTGAAGTAGGAAGTATGTAAAGAAATTTCGTTCCATATAATTTGTTTCATCGAACTCTGTAGTTTTCACAAATGTTGTTAATACATGTCAGTGTGGCAACAGTTTGACAACGAAAGTTTAGGTAATAAATTTATTTGTTGCATGTATGGAACACACTCGTTGTATGTATGAAATATACGTCCGACAATTTGGTTGTTGCTACAACGAAAATGTTCACAAATGATTTCTTTGTTAATTTGTGGTTTCGTTGCGGCTCCAAAGACAAAACGTTATCAGTTAAGGAACTCATTTTCCTAGCGGGAGTGAAACTGTGCATTAGCTTACTTTCGATGACAGAAGTTGTTTGGGGCGATGAACACTTTCATTCCTGTGATGAAGATTTTCCGTGCAGTTCGTGTAGGTTTGTACATCTGACAATATGCAAGAACTAACCAACATTTTATTAATAAATCAAATATTGTGGATGGGAGTTAAATTCTGTCATTTGAATATATAATACATTTTGAACAATGATTAAAAACAGAATAAATAACGTATCAATAACATGAGAGCGCGTTCGTAATACATATTTTGTGTCTCATGAGGATCAGTATCGCTGCTGCACCATAAGGAAACAACACAGGGCTGTTAACCATAGACATGTTTCTCCACCTTTATATTTACGGGGTTTATTGAGAATCGCTGTGGGTATATTCTAGAGTTGGGCAGTTCAGAAACTGTGTAAGTACTTATAGTTTATTTAGGGTGCCCCGACGAGATCCTCACAAACCTAATCTACATGTTTGATATAGCGATTTGTTCGCGATTGGTATGCCTGGCCACCTTAATTGAATGAGTTTGAGAACTAGTTTAAAACCAAATCTGGCATATTCCGATATAGTTTTTGGCGATTTTTATAAAAAAAATTTAACATTTTTAAAAACCAAGTGGAGTTTATTGACGGGAAACAAAATCGTCTTAGATCGAATCGTCTATGTGATATTTCCTGTTTCTATAACTGCAGATATTAGAGTTTTTACATTTTGATGTCAGATTCGTAATAAGTGACATTAAAGATACTCAAGCTCTGCGTTTTAAGTCAATTAAATAATTTTTAGATTCATCGTCCACTATTTGGGATCCGCCTTTTGAGATTTAATAATTTAAGCTCAGATTCTTAATCAGCGCAAATTTTGAAACTTCCACGCTTAAAGATTCAAGTTAATCAATTACTTTCTGAGACCGTTGAGACTTTTAAACATTTCACTCAGATTTGTAATAATCGATCCTCAGAACCCCAAAGCACTAAAGGGGCCCTTAGACCTGTGAATAAGTTGCAGCGCCTTCAACTTGACAGCAACTTATCCATGGTGTCAGATGAAGTTGGTGGTTTGTACACACTAGTTGAGGTAAAATCAAAGCGATTTTGATTTATTGAAGTTGATATCAACTTATCCACCAGTGTAAGGGGAGTTGCATCAACTTTCATACGCATTTCGGTGAGAAACGTTCATGAGGCAACACTATCCGCAAAATGTAAATAAATGAACCAAAAAATAAATTAATTACACAGAATCGGAAAAATATATACTAAATAAATGTGGTTTATGGTGTTATTTATAAATATTTAAAGAAAATAAAAATAGTGTTTTTTCTTAGTATTGGTGATATTTTCGCATTTCATTTCGACATCTGACAAGAAAATTAAGTTTCCGCAACTAGATTGAGAGTGTAAGGGCAAAATCGAAGTTGATGTGAAGTAATCGAAGTTGATGCCAATTTAAAGTCGCTGCAACTTATCCATATGTCTAAGGGCCCCTTCAGTTACAAGTCACTGAATTAATTTTTAAATTTCTCATTCGCCATTTTGGCTCCGTCATATTTATTCATAAAGGGTGTTTTTAAGACTGATAGAACTTTAAACTGTCAAAAATAACAAAGAAAATTAAATTTTAATTAAATAAATTTCAATTCCAAAGACCTATACATGGCATTAACATTTAAAAAAGGTTTCATTCGTATGGTAACATTTCATTTTCATAACGAAATGCATTTCGGACGTTTAATTTTGGGTCACTTTTTCGAGAATTGCTGGGCGTATGTCACGAATAATACGCACAATTGTGGCCACCAATGCGTCTATTGTTGCTGGTTTATCAGCACAAACCAGTGACTTCACGTAGCACCACAGGATATAATCGATAGATGTCATACCTCACGACTTTCGAGGGCAATTGACAGGTCCATTCCTCGAAATCAACTTATCGCCAAATTTTGATTTCAATAAGTCGATGGTAGCGGGGTCGCCGTAGGGCACGTGGGGCCATAATGTTGCAACCATATCTTACCCGTATCAGTATCATCTATATTTTCAAATAAAATATCATTGATCATGGTGCGGTAACGACCTCCATTCTCCGTAACTCGACCTCAGGCTTCAATTTTGAAGAAACAGGGTCCGATGATGCCACCAAACGGTGCATTTTTCTAGATGTAATGGAGTCTATAGGGTCTGCTGTGGACTGCTGCCACTCAATATGTGACAATTTAGTTTATTAACAACCCCGTTAAGCAAAAAGAGCATAATCGTTGAAAACAAGTTTGCGATAAATCATCGGGTCAGTTTTCAACTGCTCTAGAGCCTAATAGGCGAAAGATCGACGCATTTGATGGTCTCGGAGCTTTAATTCCTGCACCAGCGGAGTCTTATACGGCGGTGAAATTTTCCATTTCTGCGACCGACGACGAATCGATAAATTTTTAGATCGATATATTTCAGATGGCAGCCGTCTGTGGTGCAGTGGTTAGTGTGCGTGACTCTTCTAATTGATAACGTGGGTTCGATCCCTGATCTGACCGCCTTACATTTATTACGACGTTGGTCACCTTGCTTAGTGACGGCGACACAATCGAGTATTTAGCCATGAAAAAGCTTCTCAAAATACCGGTCGGAACTGGCGTAAAACTGTAGGTCCCGATCAGTGAGTGTACAACTATAAACCGCGCAGCTCACTGATTATGCTAAGCTCTCCCCTATACCTTCATGGGATGTAATGTGAATCTATTTATGTATTTATATTTCAGATGGACCATAAAAGTCACGAAGTCGTCTATAAATTTCCCAAATCGATAACTTTTTTCAAAGAAAATGAGGATAATTTGGTAGCGTTGTTCAAGCAAGACTCTATTTATTATGATTTGCCAGTGTATACTGCTCATAAATGTTGAAAATTGCGTCCATTGTAACAGTTCGTTTAACAGCTAACCCTTTCGTAAGTTCTGTCTATGCAAAAGAGAAACACCCTTTGCAATTTTGAGTTGAGATTTTTATGTAGCGTTTCCAGTTCCATAGTTTCAAGTAAATGCCTTTTCAATTGCAATTGTTATGAGATATGACCACCAAATGGCAACACCTGACCCATTGTGCACAAGCTAAACGAAAGTAAAAACAATCACATAGTTTACAAAGAAATGTTAGCCTCCACATAGAAACATAAGCATTGGCTCAGAAAAGGATCATCGATGTTGTTCTCCTTATTAACGCAAAACGAAATTTAATAAAGGCCCCTACTACCGCCATCAACTAGACGCCGCGGTAGGAGTACGACATTGGCTGTGGGAGAGAAAGTGAAATACCATTATAACTGTCATTTCGAAATCAAATGTAAGAAATAAAGGACAGGAAGGAAGCTCCTAATGCCCTGCAGCAACAAAGCATCCACCAGAAGCCACAGTCTCTGGCACCCCCATCGCTTATATATTAATAATAAATGTCCAACATAAGTTTTTATGTTTCTTTGTTGATTCCCACATTCAAATTATGCATTTGCCTTTCCATTGCTACCTTCCAGCTCCAGCTCCATTTCCCTTCCAAATTCCTTCTCAACGGCCCCACTGCTCAGCCCAAAGGCGAAGTAACAAACAACAAATACGAAAATAATTTGGTTTTATTGCCATAATTTGTATGCCATCAAAAGTCGATGCGTACTAATGTGGAGTGGGACGAATGAAGTGCGACAGAGTCACATTTGTATGCGTTCGAAGTGTTTCTAACTCCGAGCTATGGATAACAAAAATACACACACGACTACATATGAATTTTAATATGTACTTACATTTGTGAATGCGAATGCTGTTGGCATCTGTATCTGTTTATACAGTGAGTTATAAAAAGTACGCAACATTGAATGGGCCACTTGAAATTATGATATTTATGCTGTCACAAGCAAATTGAGTGGAATTCGAAATTAAGTGCGCCGAACGACTATGTAGGCAATAGAGCATCATGGCGGAGAACCCTGGAAATATGTTGAAAATATTTTCTTAAATTGTTTAATCTAGATAAACAAAACTATAGCTTCAGATTGAATAAGAATTTTCCCATTACATCCCATGAAGAGGCAGGGGACAGCTTCTCACAATCAGTGAGCTGAGGGCTTTTCTTCAGCTAATAATTGGGACCTATAGTTTAGTCGGGTTCCGAATGTTTTTTGGAAGATTGTTCCTGGCTAATTACTCTATAGTATTGGAGTCAGTATGTGAAGTGACTATTGTCTAAACAAATGTGAGGTGGGCAGGGATGAAGCATGTTTGCTACTTGTCAGCAGGGAATTTGCTTGCTATCAAAACAAATGTGCTGACAAAACAGCAAAATGATTGAACTGTTGCAAACCTACGGACACCAATTTTGCCAAAACAAGAAACATATGTTTGCTGAAATGACAAACATATCCCTGTCTTTTCAGTTCCTTATACTAAAATATTTTTCTGAGTGTAGGTTGTCATCTGATATCACTATTGTATTGCAGGATAAATATTATTTCATTATTTGTATGTGCTGTTCTGGCATTGATAAGCAAACTTCCGGATTGTCTAGAGCAGTGAGTTAGGGTCTTTAACCACCACATTTTTTTCAGTGTTTTCCTATAAACTTGGACAGAAATAGGGAAATTTAGCAAGGCCTGAAAAAGTTGATAACTCCTTCACAATTGTACACTTCGAATAATCATTGGACGATCATGGCATCAAATGACGTTAGCATCAGCAGGGTATAAATGCTGAATAGTAAGTCTTTTTGTTGTTGTTTGAATCCAAATATAACGTGTTTGTAGCTTTTCGCAAATATAGTATATTTGTGTCCAAACAGATTCTGTTTGCTATTCAATAATACGTGTTGGAGAGACAGTGATGAATCTTTTATAATACATGTTTTTGTGACCGAAATGTGGGGTATTTGTTGAAAACTGCTGAAAACAAAAACGTTGCAGACAACAAAGAAACAAGAAGCAGCAAATCTTCAAATCGTGAAACCACATGTACATGCTTCCTGCAATAAGTTGCTGGGCCATTTTTTCCAACGTGTAGACTGAATTAAAATATTTCCGAATGAATTGTGAGATCCGTTGTATATGTCAATAACTACGGATTCATACACGCAGCAAAATCAATCTCTTTTTCGTGTTTGGATGCAAATATAACGTGTGTTTGAAACTTGCCGCAAATAGAGTATACTAGGGTCCAAACACAATGTGTTTGCTATGCAATATTACATATTTGATACACAATGATTAATATGTTATAATGTATGTGTTTGTGATTCAAATACAGCTATGTTTGTGATACAAATACAGTTGTCCTTGGTACATTATTTTGTATGTATTTTTTTGTCGATCTGTCGGAAGCAAAATAATAAAACAGCGACAAAGAGAGATTGTATTTGTGCGCCATTATTTCAGCCAGTGATTCATAAATATTCCTGAATGCATGTGTAAGCGAATTGAGTGCTTCAAATGTCAACTGAACTGTTGCGTTTTAGTCTCATGCATTCAGTGGCCAATTGTTCATTTGGAAGAAAACACTCGAATGCTTCGACGTAAGATTATGGATGTTAGGGATGAAACACGCATATGGTTCCTAATAAAAATATGCTTCTTTGCAAGTAAACGCGCTAATTTTTGCATTTAAATATAAATGAGTTTAGGACTTGCAATTATATGAATATTTGGAGTGTACTCCAAACATATACATGGTTCCTGCAGAATGTTTTTGAGAAAATAAGTTACAGAGGCATTTTCTTCAGCGTGTATATTTTGGTTTTCTCGACGGCATTAATATTTGATACGACAATAGTAATAGTCACGCAATTAATCCCGTGTGGCCATCTTTAAAATTTACCGAGCATATTTTCAAAATTGTTTTTAAATGTTTATTGGATCTTTAAGTTCTTTTTATACGAGTATATTCTCTATATGTGATCTGGTCTACGAAAAGGCACCTATGGTCGGAAAATAACTTTACCAGAAAACAGCTGTTAAAGATTACGAGTCCCGTTCACGCTTTTCGTTCGTGTTTCCGCTTCCACCTCTTGCTTTTTCTTGTTGCTCTTGGCTCACTACCTCTCAGCAAACTTCCCCTATGTACAGTTTTGCTATTACAAAGAAATGTTCGAGAGAAATTCAAACATAAAGTGAAATTCGAAGCAAAATAAATGAAGTTAGTTAGAAGTCTGCGGGTTGTTTCATTGAAAACAGCGTTAGTTTTTTTTTACAAAATTGGTTGAAAAAACGGAAATCAATTTTCCGACCATAGGTACCTTTCCGTAGACTAGATCACATATTCACATTTGGAGCATCCACAAGTCTTGGGCTTGTTCAAATAAACCCGTGATTCCAAAGACCCGAAAAGAAAGAAGTCTTAAGCCGTCAAATAGGGAAATCTTTCCGCCCACTGCAAGTCACCAAAACGAGGCTTTAGGCGGCTCGTAAACTCATCTTTGAAACTGTACTTATACATAGTCGAGCGAGCTGTATGTGCAGTTACCCCGTCCTATTGGAACCACATGTTATCCAGCCCCATTTCATCAATTTGGCTCAGTAATCGTGGGCTTTTCGAAAAAATAAAGCCCGATGACACCTCTGGGGTAAATAGGGCACCCTACAATGACTGGATGTGATGGGTCTTCCTGAAGTTAAAATAAGAGCTCCCAAATACTTGTAGAGAAGGGTGATGAGATGCATTGGTGGGCTCCGAATTAGGTATATTCTGAATCATCTAACGAAATAATCAATTTTAATGCGTCTTGTAAAAAGTATTTTCTATTAAAAATTATTTTTAATAAACAAATTATCTTGGAACAAATTATGATTGTATAACAAAATATGTATACTCTTTTATTTTGTATTTAGTCATTTTTTTTTTGCTTTAAGTCGCGATGAGACACCAAAACCCGGTGCAATCCCGCAAGAAACAGAACCATCCCACCAAAAGACGGACGGTTGGTCAGGTTATACAATTTACACCCATATATATAAGTATATTATTTTGTATATTATTTTTGACGATATTAATGTAGATCGCAAGCTATGCAAACAGTGTGCGTCCAATGAAATCTCTGACTGCAATGAGAATTATTTAGTATGCAATTGCTTGCAAAAACACAACATACATCCACAACATGGTTTCCTATTAAATCCCATCAAGGGATTGCGGAGGGCTTGTCACAACCAGTGAGCTGTGCGCTTGCTAGTGTTACACTCACTGATTGGGACCTACAGTTTTACACCGGTTCCGAACGGTATTTTTACAGCACATAAAAAACACAACACAAAATTAGTTTCCGTTCACTTACTTAATATTTTATGCAACACTTTTATGAATACTTTTTGTAAGTTCTTAAACTTTTAACGAAAAGTTTTCAAAATATCTATGAAGTTTGGATTCAAAATGTATTTTTCATAAAGAGTAAATATTACCCAGAATATTTTTTTCAGTGTACTGCACCGATGAAGGGGCCTTGCACTCGGGTTTTTTGCAACCCACTGTATATTTGTATCTGCATTTAAGGGAATTGCGACTGCTGAATATACACGAAATATGGAAATGAAGTATGATTTTTCACTTGTGCGTTTTGGTCGTAAGTCGAATTTGTATCGTAAATGTTTTTAAGTCTTCCATTTGTTGGCTGCTTTCGTTTGTGGCTCCTATTGCCTGGACTTGCAGGATGAGATACAAAATGCTCATTTGTATTCGAATGTAATGTGAATACAAATTTGTACTGTTGATTCTAGCCTAGAGAAATTGTCAGTGTGACAGAAAACGAGAAATGGAATGATGATGATGATGATGACGACATTATATCCGTTTTCATTCTGGGCGATCAGATAGAATGGTGTCGATATGTCACACTTTGAGCATCTGTATGGGCATAAATAAATACCACAGTGTATTTTGTCACCGTTGACGGCATCGTACTCGTGTTCAGATGCGGCTGGATAGACTCTCGTTAGTTACTTTTTGGTATTGAAATGCATAAAGTTTGGGGGTTCAGCTGTGCCTTTGTTATTTTAAACCATGGGGGTGGTTTAATGTATGTCGGTATTACTGCTGGCTGTTTGGTTTTAGGGATTTAACATGCATTAGGGCGCATAGTAACCCATACCCACCACCCAAAGACGTGTGTATAAGCAATTGAATAGAAATATTTTCTTAAAGAATTGTTTATTTCGCTTTAAATGCAACATTACTTAAGCATTATCCCAAACAGGGTGACTGACTGGCTGTCTCTCGTCGGCTTTGCCGGAATAGGCATATGTACATGTTAAGGGTGGTGGTGTCGGTAGTGTGTATAATGCCAAGTTTTGTATCCTTATGTTATAGCCTTAAAGTCTCACCACCCAGCACCCACTGGCCGTACTTAGTATTCTTTGGCATTCAATTGTTTGGAATTGGAAAATATTGTATGCTTTCTTGGCTTTCCGTAGTAAATCTAAGAAAACAAATGGTAAAACAACTCCAAAATATATGTACACCCACTGTTTGTAGATACTTCATACATACACGTGTTTAAATATCGGACGGGGGTATATTTAAGCATATATATCCAAGTATGTCTACACAGTGTTTCATTAGCTCGCACACATGTATGTATCTTTGTAATGTAATATCGTTAGGGAAATATCTTAATTCCCTACCCTGACACTTTTACCCACCACCGCCATTTACCCTGCATGGTATGCAGTTGCAATCTAATACTGTTTTGTATTTCAAGCAACAAATAATTCATTAGGGGTCGAACATTTTCCCATGATCTGCACAGAATGTCTGTGAGTTCATGCCGTTGAAGAAATTGAATTAAACATTTTCATTTCACTTTATGTCGTAAATCAAAAACTAAATTTTCTCATCTGCTATACTGCGATTTCGGAGTTTTTGAAATTTCCTACGAAATGTATGAAATTCTGCATACATTTTGACAGCGCTGGAATCTTAATAAATTTCCCAGATCCCGCTAAATTACACCAGAATCATCTATGCTATCGGTATGGTGCTTCCCTATTTTTT
This sequence comes from Phaonia tiefii, assembly GCA_963931995.1. Lineage (NCBI taxonomy): Eukaryota > Metazoa > Arthropoda > Insecta > Diptera > Muscidae > Phaonia > Phaonia tiefii. Next base: position 62,400,202 of record OZ008370.1, read on the forward strand.
CACACTTATTATTAAGTACTATTTTTTACAACGCTGTCTGCAACAAACACGTGCTTTTGAACATATTTAAGATGGGGTTGGAACTTCCTGTTTAATACTGTCAACTGAGGTTTAATTTTTTTTTTGAGTTTAATAATAATAGTTTTGAAACTAATTCTGTTTGATTTTTTTTTTTGAATTTTCCACTTGTAATCTAATATAGCTAATGGGAATTCGGTTGAGTAAACAAACATATTCGTTTGTATCCAAATGGTTGTCAACATGTAGCGAAATCTACTTAATTTCAAAATATGTATTAGTTGTAAACAAATTAACCATAGAGTAATGACGTATAGAGACGCCAACTCTCTCAGTAAATTTGATGGCATTTGGTGTGTTGCGTTAATAATACCAGATAGAGGCACTGGCTCAAACCATCCAACAATAAATCAGGAACGCCATTTCGATTGGTGCGTTAAAAGTTTTGTGTAAATACACCATAGCCATATACTAACAATAAAATATATTAATAAAATCCAAAATACGTTTAAATTTAACAGTTTTTCATCAAAACGACATGAAAAATTTAAAGCAAAAATTTTTGAAATTCCACCTGGTGTAAGTTAATTTACGTCAAATGGATCTCTATCGCGCCGACCGCACCACGAATAGTGTGAAATGAAACGTCAGTTGAGAACAATGGCAGCTCTATACGTCATTACTCTATGAACTTAACTCTTAAAATGTTAAAGACAAATTTGAGCCGAAATGCGGCCTACCTGAACACCATTTTTCACAGTGAATCAAACATGTCTGCAACAATGAAATAATGCAACTATTATTTTTGTTATTATAATACATTATCGGTAATCCATACATATTGAATCGGCCGTCGGTGATGAAATGGTAGGCGGCACCGTTCCGTTTGGACTGAAATGAAGGACAGCAAAGCGTGGTATCTGTTCACTATCCAAACCCTGTTTTCGGTCTCCAAAGCATTAAGTTTGATAAATCTAAATAGCAACCTGCAAAATAAAAAATAAAATTGGCCGATTACTCACACAGGAAAAAAGTGGTTAAGTTTTGTTTTTGTAGCACGATTCTCGCGCCACCCTGTACATAATAACGTGGGTTGAAAAGGGCCCCTTTTCTGACCATCTTACATTTTATTCGAGGACTTTACCCTCGCTTACTCTCGGCGTGGCCGTCGGTGGTGCAATGGTTAGTGTGCGCGGCTCTTGTACATGAGATCCTCAGTTCGAACCCTGCTCTGACCACATTAAAAAAAAATAAAAATTTTCTTTCGGCGGCGGTCACCTCGCATAGTGACGGCGACACTATCGAGTATATAGCCATGAAAAAGCTTCTCAAAAACCGCTCGGAATCGGTGTAAAACTGTAGGTCCCAATCAGTGAGTGAAAACTGGAAAGCGCACAGCTCAGTGATTGTGAGAAGTGCTCCCCGGTCCCTTCATGGGATGTAATGGGAAACCATTTATTTATTTTTTTACTCTCGGCGACACTATCGAGTATTTATTTAGTCATGAAAAGGCTTCTCAGACTGCCGTTTGGAACCGGTTTAAAAATGTAGGTCTCAATCAGTGAGTGTAAAACAAGAAAGCGCACAGGTCACTGATTGTGAGAAGCTCTCCCCAATCTAATCATCGGATGTAACTGGAAGCCATTTTGAATTATGGTTAACAGGTTGATTATTTAATTTAGTCTGGTGCATTAAAAGTGTATTTCAGTTACCTAGGAACGTAGGTATTGTTACGAAATGTCTAGCAATAATTTTTAGCGCTGCTTTATTTCCAGTTAATAAAACAAGGTTCTATTTAAATCACGATCGAGTACAAAATTTTTTTATTTTTCGGTTACAGTGCAACCTTAATACTTTATTATTAGTGTACTCAATAACACTATTGCCGACTTTGTGCACCTTTATGTTTTTGAAACGAGACTCACTTCAGGTTCGCTACAAATTTTTTATTTGTTCCACTTCAGCCGTTTCCAGAACCATCAGTACTCCATTGATCTCGAAAGTTCGGTATCGACTTAATACGGCATATGATAAAAATCGATCGACTCGAAATCGAATACGATTTAACTATTTAAACGAATTTTATTGGAATAATTCTTAATATTGGAGAAGAAATATTTTTTATATACTTTACATTATTTAATAGCAGAAAGAGCGGAATAAATTAATTGATATCCATTATTTACACAAAAAACATCATTATTATGTCAAATCTTATTCGATTTAAATCGATCGATTTCCATCACATACCGAAATGGGAAGAGGTGAGAAGCCATCTGTTCCACATTATTTCGGACTGTTCTTCGATGTCATGAAACATTAGTGGTGAGTTGGTATGAATCGTTTTTACAACTTGCAATGACGACATACTTTTAGGCATAATTAACAGTAGATAATCAAGCTGCAATATCCACCACAATCTGTTTGTTGGCATTCTAATGTTATTTTGACATACATTTATCGTAACAATGTCATTTTGACATATTGTGTTAACCACCATCGTTAAACATACACAGATTTTATAATTTTATGCAGAAACTTTTAAATAAAAGGCTATATAATTTTTGAAACGAATTAAACGACGAAAAATATGTGTATATTCGATGCAGAAATCTCTAAAATATTTGATAAAACCATATCACGATGGTCACGCACGAGTACAAGCCCACCTCAAGCATTTTCATATTTATGGTAATTCAGTGTTTCCACAGCTGTTTATCTGGCAAATGTTGATATCTGCATTTGGCATTTCATAATGCAGCCATACCTGTAAGCCAAAAAAATGGTGTATTGAATCTAACACTGAAAAACGCAATTGATAGTCAAAGTGTTATTAAATTTAAATTTATATTAATTAATTGCATATTTAAATAGCAAGACAAAAACAGAACCTTACAAAACTATTTTAGCTGTTAAAAAAAAAACTACAGAATTTATGCATGTAAAACCGCAAGCTAAATTTTATGTTTCATGTATTTTCCAATGAAATCTGTGCTCTGTTATCGATACAAAAATTTAAAATAAAGAATACCGAAGGAATCAAAAGATTGAATTTCATTAAAAAGTTTTAATGAAGCATGTGGTAAGACATTTAAGAAAGTAAGAGAAAAAAAGTAAACACTTCAAGCGCTGTCATTTCCATTTTGAAACATCTCATTTATGTATACACGGATAAGAATATAATGGTTAGCAGGAGCCAACAATTGGCTCGTCAGTTTGAAATTAAGTAAAATAATTTAACTTTAAGTATTATATTAAACTCATATTCTAATTAAATCTGTTCTAAATCTTTTCTGAGTGTAACTCTAGTGAAGGAGGAAATATAGAAATTCATGCACTGAGAGTAATTCGGACAAATAATAATGGATCACAAGACCTCTGAAAATTATAATTACTATTGTACGAAAAATTGTACCTTATTTGCCATATAAATAGAAAAAAAATTCTTCAAACAATAATTTTCATTTGGTTTAAAAATCTAGCGATCTATTTATAAAATGATTTAAGAGATTCGAGAGACGATTTTTGTATGCCAAGTCATCCTTTTAACCCCTCATAACAAGAATAAATATAATATGACGGTTAATACTATAAGTTTTTTAACCAAGGTCTGTGATTTAATTATCGAGAAATATATATCACAAAATTCGACTTACACGCATCGCAGAGGCGAGCGAGCATACGCGAATAAATCCCTCGCACTGCTCAAAATAAATCTTATGCGATTCGAGTTGTATATTTATAAATACGAGAGCACTTTACAAATTTCAGAAAACGAGCAGTAAAACAACTCGTGATTGGGCTAATTTCTGCGAGAATGTGCAACAAGTCACTACTCGGACTGGTCATACAAATTAAAAAAAAATAATACTTAATACGCGTGCGTTGGACACAACTTGGTTTCTATCTGGATATATCGTATCAATTATTATCCTTTTTTTGGTTCAATATTTTGCAACATCATTGCATCTGTTCATCAATTTTATTAATCTTTATGATTCCAAACCTTTATTTTTAATCCGAACAATTTACTTTAAAGCAAAATGGTTACAAACATTTGAATTGTTAAAAATTTTTCAAAGTGTAAATTCTTAAAATTAGTGTGTAGAAACAAAATCTAAATTTTTTGAATTTCAATTATAGTTTTTTTTACCCAGACAGTGGGATTTTTCTTTGCGCAATAACGAAATGAGCAAAAATAATTATGTGATTACTTTAGTATACTGAGACCAAATCTTTACATCAAATCAATGACAAATGTTCATCAATTGATATTCATTGAATTGTTGACAAATTTCATCAACTTAATGAAAGGGTTCTTCAGTTTGAAGATTGTGCGTTTCTTCACCTTTTTCAGCTTCATTGAACTGACGATCTTTTTTCATCAATCTTCACCATTTGAATTTAGAAATAATTTGTGGGACCGATTTAAGTATGGACGTAGTATTAACAAAATAAAGAGAAAAAGCAAAAGTTAGTAGAAAATTTAAAATAAATACATAATAGAAAATAGTGCATTTGAAAGAAAACAATATCCACGCTATGAGCATTTTCTGTGTTCTCTTACACCCTGTTCTTATGAATTATTTACAATGAGAAATAATGCTAGAGTTTGGTTACACATTAACAAACAATTTACAACCAAATGATGACCAATTTACATCAAATGGATGACAAACTTAAATCAAATTGATGAAGAGATTGCATCTAATTGACGACTAATGTACAGCAAATTGATGAATAATTTCAATCAAATGGTGAAAAACTTACTTCATCTTGTTGCGAAATCTTCATCAAATTGATGAAAAATATACATTAACTTGAGGTAACGCTGTGATTGAATCCACATAAATTATTAAAGACATATGGATTAATGATTGGTGAAATGTTCTTCATCAATTCCATGAAATGAGTCGTAGGTTGGAAAATGAGGAAATGCTTTCGTTCAGTGTGGATGTATTTTTAATTACAAGTCACATTCGCGAGATCAGAATCACATTTTCTTTAAAAGCTTAAAATATCAATGAAATAGTTTATATTATATTGGAAGGTACAACAAATTATGCCATGCAAAAATATTTCTAAATCGTTTTTAAAACAATTAAAGCACCTATGGTCTTATTTGGATGCCGATTTCTATTTCTGGTTACTTTCTCGACGGCACTACCGCAGGGGAGTGTGTTAGACCTAGAGTTGGGTAGTTCATAACCTATATAGCTAAATTAGGGTGACCAGATACGACAATTATATAAATAATGCACATGTTGGATATGGTGAGTGAGTTCGTGATTGCTGCGTCCGGGCACCTTAAATGGACCAGTTCGAGAACTAGTGAATGAGTTCGACACAAGTCTAGTTAGTACCTATATATAGTATACAATTTTTAAGGCAGATATGCCCACTACTGACTACGTCACTGTAATAACATATGCTGATGATACAGTATTACACGCAACTAGTGAATGCCCAACTAAAGCATCCACATCCATTAAAAATCAAATCAACCATCCTTCTCGACAAATGACTACTTAAATGGAATATAAAAAGTTTCACTCTGACAAATCGATTCGTAGAACTTTTTCAACAAGAAGAAAAGATTATTCTTATGTCAGCATACATGTTCAAACGGTACCACAGCAGAAAATAGTCAAAACTACCTACACGCTGAAAACTAACTGACCCAGCAACATATTGCAGGAACCTTGTAAATGTTTGCAAGCATTGTTTTCGTGTATTGAAGATCTGCTGACCTTTTTTCTTTGTTGCCTGACACGTTCTTGTTTTCAGCAGTTTTCAACAAACACAGCCACATTTGGGTCACAACTACAAATATTAAAACCTACTATTCATTGCGTCTCAAATATGTTATATTGCATAGCAAACACATTGTTTTTACTATTCATTGTGTCTCAAATATGTTATATTGCATAGCAAACACATTGTTTTTGAACAACTATATATGCGACAAGCTACAAACACGTTATATTTGCATCCAAACAAGAAAAAGAAAATTTTTCAAAATCAACGAAAGACTAAAAGTTGCAAATTATACAGGTTGTTAGGCACTAAGTCTTAATTGAAGTTAAATAGCTAAGGATTTACAAAGCCATCCTTAGACCGATCTGGACTTACGGCATCCTACTATAAGGCACAACAAATATCTCCAATAGAGACATTCTGAAGATGTATCATTAAAAGCACTACGACAACTTGAAAATGCTTCATAATTTGTCACCAAGAAGAACATTGCTGAAGATATGAATAGGTTGTCCGTCCATCAAGAAATTAAAAGATTTAGCAAAAGCTAGTTACGAAGACTAAACAGCCATCCAAACCCATTTGCTGTCTCACTCCTGGACAGCAGTAACGACACCAGAACACTGAATAACAGAAATGTCTTAGATTTACCATTCGGTCACGGATATTAATTTTTCGTTTTCCTTAAAATATTGTAAACATGTAGAGCAAAATATTATTTTCTTTAATATTATGCAGTTTATTGGCATCGGATAATGTCTGTTATTCAATATGCAAATAATCACATTTTCTTATTGTCGTTAATAGGAAGATTAGAAATAAAGATGTAATACAAAACAAATACTTATTGACAAGTTTGGCATAATGTCTAGAAGTTATGTGGCACATTCATAAGCATTGTCACAAAAAATTAATTTCATGTTAGAAGGTTTCCTTTCTCACTATCCGCAATAATCTTAAGTGTGGTTGTTCAAAATTCACATGAACATGGTCACGTACAAGGTAATCAGGGATTTATGACATCTATAAATTGTTTATTCACAAATAATAATACTTGGATAAATAAAAAAATTATTAATAAATTTATTTTTTTACTTTTAGGTAACTATGCACTAACTACTAAGGCTATATAATGGTAAGAATCGCAATATATTGAATGAACTTTAAATCTTCTTAACTTGTATATAATAACGTGTAAATTGTTTAACGTGATTTTTATAATATCAATTGAATATTAGAGGATTTGAGGGTAAAATCCCTCGGAGTCTTTTTATTTTAGAACGAAAGCTATTCTTTACAAGGCAGTTGTTTTATTTGGTGCTGCACTTTTAAAACTTGTGTCCAATTTTCGTCATCTATGTTTGCTCTAAAGTAGGAATTAACTGGCATTTATAGCTCTCTGTGTAACATCAACTACACGATGTCCAAATTTCTGAACACTCCCAGCAAAATTTAGTTGAAAGAGCCGAATTAGACGTATCGAATTTAACAACAACCACACTAGAAGACATCACGGGCGAATCAGAGGTTGTCTCCACCGAATCAAAGGTTGTCTCAACCGAACTAGTGGTTGTCACAACTTCATTAGAGGTTGTCACACCTTCATTAGAGGTTGACACAACCTCATTAGAGGTTGACTTGTATGGGAGCTACCAGAAGGGGCGTGGCCAAAATGCCCATTTTCAATTCCAAACTGACCATGGACAAATAACAGTCACTGATTGCGCTGTGATGGATAAAGATTTAATTGCGCTGTGATGGATAAAGATTTACGGCAGTTATCATGTTGACCAGCCAACCAGACAGACAGACGGACATTGCTCAATCGTCTTAAAAAGTCCCACAACGATTTTCGTCCAAAGATATTGAGGGTCTAATATGGCTCCCTCTATGCGTTAAATTTTTTTCCGTATAAAATGACATATACCCCCATCCTATGGTTGAGGGTATAAAAACCTAAAAAGGATCAATGATTGCGGACGCCGTGATATCAAGATTATTTTGTTGTTGTTAGGAAAGGTAAGTAAAATTATTGTAATTGTTGTGTCTGCATTTAATTGTCATAATTTGCAGAAAACGCCAACATTTATCAACCTGCAGTACGAGTACATCTCAACAGTTCACTTCTTCAATTCCGTCATTTCAGATGTGCTACCATCGTTATTTTATAGAAAGGGTGAGCCTGATGACTGGGCCATCAGAAACGATATGAAGTGGATGCAAAATGAAATTATTTCCCTAAAGATTACACCATATACATATATTACATCCTTGCTTTGTAATTATTTATGAGTAAAAAAAAATAAATCATCACTAAATTAATAGACAACAATTTAAAAATTCAGTTGTGACCTATCCAAATTCAGTTGTAAGAACATCTAATCCAGCTGTAACAACCTCTAATTTGTCTGTGACAACCTCTAATTTGGCACAACCAACCACTAATTCGGTTGCGACAACCTCTAATTGAGAGAACCTCCGATTTGGCTGTAATGACCTCTAGTGTGGTTGTGACAATCTCTTAATTCGGTTACGGCTCCTTCGGCTGTCTCAACCGAATTATTCTGTGAGGGTATGTGTTTAAAATGCACGTTGTTGGAGTAGCCTTCTTAGGAGTGAAAAAAGTGATTCGAACATTGGTTCGAACCCTTTCAAAACTTTCTTAATCTTAATGGACAGTATTTGAAAGAAGAATAAAGTAATTTTCGATGATAAATATTTATATTATCCCAAAATTAAAAGGCAACCCTCGTATGCCTTCAAATAAAATCAGTAAGTCTAAACAAAGAAAACATACACGCTGAAAAATCGGTATTTTTTTCTTTCACCGTGCATTTAGTCATCAATCGTTCGTTTGAGAGGAAACACACGAATGATTCGACGTAAGTATTTAGATGTTTGGGATGAAACACGCACATGGCTCAATGCAAAAGTATGCATCTTTGCAAGTAAACATGCTAATGTTTGCATTTAAATATGAGTAAGTTTAGGACTTGCAAGTATATGAATATTGAAAGTGTGTTCCAAACATATACATGGATCCTGCAGAATGTGTTTGAGCGAATATTTTACAGAGTTACAGGTTTCCAGCGTGTACAGCTTTGTGTTTCATGTATTCAAGGAATGTAATACAAAAATAAAGTTAAAGTTTTGTTGCATAGTGTAGTTGAAAAAATTGTTGATTTCTCTATCACTATCCACACTTTTCTCAAAATTTCATCTTCAGAAGTATCGTATGTGCAACCTAAAACACAACTGCAACACATAAAAAATGATGTTGCACTTAAAATGAATTGAGTTTCCTTACATTTTTGTTAAGATGCCGAACTGAGACTGAGAATAGAAACAGAAAAAGACCACTCTATAAACTGAACGAACAATTGAGAAATTAAAGAGAGAGGGGTCACGTCTTTGAAACACTTAATAAACACATACATACATACATATACGAATATTATCTTTATGAAAATAAACAACCGCATTGCAAGGAAACACTAAAATAGAATCCATAGCATCATTCCTTAATTAGTCAGGATTACACACATATGTGTGTATGTGTAGGTTATTGTTTATGGGTGCACGTGTGATGGGGCTGATGTTTATAAAGCCTTAAACTTCAATGAGTTTATGCCAAAAATAAAATCAGTTCAAATGCAGGAAAATTAAACCATGAACGTTCTCACCCTCCTTGAGTATGTATAAATGAACGGAATCATATGTATGAGCTTATGTACGTACCACTCGCTCCACTGCCTGATGTGGAGAAGGAAGAGAAATCCCACCCAACGAACGTGGGAATTAAATGTAATTTTTGGCTCGATGAGAAAACGTACACGGTGACAAATGTTTACTGCATTAGGGACGCGATTGAGCCAGACGTATCTACCCAAATCCTACATATGTACATGCATGATATCTAGTCGACATATCAAATTCAAGCTTTTGGGGGAAAAGTCGTATAAATTTCAATCTCTTGCCGAAAAGAAAGGCGAAATGTTTGAGAAAGGCAAATATTTGAAGTTTCCTTTGTAACCTACTTGCAAAACTTTTCGCTCGTAACCTCAATAAATTCATGATGTTGTTAGATACAGTGATATGTATGAGTATGAATGTATGTAGATACCTGCACCCTGGATACCTGATCAAATGATGGCAAACACAACGAACCTAAGAAACGGAAAACAAACGGTGTTTCTGCTTTTCGAAAATAACATTTGAGCTCCAGCTCTTCTACAGTGTGACGGAAAATTGAGGGCCACTTCAGTTCAAGCAAACAATGATGTGTCTAGCGGCAAAATTGAACATTTTTATCGCCGAGGCTGTCGGCAAAAATGTATGTTTATTTGTTTGTTTTGTGCGATATTAACTTTGTGTAATTTTTGAAAAAAAGAAAAATAGTGGAAAGAGGTAAACAAAAACCAACAACCAAACCAAAAAAAAAACCAACAACAACTTTCAAAGTTTAGTTGTGCATTTTCTCACAGACATTTTTCTTTCAGCGCTAACAAAAAAACTGAATTGAAACGAAGACCACATCATCATTATCATCAGTTGTGCCCCATCATTCCATCTGAATAGCCTCTGCCCGAGCTCGAAATGCTTGGGAGAAGAAAAAAGAGGAAATTATCATCAGCAGCAACAACAATTTGAAACTTTATAGAAGCGATATACCACAACAATTCATTTGCCATGTAAACGTGTGGAAAGGGAGAACTTCTCTCCTCAGTCCGCTTCATCAGCCTCTAAAGTCAAAATGAATAATGGCATAATTGTATCATAACCATCAATCTAACGGCCCAACAAACCAGCCATTGAAATGGACATAAAATTCATTGTTGCCCATTTCGGTTTCAGTTGTTGGCTTAGCCGCAACAGTTTCGTAATGGAAACCATCAAAAAGAATCAGCCAAGCCGTCCATCCTCATTCACGTAAATGGCCGGCAATAAAAACTTGAACCCTTTCCGCCACCATAAGCAACAATATTTAAACATTGCAGGTTTTCAATGTTTTGTTAAATCTATATTTCTTTGTAACAAAAGAATCAGTTGTTGTCATTAGGTCACTTTGTGCGTCTGCGTTTGTCCCAAATGCGGTTGAAAATTCATGGCATTCGCTAATGGCGTATATCGGTCATGTCACACATAAGCATATCCATATAACAAAGGATAATTAATGTCCAAAAAAAAAATAATATAAGGACAAACGAATCGCAGTTAACTACAACTGACCCTTTTGGTGTTTGAAATAACAGTTGGTAACATTTTGTACTTTTCAATAAACTTTAAACGTGCCTACTCAGATGCCAATTGATCTAAATCCACAAAAGAAAAAGTGAAGAAAACCGGAAAAGAAGTTTGCGGCGTGTGTGTATTCTCATTCAAATCCAATGCCAGACCTATAAATACTTCATAATCACTCCTAAAGTGTGCTGGTAATAAATGAGGAGGTTTTAATTATAACAAGATTATTCGTAAGATGCTTCAGTTCTAATGGCATTCAAATCTCAAATTTTTTAAAATGTGGACCTAGGTCAATTGACATCAGAGTAGCTCAGATATTGGCATTCATATAATATTTTCAAAGTCCTCTCATTACAAAAGTTCAGTATCTAGAGACATTTACTGTTGTTTTTCGTTGATAAATCCAAAGCTTTTAATTAAACTTTACTTGGCTAAAACTTCCGACATGCATTCGTTAATATTGTAAAGTGTTTTGGCCACACACGACATCCCCTCCTAGTGCAAGCACTTAAACTATGATTTTGATGTAAAATCTAAAATATGGTTTACATGTTGGTTGCTGTCTGGGGAGCCATTCTAAGCGATACATCATCGTGTTGGTGACAACTTTTAACGATGGGTTTGAAGACTTTTGGAATCTAATTACATATCCTGCTGGTGTTTTTCCAGGACAAGAATACTGTTGTAATTTATTTTCTGCTGTGGGTTGGGGAAGAGCGTAGTCTCGCTATGGACATCACATACATACTTACTGTATGTAGATATCTGTCAAAAATGTGAGCAAATGTTGATGAGAACAACACAGTTTGAGTTCTCCTAAACTGGGATTATAACAGAAAGTCTATTGTAGCCGTAAAGACATACACCAGGATATTAAGGGCAGAAGCAGGACTCGGGTGTTGGTTAGAAATTTTCATTTATTTGCTGCAAAAGACTACGACTATGATTGCCACGGCTCAAAAATTTATAAATTTGAGGGTATTTTGTCAGTTTTTTGTTTCAATTTTATGTTAAGTTTGTTTCTCCTTAAGGTTTTTGTTTTTCGCTTGTTCTTTTAAGTTTTGCCTTATTCTTATTTTCTTTGCTAATTTGGTTAAAATATATTTTTATGGAAAACGTTTGTGAAAACCGTTTTGTGTAAGCACCAACGAGCAGCACAATTAAAAAGCTAATCATCCAGAGTTGCCACTACACTTTTTTGATGTTTTTTAGTTTCTATTATATACAGGGTGGTTCAGTCATGACTGGACAAATTTTACCAGTGTATTCCTTGGCTCATTTCCTAAAAATTTGTTAATTTACGACGATCCCCGAAAATGCAAGGGGGCGAAATGAAAATTTGAAAATTTTCGGATTGAAGGTCGAAGGGTACTACGATAAAATTGCTAACTTCTGATACTGTGATCAGATTTTTTGTTTTTGGGCTTGTTGAAAAGGTCTTTGGAAGACCTTTCAGAATCAATAAAAAAAAAGTGAAATCGCCGAGATACAGAGGTTTAACAAAAAATCAATTTCCTCAGCCAGATGGCAGGTAACTTATGTGTTTTTTGACCATTTGACTGAAATGCAAACATTTTTGTTTGTTTTCGGAAGCGAAATAACAGGACTCATTCATTCGTGTTTGTAAATAAACATGTTTAAGATTTTATTTTATTGAAATTTTTGGCTGAAGAATTTCTTGAACTTTGAAACGGTGAGACCATTTTGGAAAGGTAGGCAGTAGGGCTATCTTTTAAGAGAGAAGAAACATAAGTTACCTGCCATCTGGCTGAGCAAATTGAGGTTATGTGAATTTTTTTGTTCCATTTTTTCCGAAAGGCCTGTATCTCGGCGATTTGACTTTTTTCTACTTTTTTTATTGATTCTGAAAGACCTCTTAAAGATAGTCATAATACCCTTACCTTTCCAAAATGACATAAACGAAGCCCAGAAGTCTTACCGTTACAAAGTTATGACCATTTTACTGAAATGCAAAAATGTTTTTTTTTCCTCTGGCTCAGAAGTTAGCAACTTTACCCTACTACCCTCCGACCACCAATCCGAAAATTTTGAAACGAGTCAAGGAATACGCTGTAGAAATTTGTCCGGAACTTCCTGAACCACCCTGTATATTTGTCAACAAAATCTTAACTAATTCTTATTAAAACAAACATTTAGACGCCTTGTATAATGTGCTATAATTTGTTTTTTATAAATGGGGTTTCATAAATATTACGATCATTTCTATCCACCGTCGGGTCGGTTCATTAAAATGTTAACAAATTTATTTATGAATATCTTACAACAGGGTTTGAGAGGAAAAAATATTTAAATTGTTGACACAAAAAAAAATGTGAGTTCGAATCCCATCCGGGGCATTTACAGTTTTTTCACTAACTGGAAAAAATATGATCTGCCAACTTAATGGTGGAGACACTATCGGGTACTTAGCCATGAAAAAGCTTCTCGAAATACCTTTCGGAACCGGTGTAAAACTGTAGGTCCCAATCAGTAAGTATAAAAACAATATAGCGCACACCTCACTGGTTGTGAAGCTCTCCCCAATTCCTTCATGGGATGTAATGGGAAACCATTTATTTTATTATCTTCTTTACCGCCAACCGCCAAAATCAAGCGCACATCATTTACCGGGTGGTTTTCTTAAGAATTGGTTAAGTTTTCTTTAACACGATCTGTTAATTCTCGAGAAATATAACATCTTCTTTAAAAAATTGCCAAAATATTTTCAAAAATTTTTAAAAACGATCCTGCCATTCAAAAGTTTTATAATGCTAGGAATTTACCAAATGTCATTTTCTTCTAGCGTTCTTTTATTTCCTATTAATAAAACAAGATTCTTTTAAATTTCGATAGTGCCAGCATTACTTTTATAATTGGAACAGTAAAAAATTTACCATTTCCAAAATAAGTACTGACATAATAACAATTACTCGTCGACGATGTATACTTTCATGCGTTCGGAATCATACACGCTGAAAAAACGGTCTCCGTAACCTATTCCGTCAGACACATTCTGCAGGAACCATGTATATGTTTGGAACACTTCAAATATTCATATGTTTGCAAGTTATGCATACATTCGCATGTTTACTTGCAAAGAGGCATACTTTCTCCATATTCTTACGCCCAAGCATTCGTGTGTCTCCCCCAAACGAACGATTGACGACCCAATGCACGAAACTAAAACACAATAGATCAATTAACATAAGAAACAAAAAATTAATTTCCACATGAATTCAGGAATATTTATGAGTCACTAACTGAAATAATAAAAAACTAAAGTTATACACTTGCAATAACATTAACTTAGGCTGAAAACAATCTATCTGTGACGCTGTTTTATTACTTTGCTCTCGACAGATCATAGCGACAAAAAATATCAAGTACACCGTTTACCAAGCACAGCTGTATTTGTATCACAAAAAAAATATAATTGGATCACAAACACATACATTAGAACATATTAATCATTGTGTCTCAATCATTTGATATTGTATAGCAAACACATTGTGTTTGGACACTAATATACTATATTTGCCACAATCTCCAGACACACGTCATATTTGCATTCAAACAAGAAAAAACTAATATTTTCCAAGATGTACTGATACAAGATTCGCTCTAATTGGTTATTTATATCCGCCATAACTCTGGCCAGCCGTTTCCACCAACATCTCTTAGTAATACCATACATTCTTGAGTAGTCCAGAAAAGTCCCCATCGACTTAATCGTTAGTGGTGAAGTCGCATAGAACCCAGCGAATTCATCAACCGTTTTTGGTGAGATGCTATACGATTATCGCTAGATGGTTATCGCCATTAAACATTACTAATCTGCCAAACTGTTAGGGCAATCAAGCTGTACTACACACCACCAACTGTTTGTTAACATTCTAATGTTACTTTGACATTCCGCGCACTCAATTGTAAGGTAAGCCGAGCATGTAAAGCGGTTTTATAGAAACAATCCGGTAAGTGGTGGAAGTCGACTTATTTAAGTCGGAGATGATTTGAAGAAATGTTGATGTTTTTCTCTTTGAAAACAATGGATAACAGTTGATTTATTCCTCCTTTAGTAGTCCTTTAGTGTAAATATAAAGTACTTGTTCCCCAATATTAGGAATTATGGCAATAAAATTCATTAAATATTCAAATCGTTTTCGATTTTGACTCGTCCGATTTTCATCTCATACCGGAATATTTTGTTATTCGTGTTTAGGTGACCAAACAAACATCCTCAAAGGTATAGTGACAGTTCTGTATTAAAATATGAGTTGCCGAGTGTAACTAGTATTTGAAGACATATTTACATTAAGAATTTTTGAAACTTTAAGTAAATTATCTGTAAAAAATTAATGTGTTTACCCACAACTTATTCATATTTGATGTTTGACGTATGGGTTACAAGGTTTGCCTTTCATATTTTGAGTTTAATAAACAAACAAATATTTCTGTGGTCACAAACAATAACAGCCTAAGTCGATTCTAAAATTTTTCAGGGAGAGCAGTTTAAAGTTTAATATTACTTACTGGAAATTAGGAGTCGGAGTTTTTGTGATAACTTTGTTACAGATAACAAGGAAACGAATTCTTTTACTTACTTCTTATCAAAAAAGAGTTGCTTATTTGAGCACGGTGACTTCTCAAAAAAAAATTTTCAATTTTATCCTAACTCGAGTTAGGCTGTTATTGTTTGTGACCACAGATTTATTAAGATACTGTCCATAATGTCCACTTTTTCAACGTCGATAGAGGTAACTGCAAAACTAGAATTTTGAACGCATTGTTCAAAGGACCAAAAAGCGTCGACCTCAGAATTTATTTTTAATGTGGGGTACTACAACGAAGTCATTGTATGCGAAATCCGAGCTGAACTGCGCATAACCTACAAGTTGAACGTTTTGATTGTTCAAAAGGTCACTTGTTGTAGCCAACAATGATCCGAGTTCGGTGGTTGATATTTCGTATTCCTTCAATGACTGCAGGAAAAGAAGTGGTGTTGTATCATCCCTAATAGGTAACGATGTGATTCTACATGGTATTTACCCGATGTATGGGTAAATACCGCGTAAATACCGGATATATGTATTCCCTTTTTTGGGAATTTATTTGGGTATTTATAAGTCTAGACTATACGAAGCCGGCTAAAACTTTAGGAGTTTCGGAGTTGTCAGTTTCGGAAATGGCTTAAAAATCATGAAATTCAATATAGCGGACACAATATGGCGTCGAAAATTTCTTAAAGTGATCCCACCCGTCAATAAATTAGTATATAGATTGTTTTGCAGTCGCTGAGTCCATCTCGGGACTTTACAATTTAAAAATCGAAATGGCGACTGCACTGCGAGAAGAATATTAGGTATATTGGGCATTATTTAAATTGGTTCAGGCAAAACCGCATATTGGAGATAAAACTTATGTACTGAGCTAGGAAACATATGTTTTTATTGTCCAGGGTTGCCAACTGGAATAAATGCCAAATTATTGCTTTTGTTTTGACAGGTTAGTAACTAAGTATTTATTTCAAGTCTGGACAAATTAACTTCACAAACATACGCATGATATTTCCCGGGGTTCCCGGGGGAAATAATAAGCGTAAGAAAATAAAATACAATATTGTAATACTTCGGTTAGTTTTTGAGATTTCCACAGATATTCAAGTTTATTATTAAACATGTTAATTTGCTTTATTTCCCCAGAAATCACTGAAAACATAGAAACATGTTTTTTTAAAGGCACGTGCGCTCATAAAAATTTAAGATAATTCCTTGGGGCCGGTAACTCCGTAACTATGGACCGCCTGAAAAGTTCTTTACAATTTACTGACCAAGACCAGAGCGACGTGTTCCATCATTGGTGAAAATTATCCGAGTCACGTTGGTAAAATACATTTTAACCTGTTTTAATTGTAAACCTTATTCAAGAAATGGTGAAGAGTGTGGAATGGCTACCATTCCCTAAACAATTGTTGTCCGTCGGTGGTGCAATGTTTAGTGTGCGCGGCTCGCGACTTTACATTTCTTTCGACGACTGTCACCTCGCTTAGTGCTGGCGATACTATCGACTACTTAGCCAGTAAAAAGCTTCTCTGGGACAGTGGGTCCCAATCGGTGAGTGTAAAACTAGAATACGCACAGCTCACTGCTTGTGAAAAGTTCTCCCCAGTCCCTTCATAAGATGTTATGGGAAAAGATTTATTTATTTATTTGTTATTTTATTGAACCATGTAAGGCTAGCTGATTTTCGTTACTAATATCTAGGAAATTTCTACTTATATTTTAAAATTGCTTAAAAATTAAATGTGTCGTCGTTCTAGGTTCCCCGTTTAACATAGGCTATGTAGTAAAAAGTATAAAACGACTTTTTTTAAATATTCGAGTTCGAAGTGTGCCAAAACGAGCTTGATTGTACCAATGTACCGCAAGAGTACCAATGGTACCAAAAGTGGTACAATTTTTAGCACATTCCCCCAACACTATCCCAACAAATAACATTTTCCGCGCGTTGTTGTGAAACATTAATTGCAATTTTATTTTCAGTCGTAAATAGAAATGGTTCCCTCAAATTTAAAGTTATTACAATGTAACCCATTGAAACCCTATGAAATCGTAGCCCATTTTGTAAATTTACTTTTTCCAGTTTCTCAGCTTTGCAACATTTGTATTAACAAGAAATTACAATAAATCACTTCGTGTTGGCATTTTTTAATATTTAATATGTGGCAACATTGTCATTGCTTAATCTGAAATTTAATTGGGAAATTGAAACGACGCTTAATATCGCTTAGATCCTCCATGCAAATTAAACTATAATTCTGCCTTATTACGATTGTCGTTCTCGTATTTCGACTACGACAGTTTTGTAAAAGATTAACGACAAAGTTAATCTTCTACAAAACTGTCGTAGTCGAAATATAACAGCCACACTCGTAATAAGGCTGATTAACTTTATCGGGGTAAAAAAAAGTACTAATGTAAAAATGTATTAATGTATTCGCACTGATGTTGCTAGATCAAAAACATGAGTGGCAACCATCGTAACTAAAACTAAATATACATTTTTGAAAATACCATTAAAAACATTGTTTCGTTGATGCCCGTGTTTAGGACACCAAACCACATCAATAAAAGTATTATGACTGTTTTAGATAAATAATGTAATTAGACTTTCAGTGTGATCTTCAATCGATACTAATTCGCATATGTGAATTTCATGTAAGAGTTTGTGTATATGTATATACGATTAGTAATCGACCGGTGGTAGCAATACAAACACAGTAGATGGGCATTTGATGACGAACTTGTCACGGAGTTCGAAACAAGTCATGGTATTGAGTGTGCTGTCAATTATTTGCAAAAGAACTAAATGTGTTCACTTAAGAGAATTCATATGTGCTGTATGATGAACTTCTCGTACATTAAAATATAAAAAAAATATCTTTGGTACATTTGAGTAACACAGATACCAATAGAGCTAACTCCGTTAAGAAATTTAAAAATTTCGAGATTTGAATGGTATTAAAACAAAATCCTCTTAATCTTGTCATATTTGAACCTAATTTTAGTCAAACTAATTGTGCAAGTGTGAATTATCTCGAGCTAGTTTTCCCCACATTTTATTTTGTGAAATCAGATCAATTAGCCACTGAGTAGTTAATTTGCCTACTGGTTACAGCCGACAAATCGATAGAATATTTTTACCATAAAAAAAATAAATCAAAGTTGTGCAACGGAGCAATTGCCATCTGTCGGAAATATTTTTCGCACTCGAAAAACATACACAATTGCAATTTTTAAAGATTTGTGTTTTGCCCAGAGAAACCTCATAGAATTATTTTGCTTCCAATGAGTTTCCAAAGCAAACAGCTGACAATTTCACGTGCTATTTTCACGCAGCCATAAAAGTGCGAAATCAAATTGCAATTGCGGTTGGACAAGATTTTGAATCCTTTCCAATGAACCTAGTGAATCGTTAATGCAATGATTTGGGACAAAATTCTTTTTAAAAAAACGGTTTTGCGAAAAGAGTGTTGTTTCAATCATTTTGCAACTGTTTAAGAGTTAAGAGTTTCAATAAATGTAGTTGCACGTTGGCGTACTTGGATGAGTGTTTATATTTATTATTGTAAAAATTCGGTTGAACGTGATGATTGCAAATTGAAGCATCAAAGCAATTGAAGAAGACCGGAAACTATTTTTAAAAAATTATATAAATTTACAACTAGCTTATTGCAACGCCAATTCTAATCACCACCACCTAAATATATAAATAGATATTGTACCATTACATCCCATGGTGGGATGAGGGAAGGTGCTCAGTGATTTGTGCGCTTTATATTTTTACACTCACTAATTTCGACCTCCAGGTTTACACCAGTTTCGAATGGTTTTTTGAAAACCTTTTCCACGACTAGTTGCTCAATCTTTTCCCCATCACTATGAAAGATGACCGCAGTCGAAAGTAGCGGAACCCTCTTTCTCATGTATAAGAAAAGTAGAATTTAATCAGGTATTAAAAACATTAAGTTGTAATAACTTGAATATCAAGAATTTGTCGGACTATTCAAATTCAATATTGATGTTGGAAAAAGTTTTCCGTTAGACATCAAATCGCTTAAAATATACCCAGTAATTTATTTTACTAATGAAAAAACCATTATCTTTCCATAAATAATTGTTTGGGTCATTTTCTTTTAATTTGGGGTCATGCGATCGTTGGGGTTGTAATAAATGCTTTAAGGGGATTTTATGTTGTTTTAAAATTAAATAAAGATGTTAATTCTAAATGGAAATCTACTATATTAACATCTTCTTTTACATACCTATTGTTTTAAATGTAGATTCCCTATTTTAATATTATCTTTAACCCTTTTGCCGACCACAGGCAAGTATATTTGACATAGAATTGTTTCACCTACAATTGCAAATATGCCCATGCGTGATTTGTAGAAGATGGTAGGGGCAAATATAGTATAGTAAACGTCAATTTTCTAACTGATCTGAAATAACCCCTATAAGCCATCAAAGTGATTCAAAAAGTGGTTTGACTACAAAGGGGCGCAACCGGTCGAAAAGGGGGCGCACATGGAAAAACGTCTGGCATGTTTTGAGTCCATTCCTTAACTTTTAAGAAATTTTATGTCGAATTGCTAAGGTCTTAGATGGATCCGACCAAACGTTCGGCAAATATGTGTCCCTTTTAGCTAATGTGGAAAAAAATTTTGTGTTGGTCCCATTTTTTGCGGCGCAGATATTATTAGGTCATAGATCACGAAAATAATCAACAAAATTACATCGCGTCAACCGAAAACGTATAGTCGTTAAAGGGTTAAAATCATCCCCATGACGTCTTAATAGAATTCTACGAAATTGTTCGTATTCTTAAGTGCAATTTCGTTTCTTCCACAGTTTGAATTTGTGATTGCCAGTGTTGACAACGCATAAACAAAGGGTACGTACTATGTTAATATTATAAAAAACATATTTTATTACATTCCAAGAATTTATTTTTCTGGGGAATACACCAATATTTACTTTATATATTTATCACCAAGTCGTAAAGGCAGTTTTAAGAACTTAGTACGTAGAATGTGTAGGTAATTAACACAGACTGAAATATTGACCCTTTTTATTAGGATATTAAAAGTGAAATTCCGAATCTGTTTTGGAAGAGATTTTTATAGACAGTTTAAAGATTATACTGCTTCTAATACATTTGAATAAAAAACAGTTGCTGAATTCAAATAAAATAAAAAGTAAAGGGGTTTCCAACAGGAGGTGTTAGTTTGAATCACCCGGTATATCTGTAGTTGTCGCTTTTGAAGCTTTTATTCTTTGCAATTTGACAAGTAGAAACTACGCCATTACTAAAAATGGAACGATACATGCTTCTACAACGCATTGAAATTATTAAAATTCACTACAAAAATGGTGAAAATCTTGCAGTCAGAGTTTTGGGTCGTCGTGAAGCACCTTGTCGGACCGCAATTCGAGCTGTTGGGACAAGTTAGTGATGTGAAGAATAAAACCCGTGCACGTCGCTCAAGAACAACTGAAAATATTGCTACTGTAGCCCAAAGTGTTGAAGAAAACCCAGGTTTGTCTATTCCTCGCCGTTCTTTGGAATTGGAATTTGAGATGATTAATGACTTTTTATGGTCGGAGTTGGATGGCATTGATCTGGACAACGTTTACTTGCAACAAAACACAAGCAACGAAACCATTGCTCTTTTACGTTATCTCTCGAAGAGGTGATCACAAGTGGCCACCGAGATCTTGTGATTTAACACCTTGCGACTTCTTCCTTTGTGGCCACGTGAAAGATAAGGTATACGCCAACAGCCCAGCGTCGATTCAAGACCTCAAAGATAGAATTCGTGGGGCTATCAAGGACATACGGCAATCACTTTGCGATTTGGTTATGGAATATTTCATGAAAAGGATATGGTCCTGTAAGCGTGGTCGTGGTGGCCATTTGGCTGATGTTGTTCTTCATTATTAACGGCATACCTTCCTCTTTATTATGAAATAAACATCCGATCATTTATCTCAAAAAATTGCATTTTTCTTTGAATACCAAAATAACACCTCTTCTTGGAAAACCCTTTATATATTTTCTCATTAAATATCATGAATGAAGAGCTTCTCACTGTCGGTGAGCTGTGCTCTTTCTACTATTAAACTCACTGATTTGGACCTACAGTTTTATACCGGGTCCAAAAGGTTTAGTTTTTACTCGATAGTGTCGCCGTCACTATGCGAGGTGGCTGTCGTCGAAATAACTGTAAGGTGGTGTGAACAGGATTTGAATCCATGATCTCATGTATAAGTGGCGGGCGCGGTGCCTGCCATACGGAGAACCATGGATTACAAATAAAATAATAATACTATAATAAAAGTGTATTGGATACAGTCTCTTATTTAAAAAAAAACAATTTTCAAAATTTTTGGAAACGAAAGTATTAAGTACGTAGCCATATCCAAAATAATCGCCTTGCAATCAAGTAAAAAATGAGTGAAATAGTCAAGTGAGTCAAGTATGATATTTGCTGTCGCTCAAAATATTTCTGAATTTGTTCACAAAACTTCTGGAAGCAGCATTCTTGGAGCTTGGTCGAATGTATGAATGGGCTGTATGAATAGCCATTTTTTTTTATAGAATTGCCAACAATTCGGACACCGCACTATAGACAAAACTCATGCTTTGGCAGAGCAACTGGCAGGATATGTGGAATCTCCCCACTAAGGTCGTACCTTCCACCTTTCTTTCTTCTTCTACGTAACTTACCGTCAACACAATGCATCCTGTTAGTTAGAGTGTGAGTTAGAGATGTGTCCAGCTAGAGTCTAAAAAATGGGGTTTCTACAAGATTTGGTCTAATGTGAGTAGTTGTGGATTTTAAAGGTCTGTTGGCTTTTGATAACGTCGGATTAGGTCTGCAACAATTGGCTTTAGTGTTTCACACATCAGTTTGGGGAAGACCTTGTATGCAACGGATTCTACGACAGTTGGCATACATTCTCCGGTCACCTTTTTTAAATACTATAATACGCTGAGGTGACAATCACTGATCAAACTTTCAGTTAACCCAATTTTGCATATGAGCTGGTGCACGCCATCAAGCTTGAACAGCACTGGTAGTAGTCCATCAGTACCAGCAATGTCATTGTTTTTAAGCAGTGTATTGCGTTTTGAATATGCTCGCTCGAACACAAAATAGCTGCCACTCTGACATCCTGTAGTAAGAGGTCACAGCAACTATTATTGCTTCTATCATCCCTTCACTTCTAGCCTTCAATTTGACATCAGCCGTAGCTTTTACAAGCTATCCGGAACCAAATTCATTCTTTATTGCCTGCCTCGTTTTTGGTTTCAGCAGCTTTCAACAAACAAAGCCACACTTGGATCACAAATACATATATTGTAACCTATTAATTATTGTCGCAAACATGGTATATTGAATACGAAACATAATATGTTTGGACACAAGTATACTATATTTGCGACTAGATACAAACACGTTATATTTGCATCCACACAACAAAAGGAGACACATTTTTTAGCGGGCATTTAAATTACTAACGCCATAAAAATAAATGTGCGTGAAGATAAATTCGAATGTAACTAGCAAAGACACAAACCACTTTGGTTAGCAGAGCGCTGTTACTACGTTAACACGTATCTGTTGAAGTACTAGAAAGGGAAGTACAATTGAAATAAACAAAATTTTTGGCGAATTAAATTAATAAAATTTACAAAACTGACAAATCGTATAAAAAACATTACGAGCTTTCAGCAGTAGTGGCACAAATCTTGAACAGCTTACCAGCGAACAGAATATCCTAGTTCAATGTGTATCATTTTAGAAAGGACATTGAGCCCAGATCAAGGACTCTTTGCCACCTAAATGAATATCTAGCAATAGGTAGGAGCATGTTCTTTTGGGTTTCAGACGAATTTCAGAATACAATAATTTTGGGGGATATCTTTTAAGCACTTTACCCTACTTTTGAACACTTCACTGCGTCCAAACCAACGAGTCTTGGTGGGGTAGGCTTACGCCAGACTACAGCTCCATGTTAGTGCTTTTCAAATATACTTCCCTTGTATTACAAAGGAATTTCAGAACAGCGTTGTCTAGGATTTAGTATTGTCACATGTATTAATAATTTCGCCCACTGTGTCCAAATTAAGAAACCGCTGCGATTTAAATTTATTCCAGGCGTTAGTACATCAATAGTGCATTCTCAATTGATATTAACTACGATCGTAGCGAACTTAGAAACACACTTATGTGAAATTTTGTATTGGGCCATGCATTAACATTTTCGCCCACTGTGTCCAAATTAAGAATACCTCACGATTTAAATGTATGTCAGGCGTTAGCAGTTCGCTACGATCGTAGTTAATATCAATTTAGAAAGCACTAGTGATCTGCTTATCTTAATTTGAACTCAGTGGGTGAAAATATTAATACGTGGCCCAACTCAAAGTTTCAAATAAGTCTGTTCCCAAGATCGCTACGATCATAGTTAATTTCAATTTAGAAAGCACTAGTGATGTGCTAACGCCTGCTATAAAGTTTAATCGCGAGGTTTACTTAATTTGGACACAGTGGGCGAAATTGTTAATACATGGGACAATATTAAATCCCAGATATCGCTGTTCTCAAATTCCTCTGAAATATAGAGGTAGTGAATTTGAAAAGCATTAACATCGACCTCTAGTCTGGCGTAAGCCCTGTCCACCAAGAGTCCTTGGGTTGGGCACAGTGAAGTGTTCAAAAGTAGAGTAAAGTGCTTAAAAGAAAACCCCCAAATGCTAGATATTCATTTAGGTGGCAAATAAGCCTTGGTTTGGGCTCAATGTCCTTTCTAAATTGCTACACATTGAACTAGGATATACTGTTCGCTGGTAAGCTGTTCAAGATTTGTGCCACTAATACTGAAAGCTCGTAATTTTTTTTATATGATTTGTCAGTTTTGTATTTTTTTATAAATTTAATTCGCCAAAAAGGGTGTTTATTTGAATGTACTTCCCTTTCTAGTAGTCTTTGCTAGTTAAATTTTAATTTATCTTCACGCACATTAAAAATAAATAAACAGTTTCTCATTACATCCCATGAAGGGACAGAGGGCTTCTAACAATCAGTGAACTGTGCGCTTTATAGTTTTACACTAACTACAGTTTTACACCGGTTCCGAACGGTATTTTGAGAAGCCTTTTCATGGTAAAGTACTCAATATTGTCGCCGTCACTAAGTGAGTTGGCCGTCGTCGAAAGAAATGTTAAGGTGCTCAGAGCAGGTATCGAACCCACGTTCTCATGTACAAGACTTGCGCACACTACCATTGTACCACCCACGGCACTTATCCCGCACATTTTCGTGCACAAGTGACAACAACTCTTAAAAAGGAGTCAATAATTCAATTTGTAACCTAAATTAAGCACGAAAGGAATATCGACATTTCCAGTGTATTGTTACTCCAGTTTAGGAAAGTGGTTCTTAAATTTCGCTAGTATATTTTTATGCTCAACATTCCTTACTGCTTCGAACCATTCCAGATATGTATAATTAAGTTCCACTTTGAATTCAATTGTAATAATTGGGATAATGTTTATTCCAATACGAACTTAAAATGGTTTCGTCTATATAATTATTTCCAGGACTTTGTGAACTAAATTGGAAGATGAATTTGCTTGAAAATGTAATGTAGAAAAAGTAAGGAAGTTTGTTACTTTATTTTGCGTCCATACCCTTTTGACGAGAGCTGTGATGTAAAAAATATCCTAATTTTAAGTGCAAATGGAATACAAATGGCGAAGCTTTGAACTCATATTTTGGAAACCTTTTTTTGTTTCAAGACTTTTGCTTCCCCCCTTGTTAAACAATCATTTCCGTTGTGGTTATAAACTTTTTTTTGAGTGTATATGTTCATTTCCTAACATCTAAAGACATTGCACAACTATAGTTGCTAATAATTAAAATAAAAATGTTCAGCTCATCATAGTTTTTAAATATTTCAAAAGCACCAACGTAGTTAAGGTGATGCTTGGTTTCCAATTTTACACGACCTCTTTGGCCAAAGTAATTAACTATCCCCGACCCAGTTATGGACTCATTTGTAGTATCGCGTTTACCCCAGCAAAACAAATTCGAAAAACAACCGTTTCATTTTTAATGAACAGACAGAGAAATAACATCAACTAAAGTTATTTATGTCTTTTCTCTCATGTTTCGTGGAAGTTAACATGATTTTTTACTTTATCGTTGTTTTATTTTTCAGTGTAAGGGGTGGGGGAATAGTATAAACCACAAAATTGTTAAAACGTTCATGGTTAAGTAACTCGGGTAAAATGCAATCGCTACGGAAACTGCATTAGTGTATATGTTATGAGTACAGTTGTGAACAAATGACTGGAGATGTCAATTCAACTCTATAAATTTCTTGATGGTAAAAGAAAGAAATGTTTTGTTATTAT
Source organism: Phaonia tiefii (assembly GCA_963931995.1). Classification (NCBI taxonomy): domain Eukaryota; kingdom Metazoa; phylum Arthropoda; class Insecta; order Diptera; family Muscidae; genus Phaonia; species Phaonia tiefii. The sequence goes on from OZ008370.1 coordinate 62,426,200, forward strand.
CTCCATTCCGAAGGGACAGTTCACAATCATTTTCCAAAAGCAATTTTTTAGTTGAGTGATATTAAATCTCCGGAAATGTTATAATCTCTTTTTAAATCGTTTGCTTTCCAAGCAAGTGAACACTAAATACCACATAGTAACAGTAAAACACCACAATGTCATCGTTGCCACATTGGTATTGTTACAGTTCCAGAAAAAAGTCACCACATTTTCTCAACGGAGAACAATAACAGCAGTGGTGAAAGAAGCAAAGTAAGGTGACAATCAGAGAGATTATCAATTTTGTTAGGATATTTTTGATTTAATTATTTTGTTACTAAAACTATTAAGGATAAAACTAAATGTATTTCATCAGTTAATTAAAATTACAATATTTATATATATAACTAAGGATTTGGATACGGAACTTCTAGCTCGATATTTGGCTGCGGGACAACTATTTCAAAGAACCTGAGTGATTTGAATACGACAAGGTTTGCCAACCATTCAAATCATACATGGGACAAATTATTTATATGATAATTATAATTTGTTGTTTAATTTGAATTACCTCTACAAACTTTAATTCAAAAAAAAATTTAAATACATTATTTTAAAAACAATTGCTTGTTTTCATGCCTGTCGATTGTGAGTTTCTAGCGCGGTTCATATTAAATTTTTATGAAATTTTCGTTGCCATAAGTACGTGTAGAAAAAATATCGAAAATTTCATGAACCGAAATTTTCGCCCAGTTTTCATTTGCTTGGTACTCAGCCCTTTGTGATAAATTTAAATTTTGACAGTTCGATTATTTAAACGTTAAACTAAAATGAAGTACTAAGATAAATTATTAACGAATTATTTGCAGGGTAAATCAGATATAGATGGTAAATCTCCGCAACAAAATTTGCCGTTTAGAAAGAAATGACATTAGTCGTGTTTTGGTTACAAGCAAGCGATTGTCGCGTGCTAAGTTGCAAAGAAAACGGCAATTTAGCGATAAGTCATTTTATTAAAAAATATGAATAAGGGTTGAAAACGGTAAAAGATGTCAAAAAAAAATTGTTTATACTTAGCGAAAATGATGCTCGTCGCTAACTTCTCGCTAAGTGCTTCTTACAAAACAAGCGAATATATATTAGCAAACGGTGTAACCAAAACTCGCTTATTTCTTAAGAATTAATTGCCAACAGTCAATCAAATTCAAAACAATATATCAAAAGAGTTCCCATATTTCATTACATTTGGTAACCGATTCCACAACCACGCATTTGCATTTTCTGAGCAAATTGGGGACATCAGTGCACTTTATATCGTATTCATATTTAAAGAAATACAAATTGAAATCCAATGCAATTTAAACATTCCCAATACTGGTTCAGATGCTATTGGGGGAAATCATGGTCACCTAAAAAATAAATTGTTCAATTAGCGGAAATGACTACGACAGCACTCCCGCGGATTATTTACTGAATATAAATAGTACCAGCAAGACTGATAATGCTGAATGGAGTGGCAGGTTCTTGAGGAACCCACCTATTATCCATTTCTGGCTAGAGTTCAGAGAATGAGGACGATGTGCATCACGGATACTCTGCGCACCACTCGTACTGATGGCCTGAATGTAATGTTGATATTTGTATTGTATCTGGTTATGGTAACTGTCACCATGGGGCATGGCGTAGTGTTAGAAGGTGTTGCAAATATTCATAGATTTGTCTCATAATGGAAAGTGATTCTTGAAATAAGTGAATACACGAATGGTTCGAAACTGACCGACCACGAAGGGTGCGCTAATGAAATAGGGTTGTGTGTTTCTTGTAGCCTACCTATTCGTTGTAGTGTGTGCAAGTCGAAATAATAGTGAGCTGAGGGATAATAGTCCAGCCATAATTGCTGTCAATGGCTGTTGTGCTAGTCCGTCGACTATCAGGTGCATGAAATCAGTACCTGAACTCAACATGTGCCCAGAATTGCTGCCGAGCAATTCGGGTATATTTTCGGGAACTGCAGAACCGTTATGCTAGCAAGACTAGGCACTATCTTACAGGTTGCTTACAGATTTCAGAGGAATCTATCGTCCGCTGACCTCCAAACGCTTCTAATTTAGCTCGGCCTTGGAATCAGCCTGCTTTGAGATATCGTTGAGGAGTTCCCGGCATCTCATTTCTGGTCTAATCATATATTGACGATAATACGTCCACAAAATATTTGCATGTGCCCTTGGGAATGACTCCGCTTTCCTCTCCCTTGTCGATAACCACTATTATTCGGTTGTATTTTGCACCCTTATTAAAGTAATTTTGGTCAGTGTTCTAGCTGGAAACATTATTACTCTATTCTACTGTGGTTACTCAGCGAATGAGCAAAGCCTCTCTCCGCTTGGCTAGATGTGGAAGCCGCTGAAATATCTTGTTTTTCAATTAACCTACGATTCCATTTTAGAGAATCTGTATGTCTAGCAGTGAGAGTCTCCCGGTCGGCATCACCATTTCACGTGATAGTACCAAGAGCTGGACGCCGATCGTTAAATATCCTCTTGGAAAGGTACAAGGTTGCTTTACACCTACAACTGGTGAACTAACATGTTTATCAGACAAATCCGATGTGCTTGAGGTCGTCGTTGCCTTCGTGGCAGATGTGACATCCTGACATCAAATCGCAATTCAATTATTTTCATATTTTTGGATTATGTCTATGTCTATTTGTGTTGTTATTTTTTTAGCCTGTTTTTTTGTATTTGTATCTTTCATGTGATTTCCAAGAGTATACGGGTTTTAGGGTCGACCGCAACATAGCCCCCACGTGCACGGCAAGAATATGACCGAAGGCCTGTTTCTCACTAAGTTGCACAGGTATTAATAAGGAACCGCTAAAATATAGTAGGATTCTCGCGACTGCAAACTATAAGTACACATGGATTGGGGGAGTGAGTTTTGAGTAGAACCGCTACTGTGAAATGATACCCAGACCAGATAGCCGCCCAGTCTGGGCCGATGCTTGTTTCGTTAGTTTGACCGAGGAACCACGGAAGTGCCCCTCTCCAGATTTAACCATTCCATTGTGGAAATAAATGACAACATCCTTTCTCCATGTCACGGAATCATTTTCGGGCATTTGTACCCTTTCATTGTGATGAGTTGATTCTGCACAGTTACCCAATATATTTATAGCCCTTCCATTTATCTGTCACCTGGTGATCTCCATAGCTAACCATCGTAGAGAGTTACCGTAGCTATCTACTACATGTTGGGATGCCCCTAGTGGCGTGCATGCATGGTCGGCGGGAACACGTCTATGTGATAATGCATTAGATGGACGAGAAGTATAGATTGTGCACAAATAGTCTTGTTAGCCCGTAGTAACACATAAGTAGAAGTGAGTCGTTCATCGACTGCTACCAAGACCTAACCTAACCTGAATGGGACGAGATCCTTGAACTTTTCGCCTGTATTCACACCCCAGACATCAATGCTTGTGACAGTTAATTAAGATATCTATGCACCCGGTATGACTAGTTTCGAACTCTGTGGCAAGTTCATCATTAGATGCCTAACTACTGTGTCTGAATTAATACCATCCGTAGATCATCAATCGTGTATATACACTCTGTAAAATCTGTCGTTTTTTATTGTTTAGATACAAATATAACGTGTTTGTAGCTTGTCATAAATATATTATACTTGTGCCCAAACACACTGTGTTTGGTATTCAATATAACACGTTTGAGATACAATGATTAATAGGTTATAATATATGTTTTTGAGACCCAAAATGGCGTTTTTGTTGAAAACCGTTAAAAACAAATACGAGGCAGACAACAAAGAAACAAAAACGCTGCAGATCTTCAATTCATGAAAACAGTGCTTGCAAACATGTACATGTTTTCTTCAATATGTTGCTGGAGCCGATATTTTTCAGCGTGTACACATTCTAATATTCAACTTACATATGGGAATTAGTATCGATCGAAGATGCCTAACATACACTGAAAGGTTCATAATTCCAACACAAAAACAGAAGGCTTTTTTTCCTGCATGTTCTTATTTTCCTCTTGCACACATGTATTGTTGCTTTGAGGTGAGTTTATATTGTATCACAGTGTTGCATTTTTTCTGTGGAATAGCTTGTTTGATAAAGGCGCTAGTGTCAGTTACGTTTTCGAATGTTTGACTTTTATGACCGATTTTGTTAGTTTTAGTTAATGTATGAGAAGCTCATACAGGAACATATTTCTAATGTAAAAAATTGTCGGTTTATATTAGAGAAATTTTCCTGACACTGCAAGCTTGTAGTATGAACTTCTCATACATTAACTAAAACTAACAAAATCGATCATAAAAATACAAAATTCGAAAAAAATAAAGATAATGTTGGCACTAGCTTTGTGAAGGAAGTTATTTATGAACTTAAAGCCAATAGAGCGCAACTGGCTGACAGAATTGTAATCATTTAAAACAATTATCTGTCAAAAGGTTGCAGTTGTTATGACATATTTAAAACCTATATTTAAATATTTTCTCATTCCCATTACGGGCCTACCTAAACAAGAACGGAAAGAGTAATTTCATGAACAATAATTGACAATCCATTTTGTTTTGCGCTCGCTGTCCTAAAAGACGCTCAAAAACAAAATAAACCATTTACACAATAAAATAGCCCAAACGACATATTAGGTTTAGTTGTTTTAGATCCTCGTTATGTTTAAAGTTGTAATTTCCTTTAAGGCTGTAAGAGATCATGTTTTCTCCGGTTCATATTAAGGGGTTTTACAGTTTTTTATTGCACTTTTTTTGTTTTGTTTTAGCTTTTTTATTTGGTTTAGATCTGTTTTTTGTTACTCTTTCTGAGCGCTCTCGTTTTGGATTTACTTGCCTTCTCTTGCGTTTTGTCAAAGTGCCTTGTCAACTGTAATGGTTTGTGTCTTCGCTAGTTATATTAAGCAATTATATATCAGATATGAATTATAATCAGATGGAATTATAAATAAATTAGAAACATCCGTTAAGATGGTAGTCGGTAATTTAAGCAAGTGAAAAGTTAGGGGAAATCTAGCAAAAACGCAGTCAATATTTTATTACATTCTCATTCCTCATATTAATACACAGATTCGAAGTATGAATGTCCCCAGGCAAGTTACGGTAATAAATACATTTAGGTGCTGTACTAAACACAAAATTACTTTTTAGGCAACATATAAACTTTGTCATACACCAAATAAACTATACAATTCATGTTATGTATAATGAACAAAATAATCTGAACTGAGTGTTGTTAACAAACTTTTATGACTAACATCTGTTGGTAATGCCATTCCCTTTTATGTGAATCCTGTGGGGAATCCTGCTTCCGACTGTCATTTCAAGGAATGGCTCCACAAAATGACACATAATCTCTATGTCAAATATTAAATTAGTGGGTGATAAACTTCGCTACTCATGCTATATCTCATGTACTCATTATTTTTATAAATAATCAGGGCCGGATTTACACTTCTTGGGGCCCTAGGCGATATCAATGTTAGAACCCAAAAACAAAAAACGAGAATCACTTCAACCGACACGAATCGGATTATGTTGCACTTTTTCCAAACCTGGTTGTTCATTTTGATCTTTATATTCATCCGTTGATCACTGCTTCTAGCATGAAACTCTTACAAAATATAACAAATTTGTATCGCCAGAAACTGACATTGAGTGTCCAATAAAATCTTCTACAGTAAGAAATTCAAATGTGTAAAATCAAAGTTCAAATTTCGAGTATTTGTTCAGAATGCTGCTTATAATATTGCAACGATATTTCGACTTCAATTTGAAAATCTTTCCTGGCGAATATTAACGTCAGATGCTTTTAGATTTGGTCAACGCAAATCTACTCCAAACAAATACAAATAGTCCATATTTTGTAAGTTCACAGAACTTCTTTTTTAATTAAATGTTTAATGATTTATGAAAATCGTTACCCATTAAAATTGTCCAATCAAAACCGAAATTTTGCAAACATAATCTCACTCTGTGCAGCCAATAGCCTATACTAGAGTACCAAAAAATTGATTTGTTCGAAAAGTCGAACGGTTTTCGGGATTAAGGCAATTTTTATTGCGTGTAAAATTGGGTTGTCTTCTTGGCAGCAACAAAAGTCATTTCTAAAGAGGACCGAGATGGAAAGAAGTTATATGCAAATGTCCTCTTGTGTGGTTTGCTTGCGATATTTTTCGAACACTGGTATTGTGGAAAATTTTCAATTGAGATGAGTTTTCGTTTGCATTTAGTTTAATGTATTTTTCAAAAGCAGCATTCCAGACAACCGCTGATGAATATGTGTGAACAGATCTGAAATAGCTATACGGTTTACCAGGAAAGCATTCTACAAAACTTCTTTGTTAAAAAGCTAGATCTCTATTAATAGAGTTATAGAATGGTCTTGAGCTTGAAAAGTAAAATAAAAAAGTGGAAATTAAAAGGCCGAAAAAATACAAAACATCTCTGATGACAGTAGAGCACGACGAAACTGCAGGCAATTTTTTTTACCTGTAGGAATTGGGCTGTCTCTTAGGCAACAACGAAAATCATTTCTAATGGGAACGGATGGTTCTGTGGGGATGGTAAGAAGTTTTTTTTGCAAAATATATTATAAAATCAATTAATTTAGTAACCACAACATAACATTAATCGTTTTAAAATTGTGTATCCCTATCCCTACCGTATAACATAAAAAATAATGAAACGTGTAGAAAGGGCCATATTAAACCCTTGCCAACCTTGAACCAAATTCATATTGGGGTGTTAATACTATTGAGTCATGTCCATCTGCCCGACTTGATGGCTAGTAAACATAACAACTGCCATTAATATTTACCGATCACAACACTATGATAGTTTTTGCCAAACATTTTCGTAGACAAGGCCGAAACCGTCGTGATTACCGGATATGGGGAATCTAACTGCATCATTAATTTTTTAAGTTACAATTACCATTTCATACAAATTTATTTGTATGTAGTTTGTCTCATAGACTGGATTCAATTTTTTGATTTTGTCTTTTTGGCAGCCACTAACTTCTATTTGGTTAGTTGTACCGGTAAAAGTTCTTTAACAAAGTTGTTTCATACATTTTGGGCTTCAACTTTTGGGAACTAAGCCTACTTCTAGAACCAGGTTTTCGGGGTCTTTGATTAGAACATCAGCAGAATATTAATTTTCCGACTTTCTTTGAGTTTTTCGTTTAAAAATTGCTAATAATCAGATTCTTTCGCCAAATAAGAGAAAGCCTTTCTCTATATAACTATATTTATATTCTCATCTTCAGTTTTAATATAAAATTCCATTTAATTATCAATTTCACTTAATTTTACTTTTGTTTTTGGGTAGAAACCACTTTGATTAGTTGGGTTTTGAACCAAACAAAAACATAAAAAGCCAAAAAAAGTACAATGATTGAAAAAAGTACTCTCGCCTACTTTTTTATGTGTTACGCAGCCAACATTGCAACGAACAAAAAAGTACGCGTACTACTGCAAGCAGTACGAGTGACAAGCCTGCATACATATATTTTGTCCGAAACCCTAATTGTAACTCAAAAAAATAATGATGCAGTTTTTCCTTCGTACCTCAATTAGGGTAAAACCGTCCTCTCCCGTCTTGTTTCATTTTTCGACTTCCACAGTGCAATTGATGTTGATAAGTGTCGGATTGAAAGTGAACGGGTGGGTGTCTAATTGAAAGTGGGGTCTTGTACCCCGATGGAATTTAAGAAATTTAGTATTAAATTTGGGTCTTTTAAAATCCATTGTTTGGTAAATATTCTTTAAAAATTACACCCATACAAAAGATTTCTGGCCACTGAGACGACATTTTCCATAAAGCACATTCGGTCCTAATTAAATTCAGTATATACGACGATTCGTATTGTCTCGTTCGTGAGGCGGGAGCCATGGTTCAACAAGTCGGCTCCCATAATTCAATTTGTCAGCTCCCGAACCGTCGCTGTCAGATTTTAATTTACTTATTTATTTATTGCATAGTCCCATACAACAAGACACTGTCTTACAAAAAATTTATATGAAAAAAATTGTCAATTTCAAATTTGGCTACTAAATTTTTAACTAAAAAAAATCGCTACAACATTTATATGTTTAGAAGTATACATATCTCGGAAACGAAGCTTCTAATCCAACAACTAAGCAATTTTTCTTTGTTTCTTAGGGATTCACATGGAAGTTATGTTTCAAGAAATCGCCAAAATAGGAATATCATTAAAATAAATATGTCTATAACAAACGCGAAAATAAGCCTTTTTTTAATCGCCACCCGAGGCTTTTACCAACAGATATATTTAATATGGAAACAAAAAAATCGCAAAACCTAAACATCGCTCACATAGAAAAAGCCAAACCGCCCAAATGTCCTACTGAAACAAATATAATGTTTTCTGGTAGTTTTCGAGATACAGATATATGAAGGTTTTAGCGATTTTTTTATTTAAAAGACTTTTAGTTTTTTGTTTTGTTTTTTCAATGCAGATTCCGCATTAAAGACATTGCTTGGATAAAGCCACTGAGTGTGCTCAAAAACTTTTTTTTTTCGAGATAGGAAGATATTGACGTAGGTAAATTTTAGTAATTTTCTTGTCAGATTCAACTTTGACTCCCGGCTGCTCGCTCGCGATCTAATACGAATCCTGGGTATGTACAAAGGTTGTGTCTCAAATCAAACGTATATTGCCGTGGTAGAATCTGTTGAATAGCGTTTTGGTGTGGACAAGAAACTTTTGACAGACAGCAATTGGTTGCTCTTTTCTATATCGCATGACGTACTACTGTTGCCAATGCCGACAAACACACGATTCATGTGCGTGTTTAATTGTCATTTAAGTCACACAGTCAACAATCATCATTTGGCTTTGCACACAAAAATTGAAAAAAACACACACACAAAATATAAACAAACAATAAATGACCAAACAACAAACAAACACAAATATCTTCACGTGTTTTGTCAAATTTGCCAATGCGTAAAATTGACAATTTTGCCAACAAATAAATATTAATATCTGTAGCAGAATCAGACTTCGCGTATTGCTTTGCTCAAAATTTTAACGTTCAGTCCAAACTTTGAGTAGCTCTGGGGATAATGAAAAATTTGACAAGTAACCCCCCACCTCACAAATGCCAAAATTTTACTCTGAGAAAAAGTTTCTACGCGTTTAACACGCAACCTAAGAAACATTTTGTCAAATGGCCCTCGGCTATTGACTATGGGCTACTTTGACATGCCTATGAGGACAACTAAATATTGGGCGCCTTAAAAATAAAATTATAGAACGCTGTCTTCAAATATTCCAAAATGTGAAATACCCATTTTATATCGAACTCTTTACTAATTGGTGATTTGGGTTGAGGGTATGTTTACTTCGGTTCACAAGTAGGGAAATTTTAATGAAACTTGATACGTGTATTATTCTTTCCCTATAGAACACTTTGTTACTGTCAAAATCTTGTATCTGAATTGTTTTTATTTTAGTGTATCCGAATTAAATCAACGCTGACACGCATAGTCCACCTCTGACGAACCATTCTTAATAAATCATCGAATGTATGTGTAAGCATTGTTGAAACCCATGACGTGGTTGTTTAAGAACGCAATCGTTACATTAAGAATGTGGTAAACACCCTGCCGGAAAAATCAGTACCGTAACATTCAGCCTTATAATAAGACTAATTGAATGTAATATCGTTGCATGCAAACATGAAAACTATATCTTTTACTGACTACAAAAGTTACCGGTCGGAGCAGGCCTGTATTTAGAGTGCATTGGGCCCTAGGCAAAACCGACGGTTGAATCCAAGAATCGCTTCAACCGCTATTAACTGTCGTTGCTTCTGCAAAAGTCATGTACATGTGATTCCTCTTCTTTAGCCTTTGTCTCACATTGATCCAGATCAACATCGACAATTTCTCCCACGCATCTTTGACTTACCCTATCCTTGTACTTATTTCTTATTTCCTTTTCACTTCTGGGAATCTGAGTTATAATGTCTCATCATAATCAATTACTTTCAATGTAATATTAAGACCACACCCTGTGTCTAGTGCCTACAAATTCCAATTTCAAACACGTTTACCGAATCTCATGATTCTAACTAGCTTCTCGATTTTGATCAGAATACTGTTTAAATATTAATGCAACTTTCACTGCATTTGCCTCAGCTGATACTTCATGTGCGTGAAGAAAGATTTCAAATCCAACTAGCAAATACACAAATCATTACAGTTTACAGAGCTCGGTTACGGCATTAATATAAGTCTGTAGACTTTCTGAAACATGAACTACTATTCGTAGAATATCAGGCTAATATATAGAAGCAATAATTATTATGTACAAAGGCCATGCTAAGCACTATCGAAATACATTGTTCTAGTGGGTCATTTCCGACGAGTGGGCCAAGTTAAATGTAGTATGTGTAAGTTTAAGCCGGCCTTATCCTCACAGACCCGTATCCGTAGACACACATACATCGTTGGTAAGCTTTGAATAAACAGTTTCAGAATCTGAAATCAAACAGAGCAAAATAACTTCGGAAGTTAGAAAATATTCAAATTTGGCTTTAGACTACCAAATATTTTAGACTATTGTGAGGAAAAAAGTAGTTCTCTCATGTTACCACATACAGCATTGGAAAGATCTTCGGAACCAATTTTAGAATCTAAAATCAAAATATCTGTTTAATGTCTGAAATCAAAATGTCTAATTCGTATTCTGTTTGCGAAGATATTTCTTACGATAGTGCTGCGAATGACATTTATAATTTGTCAGTCCTGGTCCGATGGCTATGAATAATATATCAATAAGCACACAATTTTTCAATAATTTACCAGAGTAATGTTAACGCAATAACAGAGCTCTGTCAACTACGTGACTTGTTTCTTTGCTAGTTGGCTTCGGCATCTATCTTCACGCTAATACTATTTTAGTGGTTTTCTGTATTCTGATTAATTTCTAGATTTTGTAGTTTTTTGTCCGCTTCTAATCAAAGTCTATCAAATCGTACTTTAATGTATCGCATAATTCTAGTTAATCCTGTTAGTATCAGTGAGCATGTGGCCGTCGGTGGTGCAATGGGTAGTATGCGCGCCTCTTGTATATGAGATCCTGGGTTCGATCCCTGCTCTGACCACCTTAAATTTCTTTCGGCGGCGGTCATCTCACGTAGTGACGGCGACACTATCGAGTATTTACCCATAAAAAATCTTCCCAAAAAATACCGTTCGGAATCGGTGTCAAAACTGTAGGTCCCAATCAATGAGTATAAAACTATAAAGCGCACAGGTCACTGCTTGTAAGAAGCTCTCCCCAATTCCTTCATGGAATGTAATGGGAAATAATTTATTTTTTTTAATAAGTGAGCATAGAAAATAACTCTCACTGCTCAAAATTCGAATCGAGATATTCGAGCCGTATTTTTCCCTGCGCTAACTGCGGCTCATAAAACGTTAGTTGTAGGCAATGCAAGCGCTCGGGAGTACTTTCATAAAATACATGTTAAACGCACGCGCTGTTGTGTCGACTCGAAAAACGAGCAGTAAAAAGTTTGTGATTAGGTTTGTTTTTATGAAATTTATTCGCTCCTGAGCATCGTTGAGCAACAACTCACTGCTCGCACTCGCCTTATAACCCTTGTATTTAAAACGGTGATCTCTTGATATCGGTTTGCAAAATGTACAAATATATTGGGAAAATTTGTACAACACACGTAACAAAGGTAATACAAATTGTAATAAAAAGTATAAAAGAAATGTTCAAAATTACATGAAAAGTTGGTTGGACACATAAATTATGCCAAAAAGTTCATAGAATATGCGAAAGATAACATAAAGTGTATGTGGCCGGCGGTGGTGCAATAGTTAGTGTGCGCGACTGTTGTGCGAGAGAACGTGGGTTCGATCCCTGCTCTGACCACCTCACACTTCTTTCGTCGACAGCCACCTTAATTAGTGACAACAACACTATCGAGTAATAACCCAATGTACACAAAAATGGATGCGGATTCGTTTCGAACGACGGATCCGTCTCGAATTCATTCTATTTCCAAAAAACGAATCATTCGAAACGGATACGAAGTTCGTTACGAGTTCGAGACGGATCCGAAAAAGTACAAAAAACGATTCGCGTTTTCGAGAGGAATTTCATACGAAAACAAATTCGTTATGAAGTCGGACATCCGTTTCGAATAAAATATCCGCAGAAACGAATCCGTCTCGAATTCGTATTCAAATGGCACAGTGGGAAGCCATGAAATAGCTTCTCAAAACACCGTTCAAAACCGGTGTATAACTGTAGGTCCCAATCCGTGAGTGAAACCCGGAAAGCGCACAGCTCAGTGATTGTGAGACGCTCTCTCCTATCCATTCATGGGATGTAATGGGCAAATAGTTATTTTATTTGCATAAGGTGTATATAGAGTGTACCAAAACGGGTACACAATCTGTATCAACAATGTCCATGAAGTGTACAAAAAGGTACATGCAGTGTAGCAAAAAGTGCATAAATTACACCAAAATGTACATAAAACGTACATACGTATATTTTGTGTACTTTTGAACATTATTATGTAGTGTAATATATAAATTTATTATGTAATTTTTATTTTTTCCTGCAGCATAAATTTACTTTACTCAAGAATTTTAAATCTACACCAAAATTTCACCACCGACAAAGTTTGCTGCTCTGAGTTGAAAAAGTTATTCCCCCCCCCCCCCATGCGGCACAACTTCTCGAGATATAGGCCTTTAAAGCTTGAGTATATGATCGGTCATGCCTCAGGTATTTATTATCGGATCTCGTTTAAATGGGTATCATTTCAAAGGTGGTTTTAAGCTTTAAAAACCATTAGGGATCCACTTAAAAATAAGGGCTTTTAACCTCACTTTTTTGTCCAAATGTACTATTTGTGTCCTTGTGTCCGATAATAGAAAAGACTTCAAGCTTTTTTAGAGGTATAATACTTCGCACTAAACCCACAAAGACCGGAGATATTTACGTTGAAAATTTCGGAATAAATTTTTTAACATGTAAAAATTATGTGAAAAATTGGTGTTGTATACTAAACGGGCTAAAGGGCAAAATAAAAACTCAAATCGCGTGCACATTATACGATTTTCCAAAAAAAGGCCACTGACATTTTTTTCGCGTTTTGCAGGTTCGAAAAGTGCTAAATCCAGCCCTAATAGAGCTAAATTGGCATCACTGATTAGCACACCATTTTCTGATGTATCGTGTATTCACCTCGTTACACAGGAGTAGGTTCGTTTTCCACACTTCGTTGTATGGCCCGTGGCGAGCGTGCGTTCCGGGTTAATACCGCAAACAAAATGAATGTTAATTAAGGATAACTGAAACAATTATAAATAATGAACTACATTTTTCGTCAAATTGAGGGCCCTTTCACCCACCGGCCCTAAGCAGCTGCCTACCTCGCTTTGCTGAAAGTCAGGGCCTGGGTCGGAGCATAATTTTTGGAAAGTACAAATGTTTATAGTAATTATAAGTTCGTTTACTGCCAAGCTGACAATAATTCAATTGTGGTTCGTACGGTTTCAAAAATGCTATTGCATCTGCTGAGAGAAAGGTTCTGAATCAATTATAGCAATAATTGTTTTTTAAATGTTTTGGTTTCGTATCACCTTGCAAAAACTCGTATATTTACTACATACATACTTATTCTCATGTTAAACAAATGCCAAAAGGGGAAACAGCTGTCATTAAAATTTGATATTTTATACTTGTGTATATTAAACGCACAGTAGGGCGAAACGAACAGTTTATAACGAACTGAGAAAATATTGATTTATTCCATATAATAACCATATCGTCGCTGCGCCTACGAAAACAGCTATGTTACTTTTCAGGAAAGCAAAAAAAACTAAAATTTTCTTGTAACATTTATTCTACAACTCTGTCTTTGTCAGTACCATAAACTTCGGAACTGTTGCTAACATCAGCAAAGAACTGCGTGAGCGTATGTATAAATGCAAATGGGTTTCAATTGTGCAATAACATCGTTTTTCAAAAAATTACATATAACCTTTTTCGTTGGCACAGCGACGATATAAAATTTCGTTTTTAATTTTCTGACTTCAAATTTCAAATTCCCATCCATCTTACAGTGGAATGAAAATTTTCGTAAAAAAATCGAAAACAAATTGTGTCTAGGCCAAATGTATTAAAACGATTCTTGTAACACTGTAAAATGATTTTCACGGATTAAAGACACTTCGAACTTCCCTCTACTTTCTCACGTGGAATTAGGAACACCATTCTACGGAGCATTCCACTTTCACTTGCAATCGTTTGACTGAAAATTGGTGGTTTGTTCAAAATGCAATTCATTTTTTTTCGTTACAAAGCTGCAAACATCGCCGTAACTTGTGATAGAATATATTCTATATATATATAGAATAATAGAGGCAGACTATTTTGAATCATCCAGTCGCTCGCTCAAGCCTTTGTGATTAGAACACTAAAAATCTGCGTGATTCATAACAAACGTTTGCGCGACACTTTTCATGTATGTTATGTGACATCGTTAATGACACTTTCACTTAAGTCAACGTTAAGTGGCGTAACACTGTATGTCTGCTTCTGTCCTTCCAGCGCTCTTTCACCGTTTCATTGCTTTGATGTTGCCAGAAAGTTTATGTTTCGGCAACAACGATATACTTGTTCATAAATTTCCACAAGAAAAAACATTATTTCAAACTTTGCTCCAACATCGTCGTTTGTTCTCCACATGTGAGCAGGTGGTGGTGTCTGTTTCTCTTACCGTTTCCGTTTCTGGCTCATTCTTTGTTTTTACTGCTCGCAGTTTTACCTGTTAAATATGAAGACAATAGTCATTTGTCTTAATATCTTATGGATGTGGAGTTGAAAGGTAAATGTATGGTAATGATTGCATGTACCAGATGATGATGAGACATTTTTCATATGGTTTATGTTGTGTAACTTTGTTCTTGCTGTAGTACATTTCAAGAATTACACAGATATCAACATAAAATGTTTGTAATAAATATTTAAACGTAAATATTATTTTTGTTCTGCTCCAAGGGAACATTTTAAATAAAAAGTTCAAAAAGTACGATCATGGGTAATAAAGGTTGTATTGAGACTTACTTATGTTCCTACTGTAAACTACGGTGCGGACCTGGAACGATTTAATATACTAATTTGTTGAAATTTGTAGTTCACACAATTTAATGAATGGAAAGTTCAAATGAATCTGAGTTAAATATGGAATAGTTTCTTTTATTTGTAATATTATTTTTGTTGCCAAGAAATTTATTGCTCATGCATATGCACATGAAGATATTGAATGGTTTTTGGAGTGATATAATATTATTGCATTATTTTTAAAATTTGCAATATTCTGGCAGAAGTCAAATATTCGACCTATAACACCTTTCACTATCGACTTTTTACAGCTTGGCATTTTTGCACAAATTTTTGTGGACACGAAAACCTTGTTTAGGAAGGAGTTTTGCTACAATTCACCATATAGCGCGACATTTTGAACTAAACTTTGAAATTTAAATACATACAGACTAAAGGTATGTTCAGGTATACAACGATTTCACAGTTGTCGGGTTTTGATTTCCATAATCAGCTGATTTTTATGCGACACAACATATATTTGGTGGGTTGAAATCTCGAAACATTGTTATACCTGAACGGCGATTAAGAGGTCAAAAACCCAATTTTGCAATATGTGGCTATTGAGATGGTGATTTTCTGTTAACATTATGTTATTACTGCGTTTTTTATAATATGGTTCACAATAAGTGAGCTGCCGCCATAGAGAAATGACGTATAAAGAAACGATTTGACTCAGTAAATTTACGAAGTATAGTGTGTTGCATATGGACGTTGCACTTTGGAAAGTAATGCATTAATATTACCAGATAGACAAAATGGCTCACCCCCAAACAACAAGAAAACAGCAACGGCATTTCGTTTAGTGCATTAAAATTTTTGTGTAAGTACACCGCAAACATATTATAACAAAAAAAGGGTAACAATTTCACAGTTTTTCATCAAAACGACATGAAAAACTTAAAGTCAACAATAATTGTAATTCCACCTGGTGTAAGTCAATTTTCGTCAAATAAATCTGTATCGCACCGACCACACCACGAAGAGTGTAAAACGAAATGTCAGACGAGAGAGATTGCTGCTCTATATGACATTACTCTATGGCTACCGCTCAACAACAAATCAACAAATAACTTGTTCGATTAATAAATTGACTATAAATTCTTTATATACGACCACGCCACTTTGTCCAATCCCGCCATAGTCTTTTCGGTATGCATACATGCATACAGACAGGTGAAGGTAATATAAAGAATTTAATAAGCATGTGACCTCAAGCACTTAGACATAACATAGAGTAAACATACATAGAGGGGCAACTTCTCTCAGTAAATTTACGGCATTAGGCTTGGTTGCATATGAACGTAGGATAAATGAAATGGATTGCTTTAATAAAAACAGCTAGATGCATTAATTCAAATCATCAAACAAGAAAACCACAACGGCATATTATTTTTTGTGAGTTAAAATTTGTGTGTTAAATGCAACTTAAGTTTGTACTAATAATAAACCGTATCAAAAAGTGAGAAAGGCATTCAAATTTCACAGTTCTCCACCAAAACGACATGAAAAACTTAAGTCAATAGTTCCTGTAACTCCAACTAGTATAAGCCAATTTACGTCGAACATGACTCTATAGCACCAAACTTTCGACGAAGAGTGTGAAATGAAACGGCAGTTGAAAAAGATGGTCCAGTTCCTCTAGGTATTTTTACTCTATGAGACATAATTATAATTCTACGTGTTTCATTATTGACATTCGAGAAGTTCTAAGAACTATTAATTTTGTCCAATTTATAAATATTGGAGATATCTTTCTAGTCTTTCCGATGTTTTCTTTATGTTTGTGAATTTTCAATGTTTTTAGTATGAACTGACTTAGAGCCTTCGGAGTTCTGAGCCGAGATCCTAGGTTGTATCTAACTGCTCTCGGCTCTCAAGCCTGCTCTATAATTTTGCTATTGGAGCGGCTCGCTCGCTCGATAATACAATCGCTGGTTACAATTAAAAATTCGGTCACCCCATTTGACACTCTGCAGCACTTTACGATTCTATTACGAGTATATTTAAACAATCAACTTCAATTTGTAGATTTTTAATTAAGATTCCTATACATAGGAATATACATTTTCATATACATATCTACATATGTATGTACAGATTTCCTATGCAGAACATTGCACATGAATATACAAACAAGTATGAGTTTGTACTTGTACATATGAAGACTACGTATGTATATGTATGCAGGCTTAAATATCACCACCGTCTCCAGTTTTGAAATGTTATTCATTTGAATTCAAAGCAATATGAATAAAAGGGAACAGCGAAGGAAAGCGAAGCGCAACAAAGCGATGATGAAATAAATTGAAATTTCATCAAGAAAATCTACATGTGCATATGAGGAAGAACAAAAAAAAAACAACACAAGAAAACTATGTCAGTTTATACACTAAATATTCTTACGTTAATTTCAAGTGTAGTGTGTATCGTGTGCACAGTGAATGTTCTTATGGCGCACAGTGTAACGTGGCTGATCATAAATTGTAAATTGAATATTAAGAATTGTGGAAAAGAGGGGTGTTATTCTATAAGTCGCCAATCAGTTACTTGGTTGAAGTTACATTATTTAGTGGGTAGTTTATAAAACACAGTGCAACGTTTTTGATTACTTCAGCTGCACAAACTTCAACGCGACCAAAATTCCACGCGTTAGTTGAAGAATTAACAAATTTTAAGAATTTATAGGAAAATGTAGATCGTCGATGGGCAGATGGAAGTACATATTTTGCATTTCATTGCTTATAAGTAGTTGCCAATTTTGGCTGAAATGCAATCGACGGACACAGCTCAAATTTTGTTTAAAAAATAATTCAATATTATATTGTTTACTCACTGAAATTCTTATTTACAATTATAAAATTAAAAACGAATAGTTCAACTAAATAAAGGGTTGTCAAACTATTATAATTATATTAAAAAAAAATTAAAGATATCAGTTGATGTTAAGACATTATTAAACAAATGAATCAATACATTTTAAATATGGCCAAATGACACGCGGTTTTTGCAACGATAACTAATTAAACGTAGATTGGAAAATTTATTCGACATTGCAACCCAAATAACCTATTTTTTTTTTGTCCGCTTTTTGTGCATTTCCTTAAATATTGTCGTTACTTGCAGTATTATAAACAGTAGAATTCTTAAAATCCGTTGATGTATTGAAATACAGCTATCTTTTCTAACCTTTTGTTATTGTGCGCAGTTCACTCAAGACGACTTTTTCTAATCTACAATTGTTTATTTTAGTTGGGCAACTCTATAAATCAGAAATGTCACTGACTGCTTTCGTAAGTGAACGCAAGCGCGAAGTGACTGTTTTGACTTTGCGTTGGCATTTGCGTTTACTTTCACTTTCGGAACTTTTAAAATACTACCAAAATAATTGTAAAGGGTGTCCAAAATTGAGGTATCATTTTAATTTTAATAAAAAAAAGATTTTTTTGAGATATTAAAAATATTTATAATTCCGTTTATTACAAATAGGTTCTGGTAAATAATGAAAAATTATGTCGGTGAAGTACTCCCCCTAATGCCTCGGCAGGCTCGATATGTTATACCAAAATTCTCAATCACGTTTTCCAATAAACTGTTTTGAATGGTCGATATCTGCTCGATGATGTTGTTTTTAAGCTCTTGAAGTTTTGTGTGATTATTGCTATACACTTTCAAAAAGTGTAAAGACGGCAAATCGCACGATCTTGGTGGTCAATTCACTCCTTCTCTACGAGAGATAATGCGACTATCGAGTACTTAGCCATGAAAGAGCTTCTCAAAATACAATTCGTCCCTGTAGGCCAGTGAGCATAACACTTATAAAGCACTGATTGTGAGATAATCTCCCATATTCCTTCATAGGAAATAACATAAATATATGCAATTTAACTATGAATAGGAGAATTATCATTTAATTAATAAATTGTATTAAGAAATTTGTTGATCGGTGTAGGGTATATAATACAGATGTGGAGTCTGGCTTATATTGGATGACTCTCACTCCAGCATTGTGAAAATGCTTGAGTCCAGCAATTTGAAAAGCCACAACTCCACTCCGACTCCAGCATTTCATAAAAGTAAGTTACCGACATCAAATATCAAACAATTACTTAAGCAACTGCAATTGAAGCCTTCCCGCGAATAGAGTATTATTCAATAAATATTTAATAATTAAGTAGTATTGAAAACAAATTTATATTCTATTAGTCAAGCCCAAGACCATCTATATCACAATAAATAGAGGTCTTGAGCTTGACTAATAGAATAGAAAAGTGCCAATAAAAAGGCCGAATAAATAAAAAAACTATCCCTGATAAACGTAGAGCACGACGGAACAACATGCAATAACAATTGCCTGCAAACATTGTGTTGTCTTTTTGATAACAACAAAAATCATTTCTAATTGGGATCGATGTTTCTCTGGATATGGAAAGACGTTATTTGCAAATGTTCTCTTGTTTGTTTTACTTGCGATATTTCACGAACATTTGCATAGTGGAACATTCACAATTCACAATAGTTGATGAATTTTTCAAAAGCAGCATTCCAAAAAACCGCTGAAGAAGATCTGTGGCGAGATCTGAAATAGCTATACGGTTTGTCAGGAATCATGAGGGTGCATTTGCAAAACATCTTCTTAAAAAAAAACAAACTATATCTCTATTTATTGAGATATAAATGGTCTTGAGCTTGACTAATAGAATAGAAAACTACCAATAAAAAGGTCGAATAAATACAAAAAAATCATCCCATTCAAAACAATTGGGATAATAACACGCTTTGAAATGCGACGTTTTCACTTTGAGACGGTTTGGAATGTCAGAAACAAATACGTTTTACTCAGTTTTGCTTTTATGTAATTCGCGAGAGTAATTCGAACTTGAATCACTGAAGAAAAAACACTTTCCAAAAAAGGTCGCTTACAACGTGATTAACATAACAAAATTTTCAAAGGCGAAGATGACAGCTATGTTTGCCACAGTCATGTTGAATTTATTTTCGAAATATAACAGCAAGCTCCATTTCAAGCGAGTTGTCCTTGCCTTCGGAGGAATGTGTTATATTAGCAACGATGTCTGAAATTAAAGAGTTTTTCAACAGAGACGCTGCAAAAGTAAATCGATAGGGACAGCAGACGACGCCATAGTTTTTCCCGCTCTTTTGACATTTCTCTTCAGTAAGGTTTGCTATTTCATCATGGAAAGATAAGTGAGCCAACAACGAGTCGAAATTACTAAAATTTACTACCGAAATTTGGAGTCAGTGGCCTCAACTTTAAGAGCGCTACGTCCAATTTATGGTCGTCATATTCGTCCTACCAGATCAACTATTGAGCGTCTAGTGGATAAATTTCAATCCACAGGCACAGTACAAAATGTTCCCGTGCCAGTGAGACAAATAAGTGTCCGTAGTGTCGAGAATATTGCTGCCGCTGAGGCTTCAGTTCAAGAAAGCCCAAATGTGTCTCTCACATGTCGTTCTCAAGCGTTGGGCATCTCTGTGACGTCGTTATGGCGAATTTTGCGAAAAGATCTTGGCCTACATCCTTACAAGATCAAATTGACGCAAGAACTGAAGCCGCTTGACCACCATAAGCGTCGTATGTTCGTGAATTGGGCTGAGCAACAACTTGGAAATGATTCGGATTTTCATCGGAAAATCATCTTCAGCGATGAGGCTCATTTCTGGCTGAATGGCTTCGTCAATAAGCAAAATATGCGTTATTGGTCAGACAGCAATCCACACGTAATCCACGAGTCATCATTGCATCCCGAAAAAATTACGGTTTGGTGCGGTTTATGGGCCGGCGGCGTCATTGGGCCGTACTTCTTCCGTGATGATCAAGACCGGCACATTACTGTGAATGCGAATCGCTACCGTTCAATGATAACCGAATATTTTTGACCCCAATTGGATAATATGGACTTGGAGGACATGTGGTTCCAACAGAACGGCGCCACAAGCCACACAGCGAATGCCACAATCAATTTATTGGAAACCAAGTTTGGTGAACGTGTTATCTCACGAAATGGCCCAGTCGATTGGCCGCCTCGGTCGTGCGATTTGACGCCATTAGATTATTTCCTGTGGGGCTACGTCAAGTCTATGGTCTATGCCAACAAGCCAGCGACGATTGATGAACTTCGTACGAATATCGAACGTGAAATTGCAGCAGTATCGGCCAATTTATGCTTGAAACCCGTCGAAAATTGGGTTTAGCGTCTGGACTTCTGCAAGCGTGCCCGTGGTGGCCATGGAAAAGAAATCGAGTTCAATACATAATGGCATCGAACGTACTTTCACAGGAGTAAAGAACTTCATTGGTATCTAAAACCGGTTTTGGATTATTTAAAAAAAAACTTTTGTAGCGCCCTTAGTGAAAAACCCTTTATTACCATCGCGGGAGAAACATAAGATTCTGAAATTTTAACCCAATGCGATCAAAAAAACAACAAACTATTACTCGTAAAATGGTTTGAAATAATAATTTTTGTCGAAAACTTTAGTTTGTAGCGATACATGTTTACCTCTCCAACTCCTACTCCTGGCATATAGTATATCTTAATGTATATAATTACATTAATTGTTTTAACTATTTTTGTATGAAAGTGCAACACTGTGCGACATCCGTTTGTAAATGTTTGCTGAGTGTACTAAATATACAATTAATCAGAGCGATATGAATTTTACACTTTCTTTTTCTGCTGTTTTATTCAGACGAAACAGCTTAAACACCAACCCCTTCCAGCCATTCGTCGCCCACCCAATGTGCTATCGCCTTTTCCATTTGCAATTTCTGTTAAATCCGCTAGATATGGAAATAATTGAGGATTAAACGAACGTTGCGCATTTAGGTCATGTTGATTATATTACGTCTCCGTTATGATTCAATATAGTAAAACATTGCATTATGTATTTTATTTAATACTTTTGTGAAAGACGTATTCATCTGGAAACAGAAGTGGAATAGAAACGAAACTATTCGATTGCTTTAAAACCTTAAGTTGAAGTCGACACTTTTTTCATGGGTAAACACATTAATTGCTCGACGTTTTTAACGAAGAGCGTAGTGGTTGGTGACCATGTGAAGCATGTTTTTGGGATTTTGTCGCTCTGAAATTTCTGAAGAGCCAGACCCCAAAATTGTAATTTGTTGGTTTACTGTTGAAATTTGCATTCACTTTATCTTCTGTTAGGAATCAGTTAGGAATCTGTCTGCTTTTGAGCCTTTTAATATGTTTTTAGTCATTAACATACTGTTGTTTTGCGTGTACTATAAATATGGGAGTTCATCAGCGTTTATATTTACAATTTAATTTAAAATCCTTATATCCATCCTCAATAAATTATCGAGATTGAGAAACGAGGTGACCGCCGCCGCAGAAAAACGTATACATTTCGGCCGAGAAACTTGGTATACACTCACAACGAATCTAAGGCCCCTGTAAAGATAGTTTTTCGCTCAAGTTGATCGTTCGAAAAGTTATTTTAATTAAGCCAGAGTATTGTGTGCACTGAATTTCTTCTGATTTAACTGCCGGTGCCGGGGGCGGTCAAATAACCAGGCAGAAATTAACGGCCTATATATGTAACTCAAGCGAACGCTTTCGTTCGTGCTAAACGACAATCGTCTGATTTGGTTTCCCTTAACACCCATAAGAACGACAATGCGGACAAAAAGCAAAGCGATCGCTTTGATCTTCGGTCGTTTTGTCGTTCATATTAGTGTTAAATTTTAGAGATGAATTGATTTTTTCCAAAGCTCACTAAAATATTATTCATGAATTTTGTTCTGGAGCTCAGAAAGGTCTCATTTTTTCTAAAAAATTTCAACATAAAAATATACCAATTTTAGATTTTCAGAATTAATGCGCAAACTGTAGGAGAATAAATATGTTCTCAATGTAATGGCAATTGATTCATTCTGTTTTAACAAATGTTGAGTCACAGTGCATTAGATTTGTATCTGTTTGGCATGGAGTGGCTCATATACTGATAGCCCTAAGTAAATTATATCAACACAAGTACATTTATCTCAGATCCAACAAAAAGGATATATTGCTGATCTGCTTGTTAAATTTTTAACTTTTGTCCTCTTGAGGAGAAGGATATATGCGAACTTATTTCGTATTCTCGAATTGTACCTCTACAGAGTAGGCAATCTAGTCAAATACATTTTAATATGGTATTCGAAAACAAACCCAAAGCTTAAATAAGTTTGATAATCTGCTGATACATCGGTAAAAAGAGTTCAGAGAACTGGGATTTTTACTAAAGTTGTCGGTCTATGTGTATGAAGGGACGTGGCAATTTTTTAATCTTGAACAAATTATGTCCCTGACAAAATTTCATTGAGATCTGTGAAAAGCTACGGCAGTTTGGCGTATGGACCAGACCGCCTGGCAAACAAACGGATAGGGTTCAACCGTCGAATTTGCTCTAAAGATACCTTGGTTAAAATTTTTCCAACATAAAAAAGGTATAAAAAAGGGTTTAAAAAAGTACACTTTTGTTCTGTTAATTTGAATTTTTTTTCTGTATATATTATTTTTTATATATTTATTTTTATTAACACTATTATGCTATAACCCAGTATTTCAACTATATTGGGTAATTTGCTTTGGTTTGTATCTAGACTAACATATGTTGGGAAATTCCTTGTTTCATGGGAAGTTTTCTAGGTGGAGCCTGCAACCAATATTTAGTATATATTGTAGTTTTGAACCGAATAAAACGTAAATTTATAAAAGCCAAAGTGAAGGAAGTTTAAGAAAAGAAAATTTTCTTAAATAAGTACCTTTTATTAAGAAAAGTGAATTTTCTCAAAAAAATTCCTCTTCATATTCTTACAAAAAAGTACCTTTCCTTAAAAATAATACCTTATCTAAAAGAATTACCATTTCTTAAAAAAAGTACATTTTCTTACAACAGATTGCCTTTTCTTAAAAACAACCTTTTCTGTAAATAATACCTTTTTTGTGACACAATATAAATTTTCTTGAGATAAGTACCTACTCTTAAAAATTTACCTATTCTTGAAAAAAGGACCAATTCTAAAAACTTCCACTTTCTTTAAAAAAATGCCTTCTCTCAAAACAACATCCCTTACAAAAATTCATTTTTTAAAAAATAAAATAATACATTTGTTTTCTTTTCTTGAGATAAGTAAATTTTCTTAAAAAACAAACATTTGCCTAGAAAGAGAGTTCATACCCTTATGGCTTTTTCTTACAAAAAGTACTTCTTCGTAAAAAACTTACCTTTTAATAAAAGAAGTACATCTCTTCAAAAAAACACTTTTTCGGGAAAATATAATACATATTCTTACAAAAAGGACCTAAAAATATACTTAAAAAAAACATTCTATAAAAAATAAAAATTTTCCTTGAAAAAAGTCTATCATTTTACTAAAGGTATCTTTTCTTACTGATCCAATTAAATTATCATATTTTCCAACGGTCCCCTTGGGCGTGTTGGAACTAACTAGTAAATAATATATATATATCCAACCAGGTGTCCCCTGACACCTCATGTAATTTTTTTATTCTGAAGCTCAATATATTGCATTAACACCTGAAAATTATTTTGGCCATATGGCCACCGCAACTGTTCATGACGAAGCATTCCCGGCAATTGCGGTCTCGAATTATTGCTGGTTTATCAACACAAACCAGTGACTTCACGTATCCCCACTGGAAATAATCGAGAGGTGTCAAATCTCACGACTTTGCAGGTCCATTTTTTGAAATAAACTTATCGCCAAATTTTGATTTTACTAAATCGATGGTTGCGGTCGCCGTATGGCAAGTAGCGCCATAATGTTGAATCCACATCTTACCGGGATCAGTGTCATCCATATTTTCAAGCAAAAAATCATTGATCATGGTGCGGTAACGACCTACATTCTCCGTAACTCGATCTCAGGCTTACATTTTGAAGAAACAGTGTCCGATGATGGCACCAGCGTGTAAACCGTACCAAACTGGATGAAATGGAGTCTGTAGGGTCCGTTGTAGATTGGGCTCCCTCCTTGTGCTGTAATTTTGTTTACTAACAAACCCGTTGAGCCAAATATGAGCCTCAAAACATCGGGTCAGTTTCCAACTGCTCTAGAGTCCAAGCGGCGAAAGAACGACGCATAGTATGGTCTCGTGGCTGTAATTCCTACACCAGCTGGATCTCACCTGGGTTTAGGCCAAGATTTTTGCGCAAAATTTACCACGTAGTAAACGGACAGATCCCCTATTCCTGCGATCGACGACGAATCGATATATTTCGATATTCTTCCAGTATCTTCTTATTTACAGTAGCGATATTTTCTTCAGAACGCACATTCTTCGACGTGTAGGTGGTATTGCATCATTTAGAGAGTATGTGGTATGAAATCGGTCTAAAGTTCTACGCATAACTAGCTCTGATGGACGATTATGTGCACCATAAAAATCACAAAGTTCTCTATAGGTTTCCAGAATTTGGTAATTTGATAGCGTTGCTCATGCCAGAATCTACTCATGATGATTTGCCAGAGTATACTGAACATAAATGTCGAAAAGTGAGCACAGTATGACAGTTCGTTTGACAGATAACCCTTTCGTAAGTTCTATCTAAGCAACATGCCGTCCTCTATTTATAAAGGGTGTCTCAGTAAGAATGTACTTTTTCATGTGAAAATAATAACACGAATTTTTGAGATAGTTGGATGTTTTCATTGGATTGCAAAGAAGACATGTTTTCGATTAAGTATGGAATAAAATATCCGCCAAATTTCACAGAGATGTGGTTGTATCTCGCCGATGAAGCGTTGGACCTCGGATTTGAGCTCAGAAATTGTTTCTGGTTTATTCGCATAAATGCCAGATTTCACAAAACCCCAATGACAGAAATCGCACGGCGTTAAATCGCAGGATATTGGTGGCCAGTTGCGATCAGAATTTCTTAGGATAGTGGTCTGGAAATTGTTGCTGCAGTAAATCGATTGAACTTGTTAGCACAAGAACTCCGTTATCATGTTCTTGTATCGAATGTCGTTCACAGTCGCTGCAATTTCGGCCTCACCTTCAGAAAAGTAAAGCCCAATCACGCCGCCTGACCAAACTCCGCACCAGACAGTTGCTCTATGTGGGTGCATTTGTTTCTCATGGATTGCATGAGGATTTTCTGAGCCCAAAGTTCGACAATTTGGTGTATTCACGAAGACATTCAGATGGAAATGCGCTTCATCGGAGAAGATGACTTTTTTTAAAAAATTGGCATTGACTTCACTTTGCTCCAGAACCCATTAAACGAATTGCCGGTGCTTTACATGGACTGGTGGTTTGAGGATTTTGTAGGCATGGAAGTGGAGCTCTTTTATCAAAATTCGCTGCCTAGTGCTTCGTGAAATTCGAAGTTATTAAGAACGATGCCGAATGGATGTTTGCGGGTTTTCGGCGACAGTCTCGTTTACAGCAACAATATTTTCAAGAGACGGACTGGTACGTGGACGCACAGGAGTCTGACAGTCCATATCCGACCCAGTTTCGTGAAATTTTTTGAATACTCTTGACACATTAGGTGAGTTTTCTCGACTGAAAAGTCTTCGAAGTTTGCCAGCGGTCTCTGCATAACTTTCCAAATTTGTGTAATAAGTTTTCACAACTAAAACGCTTTGTTCTTTCGTAAACCGCTCCATTTTTAATAATCGCAAGAAACACATATGACAGCTGTCAAATTTCAGAGTTCACCAGATTTAAAAAGTACCATCTTACTGAGACACCCTGTATAAGCAAACGATCAATATAAAACATTATTGCAATACAAAGTTCATATAAAAGGTTCACGGCGAACATAGTGCGGTAACGAAGTCTCTCCACCGATAACTGTCTCTGGCAAGTGATTTAATTTGGTTCCATGATTGTCGAGTTTGTTTGTATTCCTTTCCCTGGCACTGCTTCCATGTATTTGGTGGTCTTCCTGGCTTTCGATACCCCTGCGGATTCCATTCAAGTGCCGCGCTAGCAATATCAAACGTTGGGCGCCTAAGTATATGGCCGATCCAAACCAATTTTCTTCTACGTATTTCCAATTCAATTGGACTGTTGCATGTATGTTGCCACATAACTTCAATAGAAATTTTTTTGCACAATTAACTACGCAGTATTTGTCTCAGACAACGATTGACAAACATTTGGGCCTTGTCTATTGTCAGCTACGTCAAACTTCAAGTAGTACAGCCATACAACATTACACACTACACACTGCAATTGATTATTCGCAATTTCATCTGTTCTGATATCCTCTTATTGCGTAAAATTTTGTGCAGATTTAGGAATGCAACATGGGTCTTATTTATTTGATCACTTATATCCGTAGCAGAGCCACCATCCACCACGTTTTCGATTAACAAATTTGAGGATTCCTTCCTGTTCGAATACGTTTGGTCTATATTTATTCTCAATCCTACTTTTTCGCATTTTCGGAGAGACTGTTTAAGTTGGACTCGATGCCATTAAATTTGTGGGTCATAGGAGCTAAGTCATCCGTGTAGTCGATAATCATGTACATGTTCATATATACTTCATTGAATGCCGAACGGTGTTTCTGCGTTAGTTTCCTCCATTACCTTGTCCATAAGTAGAAGACACAACGTGAGGCAAGGCACATCCTTGTCTAACTCCCGCACTTGTAGTGAATGGTTGGCTTTCCTTTCCATTAGAAAAAACTTTGTACGTTGCATCTCCGTACAGTTCTCGAATAATGGATGCTATCCTGTCCGGTATCCCCGTTTATTGGATAGTATGTTTTTAGTATTTATTGAAAAAAAAATCATTTAATTAAATCTTGCGATCTAAAATTTAGTGCTCTAACATTATCTGCGTTAACAATTAAAAAACACACTGTCTTATCTTTATTTTGTTAAAGCTGATAAATTATTCCACGCGAGGTACTTTATATCCACCTAATCATGCAAATCTTGCCAGCATTTTGGACACATCCCTCCTTGCATTTCATGTAGATGTTTCTGGCTATGCTTACAATTATGTAGATAATGTTATTCTTTTGCAACAGAAAAGAAAACGCCTTTTACGTGCAGACTCAAATATGGAACATCCTTGAGCGTCGTCCTTGGAACAAAATATCAACACCAGGCTGTGGCATTTTGCTTTAAAACAACAGCTTAGCTTTTCACCAGCGAATGATTGAAATTGAGATTTGAAGGAAAAAATGTTAACAATTTCTCATATTCTGAAATGGGTCGGATAATGCGTATGTTTGTGTGTGTGTCTCAATTTTGGTGTGAGTGTGTGTGTGTGAGCCATATTCATTAAAATCTAGCACAAGAGGGCGTTTTTATGTGAAAAGTGTTTTATTTTATCCGCACAGTATAAGATGTAAATTATGGTTTTAATATTTAGTGGTGGTGCTTTGCTCAGACATCGGTTGTGGCGTTGTACTTGGTTGCGGATCCTTGTTTATGCAGCACCATCTATGTATGTAGGAACATGTGTGTGTGGGTCTAGGCATGTAGTACTCCCTCAAATATATATAAATTTCAATTTTCATTAAATCTAAATTTTCATTAAATTGAAACATAAATCGTTTTCAAAACAACAGCAAAATAACAGCGGCAGCAGCAACAGCGAAGCGAACACATGACGCATGTTGCTTCACATTGTGTGCCTGCAACAGTCGAGGCGGCAGCACAGCAACAAAGCACAAATCCATACGATATTCGTTTTCTCAAAAGGTAAAGACAGAAAAAGGCAAATACATTTTTATAGCGGTTTAAATATTACTTTAGGGAATACCAGCAAGATAGTAAAATTGGAACAAAGAGGAACACAAGAAGAAATTCGATATAATGGTACGACCGACGTAAACAAAATGAGAAACATCTTAAAATGCTTTCAAGTGGTTACCTACAGATAATAACATAATTGGATACCATTTGAACGCCAGCTTCATCGAGCGCCCAAATGGTAAAGGTCGCCCGCCCACTTAACAGAGAGAGAGAGAGAGAAAGGAACAAATGTGGTAAAAGTTTATAGGGCCATAATAAGTTTCCGAATAAAAGAAATCATAATAATATGAAACTTTAGAATTCTTTTTGTGTTGTTGTTACACTCAAGGACAATTGAGGGAGCTATCCTGCGGCAACCTTTTCTGAGTGAGGAAGAGGACCGGATTTAAGGACAGAAAGGATACAAACGTCAATTTCGTTTGCTTATTACAGCTGATATTCATATTCATGTTCATTTTATTTTCTTGTGTTTGCCTGACATCCTTAAAAGTTTTATGGTTATTTTATGAACATAAAAAATAATAATTGGTCCTCAGAATTGCCGCTCTCTCTAACCCCCAGAAAAGACACGGTAATCTTAACCAAATATATGGGAAGTAACATCGGTAAACATGGCAATAATATGTTTCACAGACATGCCTTTGAGGCTGATAAATCATTTCGAATGGTTGTCAAAACTTGAGCGTTATGATAGGGAAATTGCCGACCTCAATTTAACTATGTTAACTATGGGAAACCCAAGCTCCCTCTATGGGACTTCTTAGTAAGTTAGGATAAAAAAGAGGTTGTATGCAGGATAATTAAAATGTGTAATAACTTTTATTCATACATCTAATTTGGTTTCACCGGAGCATTTGATTAATCATTGATGTACATGCTGCTCTCTTATTGTTTAATGTTTAAACTGAATGACAATCTGACAATTGAAACGTGGGTATGTCATAGGTTTATTCACACAAGTAAGCGGGAGTGTAAGTAACGCCTATTTTCACCGGTGTTGCTTAAAAAGTTCAGCACAATTCCTAGCTGGGCAAAATTCTGCTTTTACTTTGAAAGGAGTTTGGAAAACAATGTATATTAGGCCGGGCCGAAAATCGTACTATGAGTCATGTACTTTATAATACAATAACACAATTTCAGAAAAATTAAACAAAATTAACCTCATACCGACTCGATATGCACTTGAAATAAATCGTGATGCCATTTTGGAAATTTTTCGATTTTGTAATTACATTTTAAAAAATGTAAAGATAGTTAAATATGGAATATAGGTTAGTGAATTGAGAATTAAACAGACTAAATCCAGTTTAGTTTGAAGTAAAAGTAGAAGCTGTTTGTTGTTGTCTTTGCGATTTATAGTCTCAGAAATCGGAAAATTATATAGGTCACTGGAGAGAATACCGCCACAGTCAAACATGTTTTTGGAATTATTTTTATTACACGTTTTTTTGTACTTAGTGTTTAGTATTTGTCATAATTGTTGAAATAAATCTGAAAAGTTCTAACTATTGAGAATGAAACGTATTCGCTGACAATATTTTAGAATGTGCTTTTGCGGGCGTTTTAATAATCTAGAAACTAACTAGAATTCGGGCACAGTGAGTATACATCTGATGATGAACTTGTCACGGATTTCGAAACTTGTCATGCCAGTGAGTATACTTTCCTGAACTATCTATCATTCCAGCGAAAACCAACCATTTTTCAATGTATCAGATTTTGAATGATTGTGCTACGAGGGCGGATCAATAAGCCCGTGACTTTTTGAATGAAATACAGTAGTTTTTTGCAAAAAGAATTTATATTGCAACATAATCTCCTTTTAGCTCAATACACTTAGTCCAACGTTTTTCCAATTTTTGTATCCCTTCCAAAAAATATTATTTTCGAGGTCAATAAAATAGGCATTTATTTCATCAATAATTTCATCGTTGGAGCTAAATATCTTTCCACCGAGCCATTTCTTCAGGTATGGAAGTAGGAAATAGTCACTGGGGACTAAAACCGGAGAATATGGCGGATGACCTACCAATTCGTATCCCAATTAAACAACTCCAAACAATCATTTGAAGTTGTCACACGATTACGTTCATGGTCAATTGAGAGCAAACGCGGCACCCATCTTGCAGACAGCTTTCTTAGGCCGGGGCCACACTGGCGTTTACTTGTCGCGCGTTTTCAAAAGCTTTCATAGAAGTATACACAATCAACGTACACAACTCAACGTCGAGCTTTTTTTGCGTTAGAGCTTTTGAAAACGCGCGACAAGAAAACGCCAGTGTGGCCCCGGCCTTACATACAACTGATCATTTAAAATCGAAACCACACTGACATATGAAATGCCTGTGGCATCAACAATCTCACGCACTTTTACTCTTCGATCGGCCAACGCCATATCGTGGATTTTTTCGACATTTTCAATTGGTCGTCCAGAACGTTCAGCGTCATTTGAACTTGTGCGACCACAACGAAAGTCAGTAAACCACCTTTTTACCATTGAAATCGATGGTGCAGAGTCCCCGTAGTATTTATCCTTGGTTTGATTGCCTTTTTTTTGTGCAAAAGATAATGTTTAATGAGCACCCGAAATTCACTTTCTTCCATTTTTAAAAAATGCACGAGGTTGTGTGTTTTGAACAGCTGTTAAACGCAAAGTAAATGACGGAACTTGCTCAAAATTTTACAGTATTCTATTAACAGGTGGTACTTGATGGGAGTAATGTTGTATTTCATATAGCTACGAGGGAAGTTCGAAAAGTCAAGGACTTATTGATCCGCCCTCGTTTGAACTTCTGATGCATCAGCATTCAATAGTAGGTCATTACAGAAAATTCAAAGGAATATATATCGCCATGGCGATAGTATGGAGATCAAATGCTGTCATCTTTATATAAAATAGTATTTAAGCAGTATTTGTATATACATAATTCTCCAATAAATGCCTACCTACCTACTTTGTACTTTGAAGCTGAAAAATTTTTATTTTTTGTTTTTTGTATGCAAATTTAACGTGTTTGTAGCTTGTCGCAAATATATTTTACATTTATATAAATATATTTATTTATTTTCAATCCGACTTTTTCGCATTTTCGGGGAGTCTGTTTAACTTTGCCTCGTTATCATCAAATTTGTAGACCATTCGACATATGCCACCTGCGTAGTCGATATCATGTACATGGATGTTCATATATACTCCATTGAATGCCGAGCGGTGCTTCTGCATTAATTGCCTCCATTACGTCGTCCATAAGTAGAAGAAATAACGTGGGGTACAAAACACACCCTTGGGTACCATCCACAAATGTGGTAAAATGCTGGCTCTCCTTTCCATAAAAACGATCTTCACATGCTGCATCTCTGTACATTTCTCGAATAATGGATACTATCTCGTCCGATATGCCATTTTTGGTCAAGGTGAGTTACGGTATACACTGTCGGAAGCTTGCCCAATATCAACGAACAGTTGGTACAGATGTGAATGTAATTCATCCGACTGCTCTATGATTATCTGGGGCGTGTTTACATGGTCGGTACACGAACAACCAGCCAGCCTTTTCTTTCTGTAGGGATTTTATTTTTTTTTTTATCCATGCACTTCTGGTGACCGGCGTGATGACACCGCCCCATATTTCAACAAGTCCGCTGAATTGTTATCAGGACCAGAAGTTTTCTGATCCCTTATTTTTCTCAGTGCCGCCTCGTGCTCTGCTTGCGTGGGGGTCCATTGGAATATCCCCTCTCGAGTTGCGACATGAGTATGTTGCCGGAAATATAACTATCATGATTTGCATCATCCGGAATTCTGCTGAGTCATAAAGAATTCACTAAAATGGATGTAAATAATTGTCTCCACTGCTCACTGGGACAGATTGAAAAATGACAGAATGAAAAAATGACCCTAACCGAAGTCACTGATTTTATTTCGTTACCCTTTACTACCATTTGCTGAAGAAAATTTTTTTTTAAACTTTGCTCTAGTTTTTGATTTCAAATTAAAATATAAATTACTTGTGTAAGAATTGATTTTTTTTCAGTGTAAATTCAAATACATTACTGTCTCGGAATTTAGGTCTGGCAATACCATAAAATTTCAAACTAAAATTTCGAAATTTCAAACTAAAATTTTGAAAGTTCCGAGGACGACGATGATGAAAATGTCGAACGTAATGATATAGATTGGTCCCAAATAAATCTTGTATGGTTACGAAACAAACTTCTCAAACTTTTTATTTATTTTATAATTCCTAATAAATTTGGTAGAAAAGTTTAAAACGTTAAACCTTGTTAAGAAACTAAATTTTATGTGAAAAGGTAGAATTACACATGCTCTTCCCTTCGTTATATTAGTTATCGAAATCCTGATCGAAAAATGTTTGCCAAAAATGAAATCGGGCCCTTAGGGTTTTTTTTAACTTTAACCCCCCCCCCCCCCCCCACTATAACTCCAGCCCCCTCCAACCAATGGATAAAGCAATGCCAGAAATGAGCTCAGCACCCTCGAAAACCTACCGACTAATGAGTTTGACACGACTAAAACCAAAAACAACGACGTTATTAATTTTGTCCGGTCATTTTTTTAATCTGTCCCAGTGTACACTGGCTACTCTGGTGGTGTTATCTCCGTGCCATCATTAGCTTTAAACGATGCAGTACCCATGATGCTGTTACTCCTCAGGTTTTTGTATTATTGAAGAGTACATCCTACAGAGGTTACGTGTATTTGCAGCTTTCTATGTTTGTTCAGTTATATCGTTCAGTAGTTGTCGTACTCGGAATGGTCCATTTACTCCACTTTAAATTACCTTTACAATGGTGGTGTCTCGGATCGTGTACGCAAATTGTGCAGATGTTCACGATTCCTAAATTTCTGTTCAGGATGCTGCACTATCCAGGGGTTATTCATCCATCATTGCCCTCCAAGACCCGCCTCGCAGTTTCCTTTAGCTTTCGAACAATTCCTAACCACGTATTTCGACTGTGCCGTTCCAAATTAGCTTGTAGAGTATGATCGTTCGGCATTCAAATGGATGGGTTGCACAGAAGGGTTGTTCAGTATTTTACGATTTTGCCTTTAATACCGGTGACAGCCGCTGGACGGGTACGAACTATGCCTAGTAAGAGTTGGTGGTCGGTATCAATATCGACATCACGTCTAGTTTTGACGACCAACGCGGCACCGAAAAACAACTTGACAAGTATATGATTCATTTGACTGAAGGTTAAACTATCGGGTGATACCCATGTATAGTTGTGTATATTTGTATGGGGGAATTAGAAAGTTAGAAAGAGCAAAGAGATCTATTAGCCTGTCACTATAGTCATTGCGCACAGTTCCAAGCCCATGTTGCCCAATCACTGCCAGTAGGTGGTTGTTGCTGTTGTCCACCTTGGCATTG
Organism: Phaonia tiefii; assembly: GCA_963931995.1. Taxonomy (NCBI): domain Eukaryota; kingdom Metazoa; phylum Arthropoda; class Insecta; order Diptera; family Muscidae; genus Phaonia; species Phaonia tiefii. Next base: position 62,460,560 of record OZ008370.1, read on the forward strand.
AAATCTTCCAAAAATAGTTTAATGTCACCAACTGACAAGGAGCTTATAGCAAAACGCAGTTGGCTATAGAAATCGTCCTTAGTACTGTCTCCATCAGGCTCAGTAAGTGCAAACGCCTGTACCACAGAAATGCTGTGGAATTGTGAATTGAAACTCGCAATGACGATAGGATCAGATGTAGCCTTGGATGATATTAGAGTATTTCTAGCCTTAAGTTAAAGGAGAAGGTCGACTTATTTTATACGTTGCGTATCATTGTCGGAGTATATAAAGCAGTGTCCAGCTCGTAATTGGGTTTGCCGCCGACATTTAACTGCCCATTATTATTCATTAACATAAAGGGACTAACATATCGATGGCATCCTGATTGGGCGAACAGTAACATCACAGATATGCAATGCAGCTTTAATCAACATTATTCCTTAGTTTTATGAACTAAACTTGTGTTAATCGAACGCTCTTTCGTTTATTTTATCATCGAAAAGACCTGTAGTTATAAATACCAACAAAAAATCATAAAATAGTCATAAACAACATGCAAAATCTGAAGAGTCCTTCAAATTCTATTTTGAATATCCTTAAATCACTTCAATTTACACAATTTCGTGTCAATCCCATTGTCACTTTGATGGTGTATTGAAACTGATCCATTAAGCACTCTCTTTGGATCGAATTAACATATTAGATTTTCCTTACAAATCCCTTTTCGCACTAGTAAAATGGTTTCCTGTGACAACTCCTGCTAATTCTTAGGCAAATTCTCTTAAGCCAATTACCCTTTTCTTAGATATAAACTGCGTGTGACCCTCTCTTCCCATGAGAACATCTCTGTCAGTTAAACCCTATTTCCATTCTCTCTTTCTCATTACCCTTTGAAGAGTAAGTTTGATTTAAACAATTTGAAAAGCCTTGTTCGCCTTTTAACAAGATTTGCAGGCAAATTATAATTTTACTTTTATTTTTTGTTTGTTTTGCGTTTAGCAACACATGGATATGTCAGATGTCCTTTCGTGTGTCTGTGTATTACTGAGAGTCGACGAGGAATGATGGTAGAGAAGTGAGTGCGATGGGGTTGAGAGTTTAATGTTTGCGACACGTGTTGTGTGGTGTTATTGCTGTTGTGTGTAATGAAATTAACCAACATTTTAATGACCTTTTAATAAGGGTTGTTAATATGTTGCTCCGGAATTACATCTTGAACTGATGTTGCCGTCATTGTCCATGTTCTAGTCGTTTTTGCTGTTGTTGTGCGCTCATAATGGTTTCCACTGACATCGAGTAATATGGGTTATTAATGATGGGTGACACGAGTTAATTTGCATAAGTAGAGACAAATCCGAATGTGGTTTAGGAAATTGTCTGCTAATGCCAGGGGCCAATAGACACATCCAAAACAATAATTTGTGGATTACAGACATTTAAGAAGGGTTCATAATTTCCATATATAACTGTTTAAAATTTCAATTAGTCGGGCTTAGCTGATTTATACTCCCAAAGGTGATGCATTTTACAATTTTTGTATTATTGTGGGGTGCTGAGGAGTGTTGTAAATATAAGGTGGCTCTTAGTTTAGTTACAGTGTTGACAATGTAAATACACTTTAGATAACTAGTATGTGGAAAATTAGTATCTACACGCAAAGAAAAAACTCGTTCCTCCCAAACGAAATCTCAGATAACTGAAGTTCGTTTGGGGACTGTAATTGGGGAAGCGACCTTTTGGCAATCGAGACATGTCATTTCGTTTGGGAGAACCGAAAAATGTTTGCAGTAAACGAGTTATGAAAAATATAAACTGAAAAAACCTTTGCGGGGAACGAAAAACAACAGATGGTGTTTCGGTTAAAGCAACCGAGTTTTAATTAAAAAGTTCATTTAGAGCTTCCATAAGCTTTTTTTGTTCAACTTTTATGATTTTGGTTTTACCAACTCTATGGGTTTTAAAAAAAAGTTGGCATTTTTGACTATCTTTCCACTGTCTACTTACACGTCTGTCTCGCCTTGCATTCAAATAACAACTAAAAGCTACAACGCGTCAATTGTTCATCCCAGATATATTGACAAGGTAGAAGCATTAGAGTAGTTGAACACTTTTATATGTATGCGTGAGTGTGTATGCCAAACGAGTCGACAGAATGAGAGAAATTTATGTTCTTCGTAATCTGTGCTCTCATTAGAAATGTTTTTTAAATTTGCGGCAACTGTAATTTTGTACGCGTTTGATGCCAACGGGAACTCGTTTGCAACAACATGATACACATTTGCGATAGATGAGTTTATTTGTGAGAACTACATGAACGGTTGCGATTAATAAATTAATACAAATCAATCAAAGTATTGTTGCGGCAACCGAGCAATAAACGTTTGTTTTTCTTTGGGTGTACTCTTTTGAAACGAAGGCCAGTTTCCTTACGTTTCAAAGAAGTCCAATATCATATTAAATTGTCATTAGGTCCTTAGAGAGATTTCAACTTGGATTATGGAATATATATTTTGGATTAAAAATATGGAATTTCTAAATATTCTTTGCTTTTTAAGGAAACAATATTTATGTAGTCCTTAAAATTTAAACTACAATGTAAACTAAATAGTAAACGTGATTTATTTACGGTGATAATTTGTGTTATCTAAAACTGGTTACTCGGTTATTACGTTCATAAAACAAAATTTTTTTTTAAAATTTTTGTTTTCGAATAACGAATAAACGTTATATTTTGTCGATCTCGTGTTTGGAAGCACCATTTATCTTTGAATTTGCTAATTGTATTAAGTATTTGAATAATATTTTCAGTGATCCGACTGAACTAGTTATTTTTTCTGTTAATCTGTTAACTATCAGAACGTGTGTTGCCGTCGGTGGTGCAATGGTTAGTGTGCGTGGCTCTTGTACATGAGATCCTGGTTTCGAACCCTGCTCTGATCGCATAGTGACGGCGACACTATCGAGTATATAGCCATGAAAAAGCTTCTCAAAATACCGTAGGTCCCAATCAGTGAATGAAACTGGAAAGTGCACAGCCCAGTGATTGTTAGAAGGTCTCGCCTGTCCCTTTATGGGATATAATGGAAAACCATTTATTCATTTTTTATCAGAACTTGTTAACTAGACACCAAAAAGATATTGAATTGTGGATGCTCTGTTTTCTTTATAAATTTGTAAGTGAGTACAATGTTCTTTTTGTCGCGTTGATGGTTTTGGCATCAACAATTTTTACGTTATCAATCCAATCATTAATTTTTGATCTATTTTATTTATATATACATGTTGAAAATCTGTCTTTTGTTGTTGTTTGGATGCCCATATAACGTGTTTGTAGCTTGTCGCAAGAAGAGTATGCTTGTTTCCAAACTCGTTGTGTTTGCTATTCAATATTACACGTTGGAGATACAATAATTAATAGGTTCATATATGTCTTCTCAATTTTAGTTGTCTTTGATCTGATTTCTTTTTAAAGTTGTAATACCTTTTAGGCTAACAAATCATACTTTTTCCGGTTGGGGAAAGAAATTTAAATTCAGCGGGTGGTATTCGAACCCACATTCGCTGGACGATCGTTTCAATGTTTGTGAAGTATCATCTTCAGCAGCGGCTAGCCCGTTAAGCAACCGCAGTATGAATTCACATTTGTCACTAACCGAAGGCTAATCGTAACGATTGATTATTTGACTCTACCAAGACGTTGCTTTCCTACTTGCACTCACTGGTGCCGAAGTTGTAAAATTTCTACTTATAGAACGCAATTATTCTTATTGTAAAGGGTTTTTCAACAGTGACGCTACAAAATTAAATCGATAGGGACAGCAAACGACGCCATTTAATCATGGAAAGATATACGAGCCAACAACGAGTCGAAATTATTAAAATTTACTACCGAAATTTGGAGTCAGTGGCCTCAACTTTAAGAGGCCAACTTTAAGAGGCCTCAACAATCAGCGATGAGGCTCATTTATGGCTGAATGGCTTCGTCAATAAGCAAAATATGCGTTATTGGTCAGACAGAAATCCACACGTAATCCATGAGTCATCATTGCATCCCGAAAAAATTACGGTTTGGTGCGGTTTATGGGCCGGCGGCGTCATTGGGCCGTACTTCTTCCGTGATGATCAAGACCGGCACATTACTGTGAATGCGAATCGCTACCGTTCAATGATAACCGAATATTTTTGGCCCCAATTGGATAATATGGACTTGGAGGTCATGTGGTTCCAACAGGACGTCGCCGCAAGCCACACAGCGAATGCCACAATCAATTTATTGGAAACAAAGTTTGGTGAACGTGTTATCTCACGAAATGGCCACGTCGATTGGCCGCCTCGGTCGTGCGATTTGACGCCGTTACATTATTTCCTGTGGGGCTATGTCAAGTCTATGGTCTATGCCAACAAGCCAGCGACGATTGATGAACTTCGTACGAATAACGAACGTGAAATTGCAGCAGTATCGGCCGATTTATGCCAGAAAACCGTCGAAAATTGGCTTCAGCGTCTGGACATCTGCAAGCGTGCCCGTGGTGGCCATGCAAAAGAAATCGAGTTCCATACATAATGGCATCGAGCGTACTTTCACAGGAATAAAGAATTTCATTGGTATCTAAAACCGGTTTTGTTTTATTTAAAAAAACTTTTGTAGCGCTCTTATTGAAAAACCCGTTAGTTCTTTTCCTGTGTTTGGTTTGGCCCTACAATATGGTCTCTCAATTTTAGTTATCTTTGATCCCAGTAATCTTTGAAGTAAAAAAAAACATGATCTGTTATCCGAATAAGAATTACAACTTTATAATATATGTTTTTGTAACCCAAAGTGGATTTGTTTGTTGCAAACTTCGGAAAAACGTGACAGACATAAAAAAAAACCAAAAAGCAGCAGTTCTTCAATTTATGAAAAAAATGCTTGCAAACATATTCATGGGCCTGGATGTACATACTTATTTTACCCGATAAAGTTAAACAGCGCTTCGCTCTTGAAGTTAGCACCGTGAGACTATAGTGAAGAACGGAACTTCAGACTGAAAATTATGGAATTCCATGTTCCAGGTGATGTAAAAAAATCGATGTGTTCTTTTTCTAATTGGTTTTCAGTAATAGATTAAATAATATAAACTGTAAATATTTTCCGTTAAACAGTGGCAAAACAATAATACGTTCAAAAATAACCTGTAATTTTGTAGTGTACCTTTCGTCATATCGCAAAACACTGTTTTGAAAAGAGTCAAACTAGTTATCAGTCTAGGCTGATCCCAAACAAAATTTATTGTTAAGAAATTATGATCAATTGTAACTTCGTTCAGGTAGCTTTCGAAAAGTAATTGTCAGCAAGTTTGTAGTTAACGAACTGGCGAAGTTACACTAAAATGGTTTATTTGCTTTTGTAGGAATGTCAAAAACTAAATTTTACTAATAGTCCATAAATTTGTTCTACGAAAATCCATTTATTTGGTTAATTTATTAAACTAAGACCTAACATCTGGTATTCAGTTCAAATTAAATTTTCGTTCTCACAAGTAATACATAAAAAATAACAAAAATGTCGTGAACCAACAATTTCACTCACTTAGTTTGCTTGGTACTCAGTTTTATGGGAACATTTCGTAAACAACATCAATTACAGTGTGGCTTTGGCAAAGTTGGGGACACTCTATTCCGTAAGAATAATAATAGTTTTGTAATTGTTTGCGATCGTAATTTTGGCTTTTGATTACTTTGACAAACTGAATTGACACCTTATGCGTAACTAAACCCAAGTATCGAGTAAGACGAGGAATTATTCCTGAAATAGTTTTGAGCTAAATCATAGCCTGACGTTAATATACCTCCCTAACTGGCGCTAACGCAAATACAAAGACCGTCAATCAATTTAAATGCATCATCATTACACCTGGTGCTGTAATTCGTTCCTCTGCACAAAGTTGGTGCAAAAGTTATGATTAGATTTTTCATAATTTATAAATATTGAAAAATAAGTGAATTCTGACTGGGGTCAGGTGGTATAATAGAAATCTATGTGTGTGATGGGCCATAACATAAACCCAATATCCCGCTAACTTTACAATGAACAACTTTTAAACATTGAACTTTATATATTTTATAAAACCTTTGGTGGAAAATAATACGCGGGGGTTCATATTCCTCTTTCTTTCAATGATGCGAGGTTGTGTCGTAAAAACACAACACCAAAGGGAAACTGTGAGAACCCCCATGGAGTTCGTGCGGACATGGAGGTGTTTGTGCGATGATTACATGACTCCAATGTTCGTTGTGGAGTTGGTGTATATGGAATTAATATTATATACTCATACATAAGTGAATCATGGGTTGCCTACATCTACACACACATACATGAACAGTAAGAACTCGAATTAGGCAAGAATTTAATAAATTTAATAAAATAAAATATTTATAGTAGGAAAAATTATATAATAATGTTGCAACTAAAGCAGTTAACTATGTACTTGAGTGGAGCATTGTATCTGACTTTGTTCTCCCATCTGCCCTGGTTTATACTAGCAAGTTGCGTGAAACGAGATCGAACTGTTTTATGTATATATTACTAAATATTTCCCTACGTATGTGACTTCGTGCGTTTACGAGTAAACATTTTATTGTTCATGAAAAAAAAGGAAAACAAAAAAATTAACAATAGTAATAAAACAAACCAATACACACAATAAAGGAGCAAAAATAAATAAACCTGGAGAACGAGCGAATGTTTTATGTTGTTATAAAATTAAAAATATGTAATTCAAGCAAATCAGCTCGTTCACAATAAATGTCAAATTTATGACATTCATACTGCTAATGGACACTTTTGCGACTGCTTCTGTAATGAATTTTGTAATTAAATTAAATTTGTTATTATGATATATTTTTTTTCATTTCGTTGCAGGTGTGTACCAATTTAATTTATTGCCCAATTCAATACCTTCTTAACAATAACATGCTATAGTTATTGCCAGACAAATGTAAGTTAGACAAACAAAATATAATAATAGAAATATTTACATCAAATATAAAATTGTGACTAAGTGGGCAACTCCTGTATAATCCCCGCAACAAACGCCTTTCATTTCATTATCGAGCAAAGAGTAATGTAAAAGGAGCTTCTGAAAACAAACCCGTTTGGAGAAGGTGCAAAACTTTAGGTCCCGATTAGTGAATCTCAAAACTGAACGGGTGTAGCTTGGTGATTCACAGCAAAAAGTTGATACTAAAATTAAAGACGTAATTCGTCAACTCAATTTCTTATATATTTGAATTTTAGTTCAAAGCTTGAGTAAAAGGTCAATCAGTCAAACAAGAGTTTCAATCAAATGTGTACTTGTGTGGTGTTCAAAATTAATCAAGAATTTATACCTTTTTGCAATTAAATGCGTAATTAACTAGTGTTCGATATTAATGCCCATTTAATACAACCAAGTAATATCAACTATATTGGGTATTTTTGCTTTGGTTTGTGTCTAGGCTGACACATGTTGGAAAATTTCTTGTTTAATTGGAACTTTTCTAGGTGGAGCCTGTAACCAATATGTAGTATATACTGTAGTTTTGAACCCAATAAAAGTAATTTTAGAAAAGCCAACGTGAAAGAAGTTTAAGGTTTCTTAAATATGCGACTTTTTTAAAAAAAGCAAAATTAAAAAAAAAATACCTATTCATATTCTTAAACAAAGTATCTTTTCTTAAAAAAAAACTTGTACCTTTGCTTAAAAAAGTAAGTAATAAATAAGTACCTTTTCTTAAAAAACTACATTTCCTTTAAAGAGTAAATTTTTAGTGAAACAAAATAACTGTTCTTGAGATAAGTACCTACTCCTAAAAATGCACCTATTCTTGAAAAATGAGCAATTTTAAAAAAAATTCCCATTTCTTAAAAACCCCATTTTCTTCAAAAAAAATACCTTCTCTTAAAACATTTGTGGCAATGGTTAGTGTGGGTGACTCTTGTACACGAGAAAGTGGGTTCGATCACTGCTCTGACACCTTACATGTTTTTCCACGACGGTCACTTCGCCATGAAACGGTATTTCAAAAACCGGATTGAAACCGGTGTAAACCTGTAGGTGAAACCACTCGTATACCACGGGCTAAAGCTATGAATTATACGTTAGCCTCACCAGAGAACCATTTGGTTTGCACCAAGAAGCTCAAGACGTTGCTTACGCCAATTTTCGGCAATTCAGGAGGTCCCATAGTAGACAACCTCCTGGCGGCTAGTCCTGGACACGTACCGAGAAGGCGTTCAGTGGATTCTTCATCTTCTTCATCGTTTCAGCTTCTACAGAAATCTCTTGTCTTGACCTTAAGTCTCGCCACATGTCTATCAATCAGGTAGTGTCCCGGCAAAAGTGAAGCAAATATTAATACCTTGCGCCTGGCTACAGACAGAAGTTTCATGGATCTCCTGCTATCCATTATCGGCCAGAGTTATCTTGCGCGTACACAAGATGTGCCATGTTTTCACCTCTCCTGCGTCATCAATGTAGGATAAACTTACAAGTTGCTTTGCAATTCATGGGGAACGGTGGTCCCTAGCCGCCCCAGCTCAAACGCTCTGCAATTCACCAGAATGCCCTTATGCCCTGCCACACTGGACCCGCACAATATTTTACGTCAATAAATGATAAATAAAGAAGCAAATATATTGGGGTAAATGTTTTATTTAACTATTTGTCAACTACTAGAGGTGACAGTCGACAAAAGTGCACTCAAATTAATTTTGCTTAAAAGTAAGGTACCGAAAAACGCCACTCGCGATCCGAATTTTCAATAACTCGCTCATTCTAAAACTCGAAATCCGAGTTAAAAAGATTTGAACTCGCAAAATCGATATTTATCAAAGATTTTTATTTTTTGGGTCGCTCGTTAGCGAGCTGTAAGAATTTTTACTTCATTTCCAAGATGTACTTCTATAGGTGGAAACGTTAGAACAGCAGATTTAAATTTTTTCTTGTCGTTGTGGTCCGACCTTATCAAATGTTGCTTATGACAATTTCCAAGATGTATCCAGTTCAGGTGGAAGCTGTAGAACAGTTGATTTAAATTTTTCTTGTCCTTGTGGTTATTGCGGACAATTACAACAATTCCTCCTGCTATAACGTGAAGTAAAGTTTGACAAGGTCGACCCTTGATATAAAAGTAAAATACCTGCAATTCCTACTGCTTCCAACTTCTTTTTTTTTGATATGTCCTGAGCGAGCTAAAAAGAGCGGATCTTCTGTTGCAAAAAAAAATCATGTAAGTAAAACTGACCATGCATGGTCACTTTCATTTAGCATGCGAGGGTTGATATTTATATTTCGGGTGCAGCAATAAAACACAATGATTTATCATTGGACATGGTTTTATTCTTTTTCAAAATATTCTCATATTTTCAATATATTTTGCATGCGCCAATTTTCGAAACACTTTTTCCACTCCGTTTGAGACACCTCCATAATATGCTCTTTGAACGCTTCCACAGCTGCATGCAGTAAAAAGAAGTCATTAGGTGCCAAGTCAGGGCTGTAAGGCGGAAGACCCATCAATTCGACTTATTGAGTGCTCAAATAGACCATTTATTTGACTTGATGTGTTGGAGCTCGCATTGTCCTGATGCAAAATGATCCATCTTCTCTTGTCGTTTTTCCTTATTTCTTCGATCGCTGTTGGCAAACATATGGTCGTATAACATTCAGCATTGACCGTCCTACGTTCCACTGAAAGCACTGTGGCCACATGACCGGTTATACCGAAAAAACGCGATTATTTGCTTCGATGTGCTTCTTCCACGAACAATATTTGTTGGATTGAGCTCGTATTGAAAGACCCATACTGTCGCTTTCTGTTTTGTTTCGGGCTCATATGCATAGATCCATGATTCGTCACCTGTGACGATGTTATACACTGCATTTGAGTTACCGAGGTTGTATTTTTTTAACATGTCTTTTGCTCCAAACGACACGAGCCTTTTTTTGAGCATTCGTCAAATTATGTTGGATCCAACGAGCACAAATCTTTTTCACGGCCAAATGAACACACAATATCTTATTGATGCTAATGGTACTTATGCACAAGGAAGCCTCAATCTCACGGTTTGTCACATGTCGGTCTTGCTTTATTAGTTCGCGGACAGCATTGATGGTTTGTGGCAGAATAGCCGCTTTTGGACGACCTACACGAAATTCATCCTGGAGCGAACGGCGTCCGAGACTGAAATCTTGGTACCAGCGATATGTAGTGGTTTTTGATGGTGTTTTATCACCAGAAGTCGTAAAAATCGTAAAAAATCATCACGCGAAAATTTTTACGGGTTTTTTTTCATATTTTGACCGAGATGAATTTTTCAACACACTGTAAATACAAGAAGTAGTGCTCGTAAGTGAAGACGTTCTATGTACGTTTTAAAAAAAATTCAAACTTTCTAACGGAAGTTCCAGTTTGCATCTGGGAAAATTAGTATTGCCAGTTCCCGCAATATAAATAGTAACCCTCGTAATTATGTTACTGTGTTTTTGTCTTTTTTGGTACAAAATTTATCTAAAAAAATTGCAAAACGTTATGATTATATTTCAAACGGGAATTACCGGGATCCCGCGAAATTAATTTATTTTTCCCGCTTTCCCGGGAAATGGAAAAGTCGGGGAATTTGCATTCCCTAGTTGTGAGGCGCGGCAAACAGCTATGAGAAGTAAAGTTTATATTTAGCAGTCGACAATTACTGACTGTTTATCTATTTATCTCGACCCATCACTTGTATTTGAGGGTTTTAAGGCTTCGATTATTAAATTAAATAAACTCTCCTCAGGCCGCTGTATTAAAATTAAAACCGTTATAAAATGTATTAAAATTGCAAAATAAAATTGTTTTTAAGATAATAAACAGAATTGTGCTGGATATGTAAAATTAATGTCAGTTTCGACAAATTGTATTTATAAAATTGTTATAATTGGAAATTTACACGCGTTCACTATGAGAATTCATTGTCAATTTATTGTTATTCGACATCATACCAGTGGAGCATAATGTGACCCTAATTGTCCGATCCATTAATAAATATGTGTGTTGGTTGTGTGAGGGGCGACTGCAATCGCACTCAAATGTAAAACCAATACTGCTGCAGAATTTCACACAATTTTAGGTCGCTTTCAGTGTCTGCCTTTTATCAGCATTTTATACAAAAATATGAATGGTGGTTGGTAATTTAATGTTTATACATTAATAAATACAAAAACTTGAAAATAAATACATTTAACATTTTTCAAATGGAACAAAGCAATTTATGTGGAACGAGTTCAATTGCAGCACAGAGTAGACGAGTACAAAATGAAATTGTTTCCACATTTCTGGGTTTCTAGGCTTCAGAACGTTTAATTGGTATTTCCGAATAATGAAAGGCCAAAATTAAATATTAATAAACAAAAAATATTAATTAAAATATTATTGAAATATCACAGACTAGCGCTTCAAATTGGGCTTATTATGAGCTTGAAAGCATTGTTGAAACCAAAAAATGAAAATAAATTATTCCACGAAATAAATGTAACATTAGGTTGTGGGCATTTCTATGGTTTACTAATTACTAACTACTATTAACAGTTTATTATTTAACGATTTCGAAATTTTGTTTATGAAGCGATAGATTAGTACTCTGAGGCAGCTGCAGATGTTCGTTTCCAGAATTCAATATATTTTAGTTAGTACGAGTATATAAGTATATGTCTGGTTTTTGTATCATCTTTTGTATATTATTTATGTCAAAAGTTGTTTTATTGCTCCAACAGCTTAATGGTTTATAAAGCGATATTGTACGGATCCAAAAGACTTTCACTCACCATATCCGAGGAATTTATGGACTCTATTATTTATAAGTTGCAGTACAATTTTCACTCATGACTACAACAACGATATATTACTCACTACCCTCACAATGGGTGTTAGGGATCTGAATAACCCAGCACAACTCTTCTACATATTTATCGTAATTCGGCATTTTATTTATGTAGAATACTTAATGGCATAAATAATTGAAAGCACTCAGTTAAGAAAACTTATTTATACAACGAATAACAAAATCGAAAATAACAAAATTGACAATTATTTAATAGTTTCAATTTAAACAATTCATAATCAAATATTTCAATTTATGTCATACCATCAAATCATGCAATTAAAGTTCGACCAATATGGTTCGCATTAGTGGTCGCTCGCATGTGTAATATGCACTCAGAAAAAATATTTCCTAAATTTAGGTTCAAAACTTCCGTAAACTCAGTTAAAAATATATGTACTCAATTGTAATGCATATGTACATAAAATTCTGCGGAAATTTGAGGAAAATCAGAGCACACGTACAAACAGAATGAATTTAAAATAATGAATAAAATATCCACAAGTTTTCTAGGACAAACTTTTTTTTACATAATTTATCAGAAGTTCATACTACAAGCTTCCAAGGTCAGGAAGTGCAAAATGGTTAGTTTTTGGTGGAATAATCGACAATTGGTTGATCGGTACTAATTCGCATATGTAAATTGCATATTAGAGTTTGTGTATTACATATACGATTGATGATCTACCAGTGTTGGTTGCCACCAGAGTAGGCCAAAATTGCATATGGCATGTTCAAAAATTATCAAAAATCACATGAAATTTCACAATTCTTTCTTTATTTTCTTTCAACCAAGAACGCGTTTTTCGATTTAATTCAAAATAATTTTATTTATACCATCGATTAAACCTTTACTGTTGCATGATATCGCCGGGATTTGAAATGTTCACGGGTCACAATATAGCATAAATTAAAGCTTAAAGTCTTGGCTATAATGTGGTTCGTGCAAACACTTTTTCTGTTGGTAATATTTTTAAATTATTGTACCGCACGCTGAAAAATAACGGCCTCTCTAACATATATACTCCCAAACATATTCTGCAGGAACAATGTATATGTTTGGAACAAGCTTCAAAAATATATTTAAATGTAAACAGTAACATGTTTACTGGCAAACGTGTATGGGTTTGTGAGGAAACATATGCGTTTTTCACCCCAAAACATCCATATACTGACGTGGAAACTTTCGAATGTTTCCCCCAAATCTACATATACTTACCTGGAAACATATGCGTATTTCCTCCCAAACATAATAATATTTAGAAAAGAATTATTGTTTGATTTCAGTATATATTTATTATTTATTATACTTAATTTCATTGAATAGGAATCTGTTGTTCTGTTGCTTCTCCTTTCTTTGTTGACCCTCACGTTTTTGTTTTCAGAAGGTTTCAGTTATGCGTTGATAATCACTATACCTTGGTACACAAACAATATATAAATCTAGCTCATGCAAGCCAAGCGTGGATTAAATACTTGTGTTTTTTTATTGTACTTATTTCACAAATGGTCCGCAGTTCTTAGGAAAGGGCTTCACTTTGGCATCACACATTTGTATTATATACGAGCCTTCGTTTATTATTTTTTCACTAATCAAACGCTTTTGATATCCTCTTTCCGATGAACCATTGATGACTGAATACACGAAACTAATACGCAATTTATCAGCCAAAAAAAAAGAAACACTGACTTCATCTGCAATTTGCACGCACACTCAGGAATATTTACGGATCACTGACTAAGAGAATAAGGCAAAAATACAGAAACACAATTACACGATAGAGTCTATCGTTGTCCCTCTTTTACTATCTTGCTATCTTGAGACTATAAACAAAGCAACAAACACAACTGTATTTGTATCACAAACACAGAAGTATTTCATTGGCAAACACGTATATTATAACATATTAATCATTGTGTCTCAAACATGTAATATTGAATAGCAAACACCATGTTTTTGGACACAAACATACTATATTTGCGACAAGCTTCTAACACACTTTACTTTTGCATCCAAACAACAAAAAAATACACATAGTCACTTCACATGAATAATGAAAATTCAATGTTTCAGGAGTTTCAGAAGGTATTTTTAAAATCTGACGATATACAGCGAAAATACGTTAGATTGTATATCCCAACTCTCGAGGCCAATACACTGTTGCACGGAACTCTCACGTAAAAAATAAAATGGATATGTCGACAAAAAATTCCTGCCAGAAACAGTAAGTTGTCTTCGTGAAATAACAATAATAGAGATCCCCTATAAAAAAAATGTTCCTGATCTTGTACGCTTGTAGTACGACCTTCTCATACATTAACTGAAACTAACATAAAATCGGTCATACAATTCAAATAATATCGTTCAAATGAGTTCAAAGGTACAGAATTTGAGGACAATTATAGTACTTAGATCTAGCAGAAGCGTATCCTAATTCATTTCAAAAACATTTGACAAGTAATTATATTGGTAAAAGATTTTAAGTTCGCATTTGCCTAAAAATTGTTCCAAATATTAAAATTCAGAAATTTTTACTTAATTTAAGAACCGAAGTACCTATATGCGGCAAACTTGGACATTCAGTGTTGAGAATTCTGCATATTACCTTCCCAATTCTCATTTAGTTAATGATAGCCATCGCACATTGTTAGTTGTCGGCCACACTGTACGAAACAAGGTTTATTGTCAGCTTGTCAGTTCTTGGGAAGACTGGTAATATATTTTCAAAGAAACTAATTCCTTATTTAATGAAAATTTTTTCCTACTTTTAAGTTCGCTATTCCTAAATTTTAAGGAATAGTGGTTTTGCCTGGAGGAAATAATTTACTTGAGAAAATTAGTGTTTTCCTTTCGTATGAGAAAATTATGCTAAAAACTAAGAAATGTGTAGATACTACGTGTACAAATTGTTTCATGTTTAAGGAAATTTGAGGTCTAGTCAAGGAAAAACTTATGATCCCTTTGGTAGGAAAAGTTTTAAAAGAATTTGTACGCTATTTAATGAAACACTTCCTCGATTTAAGCGCGCAAAAACTAAAATACAACTTTGTTTGAGTCAAAATATCTTTGGACACATACGAAATTCAATTTTCCTTAATTTTAATTTTTTAGCAAAAAGAAATCGATAACAAAAATTAGGATACAATTTGGGTTGGGTCCAATCGAAATTCAAAACCAAAAAGTTATTTTTAAAAAAATTTTAGAAATTTAAAAATTTCATTTGAAATTTGACATTTAAAAATGCTATTTATAATTTACTATATACCAACTGCAGTTCAAAAGACATCAATTGAAACTTAAAATACATCAATTGGACTTAAAAACAAACCACGTGAAATTTAAAACACATCAATTGAATTTTTAAAAACAGCAATTGAATACATATATGTACATATATACATATATTTATAAATTAGAGCGACTCACAACAAAAAGTTCGTTTTGTCCACCCCTCCCAATGTACCTTCTAGTATTAAGATCCCGTTAGGTATTTTTTTCAGTTTTTTAAAGAATTTTTACCATGTATACAACATTAGTATCATACGAAAATGTTTTTTAAGGCTCGTCCAACGATATATAAAAGTTGTCAAAACATGTCCTGGCACACCCCTTTTCCAGGGATATTCTGCAAACAAAAAGCATTTTTAAGTGTAAAATACGCAAATTTTTCTGATTTCAATGTCAGATTGAAATATGTTAGTCTTTAGTTGATTTAAGTAAAAACGTGTTTTAGTTTTTATTTTTCTAAATTTGCACTATTTCGCGATTTACAAAAAATTCAATACGTTGCAAACATTACTACGTTCAGGTATCAAATATATATAAAGTATATTTTGTTTTGATGAATATATTTTTTAACGTTTTAATACATTTTCGAGGTGCTCTTGAATATTTTGAATTACTCCAAACTGACAAAAAAATAAAAACTTATAAATTCGCTTTTTTGCAGAATATTACTGAAAAACGGATGTGTCAGGACATGTTTTATACACCGTGGCACGCGACATAAAAAACGATTTCATATGCTAATAATATTGTATACACTGTCTTTTGCTAAAGTAAAAAAATACCTTTTTTAAAAACGGTCCAGCTCACGGGATCTTAAAGCTAGATACGACATATTTTGGGAATCAGCAGAAAACAAACCAAGGTACATTTTGAGTGGCGGACAAAAAACACGTTTTCCTCCACCATACAGTCTGAGTCGGTCTAATACACATATGTTTATAAAATTGGTACGTAATTAATGAATCTTTAACATCATGGGCTCTGTTTGAAATTGCAATTGATGAATTTTAAGTTTGAATTAATGTGTTTTAAATTTCAACTGAAGACTTAAGTTTTGAATTTCAGTTTATATTTCTTGAATTTCAATTGATGTATTTGGAGTTTCAATTGACGTCTGTCAAAATTCAATCAATGTTTTGGATATTTCAAATTGTGCAATTAAAATGTAAAATTACGCCTTTGAATTTCAAATTCAAGGGGCTAAAATTTCAAATGGAATTTTTTTGAAATTTCAATGATTTGGTTTTAATTTCAATTGAAATTCGAGAAGTTCTCGAACTCGTTCAATTTAAGTATTCAGTAGGAGTAAGTTAAATATACGAATTATAAATAATCTGAACTTAATGATTTTAATAAAGCGGGAAATGTGAAAACCTGGTATCAGGGATTTTTGACATTTTTGTTGATTTTTTTGTTACCATAAAAATCCTAAATTTGCACTAGACTAGCGAGGATATTTGGATGGTGGTTTAGTTTGATGTTGCTTTTAAATGGCAGAAGTTTGAGAAGAATCCTGTCACCCAAGTGGTTCCAATTCTGGGGTTGAAAAAATTCAAAATTTTGGAAAGAACAAGTGAGAAATTAATTAAAAAAATTATAAAATATTTTAGTATATTTTTCAATTTATTTAAAGTTTTTTTTTAATAAGGTATATCACAATAAACTACTACTCCATAAAATACTTACGTCACTATTGGAAAAGATGTACTGCATTACGAGTTGGTATAATTATTCGTTCAACAAACATGGAGGAAATCTTTCAATCGATACATTTTTGAATTTATAATTAATTGTAATTTAATTGTATTGTAAATTATTAAAATAGACCGAAAAGCTTAGAAATGGAAGAACCATCAAATAAATAAAAGAATTAAGGCCTTATTCATACAATAAATCATTCAGTTATTGACTGCTTTGACATTTACTGTTTGTTTCTTATGTATCGTATCCATAAACAATGCTTTCAGCTCGGTATTCAGTCTTTATGAAATTTTCATTGCCATAAGAATTACGTGTATAAAATATAACGAAAACTTCATGAACCGAAAATTTAGCTCACTTTTCATTTGCTTGGTACTCAGATGTTCGCGACAATTTCGTAGACAAAATCAAGTACAGGGTTGTTACGCCATAGTTATTTCGTATAAAAACAATTGTTTGATAATTGTTTGGTACAGGGATTTTGACATTTCGATTATTTTTCCCGGTAGTTTCAGAGATATCGTTGAAGTTAAAAAAAAAAACAAATAAATTTATAAACAAAAAAATTGTTTTTTAAAAATTCATTAAAACAAAAACACTGGGACAAAAATTACAGTTTTACTCTAAAAAAAAGTTTGTTCAATATACTTTAAATCAAATGAGCTTTCTTTGATTAAAATTAAAGCACAACTTTTGATATTGCCAACAAATTACCGAGAAAACTGAATTGAAAAAATCTCAATTTCCATACAGAAATATAATTTTTAAATATGTGTGTTTTTGCTGCTGTTCTATTTATGTAATAAGTGTGTTAAAGTAATTGTTTTTAAGACACTGATTTCAGAAATTAAGGCAGATTTATTCTATCAGCTATACTTTTAAATTTATTAATAAAAGACGATTTTCCAGAAAAATAAAAATTTTTAATACAAAAATATTACATCATATTATATATATCATCGAAAAATTTTCTTTTATAAAATTTTCTTAAATTACCTGGTGTAAAGGGTTGATTTTTATTGCTCCAGCAATAGTCCGTCATCATATCGGCATCCCAGTGACCCTGGTACCGCCCCTCCATAGTACGAATATCTTGATGGAAACGTTCACCTTGTTCTTCACTGAAGTCTCCAAGATTTTCGGGGAAACTATCTAAATGACTGTGTAGATAGTGCACCTTAATGCTCATATTAGAACCAAGGTTCTCGAAATGTACAACATGCTATCCACGTGGTCCGAGTAGTGCTCAACCTTTTTGTTTTCCATAAAATTGTGTACTATCCAAACAAATTCATTCCAAGCATTTCTTTCAATATCTGTAATGGAACTACTAAAGTTTTCATCCTTGATTAACCGTTTCATTTGAGGGCCATCAAAAATGCTGGCTTTCAGTTCCTCACAACTCAAATTTTGCAACTTTCTACTGATATATCTAAAACAATCACCGTCCTTTGATAAATTGTTTCATAAGGCCTAGCTTGATAGGAGAGGTGGCAGTATTATGCGATTCCTAGGCACAAGTGGTTCATTAATTATATTCAGCTTTCCTGGAGCTATAGCTTTCTTTTACTCCAGTGTTGAGATCTGGCTCTGCTGTCCCATAAACAAATAAAACACGGATGTTTTGTGTAGCCTCCTTGTTGGCCTAGAAGAAAATTTACAAATTTCAAATCCACACAAATTAGCCACCGGTGTTCGTTGTACTATAACCGAGGCAATAGTAAAATATTCTTCTTTAGCTTTCAATGAACACTTATAAATACTACTTATTTTTCAACTGAAGTACATGTAAAAGTACTGGCAGGTGCTTATGAATGGACGAATCTGTAAAGAGTGGCATCTGTACCTGATTCAGCCTCCTAAAACCAGGGCTCAGACATGTTCATTAAAGTGTGTCTATTACACATCATTTATGAGTTTGTTTACGAACTTGTGTGTTTCAAATTTTTCAAAACTTTCCAAATAATAAACACTCATAAATGTGCGTGGAATTTCTGTAAAAACAGGTACTTTAATAAGACTTGACATTTTTTCCGTCTTGCATTTTTCAAGATTTGTAAAAATACAAAATCTGAATTTTTTTTTAGGTAGAATCAAAAAAGGCGAAAAATATGTTATCACCGAACTTAGCATAACTCATTCAATTTACAATCGATTTTTATGCACATACATGTTTTAGAAAGCTACTTTAATATGATTTTCAATAAAGCTAATAAAAAGCACAATTTGCTCCCAACCTATCACATTTGAGCGTGAAGAAAATTAAAATATGTAATTTTTTTTCTTTTGTTTTTAGTAAAACAGCCATTACTCAGCCTTTTTTTGTGATGTTAAAAAATGTGATTTTTTCAAAGGTAACAATTACATCTTTAAAAAAGCATAATTTTGAAAATCGGCTTATGAAAAGAAAAGTTATGATTTTTTGAACTTTAAATTTTTGGAAAAAATTCGAAAAAATTATCAATACCTGTAACTTACAAATTCGAGCTGGTGGAGAAAAATGGAGATTGGATTTAAAATCGGCGACCTCAAATTAGTAAAACATTGCTATAGACTCACAATCAACACACAAAAAGTTTCATTTGGTTCCCTTGTGTTATTAATGAAATATTTGCAAGGTAAATCAGAGATATGTGGTAACGCTGTGTACCAAAATTTTCTGTTTAGAGATTAATGGCAAATTGTCTTATGAAAATTTCGCAAGAACTGAATACGAGGCATTAACCTGTGAACAGATACTACAAATGACTGACAACCCTGTCTTATGTATTCTCACAGTGGATGTGCAATACAAAATACCCAATAACCAATAAATCGAATTAAAATTTTTTTATTTAAATTCGTCAATACATTGTTGGACAATTGTAAACATTAATAAAAATACATATTCAATAAATATGACAATTAATTCATTCTTTCGTATTAAATTTTAGAGAGATTTAATAGTTTTTATCCAATTGGTTGGTATTTTATCCGTAATGAGTTCTTGCTTCAATGTTTTGATATTATATGCATCACTATGTAAACAAAACTCTAGTCGATTTCGGAAAATTTTAAAATCGGAACAATTGTAGTTGTAGTTGTTGGCTTGGCATTACCATGTGTCGTTATAAAAGCCGCAAAAGTGCCCTAAAGAAACCCATGTGTTTACTTTGCTTAAATATTTGCTATGACTAATATGAACAACCATCCCGCTTTTGTCGGGATTGTCCCGCTTTTTGCGGGATTGCCCCTCATTTTGGTATCCCAACCCGACTTTAATCAATAGTAACAAAATGATTGTATACAAATTGAAAGGCTTTATTTTATATACATATTTAGTCCTTTTTTAACTAAATACACGTATTTCCCTAACATTTTTTCCATAAAACAAAAAAGTATTGTGTTCTGTTTTTCCGTTACAAACAGTTGGTCAGGTTAGTTGTGACACGTGTGAAAATTGAAAAAACTGCATTCTATTGCGTACACTTACAGTTAAAACGGCCTTTACGACCGGCTAAACGTTCAATATAAGAGGCAACCTTAGATAGAGTTTAACACAGGAGTTTTTCGATTGGAAATACAGGTTTTGACCATTGCCGCCTTAAATGTTTAACAAACTTAGCATAACCGTTTATGGCTGTTAGTGTTTTATTAAATTAAAAGTGGGTGTATTTGTTGTCAAAAATTCAATAAATGTTATACTTGCTTCCCTTAACTTAGTTGTCAAAATTAAGCGCTATAATCAACTATAGCAATTGATACAATTAAATAATTTATAATTCCACGCGAACTAAATGCTTAATTTGATCCAAGAACGTTAAATAGACGTAAGATTCAAGTCATAAGCTCTGGGACACCAACGCAAAAGTTTCCAGATAAAGACCCATATACAAATTTTTAGAAATAAACAAAGTTCGTTGTCAGCTAAACTTAAATCGGTTACTCTTTTTTTGAGTTTTTGTGTTTTATCAACTCAAATATGAATATGTTACATTGAAATTTCACTGATTCGCTTTTTATGATTCGAAACGGGTTCGGGAACTCACATTGCGGTTTTTATAATTTGGCGGAATCGTAACGTGTTCGAAACGGATCCGCTAAATCGCAATTTCACTGATTCACTTTTCCATGTTTTTAAGGAATCGTAATGGGTTCGAAACGGATACGCTGAATACAAAGTTCACTGACGAGGTTCGAAGCGGACGCGGCCGTAGCGGGTTCGAAGATGACGCGAGAACTCACATTTAGTTTTTGTTTATGATTTTACGAACCCGTAACGGAGTCGAAACGGATATGCATCCAATTTTTGGCCTATTGGAATCTTCCATAATTCAATCAAATAATTATTATTTTGTTTATTGATCTTTATTCAATTAAAGTCTTACAATTTATTTAACTGATGCCATCAATTTTTCTATCGGTGCAAATTCAAACAAAAATTTGATGTATAACGAGGATTTGATAATTGAAATCGATTTTAATTTTTGTCTTTGTATGGAAAGTAACTCTTGTGTTTGTGACACGTAGTGTTAAGTTGCGCAAAATGTTTTCGCCCAAATGGCGGATGTTACAAAAGCCAAAAATCATAAGACCCAAATATGACATAAATATTTGGATGAAATTAAAACCGTTCTGGATGTAAGAACAATTAAGTTAAAAAAATAACGATTACGTCCACACAAATTTTTAAGATATATTTCGTATAAAGTTACTCATTTGTTAAATGCCGCAGGCAAATATCCTGCGATTTTTTTTGAGGGTGCACAATTTTTTGTTTGTAGCGCTCAACTTACGAGTAATTTTATAGGAAATATAGCTTAACAATTTGCCTGCGCCGCTCATTTCATCCTTATTAAACGCAATTACTCCCATACAATATATTTATTAATTCCAATACTGATGTAAAACCAAGTATTAATTTAGATAAAAACTTAAAAAATTCCGCGCGATTTTTTTTACAAAAAAGAATAAATAATTTACAGAAGAAATCAACCTAATTCTTAAAGTGGTGGATTAAAGTAATACACATACATATTAGACCTTTACGCCACCGACACCATCGATTTTTGATAACGTAGAAATCGGCGCAGCGGCAGCGGCGGCGTGGTTTGGCGGCGTATAAATGTTTGTGTAATCTATCATATAATCGATCAATTAATCGCATTGCCCTAATTTACAACACGCGTGGTTGCACAATAAGCAACAAACTATAAACTACCCATAACCACAATCAGTATATTTTCTAATAGTGGAAGATAGTGTAGATTCTACCCACCCCCCCTCCACCGGACGGGATTGGAACGGCGATCTCCCGCCTTGAGAATGGTGAAGCCGCTGGGGCAGTTCGCCTACCCGCTGAACAGGTTGCGAGGGACTGCTAGCCCACGTGCATCGACTTATATGCGGTATATGGCTGGGGGAATCTATCCCCCATGATTGGGCTCTCAGTATATTATGTCCTGTGTTCGAAAAGGGTGATCCGTGTGGCTGATCCTACCATCGCGGTATCAGTCTCTTATCTATCGCCTATAAGGTCTTGTCGAGCGACAAAGGCCACTTATTGAGGACCTGATTTGACCTTATCAGTGTGGTTTTGGACCAGGCAGGTCCACAAATGACCAAATATTCACGCTGCGCCAAATCCTGGAAAGGCCCCACGAAGGGAAAATCGATACATACCACCTTTTTGTCGATTGCAAAGCTGCTTTCGATAGCCCCATACGGGGAAAACTGTACGAATCTATGTCTGAACTTGGTATTCCGGCGAATCTGAGCCGCCTCTGTAGAATGACGCTGACCAACACCAAATCAGCAGTGAAAGTGGGGAAAGACCTCACTGAACCATTCTGTACCAAGAGAGGACTTAGACAAGGCGACACACTTTCGTGCAATCTCTTCAACATATTAATGGAGATAATAA
Source organism: Phaonia tiefii (assembly GCA_963931995.1). Classification (NCBI taxonomy): domain Eukaryota; kingdom Metazoa; phylum Arthropoda; class Insecta; order Diptera; family Muscidae; genus Phaonia; species Phaonia tiefii. Next base: position 62,483,315 of record OZ008370.1, read on the forward strand.
TGAGAAAGGCTGCAGTAAATACGAACAAGACCATTAACACGAAAAGCCATATGTTGCTGGCGTATGCTGATGATATAGACATCATTGGGCGACATTTTCCGCGAGGTTACTGCAGTATTTTCAAGAATCGAAAGCGAAGGTGGGTCTTGCTGTTAATGGGGGCAGGACAGGGCTGATGGTGTCGACGACTAGGGAAACCTCTCGACTTGGTCCGCACTTGATCGTTGTCAAACGATTTAATTTCAACCGTATTGCGTGATTACCGATTGGCCAGTGCCCGCTCAGCACGCCAGTTAGCCTAGATATGTCTCCCCGATTATGGCTGATCAGAGAGTTAGTCCGGTGAATGTTATATCCCGGCCATGTGTTTCTGGATATGCGATACGTTACCGTCCTATCCCATCTGTTAGTCGCTCGTTCAAGGTAATGCAGGAAAATACCTCTTTTGACCAACCCTATAGGCGTTGCGACTGGCACCATATGGAGTTCGGTGGAAGAGGGTCCTGCCCTAGCTCTGTACCGGTATTCTGACGTGGTCATGGCTGGGCGAATCGGATTGGGCCAATTGCGTTGGCTAGGCCATGTTATCAGAATGGATGGGGATGAGCCAGCGCGAAAGATTTTTGATAACATATCCGATGGAAGCAGGAAAAGAGAACGGCCAAGACTCCGCTGGAAAGACCGCGTAGAAGAATCCCTCCGTATCCTTGGTGTTGCCAACTGGCGAGGAAAGACGAAGGATAGAGCCAGTTGGAGGAATATGTTGAAATTTGTTTAATTTGTTTGTTTGATTAATATGTGTAAGACGTCTGACCTCATGAGGTTGTAAAATAGTCAATAAAATTGAAGTATGTCACCTTAATTTCACATGAATTAACTTGAGCAGTTAAACGCCAATTTGAATTTTTCATAAAAACTCCAACAGCCAGTTCCGTTACCTAACACGTTACAGCACGATGGTCTTGCCGCCGCCAGGTTAGCCGATCAATCCGCCGCCACCGGTTTTTTCAGGTCCCTACGCCGCCGCCGAAGCAGAAACAATCGGCGTAAACCTGTAATACATATGACAAAAAAAATATGCAAAAAGAATTGAAAAAATAATCATAATTGAACTCATGAATATAACTCGGAAACGAGGCCGGTTACAACTCTCTTTTCCATGTAAACAGTTGGTCTGCCATCGAGAGTTATGCTGGGTAGTCCATCAATACATCTTGTTAAGTGTTTTATGAACCCATATGTCTTTATCTATGAAGTTTTTTCCACTTCCCCTAATACGTCGTTTGTCAGCATCATTTGTTTGGTCTAAAAACAAAAGGCAAAAAATGTGTAATTTTGGTAAACGAAAGAGCGATTCAGATACATGTCATGTCGGTAGTGCTTTATGATCACTTGCCACCATTAAATTGACACTTATAAAGAGTTTTAATGTTTATTGTTTTACACCCAAAACTTGAGGAAGCTGGTGCGGGGAGGGTACTCAATAGATGATGATTACTTCCTGAAGATATCACATGCATGCACACTCGTATGTGCATACATACAATAAAGTGTCCATACATCATTGTGTTTCTTAAAAGATCCATTAGACAAGGGGATTTCTTTCTTCTCATCCGCTGACATTTCTTTCATATTTCTCCATAATATTTATTTGTACACGTCGTTTTCATGATACATATTTGTTTCTTTTTTGGTTACATGACTGTCATTATTGTGTATGAGTTCGTCGAAAATGGATACGGTTTTTGTTGAAAATGCTTTGTACAATTTTATTAGCATGACACATCAACTTATGTAACTGCATTTGTGCTCTAAAATATTTGAGAATGTGATGATTGAGCAATTCTTGCTTTCGTTTTACGAAACATTTAACGAGGATAGTGACATGTTGTAGTTGGAGTAATCAAAAGCAGTGACACATCCAAAAACCCGGGTTTTTGGTTGAGCCGAAAAATGAAATTTAAAATAAAAATTCCAACATCTTTTACAACAATTGTGTTAATTGGAATATACTGAAATGAAAGATATTGATCTTAGTATATGGGCTGTTCAGAGGCTTATACGAGGGGGCTAACAAAAGCTCGCTTAATAGAGTAGAAAAAACTAAACAAAAAATGTTTTAATTTTGTATCTTTATTCTTCATCTCTTTGTATTTGTTCAACGTAATCGCCATTTATTTTGATAAATTTTTGAAGTCGATAAATCCACCTTCAAAAACAGGCTTCAAAATCGGCTTTTTGGAGTTTTGCAATTTCATCATTGACCGCATTTATTATCTCCTCATTGCTGTTGAAGACTCTTCCTCGCAAATTTTTTTGTATTTTTGGAAATAACCAGAAGTCGCGAGGTGCTAGATCTGTAGAATAAGGTGCTGGTCGAATTACTTCGATGCCTGACAGCGCAATAATGTTGCCTGTTTTTCCAGCAGTGTGCGCTGCCGGATTGTCATGATGCAAAAAGTATCGGCGAAGTTCCTTTTTTGGCGTTTTCCCAATAAACTTTGGAATACTTCTGGTAAGCAAGTTTCAGTATACCACTTGGGAGTTACCGTTTGACCTTTTTCTAAAGGAATAACAGCTACAAATTTCTCTCTGGTGAAGTAAACTGGCATCATTACTCTTGTTGCTGGGTTTTGTTGCTTTGCTTTATCGGGTGGATTTACACCTTCTGGGCTCCATGCCATGCTTCATTGTTTGGTTTCAGGATCGTACTTTTAAAACCATGCTTCATCACCTGTTACAATTTTCGGAAAAGTGGAGGACTTTCCGTTTTTGAATTTGTCAAGAAAATATTATATCTTTTTGACCTTCAGTTAAAATTCTAGGAACCCATCAGGCAGATTTTTTCGTGTGTCCAAGATTATTTTTTAAAATTCGCGATACAGCCATGGCATTCAAGTTCAGTTCTTCAGTAATCATTTCCTGGGTCAATCTTGGATCTTCGTCAATTTTAGACTTCACCAGCGCTACACTTACATCGTCAGTCGCAGATTTTGGACGGCCTTCTCGAGGTTCGTAAAAAAGAAAATAGTGCCCCTTAACATCCCATGAAGGGATTGGGGAGAGCTTCGCACAATCAGCGAGATGTGCGCTTTCAAGTTTTACACTCACTGATTGGGACCTACAGGTTTACACCGATTCCGAACGGTATTTTGAGAAGCATTTTCATGGCTAAGTACTCGATAGTGTCGCCATCACTAAGCGAGGTGACCGTAGTAGAAAGAAATGTAAGGTGGTCTGAGCAGGGATCGAACCCACGTTCTCATGTACAAGAGCCGCGCACACTAACCATTGCACCACCGACGGCCACAGAAAAACGACCGGTGTGGAAACTCCGGAACCACTTTGAAATAGTCACAAGGGATGGCGCATACACTCCAAACGCTATTTGGCATTCACTTAATATTTCCACAGGCTTGAGCTTACGCCGAAATCCAAAAAGAATAGTAAACCGAATTTTTTGCTGCGTTCGCACAGGGATATCCACTGGCACTGCTTTACTAATTTTACGTTTTCCTGTCTCCATTTTAAGCGATCTTTCTGAAAATTAGAGTGAAATATAGTAATTTTTGATTTGTATGTATTTTTTGATTTGTTACAAACTTATAATACGACAGCAACTAAGGGAACTTTTGTTAGCCCCCCCGATCTAACTCCAGAAAACAAAAAGTATAGAAAATTGGTAGATAGGGTTGGGACTTCTGTGCATTTTAATATAAAACTTAAATCAAAGTACGTTTTTCTTATTCCTCCATTGTTATGACAATAAACAAGGGGGTTTTTAATATGGCAACATAAAGATAGCACTATAATCTCGAACTTGGTAAGATGTGATGAGTAATAGCAATTAACATCTGAGCAGCGTATATAACGATCGTCTCAGAATCAATTTGGGAATAGTCTGAGCCATGACCGTCTACCTGTCTCTCTGTTTGTCGGCGTGTCTGCCCAAACGTTTGTGTGATCAAACTACAGCTGGCGAATACAAACCCATTTCAAAGAACATTTGTATATTAGGCCAAGAACGAGCCCTATTGTAAATGGGGTATATTCGTTTACGTTTGGAAGCTGAGTTCTAAGGGTCTTGTAGTCACGTTTTATTTAGGAATTAATCAAAATTGTACTCAGGCTAATAACATGGCACGTATTATAAGGCAAATCGGATCACTTTTGAAAACAGGACCCATACAAATTGTATCAACCCAGCTTGGTGCTATCAGGTCCAGAAGTAACAAATGCTAACAGATTTTGCTATGAAAACCTGTCATGGGGGTGGGGGTGTCGACTTCTCATAATAGGCCCCTGTTTAACAAAACCCCTTTACAAATGTGCCAACCATATATGACCGAGGTTAACAATATTTGGTACGATACGTAACTTTTCTCTAGACCAATGATAATTAATTTTGAAACTGGACCTTATCGGATCACATTTTGATCGTCTCCATGGTTTACACATGCTAACTGCTTTCAGCCAAATTTGGTTTAGGTCAAAGATGACGGATTAATCCAGCTGACACATTGACCTATATAGCTTCAAACTTAACATCATGAATAGGATCAGTAAACCTAGAGTGGCCCTGTATTCGTACAAAAATGCAATGGTTGGTCGAGGGGGACTGTCCCCGAAAATAGTTTACTTAACATGTAAAGCGTTGTCTGCACGATATTGCACTAACTCTGTTGACAAACGTCTAGACGATGACAATGGAGTGAATAACGGATGCCCTTCTCAAAGTATCTACCTAGGGTTGGGGTTGTCCACTACTATTAAATATGCTAGGCAGGCAATTTGCGACAACATCAGCACTCCGCCTAGGATTTCCTTCAATATAGATCAATAATCCCAATGATCGCAGTATAATTTTAAGAACGATGCATACTAGGAACGCATACTAGGGAGCGGGAAGAATTTAAGCTTCTATTCTGATGATTGCATTGTCGATTTTCCGAGCCTTTTCTAAAGGCGGGGATCTAGACCTTGAATGAAGCCCATGGTAGTGTGTTTGAGGCAGAAGTCATCCCAATCAGAGAAGTTGCATCCGTCAGAAGTGTAAATATCTATTTCGACGTCAAACTGCTATAAAATCTCTGTAATCTGTTTTCTTTACATCACTTCACTTCCTTTACTTTTAATTAAAAAATTGCCCACAACTGCCACGCATGACAAAATTAGATGGTCAAGCAGACCTATGTTAATCTTACCTTACATGTTTCACTGGATATTGAGTTGGGGAAATTTCTACCTTGTGTTTGGGTGTCATAATTAGTTTCCGAGCAACGCTATACTAAAGAATTCTCATTGCATTTCGAGTTTTCTTTGGAAAGAAAATGGCGCATTTTGCAATAGCTTCAGTCAAAACGATCGCTGATGTGGGTCTTTTGTTTCATCTAAAATAGCTATATGGTTTGCCAGGAATCTAAAAATGCATTCCAGTCCTATGGTAGGTTTGAAAATTTATTTTGAATGAAAATTTCATAGATAACGTTTCCCAGATCATAGAATCTACGAAGACAATTTCTTCAAGGTAGAAGGAGGTACAAAATATAAATTTTATTATCATAGAAAATTTTGTCCCATTGAAAATAAATTTACCCTGACTTCAGGTATTCAGGGTATAATCCTTTTACCTATTGTTTCTCTATATTACAACATCTGTTGTACAGTATAAAAATCTACCTGCTGTTCGGTACTTCCACTTTAATACCCATAAATTTTAAGAAATTTCACACTTTTCTACCGCAAATCCATGATTTTTCAAAAATCACCTAGAGTGAACATGAAACTTTCAACTTCATCTCGATTGGGAAAACATATGTACCCGTACGTGTTTATAGCTTTTTTTATAGCAGAAATTTCAATTTCAATGCATCACCGCATGGGACGTGTGGGACTTCACAGTTGATGAGCATTTCCTTTGCAGCCCAAACAGTTCGTCGTATATATTTTACTTTCGATTTCGAGTTAATCTTTGGATAATGTTTTCACTTCGATTTTCTGTTTTCTGTTTTGATGTATTTTTATGGTTTTACGTGCGATTTTATAGTGCTTTTTTTTATTTATGTCGTTGTTGTGGATAAACGTGTTAATTGTATTCATGCTGATGTTATTACTACATCCTCCATTAGCTTTTTATGGATTACATTTTAAACGGAAATCCATTGGATACAATGTGATATGTTGTTGTTTTTAATTAATATGATATGACAGTTTTGTGCCTCATTTCCAGTGGATTTACAACCATTCGGCCGCAGATGACATCAGATGCAACTGCATCACGTCATTGAATGGCGGCTGCGGTTAACCCAATGTACCACATTTACTTATAAAGTGAACATTTCGACGGCATTCGTTTGAATTAATCGCAGCAGATATTGATTTCGAGGTTGTGTAACAAATAATGGGCCTCCTCACAAACAGCCCATCATATCGATGTCGAACATAAATATAACAAACATTGTGGTCCAGTCTCAATCGCCGCGGGTATTTCCTTACAAAGATTAAGATACGGCACATAATGAAAAAAAAAAGGCAACAGTTTTGAATTGATCGCACATCGGTGCACATACGTACGTAGTATTTTTAACAGTGGATTATTAAAACCCGAAAAAAACGCATCAGAATTAAGAAGAATTTGTTTAAAACAAACTATAAGTCCGTTGTTTATTTAACAAAAATAAATTAATTTTTACACAATTTACCGGCCAGTGTACGAATAATTAATACATCGCGGTCTAATATATTAATTGTAAGATATCCCTTGAAGATTTGTCTTTCATAAGTAGGCAACTGGACTTCATTACAAACTCTTACGACAGATACTTCGCAAATGTTTACGCTACACGTTCTTTAGTCTGTTTACATTGATGCAATGACACATTTCGTACATTTGACGATTTTGTCGTTGTTGCGATGACTTTGCACATTCTTCATTTTCTTTCAGTGTTCGGGTAGGTACGGTTAGGTAGAAGTGGCTTTCACTCTTGACACAGTTAGTGGAATGACGACCGTTGCTATAGCACAAGACACCGTATTTGGTCCCCATCGTTGAACCTGCAAGTTGCTCTGGTTTGTTAAAGGGAGTTCAATCCATGTGATACCTCATCTCGATATTCTTGGTTGTGGTTGAGGAGGATATGTACATTCGACCCTGGCGAAGCCATTAGTAATCTACAATGAGGTCCTACAACCATTCAGCTCAGCTCCATACGTGGCTGTTAGATCCAATATTATATTGGCTCGTGAACGAGACGTGAACAACTCTTTTGCCCAGTATTATATCGTTCCGGAAACTGTTAGTTAGATTTTTAAAAAAATTGTCTTTAGGAGAACTCGAAACTTAAACTGGACTACGAAGTTCAAATATACAACAGTGTAATTAAGCCAATTTGGGCATAGGATTATCAACTACACTCACAGAAAAATTCGGTTGAGACAACCGAATTAGCCGTAACCGAAATAAGAGGTTGTCACAGCCACATTAGAGGTTGTTAAATCCGAAATAGAGGTTACAACCGAATTTAAATGGTGCCACAAATGGATTTAGATTTTTTTTAAATTATTAACTGATGATTTATTTTCTTTTTTTGCAAAAAAAAAAACGTTTTAAGAAATAATTAAAATAGTTTCACTTACTTTTGTTAATAACCTCAAAAAAAACTTGATATTTCTGGTTTGAAATACTTTTCATAGAATTGTGTTGTGGCAACTGGATTCTAAATTAATTCGGTTGTGCCTACAGATTTCTTGATAATTTCGTTTACAGCAACAGAATTGACGCCAAATTCGGTCACTGCAACCGACTTAAAGCTAAGTTCGGTTATTGAGACCGAATTGATACTTAATTCGATAGTTACAACCGAATTGATGACAAATTGAGATCCTGCAACTGTACTGTTGCCACATTCGGTTATTGCAATCGAATTGATACGAAATTCGATAGTTGCAACCGAATTGATAACACTTTCGGTTGTTGCAACTGTATTGATGCTTCATTCGTTTACTGCGGTTGTTGCGTCATAATTAGTTCGAAATTAGATTGTTCCAACCGAAATTTTAGAAACTGTAGTTGACAGAACAAATATAATTGAAAATTTAGTTGTCACAACTAAATCAATTATGAAACGAGGTTGAATCAACCGAATTTCTGTTGTGGGGACTGAATTCGGTAGAAGTCACCGCAATTTTGTGGTAGAAGCCGAATTTAGGGTTCTACAGCTTGTTTTCAAACAATTAGTTGGCTGGGTGTATGGGGTAATGCTGGTCAATGTTATCCAAAGAGTTCAGTCCAAAATAATGCGAGTAATTACAGGCGCACCATGGTATATGCGAAATGAGAGAGAGATACAAATTTAAAAATACTTACTTACTTATCCGGTCTCGGAGAACCCTTACAAAACGAAGATAACATATTTCGCCAACCAGTTCGATCTTTTGCTTTATCTCTCCAGTTGGCAATACCAAGTGTACGCAGGGATTCGTCAACCTGATCCCACCAGCGGAGTCTTGGTCTTCCTATTTGTTCTTAAGCCGGGCAATAGCTGTTCTGACCTCGTCTTGGTTAGTAGGGGGCAATAGACGCCGTCGTCCATATTGTGATCGATTGTCCCATCGTCATCGGATATCACAGGTACTAGTAGCGCGGAGAAATGCTCTCTCCATATTCCCAACATGCTCTGCACATCTGCAACGAGATTTCCGTCCTTGTCTTTACAGAAGGGGTGCCCTGAACCATGTCCATTAGTTCCGTTTTTATCTTTTTGGTAGAATTTTCGGGCTTCGCTTTTCCTTCTGTATGTCTCAATTTTCTCACTCTCGCGCTTTCTCCACTGCCGTTTCTTACGCCTAAAGAGACGGTTTACCTCCTTTCTCTTCTCCCTATACCGCTCAGTTGCAGTTCGCATTGCAATTGACTGAAGCATTACCATACGTGCAGCGTTCTTTTCGTCATTTGCTATGCGACACTCTTCATCGTACCACAGTTTATTGCGAAGCGGTTTTTCGAAAAAAAGTACGGTTGTTGCGGCAGTTTTTATAGAGTCGAAAATGGGTTTCCACTGCGCATCAGGATCGTCATCGGGTGGGGGTGGGTTCTGTGCCAAAAGTTGCGAGAGCTTCCTTGAGTAGGCTGTGGCTACCTCTGCTAATTGCAGCTTTCCGATGTCCAGCTTCCTCTGCGTCTGGTTTCGTACGATTTTCACTCTACTCAATCTTGTGCGAACCTTTGCTGCTACCAGGTAGTGATCAGAATCGATGTTAGCTCCTCTGATCACTCGTACATCCATTACACTGGATGAGTGCCTTCCATCAATTACCACGTGATCAATTTGGTTCTTAGTTCTTTGATCAGGGGATACCCAAGTAGCCTTGTGGATGTCTTTATGCTGGAATCTTGTACCACTAATGACCATGTTTTTTGCCGCGGCAAAGTCAATCAGTCTCATACCGTTGTCGGCTCTGTCAGCATCTAGACTGAAATTGCCAATAGCTGGATTAAACACATTCTCCCTTCCTACTTTGGCTTTAAAATCTCATAGTACAATCTTAATGTCATGGCAAGGGCAGCGGTCATACGTTTCCTCTAGGAGCTCATAGAATATGTCTTTGGTATCATCATCGTTCTCTTCTGTCGGGGCATGCACACAAATTAGGGAAATATAAAAATATTTCGCTTTTATACGGATTGTAGCTATTCGATTTCGATCACCCACAGGATTGAACCTAGAGACTAGATGTCGCAGTCTTTTGTCAACTACAAATCCGCAACCAAATTCATGTTTTTTCTCATGCCAACTGTAGTATATGTCGCAGTTTCTTTTTCTTGTGCAGCCATGTCCTGTCCATCGCATTTCCTGGATAGCGGTAATGTCAGCCTTATAACTTTCGAGGACATCTGCCAGTTGGATACTTGCACCGGATCTATATAGAGTTCTTACATTCCAAGTGCATATCCGTAAATCATGGTCCTTATAACGTTTGCGGGGGTCGTCAACAAATAGGGGTTGTTTATGTTTTCTGTTTCGTTTTTGTATTTTCACTGCCATTATGAAAGGCAAGCCCAGTCCACCGGGTGTTTGCATTTTGCCTACTGCCAGGATATTTGATTGCAGCCACACATTATGGATCAGACGCTGACCAGGATGCGATATGTTGAACCTGGATTTTCTTCTTTTAGTTTATATCCGCCGTTGGCCCGTATGTTTGGCTCATCCGCCTTCTAAGGATAAAAGAATATGCCCGATTGTTGGATGAGCTTCAGTGACATCAGTCACCTACTAAACCTGAGTTGCTTCGCATTTGTTTCGCCTTCTCACTCTAACTAGCTAACGAAGGTTTCCGAAAAGCCATTACCCAGGACATACTGCGTGGAAGTAGTGAGCTGCTTGGACTGCCCAATGAAGGAATCATTTCTGGCCACTCCCAAGTGAATGGCAATCAGAAACTTTCCACCTCCACGGACAGTCCCATGTCCTAGAAATTTAAAAATACCTGTGATAAAGGACGAAATCCACCGCATCAAACAAATTCACCAATAAAAACTTTCACAACACACAATCGCTCTTGCAAGAAATGTGCGAATAACCACAAGTTTATCCCGTCTATGTAGTTGAAATTTTCCAACACTCTAGTTTACCAGGAAATCCCGAACGAAGTGATACAGAGACCTGCTTCAACATCAATTAAATTATTAATATTGGATTAACCCCGTTTCGAGCATAAGAGTCAAACTCTTCCTGTTAGGCTTGTTTGGAGCAGATTCAATAAATCATAAGAAAGTCCTAAAAGAAAAAAGGAGGATATTATAATTTAAAATGCTCTAAACGTCGTTTTAGCGACCCGAGTGACACTTTAAAAGTTATTCAAAATTGATAGAAAAAAATAAAATGTTCTGCTTTAAAAACTGTTATACAATTTCACTGCTAAATTAAAGATAAAATTATTTTTTAATATTTCCTTTACTTTTCGTTCTGAAATCCGAACTGAAATGTTACAATTTTGGTAGCCCATAAAACAAAATAATCATCCATCAGCGCCAAACCGTTTGGGGGTTTTCTACGCAAACTATTTATTATTTGTGTCCTCTGAAAACATCATCCACCCGCTAGAGAAAATGTCGCAGTTTGTATTTTGTTATGCATCTAGAAACTCACTGGTTTAGTGAATTCAATCAACGACGACCTACGTTCATCAAAGAACTTAAATTAATTAAAATTGTCATTATCATTTAGTGAGTCCATTCGTCAGCACATTAAATTGATGTGTTTGTACAAATATATTCTAGCATCTTTGTATAACAGGGGTGTTCCTTAATTTGAAGCCAACGATTACAACATTTGCAAAATAAGGTGGCTGCATAGTAGACATACTCATATAAGGAATGTGGCTATGTATTTGTATCTATTGTTACATATTTCCAACTAGATATGTTTTTGATTAGCATTAACTGTTATGGAGGCACTAAAGGTAGTTGCTCACCCAAAGTCAGTGTTAGCTATTATCAGATGTTGGATTTTGATGAAAATTCACATTCGCACTGAGATGACGGATGCTGCGTCATCAGGAAAGTCGGATAATAACTGAAACTCTCACAAACTAAAAGCTTTGCCTACAAATGTGAGCGATAATGTCAGCGCTGACAACTTTTACCTGCATTCTTAGGGAACAAGAACAAGAGCTGGCATGTAACGTCTCTTCTAGCGTAGGCCTTAAAAATTTGAATTCTTTATATTTCCATGGTGGCAAAAAATGCCATTGTGATTGTTTCCAACTTCCCAATGTGCACAAAATACGAAATACGTTACGAAAAGTGAATTGTCGAACCCGTTTTGAACCCATTACGAGTCTATAAAAACATAAAAAGCGAATCAGAGAAATTGCGATTTGGTGAATCCGTTTCAGAGCAAAGCAAATTTGAAATCTCAAACATTTCATGAAGGAACCAAGCTCGCATTTCGGTCAAAACATGCTCTAATCCACGCTCCCTCCATCCCACACCTTTTGGTGGCGGATTTTTTGGCCTTTAAATTGAAGCCCCTGGTGGAAGAAGGTGTTACCTAATTTTTTTTCAAAAACACTATTTTAGATATGAAAAAAGTCAACATCTGATATTAAATTATTAAAATTAAATTTTAAAATGTATTTGTTTTAATTTTTTTTTAAATCAGATACCATGGAAACAGTAAAAGAATGAAGATCTTGATTTTGCAAAAAGTGAGTTAACACCTTCTTCCACCAGGGGCTTCCATTGCAATGTTACAGATTCATACCTGGGTTGATAAAACAAAAAACCTGAAACAAAAATTGGCTGACAACGACAATTAAACGAATCCGTTTCGAATCCCCAAAAATTGATAAAAGTGAATGCGTCTCGAATCCGTTCCATTTAAAAACAAGTAAAAGTGTTAAATTCGGCTATGCCGAATCTTTGATACCCTCCACCTTAGTGTTAACCAGCAAAATATTAAATTTTAAAAAGGACCTTTTTTAAGAAAATGTACTTTTTAAAAAAAAATAAATATAAGTTACTTGTTCACAAATGCAATTACTTGTTCACAAATGCAGGCTGCTCACAAATGCTCACAATGCTCACAAATGCATTGCTCACATTGCTCAAATGCTCGCATTGAGAATGTACTTTGAAATGTACTTTGAAATGTACTTAAGGAATGTACTTCAGAAATGTACTTAAGAAATGTACATTTCTTAAGTACTTAAGAAGAAATGTAGTTAAGAAGAAATGTACTTAAGAAGAAATGTACTTAAGATATGTACTTAAGAAAGAAATGTACTTAAGAAATGTACTTAAGAAATGTTCTTAAGAAATGTACTTAAGAAATGTACTTAATGAAATATACTTAAGAAATGTACTTTGAAATGTACTTAATGTACTTTGAAATGTACTTAAGAAATGTAATTTTTTTAAGAAAATGTACTTTTTAAAAAAAAATAAAAATAAGTTACTTGTTCACAAGTAACATAAAAAAGCATTTTTTGAAGAACTGTTAAAAAAAAAAAAAACAAGCTGGGACGAGAGCTGAACCAACAACCCTCAGACTCCAAAGCGCAACCCTTTACTCATCAGGCCACAGCGACCTTAGATGAAGTGTGACAAAACTCATATAAATGTATGAACACATGAAAGTACATCTAAACATTCTAAAGTACTTACCTATTAGAATGAACAACAAAGATTTTCAACATGGAAATTCACCACACGGCAAAAGGAGTAGTTTAGTATAAAATTACAATAATTAATGTAAAAATTTTATGAGTTTTGTTACGTTTCCAATCATGACATTTTTTCCAATGGACCAATTTCGCTGATTTTCAATGCCAAACTGCTCAGGAATACGTGGAACATTCTGGCCAAAAACCAAACCGCGTTGTCGCCGATTGAAGTCGTGAGAATGTTTTCAACAGACGGACAGACGGACATGGCTATATCGACTCCGGTTGTTATAAGGATCAAGAATATATTTACTTTATGGGGTCGCAAAGCCTTATTTCTATATGTTACAATCAGAATGACAAACTGATATATACCCTCTATCACTTACAGTGGAGGGTATAACAACCATCCCGAAACGGATTCGAATATGAAGTCTGTTGCGAGTTCGACGCGGATCCGAAAAAGTAGAAAAAACGATCCGCTTTTTCGAAACGAGTTTCATACGCAAACGGATTCGTAATGTTTTTATAACTGATTTCCATTTCGGACAAAATGTACAAAGATGTCAGGCCTTCTCGAGTTCGAAACAGATTCATATAGCACACTGGGTTAATTCAAAAATTTGTGTCTGTTAAGAGACGTTTTTCCAATTTTCTGACAGGTACCAATTTAAACATTTTAGTTTTTATGGACTATGAACGGGAATAGTCAATTCATATTCCATTTTGTACCATTCCGACAGAGCTTGGTACAGTTTTCACCGTATCGTGCTACTTTAAAATCTAAAAAGAGGTGGCAGTTGTCGATTTTTTTGGGTTTTAATTAGGATTTGCCGAAAAATTAATATCTTGTCGATAGTTGACTTTCTAGGCCTAAAGCCAAACTGATTAATGTTCGATGAGGTCTGCTACACACGGCTTTGCTCAAATTTGTGTCTTTCGCACATTACGCTCGAGAGGACCTTGTATGCGATGGATAAAATGCTTATTCCACAGTAGTTCGTGCATATATTCGGGTCGACTTTTTTCAAAACAGTGCACAAGTATGCTAAGACTCCAATCGTCAGGAATATATTCGTGATGCCAGATTTTGCATAAGAGCTGATGCATACACCTTTTCAATACGAGTACATAGTCGCCAGTTTTAAACAACTCAGCACCAGCGGCTTTATAGTTCTTAAGCGGGGAAATTGGAGTTCGAATTTCGCTATGGCTAGGAGGGGCCAGTCGACGCCTTCATCCTGTATTTAGTCAACACGCTCATCTATTTTTAAGCCTTCTGGGAGAAGTAAAGCGGGGAAGTGATCTCTCCATATTCCCAACATACACAGCACATCTGTTACAAGAGTCCCGTCCTTGTCTGTAGAAAGGGGGACTAAATTTGTTCACTCTCGCGCTTTCTCCACAACCGTATTTTCTTTTTAAACAAACGGGTTTCCTATTCTCCTTATACCGTCGTGACGCGGCTCGAGTTGCAGCTGACATACGTCCAGCGTTCTTTTCATCACTTGGCATACGACACCCTTTATCGTACAATTGTCTGTCTTTAAGCGGTTGTTCATAACCAAGTGTGGCCTCTGCAGCAGTTTTCATAGAGTGGGAAATGTATTTCCACTGCGCTTAGTTTTTCGTAAAATTTATAGATATTATGAAAAAGATTCATAAAACCATAACGTATTTAAGAAATGTATTAACAAGAAACGTTAAATGGTAATTGTCGTTATGTTGTTCCAGCAGTAATTGCAATTATGTACTATAAAATTCTCATTGCCTGCAGAGATTTCGTGGCTTATACTTTAGTACCGTAATTGCGAACAGTGGTTGATAAAGATCTGTGGATAAATCTTAAATAGCTTCTGGGTTCGCTATGGATTATATGGATTATACAGTTTTCATAAGATCTATAAACACGATTCAAATCCGTTTTTAAATAATTTCAAAAAATTTCGTTTTATAGGATGTTGAAGGTGTAAGATGAATATCGAGAAGTTTCCTAGCATTTATTTTAACATTTCATAGATGTTATGAATAAATTTCATAGTTTTCGATTTATAGAATGTATGAAAATGTTTCATACGATGAACGAGAGTTATTTCTTAGGCTGAATAATACTTAAGAAATTCATAAAATCGGTGGAAGATTTCATAATATTTTTACACATTTCCTGTGTAGGCCTACAATTGGTGTGTTCTGGTAAACCGCTTGCTTAGATTATCCTTTGTTTTGTATGGAGCACTTAGCGAAAATTTTGACGTAGAAGGCGTAGCGGCACAAATATTTCCGCTAAGTGTAAACACTTTTTTTCAAATTTGATGTTACCGTATGTTTGATTAATATAAAGGGTGTCCCAGTAAGAATGCACTTTTCCATTTTAAAACAAAATACGTATATTGTGAGAAAGTTGTGGTTTGTTTATGGGATTGTAAAGAAGACAAGTTCCGATTAAGCATGAAATAAAATATCCGTCAAGTGGCCCCCACGGCTCCGATGACAAGAAATTACTATTTTGTTAAAATTTTCCATGATTTTTTCACCGAGATATGGCTGTATCTCACCGACGACGCGTTGGAGCTCGGATTTGACCTCATGAATTATTTCAGGTTTCACAAAACGCTACGGGAAGAAATCGCACGGCGTTAAACAGTATGATCTTGCTTTTTTGACTACTCTTCGAATGGTTGACACATTAGGTGCACTTTCTCCACTGAAAATTCTTCGAAGTTTGCGAGCGTTCTCACCATAACTATCCAAACGTGATACGAGTATTATTTAATATGAAAACAAATTTAAAGCATAGAAGGAACCATATTAGACCGTCAATATCTTTGGACGAAATTCGTTTTGGGACTAATTAAGACGATTGAGCCATATCCGTCTGTCTCTCTGTCTTACTGGCTGGTCAACACGATAACTGCCGTAATTCTTTACCGATCATAACGAAATTTTGTCAGTGACTATTATTTGTCCAAGGTTTGTGTCACTTATGGTACCGCGTTGTCAATGCGATAAGTCGCATGAAACACTTCCGATCTTAATGAAATTAGGTTATAGGCTTCGTGTCATCAAAGCGTGATTTTCTCACTCCCTATCAAGATAAGTTGTGGGGCTGACTGGTTGTTCGGCAAGATAACTTCCGCAAAACCTAACCAATCTTTTTGATATTTGGTACTAGACAAAATTTAGTGAAATACCACTCTTCTGGGAGAAATGAGTCGTTTTTCCATGCCCATTCTGGTACCTCCCATACAAAAGCTTGGTGGTTGTCGGGGTTGTCAATGAGATAAGTCGCGTGAAACACTTCCGATTTTAATGAAATTAAGTTATAGGCTTCATGTCATCAGACGCCAGTCACCGATTAACACAAGGGTGATTCTGTCACTCACACTCTCACACTCCGCAAACCCGAACCAATCTTTATGAAGTGTGGTACTAGACAAAATTTACTCAAATGCGCACAAAAGGTGGGCGGATGACCGGTTGATCGACACGGTAACTCTCGTAGACTACAACCGATCTTACTGAAATTCGGTACTCGGCAATGATTTCCTGAAAATTAAAGTTTAACTACTGTCCACGCCCATTTTCGTACCTCCCTTACAAATTTTGGGCGGCTTTCCAGCTGGCCGACTCGATATCTCCCGTATACCACAACCGATCTTAACAAAATTTGGTTCTGATCAATACTTTGTGTAATACTGTGCAAAAACAGAGGAACAAAATCACCGTGCCCACTTTTGTACCTCCCATATAAATATTGGGCTGACAAGTGGCTGGTAGTCACGATAACTCCCCATAATCACTTAAGATCGTAATTCAGTTGGGTCTTGAATAATATTTAGCCAATGCTACTGTGCTATTGAGTATTGCCCAATATTAAATAGAACTCGGTCGCAATGGATGACTGAAATTTCTGTACTGGTTGTAATAAGTTTTAGCAATTATATCGCGTTGTTCCTCTGTCGCACAATTTTCAATAATCGGTATAAACATATCTGATAGCTGCCAAATTTCAGAGTTTCCACTTGCACCAAAAAAAATGGCACTTAGTTTAAAAGGTGCAATCTTACTGAGACACCTTTTAACTTATGGCTAAATATCCGTTTTCTTTGAAAGTTAGCAAGCAATAATTACTTGGTGGTACTCAAAACACGGCTGAATATAATGCTGGTCTGTTTTTTTGCCACTGATGGTTCTCCGTATGTGGTTAAAGTAGGCATGTATAGGTAATATCATTTTACCCGCAGCTTTTGCATGTTGCGTGTTCGGCGCCTGGTTTGCACAGAGTAGCAGAAGAAGTGAGATCACACTATTTTAACATTGATTAGAAATATACAAAAGATTATATTATTGTGACAATTTGTATGTAGTAAAACATGTCGTGGATTAGCTTAAAGGTGTAAGGAACGCAAAAATTGTTTTAAATTATCATAGCATGTTACATACAATTAGCTTATATCAAGGTCAATTTCCATTTCCCATCATTTCAGCCGAATACATTTAGCGTGTTCAAAAGAGTGTCCTAATTGTTGTATGTGTCGTATGTGCTGAAGTTCTGGAACAGTTGTATAACTGTAGTAGATTTTTTCCATACAAAAGTGTTGTACGATAGTACAACTTTTGCTGACATGTTTTTGCGGGGTACCAAGCGATCAGTTGATACCATTTGTTTACAATTTGTAGCAAGGCGTAGTAAAGAAGGTGGTTGCACCAACACATCTGATCGAGTTTGAATATATTCGCCTCGCAATTAGAGTAATCAAAAACTGAAATCCGGTCCACCGGTGGTGAGGAAGATATAAATTTAAGCTGAAAATGGTATACATTAAAGTTTGGGTAAAATCCTATATTAGGAGTTATGGGCCTTGTAGTAAAACAACATAAGAAAAATAATCAAACCAAATTAATTGAAAATTTTCGATAACTCCGCCGTTCAAATTATGAATAATTATCGAAAATAGTTTTTACATTTTCCCAAAATCCAAAAATCCAGATATGCAAATTAAGGATCTCTCCCTGATCCCTGAGCCCGGCCGGATGACTTTGGAGGCCCATATCTCCTAAAATACGGATTTCCCCCAACTTTTGTATTTAACATTTTGTGCTGAAAATCGTGTGTTATACCCCTTCCCCATAAAATTTTTGCTACGGCAAAATTTATTATTACTATTAAATGCAAATATGTGTGAAATGTTTAAAAGAAAATAATAAAAGGAATCATCAATTAACACAATTTATATTTTTTCTATAAAAAAACGTTTTTATTTTTTATACTAAAAATAACCGTTGCCACAGTTGTTTCAGAAATTGCACTTTTCGAAACAACTGAAAACCCGGTTTCTGGGATAAGCGTGTTCCTGAATACTCTTCTCACAATCAGCTGATTTTGACAATTTAATTAATTAGAAGTCGCCCAATAACATCTGGTGCAAAGTGCATTTATATCAAGTGGAAGAATTAGCACAGCTGATTTCAATATTTTCATGACGTTGTACTCAGCAACTGTCAAATTCAAGTGTATTTTGTTTTTGTACATGCTTTTTTTACTTTTATTGTTGATCTACATTCATGCAGAGTTTGACACAACGTCAGTACGAAATAAAAACAAAATGTCTGTTGTGTTTGCCTACAATTACAACAACGCCTAATGCTTCCACTTGATATAAATACACTTTGATCTAGTGCCACCACCTTCTTCAATACGCCTTGGATTGTAGTATGTGCATTTACGACAGGATGTTCACATATGTGCTATTGGAGGTCTTATATTTTATTACAACTAAGGTTGTAACCTTAGTACACCTTGTGAATTAACTAATTATGTTTGGACAATGCCATAGCATCAATTTTAAAAGATTTTTGCATTTTGGTAGTTTTTGATCTGTAATCTGCTTTTTAAATACCAGTCATTATTTTTTGCAGTTTCTTTCCATGATCATTGTTAGGGAATTATTTTAATTTTTTGTGTTTTTCATGGGGTTTTACGACATTGGGTAATTATATAATTTGTCGCCAAAGTATGAATTACCACCTTTAGTATGGACACATCAATTTTTAATACTATTTCGGTTTCAATTATAAAGTGCACGATCAGTAACAAATCTACATTAGTCACCTTGACTTCAATTGATTACCATTTATGAAGCAATAAAGCTTTTTGTTTTGGAAACATTATCTCCCCTTTGAACAAACAACAACATTTATGTCGTTCTCTTTTCAAAATTTCCAGTAT
The DNA here is from genome assembly GCA_963931995.1 of Phaonia tiefii. NCBI lineage: Eukaryota > Metazoa > Arthropoda > Insecta > Diptera > Muscidae > Phaonia > Phaonia tiefii. The sequence goes on from OZ008370.1 coordinate 62,502,711, forward strand.
TACAGAAGTAATTTTCAATACATGTGAAGGGCGTTAGTTGAAAAGAAAAGCACAGCTATTCAATATACATATGTCCGTATGTCAATTAGCGTCTTCCGATTCCGGCTATGTCTGTCTACAGCGACCACAACCCATTGGAATAAATTTTTATAGATTTTTCAATTAATTTAAATTTATTACACAAATAAACAATGATGGTGATGTGATGAAGATGACGATGGCGATGGCGATGGCAACGGCGATGACGACAACAAATACCATTATAATGACTGTAGATTAATCCTTTTAATGTCGATAATGTAGATTGGCTAAAAGCACGAATTTTATCACTGTCAAATGAACTAAATTTAAATGTGTTGTTTTGTTACGTAGTTTGTCTATGCCTACTGCCTGTCCATTTTGGTCTGCTCGGCGAACGGGAATATGGACAACATACGATTTTTAATCACACCAGACCATTAAATGGACAACTAGAAGAAGCGTGCCTGAACCCTATAACATTAAAGTGTCGTTGTTATTGTTGTATTCGCCATGAGAGTAAAACATAACAGACATCATTGAAAATGTATCTATAAAGCTACATTTACTTTAGATGGTGACATCGAGGTACGAGTAACAATGTCATATGCGTATTATCGCCAGAAAACAAAATGAAAACGTTAAATGTTTTATGTACATAAGCACATTAAAGAGTAAAGAAGAAGAACAAATACGACGATAACTACAAGTGAGACGATAAAAAGGCGTCAATGGCAGACAGTCTCCAGTAAGGCGACACTATCCAACCTCCACTCATAACAACATTCATTGTTACAATGTCATTGTAAGGTTTTTAAGACCAAATCGAATACTTTGTTTGTCGCAAACACTTGGCTCTACTAACACTGAGTGATGATCTTAAGGGGATGAAAAAATTATGTTTTATTTATGAAACAAACTATTGAAGCAAAATTTAACCAATTACGAAAACCATTCTTAGCTGGTATTACGTTTTCATCTCTGCCTTGAGTTGAATATATACGATTTTTTTTGCCAAATGTATTTGTCGTACTATTTGAAGAAGTTTAGTCAACGATGTACCAAATTAGATTTCTTGTAAGAGAAATGTGTATAAGAAATTCAGTTAGGCTTCGGTTGTTCCTCCTTTTTACACAATTGACGGAATCAGACCGAATAGTACTTGTTGATAGAAGCCGAATATTTCTTCGGGCTCTCTTATTGGAGTCTAAGGTGGTCGAATAGTAAAAAAAATCAGAGCATTTACTATCGACATGTCTTCAATTTGGAAAGTTCTGATAAAATGTCATATTTCGAAATCGAGAAGAAAAATATCGTTGTTTAGTCGACAATACTTACATAAGTACATGTACTTCGACATCATGTTTGGTGAAAATTATTAAATCACGCGACTTTTCGATGCACACAAAAAATTAGTTAGTTGACGTCTTCCTCATATAGTCAACATAGCCTCGAAATTTCATCATTAAAGCTCATCGCCTTAAATTAGAATGAATACAATTCTACGACACGCACTTTACGGCTCCCCTCATAAACTCCAAATGCTATACCTTTTCCACTAATCGTATTTCGAAAATTTAGGTGGGTGGTCAAAATGTTGATTTCCACCGCACGCCACGTCTGTTATTAGAATGCACCAAGTCTGCTCCGACTTCCATATGTCTAGGTTATAGCATTTGGTCAGAACTCTCATTAATCTGTCGTCTCCAATTATAAATTTTCGGAACTATTCTTCTAAGCTGAGTTCGTCTCTGAAAAGGGAATAAAAACTCCAAATGTTATAAACCTCAATTTCCGTGTCTGGTCAGAATGCTACCGTCCTAATAAAAAAAATGGTTAAGAAGATTTTAAGATTTAATTTTACCCCATCGGATTCCAAAAACAATTCTTTTTAGCTAATATCTAATCCATAAGGGGAACGTTCATCGCAAATTGATTAAGTCTAGTTTCTCGCTTCTGGTTACAACGTCTATTATTTACATGTCCTTTATTTATTTAGACAGAATACACGCTGAAAAAAACGGTCTTCATGAGAAATTGTAGATACCGAGTATTTGTGTCAGACAACGATTGACAAACGTGAAACGTCGATTATGATTAATCGTACTAATTGCCATGATCCCGTTTCTACTGCACCCATTTCGAGTGTAGAACAATCGCTTGTAGCTATGTATTATATGCTGTGTTAATTTCATTATTCGAGGATCACTCCCTTGGTCAGAATCCTTATTAATCCGATTTAGGGTCAAGCCTATTTCTTTCATCCCAGGTGAAATTTCCAAAATTTCCTTCTCAGTTATTTCTCTTCCTTTTATATATGGGAATTAGCATTTCATCAGATTCCACCGCCCCTATTTTGAATGTCGAAAAGTCATTTTAAAGCACAAATCTTGTGCAAAATCGGAAACTCCACCCCAATTTGCATGATTCTCTCGTCCTTTTTAGAATTTCCAAAACTCTCTTACAGGTGATGTCTACGAGCAACGTTCACCCAATTTGCAAGTCTAGCTTCAGGCGTCGGGTCAGAACGTCGATTAAGTCTACTTAATGCCACGCCTCCATTTCTAAACCACCCAATTTGAATATCGAAAACGCCTTTATGGGTACAGGTTAATCTTTCGTGGTAACGTCCACGACAAATTTCATGATTCTAGAATTATTCGTTTCCACATGATCCGTTTTACTCTGAGTTAGTGACACGCCCAATCCGCTCGCCCTGATTTCAAATTTTCAAACTCCTTTCAACGCTGATGTGGATGTTCCGGCCAAGATTTCGCAATATCAGCTTCAGCCGTTTGATTAGAACGCTGATTTGTTCCACCTCCGGATTCTACCGCTCCTAATTAGAGTTTCGAAAAGTCCGTAATTAGTTATTTTTTAATTCTTAAGAGAACCATACTCCCAAAATTTCATAATTGAGAAATGACGTGGTTGGTCAAAATCATGATTTTTCCGACTTAGTGCTACGCCCGTTTCTACCGCACCTAAATTACGGTCTACAATATTAGGTATTCTTTTGCTGTCTTCTAAGAGAGAAATTCTCATAAAATTTCATGATTCTTGGAAGACGCATCTGGTCATAACGCTAGCTTCTCTAATTTTTAATTTCGAAATATCCCGAATTTATTATTTTTCATTCTTTAAGAGGATCAGACATCCACAGTATATTTGATAATTAAAGGCTAACGTGTTTGGCCATATCGCTAATTTCTCTGGCTTAATGCGAACCCATTGCTACCGGCCCAAATTAAAATTTGGAAAAATTTTGTATCTACTATTTTTTATTTTCTAAGAGGAACATCCGAAACAAATTTCATGATTCTAGGAAGACGCATTTGGTCAAAAGTATAATTTCTCTGATTTTGTGCCACGTACATTTCTATCTCCAGCAATTCCAATCGCAAAAAATTCCTTCCTAGCTGATGTCTGCTACTTAAGAGGAATGTTCACCCCAAATTTCATCATCGTGTCTTGTGCCTAGTGTATTCAAAACCGAAACTGGTTAACCGAATTCCGGTCGGTTTCACCGGTTATTTCAAGTTGATTAAGCGGTTTTTTCGGTTTTTACACAACTGATATAATACTGCAGACTTACACACCTGAAGCCTTTTTCATAGCTCATAATGATTACTGGCCCCATCAGACAGTCACAAATGACTTTGGTAAGGAATTATTTCGCCAATAATTTACTGAAATTGGTTGTCCAATGGCATTAGGTGTCATATCTGCCAACTACGATTCAGACCTAAGTTCTGGATCTAATGATAACACAGGTGGTATGTTACAAAACAGTATTCACAGTCAAAAAAGAAGTACAAAACGTCCAAAGGAATATTTGGTCATCGATGAATTTGTCTAATTGGGTAAATCAAATTTGTATGAGAAGAGATAGGTTGAATAAAATAAATAAATAAATAAGGGGTGGAAAATGTAAAATGTGGGACTAGAACCTCCCGGTATTTCGCAGCAGATGACCCATTTCAAATCTATGAAGTGACGGATTATTTGTTAAAGGCTAGACAATTTCAAAATGGGTCACTTTACGCTCTAAAGGATATTGGGAAATATTAAAAACTTTCTTCCAAAGTTCTGAGTCTTCAACTCAAACTGTCAGAAAGTTACGAAATAAATTCGACTGAAATAGAGTGCCATCAACACTTCAACAAAACTACTCGTGCACGCGCTCGACCCGTGCATTCTGTGGAAATTATTGGCGCTTTAGCTGAATGTGTGTTTGAACAGCCGTCAACATCAACTCGCCAACGTTCGCAGAACTGAACATTTCTCGGACTTTTTTCGCAAAATTTTGAGCGTTTTACGGAAAAATCATATTTCCTTATGAAGCTCATTTTCACCTCATGGATTACGTTACCAAACTAAATTGTCGCATTTGGGGCTCGTCATATCCACATGTCGTCGAGGAGAAATCGTTGCATCCACGAGTGACTGTTGGGTCCGGTTTTTGGCCAGGTGGGATCATAGGCCCAATTTTCTTCGAAAATGAGCAAGGAGCCGCCGTAACCGTAAATGACGAGCGTTATCGTTCCATGCTCCCAAAGTTGAAACCGTGTTCGCACTGTGTTCGCACTGTGTTCGCAAACCGCATAATCAACCGAAACCTGGAAGTCCATTGGCGATTTGAACCCGTTAGACTATTATCTCTGGAGCGCCGCAATATATAAGTGTTACACAAATAATCCCGAGTCCTTTGAGGCCTTAAAACCCGAAGCAAATTAAATAGATAACCAATAAAATCATAATTTTGAAAAAAAAAATATTAGTATTTTTTTAAAGCGAAATTAAATTCCAAATTTAGTTTCCCATTACATCCCACTTTGATTGGGACCTGCAGTTTTATACCGGTTCTGAACCGTATCTTGTCAAGCAGTTTCATGGCGTTGTACTCGATATCAAAATTCATAGAGGGGAATTAAAAATAAACGGTGTTTAAAAAAAATGCATAAGTGACCATTTTGTCATAAAAACCGAAACTGGTTAATAACCGGTTTCTTCACCTAGGTTTAACCGAAAAACCGGTTTCACCAAAGTCGGAATATTCGAAGAAACCAAAAACCGACATTTTTAAAAAACCGGATTTTAACGTACACTACTTGTACCGTTTAACCGGGCGCAATTTACCCAGGAAAGAAAAAAACCGGATTTTAACGTACACTACTTGTACCGTTTAACCGGGCGCAATTTACCCAGGAAAGAATACATAACGTTTTTTGATTTATTGGTTCAGTTTTGGTATCGACGAGTTCCACTTGGGAATAAAATTAAAATGCATTCCGACCAAAGTGAAATGTGCCTTTTATACACTGCAACATTGTCTTCACAAATAATTTAAAATCCTTCACAGATTTTATGAAATTCTTCATTAATTTTCAGCCAAATTAAAAATTCATAGTAGCCAAGAAATATTTCCAAAGATTTTGTGACATGAAATCTATTGCAGTTGTTTATTACATGTATGAAACGTTTTTGTAGATGAAATGACAAGAAATATAAGAAATTTGTATGTTGCATATATGAATGAGGCCTCTTGCTAGATTCTATGATGCCAAATTTATAAAATGTATTCCTAACTCCCCTGCACCATTTTAATAGACTTCATTAAGCCTGTCATAGAACGCACCTTGATGATTTCTAGCAAACCCTTTAGCTATTTCAGATCAAGCTTAGAACGATGAGGAGCTAGAATTTAGGGAGATTTACGGGTTGTCAGGGTCCATTACGTACAATTTAGTTCGAGAGAGGGAACAAGCAGTTGTTCGTGTTTGTTGAATGTTTATTTTAATATTTTACCTTACACTAATGGCGATTTCGTTTCGGATATTAGGAAGTCGATGCCAGTGGATAGAAATATTGCAGTACTCATCGTATGGCGTCCATGAGGTTACGTTGGTTTCAGCTGTAACACAGTGACATGCTGTGATAAGGGGGCGTAGTCCTGACTTTCACGTTAGGTCGACCTAAATCAGCCTTCTTTTGAAAAGAGATTTCGGAGTGTGTAATAATTACAGGATGGGATAATCTTACGGATAACCCAGGACTAAATGTAAGGATAACGAAGACTAAAAGTACAAGGTCAGATGTCGTGAGGATATTAAATCAGATTCACACAGGCACGGCGTATCCAATAGAATATACAGGACTTATTACTATGCGAAAGAGTATACGGAGAGGATAACTACAGGATTAAATTCAAGGATAACGGGGGATAAAACTCGAAGTCCATGTGTCGTCAGGGTACCAAATCGGATTCCCACAGGCAGGGTGTCTCCGAACAAGTATACAGACAGGATAACAACAGGACTAAATTCAAGAGTAATGTGGGGTAAAACTACTAGGCAAAGTATCGTCAGGATACCAAATTGGATTCTCACAGGCAGGGTGTCCCCGATCGAGTATTCAGAACTTATCGCTCTCTAGGGCACTAGTTAGGATTCCCACAGACAGCTCAGTAGCTTGTGTGGTTCAGCTGTTCCCGCTCAGCTGTTGGCTGATGTCACTTTCATCTGATTGTGGTGAGTTTACCAAAGGTGCATAAAAGAACCAAAAATGCGCATTTTATAAATGGGAGTTTAATTTCCAAAACAAAATAACTCCATATATAACTAAAAATTATGATTCACAAGCACAAAGAAAAATTCCTCATTAGCGAATATTTTGAAGGATGCTGTTCAAAAAATACTAAAATAATACAACGAATATTCTAAATGCAATTAGTAACTAAAGAGTTCTCGAAAGAATTACTTGAAAAACGATACTAGTACCCAAACACAAGACACCGAATATGAAACATTTCTATTGAGACTGTGGAGAATAAGTTATTAAACATTTTTAGGGAAACGTTACATAAATTTGAAAATGTTATGCAAGATTTGCATAATGTCCTTCCTTTCCCTTGCGAGGGTTTTTATTAAGCGGTCTGCTTTTTTATTCTGCAATTTATGTATAATATTATCTATATTACACAGTAAATGGTTTTGAGCTCGGTCAATTTTAATAAAAATTAAGGTTTTCATTAAATCTACGAAAGTTACGAAAAACTACACAGGGAATACTCAAGATGTAAATAGCACAGGTGGATGCATTAGAACTGCTGATATAATTTCTTCCATGTCATTATATCATTTATTGCGGCATTGTCAAACTCAAATATATTCGCTTTCATTGTTGGTATTTATTGTGTTGAATTTGACACGTTAGGCCCTCCAAACAAAAATATAATGCTTGCTGTTGTTGCTTTCAATTACAACAACAGCTCCTGGTATAACCTGAAATAAATAAATATTGTGACTTCTGGAGATTTATTGAAGAAAATTGTTGCATAACTATTACAATGATATTTTGTTCAAGGCGAACATACACTGGGTAATTCTGCATTCAATTATCTGATACCTGTTTCATTTTAATTTGGACTACTAAGTTGGCCAACTTTTACTCTCTCTGACTTTCGCGCGTATACTTAATTGAATACCGTTATAATTTCGCCATTCTATTCCAATGTGTGATGTGCTTAAAGTAAACCAGAGTAAAACCGTCGATGTTTTTTAAAAAATGTATCTAAATAAAATATTTCGAACTAGAATTAGTTTGTCCTATTTATCATTTAGAAAATACGACAAAAATGAATAAATCTCACTTTACAGCAAATATATATAACTTTTGTCAGCGTTCGAAGAGCCTCGACAACTCTTGACTCAACACTTGAATGCGGATCCAGGGTCTCGGCGAACACAAAACCCAAAGAGTTGGGTAAACGAAGAGACACTACACACAAAGAAATCGTAATTTGTATATCGCGTTCGTCGTCGACAACGTTCACGAATTATGCAACTATACTAGAAATCGATAAAATGGCAATAAACTTATTTATGTTCGCATCATTTATGATAATGTTTTTCTCACAACGACAACACATAATTTGAGATTGTATTAAGAGCAAATACTACGCGAGTTATTAAACGAAGCAACACCGTTTTCGAACAAAGAGTTTAAATACCAACACACTTCTTGACATAGAAAGCAAGCAGCATTTGCTGCTCTAAGGCTTCCATGAGCACTTCTTTTCTGTACTGCTTGTGCTCGTCTTGGAGTTTCATTCAAACACTGACTTTTTCTATAAAACCATTTCTACGACACTGCCAATTTTAGTCACTCGTTCTCTCCCAAATACCAGTTTGTTGAATGGCTGGCGAATATTTGTGCCATCATCACTGGCGACTCCAGTTGTGGTTATTTACTGAAATGCCATGACAGCAGGGATTTGAATAGTTATTGTAAATTGTTTTTATTGTTTCCCTCCTAATCCTGATGTATGTATGTATCTATTTTTGTTGATTTGATGGTGTTTTAATAATCATACATACATATACATACATATTCCTAGATTCGAGTTTAGTGGTGCTGACTGTATTGTTTTTCAATCAAATGCCATTAAGTGCGATTATATATAAAACTGTTATAATCTCTGATTCGATGTAATTGTCTTTTGAATGCCGAACAAAATCAATCAACTGTGACACCAACAACAATGGGACCAAAAACAACAACAATACTATCAAAACGAATAGCTACCAAAGATAAGAACACAAATTCCAATACATCATATTGTGTACATATATCGCAAATGAAATGCTATTTTTATTCGTTTAATCTATAAAGCGAATCAAGGAAACTAGTACCAAACCCAAATATAACAAATAAAACCACTAGCTATTTATTTATAGCTGTCTTTTCTGTCATAAATTCAGAGGCAAATATTCAAGACTCGTCATAATTCAAAGACGAAAATCTGACAAAATAATCAAATTATTTAAATATTACGAGTTTAAAAATTTCCATTTCAAAATTACTTAACTGTAAATTGTTAAGCAGGTAATAAATTATGCATACAGTGACGTTGTTGTACAAGTTAGTTGTGTTTGTGTCGTTGTAAGGACTGCCAAAAATAGTATTAGTATTTCCCCGATGTTGAGGACAAAGTTCTTATAATAGGATACAAAAATGTTTAGCGAACAGAGTAGACTGAGAGCCTTAAAACGCTAGCTGTAATTCGTGTAGGAAGCTGGTGTATACATTACGCGACAACTTCATACAACCATACATTTGGTCTAGTATATTTATTGCCAATACACTGATAGGCAAAGTGTCTGAGACACTGTGCACAGTAAACCATTTTCAGGTATGGCGACCAAAAAAGTATTTTGATATACAAATCACAACTAATTCAAATATATGACAATACTGGAATTCGTAAAAATTTATTTTCAGAATCAACGAATACAATGACAGAAATATCATTTGAGCCGACTGACCCTACACTAATACACACCTATATACATTTATTCTCTCATCTGACGCTTCATTTCACACTCTTCGTCGTGGGTTTGTGGAAATGAGGTAAATTAAATTTAAAATGAACTTACACCAGGTGGAGTTACAAAATATGTTCACTTAACTTGTTCATATCGTTTTGGTGTAGAACTGAAAAATGTAAATGTATTGTGCACTTTCTTGTTGACTTTTATCGTTGGTATACATTTGTATTGTATTTAACACAACTAGTTTGCCACAAAAACACGAAATTCGGTTGTTGTTCCTTTGTTGGACGTTGTTTACTATTGCCTCTATCTGGTATTATTGAACCCATATTTTGAGCCATCCAATGTTTACTTTCCACCCTACTTATGACGTTTAATGTATTGAGAGAATAAATGTATCTATGTATGTATTAGTCTATGCGACTAACTATATAATGTAAAAATTGTCGTAGCAAGCTGTTAACATAGAGTAAATATTTACCTAGAGCGAACATATCTCTCAGCGAATTGTTGGCATTAGGCTTAGTTTGATGTGAACGTTGGATGTTGAAAAGTATTTATTTAATTACAGCAGGTAGAGGGACTAGTTCAAAACAACCAACAAGAAATAATAAGAACATTTCTTGATTGTGTGTTAAAATTGTTGTATTCAATACACACAAATGTATTCTAACAATAACATGCAACAATAAAGTGTAGAACAATTGACAAAAATATTGATGTCAGGAGTTCTTACAACTCCACCCGGTTTGTTAATATTTGTCGAACATCTCTCTATCACACCAACCAAATTTATTTTCACAAATTTATTTCATATAAATTGTAACATTTCATATATCTGACTTTAACCGCGAAACGTGTCCCAAATTTTAGTCCAATTTGGCTAAAATTGTCCGCACTGAAATTCTAGACCTAGACCTATATTCCTACCCGCACCCCTTAAAAGTCGAATAAACATTTTTTCCCATACAAGCGATTATCACCCTAATATTTATAGATATGTATAGATGATTTGTAGATATGTGTGTTTAACCATATAATACTATTCTCAATTTGTAAAAATTATTGGATTTATCCCGTAATTTCCGTGTCCGTCGGTACTGCAATGGTTGGTGTACGCGGCTCTTGTACATGAGAAGATGGGTTCGATCCCTGCTCATACCACCTTACATTTCTTTCGACGTCGGTCCGCCTAGCGATGTCGACACTATCGATTACTTAGCCATGAAAAAAAGCTTCTCAAAATACCGTTCGGAATCGGTGTAAAACTGTAGGTCCCAATCAGTGAGTGTAAAAACTGGAAAGTGCTCATCTCATTGATTGTGAGAAGCTCTCCTCAAGCCCCTCATGATGCTATGGGACACAATTTTTTTATCCCGTAATTTCCAGGGATCGAATCAGTGGGCGTATTCACTGAGGGTGAAAAACAGTATTTGAAACATGACTGTCGTATTTGTGGATATTTTTATATCGAAAAAAATAAAAATTGTTTCCCATTACAGCTGTGCGCGTTATAGTCTTACACGCACTGACTGGGACCTATAGTTTTACACCGGTTCCGAACGGTATTTTGAAAAGCTTTTTCATGACTAAATACTCGATTGTGTCGCCATCACTAAACGCGGGGACCATATATAATATAATATAATATAAAATGTGGTCTGAGCAGGGATTGGACGCACGTACTCATGTACAAGAGCCGCGCACACTACCAATGCACCACCGACAGCCACAGATATTTTCATATTGGGGTAAATAAAACATAATTTTTGTTTGCTAAATCGTATGCTCAGTTGTCATAGTTTGAAAACAAACATAACTAGAAAAAAGAAATGCGCGAGAAAAACAAGACTTCGAAATAATAAAAAACAAAAAGGCACGCGCTAAAAAACGGCACAGCAACGTATTACACGAACCAGGTATATGTTTGCAAGAATCGTTTTCACGAATTGAATTTCTGCTGCGTTTCTGTTTCTTTGTTGGCTATCCCGTTTTTGTCCAGCGGTTTTCAACAAACAACCCTACATTAGGGTCACAAAAACATATATTATAACCTATTAATAATTGTATCTACAAATATTGCAAAGCAAACACACAGTGTGTTTGGACACAAGTGTACTATATTTGCGACAAGTTACACACAGATGTTGTTGCATCCAAACAACAACAAAAACACAGAATTTTCACCGTCCAATTATATTTAACTTTAGAAATTGTTTTGTATTATTTTAGAAATTTTTGTTTGTTGCACACTGTGGTTGCAAATAAAGATTTTTGGTAAAAAAAACGTTCTAAAAAAATTACACCTAGATTTGTCGTATTTGGCAAAAGATCCATCCACGGCGATTAAAAAAATTTTTAGAGAATAAAAAGTTTGTGAAAAACTCAATTATTTTCCTCAAAGCTCTCTACGGTCAATAAAAGGTGACCGATCCTGGAAAAACTTTAACCGATCCTGAAAAAAAGAGAAAAAGAAGTACGAAATACGCATTTTAAAATAGTACTTTGGCTGTGGGCGGATTGGTTCAAATATTTTGCACTGACCAAAACTTTGAAGCTTGCGTGGTGAATTTCTCGTGTCAAGAATTAGACTAGCCCCAGGGCTACTATAAATTTTGACAACGAACCAAATAATGACATCTGTTTAACAACAATATGTATTTGGTAAGGTGATAGCATCCAAAATGCTGATTGGTTTTTGGTTCATTCATTTGGCCAACGAAAATTGTCAAATGTTGTTTAAACAATTGTGTTTGCATTGTTTAAAATGAAAACTATAAATATATGCAATTTTAAGTAATGTTTAGAGTTTTATTTTCATTTTAAGCAGGTCATATTAAAACCAAAGTTTTTTATACAACACCAACATCTGCTGCTCCCACAACCTTATTGAATACATCTTGCAAAACAGGGACACAAATGTTTTATTTGTTTTGGTTTTGTCGTTTGTCTTTTACGCGGAATATTAACAAAAACGTCCTTCGCTGAACTGCGTCTTCATCAATTCTTCCAAAGCCGCAAAACTAAGTGCAACATATTTTTGATTTATTTATTTTTTCATTTCAACGCCACCACTCACACTGACTGGTCCTGTTTTGTGCGGCGACTGAATGTCAAAAAGTTGTTAACAATCTGTCAAAATTTCATAACATGAATCCGCACAGCAAAATGACCATATTTTATCTACCATGCCAAAATTTATTCACCCAATTTTACCACGGACTAAAAGAGTTCGATCCGCCCACAGCCTTACAATGAAAACTTTTGTTGAAATGCATTGCTAAACGGTACTCTTGCTACAAATTCGCTGCACGAAATTTCCAATAGATCACATTAAATCGACTTTAGAAAAACATTTGATTTGCTTGAAATTTATGCGTGAGTGCAAATAATTATCCCTGTATTACATTGTGAGTTGTACCACTGTGCCTCCATATAAAAAATGTTAAAAGCCTGACTCAACCCCTACAAATTTCTAGTAACTTTTAAAACTATTCGAACAATAGTTTCGGCGTTCCTATATTATTACCACTTTTTTTTTGTAATCGGCCCACAGTCGTCTGGAGCAACAAACAGTCATTCAACGTAAACATCTACATATCTAGGTTTTGAAATTTACAATGTTCGCTTTATTTAAAGGTCACTGGTTTGGTTTGGTAGTCAGATTCGTTAATTACGACAAATATTTGAATTTTGTTACTGTAAAAATAAGTAATGTGAACTGTAAACATTGCTTGAAATGAATGTTGAATTATCTGATTTAATAATTGAAATTACATATTTGCAATTGTAGAATTTGTAGTTTGTTCTTTTATTCGGCCTTTTGCTGACATTTGTCTTCCAGAAGTCATTCAGCTTCACTGTAATTTTTAAAATTCATGAACCCTGCGGTCATTATCTGTTCTTTTGCTGTCTTTGACGTTGCTCTCGACTTCAAAATGTATTTCCTAGCGGTTTTATGTAAATATTGTAATATTCGCAATCCACTTGGTGTAGGAAAACAACAAGCGTCGCGAGCGATTGGGATTATAAAAGCGATGGCGATCAAATATAACTGAGAGAGCAACGAACGATGCAACTTGTCCATTTTGTTTACACAGTATGTACACGCCGAAAATCTGTCTTTTTTGTTGTTTACATGCAAATGTATCGTGTTTGTAGCTTCTAGCAAATATAGTATACTTGTTTCCAAACACATTGTGTTTGCTACTCAATATTAAATATGTTAGACACAATGATTAACCATTCGGCATCATGGTCCTGAAGCACAGTGGTAGTACATTTCCCCCTCTATGAAAACTGCTGCAGAGACAGCCGAATACAAAATTTGTAAAACGGACAAATCGAAAATAAATGAATTATATATATATATATAAACCGCTTAAAGACAAACAATGGTATGATGCAGAGTGTCGCATGTCAAGTGATAAAATGAACGCTGCACGTATGCGAATGCTTCAGTCAGCTGCAACGCGATCTACGACACAGTGGTATAAGGAGAAGAGTAGAGAGGAAACCCATTTGTTTCGAAAGAAATACGGTTGTGGAGAAAGCGCGTGAGTGAACAAATTTAATCTTACAGAAGGGAGAATAAGGCGTGTAAATTCTATCAACAAATATCGAAATGGATCAGGTCCCCTCTTGTTGTGATAAAGAAGGGAATCATATCACAGATGTGCGGAGTATGTTGAGAATATGCAGAGATCACTTCTCTTGTTTACTTCGATGTTTTATAGATGAGGGTTTTGGTCATATAGAGGACAATGGCACCGCCAGCCACCCTCATAGTCAACGCGATATTAGAACTGTAACTTCCCGGCTTAAGAACAACAAAGCCGCTCGTGCTGATGGACTACCAGCCGAGCTGTTTAATGCTTTCGGCTATGAGTTGAAAAGGTACAGGCAGCAGGTATACAGTTATATGCAACATTCGGTTAGATGAATGCATGCCAGACGATTGAAGCCTTAGCATACTGTGTCCTGTTTCCAAAAAAGGTGAACCGAGTAATTGTACCAACCATCGCGGAATAAGCCTTTTTTATGCATCGCAGACAAGGTCCTTTCGAGCATAATGTGCGAAAGACTAAAGTCGTTTTTTTGCAGAACTGTTCGGACCTTATTGGTGTGGCTTTAGACCTGTAAAGTCAACTATCGATCAGATATTCTCATAACGACAAATCCTGGAGAAACCCCACTCATAGCAAATCGACACCTACCACCTTTTTGTAGATTATAAGGCTACCTTCGATAGTCCGATACGGGAAAATTTGTATCAAGCTATGTCGGAGCTTTGTATTTCTGCTTTGTAGTATGACACTGACCGACGCAAAGTCCTCAGTAACGATTAGTAAAAATCGCCCAAAAATCGCGATCTCTTCAACATAGCAATTGAAATCATCGTGAAAAAATCTCCACTGAATACGAATAAAACTGTTAGCAGCACAAGTCACATGCTGCTTGCGTATGCTACTGATTTAGACACTATTAGGCGAAATCTGCGGGAACTTACTGCAGTATTTCCAAGATTTGCGAAGGAATCAGAAAAGGTGGGTTTGGCCGTAAACGAAGACATGACAGAATTAATGATTCCATATGCTGAACATCCAGCCGATTGGATGAAAGTGTGAACGTTGTGAAGGCCACTCGTTTGCACCCCACTTATACATTCGCCATCTGTTGACCAAATAAGCGCGCCATCTTTTGAACCACAACGTTAGTGCAACAACACCATCTAGAGGACAATAGCCACCCCACGAGATGTTGATTGCGGGCCATCAGCTAATAGCAAACTTGAGAATCACAGCTATGACGACTAACATCAGCTACCAGCGCCCAGTATATAAAAGGCGAATCAACTTAGTGCTCGATGCGATTCGGTCTGCAGACTTTGAAGAGCCAACATAGCCGTAGTAGTGCACTTGGCACTCTAGTTCAAACGTAGATTGTATAATAATCCCTACATAGTCGTCCTCCCGCTGGTTCAAGCCAGAGATTCCGTGCCTATGGGATCTTGAACTTGGTATCCGCCTGTTCCAGTATTGTCTTTTGTTCCGCTGGTTCAAGCCAGAGTTTCCCTGCCTGAGGGGTCTTGAACGTGGTATCCGCCGGTTCCCTTATTGTCATTGTTTCCCTGGTGCAAGACAGAGATTCGTTGCCTGTGGGTTCTCGATCTTGCTGCCTACATACTCTCCGAGACCAAGTCAGATATTTCCTGCCTGTGGGGTCTTGACCTTGGTCCCTACAGTAGTCCCCGCTAGCAACCACAGACCCCCTGCCAAAGTATAACAAAACTTATCTATATACAGAATATTGCTAGCGTTCTACTCTTTCTCTCAAAAATAAATGGTATGTAACGAACACCTGATGATCACTGATTATACCCCACCTTCAAAGGGAAACCCCATCGTTATAACGTTGATTACCGTTATAATTTCGAGGTAATGGACGAATTCACTTTCTTCGGATCTGGCGTCAACGAGAGCCATAACGTCAGCCTGGAAATCAAGTGATGAATTGTGCTTGCAGCAGGCACTTTACATAACACTTTGTTTGCCCAAAATCAGCTGATTTCCTGTTTGCGTTTTGAAAGTTTTGTGGTCAGACTGCGGCCCAGTGTGACCGTACCTTTGCACACATTTTCTAAAAGCTGGGTTGAATCAGGTGATTGTTGCCGCCTGGGGCTGTTTCACTGTTTGAGATTTTATAGTACTTCATCTCTATCATCTATCTCCATCTCTATCTCCGTTTGTTGAGAATAACGTTGAGCTTTTCGTCATCACTTAAAAGGACATGCATGATTCCCTTGTTGCCCTATTTACATGACATATTTCTATGACAAATAATCCGCTTTTAAATACTATTTATTGTAGACTTAAGCATTATTCTGTCTAGTAACTACTTGAAAATCCATTTCCCACCAGGAAATTGTATTTAGTATCGCAAAATTAAACGCGTAATGTAATCTCAAGCAGCTTTAGGGAGATTTCCTCATTTGCTTCTGTGTTCCCTATTCTCAGAACGCTGCTGAAATTGTGTTAAGTATGTGAAACTTTTCCTTTCAGCTGCGGTTTTCTTCACCATTATTTTCTACAATTTAATGAATGTAAATCACTTTCGTATGTGTCCGGCACAGATGTAAAATATGAATATACATGAGTGAACGACTGAAGGAGGCAGGAATTATGTTACTGCTCTACTGTGATTATTTAACATTAGAAATATTAAACTATTATTTCCACCGCATCCCGTGGCCATTAGCCGCCTTCCACGTCTAGCTTAATTATATTCCCATCGTCATTAGTTCAGCATTAAGAAGACGTGTATGCACACGTATGCATATCTCCAAAAGTGTGAGTATGCAAGATTGCAATTCTTACCGAAAACAATGAAAATAATATGCACGGAAGAACTAAGCACTCATTCATAACATGAGAGCCCAGCAAACCACATATTTCGACAAACGTCTGATATCAGAATATGCGGAATATTTCCCCAGTTCTTAACAAATTTGTACTAAACTGTGATTGACTTGTCTAAAGGACCTTATTAGACTTGTGTCGAACTCGTTCACTAATTCTCGAACTCCTTCATTTAAGGTTTCCGGACATAACAATCACGGCCATAATTACCATATCGAACATGCACTTTATATTCGTGAGGGTAATGTCTGGTCAATCTAAATGAACTTTATAGTTCTTGAACTACCCAAATCTAGAGCTTATTAATTATGTTCCAACATGTCTGAACCCATGGTGTGAACGAAATTTAATCGACTTGTGAACTTCAAGACTAGCAGTCCGAACAGCGCCATGTCTGTGTGACTTTTCGAACAGATTTCAAACGAGTAAATTATTTCCCCAAAATATGTTCATTTGTTACTTAAATTAAGCACGAATTGTACTTAAAATAAGGCAAATCTTTTTTGAACAAAGTACAAAACTTCGGAAACATTGAATTATATTTAAGCATTGTATGTACATATTTCTTCACGTGTAGCACCGTTTTCGTATAGGAGATTAATATAACTTTCTATCAATTAAATTATTTCCTCAACTCAAATACGTTTCTTGATAAATAATAGCAACACATCACTGAATAATTTCCGGAGGGTATTACCAACACTAAACAAAAGTTGGCTAATTATGTGATAGCAACCATTAACTAAATGAGAACTGGGAAGGTAGAAAATAAAACTCTAAACACCGATATCGAAATGAGGTATATATTGTGACTCCAGTTAATTAAATACCATTCATAATTGGTGGATTTTTAAACTGAGTAGTCCCTTTAATATTAGGAGCTCCAGATATAGCATTCCCTCGAATAAATAATATAAATTTTTGACTTTTACCTCCTGCTTTCTCCTCCTGTTTCTAAATTATGTTCGTATTTTTAAAACCTGAGTATTTTCAAAGTCTTTTGATTGAATTAAGTATAAGTTTTCTCAAATTGTGGACGAATCTGCTCATTTTGACGAAATATATCCCAGAAAAGTTAAAGTAATTTGTTGTATTATTTGTAATCTAATTAAGAAAAATGTTCCCAAATTTAGTTCATCGTTCTAAGTTGAAGTACAAATGGACTGCAGTATAGTAGATTTTGTGAACTCCATGTCTTTTTTAATCAAAATCGAAATGAGGAAATCTTTTTTTTTTGTATGTGTCTGCATTTTAAATCTATGAATTTCGTATAAAAGTAAAAACTTCGGAAATTACAAATGTCGTTCAAGGTTGTTAGTAATTTTTAGCTGTTGAGAATTTTTTGTTTTTCAAATGTTTGCTTCTGATCATATTTCTGCCTAATTTTGTAAGACTTTTTTTGATGGAATTTTATTTATTTAGATACGTCATGGCTTAATGAATTCTAAACATACTCCTAAGTATGTGTCAGATTCGTCTAACACGTGTTGTACAGCTACGAACTTTCTCAGAATTTAGATCCGAAATCAAATAGATTTCTTACAAAATTCTGACCATTTAGTTTGCTGGGTTGCTCTTTAGGCACTCATATTTTCATGCAACTGTTCATGTTCAGTGTATTCATATATTTAGGGATGAGACGTACACCCGTCCATACGTTGAAATATACTTTAGAGCATTAGTGTTGGTATAAAATTCACGTACACACATACATATATACATGCACAATTCAAAATTGTAAATCTCAAAATGTGTGTTTGCATGACTCCATAGCAGGTGCTCAAAGGTAAATTCACGTAAGAACGATTTAGCTCATTGGGTAAGTAATGTCTTCACATTTTCATAAGTACACGTATGTTAATGCGCCTTTATGGAAAAATATGATTAAGCTTTAGACGATTTTTTAATGAAGTTATGGAAAATATACTTTTTTTAAACTAAAAAAAACTACGTAGCGTCAAAGAAATTGTTCGTTGCCCCATCGAATATTTTCATCGAAAGTTAGGTACCATCCATTCAACGCCGCAAGGATACAATTTCAATAAATGAATGTTTTGTTACTGTGACGAAACAGTTTAATATGTTTCATTGTTTTATTGATGCGTTAAAGCAACTGGATTGATAACTAAACCATCCAGTAATGAATGAAGAAGGAAGATTAACTTCAATGGCTTCTTCGTGTGTCCGTTGTATCTTAAATAAATGATAAATGTTGGACAAAACGCCATCATAAATAACTAGAATATTTAAAAGATTTGTGTGATACCCATTGTTAGTTGATTTAGATCTCACTCCAACACTTAACAACTGAAATGTATTCAAGGGTCAAGGCAGCTACAAGGATTAAAAAATGACGAAAAAATAATCAATGAGTGTTCGAACTCACGGGTGATCTGTTAACACCTTTTTCTGTGAACACATTTGTAAATGTTACATTGGAAATTAAGGAAAGGATAGTTTTTGAGCTGAAGGCTCTTTTGCTATTGCACTTTCTTTTTCCTTGCATTAGCTTTCACATTGGGTGTGATTTTGTTAAAATAAATAAAGGTCACTGAAATAATTGATTTGGTTTTGTCATAAACAGAACGACGACATAAAGTATTGAACAGTATCATGGTACAAACTAATGGCAGAAGCGCTAGCCCAGCTGATTTGCACTTGTTTCTAGAGTGAGTTTTTCTCTTATGTCAAAGTTTGTTTACTTTTGTTTGTATACAACCACCGTTCGGCTACAATTGCTGTTTTTGAAATATTTTCTCCTTAAAAATCACATAGAAATGTTTTAGTTTTCATACTGAAAGACTTTCAAAAATTAAACACACGCATTTTGAAAATGGCACTTTTTCCAATTGTGTATATATTTTCATTATTTTTCAATCAGCTGAGTGACACAATACAGGCACAAAATGCTTGTTGTATTTGTTGCCGTACTGCATCTACCATTATAATGCAAGATGAAAATGATAATTGCCGAAATACAATTTATCTTGCAGACGATATGACGGCGATATCGCCGGAATATGGTTTCGTTTGCTAAAATTAAGTTAATTTTATCGTTGCAGTATCACACAACTCAATTAGGGAGAATCGCTTAAATTTAGACATTTGTAAGTAATACAATAAATTGAATTTCGCGGAATCTACACTCACTCTAAACTATTTCAAAATGTTGACTCAAGTGTAGTTATGATCATTTGAATTCAAAGCTATTGAATATAGTTCGGTTATGTTAGAAAAATCCAGGGGCAGCTAACATCGTGTTGATGAATTCGTCATCAGTAGCAAAGTTGACTGCTATTGCCACAAATGTACTGCCTCCCATAACAACAAACTGTTTGCAGTGATGATAAGATCCCTGACAAAATGTCTGCTAAATCAATAAACATACATGTTGTTATGATTAAAAGCTGTGCTCATGCTTCAGCCCTAAATTTACATGGATGCCAAAAAATTGTTAATGTGAATGCTTTAATTATTTGATTAGAATTTGTTTAAAAATTTAAATAAATGGGCGATTAATATTACAGCTTGAGGTTCTTGATTGACTCCCAAAAATATGCCATCGATCAAAATCAGAAAAATGATATCCAGATAACGCTAGCTACAGATTGCCATATCGGATACAGCACTACGAGATTATTCTGGAATCGACTAATAATCATTCATAAAATCATGTTCAGCAAATTACCTCCGTATCTTTTCCGACGCTTAACTTTTACAATATCAAATAGAGGAATCAAACTTATTCCCTTTCGATAAAAAACACTGACATCCGAATGGCAATTTTCCATAAACGTCATGCCTCTCTGGAACACTTTCCCAAACTTAATACAAAAAACCAGCAACATTATTGAATTTGAAACGCTTTTGTTCAATCATTTCTCACAAAATATATAGAATTTTTCGATGCTATTTTTAATATTAGGATAGTATTCTAAAAGTCCCGAAAGTGAACGTAAACGCAAAAGCCAACGCGAACGCCAAAGTCAAAAAATTGTAGTTTATATATCACTTCGCGCTTGCGTTTGTTAACGAATGCTATCACTCACATATGCGGTTTATAGAGTTGCCAAAGTAAAATAAACAATTATAGAGCAGAAAAAGTTATCTTGAGTGAAATACTCAGAATGAAAAAGACTAAAAAATTTAGCTATATTTCAGTAGATCAACAGATTTTAAGATTGCTATTATTTATAATACTGCAAATACCAACAATATTCACATAAAATGTGTAAAAAACCTATGTTATTTTGGGGTTCAATGTCCAATAAATTTCACCATCTATATTAAATTAGTGGTCTTTTCAAAAACACGTGCCATTTGGCGGTATGTATTGATTGTAATGTATTGGTTCTTTTGTTTATTATTCTCCACATCAACAGATTTCTATAATTTTTAAATATAATTATAATAGTTTTGTAACTCTTTATTTATTTGAACGTTCCATTTCTAATTTTATTATTGTAAATAAGACTTTCAGTGCGTCAACAGCATAATTTTGAATTATTAAAAAAAAAATTGAGCTCTATCCGTCGAATGCATTTCATCCAAAATTGGCAACTACTTATAAGCAATGAAATGCAAAATACTTCCATCTGCCTATCCTCGATCGACATTTTTCTTTAAATTTGTAATTTCTTCAACTAACGCGAAGAACTGTGTTGTGTTCAATTCGACAGCTGAAGTGATCAAAAACGTTGCGCTGCGTTATCTAAACTACCCATTAAATGACGTAACTCAACGCAGGTAGTCACCGAACAGCTGTAACGATTTATAAGCTACCAAAAGGACAAATGTAACGCAAAGTGACTGATTCACGACTTATTGAATACCACCCTTAATCTTTATCTTATAGATTTTACATTTTCAAATAATAACCTTTATGCAGAATTATCTGTTACTTTGATTTGATGTTTCTATTTGTATCTATTTCTTTTCAATATCCTTGTTATTTATTTTACTGATGCGATTGAACTTCCTACGACTGATATTATATATATATTTATCTTTTCTATTTATCACGTTCGAGTTTATTATCAAATTTTTTACTTATTTTATTAAATTCCTATACTATAATTATAAGATTTAAATCTTGTTGTATAGGTTAAGCAAATAAATTAATAAATAAATAGAGGATGACACTCGAGAAGCATCTAGACGCTTCCAGAGGGCTTTTAACGATCATGGCAGTTCATTAATATCGTATTTTAATTGCGTAACATAAAAGTTCGAACAGTAACTGTTTAGAAGTTATTGAGAGACGACGTAGTTTGAGCCTTGTTGTACTAATAAAAGGAACTAAAACTGTTGTGCTTATTTTAATTTCAAAATAACTAATTTATTACCGGGAAATGAAACAATGAAACAGCAAATGTTTGCTGCAGTAAACTACATGTTTGCTCTCCCCTTCTCAGCACTCTCTCCCGCTGTATTTTCTAATATAGTTTTTGAGTGCGCGAGAGGCTATTACGAAATAATAGGGGTTTCACATAATTCGTATTTTAGTAAGAATATGAAGAAACAAACATCTGAAGTTCTTCCCACCGCTTTTTGTCGCATTTCGCCAACAAAATTTTTCAGTTTATTCATTGCGTAATGCTATAGCATTAACTTTTGGCTTCCTAGTGAAATAGAAACGTTTAACTAAACGTTGTTCATAATTTGTATAATGAATAAATTGGATGGAGCAACTTAGAACAGCACAGCAGTCTTTTATTTGTACTAAAGTTATTACTTACTTTATGTGTGTGCGTACAGTACACGCGCAAAAAATATCTTCAAGCTAATAATCA
This sequence comes from Phaonia tiefii, assembly GCA_963931995.1. Taxonomy (NCBI): domain Eukaryota; kingdom Metazoa; phylum Arthropoda; class Insecta; order Diptera; family Muscidae; genus Phaonia; species Phaonia tiefii. Next base: position 62,525,271 of record OZ008370.1, read on the forward strand.
AAACAACATTTATTTATAATTAATAATATTTATTTATTTAAAATTTAGGAATAGACAGACAGTAACAAGTTTTGTAATTAAAAAAATTACTAAAATAAATTTGGAACTTACTATATTGCTTATTCAGTACAATATGTAGGTAAGATACCATTTCAAATTGAAAATAAAAAAATCAATTAAAATTTTAAAATTCTGTTTACAACTAAAAATACATCACTTGAAATTTGAAAATTCTATTTGGTATTTGAAATACATCAATTGAAATTTAAACGACATACATTTTTTTTATTATTATTTTCTTCATTTTCGCAAAATTAGATTTACAGTCCCGCGAAGTCTTCTGGCCTTCTGGAAATTTAAAAGACAAATTACAAAATCGAATACATAAACCCGGTTAATATTTTTTAAATGTCAACCAACGAATTAAATTTGAAACGAAAATTGAATTGATCTGAATTGAATTGAATTTAACTGAATTGAACTGAACTGAAGTGAACTGTCTGGAATCGAATTGAATTGAATAGAATTGAATTGAAATGAATTGAATTGAATCGAATTGAATTGAATTGAACTGAACTGAATTGAATTGAATTGAATTGAATTGAATTGAATTGAATTGAATTGAATTGAATTGAATTGAATTGAATTAAATTGAATTGAATTGAATTGAATTGACTTGAATTGAATTGAATTGAATTGAATTGAATTGAATTGAATTGAATTGAATTGAATTGAATTGAATTGAATTGAACTGAATTGAATTGAATTGAATTGAATTGAATTGAATTGAATTGAATTGAATTGAATTGAATTGAATTGAATTGAATTGAATTGAATTGAATTGAATTGAATTGAATTGAATTGAATTGAATTGAATTGAATTGAATTGAAAGGAATTGAATTGAATTGGATTGGATTGAATTGAATTGAATTGAATTGAATTGAATTGAATTGAATTGAATTGAATAGAATTGAATTGAATTGAATTGAATTGAATTGAATTAAATTAAATTGAATTGAATTGAATTGAATTGAATTGAATTGAATTGAATTGAATTGAATTGAATTGAATTGAATTGAATTGAATTGAATTGAATTGAATTGAATTGAATTGAATTGAATTGAATTGAATTGAATTGAATTGAATTAAATTGAATTGAATTGAATTGAATTGAATTGAATTGAATTGAATTGAATTGAATTGAATTGAATTGAATTGAATTGAATTGAATTGAGTTGAATTGAATTGAATTGAATGGAGTTGAATTGAATTGAATTGAATTGAATTGAATTGAATTGAATTGAATTGAATTGAATAGAATTGAATTGAATTGAATTGAATTGAATTGAATTGAATTGAATTGAATTGAATTGAATTGAGTTGAGTTGAGTTGAACTGAATTGAATTCAATTGAATTGAATTGAATTGAATTGAATTGAATTGAATTGAATTGAATTGAATTGAATTGAATTAATCTGAACTGAATCGAATGCAATTGATTTGATTTGGAAATAATTAATGGCAATTACAATTTGAGCTTTAAATATGATACAGGTTAAACGACGAGAAAAAGCTGGATTTTTCGATTATTCGAAAACTAAGAATTTTTGTAAACCGGCAAACGGTTCTTAATAATGAAACTGGTTAACCGGGTTTTTGGTTTTGAGTCTGTCGGAGAATGTAATAAACAAAGGTTTCGAATTAATGATGATTTGTTGATTTTTAATGATAATTTGGTTATTTAATTTTTATTTTAATGAACTCGTCTACCGCTAATTCCAACGCTACTGTTTCAGTAATTGTTTTCAACATCTCCATTTGTTTCCTCCCTTTCCTCTATCACCACCGCAGCCATCAACTAAGCCCTGAATACGACCCCTACCGTAAATCCATCAGATGCTGGTATTGGTTTACCTACGATATATAAGGGCTCATTTGCAAGTACTGCCTTCACTGTCCTCAGGTTTCTTTGTACCGCAAACGTCTGCTCTACGCGATTTCAGTGCAGCAAATGATGTTTTTCCTTTTTCCCTCTAATCCGTCGAACAAAGGGGCCGGTTAACAAAACGTAGAGTGCAAATCCCTGTTACATAGTCAAATGTTCCATCGTGAATTTGCTGGAATCATTTCTTGCTCGCCATTTCCTTGTTCTTTGGCAATTGATGCACTTCCTGTATCATAAAAGGCTGCAGATGTCTTCCCACCATTACCACTGGGCTGATAGTTAGCAAATGCCTAAGTGATGTTCATATAGACTCCAAACCGACGACGACAACGTAATAGATCTGATTATTCATCTAAAGTTCTGGCATAGTTAGAATAAATTTTCATTTAAAATCAAAAACCTATTTATATTATAAGGGTTCCACTCATAACTTATCTCATTCAACATAATTTTCTTAATATTTATTTTTTTTTGCTAAACTACATCGGAATTGTAAAATCAGTTGTTATAAACAAATATAAAATATGTTTGACTACATAGATTAGAAACTGTTCCACTCGCCACGTCCTGATTTCTAGTCGACCGTTTATCGTTTCTCATAAAATAAATAAATTTGTTTGCTGCAAATAAATTCCTCAAACTAGGTTTATTTGTCGAACATTTCATGTAGGCGAAACACAGTTTTCTTTGATTTTGATCAGTGCTTGATCGGAACAGACAGTCCTGGTATCATTGCGAATCTATTGTGCTTTATAGCCCTGAAAATGCGCCTGATTACATTACCAATCGAATGCGGTATAAAACCATAGGTCATCACCATTCGAGTCTACGTTGGAAATCTGTTGTGCCCATCTTTTGGGAAAATAATAGACAATCACCGACTAATAATACTCGCACAAAGGAAACGAGGGGATATAGTTTTGTTAATTTTGTATTTTATTTTTTTTTTTTTTGAAAAAAACTGGTTACTCATTTCGAATAACTCGCACACCGGTGCTTTTTAAAAAAGTCGAGAATTCAAACTCTCTAGTGAGGATTCAATGCAGTTGAAGCTTGAGAGTTAAACAATACAATAAATTAGAGAGAGCACAAATAATAGTTCAGGCGTACAAACTAAGACCAGACACAAAGAGTTTCGAGCAGAGAGCAAATACATAAACGAAATGGAGGAGAAATTTTTAATGAGGAGGTTATTACCGCCGAATCTTTTGAATAACAAATTATAAATCCTCTTCGCCTAAAAGATGCGCCAGTACCAGCGACTGTTAATTCCAACACAGATGCATATGTGGTGTGTACTAACACATATGTGGAGTGATTGTATGTGTGTAGTTTTACTAAACATTATGTGCCACTCACTCTTAGGGCCAAAGTTCAAATGTGCCACTTGAAAGTCTATGGTGCTTGTGTTTGTATTTTGTGAATGTGTACATATCTTTCCAATCCAGACATACGGTGTACCCGTCCGGACATTCATACATCCGTCTGTTGTTCCTTCGGCCTATTCAGCAGATTTCCATGCAAGATAATGAATGGTACAGGCACAGACAATAAGTGTCTCTCTCACTCTAGTAATGTGGCATATTTATGCATAATCTTTGTTTGTATCTGACATTTTTAAAGCATCGCACACGTATACGAGTATAAAAATAGACGACTCAACAACAGAGATCAGCACAGAAAGGCACTTACGGTCCCTGAACTTCAAAAAATTTACTACCACTACAATGTAAATGGAAACGTTACGTTCAGCACACTTTACCCAAACACACTCCAACGAACAGCCGCAAACTTCATCAGAAATGCCTTAAACACTGTGTTTCCACTTAAAGTAAATTATGCTTTGCCATGGAACCTATCGTAGACCGTGTTGCGTTGAAATTTGGGCCAGAATGGGGAGGCAATTGAAATTTCTGTTGAGCTGTGTGGTAACCGCTGCTCAACGGGTGGTTGCTAAAGAGTTGTGAAATTCGTCGGTAGCAACGAGGAAAAACTCTCAAAAGTTTCTTTCAAATGAATTCCCAAAGTGGAGGAGCCAACGCAGTAAAAGGTAATTTTCACGTTTCCATTCGATTTGTCCAACTTGTAGGTATTTCCAAAGCAAATACACCTACAACAATTATAAAATCTTTGCAACAAATATTCAAGATAAGAAACTTTTCATGGCGAAAAATCGTGACTAACCCGGAGGCTGAGGAAACAAATTGTATCTTTTGCACTTTCCATTCCAACAATGTCCAAGTCACAATTGCTGCTCAAACTGTGGCTCCCTCCAATTCATTTCATTTATGATGTTTGTGGTTTCTTTTAAGGTTTTATGTGGATTTCACGATAAAAACCCTCAACCAAATAATAATTCCACCACAAAAACAGCAACGTTGGTTTCACAAAGGTCTGAGCATGACAAGAGAACATTTAGTCAAACACTTTCGAGAGAGAGAGGGAAAGAGGAAAGTGATTTGCACTAAACATAATGGAAATGTATACATGTATGTGTGTACATATATAATTAACCTCAAATCGGGCTAGATAGGGGTTTCACCCACAAATGTTGCAAATGCTAATCGGCCAAAAAGTGATTTCGGAAAATGTTTATGTGAATTGTTTATTGGATACTTCACTTAGGTACATTATGCGAGATTTGTTATCTTCCAAAATATTTACTTTGTTTGCATACAGTAGCCAAATAAAGTCTACGTACAGTCATAAAAAATTAATGTTTATGGAAACCACCAGCGTTTGAGAACAATATTTAGTTGCAGATGCTAGAATTTCGATAAATATTAGAACTAACAAACAAAATTTGGTTTTTAGATCACTAGAATCAATGTTGAGACTTTTTAATTTGCATTGGTTTTTAATTTACATTACTTTCTCTAATGCAAATGCAAATGAATTACCATTGTCGCAATGGAAATTAAAAAGTTATGAATTTTGAATTGCCCAGGCTGTGGAATCGGATGCCAATTGTAATAAAAATATGGTAATGCTTTTAATTATTTTGAATTTGTTATACTGTTGGCAATTCTGTTTTTAAATTATTTTATATGTAGAGGTTTGTGGCTTTGATTGGTGTTGCCTCGTAGTACTTCCAAATGCATACACCTGTACATATAAAATATTTGCCGATCAAACCTGTCAGATATGAAGGAACTGCCTTGAATGTAAGTACAGTAATTACACTTTTTTAAATTTGCATTTGTACGGGTGATTCAAAGTAAACTACAAATTATAATTGTTATATTATTAATTTGCCCCATGTATGACTAGAAATCTACATCTGTGTATCATTTTTAGTTTGAATGTTTTTGGAATCGGATGTCAATTGTAATGAAATATGTTGGTAATTCCATGTCAAAGTGAAAATTTTAAACGTCTCTATTTTTGTTTGATTTCAATTTTGGTAGACTGAATCTTCTTTGAGAAACAAATATCATTGGGGATAAAATCACATGAGTTGTCAGGGGACACACTGTTGGAACGAAGTTCCTTTCGCTATATATTGTGTACAAGTTAGTTCTAACACGCGTTTTTTTAGTAAAATGATAAAGCTTTTTAAGAATTTTTTAGGTCCTTTTTGTAAGAATATGTATTATATTTTCCCGAAAAGAAAATTAAAGGTACTTCTTTTATTAAAAGCTAATGTTTGTTTTAAGCAAAAGCACTATTTTTTAAGAAGAAGTGCTTTCTATAAGAAAAAGCCATAAGAGTATAAATTTTTTTTTACAAAGAAGTACTTTGTTTACGAACAGGTACTTTTTAAAGAAGTGTTACTCTTTTTAGGAAAGGGTTATTTTTTAAGAAAATGCACTTCTTTCAGAAAGGCTACTTAACTCAAGGAAAGAAAATAACAGACATTACTTTATTTTTAAGAAAAGGTGCTTTTAAGAAAAACAAATTTTTGTTAAAAAGGTTTTTTTAAGAGAAAGTATTTTTGTAAAGAAAATTTTTTTTTTAAGAAATGGGAATTTTTTGTTATACTTAGTCCTTTTTCAAGAATAGGCCAGTTTTAAAGAGTAGGTACTTATCTCAAGAAAAGTCATTTTGTTTCCCAAAAAAAGGAAAAGGTAAAGGAAGGGTAGTTTTTTAAGAAAGGCAATTTGTTGTAACAAAATTTACTTTTTTCAGAAAATGTACTTACTTAAAAAAATACTTTTTGTAAGAAAATGTACTTTTTTTAAGCAAAGGTACTTCGTTAAAATCAGGTACTTTTTTAAGAAAATGTACTTTATTTAAGAATATGAATAGGTATTTTTTTGAGAAAATATACTTTTTTTAAGAGCAGGCACTTATCTAAGAACAGTTTCAGTTGTTAAACTTCTCTCACTTTGGCTTTTCTAAATTTACCTTTTAATGGGTTCAAAACTACAATATATACTAAATATTGGTTACAGGCTCCACCTAGAAAACTTCCCATTTAACAAGAAATTTCCCAACATATGTGGGAAATCTAGTTAATTTCTTTCTCTATGATCCAAGCCGTAAGTCTAGACACAAACCAAAGCAAAAGTAAACAAAATAGTTGATAATAGTGGGTTGTAGCATAATAGTGTTAAAATGAAAGTTGTTTAATTCATTTAGCCCCCATCCCGAAATTTTTAGTAATTGATGTCATAAAATCGTTGCTGATGTCATAAAATCGTTGCAATCGTATTCAAATTGTCATATTATGGAAACGCATTGACGTAATTAATTTTAGAGGGCTTTATGTTTAATACTAAGTGATAATTTAACATTTTATCCACTTTTGATTTAAGTTTTTTTTTTTATTATATATATTTAGGTTTTGGTTCTGATTTTTAACATGAAAACACCAACCTAAATACACTCACAGAAAAATTCGGTTGAGACAGCCGAATTAGCCGTAACCGAATTTAGAGGTTGTCACAACCTCATTAGAGGTTGTCACAACCTCATTAGAGGTTGTCACAACCTCATTAGAGGTTGACACAACCTCATTAGAGGTTGACACAACCTCATTAGAGGTTGACACAACCTCATTGGTGGTTGACACGACCTCATTTGAGGTTGAGACAACCTCATTGGAGGTTGTCACAACCTCATTAGAGGTTGTCACAACCTCATTAGAGGTTGTCACTGCCTCTAATTCGGTTGCAACAACTGAATAGTGTCACAAATGAATTACGTATTAAAGGTTTTTTATTATTAAGTGATGATTTATTTTCCTGTACTTTTATAAACGACCTAAGTCATAGAATAACACATACATAGATAAACTTATTCTCTCATCTGACGTTTCATTTCACACTCTTCATCGTAGGTTTGTGGAAATGAGAGCAATTAAATTTAAAATTACCTTACACCAGGTGGAGTTACAGAATATGTTCACTTAACTTTTTCCTGTTGTTTTGGTGTAGAACTGAAAAATTTAAATATATTTTGCTCTTTTTTGTTGACCTTTATCGTTGGTATACATTTGTATTGTATTTAACACAACTAGTTTGCCACAAAAACACGAAATTCGGTTGTTGTTCCTTTGTTGGACGTTGTATACTATTGCCACTATCTGGTATTATTGAACCCATGTTTTCCACCATCCAATGTTTACTTCCCATCGTACCTATAATGTTTAATTTATTGAGCGAATAAATGCTTCTATGGTATGTATTATTCTATGACTTAAGTAGCGAGAAAATAAAGTCATATATATGGGGTAAACTAAAGAGTAATAAATTTATTTTACATGCCTCTTCCGAACTTTATTGAAGTCTCGGCCATCATGTGATACCGCACTAATTCTGACATGTTGCATCGCTTGATCTACGTCCTAAGGCGTTTTGTATACAGACGATTGCAGCATATTTAGAAAACCTTCAAAACTGTTGATATCTGCTTAAAAATATCTGCAAACTAAGATGTTTTAATACAAAACACATTTTAATTGCCTTTCTTAATAACCACGAATAAAATCTTGACATTCTTTAATTCTTTTTAAAATAATATTTGATTATAGAATTTTACACGTCAGATGTTTTGGCAACCGAATTGAAAATGAATTCGGTTATACCTACAGAATTCATGAGAAATTCGGTTACAGCAACCGAATAGACGCCAAATGCGGTCGTGGCAACCGAATTAAGTCTAGATTCGATTATTGTGACCGAATTGCTACCAAATTCGACAGTTGCAACCGAATTGGTGTCAAATTCTGTTACCACAACCGAATTGAAGCCAAATTCGGTTACTCCAACCGAATTTGGTACCGATTTCTGTTGTTGCATCCGAATTAATTTCAAATTCGGTAGTTCCAACCGAACTGTTAGAAAATTTAGTTGACTGAATGAATATAATTGAAGATTCAGCTGTCACAACCGAATCTATTATGCAACGAGGTTGCTACAACCGAATTTCGGTCGTGGGGACTAAATTCGGTCGTAACAACCTCAATTCGGTTGTGACAACCTCAATGCGGTGGTAACAGCCGAATTTACGGTTGCTACAACCTCTCTTCAAACAATTAGTTCTCTGAGTGTAGTTTAAATAAAAATAGGCATATCTGCGTATCGATTCTGAACATGGAATGAAAATGTGGTTTCAGTCCCTGCTCTGACCACTTTAAAATTATTTCGACACCGGTCATCTCGCCGATACTATCAAGTAATTCGCCACGAGAAGCTTCTCAAAAACCGTTCGGAACTACACGCTTTCTTTTTTGTTTGTTGGACGGAAATATATCTTGTTTTTGGCTTTCGCAAATATAGTAGACTTGTGTCCAAACACATTCGCAAATATAGTAGACTTGTGTCCAAACACATTCGGTTTTCTACTCAACATTACATGTTGGAGCCATAATAATTAATGTGGTATAATATGTGTTTTTTTGATCCAAATAACAAAAACGTGACAGACAACAATGAAGCAATAAAGCAGCAGATCTTCAGTTCATGTAAACAATAAAATAAATAAATAAATAGTTTCCCATTACATCCCATAAAGGGACTGGGGAGAACTTCTCACAATCACTGAGCTGTGCGCTTTCCAGTTTTCACTCACTGATTGGGACCTACAGTTTTACACCGATTCCGAACGGTATTTTGAGAAGCTTTTTCATGGCTAGATACTCGATAGTGTCGCAGTCACTATGCGAGGTGACCGCCGCCGAAAGAAAATTTGAAGGTGGTCAGAGCCGGGTTCGAACCCAGGATCTCATGTACAAGAGCCGCGCACACTAACCATTGCACCACCGACGGCCATGTAAACAATGCTTGCACGTAATTAAACAGTTGTTACAAACATATACATGGTTCCTGCATAATATGGCATTGCCCGTTTTTTCCCGCGAGTAGTGTAAAACTTCAAGTCCCAATCAGTGACCGTAAAACTAGCGCATAACTCATTGATTATGTGAAGGGAATGCGGTCTTCATGGAATGTAATAGGAAAATAATTGTTTATTTATTTAGGTAATGGTATTATATTTTTTGGCCAGACTATCGTGCAGGATTCAACTAAATCGAGTTTTTAGTCATAATTTCATTTAAATATCTCGATCTGAAATGCAATATTTTAATACCCACCGATTTTTATTGTCGCATCCCACAGTAGCACCCTTTTATATTTCATATGAATTTTTAAACCCCCTTAAATTTGCAAAACGACACAAAAATTACGGTTTTGATTTCTGGAATTATTAGTTGATGTTTTGTTAATAAATTTGACTTATAGGCTGCTACCAATCAAAATTGATTTTATATTAAAGTAACATATCGTAATTGTTCTTGCTGTACGTTGACTTTATTACTAAACTGTACATATACAAACCCGAGTAATATGAACTTTAGCAAGTATCATATTAAGTTGGCAATGCGTTGTGTGCCCAGGAAATTGTTGAACGTAATAACATTCCAATTTAACCTCTTGAATTGCGGTATCTCAACACGCTTACTTGGTACATCATTTGAACTGTTGATTTTAACCATTCATCAGTATTTGGTATAATAAGATAAATTGATGTACTTGTGATGAAAATGTACAGTACATGAATGAGTCTAAGATTAAAAGTGGTTACTGCTGATGCAATGGTTCGTGTATGCAGCTTTCGTATATTAGAATGGGCGTTCCATTGCCGCTCTGGGCACCTTAAATTTCTTTCGACAACGGTTTCCTCGCTTAGTGACGGCAACGCTGTCAAGTAATTAGCCATGACGAAGCTTCTCAAACTACAGATCGGAATTGGTGCAAAACTGTAGGTCCCGAGTAGTAAAACTAGTAAGCACAGATCTGACTGATTGTGAGAAAATCTCCGTAATTCAGTGACCGGCAAAGTCTATGTCCCGTGCATTTTTGAGCTTCGTGCTTTCACATCGACATTCGCTCACGTATTCAACGAAGCCCCAGATTACGTATTCATTTACGTAGATCGTTGTTTTCGTTTGCATTGCACTGTGAGAAATTTTCCATGGAGAATGAGTGTACGAGTTTTTGTTTGTCGAAATGTGTTCCGATAAGCCCGAATGTTTATTATGTTTCTCTCAGTACAGCTCACTCACACAACGATAGAATTAAGGTTGTATGATGGAATTAAGGTTAATACCATCATGGCAGGCAATGGGAAACTATACAGCACATATTTATTTATTTAATATTACAATTTTAATATGTATTTGCTATAAGAAGAACCAAATACACTTGAATTTGTTAGCAGGGCCTTTAACGAAATGAAAAATTTAAATCAGCTGTTCTAGTGGCTTCACCTGTGTTAATCCATTTTGATGTAGAGTTCATGTATTCATAGGTATGTTTGCGTGTGTGTTTTGCTTACTTCCACATGTGTTTCTTCCAAAAATTACGTTTTATTCATCCCTGTATGCGAGTTTACATAAAAAGACTCGATTGGGCAACTCGGTAAACGAAAAGTATATTGCGACGTATGTGTCGCCTCTTTTCACCGTCGGTGACTTCATGTGCGGCTATGTTAGATTTTTTCACTGTGATTTCTGTGCTAAGGCTGTTAAAGTTATAAATCCTGATGTTATTTGGGAGTCTGCTCCTGTAAATCACTTTAACATTAGAGTTATTTTTTTGTTAAAACATTTATTGTTTATGGTGAGTTTCACAAATTTTTGTTTAAATCAATAAAATATATATGGGTGATTGTTCGGAAATTGTCATTTTCTCGTCCTTTGAATTTTCCCACCCTAAAATGGTCGAATGGCGATTAAATTGCGACATGTTCCCGAAGCTACGATGGTACTCTATTATTTCCATTAAACACATTCCATTCTGAACCGTGTAAGTCGGTTTTAGGGAGAAAAAAAATTCAAAATGTCACAACCATGGCCTGTCCTCCGTACCGAATTCAGGACTTCAGCAGTAATATCCGTCAAGGACGTGGCTTGAAAGAAGTTACCCGCATATATGTTCTAAGGGACATTTAGATTTACAATTCTACGCAAAAAAATTGGAGGAATATGCACGCCATGGTTATTGAACGGTCCACGAAGTCAGTCCAACAGTTTTGTCAGAATTTTGTACAATTTGAATTCGACTGTGGTGGCGCCATCTCCGGGGTTTCAATATGACCCACTTGCTGGCATTTTGGAGTGGAGGGAGTAGTGGCAGTATTTACACCGGCAGAAGTCAACACACGCACATGTATACGAAGGGGAATTCAATTCGAAAAATTGAAAAGCTAAGTCACAAAATAATACGTCACAACCGTTCTCTTATGATTCACATATGCCGTACGATATTTAGGCTTGATTCCCGGTTATGAAAGTAATATTTCATTGCCTGAACTTCATTGTCTTTGGAACTTGTCGAATTCCAAACCGGTCTGGAGCACGGTTAGGTTAAACACTGAAAGTCACAACCGTGGCTGTCACAACCGTGTCATATAGTTTCCAATACTGACTAAAATTGATAAATAATGGTTTCGTGACACTGAATGATTAATGTGGAGTAGGCTGACAACACAGTAGGCTTTTGCGAAAACCTGGCAACACAGTAGGCTTTTGCGAAGACCTGGAAAAACGAGAGTGAAGTATTTGACATATCTTGTGGCAATCGTCAGTCGTGTGTAGGTCGTGAAAGGTATTAGTCAATTGGCGAAGTTAACTAAATAAATTAGTTAAAACATTAAAATAGTGCGTTTTATTCAATTGATATATATATATAAAATTGTTTTATCATATCAACACTTTGATTTGACTGCCTAAACGAGTCACTACCGTGGCATCGGAATACCATCAATGCTCCATAACTTCGATTGCTTTGGTGTTGTAGTACAGTGATCTTCAGATCATACTTTTGGACCGTGATAACATTCAGAAACGTCAAAAAAATGGTACTGCAGACATATCGAGGTTTGGAAAAATTGCTATCTGAAAAATAACAATTTCCGAACAATCACCTATATGTCGAAATTGCCAGATGAAGTGACATCCCATTAAAAAAATTAAAAATAAAATGAAAGCTTCAATTTTAGTTGCCTTAGATCCGAGATATTTTTAAAGCTGTAATTTCCTTAAGGTTACGAGATCATGTTTTCTCCGGTTAGAGAAAAAAATTTAAATGCCGCGGGCGGGATCCAAACTCACATTCGCTGGACGATCGTTTCAATGATTGTGAAGCATCATCTTCAGCAGCGTCTAGATCGTTGAGCCACCGCAGTATGTATTGACACTTTTCACTAACCCAAGTCTTTTATGGCGTCAAGTTATTTGTCACTACTTTCACGTTACTTTCCTACTTATATTTGTCGAACGCTCTATTCTAATTGTGTGGGGCCCTCGGTGGTGCAATGGTAAGTGTGCGCGCTTTTTGTACATGAGTACGTGGGTTCGAACCCTGCTCCGACCACCGTAGATTTCTTTCGACGACGGTCACCTCACTTAGTCATGGCGACACTATCGAGTACTTAGCCATGAAAAGCTTCTCAGAATACCGTTCGGAACCGGTGTAAAAACTGTAGGTCCAAATCAGTGAGTTTTAAGCTGGAAAGCTCACTGCTCACTGGGCGTGAGAAGCTCTCCCCAATCCCTTCATAGGATGTCATAGGAAACCATTAATGTAAGTATTTATTTATTCTAATTGTAGTCTTTGTTCTGTTTTTGGTTTGGCCCTGCCATACGATTCAATATTCTAGAGGAGTCGAGGTTTTTTCTTTAATTCGAAATACATATAAATATGTGCATATTTACCGCATACATGTAAGCAGTTCTATAACACTATCAAATCCGACCGCAATATTTGGGTCTCAACAGGTTAGATTAGATCAGAGTGGCAGCCTGCATGTCAGGCTCACTTAGACCTTGTTGTCCATTGTGATACAACATGGACCGAAGGAAAAATATGCGTTTTCTTCTAGACCCTCCATACGTCTCCGCAGCTTCTACGAAAGCAATTTCTCAAGACTATCTTCCAAAAGATTGTGTTGGCGAAGAAATACTGTGGTAGTAGAGGGTGGAAAGAGGGAGTAGTGTCTGTTGACATTTGCCTTGACACCTTGTATGCCACAATTGGAGGGAAATACACTAGCCGGAAGTCTATTCCAAATACGGACTGAACGGCTGACGAACGAATTTTGTCTATAGTGTGTAGTTTGGTCAACCGGCCACTTGATAAAAAACGGATGAGAGTTCCTGGAAAGCCGCGTAATTCGGGTAAATATCCTCACGTCTGTCATAAGTTAACGGATGTCCTAGGAACACATACCGTGGAAATATCGATAGAACAGCGACACGCAACCCACATTTCGACGATGCTCAAGGGAGACAATAGAGTTGGATACCCTACTGTCCTGTTCCCGTATTTGGTTTGCCTAGTACATCCACCTTGAGTCGTCTACCAGAATATCAATGGTTATCATTCCTGCATTCCTTCGTTGGATGTCGTGCGGCAATCACAGCAGACCATTAAGGCACTCAACCTCTGCACCGATGCGATTTTCCTCCTGGAAGCAGCACTTAGGAAATTTTACAATACTGGCGGTGTCGTCTTATTCTTATTCTTATTACATAGTCCTCTTATTCTGCCTACGACCTCCTACATTTGACATCATTCACGCTAGGGCTGAACTAACATTTCCCGATTTGTCTCGGATATTATCTATGTGTTTATTAAATGTCAGCGTTTCCTTTTTTCTATGATTACTTATCAGTACAACTTCCGGCTTTTATTCGCTAGCTGGAGTACGGCTTTAATCATCCAGGACCTAACAGCGTTTATAGCCTCATTTGGATATAGTTCCACCTCATCGATATGTCTTGCTACGATGACCATTGCTATCTCGTCTCCAAACCCGATTATATTACACTCCTCTGGTATCGCCAGTGTTAGATCTCCGTTGTACATAATGTTACAGAGCAGTGGTTCCATATCCGACCCTTGAGGGACTCCCGCAGAAACATCATACGTTGCTGGTCCATCCTCCGTTTCATAGTGAGTATAGTTTCCAATTACTAAAACAACTTTAAATTTTTTTTGTTAGGTATGCTGGTACTCCCAGTTCATCGAATGTATCAATTATGCGTTGCCAGTTAACAAAATTTAAACCATTCTTTACATCTAGCTTGATAACCGCACAGTACTTATTTTGAGCTCCATTTCCTTCTATATCCTCTTACTCTTTTGGAGCCAACACCCGAATAACATCTACCTTCGACCTTGCTTTTCGGAAGGCGAATTGTTTGTCCAACAAGCTACCACCATTTTCATTCACAGGTAGGAGACTGTTGTAAATAAGCCTCTCCAGTACTTTACCCATTGTACGCAGGAGAAATATTGGCCAATACTACGAAGGGTCTCCTAGGCATTTACCCGGTTCCGGAAGCAACGTGCATTCTCTAAGAAACTGATTCAGGACTAACAAAAGTATATCCGGATTGTTCTTCACTGCCGCTTTAAGTGCCTTATTTGGTACCGTATCTGTACCTGGCGGTTTGTCAACTCCAATTTTACGTATAACTTTCTAAAGTTTCTCTGATGTCGCCAATGGTATATCCTCCGTCTGTGGTAATTTCGAAAAATCGTTTTCACGCAAAGTACATGTAGGAGGCAGTGTGGATACAATTTTGTCTAGATGTACCGGGTATATTAGTTGTGGTGACTGTTTGCATTTCAGTCGCGCTGCTACAACTTTTTATGCAGTTCCCCATGAACTCGATTCGGCTTCTTGGCAGATTTGCTTTACTTTTACTTTTTCTGATTGCCTCTCGCTGTTTTGCATACTTGTTGCTCTTTCTTTTTGTATACCTGTTGCCTTTCAGTGTGATACAGTGACCCGGTATCACAGACACGATAAGTGAGACGCCCGGTCTCGATAGCAAGCCAGTAAAAAGTTTTTTAATTTTTAGAAGCAACCAAGAAGCAACCACAGTACTGCTTACGGCGAAGCACTAAAAAAAATGAGAAAATTCAATAACTTGCCAACAATAATTTAAAGGTTTATTGTATAGAGTTGCAAATCAAAGACATTATATTCCTTACCGCGTTGCAAAATGCAATGCAGCAAAATAGAAACATATCGTAAGTATGCAGGGATGATATTTGTAGTGGATAAGGACTTGTTTACCTCCTTTCGATTTCAAAAAGTCACCAACTCCTTTTGGTTCAATAAGAGTACTTTCGGAATTGACTCACCAAATTTTATGTGATAGGTTTTTGATGTGTTAACATCTATAGGCATGGGTAGGGTATAATCTAACAAAGTCAACACATACAAACAACACCCAGCGTTAGCAAACAGCAGTATCTACGTCGAAGCATTGCAGTATTAGGATTGAAAATAATATGTGTTGATTTTATAAAAAGTATTCATACGTCGAAAAAAGTACTTTCGGAAGAATACCAAAAGTCCACTCGAAAATTGTCAAATATCATCACTGTTGTGTAGGTCATACCCATTTCGCTTACAACTCAACAGGTTGTAAGGTAAATAACAGTGAATTTTAAGCGATTTTTACGAATTCAATCGAACAACATCCGAATGTTATGTCCAGATAGCTGCTGGAGAATTGAGACGCAATGTTAACCGCGGGTTATTTAATAAAAATTAAACAAGAATAGTAGTGATGCAAGTACTTTTTAATAATTGCTACAAGGTGGAAAAGATGCGGTCTAGAAAAACAAAAGGAATTAATGATACCACACATGAATAAAAATATAACACAACACATTACTAAATTAACTTCTGGAAGGTATGAATTCATAACTTAAAAAGACTCATAATGATGCGATTGCTGTAAGCTCTGGTTTCTGCACTTGAAATCTGCTCTGAATGATATATTTTTTTGTCAAAAACTAGCGCATTTGAAAGGGAACCCGCCACAGTAAAATCATGCGTTCGGTATGGGAGAATGTAAGCGATGATTTACCATTTCTGCCACATCAGCTTGGGGTAGCAATGAAATGTATGGAGCAATTATTTTTCTCGATTTTTAACAAATATAAAGTGGGCTCTTACTCAATTTGGTCTAACACAAAGGTGGTGTAAATTTGAGGCCAATCGGATAACTTTAAGCCGGTCCGACTTGTGTTAATATTTTTGAGTTTTGGCATTTTGGGTGTAAATTTGTAAACACTAGAAAATGTTCATTTCGCAGTTCATTTAAATAAAAATATTGAGTTTTGATTTATTTTGACCTGAATATAGATTGGTAAAAATTTGAGTAAAATCCCAGTACTCTAGGGGTTCAAGCTCTCAATTTGAAAATTTTTTTAGAAAAAAATTAAATTTGGGGTTTTCAGGTTTTTCCCAAAACTTGTATGTAGCGAAGTGAACTAAATATTTAGCTCGGATACCAGTGGCATATAATAGAAGTCCATACACCTACAATGAGGTATAATGCGACATAGTCACTCGACGGTTTCAGGATGATATGGTGCTGCAAAATAGGCCATCTTGTGGATAAATCGTCAAGATGTCCTTATATGGGTGCTGAATCACAAAAATTGCAAAAGATGATTTGAAATATAAGTTATGTACTCAAACCGATTCTATAAAATCAGATATGACAATTGGTTAAAATAACCGGTATTAGAAACCGATTATTTAAACCCGGATTTAAAACTCACATTTAAAAACCGTTTTATATAAGAATTTTAGTAAATACGGATTTGATTATTGGTACCGGTCTTTTATTCCTGTAGTTGAACCGGGTTTAGCAACCGCGGAATCAAAAAATTGTTAGAGATGAAATGAAAATATAAGTTGTGTGGTCAAACCGGCTGCGTTCCTCAAGCCCGTGTTTTTAATACCAACCTACACTACACTAACCGCTTAACGCAATCGTCATATCCGATTTTATAGAATATGAAACATATGTTTTTGACTCATCTTTTGGAATTTTTATGATTTAGAAGGCCATCTTGGCGATTTTTCCCAAGATGACCTATTTTGCCGCACCACATCATCCTGCGACCGTTGATTGACTATACCGCGGTTAGTGAAAAAAATGTAAATGCCGCGGGTGGGATTCGAACTCATATTCGCTGGACGATTGGTACAAATTTTGGGAAAAACGCGAAAACCCCAAATTTACATTTTTTCAAAAGAGTTTGAATCCCTAAAGTTGTCGAATTTTACTAAAATTCTTACCACTTTGTACTCAGGTCAAAGTAAATCAATGTGCAAACTTTTGCTCAAATGAACTGAGGAATGCAAATGTTCAAGTGTATACAAATTTAGACCCAAAACGCAACAAACCCGAAAACTTTGACCACAAGTGGGACCGGCTTATAGTTACCCGATTGTCCTCAAATTTTCACCAAGTTAGTTGTTGGCCAAATGTCATAAGAATACGCTTAGTATTTACCAAAAATGGATAGAGTTGATTTTTCATTGCCACCCTATTAGTGACCATGTACGGCTAGTTGCCGTAAGGGTACAATTTCATAAGAAATTTGCACGTTCTCAAGTAGTTCGGTTGAATCGCAATGTGCTAATATTCAATATTTTTTCGAGTACAAATTATACATTACTATCTTACTCGGCAAAAGTTGTGTTGTTTGATTGCCCATGCAAAAATTTGGTTAGTTATCATAAGAAAGTGATTCCTTTCTGCGACAACCCATATTAATTTCACCACTGATTACGTACTATTTCACATTTTCCTACCTGTGCTTTTTTGTTTCCTTAGTTGTATTCTTTTCGCTGGGCCTGTTATAAGGCCGTATCAAAATCACATCAAAATCAAATGTTCTTGAAATTTGGCCAACAAATGTTGCTAGTTCTAAAGCTTTTAAATTACTCTCGAACTACATTTTTTTCAATTTAACACAATACACGTAAGTATTGGAAACTTTGTTGATACTCATATCTGTTTCCGCATCATAGCTGCATGCACCAAATTATTTTCGTGTTCTAGTTGAAAGTTATTTGCTTTAATAAAGGGAGAAGCTTTGGTGTTTCATCCTTAATCGAAAAATAAAAAACGGGTAGCTTAACCACGTTGGAAAAATTTCCCCCTTGAACAAATGTCCAATTTAACGTTGGGAATTTTTGCCAACATATAAAACCTTAATTGCAGTAAATGACTTAGTAGTCCCACCAAAACACTAACTTTAATAGATAAATTCACTAACAGAAAGCTAAAATTATGTTTGCATACGTTAGCCCTAACCGAAATGTGTGTTTTGGTGGACCATAAATGTTTCATGTTTTCATAACACACACACAGACGCTGATATGAACACATACCAACACTGCTGCGGCTGTATGAGAGTTGCAAAATAGACGCCCAGGTGGAACGTGCAGTTTATCTTTAATTACAGCGTGTGAAAGTTATTATATGTTATATGTGTTTGCCACAAACACTCACTCACACACACTAACCCTCATTCACGTACGCCCATATACAACACACGCATAGGACGACCTAATTTTTGCACTCACACACGTTTATTTATCCTTTGGAAAGCTGCAAAAGAAACAACAACAGTAACACAAGCAATAAAAAAATTGTAATAATAACACTAACAGCAAAGTCCTTTATGTCCTTTTTGCATTTGAGTACCACACCGGCCACAAAGATATGCGCCACCTTTCCCCGTCCTAATGGCCCTTCATTCTTTTGAGCTTAATTTGCTGATATTTTTCTATTGTTATGGGAAGACCAAACGTGAATCCTTTAACTAACACGCAGACAACACAAATTGATGTATCTGTGTGTTAGCTTGAGTGGGCGTGTGGTTGAGTGAATGTTTTGTTGCTCCTCCACTACATTGGTTGCTAAGTATAAAAGACGCATAAACACACCTATTTAAGAGGCACGTAACTGCAATATAAGGTGGTTACTTGTAATGTTTTGGCCGCATATACATACATGTACATATATTTCAATGTATGCGACAACGTTTTGTCTCTCTTGGTATGTGTGTGTGAGTACATTGTAAACGTGTTATCAGTCAAAGTAGCAGCTTACAGTCGAACAAATATGTTAGTAAGCACTGTGGAAATGACTGTCGAACAGGGGAATGTTTGTTATTAATAAGTCTGTAGTTTTAGCAACCACTTTGTCTGCTAATTTATCACCACTACAAACAGTTGATTGTTGTGCCTGTAAATTTGCTATAATAGCAAACAAATTGTCTGCTGATAAGTAGCCAACAGTATTTGCTGTTAATATCAGAGTATATTTTTTGGGTGTACATTTCGTGCACACCCAATCGATGTCTTTTAAAATAACAATTCCAATATTAGGAATGTCACTTGATGTCTTGCATTTCAATTAACTTGTTTGTGAATAATGAATCGCTTATTTGCTGTTTACAACTGATGTGATTTAAATTTCAGACAGAATTCTCGAATTTGTGAACAGTAATTCATAATTCTTAAATTTCAATTGGAAATGATACTGTACATTAGACCGAGTCACGAAAAAAAATTCGCATAGTCGAGGGCAAATATTAAAGATTACCTTGAGACAATTTAAAAAAATAATGTTTGTTTTTTCAAAACAAAAATTCTCTCCAAACAGCCAAAATCTTTTATTTTATTACAGTTTTTTTGATTGTGGTTTTGTTCGTAATACACAAGACAACGTTGTATAGGTCTGAGCGAGTACTACATTTGTCCTATAGATATCGCTGACGTTCGACATAATTTTCTATGAAAGTCTCATTTATTGCAGTTTTAAGCCCAACAATTTAAAAACATTTTTTTTCCTAGAATTAAAACCATTTAAGCACCAAGAACATTATGCTTTGGAGGTATACAGTTTTATTCAAAATCAAAAAAGTTGCGTATGACAAAATGTATTGACATCATTAATACTGTTACGAATTTCCTTAATCGCCCTCTCTAACGCTGGTATATTCCCGTAAATAAAACACGGTTCATATTGAATCACAATAAGTACAACAGTTTTAGCCCCATTTATTTTACTTATACAGTTTTAAAGTCAAACCTTTACAATATATAATCACGAATAATTACATACTGACCATAATGCAAAAGCCCTCCCCTACTTATACGAGTTGTGCTTCTCCCCTCCCGTTTTGTAGATTGTTCTACCCGATTCTGGAACCAGTATTGCAGTTTTGAAACCTTAACGCATTTGCATTGGATTAATCAAATGGCTTGTGGTAAGGGTATACTTTCCGGCGCAGTATTAATCGCGCTGTTATTAACATTATGTTAATTAGGTCATTAATGGCCAGTTTCACAGTTGAAAATTCTCCATTTAAATGTACTTTAAATGCCCGATGCTTGTCATTTCAATGTAATTTTATATGAAAATTTTCTGTGAGCTTGAGGTTTTAAATGACGAGTGTGAAACTTGTCCTAAGAAACTGAATAGGCTTTTACTTAATCGCAACAATACATTTATTTTTTCTTGTCGTTTGCATTATTACCGTAAATTATTGCATACTTTTTGGCGCTATCGAAAACATTTTTAAATAAAAAGTATTGCATACATATTAGCGGAATTTATTGCATACTGTTTAGCGCTATCGATAAAAAATTTAAATATTTTCCTGGGAAAACTAATTTTTAATCTTGTTACCATTGGAAGTTTGTTTTGGTTTTATTACAAATAAAATACAAAAACAAGGTAAAGATATTTATAACAAATCTTGGCGCGACTCAAGTTGGGTTGAGTGTTGGGACTTTCGAGATTTGCAAAACCATGGCTCAGACGCTTTTCATCAGTGAGTGCAAACTCTGATTCATTTACAACTCGTGCAAAACGTTCAGAGTTTCAGGAATGGCATGGAAAATCTATAACGCATGCAAAATTATGTATATATTATTTTTATTATTATTTCTTCCATTGTGTAAATTGTGTCCTCTATAATTTAGTTGTTTGAATATTGGTAATGTTGAATATCTTCATCCGTATGGAATTGTAAACACAGTGGTTATGTTACTGTTATTTTGCTCCAGTCGATGATAGGAATGTATGAATCACAGTCGAATTTAATATCTCCATGTCTACGTAAATGAAATTCACGAAATCTGAGTGGAGGATTGCCCCTCGCTGCTCGTATTTTTACATATCCTTCACCCCGTTCTGTTTGTTCCTGGTCTGTCATCATAGCAAATATTATGTTTTCAGGGTGGAAATAGTAGGCATTATGTTCGATCGAAAATTGAATTGAAATTGTCTCGAGATGGTCTTTAACATTTGTCCTCGACTTTGGGAATTTTTGTTTATATGGAGGCCGATCCGGTCTACTGTACATGGCTGAACTAGTAGAGGTTGAAGCATTGGAACAGCTGATTTTGCTTTCTTATGAGCCTAATTGTCAAATTCGTTCGATTTTGTAATTGTAATTTTTTGTTTAATATATTTATTCGAATGTTTTTGTGTTGAATTTGTCAATTACCTAACACGAAATGCCTGTTGTTGGTGCCCAGACTTACAACAATTCTTACTGCGCCCACCTTTGCTAATTCAGCCATGGTACTGAAGTTGTAGTCCAATACACTCGATATAAAAGCAGTGTTCCAGTATTCAAATTCTTACATGTAAATTCTGAAATCTGCCCCGATATCTTCATATTTTCCAAATGTCTTTGGGAAATAGAGGCCCTACCGTAGAAGTGGTTTTTGGAAAACGCGTTTCGAATTAAATGAGTTACCCTGCGAAACATTTTGAAATTTAGAAAATATTAAAATCCACAAAACATGTCATACATGTTTTGTGGATTTTAATATTTTCTAAATTTCAAAATGTTTCGCAGGGTAACTCATTTAATAACATTTCCAAACTCCATTCAATCTACAATCTATATTTGATGCATTTTCAACGAGAATGTAAACTTAACGGAACAAATTCAACTCGAAGCTGTAGCTAAATGAAAAGAAAAAACATCCTGGCTTGTTACACTTATACTGTGGCCTCCTTTCATTGATGTTTTGCATTCACTTTTGCCGCTTGGGTACCTTTAGCATGTTGCCACAACTAATTGTGCTCCTTTTGAGACTGGAAAGGTTTTCTAAAGACGTGTTTTCACTGTTTGACGTGTATGAGTTTGAACATTGGCGCACTGTTTTGTGATAAGGAACGTTTTTCGTGTTTAAGGACTTCTCTGGGATTTTGCATGGCATGTTGCGTTCAAACAGGCTGTTGTGATTGTAGAGTAGTTCTCTTTGAACACATTTAGAAAGAAGTTGATTTTTTACAGTGTACTTTTTTACAGTGCTTAATTCTTAGACATTTAGCACGATAGATAATTTAATGTTTTGAATAATAAAAATATTGTAATCGGCTTTAGTTGCTAAGTTTTCTATCCAAACTTAAGGTCAATTTAGTTCAACTAAATTGATGTAGTGGCCAAATGGAGCGTTACACCATTTACCCCTAGTACTATTTTTCATTGCATAGACGTTACATTGAAACAATTAACAATTAAATGCCAGTTCTTTCACACAAGTGACAAACATTCTCGTGAGGTTTGTGGTGCAAGTATAACAAATTATTCTAATAACAAAGTCGCATGCAACATTGTACTTTGTACGTTTTACTTTTTACTCTATCCTCCTCTCCACACTTTAGTCTTATCGCTGTTCCACAACATCCAAGAAAATAAACTGAAACTGTTTGCTTAAATTTGCATATATAATATTCGAACTCGTAAGAGGAGTTTAACATACCTAGTTTATTGAACTCACGAAGACGAAAGTTAGATGCAGTACTCACGCTATAGAGTGTAATGACTAAAGAAAGTAATAAGCGCAGAAAATATTTGCATTGGTAATTACATTAAAACTGGAGAAATATATTAAATTATTTGACCGAAAAATTGTGCTTTCTTTGAAATATCGTATGTGAATTATAGATTTTGTATAGACTGAGTTGGCATGAAAACACTGCACGTAAGTATAAATTTCGTTACGCCCCAACAAAATCTCGGATAAATTAAAGTAATCATGTAATAACGAAATAAAATCGTCCACGAGAATCTAAAATCGTTTACAACAAAGGACTTATGGTAACTGCAATGTAAAAGACGTTTACGCGAAACGACAAACTGTTATTTGGCTAATTATAACTCCAAACAAAAAAACATGTTTTCCTTCTATTATTGAAATAATATATTTCGCATATTACTTGGAACTTTGAGACAAACTGCCCTTTCACTCGACGACAACGAGATATATTTCACTGACGATATTTTATTTTGGATGGGAGTGTACTTACTTAATTGGCCTCAAAAGATTGGAGGATGTGTTAAGGGCCTAACAAACCGAAGGTAACATACTTTTCCTAACGGCTGGATTGTTTGCCTTGTCTTTCCACTTGGTAGACCAAGTCTTCGCAGGTTACTCTTCCACCTAATCCCTCCAGTAAAGCGTCTAGCCGAAGCTTCTTTGAGTACGACTTCGGATAC
Organism: Phaonia tiefii; assembly: GCA_963931995.1. Classification (NCBI taxonomy): domain Eukaryota; kingdom Metazoa; phylum Arthropoda; class Insecta; order Diptera; family Muscidae; genus Phaonia; species Phaonia tiefii. The sequence goes on from OZ008370.1 coordinate 62,549,014, forward strand.
ATTCGGCACGGGTACATTCTTATCCATTCTACTGACATTTCGTGGCCACCCTAATTCCGTTATTTTTAGCCTCTAGGGAGCTTCCACTGCAGCTTACAAACCTGTCCCGCTACACTGCATTATCGGTCGGTACAACAACATGTGTGGCCTATGTTTAAATCGGACCAAAACAAAAATGACGTGGCCCGTTCTCTAGAGAAAACTACTAATATCCTTTGGTTTGTTTTTGGTTAATGAATGATAAATTCATACTACAAGCTTACAAGTCATGAACATTTTTCTAAGTGAAAAATGGTTGGTTTTTGTTGGAAATAATAGACAATTCAGTTCAACACACACTCGATGGCAGGACTAGTTTCGAACTCCGTGATAAGTTCATCATCAGATGCCTAACTACTGTGCCTGAATTGATACCATCGGTTGATCATCTATCGTATATATACAAACTCAATTCTGTAATTCATATGTGCGAATTAGTATCGCTCGAATATCTCTAAGTATCAACATATACGGAAAGGCCTATAATTCCAACAACAAGAACAGACAGAATTTTTCCACTATGTTCTTCTGTTCCCTTTTGTTTAAATAACACAGGGCCACAAAATGAAAAAAAAATCCAATGAGTGTTCGAACTCACGGGCGATGAGTTAACACTTTTTTCCTACACGGTGCTCGACGTCTATGAACACATTTGTAAATGTTACATTGGAAAAAAAAACAGCGTTCAACCATATGATGACGTTACATTTAAATAATATTAATACTTAAAAGTGCAAGCACATGTGTCATTATTTTCTTGCTCAATACTTTTTGTTTTATTCCCACAAAAATCAAAGAATGCAAAGCAACAGACACTTACATATAAATTCATACATTGTTATATTCGTACATATACGCTACACAAGTTCACAAAATTTTCGTTGCTCTCTTGCTATCTCATTTTTATATACGTATAATACGTCATTATTCTCTTTGCTCTGAAATAAAAAACCAACTCGTAAAAAACATAGTTTTTGACTATAAATTCTTTATGTATGACCACGCCCCTTTGTCCAGTCCCGCCCATATTTGCAGCAGATCTTAGAATATGTAAACCTAATCAACATACCCAATTTTGTTCAAATACCGTCAACAGGAGCAGAAATAATGGATTTTTAATTTGTGATTTGTATGGGAGTACCACGCCTATTTATCCAATCCCGCCCATATTCTTTAGTTTATTTTTGTCATCGCCATTAGTATGCCTGGGAAGTTTCAGCTTGATTGGATCACGGGAAAGGGTTAAAAATCAATCCAACATTTTTTCAGCATACATGCATACAGACAGGTGAAGTTAATATAAAGAATTTAAAAAGTCGTTCAATCATATGATGACGTTTCATTTAAATAATATTAATACTTAATAACACTTAAAAATATTTAAAGACAAAACACATGTACATACACACATTGTTATGTTCGTACATACGCTACACAAGTTCCCAATTGGCGTTGCTTTCTTTCTAATAGAAAGTTTCTATCTCTTTTTTTATGTACATATGTACGTATAACCACGTCATTATTCTCTTTGCTCTGAGAGTGCTTCGCACCCACACAATACAACTATTCGCTGCCGCTACATCAGTGTGTGTTTTTCCGCAGTTTGACAATCTGTGTTTCGCAGTCGGACAAATATGTGTTCTATATAGGGGTGAGTCACCCTTCTCATTTAGGGGGTATGAAAAATAGATGTTGGCCTATTCTGAGATCTACCCGATATGCACACAAAATTTTATACAAATCGGTCCAGCTGTTTCGGAGGAGTTTAACGGCAAACAATGTGTGATAGCTGTCGGACAAATTGTGTTTGGATGTATTCACTTTGTGAATTTAGGCCGTACCCGCCCAATAGATGTTAACACATCAAAAAGTTTGATGAAACGAATAACCACTATAAAGATTTGTTCGATTACTGCTCCCGTAGTACAAAAATTTTAAAAGTTTTAAATTCTATGGACACGTTTTTTTTCAATATTTTCTAAGTAAAATTGGCAATATTTTGTGTCAGTTCTCTACTTATATTATCATAACTCGAAAACTACTAGTCCGATTTTATTGAAATAAATCTACGAAAATTCAAATATTCAAAACTCAACTCGATTTTTAGCGACAATAAAAAACGAAGTTGGCCACTGACTGAAAATTGGAAATAAGAAAAGAATTTTATTGCACTTTAACGCAGTAACCGGCAAAGGCTATTCATCGTGCTGGCTATTTTTACATCGAGGTAATGCAAATAACATCGTTAAACTTTCAAACTCTAAATAATTTAGCACATTTCTTCTTCAAAATTTACAGTTTAATATCGATCACTTTTTGTCCGTGCGACGAACAGTTGTTGATTGATTGTTCTAACTAATTACTTAACAACTTTACTTGAAACATTTTTTTTTTAGATTTTTAAAAATAACCGAAATTTATGCACGCTCTACACAAAACGGTTTTACAAAAAACCGCCAAGAGTGAAACGGATTCAATTATCGATTTTAGGAGTAAACTATACGTCAAATTACAAGATGTCCTACTCAGAATTTAACTAGTATGATTGTACTATATTCGATGGAGTTTTAGCGTAGGATGTGTGTAGCAACGGACATGAACATGATTGGTCACTACGCACAGGGAAAAGATTAGTTGGAAAGACATTGGAAATTTCATGATAAACTCTATATTTTGATTAGAATTCACAAATATCGGATACAATTATCGGATAAATTAAAAATAGGTTTTTGTAAATAGAAGTTGTTACTACAGACATTAAATTGTATTAAACAATTTGAGTATTTCCGAAACCTCATTCATCTGAAATGGAAGCTACAACTCGTAAAAAGTACAATATTAGAATTCGTGTTCAAATATTAGTCACTATAATTATAATTTAGTTTTTGTTACATAAACACTTGTTACAACGTCATGTACTCAATATTTCATAAGAGGTTTTCCTGTCAAAGAAAAACTATATTTGAATGCTACACGGGGATTTTACAGGAAAATTATTTTTTTAAACAGAAAGTGATAAAAAAATTTGCGAAAAAACAATAAAGTGTATATAAGTAGATATCAGCCACCGAAAAATATGGTAAGTTCATATATATATAAGTATAACGGTTTACATATATTTTTTTATACGAAATCAAAAGAAGGTCATTAAAGTCCACATATATTTTACTGGTATCGATAAAACGAATATGCCCAGTTGATATATGTTACCACACTATTTTCTGAAACGCATGTATATTTTTATTTTACTAGTATTATCATAAATTGAGGTGAAGTGACACTTTTTAAACACAATCGTTGAATCTGTCGCCACTATTAACGCTTTCACAAACATGCAAAAAATTGTAAACACTTTTCCGGAGGAACTGTTATTGTAGATGACACAACTTAACTTAAACATACTCGTACATAGGATATTTTTAAATTATAACTGTTGCAAACAGAGTTAGTGTAACCCATACACGTCGCCGTGGGGAATGGGTACTGAAGGTTTACTCATTATCCACAGGCAATGGGGAAAATATTGGGTACCATTTTAATGCACGATTATCCATTATACATGGGGATTAGGTATGCGGCCTTTACCCATTTCCCACGGCTCAAACCTTCTATTGAGGTAAAAAAATTATAATTTTTTTTTAGTTTTGACTCACCGTTTCCGAGCTAGAGCTCTACGTTTATTTTAGCGATTTTCTTATGTTGTCGATTTTTTAAAAAAAAGCGACCATACGAATTGGACCACATTATGAAAAACCCTTAGAGCCCCGGAAAAATTGCTTGTATTTTAATTTAAATCTGCCTTTCCAAAACATTGACGTAAGGGCGTTTTAGCGACTTTTAATTCGAAACATTTTAGTTTTAGCGATTTGTTTAAAAAAGTGTTGCCGTATTAAAGGTATCCTTTGGTTACAGCCTCAGTTGGTGGTAAAACTTTAATATTTTTGCGATCTGGCGCACCGTTTCCGAGTTGTAGCCATTTTTTTTTAGCGATTTTCTTATTTTGGCGATTGTAAAAAAAATTTATACGAATTGGACCACTTTATGAAAACCCCTTGGAAATTTTCAAAAAATTACTTATTTTCTCGATTCGATGTTCCGGTTCCGGGATATAGAAATTGTTTCTAATTTCTTCATATTTCCGATCAATAAATGTGGATGGGTAACCCAAGGTAAACCATTACCCACAAAATACGAACCCTGGTTACAAATAATAATAATTTTGTTTATATTTGAATATATTTTACACAATTTTAATAAACACAAATATTTTTTTCTTTTGTTTATAAAATTCGTAATGGGATATGGTATGAATCAATGGTGGTGATAGCCATCAAATTCAAGTAATTATTTGAGCATACCCATATATTATTTGTTACAACCGGATTAGTTTCTAAATTTTTCATTGATCCAACAAATAGAAAATTGACCACTACAGTATACTTTGATTTCTAGAACTAAAACTCGATTGGCAGATCACATTTTTTGCTTGTTGCTGTGGCTTCAGCTAAATATTTCAGTTCGTGTAACCAAAACTGAATTACAATCAATGATACGGTGCGCCATTATTGGTAATCACATCTGAATAATGTGATAGTCCAAGGAACCAACAAATTTCAGTTGGCTGTAAATATTATAGAGTAATGACGTATAGAGCTGTCATTGTTCTCCTCCAACATATTCTTCCACACTATTCGTGGAGCGGTCGGTGCGATAGAGTTTTATTGGACGTAAATTGACTTACACCAGATGGAGTTACAAAAATTGTTGACTCAAATATTTCATACAGTTTTTATGAAAACCTGTGAAATTTAACCGTATTTTGGACTCTTTTGTTATATTTTATTGTTAGTATATAATTGTGTTTTTTACACAAATATTTTAACGCACAAATTGCTGATTTATTGTTGGATGGTTTGAGCCATTGCCTCTATCTGGTATTATTAAAGCAATATTTTCCAACATCCAACCGCCCATCTGTTGCAGCACACCAAATGACATCAATTTACTGAGACATCAGTTACTCTATAAGTCATTACTCTATGGGACAATGAATCTCTTCTCTATGTGTACATTTGTATAGGCTAAATACGTATATGCGCCTTGTTTATTTGTTTATGTACATATTTACACCAAAGGTTATTTATGATAGTTGGTGCGGTAATGAATATAGCATGCACGACTCTTAGACATAAGATTGGGAACATAAGTAAAACCATTTTCAAGCACACGAGATTACAGCAAAAAAAATCTATAATCTCGATTGACGTCGGTGCCATTTAATTATAAACTTTTTGACATTTTGTTAGTTTTCATAACATATTAACCACCAGTTGCTTGTTAGTTACAAACAGTTTTTTTATTTACGCATCGAAGTTCGTAAATTTCGTATTAAATATAAAAATGAAATCTTCAACAAATAATTAGTTTCAAAACTATTTTTTTTAATTAAAAACTACACTCTCGATCAGATGATTAGAACCAGTTACATTTGTGTAAATTTTAGTATTTAGTAAATTTATTATCAACAAATAAAATATTACTTTCATCGGAATGGGCATTTTCATTTAATGCAATAGTATTATAAAAGTCCTTTTCTAAAAAAAGACAAAATAAAAAAAAAAATTTCCGTTCATAGGATTAGAACCGCTTAAGTACTTTTAATTGAAAATGCATTATTTTATAATTTAATAATAAGAACCGTTAATATTTAGTTTATTCATAACCAGCTGACCCGGCAGACTTCGTCCTGCCTTCAAAAGTATTTATAACATCAGATGGTAAACAATGATGATGGTAAACACGCCGATTAAGCACCCAACGCCTTCAGCGAGTTCTTGAGATACTGTGCAAAAACACAAAAAACTAAATATTGCGCCATCTGTCGGACGAACTTCAAACTACACAGAAACACTACTCACGGCCTATAGAGCATGCATATAAAATTTGGTCAAAATCGGTCCAGTAGTTTTTGAGTTTAGCGATCACGAACATACACGTAATTTTTATATATGTAGAATATATCTTAAAATCACTTAAAACATACGGTTATTTATTGATTCATAAAGTGCATTTAAATTATCCAAGGAAATCTCATTGCAGCGGTTCTGAATGGTTCCAAATAATAATTCCTTACCCTCGAATTGTCTTCCTCCTTCATAAACCTTGCGGCAAAGCCAACCCCAAACATTTTAAATTTTGTTTAGGTCGGGGCCATTTGGAGACGAACAATTTGGTTTGAAATGAATTCTTTTACATCTCTGGCATTAGGTATAGGAGCATTATCTTGCTGCAGAATCTATAAAATGAGTCCAAAAATATAATTTGTTTCAGGAAAGGCTGATTGTAACAGAGTCTGGTTAGTTTCTTCAGTTATTTTTGCCTTTGAAATTCTAAAACGGTTGCGCCGTAATACGTTATTGCACCACAGACCATATCTTCACCCTCTCTGCAGTGATGACGATTTCAAAATAGCTCCTCTTTTCTCGAATTGTGAAAACAGAAATTGTAGCCACTTGGGCCATTTAATTTAAATTTTTTCGTCACTAAAAACACAGTACGCCAATCATTACCATGACCTCTTACTTGAATTTCCTATCTCACATCCTCTCTAGCAAATTGTAAGCGATTTTCTTTGCGAACATTATTCAGCGGCGGTTATTTCTTCATTTTTTTTCAATTTTATGTATCTACAGCATGCTATGGATTTTTAACTGTCGAGATACTTGCCTGGATTCCAGGTGGAGACCAGATTTGTGGTCCTGTTTACCGCAATTCTCAAATATATTTATATAAAAATATATATATAGTTTATCGAAATTCTCAAGATTTTTGTTTTTCGGTTGGAATCCTTCCTTTGTATTTCTTTCTATACTTTTTAACATCCTTTAATTATTCCAGTTCAGTTTTATGATTTCGCCAATCTCTCGTGCAACGGCCCGAGAATAATATTGTTGCGAATGTTCATTACCGCTATGTTAAAAACACTTTTCTTGCCAATTTTTCACTAATGCTTATCAGAAAGGAATATTTTTCTTTTACCAATTGTTTGCTGTAAAAAGTAAATGGATCTCCGTGCAAAAAATGCGAAAATTCAAAGTGGTTCTAATAATATGAAAGGCCATTTGTTTTTATTTTCTTGTCTTTTTTGGGAAAAGAACCTTTATAATACTGCTGCACTAAACTTTGCTGTTGCTCTTGTCATTTTTGTAATCCTAACAAAATTCCATTTCGAATGGTTGTAAGATTTTAGCTGTCGACAAAAATTTTACAGATATATGGGCTACTAAAACCACAAATTTAAGTGGTTATAATCATCCGATTGAGAGTGTACTTATATATAGATTTATAGAAATACTTATATGTGCCTTTGCTACAACGCGCTGATGGTATTATCTATTTTTTTTTTAAAGTTTTTCCTACAGAAGTGTAAACCAGTATAGAAACTTGAGTCAGGAGAACCAACTTATTCTTCTGTACTATGATCTTTCCAATCAATTTAGGTATTAAACTTTCTGCTTTTCCGTAAGCATTAGTAGGAAGCGCGTACTAACTCACTTGCTTATAAAAATGTACGAATTAGAAGCGAAGTGCGACGGGTAAATTATCATCTTCAAAATGTAAACGTTTAGGCTCCAGCAAACAACATTGGACTTATTGTTACGGAATCCAAATTCCCGGACTTTTTCAGTTCCCGAGGAATTCAATTCAATTCAAAATAATTCACTGCAACACTTCACGTCACTTCACTTCACTTCACTTCACTTCACTTCACTTCACTTCACTTCACTTCACTTCACTTCACTTCACTTGACTTCACTTCACTTCACTTCACTTCACTTCACTTCACTTCACTTCACTTCACTTCACTTCACTTCACTTCACTTCACTTCACTTCACTTCACTTCACTTCACTTCACTTCACTTCACTTCACTTCACTTCACTTCACTTCACTTCACTTCACTTCACTTCACTTCACTTCACTTCACTTCACTTCACTTCACTTCACTTCACTTCACTTCACTTCACTTCACTTCACTTCACTTCACTTCACTTCACTTCACTTCACTTCACTTCACTTCACTTCACTTCACTTCACTTCACTTCACTTCACTTCACTTCACTTCACTTCACTTCACTTCACTTCACTTCACTTCACTTCACTTCACTTCACTTCACTTCACTTCACTTCACTTCACTTCACTTCACTTCACTTCACTTCACTTCACTTCACTTCACTTCACTTCACTTCACTTCACTTCACTTCACTTCACTTCACTTCACTTCACTTCACTTCACTTCACTTCACTTCACTTCACTTCACTTCACTTCACTTCACTTCACTTCACTTCACTTCACTTCACTTCACTTCACTTCACTTCACTTCACTTCACTTCACTTCACTTCACTTCACTTCACTTCACTTCACTTCACTTCACTTCACTTCACTTCACTTCACTTCACTTCACTTCACTTCACTTCACTTCACTTCACTTCACTTCACTTCACTTCACTTCACTTCACTTCACTTCACTTCACTTCACTTCACTTCACTTCACTTCACTTCACTTCACTTCACTTCACTTCACTTCACTTCACTTCACTTCACTTCACTTCACTTCGCTTCACTTCACTTCACTTCACTTCACTTCACTTCACTTCACATCACTTCAATTCAGTTCTGTTCAATTCAATTCAATTCAGTTCAATTTCATCAATTCCATTCTATTCCATCTATTCCTATCCATTCACTTAATGCAGTTCAATTAATTTTAATGCAATTCAGTTCATTTCAATTCTGTTCCGGTCAGTTCATTCCAATTCAATTCAATTCATGTCAATTAAATTCAATTCACTCAATTCCTTTTCCTTCCATTCTATCCATGTCATTCCATTCACTTCAATGCAATTCAGTTCAATGAAATTCAATTCAATGCAATTCAATTCCTTTCCATTCCGTCCATTCCATTAATTCAAGTCAATTCCATTCACATCAATTCAATTCAATCAATTCCTTTCCATTCACTTCAATGCAATTCATTTCCATTCAACTCAATTCAATTCAATCAATGCCTTTCCATTCACTTCAATACAATTCAATTGATTTCAATTCAATTGAAATAAATTCAATTCAGTTCAATTCAGCTCATGTCAATTCAATTCAATCAATTCCTTTCCATTCCATTCACTTCAGTACAATCCAATTTATTTCAATTCAATTCAAATAAATTCAAATCAATTCAATTCAGATCATTTCAATTCAATTCATGTCATTTCAACAAATTGCTTTCCATTCCATTCAATTCAATGCACCTCAATGCAATTCAATTCATTTCAGTTCAATTCAAGTCAATTCAATTCACTTCAATTCAATTCAATTCAATTCAGTTCAATTCAATATAATCTAATCAAATTTCATTCAAATCTTTCTGTCTTGCTAAGAAAAATAATAACTGTTGTTGTTTCGAATTAATTGTGTTTTATTTCCTGAATAATATTGATCCTTTTTGCGAACAAAAGGGAAAAGTAAAAATAATATATTTTGTGTACTTTACCATTGTGGAAGTTGAAAAACGAGACAGAGCATGAGAGGACGGTTTTACCCTAATTCGGGTACGAGGGATAGAAGTGCATCATTAGTTTTTTGAGATACAATTACGGTTTCATACAAATATATGTTGAAAACAGTAGGCGCTCTTTTCTGAAAGAATCTGATTACTGGCAATTTGTCAATGGACAACTCAAAGAAAGTCGGAAAATTTATTTTTTGTTCCCTAAAGTTGAAGCCCAAAAACGTTTGGCACAACTTTGTTGAAGAAAGTTTACCCGGTACAACCAACCAAATAGAAGTTAGTAGCTGTCAAAATCGAAAAATTGTCTTAAACAATTTTTACCAGAAAATATTACAGTTTTATGGGAAACCGAATACCGGCTTTCTAAAAAATGGAATATTGGAAATTGTCGATTTTTTGAACACTGTAGTAAGCAGACATTAACTAAGTTTGTTTTGAGCCAGTTGCATTGATTGACACTTACTAATAGATTTCGTCTGTTTCTTCGTCAATCGAACAGCAATAAGTGACTATAAACGCGATGCCCCATAGGTTAATTTTGTTCTTAGTACTACATATTGCTGCCACATTGAAACCGGAAACTCAATGAAGAAGAAATGTTTTTACGCCGTTTGTTGTAAGTCTCATTCACCATTCTGCTATTTAACATTGAATATTCTTGATAGACTCAACAATGGACCCATCCATTACAATTGAATTGCTCTTGACGTAAGCAAGAATGTTGAAATGCCTTCAAAACTGTGGACGAAATGAGCGCAAACCCTACTTAACCTAAACGCCCGTGCCGTTGGCGGCGTTCACCGCATAGGGGGCGCTGACTAAGAAACATGAAAGGTCAATAGAAAGGTTGTATGAGCAGCAACGATAACAAGAAGATTGTATGCTATGCATATGCGAGTATGTTTGTATTTTCTTTCTCATTGTTATTGTTGTCGCTTAAGGGTCAATTGGGCTTAATTGGCGAGTACGAGTTCCCGTATCATTCCTACATAGCCTTAGAATTCTTATGTTTGTATATTTACAGATGTAAACAAGTACAACACACAAATGTATGTAAATGAGCACCCCTATGAAACCCCGTAGGTTAAGAAATCTGACGTCAGGTGACGAAGATAGCACAAGTGACGTGAAACAGTGTGACCTAGATTACAGCAACTCCGTGATAATTGCAACTGCTGATTCTCGCAGTTGTTAATGAAACAAATGATAGGTTTAAAAAATAAATTCCAATTTGTATAATAATCATTCCTATTAATCAAGTGTATTAGCTGAATATATTTGATTCATATATACAATAACATATTCGAGTACAAATACACAGTTTTCAATTGAATTTAGTTCCGGTGTTCTGAAGATATTTTTGTCTCGGTTGTCGCAACAACTCCGGTTACCGTGACTTTCCTTAATTCTCTAAGTATCATTAAACGGGGACACATTGTAAAGTGATTTGTACACAACTCTAAATTCACAGTTCCTTGGTAGGGTTTCATTTCAGCTCATCATTGGTTGCAAATTAAATTGATTATGTTTCAATTACTGTGCTCAGACGTTACCCCTAGGAACATAATCTTCATTTCGATGTGACGATTATGTACTAAGTGTTATTTGCGGTAAACTTAATTGAACACGTTCAAGAATTAGTGAAAATATAAGCGAAAAGTATACAAAACTCAGTTCATCGGAGTTTTCGAGCAGCAAATGCTGCACGCACTTCAACGAAGTGGGTTTGCATTTAAACTCTTTGTAATGAGTGCCGATAACTGAGTTGCTCCGTTTTCTAACTCTCGCAATGGTTATTCTTAACATGATGTTAATTGTTGGGATGTCGCTATGAGCGCCAAATTCTTTTGGAATCATATCTAATTGATGACGATATAATTACATTTACTGTCATTCTGCGGTTTGTTAATATAATTTCACAAAACTTAACGATTAATTGTAAATCGTGTTACACAGTTTGTGAGTTTGGTGGATGAAGACCGCAGTTTAGAGTTGTTGTTTGCGAGTAACTTGTGTGTAGTGTATCTTTGTTTACGTAACTCTTGTATCTTGAGTTCGCTGCTACATTTGCTCGGCGTACAAAAGGTGTTGAATGGAGAGTTTGGGAAACTCTACGCACACTGTCTGTACCAATCGGATTGTTTAATGCAACGTGTTATAACGGGAACACATTCTTCAACAATATTGTGTTGGGATATTTAATGATGAATTCGTACAAGAACTTTGGCGGTGTATACTTTTTGATTCGATGAGGTGGTTTAATATCGCGAGTCGATGGAACAGAAAGACTAAAATCGCCTAAGTTGTGTTAAGACATAAAAAGTAAATCAGTGAAATTGCGATGTGGCGGATCAGTTTCGAGCCTATTACGAGTCGGTAAAAGCATAAAACAGTGAAGCAGCGAAGTAGCAAGTAGTTGCCGGATCCTGTTATTTTTATTTATTTATTTATTTATTATACTATGGTAACCTAGCACAACAAGACAAAGTGTTATAAATTACAGTGCTACTGGTAAAATATTTAATATACGACAAGAGATTTAAGACAAATTTAAATTAAAATACAAAAATGCAAAAAAAATAATAGTAATTAAACACAGTTATAAAAATGTTCGACACAAAACATATTAATAATAAATTAGACATACATTTTATAATTGAAATTAAATAAAAAATTAAATCAGATTATTATTACATTTACATTTTCACATTTTGATTTTCGTTTTTAAAATTTTAAAATATGTGTACATATAATTGAAAATTATTTAAATAAACTATTTAACTCCTTTTTGAAAAGAAAAGCCTGCATACGTGATGGTAGATAGTTCCAAAGGCGAACAATGGATACGAGGAATTGGCTTTCAGAAGTAGAACTTTTAACTGACGTATGAATGATTTTATTCCCTCGGTTAGAACGCGCAAATATTAATCTGTCAAAGAGGTAATCAGGTTCCATAGTATATATAACTTTATGCAGGAATATAAGACTCTGGTAGTTCAAATACCATTCGAAGCTCATATTAAAAAGTTTATAAGAGTACTCAGAGATTCTGTCACGTCGCTTTCTATCAAAAACGTACCTAGCAATATTGCTGTAAGCCACCTTGAGCTTTTGTTTATCTTTGCTGTCACATGCATAACAAATCTCAGATCCGTAAATAAGAGTTGGAATAATATCGGGTTTTTCAATAAGAGCGCTACAAAAGTTTTTTTAAATAAAACAAAATCGGTTTTAGATACCAATGAAATTCTTTATTCCTGTGAAAGTACGTTCGATGCCATTATGTATGGAACTCGATTTCTTTTGCATAGCCACCACGGGCACGCTTGCAGAAGTCCAGACGCTGAACCCAATTTTCGACGGTTTTCAAGCATAAATCGGCCGATACTGTTGCAATTTCACGTTCTATATTCGTACGAAGTTCATCAATCGTCGCTGGCAGGTTGGCATAGACCATAGACTTGAAATAATCTAACGGCGTCAAATCGCACGACCGAGGCGACCAATCGACTGGGCCATTTCGTGGGATAACACGTTCACCAAACTTCGTTTCCAATAAATTGATTGTGGCATTCGCTGTGTGGCTTGTGGCGCCGTCCTGTTGGAGCCACTTGTCCTCCAAGTCCATATTATCCAATTGGGGCCAAAAATATTCGGTTATCATTGAACAGTAGCGATTCGCATTCACAGTAATGTGCCGGTCTTGATCATCACGGAAGAAGTACGGCCCAATGACGCCGCCGGCCCATAAACCGCACAAAACCGTAATTTTTTCGGGATGCAATGATGACTCATGGATTACGTATGGATTGCTGTCTGACCAATAACGCATATTTTGCTAATTGACGAAGCCATTCAGCCATAAATGAGCCTCATCGCTGAGATGATTGAGGCCACTGAAGTTGAGGCCACTGACTCCAAATTTCGGTAGTAAATTTTAATAATTTCGACTCGTTGTTGGCTCGTATATCTTTCTATGATGAAATGGCAAACCTTAGTGAAGAGAAGTGTCAAAAGAGCGGGAAAAAAATATGGCGTCGTTTGCTGTCCCTATCGATTTACTCTTGTAGCGTCTCTGTTGAAAAACCCTTTATAACATTTAGCCAGAAGCATTCGTATGTGTAGTGGAGTTGATGCTTGTACAGCCCACAAATTTCGCAACATTACATGTACCTTACCTGTGGTAGCGTTAATATGGTTTGTCCAAGAAAGGTGGTTATTAAATACAATACCAAGATTATATGACGACTGTACAAAGTCAATTTTGGAATTATTTATTTTCAGCGTAGCATTGAAAATAGGAATTTTGACCCGCTTTGTAATGCAACTACTTTTAGGTTTTGTGGGATTTATACTGAGGCCATTATTGTAGGCCCAAGTACTTATACTGCGTAAGTCAGCGTTAATGTTATCTACACAGTCGTGAACATAATCGGGATGCGAGCTAATATACAACTGAACACCGTCCGCATAAATTTGTATTTTGCAATGGCTCAGAACATTAGGAAGATCATTAATATAAATGCAAAACAGCAAAGGACCTAAAATGGATCCTTGAGGCACACCCTGGCTAACTGACAAAGGATCCGAATTTTTACCATTACATGAAACTATTTTCGTACGACAAGTAACATATGACTCGATCATTCTACATGCTGATCTTGAGAAATTAAGACATTTGGCAAGCTTAGTTAACAGAACTTCATGATCAACAGTGTCGAATGCCTTACTATGGTCAAGTAGTAAAAGAAAAGATACCTCGTTCTTATCCATATTCATTCTAAGCTCTTCTACAACATCAGTTAATGCTGTGAACGAATCCGATTCAAATTCGAAGAAACTGACAAATGTGAATCCGTCTCGAATCCATTTTATTTTAAAACAAATCAATGCGTGCTGGAACTCATGGGCGATGTATTAACCACTTTTTGTAACACGGTACCGGTTCGATTTCTATGAACCCATTAGTAAATGTTACATTGGAAAATAAAAAACAGAATAGTTATTGTGCCAAAGGCTCCTTTGCAATTGCACTTTCTTTTTTCATACATCTGCTTTAACATTAAATGAAATAATTGAAATAACATGAAATAATTGTTTTTGTTTTGTCATAAACAGAGAGACGACATAAAGTATTGAATAATATGGAGAACTTATTGCAGTCTTTTTCCGCTCTCATGCAGGGAGTCTGAGTAAAAGAGCATAAACGGGTCTTATTCTCTTAAAATATTTCAATATAAATGCACCATTTCGAGAATGTTATTACAAAAAGCAATACAAAAAGAATCAATATTTCAAAAGGCATCAATATTTCACATCAAAATTATGAATGGACCAAGTTATGACAAAAAAAAAGTTAATTCGTTTTGAATCATTCGCCAACTGTCACCAGTGTTTTTAAGTCATACAATTCGTTCCTTGAGTTCTCTATACTATTCAATACTCTTTGGCGACGACGAGCTGATTGTTTGTTTGCTGTCGCTACATGAATACCATCCCACTTATTTTCAGGGAGAGTATTGTTGTACAACAACCACGTATGTGATGCTAACACTATGTGTTGTTTGCATGTGTTCACTTTGGCAGATTGACTCAGCCGTGCCTATAGATGTTGACAAAACAACTCATACCGAAACGGATTTGAATATGAAGTCCGTTGCAAGTTCGAGAGAGATCATATGGCACACTGTGTATGACTTCTATAGTAAGGTTTACTGTTTCACAGTTTCTAACTATAAGTTAAGTTGTGTAGTTGTCGGATAATTTTTAAATACCTCTTCTGCTTAACTACATAGGTAACGTGACATCTCTTTAAAATTCAATTTTATCGGGAACCAGTCTTTAATTTATTTTTGAAAGATTATATAATTCTGTTGTCAGCTGTTGGTCGGCTAAAATGGTCTATTCTGAGCTTCCAATTTAGGATTACGCGTACGAGCATTTCAAAAGGTATTTGGCGAATGACGCTAGTATGTCAATATCCAATTCCTCAATCGCAGCCCGGTGATCCATGCATAGTTTAGTCTTTCGGTAGCACCAAAGGAAAAAGTTTAGCGTTGTAAAATCATTTGATCTATGCTACCAATTCAACGATCCGATGAGTGAAATTAACTCTTCACCGAACTTCTGTCGCAATACTGCCATGGCTTCACTGGCTGTGTACCAAGCAGCGTCGTCCTGGTGAAATCAATTCGTAATTTCAGGCAGAAAGTAGTCCGTTAAGACGGCACTGCAAAATAAAAGAGCACCATTCGCACTTGTGATCCGACTGGACTAATTTCTGAAGAAATGTGGATATTCTCCCAGCATTTCAAGAATAACCTGCAGATTCTGTGCCTGATTAAATCTTTCCATGATCAAATGTCAAACAATACCAAACAAATATTCCGTGAGTGTATTGCCCTGGCTTACAATCCCTGCTATAAAAAGTACCTCAAAATTAATTACCCGCTGCATGTACGGAAATATTTTGCAACGTGGGAAACAAAGATAAATGAATGCAAAACAAAAGCTATAATTTTGAATTTCAATAAATAGCATAATCGAATTCTTAACCCTTTGACGACCATACATTTTCTGCCGTGGTGATTTATATTTTTTGTTTATTTTCGTGACATATGACCTAATTATAGCTACTAGTGATGCACAGATTCGAGAAATCGGTTCTGCAGAACCGGTTCTTTATAAGAGCCGACCGGATCGGTTCTTACAGGAACCGAATCAAGGTTACAAAAGAACCGAAAACGTTTTCAAATGAACCGAAATACTTGTCAAACTGAACAGCAAACGTTTCTTAAAAGAACTAAAAATGGGTTCAAAAGAAGGGAAAAATAGGCCGAAAAATTATTTTAAAAGGACTGAAAATCGGGTTTAAGAGAACCATAAAACCGTTTCAGAATAACGGACTCGGTTCCAAACGAACCAAAGGTGTTAACCTTTGAGGGTATGCAAGTGTGTATTTTTATCAAATTGTATATTCATATAATAAAATATTACCCTTAAGTCTCTGTGGGACCGCAATTTGCTGACAACCCCGTTCTTCTTGGAACTGGACTCGACAGAACCGGTTTTTCAAAGTCGCGGAACCGCACACCACTAATAGCTACGCCGCAACAAATGGAGCCAACAAAAAAATTGTTTAGGGTACATTTTATTCCATATTAGGTAAAAGGCAAACGCACTTGTCAAACATTTGATCGGTATATGTAAGCATGTTGACATTCAACCTTACATTCTTGAAAAGGTAATGTATGGACTCAAAATGTACTTAAAAGTTCCCCCATGTGCGCCACTTTTATTTGTCCCATTACATCCCTTTGTTGTACAACCAGGTTTTGACCCACTTTGATGGCTTATAGCAGTCAAACCAGACCAGTTACAGAATTGACTTGTTCTACGCTTTTCTTGCCCTACCCAACTCTATAAATCACCATGAATTCATTTGCTCTATTTCATACCTGAACAATTATAGTATAAACATAGTTGCTTGAGGTCTTCAAAGGGTTAATCGTCCACTCAGCATACATATGTATATGATTCTAATATTCCATTTCAAAGTACAATAAAAACAAACTAAGGAATTACATTACATAAATAAATATCTGCCGTTTAACAAAAACGCTTTGAACGTATCTGACTAGACGATACAATTTGTTCGAGTGTTCTTTACTCTGATAACTCGCATAGCTTTTGACTTACAAGATTCTTCTATTCCTTTATACTTCATATAAAAAGCTTCAAGTTATCCACAATATGAATGTGTGGCTTTAGTGACAGACAGTGGTGCAATGGGTAGCGTGCGCTACTCTAATGCATAAGAATGTGGGTTGAATTCCCGAACAGACCACCTTACATTTATTTCGTCGATGGACACCTGGCATAGTATAATTCACCCAAAACCGTTCGGAATCAGTGTACGTCCCAATCAGTAAGTCTGGATATAGAACGTGCACAAGAGATGTAATACGAATCAACGTGCAGGTGTAATAATGCGACACTCCTGTTTCCATATACTTCATCGATTCCAAGAGGATATGATGAGTGCATTAGTTTAGAAGATAACGCAAAACTTTTAATACCGAAATCGATTATGAAATTCTGCTTAGATTATTAATAAATTTGCGGGCTTAGTTACAAAAATATGTAAAGTTGCTACAGTTTAGCAACATTCATTCAATTGAATTCCTCCAAACAAAATAATCGAATATGAAATTCATTATTTTTGTATAGTTGACAAAGTTGCTACAATCATACACAATGAATATTTTGAATCTCTAAGCGTGGATATACTCAGAATTATGTTCATGGAAACCTACTAAATCTTTCCATTATATTATATAAAACATTAATATTGTAAAATCCGGATTTAGACAGAAATAAATAAAAACAACACACAATTCTCGCGTTCTCGTTATGAATTATTGTGGTTGTTGTGGTTGTGTTTTTACATATTTATATACATATATTCACATTTTGTTACATGAAATGAATTCCACTGAAGACTAATCTTAAGCGCACCACACACTAGTCATATTAGAAAATATATTAAGATTTCTAAAATCATTTGTTAGTACACGTGTAAGCACAATCAGGACGATAACGTCGGCTTCGGAAACGTTTAAATGTGTCCTTATGCCAGCAGAACAGAAGCTGGCGTCTAACTTCATTTGTAATTTGACGTTGGTCTTAAAATTTTGATTTATTTGTATTCACCTGGCGTCGAGGAGGCAAATTCTTACCAGCTTTACTTAAAAATGCATACGAATTTCTGGAAAACCGTTTATCAATTGTGCGTTATCAATTGTGCGAAATATAAACACACGCTGAAAAAAACGGACCCGGCAACATATTGCTGGAATCATGTACATGTTTGCAATCATTGTTTTCATGAATAGAAGATCTGCTGCATTTTTGTTTCTTTGTTTTCTGTCACGTTCAGCAGATTTCAACAAACCAAGCCACAGTTGGGGCACGAAAACATATATTATAACCCATTAATCATTGTGTCCCGAACATGTAATATTGAATTGCAAACGCAATGTGTTTGGACACAACTATACTTTATTTGCGACAAGGTACAGACACGTTATATTTATATCCAAACAACAGCACAAAATTACGACTTTCAGCGTGCGGGATAAAATCATAACACCAGGCAAAAAATTTCAAATTACATTTGAAGGAATTTTTGAAGAAGAAATAGTACAAATTTCGAACTAAGAAAAAAATGCGTTTTAATCGAAAAGTTGGCGTAATATTTTATCTACAAACTTCGTATCGATGGCGCCGTTAAATGTTACACGACTTTCTTTCCAAAAGTCATAAATTTAATTTTAAAATTCTATATAGAAAAATAAAAGAGTTATTGGGGTTTTACCACTGATTACTTTCGTTTTGACAAATTGTACACTTGATCATTTTCAACTAGTGTGTGACATCCTTTAAGCTTTCCGACGTATCATAATTTATTTAAAATTCATGTGTTTTATGACAATGAATGAATGACAACTAATCAAATTATGAAATGAATGAAAAACAGGAATATATTTGCATTCTATCAGTGGGAATGTTAGAGAAAGTAAATGCATATTAATGTATTTTAAAACAACCCTCGATTAGAGCAACTTGTCGGCTGTTGCAGAATCACTGTGTTTCAATAAAATGTTGTCACAGATGTTAATAAAGTACGTTTGTAATATCGTTGATATATTGGGATATTTAGGGGCAGTGAAAGTGACTTTTGTTTTTGAAGTTTAAAATTGAACTATAGTTCAAAACTACTGTCGTCGCAATATATCAACCTCATTTTATGATCTGAACTGATAAAGGAACGCGATTGCATAAATTGTATTATTATCAAGTTGTAATCGCAAAAGCACATAAGGGTTGATTTTTAAGTTTCGTGATTAGAGAACAAAAACAGATATTAATCATCGAAAATCACTTTATTGTTTTTCAAAATATTCCCCATGAAAATTTCTGCACTTTTGCATGCGTTTGAACCAATTGTCGAAACACTTTTGCCACTCTGATTGAGGTATCTCCAAAACATGCATTCTGAATGCAGCAACCGCTTCTTCAGGAGTCGAAAAACATTGACCTCTCAGTTTGTTTTTTACGGGAATAAAAAGAAGTCATTCGGTGACACGTCAGGACTATACGGCGGATGACCCATCAAATCGATATTTTGGGTGGTCAAAAATTCAGTTGTTTCAGCCGGTGTGTGAGAGCTAGCACTGTCCTGGTGGAGAGTGATCCGTCTTCGGCGGTTGGTTTTCCTGATTTCTTGGAAGACAATTGGCAAACAAATGGTTGTGTACCACTCAGAATTCACTGTTCTGCGTTGTGCTAGTGGTACGGTTGCGACATGTTCGGTTTTTCCGAAAAAGCAGGCGACCATTTGCTTGGAAGTGCTTCGATCGCAAACAACTTTTGTTGCATTTGGCTCATCTTGAAACACTCATACAGTTGGCTGCTGTTTACTTTCGGGCTCATACGCGTAAATCCAGGATTCATCACCTGTCACTATGTCATAGACGTCTTTCGAAGCACAGTGATCGTATTTTCGGAGCATTTCTTTCGACCAATCGACACTAGCTTTTTGACGTAGAATACGTCTTACCTTACGGTATGAGGAGTCATGTCAGGTTTTTATTGTTGTAATCTTTATTTCATTGAATTTGAGGAAACGGCTAGATGAATTTTTTTAAAAATTTTTTTTTTAGGTAAATGAAGATGTTATCTTTCGTTTGATATACATTTCATATTGGTTGATATATTTCTAGTATTTTAATTTCTCAAATGAAAATTGTTTAAACACATACACTCAAACATATGTGTGGTGTTTGGTTGAGTGTTTTTGGTTGCTCAACATTGCTTAGGAACATGTATCTAGTAAAAAGTGAAACGAACAGCAAGCTAATGTTGCTTGGCAACATGTATCTAGTAAAAAGTGAAACAAACAGTAAGCTGACGTAATAAAGCTTTTTTGCGAAAGCTTCAATAAAGCTGTTGTAACATTAATTTTGAATTGTAAAGCGTAAAGCTTTCACACAACGCTCGAATGCTAATGCGAAGACTCGATAAGGTAAACCTTTTTTAATATTAGGGCGACCCTCTCAACATTCGCAGAACTTATTTCAATAAAAATATCAATTAAAATACATAAATTAAATTAAGTTTAAAAAAATTGAACATAATATTTCTTTTTTTAAACGGACTTGAATCAAATGCCGTTGGTAAATATAAAAATTACAGCAGACAGTTGTCCGAGGCCTTCGGCCACGGACTGTCCCTGCAGGCTGTGTCAGAGACACGGCCATTAAGTTTAACGTATAATACGCCATCCGATAAGACAGAAAACATATATAACAATAAATGATAAATAATATAAGCAAATGAATTTATTGTTATATATGTTTTCTGTTTTATCGGATGGCGTATTCTACGTTAAACTTAATGGCCGTGTCTCTGACACAGCCTGCAGGGACAGTCCGTTGCCGAAGGCCTCGAACAACTGTCTGCTGTAATTTTTTTGAGGAATTGACAAATTGTGTGGGATCCTACGCGAATAATTTTTTTGACAGTCAAATGTTTATGCAAATTGAATGTATGCTGGTCCCACTAATGTCTAAGGTTGTCACAATCTCACGATAGGTCACATGACGATCTTGCAAAATCAGTTCGCGCACAGGATCAATGGTTTTCGGAACAACAGCTGATTTTGCACGACCTTCACGAAATTCGTCTTGGAGTGAAGTACAACCACGATTGAATTCACCATACCATCGATAAACACTGGTCCTTGATGGAATTTCATCGCCAAAAATTGAATTAAGTTAATCCATGCACTGTTGCTGAGTAAATCCACGTCGAAAGTTGTAAAAAATAATCGCACGAAAATGTTAACGAATTAATTGCATTTTTGGGCCGAGATGAATCTTTAAGTTACTGTAAACAACACAAATAGCGCTCGTATGGCAAAACGTTCTGAGTACGCATAACCTCAAAAATGTCCAACTTTACGATAGAGCTGTCAGTTGCCAGATTGCAACACTAGGGTTGCCAAATCCCGAAACATTAAATTCAACATCTACTACACAGTACAACAAAATCAAAACGTGTTTCCGCACACATGAAATAAAGGTCAAGAAAACTGAATTTAGAGCAAAAAGTAAAATACCTCTTTATGGTTTTCTACACGATGGAAAATATCGGCTCCAGCAACATATGGCAGGAATCATGTACATGTGTGCAAGCACTGTTTTCTTAAATTTAATATCTGCTGCCTTTTTGTTTCATTGTTGTCTGTCTCGTTGTTGGGTTTAGCGGTTTTCAACAACCAATTCCACATTTGAGTCTCAGAAACATATATTATAGCCTATTAATCATTGTGCCTCAAACACGTTATATTCAATAGCAAACACAATGTGTTTGGGCACAAGCATAATATATTTGCGGAAAGCTACAAACACGTTATATTTGCATCCAAATATTAAAAAATACCGAGTTTTCAGTGTGTAGAATCAGTTTACGTTTTTAAAATTTAAACAAAATTCCGACTATAATATGTGGATGATACGATCACTTCACATTAGTTAATTGTGATGTCGGATTTGTTACTATAGTGTTTGTTAATATTATCAAATGTATGGTATGTAGAAATATGGAAATCGGTATGCGGGTTCTAAGCAGAGTTCGTATTAGCTCGTCCGCGAGCCGTGAGCCTCGGGCGTCAACAGGGAATCTGCCAGCTCTCAACATGCGACAGTTTTATTTTAGCGGAAATTTGTTAGTACAAATTGTCGTTTGTAATATGTTGGTAGATGTCTCTAAAAGAGATAACAAATTGCGATATTTTAGCAATGGAGGCTCTGTTACCAAACTATTGCTTTGGAATTTATATTTGGATTTTTCCAATATATTTGGAATTTTGTTTGGCAATTTTTCAAAAAATTTTGCCATAAGATTAGAGGGACCACTTTATCAAAACCACTTAGAAATCTATTGCTAGAGCCGCACTTGACTGGAACCCGCAGGGGTACCAAATATATGGGAGCGATGTCTGGAAAAGAACGGAAATCGATGAGGAGAATTCTCATTTTTTAAAACCGGTGTTGTAGTTGTTCGAAAAATCAGCTTTTTAAGCAAACTGTTATCTGGTTTAAATTTTAGCATTAGTTTTAAATTTAATAAATGTAATTAAATACAAAAAACAACAATATCCTTCTACAATACATTTGTTTAGCGACCATTTCGTATACTTATTCGTGTTTAGAACTCAAAATATTATGACTCTATTTAAATTTGGTAATCACGTTTAATTTTAAATTTAGATCATATTCCAATTTGAAATGGTATTTAATGTAAAATGTAAAAGATTAGTTTAAATTCGCATTAAATCTATATAAATTCGAAAACCACATTCAAATTAGAAACATATTTTCATGTACGACAAACCTATACAGTTCGAAATATTTATTTATAAACGAATTTAAATTTTGAATTTAAAAAATTTAAATGTTTGAAGAGCTTTATTATACGGCATTTACACCAAAAACGATTAACGCATTTTCAGACAGTTTTGAAGCTCACGCAGCCGGTATAAATGGCTGTTATTGGTTTAAATTGTGAACCGATTTTATCATAGAGAAATATACAAGAGCCACTATCCCTCTCTTCACGGTATCTTCATGCCGTTGAGGTAGTAGGCCGTTTCATCGAGTTCGAGTTGCTATTGTAATTTTCTCTTTGGTTGGACATAATACGGGCAGAAATAAAAGGGAATTTCGTTCGATGCAAACAACATAAGTATTAATCAAACACTATTTAAACTTAGTTTGCTTCATGGTCTATAATGTCTATGTCTTCTTTGGTCTCTCATTCTACATCATTTCCCTAGTACGTTTTCGATCAGCTGTGCCGTAGAAACTGCCTGATTTTAATGACTGGCCCGATTTTATCCACTGATACAATTTTAAAGGTTTCGTTATTTCAAAAACATTCCAAATTTGTACAAAACTGGCAAAACCAATAGCCACTTAATTTTACTTTTGTTCTGCATTCCCTTTAATTTCTGTTCGTAGTTGTCCAACCAAAGAGTAAGTTACAATAGCAACTCGAACTCGATGAAAGAGCATGAAGAGAGAGATAGAGGCTCTTGTCTATTCGTCGGCGGATGACCTTATGACGACCGGTAGTTCAATGATTTCCGTTTTTTGCCCAAAATACATGAGCTAAGTCCAGGTTAACATGACAGCGCTACGTGCCACCATGTGAAACAGTGGTACGTACCATTGAGACATGTTGTCGGTAGGGAGTTTATCTCATGTTTCGGACAAGAGGGTTGGTAACCTAAACAATGCGATTTTACGGCTCTTGAGTATTTTCTTGTGGGTCTACGTCATTTCACTCCTCTATGGCGATAAACTTGTGTTATGGTCAATATATATATATATATATATATATATATATATCGCACCCTAAATATAAAATGGGCACAACTCAAAATTTTCAAATTTTAATTATTTGCTTAAAAACAATAACCAAGGACCATTTCTATCCACTGTAAAAATCTGACGTCGTTTACTCTTCTCTTTCGTAAAAAAAATCCTTTATGAATATGTCTATTAGTGAGTATTTTCATACATATTTCTAATTAACCAAATCAGTTTTTTGCCTCTACTGAATAATTGAGAATTTTGAGTTGTGCCCCTTTTGTATTTAGGGTGCGATATGTATTCATGAAGTAATCTTGTATTGAATGACAAGTATTGAATGATCAGAAAATTTTGTGGCGAACAACTCAACCGTTAACGAATAGAACGGGGGATTCAAGAAGGCCGCTTATTTTATTTTATAACCAGGACAAAGAAAAATTTGTCGCAATGATTTGTATTTATTTCATCGTTCCCTTACTTTTTGGCATGTGATTACAACGTGTATGATTTCGTTCTTCAGCTCTGGAATCGTTTCGGGCTTATTGGCATAAGCCATACTTTTCAGGTATCCCCAGACACTGAAGTCCAATGGTATCAAATCGCAACAGATAATGCGTTCTGGGAACTTTGTGCGCAATAGGGCAATTGTTTAATACCCTATGTGGTAAGGGCCACCGTCCTTTTGAAACCACATATTGTCCAAGTCCACGTCATCTAATACATAAAAAGTTTATTCTCATGTTATGATAACGTTCACGTAACAGCATTACCTGCATCATTTTCAAATAAGGAACGGTGCGATGACTCCTCCAGCACAAAAACGACACCAAACAGTGACTCGTTATTGGTACAAGGGGTTTTCTGGAATGGCATGGTGGATTATCAGTACCCCAAATTCGGCAGTTTTTGGAAAAGTCGGCATCAACTGTTGGTTGTTCAAACATCCAATTGGTGAATATACGGGCTCCAAGTAGTACCTAGGCTTAAGTTCCTGTGTAAATTAAATTTTGTAGGCGTATTAATATAGGCCTTTCGTTAAAGTACGCTGAAAAGTCAAGTAGGGAAGGTTCAATTTCCGTGCACGACGACGAATTCAAGTTGCCACGGTCTGGTCCGCACTATGTTCCACAGGAGTAAAATTTTCTGCCGAGTGACCTGAACGAAGACACATGGGTATTGTCACGTTTTGCACCGAACCACCTAAGTAACGGCTGCTGTTTAGAAGTTCACAACTTTGAGTTGATAACACTGCTTTAGTTGACAACCGATTTAAAATCTGATAGTTGCTTATTGTTTTGTTTTGGTTTCCATTTCATCATGGATAGACTTTCACGAGAGCAACGCTTGCAAATTGTTGAAGATTTCTATTAAAATATTGGTTCTGTTCATCAAACTTATCGCACAATTCGTCCATTATTCCGAAGTCATAATCGTCCATCAGTGCGGCTAATTCGAATAACTCTGGATCGTTTTCGCATCATATTTACTCTTAATGATAATGTGCGTCCCATAAGACGCCAAAGGGCGTTTTCACATTAACCGACAACGACACCGACACGAATTTTGAAAAGTGCTTACACATTACACATTACATTACACGACACGATAACGACATGAAGTTATTGTTTATAAAATTTCGAACAATAACAAAACACTCTGCACTGTTCATAAAAATATAAAAATGTCGTCGACGACATGAGTGGAGTGTTTGCTTCTCGCCGCAAATGTGAACACATGCCCATATAATTGTTTGAGTTTGCGCTCCCACTGGTGTCGTTGTCGGTGTCGTGTCGGATAGTATGAAAACGCTCAAACAGTGCGCACCGAACAAGCTATAGCCGCTGTACAGCAAGGTATGGAAGAAGACCCTGTTCAATCAATTCGGCGCCATTCTCAGCATTCTAACTTTATGAAAGATTTTTCGAAAGGATCTTGATATATGAGCTTTTATGATTCAACTTAAAGCCAAACGACCATCGTATGCGCCGCTAATTCGGCCAATGGGCTGAATCACAAATAGCTATTGATTTTGATTTTCCATACAAAAGTTTGTTCAGTGAATAAGCTTATTTATTTTTGGTTGAATGGGTGCGTAAACACGCAAAATTATCGCATTTGGAATGAAGATATTACTTACACAAGCTGTTGTCCAAACACTATATCATCCACAGAAAATTATAGGTTTATGCGCTTTATGGGCTGGCAGAGTCATTGTCTATATGTCTTCAAATACGATGATTCGCAGAATGTTACTGTCAACGGTGAACAACGGTATAGAGAAATGATTACAAGTTCTTTTGTACCTCAATTCCTGACAAGTGGTTCCAACAGGGCCCATCCATATACCACAGCGTACGCTACAATTAATTTACGCAAAGAAACTATTGATGAACGAATAATTTCACCTAAAGGTCCTATTAATTTAACCCCATTGGATTATTTTCTTTGGGGTTACGTAAATTTAGTCATCTACACTGATAAACCGGACACAACCGAATACCTGGAAATCAACATTCGAGGAGTTATTGGCGAAATACGGCCGCAGATGCTGAGAAAATTGTGTTGCTGAGTTCCAGATTGCGGTATGGTACTATTTAAATATTAATAACCTAAAATTATCTATCCAATAAAACCAGTTTAATTGATATTACAAATGTTTTTCTTTACTTTATTTTAATTTAAATTTATGTACCTCTAAAGCAAAACACCGTTTAGTATAATCCGATTCCTGTAGGAATAACTTTAACAGGCGTGTTTTCGTTAGAAGCTGGCGATTGCTTCGACGTATAGGCGGTAACTTTCATTTGTTAGAAATGTATACAAAATGTTAACCAAATAAAGAAAACAAAGATGATAAAAACTCCATCAAAAATCAGCAATCAGTAACAATGTGAATAAAACGGTCACAGGCCTAGAACGCTAAAGCACTGTAAATAAGAGTCGCAGGCCTAGTTCACTGCTTATATTTTGTCACTAACAGCCCTTATTTGTTAGTTCATAGAAACTAATAATATTCTTCTAAAAATATAGAAGTTTTACAACATTAATAACACAACCTCTTCGAGCTCAAATATGTATTTAGTATTCTTCTTGTAGTTAAAAGTATGCGGTGTAATAGGCGTGTTTTCGTTAAAAGCTGGCGTATATCTTTAACTTGCTTGTGGCAAAAACGCAAAACAAGCGGTAATTTATTATCATTCTGCTTTACATCATGGTGTGTATGTACGTAGTTATTCTTGCCAATGCATATATAATTGTCTGTATCTTTGAACTCACAATAACGATATCCAACACCGTTTTTCTGATTTGTATGTGACTGGCAACCATATGCATGCTTAGGACTGAAATGGAAGCGGTAACTTCAATTGCCGCTTAATATCGCTTAGCTCTGTATACCAAATAAGTGATAATCCACGCAAGCGGCGTAACCATCAAACTATATTCCAATTATACTTTATTCCCCTATGCCGAATAACACTTTGCTAAAGAATGCATCTGCTATTATTTAACATAACTAATGTTGACGACTCAAACAATTCCAATTTTGTAGTTTTAAACGAGCAAAATCGACTCAAAACTGCTACTATTTACCCTTATAGTTACCACACACATCCTTTGTATTAGTGCGAGTGCATTTCCAATTGAACTTTGTACTGGTTTTTATAGATATTGAACATAAAATATTCATACACGCATCGTGGTTTATGGCCATCCCCACTCATACATATGAGTATGCTGGCAACAGCACCCTACTGCCAGAGTCTAAGTGCACTTTCCATTATTATTTTTTCAAAATTGCAATAATGTATTCTTTTGATTGAAGTTTATCAGACTCCCCGCTGTTATTCGCTTCTTTATGCGAGTGCATTTGGTTTATTGCGGTTTGGTGCAATAATGGTCAATTGAAAACTCACAAGTTTATTACTCTCCGGTGTCTTTAGCTGCATACAAACAAACTTCAATTTTTAAATGGGGTTTCAATTGCCCCAGGAATGGTTGGCATTCTGTGCCGGGGAGAAAGTGCTGTAGCTGCTACTAGATGGGATCGACATGCTCGTACAGTAGCTCAACATTTTTTGCCAACTTTATTGCTTTAAATTGATACAAATTAATAGTGATGGGGGGACAACAACGTCTTATCGTGATTTCAACACTGAGTAAATTCTATTCGTAGTTATGTTTATTTAGTAAATGTTATTAATAAATATATTAATTAATTTCACTTCTTTTTATTTTACTTTCAGATTACTTGCTTTTTTACGCGGTCTTATTGGTCAATAATATAGTAAAAATTTTGCATGTAAGTACAATTATTAGATATCGGTTGAAATTCATCTGAAACAATATATTTTTTGTGATCCGGCTGGATAGTTAGCTCTTTATGACAGCAGCAAAATATTCCTGCAGTTCTGCAGTTATCCATGCTTGAACTACCTACCCCACTACTCCCTAAATGGGTACTTACTTTACTGACCCTATGATAACCGAACGCCGAACCACCGAGTAACAAATGTATGTGCAGGAAAGTGACATAAAAATAAAAAATAAATGGTTTCCCATTACATCCCATGAAGGGACCGGGGAGAACTTCTCACAATCACTGAGCTGTGCGCTTTCCAGTTTTCTCTCTCTGATTGGGGCCTACAGTTTTACACTGATTCCGAACGGTATTTTTTTTTTGAGAAGCTTTTTCATGGCTATATACTCGATAGTGTCGCCGTCACTAAGCGAGGTGACCGTCGTCGAAAGAAATTTTTTAAGGTGGTTGGAGCAGGGATCGAACCCAGGATCTCCTGTACAAGAGGCGCGCACACTACCCATTGCACCACCGACGGTCCCATTTGCACGAAAGTGACAGAGGGCGTAAATGAAACGTTATGGTACCCTTTTTATGGGATGCAAAAAACGAAATGATGAAATGCATTGCTTAGGGTTGGTAAAGTGAGTAGAGGTGGTCCCTTAGTAAGTAGTGATTTCACTAGCTACGAACTAGTGGCCAGTACTAAAGGGATAGAACAAAATGTTTGACATTTCGCAAGAATGGTGAAGTGGAACAAGTTATTTTCTTCAAACGAATAATTTTAAATCTTAGTCCCTAATAAATTCGAAGTGCGAATTCCACTGTTTCAAATTTGTATACGTAGTAAGATGTTGCTTAAATTTCAAAATTCAATTTTTCAAAATGTACTAAACAACACAAAATATATATAAATAAATTCTAATTGCGTGGTCATTTATCTTTCCCCTTCTCATACACATTTGATTGTGTTTGCAGTAATTTCGAAGATGTGTTCGTATTACATTGTCCAGTTAGTTGCATTCTTTTCAAGATGACAGTTAACTAACCACACCCATTTGGTACTCAAGAAAACTCTGGAAAATTCCTACACTGTGTATCGGCAGCTTGGAAAGTTGTTAGTTAAGGTCATACTTTAAACCCTATCAGGGAGAGGCAAATGATTTTAACAACAATATTTATAAAAATGGATTTCAAAACACATTTCAAATTGAATTTTGTTTAGTTTTAGAAGAACCCAACAATTTTGAAATAAACTTCTGTACGAAGACATATTTGCTACACTGTAAAAAAATCAAAATATAGGGGTTTTGAAATAAACCGATTTTAGTTAGAATTGACATAAATTTTCTCATTCAGGAGTTATATTTAAAAACATATTTGTAAAATAATGCCGAAACACGTTGTCATTCAGCAAACCCAAACCAGAAGTCGTGCGCTCAAAGTGGATACACAAGAGCACTAGTGAGACCTACATCAATCCACATGTATACGGGCTCGTCCACAGGAGGGGGATTATAGGAGATATAGAGGGCTTCAATATTTTCCAAACTGTGAAAAATTTACTAGCGTTTTCAATCAGAAACCCCGATCGAAAAGTTGTCCCTCCAAGTGCAATCGAGAGACATGTACCAATCCACCAGTAACCGGGCGCTGCCACTGGATGTCGGATTATAGGAGATATATTCGGTGACAATATTTGCCAAAATATGACAAATTTCGAATATGCAATATAATTACGTTTTCATTCAGCATACCCAATCAAAAAGTGGAGCGCTCAAGTTGAATTCGCGTGGGCTCTTGTGAGACATGTACCAATCCACAAGTATACGGGACTGGAGGTCAGATTATAGGAGATATTGTTCAAAATGTGAAGCCGTGTGCGCTAGGCGGATACACGAGTGCACTCTTGAGACTAGTCGTGCGAAAAATCAGATTACACGAGAGCCCGCTCATTCGAAATATGAGAAATTTTGTTCTATGAAATGGAAATGATTCCCAAAATATTCTTTTATTTATTTGAACAGAATATATCAATATTACAATTCGAAGTATATATAAAAGGTTCACGAAGAATATAGGGCGTCAATACAGGGTGTATACCTGCCTAGAGGTTGTTGGTAGCCCCAGCACTACACGCTAAAAAATAACGGCCTTAGCAACATATTACAGGAAACATGTATATATTTGCAAGCATTGTTTCCATGAATTGAAGATACGAGTATGCCGCCTTTTTGTTTCTTTGTTGTCTGCGTCGGTTTCGTTTTCAGCGATTTTCATAAAACAAATACACATTTTTGTCATAACATATATATTAACATAACATTGATCATTGTGTCTCAAACATTTTATATTGAATAGCAAGCACAATATATTTCGGCACAAATATAGTATTTTTGCGTCAAGCTACAAACCCATTATATTTGCATCCAACAAACAAAGACAGACAGATTTTTCAGCATGTAGGTTCGGATGCAGTGAATTATAGAAACGTCCCAAAATATTACGTATCAACAATCCATTCATTTACAATTTTTGAATCCTTTGGTGAAGTCTTTTCCTTTTCATCATTTATCAAATATAACAGTACAAATTTGATGCATCTGTCCACTTTTATATAAATATTGGTTATCCGTCAACTCAGTGCCAAATAGTTGCCGGAGGATGTAAATGACCCGCAATTGGGCTTTGCACAGCCAAATTTGTAATAACTTTTTATTGCCTCCCCTTCTTGGCAGTAACCAAAGTTCCTGTTTGCTGCAATAAATCTACGCTGACGAAGATTGTCAGGAACCAAACTGCGGGTTTTTTATTTGTTATTTTTTAACTCTGTAAGTTGTGCTCGGTGGGTTAGTGGAGGTCTGCCTTTTAGTATTTTCTACAATGACCAATGGACCCCAGTAACAACACGTAGAAACAACAGTTGTTGCACCGTTGAAACTTTTATGAAAAAAAATTGCAAGTTTTTCATTCGTCCTGTCATATTTTCCAAATTTATTTATGTGTGAGTGGCAGAGTTCCATTATTGTCTGTGTCAGTTAATCACATATGTATGCATTTTTGGCCAAAATATGTTGTTGATATCAAACGACATTTTTGTTTAACCTTTCGAGTTTATCAAAATGAAAGTTTGATATGACAATGATTCATATGATGATTGAATTATTATTCTGTAATTTTATTCCATTTGAACGAGATGACGTTGTAGTAGTTGCCATCACAGTTGTGTTTTACATATTTCATGAATTGTTTATTATTAAAACTCTTATGTTTTCATAAAAATGTTCCACCCAGATTGGGAGTTTCAATTGTAAATGATAATAACTTTTTGTTTATGAGAAATTTGCATTGTGTGGCTTTTAAATGAATTCAAGACTTGTGGTACATTTTCCTGATGACACAAAACACGGACCGATTTTTGCCACCGAATTGCCATGACTACCTGGGTATATACGTTTTCTATTATATCGTATTGTGTGACTTTGGAGATGTCAGAGTCACATACCTTAACTTACTGCTTTAAATAATGACAACTTATTTAGGACATTAGTGTGGACTTGTTAGGTTAGGAGTTGGTGGCGGTCGATGAACGATTCACTTAGACTTATTAGTCCATTGTGATATTACAGGCTATTGAGATTAAGTGTTAGGCCCGTCGGATGGCCATTTAGTTTGCCACAGTAAGCTCGAGATCTTGTCTACACCTATCTGAGGCAATTCTCCCAGGTCCCTAAATAGGTATGATACAATGGTAGACGTCCTCCTTCGTTCTGTTCTCTTGCGTGGAATTACATACATAACAACCAAGTGCATTCACACCAAGCAGATCAAGGGATTTTTCTACGCGGTCTTTCCAACTTCGGACAGTGGGGCAGAAAGCACCGAAAACGGAGATTAATTTATATGCAATATGATGTAACAAGGTAAACCTTGGCTACAATAATAATAGCACTGCCGAATAGAGGTACTTTATTTTGAGGTTCCCGAATAACTCTAATTTAAAAGTACGAGGGCGGTCCCAAAACTATCCGACCTAACAAAGAAGACACAAAAAAGTAGGGAAAAATTGTATTTATTTTTCAACATAATTTAGCTCGATATACTTTTTCCAGCAATATTCAACAGCTTCGATAACCTGTTTATAGTAAGAATTGTCAAACTCATGGAAATAGTCATCAACCGTCTCATCTTCAAATTTTCAATATACGATGTATAGCAATGCATATCACACGCACCTCCAGCCGACATTCATCCAATACCATTTTGTCGATTTTCTTAACTATGTCTGACGTGGACAACTCAATCTGTCGACCACTACCATGTTCGTCTTGGCAGCTCGTTCGGCCTCGTTTATGTTCTGCTACCTAATATTTTACAGTCGTAAACCAATGAGCAGACACCGCCAGCGAAGAATATTGCTCGGCTCTAATATTGCTTGGACTAAGACCTATCAGATGGAAATATTGAATAACGTAACAGTGACCAATTTTTTCCATCTTTATAAATTCACTAAAATCGTTTACTTTTGATGGCTCAAATAAAAATACTAAACAACGTGGCGCCTTGAAACTTAAATCATATGTTTTCTAAGGTTGCCACTTTTTACCAAAATATTTTGTTTTAACTACTGGCACTATCAGGTCGGCTAGTTTTGGGACCGCCCTCATAACTCCCGACTAGCCACATTTTACACATTTTTTTTGAAAATTCGCATAGACAACTTCAGTATTGGGATTTTTTGGATACAAATATGCATTACTTTATCTAATGCAAATGCGAAAGATAACCACTTCTTCCCAATGCCAATAAAAAAGTGTTGAATTTCCATTTGCTCTGGCAATGCAGACACAGGTTGTGCGATCGGGTGTCAATTGTAATGAAATATGGAAATGTTTTTGATATTTTGAATTTGTTTGTCTGCAATTATATTTCTAAAGTAGTTTACATGGGTTTCGATGAAACAGCTGCTCTTCTTGGTATTTGGAGTACTAATAGAGCCTAGAGTGTAATGAAATAATAAGATATACGTGACTGGCACCACGAGGGCGGATCAATAAGTCCTTGACTTTTCACACAGCTCCCATCAAGTACCGCCTGTTAGTAGACTACTGTCAAATTTTGAGCAAGTTCCGTCATTTACTTTACGTTTAACAACTGTTCAAAACATACAACCTCGAGCATTTTTTTACAAATGGAAAAAAGTGAATTTTAACATAATTTTTTGCCAAAAAAAACCGGCAATAAAACCAAGGAAGTGATTGATAAATACTATGGGGACTATGCACCACCGATTTCAGTGGTAAAAAAGTAGTTTACTGACTTTCGTTGTGGTCGCACAAGTACAACTGACGCCGAACGTTCCGGAAGGCCAAGTGAGGTCAATACACCCGAAATGTCGAAAAAAAATCCACGGGTAAAAGTGCGTGAGATTGTTGATGCCATAGCTGTTCAATTGCTCTCAATTGACCATAAACGTAATCGTCTGATAACTTCAAAAGATTGTTTGGAATTATTTAACCGCAACTGCGGCGTTTTGGAACTGTGACGGAAACATGGATCCTTTACAACACTCCGGAAACCAAGCAGCAGTCTAAACAATGGCTTTCTCCGGGTGAACCGGCTCCGAAGAAGGCCAAGGTAAGTTTGTCGGCCAGTAAGGTGATGGCAACAGTTTTCGGGGATGTACGTGGGATAATACACATCGAACTTATTGGACCGATTAAACGAGGATTTAAAAAACACAACCCCATATGGCCAAGAAAAAATATATTTTTCATCAAGATAATGAACGAGTGCACATATGTGTAGTCTCAATGGCAAAATTCCATGAATTGGACTACGAATTGGTACCTCATCCCCCATATTCTCCGAATTTAGCCCCCAGTGACTATTTCCTATTTCCAAACCTAAAGAAATGGCTCGGCGGAAAGAGATTTAGCTCCAACGATGAAATTATTGATCAAACAAATGCCTATTTTATGGACATAGAAAAATCCAATTTTTTGGCAGGGATACAAAAATTGGAGAAACGCGGGACTAACCGTATTGATCTAAAGGAAATTGCTGAAAAACAAATTATTTTTTTGCAAAAAAAAACTGTGTTTTTATCAAAAGTTCACAGACTTAATGATCCGCCTCGTAACATCACAAACCATTTAACCGTCTGAGCCTTCGTGTATTATTTTTTCACTGATCAAGCGCTTTTGATATCCTCTGTCCGATGAAGCATTGACGACTGAATGCTGAAAAGGCAATACATCAGCAAAAATACGAAACACTAACTTCATCTGCAATTTGCACGCACACTCAGGAATATTTAGGACCACACTTATAAGCTGCACTCTCTCGATGTGCATCTTTTATTCTCTTGGTCTTGAGAGAGCATAGACAGTGCAACAAACACAGCTGTATTTGTATCAAAACATAAATATATGTGGGTCGCAAACACATATATTCCAACATATTAATCATTGTGTCTCAAACATGTAATATTGAATAGCAAACACAATATGTTCGGACACAGGTATATTATATTTGCGACAAGCTCCAAACACAGTTTAAATTTGCATCCAAACAACAAAAAAAGACAGATTTTCCAGCGCGTAGAGGCGAATATCGTTCGAGTCATTCGTGCGATATCCTGGCGAATTGGATTCAAGCGCTTTTGATATCCTCTGTCCGATGAAGCATTGACGACTGAATGCTGAAAAGGCAATACATCAGCAACAATAAGAAACACTAACTTCATCTGCAATTTGCACGCACACTCAGGAATATTTAGGACCACACTTATAAGATGCACTCTCTCGATGTGCCTCTTTTATTCTCTTGCTCTTGAGAGAGCATAGACAGTGCAACAAACACAGCTGTATTTGTATCATTTGTATCAAAACATAAATATATGTGGGTCGCAAACACATATATTCCAACATATTAATCATTGTGTCTCAAACATGTAATATTGAATAGCAAACACAATATGTTCGGACACAGGTATATTATATTTGCGACAAGCTCCAAAAACACTTTATATTTGCATCCAAACAACAAAAAAAGACAGATTTTCCAGCGCGTAGAGGCGAATATCGTTCGAGTCATTCGTGCGATATCCTGGCGAATTGGATTGGCAGGATGTCAATCGAGGCAGTCACATAAATCCTCCCTAATAATGGAAATGTTTGGAAATAAAGCCTTAATTCGCCAAAAAGGAATTAAGCTTTGCTACTCTACTTTTTTTTTAAAGAATACCATGAGTTTTCGAATGTAGTTGGTTTTATTTCTCAAGCTTTAAACTTGTTCAAAGTTTAAATTGATAATCATAAATCTGCTACTTAAGAGAATGAAATTAAAGATTAGGAATTTCAAAAAACTCTATTGAAAAATAACGATCCTTGTAATGATGAAATCTTATTCAACACATTCTTCCCAACAATTCGATATTACTTTTGGCTTCAGGGCAGTGCAAAGTTTCAAGTTATCTGTCTTGGAATTTTTCAGCATTTTGCATTTGCTGTTTCTTCAAACATTTTCTAGTTATTACTTAGTTTAGAAGGACGAATTGTGTACGAGAATTTGTTTAAAATATGTGCATAAAGCAGTGATTCATTCCTGTGCACGAGATTGCCAAGGAGGTGGTCAGCCAGAGCCAGCAGTAAAGGAACCACATACTTCCATTCTAGTTTTTGTTTATTTTAATAATTTGTGCCACTCTTTCTGCCATTAATTTTCAGCAATGCTAGTGAAGTATATGAATAATATTTTTACATCAATGTATTTAAAAAAAATTGTTATTTGCACAGTAAATATTTAAATTAGTGACACAAGCAAACCAATTTTTTGTAATACTTTATTTTTTTATCAAACTGCATTACGCATTCGTTTGGTAAACCTGATCACGATGATGACATTGAAGTGGAATTATGCATGTTTTACATAAATAAATTTAACGTGAATTCCCTGACACACCATAAGGACACACACACACAACACAGGGCCAGCAAAGAGCAGGAGTCGCTTCGCGGATCTACTTTAAACAATTTTATATGTGCATATTTTGCTCGCCATTTCGGTGATATGGACAAGAAGGCCGCGACCACATTACCATTTTACCATTTACGTTTTTTTTTTTTAAGAACTTCAACCGCATTTCTACGTTTCGGCACGAAAACCTACAATTCTGTTTGTGTGTACATACGAGTGTCTGCAAGAAGCAACCGCAAGTATTCATGATTTTTGCTACTGTTGTTTAAGGCGCTTTATGATTCAGCCCCTAACAAAATTGGAAACATGGATGATGCATGGTGGGAGGGTTAGAGAATTCTTGAATAAGTTTCGTAATAAAATTCCCAAATTTATAACAGTATTTATCATGAGTATAATAAACACAGAGTGTGTACGTAACCACAATCATCAGAGGCACAAACAAATGAATCCAACATTCGCAGCCGTACACCGCCATGTGGCACAATTGAGGTCTCGTACCATTTTCTGGTATCCGTTTTATCATCTCTCCTCAGACTCGAGTACCAAAAGCCCAATTCGTTAGAGGAGTTCACTTTAAGTTTGTGTGCGAGCGTGGTCGGTGTTATGCCATTGTTGGGTTCTATTCTAATGGTATCTGCGTTGCAGTATCAGTTTGGTGCCACCTCAACTGGCAATTGCCAACGTAGCAGCGTACCAAGTTCAAAGGGGATTTCTCAATTCGAATGGTTTTGCTTTTCGATCCCGTTGTTCGGTTTTGCCGTTTTGCGGTGTAATTGTTTTTTACGGTTCTATTTGCATTTGTGTTTAGACCGGTTCTCCTCATACTACGTTTATTTGGCAAACGAACCACATTGGTGGCGAACAACAAAAATTATGGAATTTTAATTGCCCTCAAAGATTGTGCGAAACCTTTTTGCTTCGCTTGCAGTCTTAAGGAGTTACGGAAGAAACCGTGATAGACAGTTCAAGAAATTAGGGGTTAAATTGTAGTTAGTACAAATAATAACACCATCGTACATTACAGCCAAAATGTGAACTCAGTGCCACTCTATAACTTTCATATTTGTTATAGCTCACTAATGTCGCATTTAGACCGCAGTTTATCGCGGGCACGTTAGCGATAACCTTGTTCTCTAATCTTCGACGTTTACGCCATCCAATTTGAGATTAAATTGCCATTTCAGGTGGACAACAGAAAAATTAAGATGGCGGCTATTGGTTTTGCCAATTTTGTACAAATTTGGGATGTTTTTGATATAACTGAACCTTTGCAATATAATTAGTTGGTCAAATCTGGCCAGTCGATAAAATCGGCTCACAAATTAACCCAATAAGAGCCAAACGGTTGACTTTTTGTGTATGTTTTTATTATGTTTGCATTTTGTAGTTACTAACAGTGTTGTATCAGAATGTACACCAGTTTAAAATGAGGTTAAAAATTAAATTTTAGTTTCTACAAGTTAAAATTGTATGAGTAATCTTCTTGGTTAGGTCGGGTTAACGGAGTTAACCTTCGAATTGCGTTAATCTTGTTCGGTGTAAATGCCGTATTATTCTCTAATCTTTGACGCTAATGGCCAGTTTTTCAGTCAGTGGTGATCTTCGATTCTTAGTTAAATTGTGGTTAAAAATCGAATTTTTTTTTCAGTCAATGGTTATCAATGATTTAACCACACAATGTTGGTTGGTTAACTTGTGTCAGACCCATATGAATTTGACAATCACATTACTGACTGTCAAAATAAGAAATGTAAGATTCCATAAAATACCTGTTTCATATTTGAGTATTTGTACACATACTTTGAGCCTAGTACGTTAAATTGTTGCGGCAACATTATTTTGTACACATTTTTGATAAAATTACTGCGATTTTATGCATTTACTTCTAATTTTACATAATTCCATTTGGTTGCTCCTCTTTGTTGTTTTGGATTTAGCCCAACACAGATGTTTTGTCCAATAAGAATATAAGGGTTGCCATAATCGTTAACAATATGACGGCTTACTTTAACTTGCCACTGAAAAACAAAATGCATAGTTAACTTCTAATTATCTTTCAATTACGATTAAGTAATCCGATAGTTAACTACCCACTTAAAAACTGGCCATAATACTGCATGTACGCGACAAAGATTAGATAACAAGGTTATCGCTAACCTGCCCGAGATAAACGGTGGTGTAAATGCGTTATTACACCACCCAATGTTTGAACAAATTGGCATTTTAGGAGACTAATTTGTGGAAGACGACGGCACAACCGAACTATTAAATTGGCGGCTCTTGTTTTGGCCAAGAAAATTGGCATGTTTTTGAAGTAACTCAACTTTTAAAATTGGATAAGTCGGTCGCATTGGCTCACATTTTAAACCAATGAGTCGCAATTATAACGGCGCCAGGCAATTGTTGGTGGCCGCAGCGCATCGAAAATTTTCCATCAACTGTCGTCGGTAAAACAGTTAATTATTTTTGTGTATGTTTTTATTATGGTTGCAATTTTTTTGTAAACCAGTTTAAAGTTAGATTAAAAATAGTACTATATGTGTATATATTATATATTTGGAAAAAAAGTTCTGCAAAATTTGTAAAAAAAAATTAGAAATCGATTTTATTTTAAAATTTGACTTGATACAGACATTTTATGGGTGTCGAGCAATTCAGTAGACTTTCTTTCAACCGATACAATTTACTAGAACCGATACAAACTACAACAGTGTCATTTGAGATTCGATTAGCTTTCATTCAATACTAATAGGGATCTAACCTGGCGTCTCCAATTCGAGGTACGACATAATGTGTGAAGTTGTCTCCGAAATTATATCCAGTCAAATTTTCTTTTTATATTTTCTCGCGATCTTAGTTTGCAACAACCCATAACCAAAACGTAAAGTAGTGTAATGCAACCGAAGATTAAAATTAATTATATGTATTTATTAAAACGTTAGAATTTCTTGGGAAATAAGGCACTACAACATATTATTATACCAGGTTGGGAATCGGGAATCTTTATACATAAGGAAAGTGTGATTTCAACTTTGTCCGAAATTAGAGACGGCGCACTTAATATACTAGACAGATTCACATGTTAAAGTAGTGCAATTGTAGTGGGTTAGAATTGTAGTGTGCGCGACTCTTGTACATGAGAAAGTAGGTTCACCTCGCTTAGTGACGTCGACAATATTGAGTATTTAGCCATGGAAAAGTTTCTCAATAACGCTTCGGAATCGGTGTAAAACTGTATGTACCAATTATTGAGTATAATACTAGAAAGCGCGCAGCTCACTGGTTGTGAGAAGCTTCCCCCAATCACTTAATGGAAATTGCTCAGTAGCAGGGTTATAAGTGGACGCTGGCTGGCATTCGCTTACCGATCTTCTGAAATACGTGAAAATGAAAGAGAGATAGAGAACAGCAAATACAACATAGAGAAAATAAATATAATTGTTGAAATCGGGATAAAATACATATATTCAACTTCCGACATTGGATCTTATTCGGCATTTACACCAAACAAGATTAACGCATTTTCGGAATTATCGATGTTTTTTTTCTTATGAAGTTTGACATTTATAATCCCGAAAAGCGATAACCTTGGTAGATGCAAGTGCAGTTTTATATTGGATTGGATCCTTTGAATAAAGCTTTGAATTATATTAAAGGTGGCAAATATGGCATCATCTGTGATTGTCTTATATTCTGTAAGGTTGTTATTACAAATAAATTTAACAGACTTCAAAGAGAAACCAAATATATCCACAAATTTAAAAAAAAGATGTATATCAGATTCAAAAACCATTAACATTTGCAATGTCGACGATGGCTTTGGTGTTGTTATATGGTCGCCATTATTTTCAGCAGGAAGTGGGTAGCATGTGGATAGCAGTATGAGCTCGTAAAGTTTTTGATTGATTCTGAGTTAAGCCACATAAATATATTTTATATTTCTTAAAATGAAGTCAACAAAGTCTGTGAAACCAGACCAAAATTGCCGAACTCTACACTACCTTGAAAAGAGTGGAACTAATACTATCCTAGCGGGACGCACGCGTATTAAAAGTTGAACGAGATTCGTTTGCGGAAAACACATGGTACTGTCGATTTTGCCATGAGTTTTTGTAAGGCAATTGTTTTTTGTTTAATAATTAAATTTTGTATTTTTCGGTTTTTGATAAGAAATTAAATCTATAAAATGAAGTACGTAGAAGAAGATATTGCTGTGAAAAGTTCTCCAAGTATGTATGTGTAATTTTCAGAAAAAGAATCCTGTAAAGATCTATGAAAAAAGCATATAATAGTATGCGTAATGTATGTACAAAGTATGAAAAATGCTACATATGAAAATTTAATGATGCGAGGGCGGAGCAATAAGTCCGTGACTTTTCAAACTTCCCTAGTAGTTATATGAAACGCAACACTGCTCGCATCAAGTACCACCTGTTGGTATACTATTGTTAAATTTTGAGCAAGTTCCGTCATTTACTTTACGTTTAACAGCTGTCCAAAAGCTCGTAAATTTTTTTAAAAATTAAAAAAAGTGAATTTCGAGTGCTCATTAAACATTATTTTTTGGGAAAAAAAAACCGTCAATCAAACCAAGGAAAAGCTTGATAAATACAATGGGACTCTGCACCATCGATATTATTGGTAAAAAGTGGTTTACTGACTTTCTGAACGGCCAATTGAGGTCAATACACCCGAATATGTCGAAAAAATCCACGATATGGTGTTGTCCGATCGAAGAGTAAAAGTGCGTGAGATTGTTGATGCCATAGGCATTTCATATGGCAGTGTGGTTTCGATTTTAAATGATCAGTTGGGTTTAAGAAAGCTGTCAACAAGGTGGGTGCGAAATGGTTTCGCGAAATATTCTCCGAATTCTCCCCCAGTGACTATTTCCTATTTCCAAACTTAAAGAAATGACTCGGTAGAAAGAGATTTAGCTCCAATGATGAAATTATTGATCAAACACAAATGCCTCTTTTATGGACCTAGAAAAATCCTATACAAAAATTGGAGAAACGTTGGAATAACTGTGTTTAGAAAAAAAAACTCTATTTCATTCGAAGAGTCACGGGCTTGTTGATCCGCCCGTAAATTTTCATGACTTACCCACAATGCCCGCATGAGCTCATATAAATTTCCGATATATCCGAAAAGTTGGGCCCGTAACTTGGGAAGTTTGCACCATGGACCTCCCGGAAAGTTCTTTATATTTTTCGAACCCAGAATAACGAGCTCTATTATTGGCGAAAAAGATCTTTGAAAAAGATTCGAGTTATGTGGGTAAATTGCATTTTCACCACAGGCTATGCTTTATTCCTATTTAGATATCACTTTCAACTGAAACCCTCATTTAAGATATCGTAAAGAATTTGGAATACCAACCATTACCTAAACAATTTTAAAAGAATAAATCCTACAATAACAAACTGGCTAATTCAAAACGGCATCACTGGTACTTGGGTGTGCTGCCCTGGGAGGAACTAACATGTTATTATAGAAATCTCTTTCCAAAAGTCATAAATATTAAATAGTTGTACTTTTTAATTCGACTATTTAAGACTAATATTAATATCTAGGATATTACTACACTCTGAAAAATAACGGCCCCAGCCACATACTGATGCTTTCTGTTTCTTTATTGTGACAAAAGGCGGTGTTTTCATCAGTTTTCAACAAACAAAGCCATATTTGGGCCAACAAATACATATATTATAAAATACTGATCATTGTGTCCTAAACATGTCATATTTAATAGCAAACACAATGTGTTTGGACACATGTATACTATATTTGCGACAAGCTACAAACGCGGTATACTTGCATCCAAACAACAAAAAAGTCAAATTTTTCAGCGTGTACCTACATTGGAAAATTGCTTCAAAATTATCTCTAATGGTGTCAAAGTATAGAACAGTTTGTGTACAATTTTGACGAGTTCGAAATGTTCCAAAACTAGCTTGATTGTACCAACGTACCACAAGAGTTTTAATTTAAACAAAGATAGTATAATTGTACCACATTTCCCATCACTGGTACCAACAAATATGACGTTTACCAAGCGTTCTTGTGAAAAATTAATTGCAATGTTATTTTCGATCAAAGATGGAAGCCTCATATTCAGAGGTATACAAATATACTAGTCCATCGCAACGCATTGACTGTTCTCCGTCTTGGTATTATTTCCATTCACAAGGAATGACAATACGTCACTCGTGGTTGTCATTTTTCCATATTTAACATGTGGCCAAATTGTCATTGCTTAAGTCGAAATTTAAGTGGAAAATTGAAACGATGCTTAATATCGCTTAGCTCATTTATACAAATGAAACTATTACTAACTTTAGTGGCATAAAAAAACACACCTAATATACCCATAGTCGCTTGCGACTTAACTGATTTGCTTGCGTGATTTGCTTGCATTCGTCGATTACGTTTACAAAAATATTATTTTATGAATTGTGATGTTTTTCTCCTATAAAACTGGTTATTAAAAATTATCATTAGTTACACAGATTGGCCTTTTTATGAGCGACAGAAAATTATGCATATAAAAATTAATTTTCCTTGTATTTATACAAATTTTACCACAGTTTTAAATGCGCCGTTTCCATGTTTGACTTATTTAATTTATGAGCCTCCATAAACTATGCCACTTTACCATTTCGAGCTCCAAAATTTACATGTATTTTTGCTGTATAAATCTCTTCTAATGACTTCGTTAAATTTATAGTTAATTCCCATCAAAATGTAACAAGTTGTAAAGTTTGTGGACAAACTTTCCCCAACCTAGCGTCATCAACTGAGTGTAAACCTTTGTCCTCGTACCGTTTGGCAATTACCGGTCCAAAATAAATCCTCTTAGCAAAATGAACATTTAGATTTATTAATTATTACAACAATTGTATCAAAACATTGCGTGGTCTGAATGTAAATCGTATTGCGAATCAACATTCGCCCATCGGTGGAATCAACTGCGGCCAAATGCAGCGGTCAAAGTACGGCTGGCATTGTATTCCGTATTCTGGACAGGAATACTACGATTCCACATGAGTGCGTTTGCTTGCATCAAATATGAATTGTTAAATAGCTTTTAGTGAATATTTACCATAAACGAGCTTTTTTGCGTTTTTTCTTTCATTATTTGCCTACGTGAGATTTATGTTTCGCAAACTAATAACAGCTCGCATAAATACACTATAAACCGTATGAAACTAATCAATATAAGAACAGCAACTAAAAGGAAGTCTCCTTTATTTGGCGTTTGTGGTGGGCAACGAATACGTATTGCCCTAGTTGAAAATATTGTGGACTAAGTTTTACAAGTGAAATAAATATATTAAGAGGGAACAA
Source organism: Phaonia tiefii (assembly GCA_963931995.1). Taxonomy (NCBI): domain Eukaryota; kingdom Metazoa; phylum Arthropoda; class Insecta; order Diptera; family Muscidae; genus Phaonia; species Phaonia tiefii. The sequence goes on from OZ008370.1 coordinate 62,592,691, forward strand.
TGTACAGGATCTTTTTCATAATGGTTTTGCGGAAATTGAAACAGTTGTTAAATTGTTGTTTAACACCCTAATCTTCTTATATTTTGGTTCTTAAATGCCGATTCCATTGCGTTTTTTGTCATAACCGTCGGTGGTGCAATGGTTAGTGTGCGCGGCTCTTCTACATGAGATCCTGGATTCGAACCCTGCTCTGACCTAACATAGTGACGGCGACACTATCGAGTATATAGCCATGAAAAGCTTCTCAAAATACCGTTCGGAATCGGAGTAAAACTGTAGGTCCCAATCAGTGACTGAAAACTTGAAAGCGCACAGCTCAGTGATTGTCAGAAGTTCTCCCCGTTCCCATCATGGGATGTAATGGGAAACCATTTATTTATTTTATAAAACGGGCTCCACTCAGGCTCTTGTTTACAACCATAAATGGATATTTTCCCCAAGGCTGCACTTTATGGTCTGTCCATACTGCCACAAAAAATTGTCCCACTTTGGAGGACCAATTATTTTTCTACATTTGCTTTCAACTATTTCACATATACAAGGTGGCGCAAAAGTTGTCACTCGTAGTTTTTCTCTGTAGTTTAAACGCGTTTAGTGGCCAATAACTAACAACTGACGCACTGCCTGCACTTTGTAAGGAACCATCTTCCAGTCTTTCGCCAAAAGTCTATGCAAAGACAGCCTATTGATGTCCAATTCCGTGGCACGTCATCTGGTCGATACTCCGGGGTCCTCTGCGACATCTTGAGCCACATCCCCGATATTCTCAGCTGAACGTCTGATCTGAGGTGGGTCAGATCTGCCAGCATCTCGTTTTATCCCAAACTCAGTGGATAAACGCCATAGTGTTTGGCTAGTTGGTGTCGGACGACCGGAATATCTGCGACGAAATTCACGCTGCACCAATCCAACCGATTATTCCGCTATGTTGAGGTGTATAGCGATCTGTGTCTCTATGACGTGTAATTTGTATCTCTTACCTTCACAAGTGCTGAAACAGAATTGGCATTTGCCGCCATTGGCAAAAGTTAAAGCATTTTACGCTAGGTTGACAACTTTCGCGCCACCTGTATTAATTTTGGCATTGATGGTGGTTTTGGTTGGACACTTTTTACCCAGCAAACCAGATTTTATCTCATATCAGACAAATCAGTACATCGTATTTTGCTTGTGCAGAAACTTCTTCAAGACTGCTGACCAAAAGCTTTGAGGAATTTTTAGTACAACCGCTCACAACAACTTGTCAATAAAACTGTCAGAATTTCAAATGATTTTATGTCAGATTTCATGCAGATATTTGTACTGTATATGTCTAAAAACGGTTGGGAATTTCGGTTCAGATTTCATTTACATTTCGGTTCGAAAGCTGAACAATGTAATCAGAATATCCCTAGAATTCTTCTTAAAGATTCAGTTACATATCTGAAATATATTTCGGCAAAACGTTGTAGAATATCCTTCGGCGAATTTTTCTTGTGGAAACTGGGCAGAAATTTGTTCTGAATTCCTAGAGATTTTACAGAAAATTGCAAGTAATTCTAACAATTTCTGTACGTTTGGTTTGTAGCATGGGTTTGGTTACGTATGTACTCAGGTGGCCTCGTCTTCACGGCAATACTAAATAGCTGATGACACGTAGGTGACAGTCGACCCAAGTTGTCACTGAAAACTTCACACAAGCGTAAGTACAATCGTACACGACCAAATGAGCGACTTTTTCGCTCATCGGCAATGCCAATGATTGTCAACGGCAATACCAGCGATATTATAGCAATATGAACGCAGTCGTTTTGGTAAAACGTTTAGAAGTAAGACCTTATTTGAGTGGCTTGGATTTTAAAGGAAATTTATCGGATTTATGTACATATTTTTTGAGTCATTTCCCAGACACAAAAAAATTTCTCAGCGATCATAACAGCGAACCTTCTTATTGTGCTTTCCAAGTCAACAGAACATTGTATCAATCCCTATTGTAGCTGCCTCTTTAGTTTACGTTCGCAACCAGTTAAAATCTTTATCACTCAGCTGGTCGGTAACGAATATTTGATTATATCATCGTCAAAGACAGTTTAAGCGACACATTTAAAAATGTGTTAAAGAAATCGATGACAACAATTTCATGTACGACAGTTTGCCCAAGTTGGTATTAGACGCTGTGAAATTATTTGTCGATATTGGTAAACAATCGTGTGATAATACGGGACGAAAACTGCTCCGCAGAGTTGCATGTAATTTTTTACAGTGGGTTTTACACGTATTTTTCATATGTGTTCGATTTAAAAAAATTTTTCGAGACGTGTTTATCTTGCGGTTGCCTCGTTGGCCAAAAGTGACAAAATTCCAAGTCAAACGACATTAAAAATAAGTGTGATATTTTTAAGAATATCAAAAAGGCAAACTGAAGCAATTTATGCCCATACATAAGGTTACTTCCGAGATATTGATGTTTAAAATAGAGCTTTATGAGGTACCTTGATTGGTGCACATTTAAATGAAAGACATGCAAATGCAGTACACACGGATAAATATTTTGCCAATATCTTCACCAAATTGTAAAAGATTTTCAAATACATACAGTCCACAATGTAATTAAAAGTATTTTTTATACAAAGAACAACCACATGATATACACTGCTTTAAATCAAGAAAACTCTTTATATCGACATATTTGACAGATAATAACTAAAACTGTTCGTCAATGTCCACTTCAAATTTTCGATTAGTTTATTGCGAGTGGCATCTAAAATTAGGAAAGTAAAAGTTTAGCTGCGCCCGCCTGCGCCATTTTTTGTTTCTTTAACTTTGGACTTTGAAGCCATTATGAAAATACGGAATTTTTATAACTTGTGTTTGGAAGTGAAGCCCCAAAAATGTGAATGAAATTTTGAAAAGTAAGGCAAGAAGCAATTATGTGGAACATTTAAATAAAAACGATATCAGGAAAATTTGATCGTTGGTTCATTAATTGCAAAGAAAGTGGACCAAATCCGAAAGCAAAAAGTTTAGATTTGGATGTATATATCGATGGTGGCTCGTGAGACACGTTTTTCACGTGGTTCAGCCTTATGTTTGGTATGTTAGCGTTTGCTTTCCATTAAGAATTTTGTAATAAATTATTGATTCATATTAGGAACCAAATACAAGCAGTGCTCGAGGGAGGTCAAAAGTATTATATAAGGATCCTTGTTTTCTGCTGCACATTTTTTAAAGAGATATTAATGAAGAACCATACAAATATATTAATTCTTCATGCGGGAATAAAATTTTTTCAGTGAGCCCTTCATATTATCTACAAGCTTCCGATAAAGAAAGGAAAGACTGCAGCAGAAGAGGGGTAAACGGTCATATCCATAAGAAACTCTGAAATTCCAAATGAGTTTAAGGAATAAATGGGGCTCATAGGAGATTGTTATGGCACAACAAACGATAACAAAACATCCAGAAGATTTACTGGATTACTGCAGTTTTCTGGAGTTCATTGAGAATAGAGGATTTTGAGAATTTGTTTCAAGTGGAAGTATTATAAATACTGATCATTTTACTATATTGCTAAGGAAGTCATTTGCTACACATTTAGTGCTTTATCCTTGGTATTTTATACAAACTACAGTTCACAAAGTTATTGTGCATGACATAGGATTTATAAAATATACTACAATTCCCATAGGAAATTTGACAGAAGAAGCGATAGATTCTTGTCACAAAATAATTAAAAACCCAAGGCTGAAACACACCCGAAAATCTAGCAGAGAAAAAGCTAATATGTATATTTTTGTATATTTATTATTGAATTCGGAGCTTATAATTAGAATATTAAGCTAGAAAAATAAGACTAATAAGGAATTACTAAAAGATATTGAAAATTATTTTATTGGAGAATGTGAATTGCATGAAGAAGAGTAGAATATAAGGAATCCTTTGAATTGGTTTGTGTGATAAACATGTATTAATAAAAATCTTAATATGTATTTAATCAGTTTTTCCAAATTCTCTTTGTTTATTTTATAAAAGGAAGGATTACCTCCAAACTTAATCTTATTTGATCGTCAACCTCTGTAAGTTATTATAGCCGTAGTATTATTCCTATTTTTACCCACGAGTTGTATGAAAAAACAACACTGTGCTGTGTTGCCAACACTGTACGAGTACAACACGGATGGTCAGTGCTGAGACGATGCAGCATTTTGTGTTTACTAACATAACCAGTGTTGCCAGATGCTTCAAAAAGAAATTTCCAAAACCATAAGAAAGTGCACTCGTCAGCACAAAGTTCTAAAGGGCATGTGATGATAATCACGCGATTTGTGAATTATTAAAAATTATTTTAAAAAAAATGCAGTTAGTTAAAATACGACTAAATATTAAAACGAAGGCTTTAATTTCGTACAAAATAATTCTTCTACTATAGATGAACGTCGGTATGAGACTCCAAAATGCTGCAAAAACGGGACGGTTGGTCAGGTATAACTATTATAAAGGGCGTCTCAGTAAGAATTCAGTTTTCCATTTAAAAAAAACACGTAGTGTTTGAGATAGTTGTGATTTTTTTTTATAGAATTGTAAAGAAGACATGTTCCGATTAAGTATGGAATCAAATATCCGTCAAATGTTCCCCACGGCTCTGACGACGTTTCATTACCCTTTTCATGAAATTTTCCATGGCTTTGTCACAGGGATGTGGCTGTATCTTACCGACGACGCGTTGGATCTCGGATTTGAGCTCAGGAATTGTTTCAGGTTTATTCGCATAAAGTCGTGATTTTACAAATCCCCAAAGAAAGAAATTGTACCGCGTTAAATCCCATGATGTCGGTGGCCAGATGACATCAGAAATTTGACATAATTTTTGAGATAATTTTGTTCTGGTAATCGTTGCTGCAGTAAATCGATTGTTTCATACCCTATGTGGCAGGTGGCGCCGTCTTGTTTAAACAATAAGTCGTCCAGATCCATGCCGTCCAATGGAGGCCACAAGAACTTCGTTATCATGTTGCTGTAACGAATGCCGTTCACAGTCACTGGAATTTCGGAGTAAGGCCCAACCACACCGTCTGATCAAAATCCGCACCAGGCAGTTGATCGTTGTGGGTGCATTTGTTTCTTATGAATTGCATGAGGATTTTCCGAGCCCAAAATTCGACAATTTTGTGTGTTCACGAATCCATTCAGATGGAAATGCGCTTCATAGGAGAAGAAAAAAATGGAATTGACTTTTCTTTGATCCATTACCCATTGAACGAATTGTCGGCGCTTTTCATGGTCTGCTGGTTTGAGCTCCTGAGTAAGCTGAATTTTGTATTTTTTGACCTCCACCTTGTCTTTTGCCAAACTTTGCTGCGTAGGGCTTCGTGAAATTTGTAGTTGTTGGGAACGAATTGAAGTTTTCGGGTTTTCGGCGGCACCCTTGTTTACAGCAGCAATGTTTCAAGAGACCTACCGCTACGTTGACGCACAGGAATCTTACTCTCCATAACCGACCCAGTTTCTTCCAATTTTTTGACCACACTTCGAATGTTTGACACATTAGTTGCACTTTCTCGACTCAAAATTCTTCCAAATTTTCGACTTTCAAAATATTTGTAATAAGTTTTCTCAATTATAATGCGTTGTTCTTCCGTAACGCGCATCATTTTTAACAAGCGGAATAAAATATGTGATACCTACCAAATTTCAGAGTTGCTACTTGCACAAAAAAACTGACACTAAATTCAAAACGTGCAATCTTTCTGAGACTCCCTTTATAATAAAAACTACCTTTTTAGTCACTTACAACTTAAAAAACCAACCAATTTCCATAAAAATAATATTTTTATTTATCTTGATCCTTTACAATTCATTTGGACCAGTTTTTGAAAACAACATCAATCATAGTAAAAATTGTGATGAATTAACGTTCGAAAACTGGTGTTCCTAAGTCAATCGACCAATAAATGTCAAAATTTGTTGTCATACCGACATCAAATATGTCAGTATGATGCCTATTTTGGGAAACTGACAAAAAGGTATGCAATGTATGAAGACAACTCTGTATGAAGAAGACAGGTACAAATTATTTGTTTGTTCTGCATTGCCGACGACCATTGCCATTGAAACGCAACAGAGCTGTTACTTACAAAATATCCTTTCTGTAGCGTTACTTTAGCGTTGGCCTTAAACATCAATTCGCCCAAATTGCATTTGCAGTTTATAAAATGACACGGAATGTTTAATTTTATAATTTATTGTTAAAATAGTTGTAACCACAACTGGTATCAAACTGTTTGTAGCTAAATTCCGGTTGACACTTCAGATCCGGAGGTGTAAGGCGACACATGGTACGTGTTGATCTACTATAAACTACTATTAATGTGAATCTCCTTTAATTTGATATTCCATTATGTTAAAAAAAAACAATGCCTGTAGTAGGGTGTAATCAAACATATTTCGCCCATCATTGTGGCATATTAGAAGACCAAAGAACATGAGCTACAACGGTAATGCCATAAAAGTGGGTGGACGTCGTGAACACGTGCGTGAGCACCGAGTGCGTGTGAATATGCATGAGTGCGTGTGTGATTATACACAAGTGAAAACGAAATGGGGCTACCCCCGGCAACAAATACACTGATGCACGCACTCACATTTAGTTCCCGATAGCCGCGAGTAATATTCGCGTTTAATAAATAAATCACACGCAATGCGCATATAATCAATTCCAGATACGTTCTAATGATACGGACGCAGCGCGGCGGCTTAGACTTCTCCGGGGTTTCAGTATGTGTGTAATTTTAGCGATTATCGAATATACCACTTACATATGTTGCTGGAAACATGGGACATTTGGAGTTTTGTTGTGGTGAGGTGGGGAGAGGTGTGCTGCGGTTGAGTTGGTATGGTATAATAAATTGACTGGTTTATTATTTATGTATCAAATAAAAATATTAAAAATATACTGTATGTGACGCGTGCACTGTCGTGTTTGTTTTCATTAAGTGGCATTTTGATTCTCCATTTATGTCACCACAAAAACGACAACCCTAGCCACACTGAAGGACCTACGAAAACAACACTGATAGCAATAAAAACCCACAAATAACTTGCCACACATGATCGATTCCACTGTGTTTGAGTAATTAAAGTGAATTTATTATCATTTCCTTAAACAAAAAAAAAAATAATTACTTTTGATGACCAAAATTTATTACCTGTCCACTGGTCTGTCATGCCACCAGACATCTCCACACAATTTGGGAGGCCAGTGACCTGCTGGCCATTGCCTTGCCGGTAATTTCTGCACACGAATTTCCGCTGTGGGAATTACGAGCTCTACGTACAACAATAATTGTCTCTGGAACAAAGTTGAGCAAGTCGATTACATATATTTTGCACGTACGAAATCAAATAACAAATTATCAAATGTTGAGGACTGTGATGTTTAGCTGAACAATTGCTGCCTGGCAATGCCAGTTGCTTTCTCCATCTCAGTCTTACTTTTCTACACTTAAAAATAATTATACGGAATGGAGATTCGTTTTTGTGTTTAACAAGTTCGTGTAAAGACGTGCTAGTGTTTTGAAAATCAGCAGATTTCAAATAGCCACGGAGTGATGCCAAGGTGTAATTGGGATTTTTACAAATTTAATTGGAGCTCTTCCTATTACCTACTTATACTTTAGTTGGCCTTCGGCGGTGCAATGATTAGTATGCGCGGCTTTTGTACATGAGAACGTGGGTCTGCTCTGACCACCTTACATTTCTTTCTATGGCGGTCATCTCGCTTAGTAACGGCGACAATATCAAGTATTTAGCCATAAAGCAACTTCTGAAAATACCGTTCGGAACCGGTGTGAAACTAGAAAGCGCACAGCTCATTGGTTACGCGAAGCTCTCCCGAATTCCTCTTTGGGATGTAATGGGATACCATTTTTTTAAATAATTTTTTTTATAGGTCTACCAAATCGAAAGTCACACTGTGGGACAAGTGGTTTTAGTCTTTCGTGCATTGAGCTCGAAATGACCATTTGGACTGTCTTCCCTAAAACATCACAGAGTTCGCAGAGGGTGCAATTGTCAAGCATGCTTTTATCTACCCATACCGTGGTCAAAAGCTGATGCATTCATCTTCTTCGCCGCCTCGCTTAAACACACGCCGAACAATTTTTAAGTTTTTATTGTTTTGTGTTTGTAGCTTGTAGCAAATTTAGTATACTTGTCTACAAACACAGTGTGTTTGCTAATCAATATTACATGTTGGAAACACAATGACTTCTTGGTTAAAATATATGTTTTTTTTTACCTAAATGTGTTTGTTGAAAAATGCAACAAAGATACAAAAAAAAACAGATCATCAATTCAAGAAAGCCATGCCTGCAAACATATACATGGTCCCTTTCTTCAGCGTGCAGCTCTCTGTCAGCCTATCGGCTCACGCGGCTTTGTTGTTTGTATATAAGTTTGTTGTTGTCAACTCATCTTGGTTAGGTGGAACAAATGATACCGTCATATTCATGTCGCTCAAGCTCGAGGTCTTTGCAGAAATCGTCCAGATATAAACAACATTCCAACATGAAGAAATGAGGCGGCACTGGAAAAAAGAACGATCGTAAATGTTCTGGCTGTGCACCGGGATTATGTAACTCATTACGATAAAAATTTGTAATTAATTTGACAAAATTCGGAAATTTTATATTGAAATTTTATGCATTTTGACAATTTAACTACCGATTTTTATCGTTAAAAAGTTATAGAATTCCGACACTAATAACATTCAAGCGGAGCTGTTGAAATATGATGCTTCAACGTTAACCGACGACATATCAACACTGCCACGGATATGCAACGAAATCCGGGCGCAGCGTTCATCATTCAACCGAAAAATAGGTGGCATAAAGCTGTGCGTGGTGGTGGAACATCTGGTGTGCACGACTTTTGCACAAGGGAGCGTGGGTTCGATCCCTGCAATGATCACCTTACATTTGTTTCCACAAAGTTCAGCTTACTTAGTGACGGCGACAGTATCGAATATTTGGTCATTTAGAAACTTCTCAAAAATCCTTTCGGAACCGATGTAAAGCTGTTGGTCCCATTCGGTGAGTGGCCAACTGGAAAGAGCCCAGCTCAGTGATTGTGAGAAACTAACCTTCATGAGATGTAATGTTATAATATATATTTATTGATTTCATGGTGTCTCGATGCAATAGTCGAAATAATGACGACCCTTTCTTTTACTGCAACGGATCTCGCGGACTAGGGATCAAATTGTGCGTAAGGAGCAAGGGGTCATCAGGCCCGATCGTTCGTATGTATGTCTACTACTTAAACGTGCTCCGAATTGTCAGAGAACAATCAGTTCAATTTCACCAATCTATGTATCGTGCCTTCTGAACACGCTTTCGACGCCAAAAATCAACTAATATGGCGATACCGGACAAGTAAGTATCCATGATTCGGGAGCTGTACAGGGATACAGTCTATAAAGTTTATATTAATTGAAAGGAAACCCAACTTTTTACCACATCTGGAGGAGTTAGACAAAGATGCGTCTTCTTCCTCATATTATTTATTCCACTTATGTATGAGGTAATGGAAGCCACCAATGCAGACACAACATTTGGCATTCAGAATATCGGCTATGCAGATGATATAAGTCCTAGATGACATCAAGGCCAAGATAAATAGACTTTCCGAAAATTCGACAAAATACCAAGAAGTGTCAGCTAAGACGAGGAATCAATCAACTATATGGGATTCAAGATTACCAAGAATGGTGGCTCCGCAATGATCGGATATAAATGATGGGAGAAATAAAGCTCGTGTTGCAATCCTCAAACCGCACAATATCTGTCGTAATATGTTCTAGTAAAAGACGAAATTGAGACTATTCAACGGCAATGTGAAGCCTGTAGGGTAACACGGTTGTACTACTTGGAGTTTGATAAAGATGCCAATGAAAAAGAACCCAACGTTTATCAATCGTTGTCTGAGGCAAATACTCAATTTTAACTGCCTTAATACAATTTTTAATTTAGAACGCAAGTAACAGCCCTATTAAATTAGGTATACGTAGAAGAATATTGCCTTGGATAGGTCAAATACTTAGACATCAATATAACATCAGATATTGCTAGAGTGGCACTTAAATATAACCCTCTGGGGTATCGAATACCAGCAGGACCATTACATACACAGATAGACAGAAACGGTGCCTGGAAAAAGAATTTAAACAAACTCGACTATTGTTGTATTAAATTAAATCAATTGCCATTGCCACAAATTGAGGGAGTTGATCATTGACGCCGTATGTTCTTCGTGAACTTCATATTTATATTTTGTATTGTTATAATTTCCTCAAAACAAATTAGAGACAATTGTATCTGTATATATGTAGCACGGTACAGAAAACCTAGACTGGCGGGTCGAATCTTCAAGATTTCGCTCATTTTAAAAACTCGAAATACGAATTAAAAAGATTCGAACTCGTGAAGACGATTTGTAGCAAAGATTTTTCAATTTTCGATTTTACCCTAGTTCTGAGTTCTGCAATAGATAAAAGTCGCCATCCCTCTCTTTACATTCTCTCGATGACGACGAGGTAGTAGGTCAAGTCATCCAGTTCGAGTTGCTGTGGTATGTTTCTCTTTGATCGGGCATAAAACGGGCCAACCAACAATCCAACCAACACTAAACATAATTTAACTGTCATTAGTATCAATCAAACACTATGTAAACTTAGTTTGCTCGTAGAGCAATAGACAAGAATCACTATCCCTCTCTTTACGTTCTCTCGATGATGACGAGGTAGTAGCCCATTTCAACGAGTTGGACTTGCTGTTGTATTTTAGTCTTTAGTTGGACATAAAACGAACAGAAATAAAAGGCAATATATATTTATGTACGATGCAACCAACATAAAACATAACTTAGCTGGCATTAGTATAAATCAAACACTATTTAAACATAGTTTGCTCATAGAGCAATAGACAAGAGCCTCTATCCCTCTTTTTCGTTCTGAAGATGACGACGGGGTACTAGACCATTTCATCGAGATAGAAATAAATGCGAATGCGTATTTACGTTCGATGCAACCAATATTAAACATAATTTAGCTGTCATTAGTATCAATCAAACACTATTTAAACTTAGTTTGCTCAAGGATGCTTATCGCTCTCGCGCCTATCCACTCTGTTTTCTATAACTTTTCTACTTCATAGTCGATCAACTGTGTATTCGATACCACCTGGCGCCATTTTTAATAGAACTCGTACGCGAATTATATTGTAAGACCTGTAAACAGTAAACTCGCTCGCGAGTTTAGTTTTTAAGATCGCGATTGAGCGGCTTGAAAATTGCGCTCACTCGAGATTTATTCATTGTCAAGCGAGCAGAAAAATAGGGCTCTCCGTACTATGATATTTAGTCTAAAATTCTAGAAACACATTCCTTATTGAATGTGAAATTTTTTTTAAAGAGTTTAAGCTATTTTTGCCGTTTAAAAAATTAGCATCAGTGCCGAAATTCTGTAACTTTTTAGCGGTAGTTAAATAGTCAAAATTTATAAGATTCTGATACAAACTTTCCGAATTTTGTCAATTTGGCTACCGATTTTTATCATATTCCTGTGCTGCGCTGGAATTCTGTAACTTCTTAACGATAAAAGTCGGCAGGAAAATTGTAGAAATTTTAAAAATTTATACAATTTCAATACACAATATCCGGATTTTCTCAATTTATTTACTCAGTCTCTTTCTTCCAAGAGACTGTATTCTCTTAATGATTGGAGTAAGACAAACGCAGTCACTGTCGTAGTAAATATGTCAGATGACAGACCTATAAATGGCATTCACTGAGTGATGATATCACCACGTTCATTCGACGACTTCACACCTTTCCCCCAACGCCAATACCCTTTTATACACCTATAGTTGCATGTCGGCCGATACTATCATAATGATGAAACGATAAATTGCTGTTAACAGGAAATATTTCATTTGTGGCATATGGGCATATGTGGCGTAGTACCTACTCAAGCATATGGGAACTGCCACACACATTTTGCGTAAAACACGCTAATAATCTCATTTCGATAAGCAAAATTCCCTTGCAGGAAAAATATATTTTCTTACAAATAAATGGGCAAATTTCATTAAAGAATTTAAGAATTGTTCAATCAGCGTTGATTTTAGGGGGAGGGGAATCTATGTTTTTGTTTCCTTCTACGCTCTTTCATGTTTGATCAAATATTTTCATGACAACATAAATCTTGCCGACATCCTTCTTAAGTCAAGGGGAAGAATGACTGAGTATTTAGGGAAACAGTACGTGGTTGTATGCCGGATTTTCACGAAAGAGTGCACAACTCTGTGTAGTCGTTTATGTGTGTGTTTGTGTTATAAATTAAAGATGAAAATACATATCTTTCGTCGAGCACAGCAAATAACTGTAAAGTGCATCTCCTCCACCAGACACTGGTCCAAACTTTAGTACGACACGACTATGCGGCGTCATTGGTGGATATAAAAGGAGATAATATTTTTTGCGCAATTCTCGCTGCAACTTTAAATGCCTTGTTGTGTGGATGGGCGTTTGTGTGTATGTGTATCTGCAACTACATTGACAATTTTCTTTGGCCTTATCGCATATGAACTTTATGGCATGATGTCTCGTGGATGTTGTTGCATCTCTGCATTTATCTCCCTTCTACTTTACTAAAACTCTAGACATTCATTTGTTTTCGTTTGACGGATATTTTCACATTCAACAATTTCTATTTTTACCATTTTCTAAGAGATGATAGAATGCACATTTTCCACTCTAATAATACAATGCAGCATCACAATTTTTTCAATATTAATGCAAATGAAAATCATGCAGGGCAAGGTGGGATGAAATTGTTTCATTTCAAAATAGCGCACGGCTGCAAATAATACAATTTCGTTGTATCATGTTTAACATTTTTCACAAAATGAAATTTTTTATTGAACTAGTCTAGGTTTACTTTTCGCAGTCTGTATTTAAATGGCATCCGCTACTTAAATTAACGGGGAGTTGGTTTCTAAAAAAATATTGTTGCTTTATACTGCGAAACAATTGAACAATTTAAGTTTAAGTTTCACAATTTTTGCGGGTGATAAAAGATCGAACATATGGTTCTTCTAACAGCATTGTTCTTCTTTCTGTAATTATTTTTTAAAAATCGATGAATGTTTTGCCAAACTATATTGTTAACCCAGTTTGTTTGCAGACCTAAGCGATTTTAAGCGACTCTAAATACAAACTGGCCGAAGAAGTACAAACGGAATATAAAACATTTGATAAACCCTGAAAAATTTATATTTTTTTTTGGAGCTTGGGTGCATATAAAATGAGTTTGTAGCTTGCCGCAAATATAGTATACTTTTATCCAAATAAATTGTGTTTGCTACTCAATATTATTTATTGGAGACACAATGCTTAATATGGTGTAATATATGTGTTTGTGAAGTAAATATGGTTTTGTTTGCTGAAAACAAAAACGTGACAGACAACTTTTTTTTTTACTTTTATTGACTATTTTACAACCTCATGAGGTCAGACGTCTTACACAAAATAATTAAACAAACAAATTAAACAAATTTCACCATATTCTTCCAACTGGCTCTATCATTCTCCATTTCTCGCCAGTTGGCAACACCAAGGATACGGAGGGATTCTTCTGCCTGGTCTTTCCAGCGGAGTTTTGGTCGTCCTCTTTTCCTGCTTCCATCGGGTACGTTATGAAAACCTTTCGCGCCGGCTCATCCTCGTCCATACTGATAACACGGCCTAGCCAACGCAGTTGGCCCACTTTGATTCGTCTAGCTATGTCCACGTCAGAATAAATATTATATAGCTCTGCGTTCCAGCGACGTCGGTACTTGCCGTTTTCCCTAACAGTACCATATATTTTATGGAGAATATCTCTCGAAAACTCCCAGGTGTTTTTCATCCGCTTGCGATATGTCCCAAGTTTTGGAGCCAGATGTCAACGTAGGTAAAATCAGAGTCCGATATAGCTGGACTTTTGTCCGTCGAGAGAATACTTTGTTCCTAAACAGCTTGCTGAGCCCAAAATAATATCCATTTGCAATCACAATTCTCCTATCTATCTCCAGGCTGACGCTGTTGTCCTGATTCACGGCGGATGCGAGGTAGACAAATTCATCTACCACTTCAAAATTAAGTCGGTTGTCAACGTTCAAGTGCGAACCAAGTCTAGAAGTTTCTCTAGTCGTTGACACCATCAATTTTGTCTTGCCCTCATTTTCGATTCTTGAAAATTCTGCAGTAACCTCTCGCAAATTTTGCCCAATGGTGTCTATGTCGTCAGCATATGCCAGTAACATATGGCTTTTCGTGTTAATGGTTTTGGTCGTATTTATTATCTCCATTAAGATGTTGAAGAGATTGCACGAAAGTATATCGCCTTGTCTAAGTCCTCGTTTGATACAGAATGGTTCAGTGAGGTCTTTCCCCACTTTCACAGCTGATTTGGTGTTAGTCAGTGTCATTCTTCAGAGGCGAATCAGTTTTGCCGGAATACCAAGTTCAGGTATAGCTTCGTACAGTTTCCCACGTATGGGGCTATCCAAAGCGGCTTTGTAATCGACAAAAAGGTGGTATGCATGGATTTGATTTTCGTGGGTCTTTTCCAGGACTTGGCGTAGCGTGAATATTCGGTCAGTTGTGGACTTGTCTGATCTAAAACCACACTGATAAGGTTCAATCAGGTTTTCAATAATCGGCCCAGTCTTTCATATAGTACGCTCGTAAAGACCTTATACGCGATGGATAACAGACTGCTACCGCGATAGTCGGAACAGTCACACGGTTCACCCTTTTCGAATACGGGACATAAAACACTGAGACTCCAATCGTCGGGCATAGACTCCCCCAGCCATATACCGCTAATCAGTTGATGCATGTGGGCTATCAGTCCTTCGCCACCTGCCCCAAAAAGTTCAGCGGGTAGGCCATCTGCAGACAACAAAGAAACAAGAAAGTTGCAGATCATCAACTTCATGAAAACAATACTTCGTACATAATGTTTCAGGCTCCGTTTTTATCCGAATGTAAGTATTCGTTAACCCCGCTAAACAAATATTTCGATCACTTCGTATGTCGGTTTTACTTCACTTAAAATCGCTTAGCTCCCAAATGCTTGAAAATGGTCCAAAAATTAGGTGTGCGGGTACAACGAACACATTCCAAATGACAGAAAGTCAGATATTTTATCGTGCAATATTCTCTCCCATAATTCGTTGAGAGGGCAAAAAATTCCGGATTTTTGCACTTTATGAGTACAACATTCTCAGAAAGAAACTCAAATTCTTTAAGTAGGGTTGTAGCTTTTTCAAAAACGAAAACAAAACCCCACTTTAGGCCAATGAGCAGGGAAAATGTATCCCTTGTCAAAGAAACGAAATCACCACAGGTTTCCTTACCAAAAAGAATTTCAGACTTTGCTTGTAAATGAAATATAAATACGCAACGTTCCTCACACAAATGACATTTAAATATTAACTAATCTGCCAGCTACTTATGATAGTTTTAAGGATGTCTCTGTTATACTCTTCTCATTTAACTTCAATAAGTACAGCGTTGAAAACACTTCCTGTGGTAAATTTGAGAGCTGCTGGTAGATGTTTGTTTTATTTTTGCCAGGGTACAAATAAATGTGAACAAATTCAGTTTAATAATTACAAGAAAATTAATAAAAAAAAAGATCCAATATTTAATTTGATTGATAATAGCAATCAATTTCTGCTTCATCTTGATTTGATTGATTTACTAATGTCCCAACCAATTGATTTTACTGAATAAAACATCTGTCAACTTGTCAACACTTCAATTCGATTCTATTAAATTTCAATTTATTCCAAGTATTTTTGACAAAAGATGTATGTATATTCTTAAGATATCAAATATTTCTATAAGTACAAGATTTCATACACTAGAAAATTTATATAGAACTATCAAAATTCGTTCCCCGGATGACGATCGGACAGTACCCGAATTAAATATTTCGCCCAAAAAATTCATTAGAAAAATATCCATATTCTCAACTTCAGACTTAAAGACTAACAGTCAAAACAACTATATACAAAATAGTTCCACATGCCCAAGAGCCAACATAAGACGCAGGATGGCAGGATATGAGGTCAATGCTGAAAATCTGCCGGCAGTCGGCGTCAACTGACCCGAACTGGGTCATGGCCCCCAGCAGTGTCACCCCACTGAGCGAAATCCCCACCCCGTGGCCGCGAGCAGCAGTAGCATAAGATACACAAGTCTGAGCATGCCCTCTATTGCGAGGAAATCTGATTCCAGGAGCGACTGAATGTCGCTTCCTGGCTTCGGCCCTCTCGCGAAGGAATTTTAGCCTCAACGAGCACTCCATATAGATCGATGCATGCCCTCGACTGAACAGTTGACACACCTGCCCACCTGGTCTGGCACAAGAGCAGGTGCTCCCGAACCCTTATCAGGACCAAGTGAATCCATCCCCCCGCTACTCTCAGTGGGAATGGGACACTTACCAGGGTCATGGGACCTGGCGCCATTTTCAGCAGCGATGCTCATGCCGTAATTCAGCAAAACATGCCCGAAGCGCTGACAGTTTCGACACTGAGTAACCTCCTCTTCTTATCCTTGCGGCTAGTCACCCTACAAATTACAATTTATAATAACCTTTCAGTATCAGACTCCTTTGCCAGATGGACCAGCCACTTCTCCCACCCTGGCTTGATGACCCCAGGACCGTTAGGTTCAACATAGGGCCAACAAAGTACAACTTGAGATCCGACTCCTCGAACGTGTTGGACAACCCAACTCTTATCGTCGTAAACGGAGTTTGCGACCTGGTCCTGTAGGTGTAAACCCCAAACACCTCCCGACTTGAAGCTTGACCGACTCATACTCCTCGATCAACATAGTGCTAACATTATTTATAGAAAGCCCCATAATTCTCAATCTAAACTATTCGTGCTGCAGTTCGGGTTTAATTTTCGTCATTACTGCACTCACGTCATCACTATATACATAAAGATCTAGTATAGTCTTGTTCTTAACTTTACGGCTACCTCCGCTCTTATTTTCAGTGGTCGACTGTCGTTTATTGTTGCTGCCAACCGTCGTCTTGGCACCCGGCATCCTTCGGCCATGGCCTCAGCCATCTTCCATTTCGCCATTGCGGGGCACCCAACTTCTACTTTATCCTGCTTGTTGGCTTTTTGCTCAAGAGCCATTTCGCGAAAGTTAGCTTGCCCTCGTCCATGGACTCGGTATCATCCGTACCTTCGTCTTCAATCATGTTTCCTAGTTGCTTAATTCTGTAGTTAAGGTCATGTATAGCTTTGGACGCACGGTCGACTTCTCGGACCGTACGTGCGCTATCTTCTTGTAGTTGGCGGTTGTCGTCCAAGATGTCCGTCTCAAGTTTTCTTCTCTTCATAGTGGTCGCTTCACTTGTGCCATTCCTGGGAAATCGTTCAATGCCTGCCATTTGAATCAATTCAAATGAATTTGGCAACAATAAGTTGCAATTCAATTCCAATTCAAATGAATTGAATTATGCCAATTCAAATTTGAATTGTAAATGAATTGCAATTAATTTGAATTGAATTGATTGTAAATTCCAATAGAAAAATGAATTGCAATTCATTTTAATTGAATTGATTTTGAATTAATTCAAATCAATTGCAATTCATTTGAATTGATTTTGAATTAATTCAAATGAATTAGAAAATTGAATTGCAATTCATATTAATGAAATCAAAAATGATTTGCAATCAATCAAAGCAAACACTGTGTTTGGAGTTTGTTTCGTCAAGTATTAGTTATATTGGTTTGGAGTCCAAAGTAGCATTTATTTTCCTAATTCCTTCCTTAGTTCTGGAAGATGATCCTATGTTGTAAAATAAATATTACTAAGTGTTTTTCGTTGGGTGGGTGTCACAAATTATTAACTGATTCTTGAATATTGAATGTGTTTTGTCGTTCAGCGTATGTCTAAACCAAAATAACTAATACTTGAAAAAACAAACTCCAAACACCATGTTTGCTTTGATTGATTGCAAATCAGTTTTTATTTGATTAATTTGAATTGCAATTCATTTTTCTAATTCATTTGAATTAATTCAAAATCAGTTCAATTCAAATGAATTGGATATGAATTGCAATTAATTTGATTTAATTCAAAATCAATTCCATTCAAATGAATTGGATATGAATTGCAATTCATTTTGCCAATTCAAATTTGAATTGGAAATGAATTGCAGGAATATTTCATTAGAACTAATTTGTGCCAAATACATTTGAATTGATTCAAATTCCATTCAATTCTTTTTTTTTGGTGAAAAGAATTAATTAAAAATTTTGCTAATTTAGTGCATGAATGATTCGCGAATTAATTCAAAATAGAATGATTCGTTTAAAGCTCTGGTTGATTTGGATTCAAAAAATATATTCAAACAAACAAATGTTTTAGTTATAAGCTAGCTAATATTACTTGCTAAGTTTGCAAAGAAATGGCTTAGTCATATTTATAAAAAATAGGGTAAAATATGGTAACAATTTAAAACTTAGCGGAAATTAGTGTGCCGGTAAATGTTCGCTAAGTTCTTCATACAAAACAAGCGATAGTCTAAGCAGGCGGTGTTACCAAAACACGCCTATTGTTTGCTTCTTATCAGTAGGCAATTTGTCTGGTATTGCACCAAATGTTCTGCCATAACGGAAAACTATTACAGTGCGGATACTCGTAAGACACCGGACAAAATGTTTGCTGCAACAATAAACCTAAGTTTCCTGAAATAGCACATTTGTTTACATCCCCATTTCCGCAGTCTTTTCTTCTCTGTTTGCTGACATATTTTTTTATTGTACATGAATATTTCATCATCTTTAGATTGATATGATTTTCGATCAAATGACCGAACTACTTCGAATACTTATTGCGAATTACATATATAAAATATGAGTCAAAAATTGTAGCATTCCTTGACCAATTAATTTTAATTAATACAAATAAGATGCATACGTTCATATTAAGGTACACAAGTCGGTCGTCTTTACTTTTGGGACATATCACCAAATCAGTCTCAACCCGGGAATCAAATTGCATCGTCGGTTACATCTCTTAATTAAAGTTAATAACATTCTGTTGTTGCAGCTGCCCATCAATTCCTATAAATGATTTCATGAAATGTCTCCCTTCGTCTGTGCCGCGCTGCTGCAAGAAAAGCATTTTATTACAATTTTCGGTAAATTTTTCTTGTGCTTATTTTTTTTTTTGTTCAATTTTCTTTCTTCCTTCTCTCTGATCTTTCGCCTCGTTTGCAGCAAATTCGAAATATGTATCTATACGCGGCACGACGAGCCATTCTGTCGCTGTTTGTTTGTATATTTGAGTTTGCCCCAAAGGTCAATAACTTGACTTTGAGTCCACATCGCTGGTTCTGTACACAGTAAGTGCGTGCAGGCATGCAACATCCAGTCAGCCAAAATACATAGCAACTTCTGATGTTCATATCTGAGTGAGTGCAGGCTATGTTGTATATTAGGGTGGTGCAGAATTGTATAGGATGTTTAAATCCACCAATCTGTATGGTTGCCTTTAGCCAACATTGGCCAAATTAATTCTATGACAGTAATAATTTGTAGTTTAATTTGAATTATGTACGTCTACAAATACAAATTCCGTCATATCATTCATATCAATTTGAAAGAATTTGAAAGTACTACTAGGCAACACCAATAGAAGCCGAATAGCTTCTACTTATATATATAAAATACTTTAAAAACAAGAAGTCAAAAAAATTTTAAATAATTAAAAGCATTCCCATATTTCATTAGTATTGACATTCGATTCCAAAACCTGGATTTGCATTGCATATGGAAATTAAAAATATTATAATTGCCACTGCGCACTATGGAAATTCTTTGGCATTTGCATTAGAGTAATGCAAATTTAAATACAATGTTAATTAAAAAATCCCGACACTGGTCTTTAGTTCCGAAGCAAAATTTCAATAAAAGCAAAACACGTTTAGAGATCCCTCAACTAGATGCGTTTTTCTAAGTATTTCTACAAAAAATTGTATTTGTATTTGTTGTATTTTGTTTTTAATTTTATAAGTTCCTGAATTTGGGATTTGTGTGGGCTTTTCGAATATGAAACTTAAGTTGCTAAATTGTGGCTACAAATATTCAGTGTTATTTGCCATTTCTACTAAAAATTCAATTTTTTATTAAAGTTTTGAAATATCTGAAACTTGGCGTTGGTTGGTTGGTTGAAAAGGCTGCAAGACAGCACGCTATCTAGCACACTTAGGCTAAAGGAGCCCATTGTGATACCTTCAGTTTCCTCCATAGCAACTATAGACTAGTTGTCCAGCCAATTTGCCCTTTCAATAAATTTGTCTATAAGACCTAGAGGAATATCCTGTAGATCTACGGTGCTAACTAAATGTGTTCCGAATATCCTACTGCTCTGTCCTGCCAGACCAGGGCAATCCAAGAGAAGGTGTGTCGTCGTTTCCTCGTCCTCTTCCGTGCAGCATCTACAGAGAGTGGAGTTTCTATGTCCAAATTTTAGGGCGTGTTTTCCTACTAGACAATGTCCCGTAAGTGTTCCTATCATTGTGGATAACCTGCCTCTCGGCAAGTTAAGTAGTTGCCTAGTCCTCTTCCTGTCCACCTGTGGCCAGAGGACCCTGGCTTATTTGCAAGTTGAAGTAAGTCTCCACTTGTCCTTGAACATATTACCGACCCACTCCCTGATCTGCAAACGGCAGGTAGAGATTGGCATACTAACACCTTCTTCCCGGAAGTGCCCTGTCTAGCTACCGCATCCGCTACGCAATTGCCTGGAATGTCGCTGTGTCCCGGTACCCAAATGAGCCTGATGTCAAAATACTCTGCCATCACCTTAAGTGATGAGTTTCATTCTTTCACCGTCAGGGACGTAGCAAACATGGCTTCCAGGGATTTTATGGCAGCCTGGCTGTCTGTGAAGATACATATTCTCCGGAGGGTTGTGACACTACTTTTCAGTAGTTCAGCAACCTCCAGAATGGCTGTAATTTCCGTCCGGGTGAATGGACCCCATAGCTCGTCCAACTTTGATCCATCTGTGAAAAATCTGATACTGCTGGTATCCTCTACCAGTGCCTTTTCCCAGGTATTTTTGTGCGGAATAGAAGTCCTTAGATTTGTCGCTGGTAGAAGGTAGGGGATAGAGTAGTCGGATAAATCATCACTTATTCAATAAAGTGTAGCTACACAGCGGTTTAAATTTTTTGGGGATTGACTACACTCACCTAGTGGGATCATTTGGCGCACGAATCGTCCACCCCCAAAATTGGTGTTGCACAGTGTAATCATAAACCAGCAAGAGCAAAAGAGAATGGAAATCATTTGCTTCATGTAACTGCGCATTTGGGGTTTGCTTACGCAGTCAAGCGAAGCAACCGCTTTTCACGGCAAGTAGCAACTTGTTTGTTATACCTACTTTGGTTTGCTTCTCTTCTGTTTTGCTGTTGAGCGACACGTTTCCCGTTGACATTGCTGAAACTCAAATTCCGTCTTTTCTCATTTTGGATCACCCTAATATATACAGGAACACTGTGTTTACCATTCGCGTGCGATATCAGGGAGACACAAGTGTATCATGGTAGTAAATGCTGCGTTCACTGACTGTTTGCTTTGCAATGAGAAAAATAAAAAACGCAACAAAACTTGACAAACAATATTGTGTAAACAGTGGCATCCAAATACACAGTCCAAAAACAAGTTTAATTCCAAATATGTAGTACCTTACAAATAGCATGTTTTTAGGCAAATTTGTCGTCTTTTTGTGATGAGTTGTTTTATGTTACAATAAAAAATAATAACATTACCTCAATTAAAATGACCCATGAACTTGGTGGTAACGTAACGACCGGAATAATAACAATAATTATAATGCCAATAGTTAATAACGACATTTTGACACACATTGCGGGGAACAGTTTTAACATCGCAGTAGCGGGTGGCGTCAATTTTATGTTGATTCCTAATAGATTGCGATACAATGCCAGGTACTTAAAACAGCATTATCAATCATGCCTTACAAAAAATTCATAACATTTCACATTGTGTTACATAGGAGGTAGGTGACTGCTTCCCTATACATTACCTAGAAATAGTGAGTAATGTGTTGTTTATTTTAGTTCAATTTGTCGACACTGTTCAGAACCCACCCAACTATTAAATTTTCACGAAATTATGCACTTTGTCGTACTATATACATATGCCAAGATTCGCTATGGTTCATAAAATTCGTTTTTTGATTGATTTTTAGCAATTTATGAAGATTTTAAAATAATATATCCTTTAAACAGAGACCTCGTTAAAGGCGACGATAGCTCCAGCATGAGGGATATAAATAAGGTTATACTCCGAGGATTGGTCCCTGTATCCTTAGAGCAGTGGTGAGACCGATATTGCACTATGGGTTTATTGTGTGGTGGCTGGTGTCTGAGAATCCCACATATTGTGCACCACTGACTAGGGTTCAGAAAATGGCGACGATGTGCATCACGTACCACTCCCACTGATGCATAGAATGTATTATTTTATTTGTTGTCGGCGGTCAGTAAAGGAAGGCAGATTATTTCCACGTCGGTCATCAGTTTAGGGCAACTCTTACTCTCAGGGCATGGTCAGGGTCGGTGTGTGCTATAAGGTACTCCCACTAATTCCTCTATTTGTCAACTACTCGAAAGTCGAACCACTAATCGATCGGAAATACCACACTCTCATAACGGTAAGGGATTCCTGGACAAAAGTAGTTCCCGGTATAGATGAATATGTCATAAATGGATGGTAAGGTAGGCCACTGGGTCTACTCTAGGGAAATAGGGTTGTCCCTTTCTCCAAGACTGCCTGATCATTGTAGTTTGTATCAAACAGAATTGTTGGCTTCAAAGAAGTGACCCACTGGCTGAGTGATAATAGGCCAGCAGTCATTGGGGTCTACTCGGACAGTCAGGCGATCGTAAACTCCATGGAGTCAGTATTCCTGAATTCGGCATCTACCCAGGGCTGTCGCAGATATCTTATCCTCATGTGAGCGCCGCTTGTGAGCGCCAGGGCACACGGACATTCCAGGGAACTGCAGACCGGATGACCTAGCCACATTAGGAACTACCGTATAGGTTCCACAAGAATTGGAGCGTGTTAGCATGCCTCTAGCGACTTGTAAGCATTTCCTGCAAGTGCGCTGCTATGTTATTATTTAGGACAGGTGGACGAGGGGCACAGATTGTGTACGACCAAGACAAATCTGACCCATAGTGGACAGGGCGAAATCCATGAACCTCCTATCTTTAGCCAGGCCCAAAGAATCAATGGTTGTTTCAGTTTTGTAGGGCCAATGTCTGATTAGTAGACATGAGGCGAGACTAAACGTCCGAGAAAATTACTTCTGTTGACTCTGTAACGATGAAGAAGGGAAATAATCCACTGAAAATATTCTTTGCAAGTGTCCTCCTCTAGCCGGCAGAAGGATGGCTACTATGGATCCAACCTATTTAGGGACCTATGAGAATCATCTTAGATAGGCGTAGATAAGACCGTGGTCAAACTAAATGGTGCTCCGGTTAGGCGTACACTTAATCTCGTTAGCCCGTTGGATCTAAGTGGACTAATAAGTATAAGTGAGTTGTTCATCGACTGCCACCAACACCTTAACTAACCTAACCATTACATTCGCTAGGAATAGTACAAAATGAATAGCAGAACCCAAAGCTAACTGTACAATCCTGTAATGGAATAATAATCCACGATATGGTAGTTAATGATCGGAGGTTTCGTGATATTGTGGCCATCTGTGGAGCAACTGATTTCGGAACTCAGCTCTTGGTTTTTCGACCCACGCTCTGACCACATTTCATTTCTTTCGGCGACGGGCACTTCGCTTTGTGACGCCGGGACTACCGATTAGTTATACATGGCAAGGTTTCTCAACTCGTTCGCTTCCGCCGGCCTGATTAGATAAATAAAATAAATGGTTTTCGTAACATTTCATGAAGGGATTAGGGACAGCTTCTCACAAACCAGTGAGCTGTGCGCGTTCTAGTTTTACACTCACTGATTGGGACCTACAATTTTACACCGGTTCCGAATGGTATTTTGAGAAGTACTCGATAGTGTCGCCGTCACTAAGCGATGTAACCGCCGTCGACAGAAATTTAAGGTGGTCGGAGCAGGGATCGAACCCACGTTCTCATGCACAAGAGCCGCGAACACTACCATTGCACTACCGACTGCCGTCCTGACTAATGAATGCAATAATCAGCAAGTGTACATACACAGAGCAATAGACAAAAGTCTCTAGCTATCTCTTTAGGTTCTCTCGATGACGACGAGATAATAGTCCATTTCATCGAGTGCGAGTTGCCGATTTTCTGTTGTATTCTACTCTTTGACTGGATATAAAACGAATACAAATAAAAGCGAATACGTATTGACATTCGATGGAACCAACATAAAATATAATTTAGCTGTCGTTAATATCCATCCGTGGCTGTCGGTGGTGCAGTGGTAATGTGTGCAGCTCTTGTGCAAGAGAACCTTAAATTTCGGCGGTCACCTCGCTTAGTGATTGCGACAGTATCGAGTACTTAGCCATGAAAAACTTCTCAAAATACTGTTCGGAACCGCTGTAAAATTGTAGATCCCAATCAGTGAGTGTAAAACTAGAACGCGCTCACTGGTTTGTGAGAATCTCTCCATAATCCCTTCATGGGACGTAACGGTAAACCATTTATTTTTTTTAATATTAATCAAATACTATTTAAACTTGGTTTGCTGGGAGATTTCCTTCTGGTGATTTATCATTCTCTCGCCCATCCACTCTGTTCTCTATCATTTTCCTACTACTTAGACGATCAGCTGTGTCATGGACACGACGTGGCACATCTCACTGATTGTGAGCAGCTCTCCCTTATCCAGACGTTATGGGAAACTGACTAATATTTTTCAGAGGTGGAATAGATGAATAACATTTTGAAAATCAATTAAATGCTGAAGGAAAAAGTTATTTTTCAAGTACATACTGCAGAGTTTAACTAACCAATGATGGGGTCATTAAGCAAGTCCAGTGGTATGAATGTGGTGATTAGAAGGTCATTTATAACATCTCTTGATAAATTTTATTCACAAATGTATGCTGGTCTGTACGGATTAATGTACATGTGTAAACTGAATACAGAGTAAATTAAATTCTATAAATAGCAATACGAATTCCTTCGCTATCTATCTTCACAGGGGCTAGTGCCTTTTGACTGCCATAAAATATTTAGATCTAAAGACGGTGCAGTTCTTGGCATAAGCCTATTTGGATGGGTTGGATAAATAAAACATCGTCAAGTTTAAAGAGCGTGTTATGGTTACAAGCAAGCGATTATCGCTTGCTAAGTTGCAAAGAAAACGGCTATTTAGCGATAAGTGATTTTATTCAAAAATATGAAAGAGGGTTGACAACCGTAAACGATGTCAAAAAAATTGTTTAAACTTAGCGAAAATGATTCGCGTCGCTAAGTTCTCGCTAGGTCTTCGCTAACTGCTTCATACAAAACAAGCGAATATATATGCAAGTGGTGTAATCAAAACACGCTTATTGTAGATATTTTTGCAGCTAAATCGTGGAGACACCCGACCGAATTCTTAGAAAAACTCCTCGTGAATTTCGTTTCATTTTGATGACACTTTGAACCCAAGTTTAAAAGAAATCTAAACAGTATTCTTCAGAAAATCTTATAGTTTTTAAGACATTTCGTACAGATATCTGCGTAAAAATTTTGATCATTATTAGTACCCCGCTACCATTAATCTTTAAGAGTTCGTGCAGTCTGTACACAAGGAATGGAAAAATCCCTAAGACCCTTAGCTTAGACACCTTAACGAATGTTTGCAGAAGTCCACCAAAATGTAATATCGCCCAGAATTTCGATGAGAATTCGAAACTAACTGCCTTATTAATAAAAAAAAAACATTAATGTAGCTCTAGACCATTCATAAGTTATGGAAAGCTTTAAGATTTGGCAAAGGTTTTATTAGAACCGAATTCATAATGAGTATTTTAACTAGGGAACAGATAATTGACTGACAACCCTGTTTTACGTATTCTCACAGTGCTTCTGATGTAAAAACAAGATGAACAATAACCGATAGACCGAATTAAATTTTTTTTTATTTAAATGCGTCAATGCACTTTTGCAAGATTTTGAACATTAATGGAAGGAACTATTCAATAAAAAGATCAATTAATATTTGCTATATTCATAAATTTGGAAGAAGTGTCAAAAAATCATATTGAATTCGATTTCAGTTTTGGGTAGTCGAATATAAAACCGGATAATAGGTTGTAGTTTCAATATTTTGATTTTATATACATCACTATGTAAACAAAAGTTCATTTTGGTAAAAGTGATAAAATTTGGAACGAAACTATTTGGTTGCTGAGCAGGATAATGTGACACTATAAACGCTGCAAATATATATAAAATAATTCCTATTGTTTATATCGCATAAATATTTAAGTACGGCACGCGTGAAATGTAAAACAATTATTTTTTTGTGTATTAATGCGGATAAAATAGGCTTAAAGAAGGGTTAAGTGTTCAACAAAAATGGCGACGTTAGCGAACTCTTAACAGAGGAATTTTTCGATAATGAATACAATTTTTGGGCTTTACCTTCGAAAACCTTTAACAAACCCATGACAGGCCATAAGTCTCCAGGATGTTCCGAAACACTTCAGATAATGTACAGAATTGCTTACTATCAAATAAAGTCTCCAAATTTAGTTGCTGTGTACTTACTTTTGTCCACTACTGTATGTGCAAGATTTGTTTATTTGTTTCAGTATTTTGCGCAAATATTTTGCAGTTACGTAAGTATATGTGTGCGTCCGTAAGTTTACTTCTGCGGCAAAACATTGGTTTCATGCCTGCAAAACAAACGTTATGTTCATTTTCCTGTTTGGAAGAAGTCCGAACATAGTTTGTGCACAAGGCGGTTTGTACTGAGAAATGGCTTAAATGGTATTGGAATTTTCAAAGTCTGGCCGGCATAGGACGTTTAAATTATAACCGAATACATTTAGTAGCGAATCTCTAGAGGCTGTCTTGGCTGTTGCTCTTCTCCCGATAGTTGTATCTCATATCTTGGACATTCGTGTTTAGTTACCAGATTTATACGTATGTATGCATGTACATCAGCCAGTTTAGTTTGACTCTTGTTATCATGGAATTGGCATCAGTAGGCTTTGAGACCAACAAGACACCAGCAGCCACAGAGATTTTCGTGTTTTAAACAATGTCTTGCAACATGAGGTTGGAATACAAGTTCTATGTCCGGGGATCGGTTCTGATGCCATTTATCCCCACAAGCACCCTTTCCGACACAGTGTAACGTAAATAAACATACTCCTTTTCAGTTTTCATTGTTTGGTTTATCAAGCAAACCCAAAGGAAGGGTATATTTTTGGGGTGAAAGAAATTTGCTGGTCAAAACTTTGATTTTTAATGTGAAGCTTTTAAACGCGTACTGTCTGTAACGGAGTTGACAATTTTCCGTACATTAGACATAAAATGCAATTTAATTCTCCCCCCAGATACCAGTAGAGTTTGAGGTAAAATAATTTCTCAAAATCTGTCAAACCAAATCTTTAGTTTTGTAGAATTTGGTGCCAAATCATTTACAATACATACATATTTCTGCTTTTATTTTACGAATATGTGGTTGTTTTAAATTATATTCGTCGTGACAGTTTGAATTTCTAAGTCCTCTTAGAAGCTACGGCAGCACAACTCCAACGCCAGCACAGAATTAGCAACAGCACCAGCAGGAACCACGTAAGGAGCAGCATCAGCAAATATTATCTGCCTTTTAGGGCTTTATATCTATGTTTTCCAAGATTTAGCAGCTACCGCTCACACACTCTCCAAATCTCTGGCATTAAAAGTACCATCATACATTTTCCTAATTGGGTGTATGTGGCATAAACTTGGTACTTCTGCCACGCAGCAACATGAAAAAAATTGTTCCATAAAAGCATATGGATCTATTTAAAATGAATATCTACACGTCTCCAGAGGGGTTGGGGGAGTACAAACATTAATCTTGATTTATCCTTCCTACCACTTCCAAAGACTTGCGCGTCCACCCATCGTATCTATAGGCGACTTTTTTATTTGGTTTGACATTTTTGAGCCTCCGTTTATGTCATAAAATGCCAATTTAGGAGATTTTTGATATCCATATAAATATGTATGTTGTTGTTCGTGCATGTGTAAGCATGTGTGTGCTTGTTGCCCACATTCACATACATTTTAATTGGCATCATAATCTCAAATCTGAGTTCGGCAATCCAATGTCTTTATATGTCATACGTTGGATTTCACGTGAAATGTCCACCTTAAGCAAAAATTTTGTTCAATTTTGTTTGCAATTTCGTTTACAAGTTTCGTAATTTAACAGACAAGTTTGGTGAAGTTTCATCAAATTATATCTTAGTGGGTCGAAATTGGACAGTTTATGGTGATACACTTTATTTTGTTTGAGATACAATTAAACAGGTAATAACAAAAATTATATTTTACATGATCCAATATTTTCTAGGCTTACAAATTTTAGCCAGTACAAAAATAAGTCGACATTGTATCGAAAATGCTTCGATATTTTTAAAAATTACAGCGATGGCGAATTCGATATCGCTCCGAAAAGAATAGTGTTTTCGTATAAATTCTGCAAGGATAATGAAATGAAGATAATTCTTCGGTTCGAAATGTAATCGACATTTGGCTTTTATTTCGATTCGGAAAACCATCGATATGGACGATATGTCGTTTTAATATCGATCCTAAAAACAAATTAGTTTGAGACATAGATAAAGAATTATAATTTATGATGGGAATATATGTTGGAAAATTGTTAGTGTAATGGGTAATTTTCTAGGTGTCATTAAAAACTATAAATGGTATTTTTTTCTTCCAAAAAAAAAATGTCAGTAATAAAATTTTTGAAAATTTTCATTCAATATCAAAGGAAAAATTCAAATGAAACAAAACTGTATATTCTAAACAAGAATACAGCAGCACGTGAATTAAAATGGAATTGTTCCATCACTTCCCTCTTCAGAGGATGTTGCTAATGATTGCTGCGTAGTTGTGGGCGAAAATAACAATAAAGACTAATGGCCGTATTCATAAAATTATAAAGAGGATTGAGAGATGATCTATATATCGTGACCTTAGAACAACAAGATTCTAACTGAAAATTTTTAATAAATTCATCTGTGTACCTCATCGCCCTAAACTGGGCATGCCCTTTCAATTAATGCTATCGTCATAATTATATCTCGTATAGTTTGAGAGATATCTAATATCCATTTTCCTGTAGTAATTTGGTTAATAAAGTCGATTCAATCTTAGTTGTCTCAAAAATTTCTGGGTGCACTTAGAATCTTGTTGTTCTAAGGTTCTAAAAAAGGCTTGCGTTTCTGAGTCAGTGACTCACTGACTGATCACTCCCCAGCCCCAACGGCTAAAGCTAGAACCTTGAAATATGGCATGTAGGATCCCTTTATGGCGTAGGCGTGCGATAAGGGATTTGTGGAAATTCCGACTGCAAGGGGCTAAAAAGGGTATGGCACCACCCACACAGCTCGATATTTGAAATAGCTATATCTCAAAAGCCATTAGAGATAAGATGAAGAGATATGGTACATATGTTGGTCGTAGAAGGAAAATTACTTTTTTTTAGAAAAGTGTGGTAGTGTCGGTCGGGCCTCTATTCTACGCTATATAAAACATAATTAGACAAAGGGTGTGTCACCTCCCCCACAAATCGAAATTTGAATCGATCATATCTAAAGAGCCACTAGTGTTAGGAAAATGTGATTTGGTACATATGTTGGTCGTACAATAAAAATTACTAGGGCAGGCTACGCCCCTTTAAAAAACGTTACACCCCCCACAATAATGTACCGATTGTAATGAAATTTTCAGTGTATGGTACTGTCGAAAGAATTACGCTTGACACTAAATCGTATTAGTTAGCATTGTGACCAAGCGAAAGATCCTAGAATCATGAATTTTTTAAAATCTGATACTCGTATGTGACATTATGATCTGTGCATCAGTGGGAGAGGTGCCCAGATCACCATCAATTCACGTCGTTGCCATTATTTGAAACCTAGTAAGTAGAGCTTAATATGCCGACATCTAAAGCTCTTGCCACCATACAATAACCCCATACAGCATGGTCTGTCGCACCACCGATGTATAGTCCCCATTTGTCCAGATATTTGGCACCACTGCAAGATTAACTTCAGACTTGTTCAAAGTGATAGATTACACGGTAGAGACCTGATACCTTCGGGTAAAAATAACCGCTTTCTAAAAAGAAGAAATTTCCCTACCTATCGTAACGCGATTGACCTACTGGTCCATCTAGCACATATACCTAAAGTGAAGAATAATCTTTGAGGTGCATCTCTGTTGACATTTAGGGAAGAGATGCGTGAGCGTTTCATTTAAGATCGAGGACACTGAGCGTGACATAATTGAACATAAATGAGAAGTTTGGCCTTTTTGTGACAGGTTCAAAAGTTAAACTATCAATGTTAAATATTTACATTCAAATTGCTGATAAATTTATGAATAAATACCCAGGTGTTCACCTGCTCGCCCATAGTATCTAGTATAATTTTTTAACGAAAATTAAAAAAAAACCATTCCCTAACTTGCAGTACGCGTGCTTCGCAGCAGTTAGTAATCGTATACCAATACTCATACGTAAATATCTATCATCAGCCGATTCAAAGTCATCATGAGGAACGATGTCACTCTTATAGTCCTAAAGCCTTTGGAAGCTGTGCGTGACGATTTTGCTGTTTAGGGCATAAACACAGCTCGTGTGTTCCTTCATCCTTTAAATGTGTAGTTAAACTCTATATACACGATGTATAACTTTATCAGCCAGGCAATTATTATATCGACCACAGCCTGAAGTTCCGCTGGTAATACCATACCCAGGAAATTTAATGAGTTTGAAGCTGCCGATGTTCCATTTAATTCGCGACTTACTGACTGCTTAACTGGTGATCTATGAGAAATATGCTCACCTAGATTGGTATCTTCGTTCAGTGGGTTGCTAGACAAATAGCAATTCGTAATGAGGTCTAGCGAATCCCCCTGGCGATTGTTAAGTGGCCAGAAGATTTCTTCAGGTACCCGTGTCGTCGTTTTGCGCGACGCCAATATTTGGCCTAGGGTGTCCCATTTATTAATTTACAGAAAAACAATCACGAGATTCTTTTCAGCCATGTGACCGCATTCTTATACCGCCTTATCTCAACTTTCTCTATGTTCCCATTCTGGTTATCCTAGAAGACTTGACTCCACTCAATTGTTTCCGCCATGAGTTTGTTATCTTTGTACTTTTATTCTGAACTAGTCGCCATTTCCAAGATTTCTTTAAAACTTACAGATTCTTTTTTTCAAAGCACAGCGGAGTTTAGTAAAAGTTGTTAAGAATGACAGAGAAATTGCTAAGTACTCGTATCCTAATCCTGCATCCATCAATTTCAGAATATTTTCTTTACATGTCTAGCTAACATATTCTCCCAAACATATTATGCAGGAACCATGTATATGTCTGTAACGCACTTCAACCATTAATATATTTGCAAGTCCCAAACTCACTTGTGTTTAAATGTAAACAGTAGCGGCATTCATGCAAACGTGAAAGCCGAGAACTTTTGCTCAGCGCAAGTTTCCCTCGCACCGTTGCATGAGGCACCAGGTAAAGTTGCTCAGCGTAGTTGTGCTCAAAACCATATCAGCTGACCAAGATGGATACATAAGGTGGTACCAGTAGCAATTGCATGTATTATGTATGTGTACTTTTTCTACTGTTCTAGTGCTATCACCTTATTTATCCATCCTAGTCAGATGACAACGAAATGTCAAAAGTTTACACGTTTCTGCATCCCACGTTTGCGCAGCAAATTTGCCTCGAAAACTTTCCACTTTGGAGCAAGTCGCTTTGTATGGGAAATTTGTTTGTTTTGACGTTTGCTGTGCAAGTGTACGATGTTTTCGAGTTTACGAGGTTCTTTCGAGCTTTCATGAAGACCACTAGTATCATGTTTATTGGCAAACATGTATGCATTTACGTGGAAACATGCGTATTTCCCCCCAAACATAATAATATTTAAAAACGAATAATTCTTTGATTTCAATAAAAATGTGTGTATTATTTATTATAATTAATTGTATCAGTATAAATCCACATTTATAAATAACTAATACAAAAAATTACAAGATTTTTACATTTAGGTGCATTATTTGTTTTTTTCATGAAATGAGAATCTGCCACTCTTTTGCTTCTCCTTTCTTTGTTGTCTCTCACGTTTTTGTTTTCGGAAGGTTTCAGCTATGCGTTGGTACACAAAAAATATAGTTATGTACATACAAATCTAGTTTATGGAAGACAAGCGTTTATTTCACAAATGGTCCGCCGTCCCAATCGTCTTAGTAAGGGTTCGGACAGACAAAAGGCTTCACGTTGTTGCTCTTTCCAGTTGCTTTCCTCAAAATCATTTCTCACTTTGGTAGCAAACATTCATATATACGAAACACATACACAAAAACCAAAGTAACATCATAAACCATTTAACCGTCGGAGCCTTCGTTTATTGTTTTTTCACTGCTCAAGCGCTTTTGATATCCTCTGTCCGATGAACCATTGACGACTGAATACATGAAATTAAAACGCATTACATCAGCCAAAGCAAGAAACACTGACTTTATCTGCAATTTGCCCGCACATTCAGGAATATTTATGACTCACTGACTGAAAGAATAATAATGCAAAAATACACAAGATAGATTCTCTCGTTGTCCCTCTCTCGAGAGAGCATAGATAGTGCAAGCATTTGTATCGCAAACATGTGGTTCGCAAACACGTATATTCTTACATATTAATCATTGTGTCTCAAACATGTAATATTGAATAGCAAACACAATATGTTTGGGCACAAGTATATTGTATTTTCGACAAGCCCCAAACACACTTTGTATTTGCATCCAAACAACAAAAAACCAGATTTTCAGCGTGTAGCTTCTAAGCGTATTGGGATGGAGACCGTCTGACAGCTCCGTTGTCCATTTACATTACACTTAAGAAAAATATTTTAGTTGCTATAACAATAAGGCTGTTGAAAAAAGGAATGCAAATATGACTGCTAAAGCAGCAGACATATGTGTGTAAGTTTCTATGTTTTGTAAGCGAAGTCTAAATTTTGTTGAATCAAAACTGCAAACACTCTGTTGGGATGACAGTACAACTCATAGAGTAATGACGTATAGAGACGCCAACTCTCTCAGTAAACTGATGGCATTTGTTGTGTTGCATATGGGCGGTTGGATGTTGAAAAGTATTGCTTTGATAATACCAGATAGAGGCAATAGCTCAAACCATCCAACAATAAATCAGCAACGGCATTTCAATTTGTGCGTTAAAATTGTTGTGTAAATACACCACAAATATATTCTAACAATAAAATATATCAAAGTCCAAAATACGTTTAAGCTACACAGTTTTCCATCAAAACGACATGAACAATTTAAGTCAACAATTTGTGTAATTCCTCCTGGTAGAAGTCAATTTACGTCAAACAGCAGACAAATTACCTGCTGATAAGTAAATAGCAAACAATGTTTATTGTGAATAGCAAGAGGTTTTGGTTGTTTGCAATCTTTTTTGTTTGTTTGATGTTTAGAAAATATTTTTAAAATTGTTTCTTTTATATTAATTATTATTAATTTGTATCGAAAAAGAACAAAATTTTAGTGATTTTCTGTTTTTGGAACTATATTTAGAACCATATATATGATTAGGCTGTTAACACAAAAAAATAAATGAGAAAATATTCAACAAACCCGTTTGTTGAAAACAAATCATTAACCTTTGTATTTGTTTCAAACACTTATTTATTTCAATATTGCAATGTTGAAAAATTGCACTCAATAAACTTCACTTGATAAACAAATTATTGAATACATTTGCATTTCCAATAAAGACAATATTTGAAACAAAGTAGAGAAAATATTTGAATGAAATCATCTTAGTGTTGGTGTGCTCGCGATACTTTTCGAGCATTTGCATAATACAGAATTCTCTATGCAATTGAGTTTTCGTTTGCATTTAACTACCCTGCAGTTTCACAAGTAGTGGCTGGCAACATTTCATCGACTACATCGCCATTGATTTTTCATTGACTACATCGCCGATTACATTGGTACTCAGTGGTAATCTGTGAGGTAGTGTCTCCAGAGATTTTCTATTGTTTTTCTTATTCTGTCGACGAAATGTTACCGATAAATGCGTCGACGAAATGTTACCGATAAATGCGTCGACGAAATGTTACCGATGAAGTAATCGACGAACAGTAAGGCATTACCAAAGCGGACATCGCCTTGTTAAATTCGCCGCTCAAAAGCATTGCTGGTAGTTTAGCGAGTAGTCGACGAAAGGTTTGTGGTAGTCGATGAACTCATCAGCGTAGAGTCGATTACCAATACTGCAGGGTACTTCAATGTATGTTTCAATGGCATCATTCCAAACAACTGCTGATGAAGATATGCGGTTAGATCTAAAATAACCACACAGTTTTCCAGGAATCATAAGAATGCATTTTGCAAAAACTCACACAACTAAAAAACATTGTTTAAGTTTTGTCCATTATTTTGATTTTTAGTCATACGAACACTGATTCAGTTCAATAACTATTAGTATGGAAATTTACTCCAAAATACAATAAGACATTTTATTGAACTGATCAATTGTTTATTAATTTTTCTTTTAACTTTCAATAATTTTCTTTGTCAAATGTTAAAATTATTTGTGGTGTGAAGGTACTCATGAAAATATGGCAACTCCAGTCTCTCAGTAACGAGACCCAGGGTAAGCCCAGCCAATTAATTAGAAAATATTGTATTTTTTTAGAACTTTCATAAAACATCTTTGTAAACAACTTCTAGTGTATCCGGTTGTGTTTAAAATCTACGTGTATTTTTTGTGTAATAGTCTAATTTTTTGCGAAACAATGAACTATTTTCTGTATAATATTGTGTCAAAATAATTTGGAATAATCCTAATATTACGTATGAGTTGTAGACTGCACTCTACCTATTTCCGTACACCGCTGATAATTAGTCATATTACTTACAAAGAAGATTGCATACATATCAAGTCATAGGTGTAGAAGTGGATAAATACAGTCAGATGTTTGTGTAAAACATTTGCTATTATCGAACTGTAGCTGTGTTTTTTTTGGAAAATATTCCCAACCCGTGCGTTTCGCACACCGAAATGCTAAAAGTATCACATTTTATTCATGCTGAGTGTTGGAAGATGATATTATTACTCAATGATATGCGAATGGAATTTTAATTAGCACGTAAACCCCTTTGAATGCCTGGCCTGCTAATGGCTTAAATGACAACGCATACATACTACGTGTACATTTGTCTATATACACACATATGTAGATGTTAAACAGTCAAGTTTGCAAGTGCAAATGAATGGAGGATGGATTTCGATGGATGGATTTACAATGTATGGTTGGATGCCTGGTAGAGATGTGCGAGTGACACACATTTGTCGCCTCACACGTGGTTCAAGGATTTGAATTTAAATCAATCACTTGATTGTGAGTACACGAGTTTTACCAATTCGATCCCGTGCAACTAAAATTGCACAGAATTTAAATACAGATTCAGTTGGTTTATAAAATACGAAAATTTTAAAATAAAATTCTAATAAAATTTTTCTCTACTCACGTTCAACTTTTTCACTTTCAATTTCAATTATTTTTTTGTTAATATGTATTTTCAAAAATTACGGAGACCGAAAAACAACATCCGTTTCGTATCGAAATATTGTTTAGGAAAGTGCTTGCAATGAGCCAATTTGATGACAGCTTCTAAACAAGTATCGTAGTATTGAAGAAATCGTAATCCCCCGTTGAGTTCAGTTCTTTTGTTGGATTCAAGTCTCTATTTTATCGCACTATACAATTCGGATGCTGATCCGTTGATAAAACCGTCTTCTTCAGCTGTCAAAAATCACAAACTGATCAAATACCTGGGGAATGGGAATTAGCTAGTAAAATCTAGCCACATTACTAGTAATTTTTTTTATTAAATTGTATTTAATAAGTTCAGAACCAGTCACGTGACTGATTCCGTGGTGGGCAAGAACTGGTCCTACTCAGCAGAACTTTTTCCGATGCCGTCGGAAAAAAAATTGACTGCCAATACATTCATACACTTTCTCTATGCAAAAGTATGGACGCACGATTTCATCAATCGTTATTATAATTTCGTTTTGTTAAGTTATCAACTGCCTAACTCTCCGCAAACCTTCTATATACATTGTTTATAGAAATTTTAGCATAGCCGAAATTGTTTACCATCTCTCCATCGTGTGTTCTTCAGTTGTAAAAAATTTGCGCGAAATGTACGCACGTGTCGAAGAAGAGTTTAAAAAATAAGTATTAATATGTAAAATAAAAAGTAAGTAAAAAAAGTGCAATAATAGAGATCGCTAATTGTAGCCGTCGGTGGTGCAATGGTTAGTGTGCGCGGTTCTTGTACATGACATCCTGGGTTCAAACCCTGCTCTGACCACCTTCAAATTTCTTTCGGCGGCGGTCACCTCGTATAGTGGCGGCGACACTATCGAGTATATAGCCATGAAAAAGCTTCTCAAAATACCGTTCGGAATCGGTGTAAAACTGTAGGTCCCAATCAGTAAGTGGAAACTGGAAAGCACACAGCTCATTGATTGTGAGAGGTTCTCCCCGGTCCCTTCATGGGATGTAATGGGAAACCATTTATTTATTTAATTAAGAACGCAAATAATATAAAAAATAAAGGTTTTTTCTTATAATACACAAACTGTAAGTATAACAGGATTAAGTCACTGACTGATGCATTCATTCCTATACACAGTGTTCATAGGATTGTGTACTACACTGTTAACTTCCCCACAAACCTTGTAGCTAGAGGGTGTATATGAGATTCGAAAATAACTTACGAAGATTTTCTATATACTTTCCTTATATACAATGTGTGCGATGAAAAATTCGGTCATTTGGTCTGGAAAGTATATTAGGGTAGTTTGTTTTTTGTTGTACACAGATTAGTTACTGGGTAGTTGTAGACCTAATGTATGTAGGGAACCGGTAACTAGTGTATGGCGTTTACCCCTGAGGTGTGAATTAAGACGTGTTAGACACTTTACCCATCGGAGGTGTGCGTGGCTCATCTACATGAGAACGTAGGTTCGATCTTATATTTCTTTCAACGATGGCCACCTGGCTTGTGACGGTGCCACTATCAAGTACTTAGCCATTAAAAGGCTTTCCAATATTCCGTTCGGAACCGGTGAAAAATTATAGGGCCCATTCAGTGAGAATAAAACTAGAAAGCGCACAGCTCTCTGGACTGGACTCTAGCCAGTCCCTTCATGGAATGTAATTGGAAACTATTTATTTATTCAATTATGTCATGTCTTAAATCAGATCTAAAATGACCTGATTAGTTTCAATATAACCGCTTTTAGATAGTATCCCGATTCGACTTGTTGTAGGATCTGTTAAATATTTTAAATAACAGAGCAAATAATCTTAAATTTCTTAACGTGAATTCTTAATTGATTTAATTTTTTTGGTAGTAAAGTGAAAAATACTCGAAAAATATTACATGAAATTTTTCGATAACTTGCGTAGTTATCGATAGTTAAAACTAATGTATTTAAAGATAGAGATAGTCTTGAGCTTGAAGTATAAAATAAAAAGTACCAATAAAAACGCCGAATAAATAAAATAAATCATCCCTGATGACCGTAGTACACGACGACCGTAGAGCGTAGTTATCGATAGTTAAAACTAATCTTGAGCTTGAATAATAAAATAAAAAGTACCAATTAAAAGTCCGAATATATAAAAAAAATCATCCGTGATGAACGTAGAGCACGACGAAACATCAGGCAATATCAATTGCCTGTAAACACTGTATTGTCTTTTAGACAACAACAGAAAATATTTCTAATGGGCATCGATCGATGGTGCTCTGGAGATGGAAAGGACTTGTTTGCAAATGGTTTCTTGTGTGTTTTGCTTGCGATATTTTTCGAACACTTGCATAGTGGAAAATTCTCAATGCAGATGAGTGTTTGTTTGCATTTAGTTTGATGAATTTTTCAAAAGAAGCATTCCAAACAACTGCTGATGAACATCTGAAATAGCTATGCGGTTTGCCAGGAATCCTAAGAATGCCTTTGCAAAACATATAGATGATCTTGAGCTTGAATAATAAAATAAAAAGTAAAATTAATAAAATTCTTCTTTCTACTTAATTTTATAGCAAGATTGAATTGAAAATATGGGCCTGTTCAGTAATGCAGCATTACCCTGCATCTGATGCGCATCTGGCTTCACTGGTGCCAATCAAGTGATGCAGAAGTAATGCTTCGTTGATGGTCATTTTGTTTCCAATAAAGAACGATACAATGGAAAATTTCGTGTTGAATTAAATATGAGAATTGGATGGCAAGGCCAGTTGTCCAAGGAAATTTGGTTTCTACCAGTTTTATAAAACAAATAAAATAAAAAGTGAATTAAAGAATAAATAAAATGAAACAAATTAAAAAAATAAACAACATTTGAACTGAGTCATTCTGTGCAAAAGACATTTCTATGATGCACATTTGCAGAACGTTTGCGAATTTGGTGCATTTAGGAACATTGGCGCGGGCAATGTTGCTAGAGTTTGCTTCGCATCAGATGAAGGAAGAGCACTGATGCATTAATGAACAGGCCCTGTATAAATTGATGACTTAATTTTCTTGAGTTTTCTGTTTGTTTTAATATAAAACTAAAAAATAATCAGAATATTTTAATGCAATTCGAGATATGGAGAGTTAATATTATTGTAAAATAAAGCCAAAAAAAATGTCAGCCAAATTGGCTTACACTTTTGAACTGACACCCCATTTCTTATATGGTTAGTGCTATTTTCTGCTGTTAAATCTGGCTGCTAGCATGGTATAAACAAATGGTATAAACAAATGGTATAAACTTTTGTGAAATGTTTTCTCTGTTAAAACCACATAGAAACATGTTAATCATAGAGTAATGACGTATAGAGATGCCAATTCTCTCAATAAATTGATGACATTTGATGTGTTGGATATTGGAAAGAACTGCTTTAATAATACCAGATAGAGGAAATGGCTCAAACAATAAATTTGTGCGTTAAAATTGTACTGTAAATACTCCACAAATATATATTAACAATAAAATATAACAAAAAAGTCCACAATAGTACGTTTAAATTTCACAGTTTTTCATCAAAACTATATGAAAAATTTGAGTCAACAATTTTTGTAATTCCAGCTGGTGTAAGTCAATTTACGTCAAATAACTTTCTATCCGACCGCACCACGAATAGTGTGAAAGAAAATGTCACATACGTCATTACTCTATGATTTTAATTTTCACACTTAAACACTTTCAAAGTATCAAATAAAACAGTCACTTACAAAATGACACTTTTTCAAATTCTGTTTATATTATCATTTCAAAACCAAAACACATTTCAAAACCAAAATACCTGTTGTTTGTGGCTTGTTGTATTTGTTGTCGAACTAAATTTACCATTATTTGGGAACCATTGCTGCTAGAAAACCATATTTGCTCGTCGAAAGTTATTATAACAGCCTGTCATAGTTTCAACCACAGCTACAAATTACAGAATTATGTAGGAGATCTTTTTCATTTGGAACCACATGTTTAAAATCGTAAAAGGTTTGATACACATATTAAGAATATATCCCTACTCATGGTGGTTTTTAATATTTTATTAACAATTTTGATATTACGAAATTTTCAACAATATAATTTTCCAGTGTTTCTTACGGCCATTTTTTTAGTCCGTGGTCATCTTCATTTCGTAGTTAAATTGTGGCTAACCATCGAGTTAAAATGAAAAATGTAAAATGATTGAATGCATACATTTTCGAGTTTTTATAATTTCATTTTGTTTTTTCCTCTTTGTTGTTTTGGTAGTTAACCCAAAGAGATTTAAGTTTTAATAATTAATTAGTTATCAATATGGTGGCTTACACAAACTCACCACTGAACAATGAAATGCATAGTTAACCCCTTATTAACTTTCAACTAGGATTAGGTAAGCAGATAGTTAACTACCCACGCTCTCTCTCTTACTATGCCAGAGAGTTGCTTACTATGCTAGAGAGTTGTTTGCTTCTAGTGGAGAGAAATCGCACTGTAACACAACCCTGAATATAATATATTTGTGTAATTTTGAGAATGTGATTTTAAGTTTGGTTGCAAGTGTGTACTAGAGTTAAATATGGCGTGCACAAATTAGAATACATGCTACCGTAGATGATATTTACTTCTAGTATTTGCTAAGTATTGGCGAAAAATGTTCGTGCGTGATATTCCGTTGTCGCTCGTGTGCGAGCGTTAATTTCACCAACGTGTGTGAAACTTCACTCACCAGCGCAACTCTAATGTCTGGATATAGTTAATCCCCACGTGAGTTTTTAAAAAGACAATTTATATTTGCTAAATGAAAACAAAAGTATCAGTGGTAGCAGATACTCGTTTAGTGTTTTGCGATGAAATCCATTGTAAA
Source organism: Phaonia tiefii (assembly GCA_963931995.1). Lineage (NCBI taxonomy): Eukaryota > Metazoa > Arthropoda > Insecta > Diptera > Muscidae > Phaonia > Phaonia tiefii. The sequence continues at coordinate 62,633,469 of OZ008370.1, forward strand.
TACAAAGCAATTAGTGGAATACGTGCACCCATTCGTTGCGCGAGTTTATTAAGAGTCACACGTACGTCACTACTTTCCGGCGGAAAAATCATGTCTTGGAACGCCTGCCACCAGGGCCTGTACTGGTACTGTATATATGTACTGCTGGCACGCATTAATTTATTTCAAACTAACACAGCAAATATTATGATGGGGAGAGATGCCTATAACTATGGTTACTTCCAGAAGGCCTGATGCAATGACCAATGAAATGTGCCTGATAACATAAAATACGACATATAAACAAAGTAAGCTAATCCATTTTTTTTTGTCAAAAAAATAGTTTTTTATCATCCAATGTATGTAATTTCTATTTATGTTTTACATACATACATATGTATAAATTATTATAATTGTGCTTACTCATGTGGGAACTCTAATGCTGACGCACACTACCATGGCTCCCTACCGAAATGGGAGGAGAGAGATTTGTAAGCCTACCCTCAATGAGGAAGCATATATGTATGTATTAGCGTATTAGAAGACCTGGACTGAGGCCTACTTTAGCAATGCCTTCACAATTTTTTCAATTTGACGTGAACATCTGCGATTGTGTGTATTTTTACGCACACACAAACACAATTTATGTTTACATATTTGCAGTCTACGGCAAACTACAACCACTGTTGTCACCTGACGGACTCTTACTGTTGCCCTTCAATTTTATTATAGATCCGGAGGACGATGAGCTACTCCCTGCCAACTAAACCACAAAGAGGATACCTTAAATTATGTTGCCACATGTAAACTATGACATTTGACGTATTCACTGATCATGTTAAATGTTTCAAAGGAATACTTTTTATATTTCAACCTTACATATTTTGTGGCATTCTATACGTGATACGTGATACGTTGAAGCTAGGCGGAGTGATTTCTGTTACATATGAGCCACTCCATACCAAATACACACGGCTCGATTTTGCTGAAAACTGCTAGAAACATTTTTGTTTTAAACCGTTTTATATCTGTCGTAAGGACCGTACTAAGACAAAAATTTTTCCAAAATTCTAAAAAATTTCGACGAAATATTTCCACGCGTGCTAAGTTGTTCGCACGAAGTTGTTTGCATGTAGAATACTCGAGAGACGAAATATATGGTCCTATAATAGAAAGCGGGGAGTATCAATGACGGACAAACCACGAGCTGTATAATCTTTAACCCGGAATCGACGTATGGAAGCTTTTCAAAATAGCGCGTTTACGCTTGTTAAGCGACATGGATGTGAATGGAACAGTACGTTAGGTCTTCGAAGCCGTACTCGAAGGACAAAGAAAAATAGAACGACCAAGACTTCAATGGAAAGACTAGGTGGAAGATTCCTGCGAGAGCTTATTGTTACCAACTAGGGAAGGAAATCTGAAGCTTTAGCCGGTTAGGAGAAACATGTTGTCCTCATTTTGTAAGACCCTTGAATCCTATAGATTGTTTGAGGCCACCTAAGTAAGTGAGAAAGTAAGGAATAATGTTACGGCCAATTAAGTTGCAGACAGATATAATCAATGTTACCAACTCCCATTCAAATTTCAGCAAGAACATTTTTAGTGTAAAAAAAAAAATATTTTTCCATTAGAGCTAGGGGAGAGCTTCTCACAATCACTGAGCTGTGCGCTATCCAGTTTTCACTCACTGATTGGCACCTACAGTTTTACACCGGTTCCGAACGGTTTTTTGAGAAGCTATTTCTCGCACAGCAGTCGGCCACACTAACCGTTGCAACACCGAAGGATATTTTTATTGTAAAATGCTTACAAATCAAAGAGAAATACTACACTGTCAAATCTGATATGTTGCTGGCCAATTTCGCAGCAAAACAAATGATGTTCCGCACTGATTTCAGAGTTATAGTCATTTTAACATTCCCAAAATTTTGAATGCTCTTTAATCGTGTGTATACTGCAAGCTTTGTATTGTTACCAATAAGTAAAAGCTTTTACTTACTCTTAATGACCAGACTAACATTATTAGTCGTGTTTTGGTTACAAGCAAGCGATTTTCGCTTGCTAAGTTGCAAAGAAAACGGCAATTTAACGATAAGTCATTTTATTCAAAAATATGAATAAGGGTTGAAAACGGAAAAAAAAATTTCAAAAAAAATTGTTTAAACTTAGCGAAAATGATTCTCGTCACTAACTCTTCGCTAAGTGCTTCATACAAAACAAGCGAATATATAAGCAAGCGGTGTAACCAAACACGCTTATTATAATAAATAACATGGCGATTAATGCTGCGCCTGAAAGTATGCATTGTAACAACATACCAGCTTGCTAAATCAGTAGCAGATAAGATAGTTTTCCACTATTCGAGATGATTCTACAAAGATAACTAACAAGAACGACTAGAAGGTTCTTGAATTCGCTAAAAATAACTACATTTTAGTATGGGTAGTTCGTATAAATACCGGAGGTCTTTGGAACGGAGAGTTCAGTTTGTGATTAACCACCGGAAAGTAAGCAACGCGATTTAAGAGTAAAATGTAAGTCTTATTCTAAAGTGGTGTAAATACAGTAAACTGTTGTACTATATAAGCAAAATAAAAGTAAGTTAAACTGTTGTAATTATCGTAATTTAAATCGAACCTTGTTTTATTATTCGGAATAAAACAGCACAAAAAGGACGAATAAGGAAATTCGTTACTGTATTTTAGAATTGATTAGAAGGCTTTTATTGTTTTATTTACTGTTTCAAAAGCTTTATTTAAATTTTTCGCGATGTGAGTACATTATGAATTTCTTTCCGAAACTCACTTAATACAACTCACTCTGTTTTAATTTAATTCTGGAGAACGGATGGGTTCCATCTTTGGAGAATAATTCAATGTAATAAGTACGAAAGGAAAACATGTTTGTAATGGATTAAAGCCGTTCACACGGAAGAAAGAAATGGGAGAGAAACCCCCACGATGACAACTTCAATTAGTGACAGTGTGAACAAGACAAGACGGTCACTAGCCTAGAACGCTAAGGCGCTGATGAGAAGAGTCACAAACAATCGAGTTCAAATATTTGGTCCGACTTTTTAATTGCAGAAAAATCAATGTTGGCTCACAAAGCATCAGATATGATTATATTTATTAGAAGGAATAGCTTTAGTAAAAATTAACGCGTTTTACGCAGTATAAAATCATATTATGCATATAATCTCAACTCTTCCTTGCCCCCGTGAAAACTCATGAATAATATGAGGAAGTATCTATTCATTCACTCAGTGAAACTTCGTGCTGCATAAATCCTGATTACCTTGATTCTTTCTTTTATTCCGCTGGAAGCGCTGACAGTTGTGAAATGGGCAATGATGTTTTAAGCGTTTGTGCTAGTAATTTTGAATTTTCCCTTTTCACCGAGGTGAAGTGTATAACTCTATTAATAGCCTTAAATCGAATGCAGTAGGTGAAGATGGTATGTCGATTCGTTTTATTAAACTGATTCTGCCATATATTGGTAAATCTTTGACACATATACCCACCTCCACGTAGGCTAAGCAATGGAAAATTGCCAATATCATACTAATTGTTAAAAAAATCGTCAGCCAGCCATCGAGAGGACTTCAGACTTCACGTTATTTAAATTGGTAGTCAGCTGATTTTGATTTATGCTTGATCTGAGTTTAAATACGAAAAGAGTTTTTCAGTACTTTGTCAAATAATCTTACTACCATGTGGCAACAGCGGTAAATCCTTCGAAAAATAACCGGTCTTCATACATTTATCGGCTAATCGCTACAATACATTAAACTGACTCCATATGCCAAACAAAAGTGAAGTGATAAAAAAGAAAATATTTAATGAAATTGGAGAATATTTGAGCAGAAATAAAGTTCTAACTGCACTACGAGTTAAGTGATACGTTTTTATTGTTATTTCAACTAGGATGGTGATTATAATTGTTTACATTAACAATTACGGAAGCTTTGTGTTTGTTCCGTTTGTTGTTTTCTGTCAAAATCATATGGTCACTTGATCATAGTTTAAATGCCCAACTTTGCCTGTTTAAACAGCAATTAACTATTTACCTAAAAAGTGAATTCAGAGTTTAAATTATGTTTGATCGTTGATCAAAGATGACTGACCAGTCAAAAATTGGACCTTAGTATACTAACAGTTTGATTTAACTCATTTAAGTTATAGATTTGTATCCCCTTGTCAGTCCTGCCTCCGAGTTTCACATAACTGCACTACTGCAGCGTTGAAAGTTATTGATGACATTAGGAGCAAATATGATCAGGATTATATAACGTATATGGGCCTTCTTGATTTCTCTAAATCATTCGACAGTGTGAATCACAATCGATTATGTATGAAGCTTAAATTTTACTTTGGATTCTCTGACTCGTCCTTATTATTACACTGAACGGAAAAGCATCGTAACAGGGATGAAAATGTTCATCATCCCAACAACTTTCGTCATCGAAAGTGAGCTAACGTACAGTTTCATTCCCGCTACGAAAATATGTTCATCAACTGCAAATTGTTCGTCATTGCGAAGAACGTATGGTTGTTGCTGCAATGAATTTCATTCATTATTGCAACGAATTTGTTTTATTGTTACAATGAATAAGTATCGTTCTTGCAATGAAATTATTTCAGTGCTGCAATGAATTTGTTTCACTACAGCAATGAAGTTGCTTGTCTGATATACGAAACTTTTCATTGTAGCAATGTTAAAACATTAACGAAAATGTTTCATCCATACATGTTCATCAACGTCATTTTTTCATTGTGCAGATTTAGTAATATATACGACTATGCTGATGATATACAACTTTATATCTCACGCAGAATTTGACTTGCTGAAGACCTAGGTTACAGACAAAATGAGGATATTGAGACCAGTCGTGTCTGGGCGCAACACAATAAGCTAACTTTGAATCCGGATAAATCCTGCGTTCTTCCATTTAGACAAGGCAGTTTTGATTTAAAATCTCTTCGTTCAGTGTTTTTCGGGAAATCGTCACTTAAATTCGTTGTTAAAACAAAATATCTAGGCTTCCATATCAATTCATATTTACACTCTAAAGATCACATTAACAGTGTGACCAGTGAAATATATCTTACTCTTCGCAACTTGAGAATTACTAGCTCTTTTATTCCTACTGTTTTGAAACGTAAACTGGTTGTTCAGCTAATAGTCCCTTATATTACATATGCAGTAGAAGTATGTAGTAAACTTGACTCCCTTCTATGCCCAGTTTCACAGTTGAAAATTCGAAATAAATGGATTTTAAATGCCCGACGTTTTTCATTTAATATGAAAATTTTCTGTTAGGAAATATTCCAGCATCTCATCATATAGTAAAGTGATCCTTGGGATTAATTTGCAGGACTACTTCTGTTATAGAAACTTTTTGTTCTTACACAGAATACTTACTAATATAACACCTCAGTATCTCTATGAAAAGCTGACAATTGGTACCTCTTCCAGATGCAAAATGCTTATTTTACCGGACTATAAATACGTCAATTCAAGTAGACAGCTTTTCATTAATGCCATTAGACTATGGAATTCATTACCTACACATATACGACTCACTAATAATGCTAGCAGTTTTAAAATATCTCTTCCTGAACTACTACAATCCCAATCTTAATGTTATAGTGTTTCTCTCTATTCTCTTCACGTTTTGTCCTTTCTCCACTCGTTTTATATAAGATAATTAATTGCTTTTTGTTTATCTTTCAATTGCATAGATTTAATAACATTTAAATAGAGTAGTTTGGAAAAAATCAATTACTATAATCATCTCCAAAAATACAAATGAAAATTGCATGAGACCTACGGGATGTACTGTGCACCTATTCAGTATTCTTAATGAGCAGCATTAAAACAAGATACTGAGAAATAGAATTCGTCCAACCAATTCCGTAATACAAATACGCTCATGTTTAACGGAATTTTAAAATGGTGGACAATTTCAAATGCTTATATATCTGTAAATAGATATTTATAATATTAATCCTTAGGGTGAGTTTCACCCTCGACATTTAAAAGCTGAATATAAAAGCTCACAGAAAAATTTCATTTTAAATGACAAACATTTGGCATTTAAGATGTATGTAAATGGAGAATTTTCAACTGTGAAACTGAGCATTACACGTATAAAATGGTTGTGAAAGAAAAGGGTTTCTTGAAGTGTTCAGAACAACCGGAGCCATGGGATTTTATGTATGGCCGTGTTGGCATGGAGTGTCTCATAGTAACCTTTTGGGCAGTATCTCTAACAAGTCTTCAGAAATTCAAATTTTGTTTGGTAATTAATTGTTGTTGTTTGTTTTTTTTTAAATTTGAAGTATTCGAGACTTTTCTGATTTAGTTTAAACTTTCCACTTAAGTTTTCAAATATAACGTTAACATTTTTATATTTATAATAAAAATTTGGTAGTATTTTTTTTAAATATATAAATACGCAAAATTCCACTTGGGCACAGTTTAAACAAACATTAAATTGACATTAATAAACAACATGGGGACATTGTCACTACAAATAAATATTACTATAATGGTTTGCTATTTCAAGCGGCTCCCAAAAATAAGGCTGGCTTCGCATTTTGCTGAAACTTAGTTATTTGTTGTACTAGTATATATATAAATATACAAGGTTTTAAAAATATTCTTAATTTTTGAAGACTGGGAAATTTTGAAGTAGTTTCTATCTCACAATCGTATACATTTTGTTCCTTTAAGAGTTGTAGCTTTGTTTCAAGTGGATAATTATCTCAAATTAAAAAAGTTTAAACTGGAGAATAAAGAAACAACCTGAAAAATGTAGAATTTAAAAAAGAAAATTAACTTATTCTTTTTGTAAAAAAATTCTTTTTAATTTGCAAATTTGTTTCTGGTGAATTAACATTTTTTTTCTTTCTGGACATATAAACAAAATTGTGTGACAAAAACGCCTAATGACACTTGTTTATACGTTTAGTTTCGCTATTTTGACAACATTTAGTTTCACTATGTTGACTATATTTTGAGGCAGAAACATCCTATCACTCCCAATTTGATCTCAAGACAAGAATGGGGCCTACAAATTTAGTTTTTAATTCAGTACAGCAGTTTTAGTACAGGTTAAGTATTTTTATATATCGTGTTCCATTACAAACACGTTTACCTTTCTTACTCACTTCTTGTATTTTTTCATCATTGTAGCGTGATTATTGTTTTATTGATTGCGTTTATAAATGGTTTCACTGAACTATATTATTATTATTATTATTTATTGAGACTTCCATGCGACACAACATTAATTATTTTGATTAATGTATGAGAATTTCATACTACAAGCTAACAAGGCCAGGAACATTTTTCTAAAATGAAAAAAAGGAATGAGAATAAACATTCACTGGCATGACTAGTTCCGAACTCCGTGACAAGTTTATCATCACATGCCTAACTACAGTGCCTGAATTAATACCATCGGTAGATCATTAATCGTAAATAGACAAACTCAAATATGCAATTTACATATAGGAATTAGTGTCGATCGAAAATCCCTAAGTACCAACACACTCTGAAAGGTCCATAATTCCAACACAAAGGTCCATAATTCTCCTCTTGCACACTCGCATTGTTGCAGTGCTCTGAGGCGAGTTTTTATATTTCACAGAGTTGCATTCTTCCTGCGGCATAGTTTTTTGTAGATAGCGTGGCTAGTGTCAGTTACGATTTCGAATTTTTATTTTTATGACCGATTTGTTAGATTTAGTTAATTTATGAGAAGTTCATACTACATTCCTACAAGTTCAGGAACAACAGATATAGTTCAACTAACACAAACATAAAACGAGAAATTCACTTAGTGAAAAAAAAATAAATTGATAATAACGCATTTACACCGCGATTATAGCGACCAGTAGTGCGATTCACTAACTTTTAGTGAACCGATAATCGCTATGTCACTTAACGATTTTTGTCGCTTGCAGTAACGATTGTGTGATTCACTAACTCATACTTAACGGTAATAAACAGCTGACGTTTTGTGTTTACTGAAATTGATATTAAGTGGCAGCTCTGCCCATGTAAATGTCGAAATAAAAGAAAAGCATAAAGAGGAATCGAGAAAACATATAAATTTCTGTTATAAAATTGAATTTGTTAGTTTACAAAAGTTTTAACAATGTAAGTATGTATATTAGGGCTACAAGTTTTTGCAATTTTTTGCAAATATCAAAAAGGGCATACTATATTTAGATAGGCCTTGGAAATATATGAAGAAAAATTAAGATTTTTGCAAATGTCAGAAAAGTATACGCACCAACCCCGATCAAGTTTCCAGTTCATAACTTTTTAAATTAAAAAAAAATATGATAAAATGTTACTATTTTCGCGTTTAGAAACATTTACAATGTGTTTTTTATAAAAAAAAGGGTGAGAATTTTAGTTATTCTCAGTGCAGATCTACAAGCAGAAATGCGGGGGGGGGGGGGGATGGCGCCAAAAATTAAAATTTCAAAATAATAAAAAAAATTATAGTAAAATGGAGGTAAATTTAAACTTTTCTATTTTTGATGTGTTAACATCTATAGCGGCGTATAGGGGGGAGTAAATCTATCAAAGTCAACACATGCAAACAACACACCGACAGGTTTTCTGCTGCTGCTAAAACCAGATTTTATGCTGCTGCTAAAACCAGATTTTATGCTGCTGCTAAAACCAGATTTTCTGCGACTGCGAAAGAGAATAATGACGTGTTAAACAAAAACGAGCGAGCAAGAGCGCAATGAAAGTGTGGTGTGGCAGGGGTGAGGCAAACGAAATTGTGTCTATAGCATATGTATTAACATAATAATGTATGTATGTACATGTGTCTGTTGCTGTTGTTGAACGGAGATATAAAGCATAGCCACGCAAAATTTCACTTGCAAGCCCATGGGCTTCCGCAGTCGACGTTATGGTGACACACTAATACGTCAGCTTCTTCGTACAAAGTATGTGTGATGTTGTGTGTTTGGCTGTTTCGTTGCTGTTGATATGGCAACCATGTGGTGATGTGACACACGTATACGTCAGCTACTTCGGACAAAGAATGTGTGATGTTGTGTGTTTGGTTGTTTCGTTGTTGTTGCTATGGCCAAACAAACCGAGTCATTTGATGTTCAGCATTGCCCGGTGTATACAAAAACAAGTAGAAACGGTGTTATTTGTATTGATTTATGTAAAATACCATTGTCGAAATGGTTCATTTATATTGAAATATTCCATAAAGGGAAAAAGACTCGTTTATACTCTTTTACTCAGACTCTCTACATGAGAGCGGAAAGAGAGTGCAATAAGTTCTCTATACAATTCAATACGTTTTGTCGTCGCTCTGTTTATAACAAAACAAAAACAATTATTTCAGTGAGCTAAATATAGCTTTATTTATTTTAATAATATTAAATCTAACAAATACTATTCTTTTTTATTTTCCAATGTAACATTTATTAATGTGTTTGTTCATAGAAATCGAACAGGTACCGCGTAACAAAAAGGTGTTAACACATCGGCCGTGAGTTCGAACACTCATTAATTTGTTTATTATTTTATTAAAATTAGTAGTATTTGGAATTCATTTCATTTTAACTGACATTTTGTTTATATTATTTTGTAATCTTCTGACTGTGTTCATTGTTGTGTATAATTATAAATAATGTCTTTTAAGAAAAGTCAATTATCAATTGAAAAAATTCTAAAATTTGGAAAAAACACCTGGCCACATTCCACAAAAGTCTAATAATTCCACGAAGCATCCCAATTATAGAGTGTCAATTACAGAAATTGAAAAAAATCAAAAGATAATTATTGGAAGATACTATGCTCTCGCAGAATCAAAAAGATCTGGAAATCAGAGAATTAAAATTATCTCAAGTGAATTACATACTTTGTGGAATAAAATGGGCACACCGAAACTTTCTATAAGAAAGTAAAAAACTTAATTGAAGTTTATAAAAAATATTTAAAAAAATCAAGTTATGGTACAGACTTTAAAAACATTTTTAGTTTAACCAATAAAAAAGTGATACTAAATTAGAATCCAGTAGTTTGGATGCAATGATATCTGATACAGATTCCGTATCAAGTATTGAGCTTGATGACCAATACTCATCTGAAGAATCCGACGATTATAAACCTCCTCGACAGGTAAAAGAAACGCATTCATCTATTAGTGCAGCGGCTACACTAGTAACAAATGCCAATGTCAGTACACGAAAAGCAGCAAAAATTTGTAAGCAATTAGCAGAATCTGGAGTTAGAATTTCCACACCTTCACAACAAGCCATATACAAAGCAGTAATAAAATCGGTCAAGCAAAAAGAAGTGGGAAGGAAAAAAATGTTAAAAAAAGAAAACTGGTGTCTTCATTTCGACGGCAAAAAAATTGCTCGTAAGGAAATACAGGTGGTAGTTCTAAAAAATGAATGTACGGAAATCTATTTAGCAGCGCTTGTTTTAGATGATGGCAAAGCCGTAACAATATATAACGCAATTAAAGAAACTTTGAATAAATTCGATCTATGGGAATCCATTAAAATGATAATAAGTGATTCAACAGCAGTTAATACTGGCAACCACAATGGAGTGGTAACCCAATTACAAAACTACTTTAAATTAATTAATCTTCCTGCGCCCCAATATATTGGCTGCCAACATCATATTTTGGATCTAATATTAAGAAACGTTATGGATGAGAGACTTGACGGAAAAACGACCTCTCCCGATATATCATATAATTTTGTTGCAGAATTGATTAATAATTACCATCATCTAAAAGAAACCTACTACAAAAATACTGAAAAAATAAAAGTAAAACGAAAAAAGTGGCGGGATGACATGCAATATTTGTATGAACTTGGAAATGCTTTTAGATATTTTCAGAAGAACAAAAAGTTTCATTTCATAAATTGCGAAGCAATTCTGCCGATAAGCAACGCACGTTGGAATTCAAGAGCCATTCTTGCCCTTTTGTCATTTATACTCATACCTAAATATCAATCAGATTTGTATCTAATACGCGAGTTCATTTGCGGAAAATGGTTCGATATTTGGTTCTCAGATCACCGATTTTGCGAAGATAATTTCGAATCTCTGAACGAATCAGTATGTAGATTCAAAAATGCTTTATACGACATTGGAAAAAAGAACCTTCATCTATATTAAACCAGCAAAGAAGTAATATTTGTGCAGAACGTGCTATTAAAGTAGTTCAGGATATTTATCCTTTATGCAAATCTGTAAGAACTTTAAATCTAAAGTTTATCTCGTTAAATAATATATAAATTGTTTTATAATTATAACTAACTTGTTTATTATTAGAAAGGTACATATAATGTATTCATATCCTGGAGGGTTTTAGAAAATTCATTTGGTGCGTATCGTTTTTTTTTACTAATTGGCCGGAGATAACCATTTTCATTAATAAAACAAAATTGCGCATCACGTCGTGCTATGCCAAAAATTTGGTTGTAGCCCTAATGTCTATACATATTTGTTATTTGTATATTTTTTAGAATGACTACAACTCCAAGTGGTAAACGGAGCCGCGCCTCGCCTGAGCAACAGTTTTCTGTGACAAAACATATCCTAAATATTCGAAAGCCATTTCTAAACGAACAGTAATTAAAAAATTACAAAATTTCAAAAACAAACAACCCCAATTTTAAAAGAAGGAAAAATATGTTTGTTTTGTTGAACTTAACAACACAAAAATAGTTGTCGTTAATTTTGCGATAGTCGAATCGCTAACTTCAACCGCTGTTTTAGCGATAGCGAATATCGTTATCAAACTGCCTGCAGAATACGATTCGATTATCGTTAAAACAGCTTACTGAATAGCACTGCAGGTTAGCGGTAACCTTGTTCTCTAATCTTTGCCGTTTACACCACCCAATTTGAGATTAAATTCACATTTCACTTGGCAACTCCTTGCTTAGACAAACTCCGCGCCTAGTAAAACAAATTATTGGTTTCGCCATTTTTGTACAAATTTGGGATGTTCAGTCAGTCAAATCGGGCCAGTCGATAAAATCTGCTCACAGTTTAAACCAATAAGTGACCCATTATATTGGCGGCGGCGTGAGCTTCAAAAAAGTTTTGGTGATCGGCTTCCATATGTCAAGCAGTTGATATCTTGTGTATGTTTTTATTATGGTTGCATTTTTTTAGTAGCTATCAGTGTTGAATCAAAATGTACACCAGTTTATAATGAGGTTAAAAATTAAGCTTCAGTTTCTACAGATTAAAATTGTATGAGTAATCTTCTGGGTTATCGCGGTTTAACGGAGTTAACCATCGAAATGGGCTAATCTTGGTCGGTGTAAATGTCGCATAACAGTGCTTGCTAACGACGCTTACGGTAACATATAGAGCTAAATCTATATCAATTACCTCGTTTATACGACGTTTTAACACGAGGTAGTGCGAGCTGTTTTGGTTATCCAAAAAATTGGGCGTGTCAAGGAGAATCGAGTTTTTTTTGCCAACACGCTTGTTAATATTTACTTTTTGTTTATAACCAGTACCTCGTTTCTGTAGTTCTCGAATCGAAAAAGTTTTCACATGAAACATGTGAATTGAAACAAAAACGCTAGGAATCGGTACCAAAACTCGCTTCTCACATGTGACTGTTTCTACAACGTTTGTTTTGCGAAAACTTTCTGTGACGTACTGCTTTTTTCATTCTTATTGGAAAAATGCGAGAAAATCTGTTTCTAAAAAGTAGTGAGTCGAAAAAATTAAAATGTGAAACGTCAAAAATACTCACAAATTAAAACGGTGCGAGATTATGATATTGTTTCTACAAAAAGGTTTTTTAAGAAATTAAAACTTATTTTTTAAGTGGAGAAGATAAGAACTATATCTTTTCTGTTATGTATTTCAATTAATTTTTCCAAAATATTACAGAAAAATCAAGAAAGCAAAAATAAAATGCAGTTGAATACATGTCTATACTTCTTTTTGTTGTTCTTTTTCGCACTAGTTTATTTTGTTTGTTTATATTTTTTTGATACTTGACAGCTTTCTTGGAATATTCCAATCAAAACTTCATCATTGATATACAGAAACACTTTTTACTCACAAATCGAGAAACGATGGAATTTTTTGTTTCATGCTTAATGTGAAAACTTTTTCGATTCGAGAACTACAGAAACGAGGTACAGGGTAGCCAATATGTCAAACCTTTAAGCGCTCGTGTTTCAGATTACGAAACATGAGGTTCGACGATTGTCTATTTAATTAAAATTTTGGCTTAAATACGGATTAGCTACAACTCTCTGGTCTACAGAAAAATTTTTCCATCTACAAAAATTTCTGCGCTATGTCAAATTTGTTGTTTTCAGATATCGGCCTCTAAAGTTTGAGTATATACTCTGCCATATCTCAGGTATTTATGCTCCGATCTGGTTCAGGTGAACACCATTACAGAGGTAATTACAAATTCTATTAATCCGTAATTTGATATTTAATTTTTTAACTTTATTTTTTAAATTAAAAAAAGCCTGCAGTATTGTCTTTATGTACGTGCAGAAAAAAATAAGTTTACTTTGGCTGTTTTTGAGAAAAACAGTTTTTTATCAAAAAGTGAGGTCAACATATATTGGTTGGGTTAATAAAATGTAATATCTTTATATACGGAATAACGGAGCATTGTATCGGTGTTCACCTGAAAAAGATCGGAGCATAAATGCCTGTGGTATAACCGATTATATACTTAAGCTTGGAAGGACCATATCTCAAGAAGTTGGGACGAGCGGAAAATTTTTTTTGTTTTATTTTTGTCAGCTTGTGGTTCCAAAACGGCTAACATCCGACGACAGTGCGAGAACATATCATCCAAAGTTCTCGTCGGAACAATTCCGAGTGCGGTAAAAAGAGATAAAATAACCATCTACACTACCGGCACCCCCTCTTAACCGACATCTTCTAAAAGTAATGGAAAAAACTTCAGGCTCAAAAACATAGTTTAAAAAATATGGCATTATGCCGTTTCATTTTAAAGATATCGCTCAGTATAAGGAATATTTCGGTCACAAATATTACGAAGAATATTTTGTTCAGTGTAATTTTAACGATTCTTTCACCAGTAGAATGATACGGGATATATTTTAAAAAAAAATAGGCATCCCTACTAAAATTCAGGACGAAGTCTGCTGGGTTTGCTAGTATATAATATTTGAAAAACATTTGTTTTTAAATTACACTCATTTGGCTGATTACCACCAATATTGTCTGCGTATCTCCTACAGTTAATGGTTATTCAATTATTGCCTATTAATTGTCAATTACATTTATTGACGTTTATTATTAAAATCGTTTATTACCTGTAGTTATATATACGGTACAGAACTTTTATAATGCATTTGTACGAATTTCTTAAATACGTGACTAAATATAAACATTTTTGTACTATATTAGTATGTTTCCCTTCTTTTTTCCTCTTTATGGTTATAGAATTGTACGCCTTTAAGATAAATAAACTCAAAACCTTTGAGGCTATAAATATTATAAGATTAAACTGTTAAGTCTTACATAATTTACACTTCAGTAATATATTTTATCCTTTAGATTTGCAATCTAACATCATTATTGACTATAAAATTAAATTAATACACAATTATGATTAAAGAGAATAATCCTCAGAAGTAAATTTAAAGTCTTTTACACAAATACAGTCATTTGATAGCATCAGTGCTTAATCTCAACTAATCTTAGATACTGGAACGTTACACATTAGTGTTGCAGCTTAATAGTAGTATTAGAAGGAACTTCGTTAAGTATTTTAGTTCGAGCTGGTGCTTTAATTGAAGATAATAAAAACTTTAAAGTACTTGTTAACCACATGCGTTTATTACTATATTCTTTTTCTATCTATTATAATTGGAGAGTTTCAAAATGTATTAATACATTTGACGCAGGAGCTTCATATATTGCATTCCCCCAAATAAAAAATATAATCCTAGACTTTAATCAGACCATTTCATGTCACTGTTCGTCCAAAGTATAATGAAAATGCAGCTGGAGCTAGGTGACTGGATTATCCAACTGTGTCATCCAATATTGCTCACGAAGTTGCTTTCGTTGATTTAGCAATTTTAGCTTTAAAGTTGGCTCAAATGATGAATTGTTGGAGTTGTAAATTGGATTACTACTGTGAATACACGATCAACTGTAATTGCATTTGACGAATATTTTACTACTTGAATTGAATACTATTTGTTATTTGTTTTGAACATCTTTAACTTTTTGATTACAAGCACATAAAATAATCATTATGTCAAGTTTGATTAAAATCCAAAACGTAGCCTGATATTACTTACGAAATCCTCTATAACACAACCACATACATATAAAATTTAATTATATTTTGCTCGAAAATTATTGTAATAGACCAATTTCACAAAATCAATTTCCTGCTCCAGCTTGTTGTAAATCATACTATTTTTCGTCTGCAAAATTTAAAACTCATAGACGCAAGAGTGATGGAGCAACTAAGGTTTCCATGTTGTCCATTATTCCAGTACTAAGATCAACATTTCGCACGAAATTTTACAAAACTTCATACAAAAAAAGTCATTGCAAAAAATTATATTTAAGTCAAAAACCCTGCAAGATAGAGAAGATAAAGTCGTCAGAACAACCCCAATGGGTCAGGTACCTTACAAATTGAAAACAACATATTTCGCCAACCATTTCTATCTTTTGCCTTATCTCTCCAGTTGGTAATACCAAGTATACGCAGGGATTCGTTAACCTGATCCCTCCAGCGGAGTCTTGGTCTTCCTTCGAGTTCGGTTTCGAAACCCCTTCGTACTGGTTCGTCTTCATCCACTATACTGACTGCAATTATTTACAATGTGAACAATATGGCCACTGGCCTAGAACGCTAAGGCGCTGATGAGAAAAGTCACAAACTGCCTAACGTTCGTCCGCCAACGTGAGTTCAAATCCTGGTCCTGACTGTTTACATTTGTTCTAATTTCAGGAAAAACCCGCTGATCTGTGTAGCTTCTAAGAAAGCGAAAAATATTCTTCTAAGAAATAACTTCAGATCGAATCATATACAATGAAAGCCTTGTGGTTGGTGCCTCTGATACACAGTTGCTTGAATATACCACAATTTCTCAGGCTAACTTTTGCGAACAAAATGGCTGAATGTGATGTAAATGCCTTTTATGCGGCTTAACCGACAGATAATTGCAGTGAGTGGCAAATACATATTATCAGCACAAGATCCTTCATTAGAGTTATGTAGTTCATTAATGAACTAGTTCAATTGAACTATTCACTTTTGTGAACTATATGAACTAGTTCACATTGTTCTGCTCTTTTGTTTCAGTAGTTGACTTGTTTCAGCAGTTATTGAAATTCAGTTGTGCAGTTCTCTCCGCCATTTTCTAGGTCATGCCCTCTTTGTTTCACTCAAGTTGCACTAAGGTGCCTAATGTTGCAATCTTTGTGGGATGGATATGTAACCGGCTTCTACACAATAACTACAGCACTAATCACATCGTTTGTTCCAAAATATAAAAACATTACGGAAACACTAATATTTCAGAAATGGAAGAACCCAATCGTTAAGCCGATATTCAATAGGTCGATTTAGTATAAACAAATATCACAGTATCCAAAACATTTTCGAAATCTGCTACAATCAAACCATTTTCGCGATTATTCGCTCCGATTGAACTAAAACTACAAGTTGAACTGAAATAAGGTCTTTAGTTCACAGCTCATATGAACGGCTGATACAATGAACTAGAGAGCTAAATGAATGAACTAGTTCATTCTGTTGAGAAGAACTAAAAAGAGCGCTCACTTGAACTAAAATTCCCAACTCTATCCTTCAAAGTATATTTGTCCTTTATTTTTAGGAACAGGCCATTATTTACACTCGTCATTGAAGAGACATTATCATTATCAATTGCCTCCATATTTCCTATATCCAAATTAGAAAGCCTTAGCAGTATCTCTAGACCCTCTAACAGATGTTCGGTTTCCACCGATTAAATCTATAAGTTATAAAAACGTACGACAACACCCAGCTGAGCCTCACACAAAACAAAATATAAATATTAGACTGTTTCGAATTCTACTCGACTGAAAATGTAGCCCTGTATGTTTAATATTGGTTTGCAAATTATTTCGGTCACATTTGAATGAGCTGGATCGTGTTTGCGGCTCTCTAATGCTTCACAATTTTTTAGTATAACGAACGACATCCATACACAGATAAAAAAGACAACTGTAAAATTTTAACAAAATAATTGGTACGTGAAAAATCTCAGCACTCAATTACATTTTCCATTGCTATACTGACAAATTACTCAAATATTGAAATAAAAATCGGTGAATGGCACCAACAAAAAAATGCATAAAAATACCCCAATATTTAACGAAGTAAATACGATACGAACAACCACACAACTTTAGTTAGACATAAGTTTGTACAGGCAGTCGGTGGCGTAGCGGGCTAGACGTTGCCCGAAACGACGCCGTGTGGCAAACATTCTTCCAGTGGATGTGAGTTCGAATCCTACCGCGGCTGTTTAATTATTTTTTTTTAATTAAACAAAATTTCTGAAAATACTTCCAATCGAAGACAAAACGAAAACTAAGATACAATGTAGTTTGTTAATATGTATAATAATTCTTCATCGACTAAACAGGAAAATTTTTTTGATAAATAATAAAAAAATAAATGGTTTCCCATTACATCCCATGAAGGGACTATCACTGAGCTGTGCGCTTTCCAGTTTTCACTCACTGATTTGGACCTATAGTTTTTACACCGATTCCGAACGGTCTTTTGAGAAGCTTTTTCATGGCTATATACTCGATAGTGTCGCCGTCACTATGCGAGTTGACCGCCGCCGAAAGAAATTTTTTTGAAGGTGGTCAGAGCAGGGTTCGAACCCAGGATCTCATGTACAAGAGCCGCGCACACTAACCATTACACCACCGATAAATAACGTACATATATTTTCGTAGATGGGTGAAATTTTCCAATAAAATTTTTACAATAAACAACCTGCAAATATGTTAGTTGTTACGTGATTTTTTTTTAATCCCAGGATTTTTTCAATTAGTATTGAGTCGGAATTTTCGAATTTTTTAATTGAATTGAAAAAATATTTTTTTCTGTCTATATTTTGCTTTAAGTTCGCATTTACAGAAAATATAAAGTGCCGTTGCTTTATCTTTTTATATTAGTTTTAACCACTTCCTTAATAATTGATCTTGTTCCCACTCATATTTCGCGTGAAAATCGCTGCATTCGCTACGCTGAAACGCAAAACTCGCTACTGTAGCGGGTTATTTAAAAAATCGCTACTTTTCTAAAATAGAGGTTTTTGGCGGTCAAAAGTCGCCACAAGTAGCGCAATACCCACCAAGTTGGCATCGCGGTTTAGGATGATTACGCGACATGGGGCTGTTACATTTTCGACGTGATGAGTTTCTATTCAGAGTTTCACTTTACCTTTACCCCAAATACTCGTATAATCCAAAACTAACATAAGATTATAATTCCCGTCTAGACATGATGAATGGTCCTGCATTGTAGTTTGTTTCTTTGACTGCTGTTTGTACCCAATTAGTGCAACGGTTAACAAATGACTGTTAGTTTCTGTAAATGTCAAGTGGCTTCCATATTGCCCCTGCCCCAGTTTTCCTGTGTTGTCAAAAAATTTAAATTTTTTATGGAATAACAAATGAATGCCAACGAAATGAAAGAAATGTACAATATATTCCCAACTATTCTATGACAACAGCAATGGCCAAAGCAGTTGGTCGATTGTATTTCTTCAGGGCTAGTTTGAAGGGACAGATGGGCAGACAAACAAACACATTATTCAATGACTGGCTGAACATAGAATTCTCATGTTACTTCTCTCGCTCTTGCTTCTCCCCTGCCAGCACGCTCACGCTTTTTTCCATGTTGCTTCGACTGAATTAAAACAACATTCACTACGTAGTCTGTTGTCTTGGTGCAATGCATTCCTTACATTCACCTTCAAATTAATTATTTGTGATCATATTTCCCAGTTATTTTTGTTCCGTAGTCAAAGTGACGTATACCGAAGTGCAACATTAATGTCAAAAGCTAAGTGATTAAAAGGTGGCGGTGGTGACTGACTGACGCACGCATGAGATTGTCGTGTTATTCTCAACATTTCTATTTTTTTTTTGGTTTTTTATAAAACTGTTTCCACATGAAATACTTTGACATCAGTCGGAGCATTTTACTCTAAAGAAACATTCCAGCACGTACTTTTATGTCATGTCCTTTTTATGTCAAGTATTTTGTTTTTGCATTTCATGGTGACCTTTCAACATTTTGTTTGTCAAGCGATAAATATTTATACAATTTTGGGGAAAGACGAAAGATGAAAACAAAAGATTGTGTACATAAATATTTAATGAATTTCGTTAAAAACAAATCCTGTTTTCAAAGAAATTATTCTAAAAAAAATAAAGGGAAGCAACCTTCTTAATTTGTCCAAAGTGTGATTGAAATTACAAAGACGTCACTATTGGTGCAGTAATTGCAAAGTTTAACAAAGCTTTTATTAGCATGACAAACTTTTATATAAAAACTTTAAATTCTTTAAAACTTCCCTTCCTTCAGCTCCACGCTATTATATTCATCAATTTCCAATAATTTTATAATTAGCTTACTTGTGAATGGAATAACTGCAAACATTTAAGTCGGAAAGCAATAAATTCAAACCTTCGGGTATATTTAACTGCGTTTCATTTAAGACGATAATATTAAAACTCAGTTGTTTTTCAGGAATTGTTTCAAAAGATTAAATGAAATCCTTGACAGGTATGTTATGTTTCGCAAGAAAAAGCTTTCCCACGCTACTCAACCTGTCAATACGATTAATTACATTAAAGTGTATAGGCTATAAAATTTTATATCGCTTAAAGGGTTAAATTCGTCCTATAATTAAACTGCGACTATTTTTTTGTGGTATCCCTTCCCCGTTCCTTACAATAAATCTGCAAAAAAACGTATGCGACTTCCTTCATAGGCTTTGCATCTAGTAGTTATATAGAGAATCACATTCTTCACATTAATTTGAAAATTTAATTAAAGACAAATATTTGCTGAGGTGAAGCCATCTCCTCGCAATTATGGTTGTTCCACGTTGAACAACGCTGAAGATTACATGAATATTTTGTAGGAAGAAAGGAAGAAACTAATGGCGATTTCGTTTCTGAGTAAAAAATTCAAAATTGTATCTGCCCTTTGCCCTAAAAATGCCTTTTTGTGTTCGTTTGTGAAAAAAGTGCAACCCCACTTGACGGTTTGTGTTCGTTTCTGAGAATTTTGTACTCAAAAAGTACAAAAATGTTGCATTTTCTGCCCTACTATCGAGTCATGGGGGAGAAAGTTGCCCGATAAAATGGCAAATTTGTTGTGTCTTTGTTTGTCTTATTTGGCCTCGCTACGCTAATTTTGCTACCTTTTGTAGGGGCGCAAGGATAATTTAAGTGGCTTCAGTTAAATTCGTTTACCTTCTAAAAGAAAGTGGCCGAATTTTTAGTTAAGCGGGAATAACCACAAATACCATTTGTAAATAAATGCCTTTTCTTAACAAAAGTAAATTTTCTCAAAAAAATACCTATTCATATTCGAAAATAAAGTACCTTTTCGTAAAAAAAATATACCTTATCTTAAAGAGGTACCTTTTCTAAAAAAAAGTAAATTTTCTTACAAAAAGTATATTTTCTTAAAAAAAGTATTCTTTTCTTAAAAAAGTAAATTTTCTTACACCAAATTGCATTTTCTTAAAAACTACCTGTTCTTTAAAAAAGTACTTCTTGTAAAAAGAATTCATACTATTATGACTTTTTCTTACAGAAAGTAGTTCTTGTTAAAAATGGTACCTTCTCTTAAAAAAACATTAGCTTTTAATAAAAGAAGTACCTATCTTTAATAAAATACCTTTTCGGAAAATATAATACACATTCTTACAAAAGGACCTAATTATTAAACAAAAAAATACATTATAAAAAAAATTTTCTTAAAAAAAGTTTATCATTTTACAGAAAGTATATTTTCTTAAAGATCCATTTAAATTATCGTATTTTTCAACGGGCACCTTAGGCGTGTTTGAACTAACTAGTATATAATACATGTATATAGCGAAATGAACTTCGTTCCAACCGGATATCCCCTGACACCTCATGTGATTTTTTTGTAACTTTTCAGAAAAGCAGACAAAATACAATTTTCTGGGAAGATTTGTTCTAGAACTTCATTTTTATAGTATCATATACTTCGACGCTGATGCAAATGTCAGGAAAGAACTTCGGAAGCGTGTGAATCAATTTATACAAATGATTTTCAATTGTGCAATACATTTTTTTTCACAAATTATACATGCGCAAGCGAAAATGAACAGCGACGATATATTATAATTGCAAGTTAGTTAATGAAATTTATACGAAAATTTAACAGAAAACTTAATTAAATATGCAAAATTCTCGCATTTGTATTTTCTACGACACAGTTTAGTCAGGGAAAAAATTTAGTGTTTTTTGCTGTTTGTTTTGTCAAAATTTCGTCGCCCATAAACATCACGGTGATTATTGTTATGCACCAGAGAACCAACACACAACAACAAAGTTGTCGGATAATAGTTTATGAAAATACTTTATTTTATCGATAATTAGTATCTCCACTTTCCTTTCTTCGTTGGTAATAAAACTTTAAAATAAAACAGAAATCCGTGAATGATGGTTCACACCCAAGTTCACATCCATTTTATTACTCAATATGTAGTTGTGTTATTTTATTTCCGTCATACTGAATGTAAATATGCATTAACAGTTTCTTCCTGTGTATAAAAATATAAAACTTTCTAATTGCATTCCTTAATTCTTCTTCCTCCCTTCTTTTTAGAATCATTTTCGGAACGCGTTTATGTAACATCTCACGGATGCTGTATGTTTCCTCTGTCTTTGGTTTCTTTTACCTGATTTTCGTCGAGGATAATGAGTTTAATTAAATGTGAGTATAATAAAAAATATTATATGTTTTTTCCTTTATTGCACAGTTAAAAGGATTCCAATGGCGTAATTGCTATAAAAAGGAACAATTACAATTAATTACTTGTTATCAATCTTTTGCATCTCAAGGCTCTCCACATAAATTGTACATGTGTCGGTAAATGCGTTTCAACCTCAGTTCAGCGCATGTCAATACTATGTCCCTAGCATTTGTTTCAACTATACCCGGAAGGGCAGGTTACCTTCAGATCTTTATCTCACGGAAAATATTTAATGTTGTATTAATAGTCAGTTATCGGCAATGAAGCCATGTGCCTCATGGAACATCACACCACCCCCCTCTCGAAGAAATGTTTACTTTTAACATCAAAAATCCGAAAGAGTCAGCAATGAAAAACGTTTATGTAGCTTGTAAACATTTCGTCATGTCTTAAGTACTATTGCACTTTCTCAGATGCCAGACCATTTTCATTTAGCTCTTTAGCAGCAACAAAACGTTGAAGTGGCAGGCGTCATTCGCGTGTACCTTGGCAAGAAAAGTGTTGAGGATACGTATGTATGTATAAGTATTGGAGTGCCCTAAAAGCGACTGTTGGGATATTTAATGCAGTTTGCTTTCGAAAATAAAAGTCAACATACAGACATACATTTTTGTAGATCCTTCTCCTATATGAGAACAAAAAAACACACTGTAGCAGGACAGAAAAAGTTGGGAGACACGTCAGCATTTAGTCTAGTGCACATGTGTCTGAATATTATATGTAGAGCTTTATGCTGTTGACCCAAATGTTTACGTTTATACAGTGTATAATATACATATGTACATACATACAGCTATTTTCAAAATAATAGCATCACTTGTATAGACATTTTCATTCATGTGATTATCAGAAATAATTCCTAAAAAATTATAAATTACCCAAATACCTATTAAATCTGAGGTCACTTGAACTCACAATGATAGAAATCATCAACATTTTCAAACAAATGGTCTGTCAAAATAAGTGCCTAATGTTCAGCTGAGAGCAAAAAATAAATCTGATGAAAGCTTATGTTTTCCATCCTTATACATTATTATCTGTTTTAAGTTACGCAACCCTAGTTCCAAATAAGGACAAATAGTGATTTAACATCCTTACAAATTGCAAACCCGAAAACACCATCACTCGAAAGCACCTGCACGCAAAGAAAAGTGTTAGAGCGCGTTTGGCTCAAAAATATATCATATATTCCAAAAATATTACGTCTGCTCCTCCGCCACATGATTGACCAAAAAAATGTAATTCTTATACCTCAAACAGACAAATTTGATCATAAAATTGTCACAGGTTACTTTTGTGTCAAATTCAGAAAAATTCGTTAACCGAAATCTCTCTTCGTGTGGGGAATGTAATTGCGCTAAACGAATATTTGTTAAATCAAACACATAATTTTCTCTAGGATAAATAAATGAAATCATTTACTAGTACCAAAAGACGTTTACAACGAACGATATATTGTAACTCGAAACACAAAAACGTTTGCAAGAAATGAAAAACATTTCCATTAATGTTTTTCCTTTACCGCAACCGAGTTGAAAAATCTCCAAACTCAAAGAAACTTTTAGCAGAAACGAAAAATATTTATGACAAACTGTACTTCGATTACCGTAAACGAGTTACACTAATTACTTGCCGTAAACAGCATTTACAAGTAGCGAAAATTGTTCGCTACAAACTGTTTTCTGTTTAAATCAGGGTGCAGAGAACGATTAAAATACACTCTTACTCACAACTACTCTCGGCGGGAAATCTATCGCTTCCAATTAATCGCGGGCGATAAAGTTACTATGTGAGTAAAAGCATTTACAATCTGTCACAAGCAGCTATGGGCACCACTATACTGAAGTGCTTCTGTGTTTGCTTGTATGTATGGCACTGACAAAAATGTTGTGTATGAATGGAATATATATTTAAAATAAATCCCAGCGGCGGAAGTCGCAAGCCCTTCCACAAATGAGACATGCGGAATGGTTCTTTTGTAATGCCTTCTAAACTAAGGCATGCGGAATGCATGCATTTTTCGTCAGATATACCCAAGAAGAAGATTTTTACAATTATGAGAAATTTATTTTCCGATTCTTTTTAACCGTAATTTAATTGGAAAATTTCATACAAATTTTAAAATTATATTGTTTATTTAATATTTTTCAGGTAATTTTTAAAATTTTCAATTTGAAGTTGGGCGTGGTAAAACTTTCTAAGATAGATACATACACACTTATAAATAAATATGTAGAAGTGAATAATGATTTTGTGATCAAATAAATTATTTTAAATTTAATTTTTGTTTAATAAAAGTAAATTAGAGTAAATGCCTTCTAAGGCCCTCCTTGCCCATTGCCTAGAGACGGCCTTAGAAGGCATTTACTCTAATTTATTTTTGCCTCCCTTGCCTACCAATCTCACGCAATGTTAAAAAGAAAGGACGGGGTAATATGTAGGGAAGGCCGTCCCTATTTTAAACAAGGCCTGTTTGGTCATGATTTCTGGCCTTCCAGGTCATGACTTCCGCCGCTGGGATATTTCTCTCAAAAAACATACAATGGTGGTAAGAATAAAATTTGGATGCTTAAAAGTTCTAAATTTAGAAACATTGTTCCAGTTTAAATTAAAAATCCAAACTTTTCATTGTATTATGGCTTTGTTTTGAATTATGAAACACGCTCGGTAAAACTTTCATATTAAAAGCCAGAAGATAGACTGACAAACATATAAATTGATAGAAATGCAGAAACCACCAGATATTCGTACAAATTTATGTATTTTGTCGGTTCGAAAACTTGATAACTTCATCCAAATCGATATTTTCGTTTAGAGTTTTTATTCGCAGAAGATTTTCCAAATGTTCATCCGTCAACAAATAAAATGTCTATACTTGCTTTTTAACAAAGGCATATCCGAGAAGGCGGATGCACATCTATATGTTGTTCCAAACATAGAAACGAGTTGAAAAACTTTGTTTGTTAACAGCGCATATTCTTTTGCCGACTTGACGCCTAAATTCGACGCCGCGTTCAAGTGGAATAATATGTCATTCAGTTTGGATATCGTTATCTTCCAAATCTTAGGTGCCTAATAGCGGGTTATTGAAAAGTTATTTTAAATTATTCAAAATCAGAAAAAGATTTCTCTATTTTGTCTCGAAATTCTTCAAAAAAATTCACAAAAATTAGACAGAGCGGACGGCATATCGAACTTAGACCAAATTTCACGAGTTTTGGGAAAGCTAGCCAAATTATTTGTCTTAAATTATAGCTCAATGTTTTCCAAGCGTTTTTTGAAGCAGTCGATAGATGCAACTAAATCAAAAATGAACATTTGTCTCCCTTGTAAGCTTAAATTAAGTTTATTTTACTGCGAGAATATGTCTCACAAAAACGCCATGTTTAATAAAAACGTTTCTTCTTTTAACATTGGTATCAGAACATCTGATTCGGTTGTTGGGTTCGCTTCGAAAAATTTAATTATTTCTTCTTTAATAAAGAAAAATCGCTCTAAGCATTTTGCTTTACTCAGCCACCTCACGTCTGTATACAGGAGTATATCAAGTGTTGTTTTGCTTTTCTATAAAACAAAAATACATAAATGGTTTCCCGTTACATCCCATTATTTTTAATTCATACAGTTTTATAACTATGTATTCATCCAGCGGGTTTCTATGGCACAGCTGATCGAAAAGCCACTACGGAAATTATGTAGAATGAGAAGCCAAAGAAGACATACAGCAACTTAAGTTTAAAAGTGTTTGATTGATACTAATGACAGCTAAATTATGTTTGCATCGAACGAAAATACGCATTCCCTTTTATTTCTGTTCGTATTATTTCAGCCAAAGAGTAACTTACCAAAGCAACTCGAACTCGATGAAATGACCTACTACATCGTCGTCATGAAGAGGCATCGAAGGGAGTAATGGAGGCTCTTTAGTATTGCTCTGTGATTCGTCTTTGAATTCTTGAACCTCTCTACGGAAAGATAGGTAATGTTTTCCAAAGGTACTAGTTTCAGCAATTTGAAAACATGATTACAAATAATGTACTCCGGCTGGTTCTGAGAATTTAAACAAAAAAAAAAACATTTCATATTCTGTTTTAAGCATGCTTTCTTTTTATTTACAATTTTGAAATTATATAAATATGCCTTAAAGTTCAAAAATATTTTTCAGAAAGAATGTTTAAAACAGTGGTAGGCAAAACCGAACGTACGCTTGTGTGCGGTCGCAAACGTACAGGCATAGTCTGATGCTTCGAATCAAACAAAGCCCAGTTAGCATTTGGAAGATCATGGAAGATCATAATCAGCCAACTGAGTCTTCTTTGACTACTTTTACAGATTATTTTGCTGCTTAGTCAGTCCCGCCAGTAAAAAAGGAGTCGAATATGAGTCATGTTTATGCTTTTTAAGTGCTTTATTGAACATACACTAACAAAATATACAACAATCAGAAATAAATCATGCGGGTGTTTCAAATTTGCCTGTTTTGAGCGTTATTTTGCAATGATATTTCGCGCATCAGGCTGATGGTAATGTGTTCGTTATGTTATAGCGGGACAACTTGTATTGTTATTGAAGCAAGAGTCGAATAGTTGAAAACCAAAAAGAGATTGAATAGTAGCGCGCCTGAAAATATGAGTACAAAAACGACTGAGAAATGACTCGAAAATGATTACAAAAACGACAAACAAATGACCCAAAAACGACTCATAAATGATTACATGATGACTCGAAAGCGACTCGAAACTGACCAGTATAGCGACTCATAAAAGGGTCTTCAAGAAAAGTCGCGGGTAAGGTACCATTTTCTCCCGACAAAACAGTCTTTTATGATCAGAAAATGAGCGCCTTTATGTTCCTTTTTTATCGCGCAGGGGAGTCATAAAAGACTCATATATGATAAAAAATTTCACAAAATGTTAACTGGGAGTTGTTGTGCACATGTGAGTTGCCGATCGTGTGTGTGTGTGAAAAATGCGACAAAAATACAATTATTGTCTGCCTCGGGAGGCTATGGGTTGGTTACCACTAGTTTAAAACTTAAAAAATAGTAAAAAGAATTGTCTTAAAACAAAAAAGATACAACGTATTTACAAAACCTTAAAGGTAAAAAGATGATGTAAATAAAAATTACTCTATTACGAGACAAAATGCGAGCGCACTTAAGCAAGTATGAAGTGCTATGAACAAAAAAATTGTATTAATTTTTTTTTTCGTCTTTTCAAATCGCACAATGCTGCAAACGTCTTGCTTGCTTGCTGTTCTCAATCCAAGTAAAACAATTTTCGTAGCTTTGCTTGCTTTATTTGGTCTCATTTTCATATACATATGAGTACGTAGACGCACTTATGAGAGCGCGGCTTCCAATCAGCTTCTATGCCCAAAGCTGGTCACCAGCAATTGAAATGTTCGAAAAAATCACGAACGAGAAAACTGCGCTTCAAGCGGCGTTGCATGGTTGAAGTATCTATCGGGTAAAAGCGTCAGCCCGGCTGATTTGTAGTTTTTTCACCTTTTCCGTGGGTAGCTGTCAACTTTAATTTTGTTTCTTTTTATTTGATAATAAAACTCAAAGAATTTCAATCAAAATGCAATTCATATCAAGTAAGACATAGTGTTTTTTAGTTATTCAGCTAATTTCGACAGCTTAACCACGGAATTTATAATACAACTAACCAATAGATAATTCTACATGCGTCGAACGATCCGCGATCATTCGTTGTTTTTAGAGCGTTCATTGTAAAACTCAATCAGAAATTTATATAAGCAGTAAACAATTGTTTCCGACTTGCTTAAATTTTATCAGACAATTAGACGAAATATACGAAATTCATTCAGTATTTTAAACGATTTTTCTGTATATTGTGTGTCAGACGATTCTGCACATTATCTGAAATTTCCTACGACAATCATGCGACATTTCGGCACACTCCCTGAAGGGAATTTTTTACTTTATTTGATTTTGTTTACATTTCGAAAATTGTGCAATTTCAGTGAATTGAATTCTTGTTTGACGTCATTATTATGTTTGTTGTCTCCAGTAACAAAAGTGCAAACGAGTGGATAAGACGTCGCAGGTCGCAAAATAAAAATATAAATTTGTACGTAAGTACATTTTCTACAACTGTTGAAATTTGGATACAATTCCTGTCAGAACGACATCTACTACTAGTATAGAGTGTCATATAAAAATATATTTCTATGACGCGAAAGACCCCGCCTACATAAAAGGCACAACCGAAAATGTATTCCAAGGCCTAGATCCTTAATTTAAATTTGTACTAGTAAAATAATGTACAAATTAAATTCCTGAAGTGAATTACGTATTTTTTCTGATTAATTGAAGCAAATTTTTGAATTTTTTTTTAGTTTTATTCATAGATGTAAAATAATAGAAAATTGGAAAAATAAGAAATGTTAAATTTTATTCACAAGAAAAGTTGGGCTCGGATGTTTGTCCCGACATCCGTCGGAAATTGGTACGACAAATCGGGCAATGTTTCAGATAAAGGTGGGAAAATTCGGATCATTCTCGGATGTTTCTGCAAAGTTCTTCCGAAATTGGTACAGTCGTACAAAATTGGTACAGTCGGAAAATTCGATCCATTATCGGAAGTTTAGTTAGATTTTGTTCCGATTTCGTTACGCATTGTCTAAAAATTCTTCAGAATTTCCCTTAGAATCCTAACAGATATCTGTCCGACAAATCTGCACACTCATGAATTTTCCAGACAAATCTTTCCGAACTCTTGTCAGCTACCTATACGAGTTTCTGTACGTTGCCTGTCCGGCATCAGAATCGGAAACTTTTGGCACATTTCTAACCGAATTCGGAACAAATTGTTTTCTGGGTTCTTTTATTTTGCAGAGTACATTCAGAATGCATACATCCAAACAAAACAAAAAAAGCGTTAGCCATGAAAATGCTTGTGAAAATTGCGTTCGGAACCGGTGTAGAACTGCAGGTCCCAATCAGAGTGTGTGAGTATATGCCTTCATGGGACGCTCTTGCTCACGCCATATTCTTTGGCTATTTCATATTGTGACTGAACTCCAATATATGCCTCCAGCATGAGCAATTTAAAATGTCTATCGTATATTTTACGGCTCATTGTTTTATTTAAAAAAAATGCACAATCGATCATAACTGAAGCAAAATTAAATTTTCCTTGCATTTGCTCTTCATACCTTGGAAAATAACCGTTACTTTCGTGCGAGAAAACAAACAATATCGAAAGAAAGCGAAAAGTTGATTCGGTTTTGCGCAGCTAAAATTTGAGTACATATTGTTTTCGTCATACTGTATTCTATTTTGTTTTTAATTGATACATTTGTTTTTAATATTTTTTATTTTAAGAAATTGCTGTAAAAGTTGCTTGGGTTTTGCGCAATACTGTATGTATGCACAAGAACAGATTCACAAAATGAAAATGAAACATATTGGTGGTGTTATTGTTACGACAGCAACTGTACAAATGATTACTTAGTACATTTGGTACAGTTTCGGGCTCTATAAAGTAAGAAAATCGTTTGAATGTCAGGTGAAGTTGCGGTAAAAATTAGAAATATATTTTCGCATTGTTGTAGTAATCAACCCCCTACATACAAGAGCTAAAAGCTGTTTTGTAGTTTGACGTCATTTACTTGTTTTACACAAATTCCAAAATGTAGGATTTTTAGCGGAATGTACTACGTTACCGTTACTGTACACACGCGATGACATTTATATCTTTAAATTTCACTTAATAAAAATGTCTGCCAGCGAAAGTGAGCCAACATACAGTTTCATAGAAGCAATGACAATATGTTCATTAAGTGCAAACGTGTCGTCACTGAAAGTCGAAATAAAACCGTGTCGTTGCTGCGATGAATATGGTCATTGCTGCAATGAATACGTTTCAAACAAATCTGTATTTTTGTTGTTGTTTGGATGCAAATATAATGTGTTTGTAGCTTGTCGCAAGTATATTATACTTGTGTCCAAACAAATTGTGTTTGCTATTGAATATTACATGCTGGAAACACAAAGATTAGTATGTTATAATATTTTTTTGTGACCCAAATGTGGGTTTGTTCAATCAAAACTGCTGAAAACAAAAACGTGGCAGACAACAAAAAAATAAAAAAGCAGCAGATCTTCCGTTCACATAGGTTCTTCAGTTCTTCAGTTGGTTCCTGCATAATGTTACAGGGCGGTTTTTTGTAGCGTGCAACGTTATTCGCGAGAAGGCTGCAGTTGTTTGTGGATTTTCAGGGATAACAAAACCTTATTTGGGGAATTCGACCCTGAAGAAAAACTGGCAACACTTGTGTAGGTGTTACATTTGCCATTTTGAAATTAAAAATAAAAATCAGTTTCGTCGAACTAAGTTGTAGCGCCAACGCATTTTAAATAACAATTTCCTAGTGTCGTTTGTTGTCTTCGGCCTTTAAAATATTACATGTTAATATCCGGATTATGAATGACAAGTTATTTAAAGATCGATGAAAGCAAGCAAAAAAATCTATTATAATACTCAGACGTTACACTGTAACGCCGATTTTAAGACAATCGTCGCTTCACATTTGAAACAACAACAACTACGGTCTGGCTTTCCGTGAAAGCCTTCACGAACAAGAAATTGCAAATGTTGATGGTTGCGGTCGAGTATTGTTTTGGATGTTTTCACTCTAGTAGATGTTGAAACAATTCTCATTAAATTGAGATTTGATTGTTCTTATAAGGTGAAGTCCTTAAATATTTGTGAAGAAGTTGTTGAAATGCTGTAGTGTGTGCTAGTCCATAATTTCCCAACTATAGTATTATAATTACAGCAAAAAATCACAATTAATGTAACCATTACATTAATAAGAAACAAGTTTCTGCAACATCGAGATGAATAAGTGACAACAAAAAAATAATATAAAAACTCTCGTCAACAACTAAATCGTCAAATTTACGAAGTTCTTATTGCAGCTACGTAAATAATTTAACGAAAATGTTTCATTCCTGTGACGATGAATTTCTTTTTCTGTGTAGCTCTGCCATTGGTATGTTTCGTCTCTCTGGATGATTAATGTTGTCAACCCACAATATAATACATCTACATCCCAAACAATTGTATAAAGTTTCAACAAACATAAATGCAACAATATGAAAGAACACGTTCGTTTGTTATTTCTTTGGGTATACCTGTTTGACAATATTAATCCTCATTTAACCACGGAGCTTGTATGTACTTAAGAGATACACGGAATATCCTTTCGTTCGGGTCGTTTGTGTCACAAACACTGGCCATGACTCTGATAAGAATAAAAATAAATCCATAATTAATGTGGCCATCAATTTATAATTCCTTATAAGCGGAAAACTTATTCAAATATTATTGTTTATTTTCTTAAACTGTAGTTAGAGTTCATTAACGTTATACAAATTTCCGGAAAGTGTAGACATGAACTTAAAAGTCTGCTCTATCATTCCTATATCCTTCCGAGAAACCGCACACAATGACCTATAAATTGCGTGAAATTAAATACAGAATATTATCTTCTATCTTTAGTTTTATCGTGGCTATAAGAAAACGTTGTTAGTGTGAATATTGTTTCATACTATCATCGTCTTACCTGCTAAAACGCAGGTGTTATTCCATTATACCTTTTTGCATTTGGCCTCTGGCTACTCGAAGTGTTTGGTTTATTCTCGTTGGGAAGGATACACTTAAAGTTTTTAAAGATTGGAGGAAATCTTTTAAAATAAATCTCAGAAAGATATCTACGTTGTATATTGGGGATTAGAGGTAAGACCTTTTCTATTTCTGGGAATGCGGGGAAAAGTAAAATTCCAGACAAGTTTTCACATGGAATCAATATTAACAAAATCGTAATTCATAACAAAAACTGAAAAATAAAAAAATACATACATATATTATTTAAAGTTGTGTTACAACCGTTGGAAAAACGTATCATTGTATACGCGACCGCAACCGTCGATTTATTAAAATCCAAATTTGGCGATAAGTTGATTTCGAGAAATGGACCTGTCAGTTGGCCTCCAAGGACGTGCAATTTGACACCTAATGATTATTTCATGCGGGGCTACATGAAGTCACAAGTTTATACTGATAAACCAGCAACAATTGACGCCTTGGACGAGGCCACATTTGTTCGTTCATTTCGTGACATACGACCAGCAATACTCGAAAGAGTGAACCTAAATCGGACGTCCATAATTCGCTTCGTCATGAACAGCTGCGGTGTTAATGGTATGATGTATTGATCTTTCGAACATAAAAATGTTGATTAAAGTTTAATTTAATAAAAACACCCTTTTGTCGATACAGTCTTGCATGCGTTTGAACCAATTGTCGAAACATTTTTTCCATTCGGAATGTGGTAACTGCAAAACATTCAGTAAACGCTCCTTCAAGCGTCGAAAAACGTTAACCTTGCAATTTATTTTTGATGTGGGGATCTAAAAGAAGTCATTGGCGGTTACAAGCTGTACGGCGGAGGACCTATTAAGTCCTTGTGAGAGCTAGCATCGTCGTTGTGGAGCAGGATTCGTGTTCGGTGGCCGATT
This sequence comes from Phaonia tiefii, assembly GCA_963931995.1. Lineage (NCBI taxonomy): Eukaryota > Metazoa > Arthropoda > Insecta > Diptera > Muscidae > Phaonia > Phaonia tiefii. The sequence goes on from OZ008370.1 coordinate 62,666,091, forward strand.
TTACTTATTTCTCTCTTTTGTGGCAAACAAATGGTGGTATACCATTTCGAATTGGCCGTTCTACGTTGCTGTAATGGCACTGTGGTGCCCTTGGTTAAGTTTTTCCGTATATTGAGTAAGTCTTGTTGTAATTGGCTCACCTTGAACAAATCACACAGTCGGCTACTGTTTAGTTTCGGTCTCATGTACACTTGTACATAGTCTCGACGCGAGTCGTTTTTTTGACCGATGGCCTGACTAAGACCCGTGTTCACCTCATATGCAATATTAGCGCCCTGTAAGAGGTGTGTGTATCCAAAATATAGAACATATAGTGAATCGAAAATTTCGTCCACTTGTCCTTTGCTTGGTATTCAGTTCTATTTGATGATTTCGTGAACAAACTCAATTAAAGGGTTGTTATTATGATACTATTTCGTACAAAAACAATTGTTTGCTAATTGTTTGTTAACAAGAGCTTTGGGTTTCCATTATTTAAACAAACAGCAGTGGACCACATGCGTAAAACCAAAGGAGAGAAATTATACGAAGAGAAATTATTCATGAAATATTTGCAATATATTGCAAATGTAAAAATAGAGTTACCACCTATCTATGCAACAAAAATTTCCATTTAGAGGTAAATGACAACATTTCCTTCCAAAATTTTGCAAGTGCTGACTATAGGGCTTAAGTTCATGGAAAATTTTCAAAATTTATCTGTCAGTATTTTATTTATTTTGTCATTTATGTCTAAACCGAAAATTTTGTATATGAGAGTTAGGTGGCAACTCTTTGATTCTTAACCTGCAAATATTTCATTAGTAACTCCTCGTCACATTTTAACGCATATGTTTTATCTTTTGATTGGTAAAATAATCGAAGTTCCAAAATTCCGGTTCCAAACAATTGATGCCATACGAAATAACTTTGGCGTAACAACCCTGTGATTGGTTTGCCTACGAAATTTACGCAGAGAGCTCAGTACCAAACAAATGGAAACTGAGCGAAATTTTCGGTTCATGCAATTTATTTTATTTTTTATCACGTACTTCTTATGGCAACGAAAATTTTATAAAAATTTAATACCAGGCTTTATGAGTTATCCAACGCGAAGATATCTTTGACGACCAAATGTTAATTGTATGGCAATACCAGTAAGGCCCATTATATGTCATATGACGATTTTGCATTAGTGTATTGTGTTACCATACTGTTTAGTTTCGGTCTGTGTTACCATACTGTCGGTATTATAGCAATTGTTTTCTGACTATCCCATGTGATAATTGACAGGGTAAACCAGTGTAGTTGAAAAACAGACATCAATACAACAATCTCTATTTTACGAGGGAGTTTTCATTATTGTTTATAGACGCAGATAGATTTATTCGAAAATAAAAAATATTAATAATAATAATTAATAATAATAACACTACGCATTTTTTATTTCTAGGTCGAAAGTTTATTTTATCGCCAAATGAATGTGACACCTCTTTGAACAAATGTTTAAGAAATAATTTTAAATATAAATTACAAACTCAAAAAGCGGAAGGAATGACCGACGAATCGGGGCTATAAAAGTTAAAAATCTACAAAATATTTAAAAATAAATTTTTAATTTATATTAAAAATTATTTCTTTAACTTTGGCTCAAAAATGTGTCACAATAGTAAAACACAATTTCGACCAACTGAAAAATGAACTGAACTGAACTGAAAAATGCTTTGGAGGATTCAATACACTCATACAGAGCTATCATTCGGTGAAAGAATTGTCCACCTCCTAGAAACGCTGTTGAACACATAAATTACTCACTGTCTTCAATAGCACATCCACTAATCCGTTGAGTCATCACGTAAGACTTTCGACAAAACGTTGTTCTTTCATTCATAGGCAATTGCTTGGCTTTTCGTAGTTTTAAATAAAATGTATACAACCGTTTCCAAGACCGGAATCATTTTCCGGTGCGCTTCAAATCCTTTCATCATCCACAAGTGACCGAGTTGAATATCAACGTTACAAATATGTTACGTGCCTTAAATTATATACAACAAAATGAGAAACTAATTATTATTTATTTTGGCCAAGATCCACGTATTAGTATATCTTTAGATGTTATCATCGCGGCAGACATGTTGTCTTCTACTTTTTCATCTCTTTCAAAAACTCAATCAAATGTTCCGTCCGGGTTCGTTTTATTGTCATTTGTTATTATAAGCTGAATGGAACATGTCTGCTAGACACATTTAATGTTACACAATCACGAATATCTCCGATGTATAAATTTATGTAAACCTCATCAGTGAATTCTCTCAGTGTATACGTTAGCGTATGTTTATATTTCTTCTATTTCATATTCAAAACACGTCCGAGTTTAACTTTTTCCCCCATTTTCAATTCACGTGTTTAAAGTTAATTTTGTTCTCTATTTCATTCCATCATTGTGGACGAGGTTGGCCCAGGTGCCGGTGTTGTTGGAAACGGATGGGTAGCGCCTGTTGTTAATTCACTAGACAGTTGTGAATGCGTGTAAATAATATGGCATCATGTTCATGAAACTTTTTATGTTTAACTTTCAAGGTTAATTCTTGTTTATTTTCTTCTCTTCTGGAAACATGATCTATGCCAATATGTTGAGAGAGGCCCTGTACAATAAACAGAAACGAAGTAAACAAATTTCAAGATAAACTGAGAATATGATTGACATTCGCTACATGAAGTATAAAGTATAGTAAAGTAATTTCAATTATAAGTAAATAAGGTAAATAATTTCAAATATCTGATGACCGGTTTACAAGTGGGTAGATAACTATCGGATTACTTAATCCCAATTTAGTATAGTTAATTATGCAGTTTGTTTTTGAGTAACGAGTACAAGTAGGTTTTCATCTTGTTATTCAATATCGCAACACTTGAACTCTTAGGCCCAATTTTTGAGTGGAAAATCATCTTTGGTCAACAATCAAACATAATTTAAACTCGGAATTAATTTTTTATGTTAATAGTTGATTGTTGTTTAAACAACCAAAGTTGGGCATTTAAACTATGATCAAGTGACCACAAGTGACCACAACAAGAACCAAAGCTTCTTTAATTGTTAAAGTGACCATCTTAATTGAAATACTAATAAAAACGTATCATTTAACTCGTAGTGCTGTTAGAACATCATTTCTGCTGATATATTTTCCAATTTCATTAAATATTTTGTATTTTATCACTTCACTTTTCTTTGAAAATGGCGTCAGCTTGGTACATTATAACGATTAGCCGATAAATGTATGAATACCGGTTATTTCTTGTAGCATTTGTCACTGTTGCCATATAGGTAGTATGATTATTTGTCATTGCACTGAGAGACTCTTTTCGTATTTACAGTCAGTTCAAACATAAATCAAAATCGACGGATTAAAAAATTAAAATAACCACTCAAAAGTTGGGCCATATTGGGACAAAACATCCACCATAATAAAGGAAACACCCCAAAAGGTCGCATGTGAAATAAGAAATATTTTCAGAAACTTACGATTCCCTTATTAATAATGAGAAACGCAATTCGTTTTGCAACCACAGTTTAACTATAAATACATTTAAACAGACTAAACAAATTAAAACAATTCAATTAAGTAAGAATGCCGTTATTTTCTGCCGGCCCTTAAATACTTTACCATCTAATATGGATGCAATTTAAAATCTTTTAAGTAACATTTCTCAAGAAAATTAGTCGGTTTTTTGCTATTAACCGTGTGCGGGTTTTTAAAAAAAATAATTTTCGAACAAGCTGAAAACTGGTTATTTGACGTCGGTTAACTGGTTAACGGTGAAAAAATTAATAATAAATTATATGATTTTCGAATTTGAATGAAATTTTGGATTAATAAATATCATTTCTATTTTCAAATATGATTTTATGCTTCAATAACTTCTAAGTGATATTTTCAAACAATTTTTTTGTTCAAATTTCAAAATTATTTTACGATTTGAATAAGAATTTTTATTCAAATTTCATAATGTAAATTATTTTACAATTAATGTTTTGAACTTAATAAGATTTTCATACATGAAAGTCAATTCCAAATTTTGGAATTTCAATCAGTATAATATGAACTACCAAACCCGGCAGACTTCGTCCTGCCAAAAAAGAGACTTAATTAAAATATATATTTAAAAAAGCAAGCAAATTAAATAAAATTTCACCACCAATGTAAATTCACCAGTTAAAATGATGCCACTGCCGCCGGTAGATGGAGGGATTAAGGATTAATCAAATCCGGTTTAAATCACTGTTGGAATTAACTTTTGCTAAATTTTAATGCTTCGCACTTGGTGTATGGTGGTGTATCGCACTTGACTGTGCGACCTTTAGTTTAGGAGGAGAAGCGGTTACAATAATTACACTATAAATACCTTAGAGTAATATATATATAGATTTGAATATAACTTTTAAATTTTATATCAAAACTCGCATTCCAAATTGGAATATGATTTAAATTTTAATGTAAAGTTAAAACGTGATTGTCAAATTTAAATAGAGTTGTAAAATGTTGAGTTGAGTATAAGAATATATAAATAAATGGTTTCACATTCATCTCATTAGGGAATTGGGGAGACCATCTCACAACCAGCGAGCTTGTGCGCTTTCTAATTTTTTATACTCACTGATTGGGGCCTACAGTTTTTACACCGATTCCGAACGGTATTTTGAAGAGCTTTTACCAGGGCGGATCAATTACTCCGTAATTATTCGAACTTCCCTAGTAGCTACATAAAATGCAACACTGCCCCCATCAAGTACCACCTGTTAGTAGACTACTGTCAAATTTTGAGCACGTTCCGTCATTTACTTTGCGTTTAACAGGTGTTCAAAACAGACAGCATCGTGAATTTTTTTAAAAATGGAAAAAAGTGAATTTCGATTGCTAACTGAACATTATTTTTTGGAAAAAAAACCGTGAATCAAACCAAGGAAAATCTTGATAAATACTATGGGGACTCTGCACCATCGATTTCAATGGTAAAAAATTGGTTTGCTGGCTTTAGTTGTGGCCGCACAAGTACAAATGATGCTGAACGTTCAGGACGGCCAATTGAGGTCAAAATAGATCAATAAATGGTTTCCCATTACAACCCATGCAGGAATTGGGGAGAGCTTCTCACAGCCAGGGAGCTGTGCGCTTTATAGTTTTGTACTCACTGATTGGGACCTATAGTTTTACACCGGTTCCGAACGGTATTTTGAGAGGCTTTTGAGGTCAATACACCCGAAAACGTCGACGAAATCCATGATATGGTGTTGGCGATCGAAGAGTAAATGTGTATGAGATTGTTGATGTCATATGCATTTCATATGGCAGTGTGGTTTCGATTTTAAATGATCAGTTGGGTTTAAGAAAGCTGTGCCACGTTTGCTCTCAGTTGACCATAAACGTACACGTGTGATAACTTCAAAGGAATGTTTGGAGTTGTTTAATTGGGCTACGAATTGGTACCTCATCCGCCATATTCTCTGGATTTTGTCCCCATAGAATATTTCCAAAGCTAAAGAAATGGCTCGGTGGAAAGAGATTTAGCTCCAACGATGAAATTATTGATCAAACAAATGCCTATTTTATGGACCTCGACAAATCCTAATTTGTGGAAGGGATACAAAAATTGATGAAACGTTGTACTAAGTGTATTGGGCTAAAAGGAGATTATGTTGAAAAATAATTTTTTTTTTGTCAAAAAAAACTGTGTTTTTTTCAAAAAGTCAGGGACTTGTTGATCCGCCCTCGTATCATGGCTACATACTATACCCCGCCGAAAAAAATTTAAGGTGGTCAGAGCAGGGATCGAACCCGCTTTCTCATGTACAAGAGACGCGCACACCAGCCATTGCCCCAACGACGGCGCAATAAGAAAGTATAAGAAACGGTCGTTAAAAAAATGTATTGGAAATGCTACCTGTGTAACTTAATTTAAAACAAAAACTTGGAAAACTCGGTTCCACCGGGATAAAATAGTCTAGTGATACCTCTAAATTGTTTTCATAGTGATTATCGGGGAATATTGCGATATTCTCCCGGCAGAGAAAACTTCCTCAATACGAAAATGATTATTGCCGCAATAAAATTTTTTTACCGGGTTTTAAAAAATTCCGGTTTTATGGACACTCTAATTGTAGTTCAGCAAACATTGCAAATATTGCGACGTTATCGCCATTATATTGCCTGGAATAAAAATTGAATTGCGGCCATAATCATATTCGTATTGCGGAAGTTTCCCCCGTATGAAGGGATTAGGGAGAGTTTGTCACAACCAGTGAGGTGTGCGCGTTCTAGTTTTACACTCACTGATTGGGACCTACAGTTTTACACCGGTTCCGAACGGTATTTTGAGAAAGTTTTTGATGGCTAAATACTCGATAGTGTCGCCGTCATTAAGCGAGGGACCGCCGTCGAAAGAAATTTAATATGGCCAGGGGAGGGATCGAATCCACGTTGTCGTGCACAAGAGTTGCGCACACTACTACTGCACCACCGAATTGAAAATTTGAAAACTCCAATCCATGTTCATTATCGGGAACTATTTTTCTTGCCTCTCCACATAATTGATTTGTATATCTCGCTTACGGTACGGTAGCTTCTCCCGAACTACTTGGTTCACTCTTTTGAGACAACAAATAGCGGAGGCTATTATATCTAACGCGATAATAACTCCTATCGGTGGTGCAATTGTTAGTGCGCGGCAGTCTTGTACATGCGAACGTGGGTTCGATCCCTGATTTGACCACTTTAAATTGCTTTCGACGACGGCCGATTCGCTTAGGGCCGGCGACACTATCGAGTTATAAGGCATGATAAAGCTTCTTAAATAACGGTTCAGAACCGGAGTAATATAGACGGACCCAATCATTAAGTGTAAAACAAGAAAGCGCGCACCTCACTGATTGTGGGCGGGATGTGGGATGTAATAGGGAACATATTTATTTATTTATTTAACAATCCTTCCCAGCCCTGTTTATAAGCGGTATTTATCGTGGCTTTTTTATATATATATCGCCGTCATCCAAGTGAAATCAATAAGCCAATGCGAGTTACTGTCATTCAATTTGTTCTATTTTGCTGTTTCTTCTCCCACACAGCCATTGAGTTATAAATTTAGAAGTTTGTCCACAGACCTCTTACTATACTCCTACGGAGAACTTAATTAAAAGTGGACTTAGTGGACTTAATTAAAAACATCCAAAAATGTACTTAGTGGATTTAACTTGTAAGCCGACAATATTAGAATTTCATGTTATTCAATCAAGTGCAACTGAAAATTTTACACACAAAAAATCCGAAAATATTTTTGTTTTGTAAATTCAGATTTGTATATTACGCTCCTGTTTATACTTGAATGCAAATATTCATAAAAAAACAATCGAGAAAACCATAGGGTAATAGGATATAGAGTAGAAATTTGTCTCAGTAAATTTACGAAGTTTCGTGTTGTTGCAGATGGGCGTTGCATGTTGGAAAGTATTGCTTTAATAATACCAGATAGAGGCAATGGCCCAAATCAACCAACAACAAAAGAACAACGGTCACATATACATATACATATACATATATTTACTAACAATAAAAGATAATAAAAAAGCCCAAAATTCGTTTAAATTCCACAGTTTTTCATCAAAATGAAATGAAAAATTTAAGTCAAAAATTTTTGTAATTCCACCTGGTGTAAACTAACTTACATCAAACAACTCTCTATCACACCGACCGTAGCACGAAGAGTATGTAATAAAACATGAGATGAGAAAAATGGCAACTCTAGGTGACATTACTCTATGGTAAAAGAATTATTATTATTTTGCTGTATAACCAGATTCTTTGAGTGTGTAAGCATATTTCGGGATAGCGAAAGCCAAAGTAGATAGACATGACATTTATTGTGAATGAAGTTGCACTTTCCATCCAACTTTAGGTAGAACGCTTAATTTTCCCAAACATGTCATTTCAGTTACCATTAATGTTTGATAAAAACAATCATCCCCCGTTTATTGATAACATGCGGTCACTGACAAATAAAAGTATGCCAAGTTGCCTGCTACTAGATGTGTCCTTTACGAGGGATCATCTAAAGTATTATTGACAGGTTTGCCTTAAATTTTGACGTTTTTTCCAAGATTTTTCTATTCATTTTCTTACTTTGACTTGTGCCATTACGTCCACCAACCAGCGCCCAACCGACTTTACATTCCCACTGACCTTTGAACGTAATCTGCTAAATTCACTCCTTTGGTCGGATGAGAAAAGCATATTTGTGGCGGCAATATTCTTATGCTAGCTAGTCTCGGTCATGTAAAAGGGATTATGTAACTACGGCCTCGTCCTGTTTAAGTCATATAATGTGTACCGTTATATACACCCCTAAACGAGAGAAGATGCGGGCGTGTACGAAAGATGTGCACAAAAACTTGATTATGTACACAACAATATTGACAGGCATCAGGGAATGAAAACGATGGGGATGTCAGTGGAAGTGGCTGCCATTTAAGAAGTCTAAAGGAAATTGAATGAAAGCATCACTATAAAAAGAGGAAGTGATGATAACTTTATGTTTAATATGAAGGAAGCGGGATAGTTGGGGTACCAAATGAAATACGACTTCAACGATTGCCTCTTTTGAAAACGTCAGAAAGAAAGTGACAGCCATCAATTGTACAAAAGCCGGGAAATCGAAACGAAATTGTTCTATCAACAGTGTGACAGAATAAGATTGTGGGTTTAACGACTTTTTCAATTTGCCGAAATATTGCACGAACACACCAAATTTGAAATTTGGACAACATAGTTTACGAAATTTGATACCATCTGATTAATGGGGTCCCTGTCTATATACTTATGTTTAGATCCATTTCATGATTCTTAGGTAACATGTGGACTCAAAATGGATATGGTTCATACACGTCAGTGTATCTGGGTTGTAACGGAAATGTAAGCTATGTACATATTTCAACGATAAAACAACATTGTAGTTAACGTAACGTCTAATTTTCGATGAATGAAGATCAATCCGTCTCCGCTTGTCAGTCTATAAGAAAGCACCGCTTTATTGTACGCCTATTTCAAAACAACTTCTATAGTATATGTAGAATTTTTTACTTTACTAATGACATCGACAAGTTTGTAGTCGACTTCTGTCTGCCACATAAAACGTGGTTTGGTCCCACTGTGCATACAGCCCAACAATTGAATAAGCTTACAATCTTAATGGTTGGGAGCTGTCAATAACACTTTAGGGCACAGTAAATACAAGGAATTAAAATAATACATTCAGCATTGTACATTTTAATCTCAATCATCGACGCAAAGGACAACATTCAAATCGCACGCAGGAAAATCCGTCTTCATCGTCGAGCTCTATTCACCCCAAAAGGAAATGTGCCATATCGATGTAAACCGCTTTTAAAGTATGACGGAAAATATCGATTTGATTGGAAAATGCAAACAAACAGAAAACAAAACGGTATAAAATATTGAAGTGGTGAAAAAAAAGTTGAATTAAAAGCTATAAATTCATATCACGATGTGGAGTCATGTCTCTAGTGATTTGAAATCTGTGCAAATTCTCATATTAATGCCATTTTATGCCATGTTCAACATACGATATACTCACACATATAGTATCCTTTACCAGATTGTTTTTGTATTCACAAGCGATTTTGTGGTTGCAATATATTCTTGCGGATATAACGTATGGGTGCTTACACTGTATTTCAAATAGATAGAAAATAAATGCAGTAAGGGTTTCTAAACCTGAAAATTCAACAGTATGAAACTCGCATTGCTTAACCTGCTGTCACGAGATGTACACACCAATACTCTGCATTCCTCTATTTTGGCGACCTCATTATTTTCTTCGGAACACAACGAAATTGTATGGCAACTCTGTGAAGGGATAAACCTGTTAGAGGAAACACTTTAAAACCGTGCTCGTGTTGAAATGTGAGGTTTGTTCTCTTCGATTCAATTCATATTTATGAAACATTCTTTATTCAAAATTCTTCGTTAATCCTCAGATATTCTTCATAACTTTCAAAGATATAATAAAAAGTTGTCATAAAAGATTTACGAATTTGTGCAACGTATTCATATTAAAGTTTAATTGATTTGAAATTTCGGTTTCTAGTACTTGGATGCGACCAGCATTTTCCGAGCACTTGTATACTAAAGAATTCTCGTTGTGTTTAGAGTTGTCTTTACATTTAGCACTATCTGGCAGGAATAATAAACATGCATTCTAATAGTATAACCACAATCAGGGCGATACCGTTGGCGTCAGTTCTAAATACGTTGTCGATAAACGCAACCAATTGGCGTCAAAATGTGTCACCCTTGTTTACTTTTTAATTTTTGATCACTAAAAAAACACACAGCAATATCAGCAATCCCGCCGGCGGAAGTCATGACCTTGGAGGCCTGAAATCATGACCAAAGGGGCCTTCTTTAAAATACGGAAAGCTTTCCCTACACATTACCTCCTCCTTTCTTTTTAACAGTGCGTGAGATTGGAAGGCAAGGCCTTCCTTTCCCATTGCCTAAAAAAGGCCTTAGAAGGCATGCAAAGAGGAAGGCCTTACAAGAGAGTTACTTAAATTTATTTTTGTTAATCAAAAATAAAATTAAAATAATTTATAATAATAATTTTATCACAAAATCATTATCCACTTCTACATATTTATTTATAAGTATGTATGTATCTATCCTAGAAAGTTTTGCCACGTCCAACTTCAAATTAAAAATTTTAAAAATGCCCTGAAAAATATTAAATAATAAATATAATTTTAAAATTTGTATGAAATTTTCCAATTAAATAACGGTTAAAAAGAATCGGAAAAGAAATTTCTCAAAATTGTAAAAATCTGCTTCATGGTTATAAAAAAATAAATAAATGGTTTCCCATTACATCCCATGAAGGGACTGGGGAGAACTTCTCACAATCACTGAGCTGTGCGCTTTCCAGTTTTCACTCACTGATTGGGACCTACAGTTTTACACCGATTCCGAACGGTAATTTGAGAAGCTTTTTCATGGCTAGATACTCGGTAGTGTCGCCGTCACTATGCGAGGTGACCGCCGCCGCAAGAAAATTTGTAGGTGGTCAGAGCCGGGTTCGAACCCAGGATCTCATGTACAAGAGTCGCGCACACTAACCATTGCACCACCGACGGCTTCATGGTTATATCTGATGGAAAAATGCATTCCGTAGGCCTTATTTTAAGAAGGCATTACAAAAGAACCATTCCGCTTGCCTCATTTGTGGAAGGGCTTGCGACTTCCGCCGCTGGGATTATTCTTGAATTTCTATTTCCTATAGGCCGGAAGGACGAAAATTGTACCGTCCTATAAAATAAAAATTTAAATTTTTTTTAGAAATTTGAAATAATTTAATTTCAATTGTCAGAAAAATAGAAAAAAGTTTTTCAACACAGTAATTTTTGTACTCAGATAGCAACAATCAGCCATCTTGACGCCAAGGTAATCAAAAGAATTATAATTGTTGCCGTCTGCGCCACAAGCGACTTCAAACGCCAGCTCTTGTTCTTCTTCCATAAGAATACGTGTAATTTCAGCGCCTACGTTATCGGTCCGGTTGTGTTCGTACACTAATTCTACGACAGGTTTTATAAAGGCTGTGCAAATGTTTATTAGATTTAGATTCTATGAAGAAATTTCATCTTTTTCAATTTTCAAATCTACACAGATGTTGTGAACCAATTTCATAGAATCGATGATATTATTGCATAGATATTATGAAAAAATTGCATAGACTTCATTTCCCAGAATCTACGAAAATGTATCATAGAGCTAATGAAGTATATCTTTCACTGAAAACTAACGAAGGAATTCACAGAATCTATGAAGGATTTTAGAATATTTATGAACAATATTTTTTCAGTGTATGCACTTTTTCAATAATTGATGAGAACTTTTTTTGTGAAAAAATACTGTGGGTCAAAAAACTAGAAGAATGTTTTACAATTTGCAAATAACTTAAATGTAGTTATTACCTACTATTGTTTCAACACAGATTCATCAACCCAACTTTAATTGTAGTAAACGTGAATTAAGTCGCTTGATTAGTAAAAACCGTAAATTATTGGTTATTTAGTCTGTGAAATATCATTGCAGTTTAATCTATATACAGGGTTGTTCAAATAGAAGTAACTTTTTAAAAATGAAATAAATTTAACTAAACGAAATTCCTTTTGGTAGATTATGGCTTTAGTAGAAATGACAAATATGTTCATTATCATTCATGTAACTGCCACGGAAGGCTGCGCGGTAGGTCATCCTGTCAGTTCCATTTTCCAAAACATTGTTGACGGTTTCTGGTTCTATTTCACGAATGGCTCGGACGACATTAGCCTTAAAGGTGGGGATCGTGTCTGGATTATTCGCATAGCATCGCTCTATAGCGGCACCAGAGAATAAAAAGTCTAAAGGCGTCAAATGGCAATCCGAGGCGGCCATGTCACACAGCTTTTCGATTATTCGATAAGATGTACGACATGGTGCATGCGTCTTCCTGCTAAAACCAAATATTATCCAAGTTCATAGCTTTCATTTCAGTCCATAAAAAGCCCGTACTCATGGCTCTGTAGCGCTCGCTGGTGACTGAAGTGGCGTTTCACACCACCACTCCAAAATCCACATCAAACTCTCACTCTCCGGGTATCCATAAACAAAGGAAAGGAATATGCATATCGGCGGCATGTAATATCGCCCAAGAGAAAAATGACCCATCAATTTTATGAAGAATCGTCAAATTTCATAGTTGAAAATTCACAATTTAAATTGGAAATATGAAAAAATGCAGCATGAGCCAGAAGAAATATGAAAAATCACCCAAAAATATTGGGAAACTTTCCACAAAAAATGGCTCAAATTAATTTGGCAAATTTTGATATGAAGAATAGCCCAAAATTATGGTGAGAATGAAATAAAAAATACATGTAGGATTCCAAAGCTCCAATTTTTGAAAAAGATTGTATCTCAGTCGTTTATAGTCAGACTTGGCTACAATTGGCATCGCCAGATAGATCTTCATGAAGTCCAGACGTGAAAATTAATAAAATGTGAAAAATTATTTCGAAGAAGTACCGCGAGAAATCGTCCGATTTTTTCGAAATAATTTTTCATATTTTGTTTTAGCGAGCGCCGCTAAAGTAAATTCACTTTAAAAATATTATGCTGTTCTTGAAAATAATTTTAGTGAGTTTCTGTAGCGCCGCAGTTGCAAGAAATAGTTGTTTCATATTGAATTGAATTGCAAGCGAAAAATTACTTCTCCAGTCCAACTTATTCGAAATAATTTCTCATATTTTGTTTTAGTGAGTGCCACTGAAACCTGATCCTGATTTTGGTGGCCACGATTTTTAAAGGTTTTTGGTTTTATACAAACATTACTCGACACTAAAAAGTCACCTCACGAATTACACGATTAGTACTAGAATGTATAGTAATTCTTATTACCATTCTTGGATTTTAATTTGTATAATTGTTTTCAATTTTTTATATATAATACATATGTATATTTGAATTTATTTTTTTTTGCCACACAAAAATTCATATTCAATATTTTCCATTGTATAAGTACTTATAAATACAGTACATACTCGATTACCGCAACTCTCGTTATGCGAAACTCCTCGCTTATCGCAACACCTAAGTCAAAAGCACAAGAGGCTCAGTGCACATAATTTTTAAAAAAATTCACCTCAGTAAATATTTTAATAAAATTTTTCTGTTATTAATGCTCAGTTTCACAGTTGAAAATTCTCAATTTACATTGACTTTCAATGCCCGACTTTTGTCATTTAAATGTCATTTAATATGAAAATTTTGGGTAAGCTTTTAAATGACGAGTATGAAACTCGTCCGAAGTCTTTTTGCATTATTTCTCAGAACACTTACTTAGACAGTGGCTGACAACCCAGGAGGGTCAGCGGCTATTCATAAGTATTACCAATATCTCGGGTATTTTCAGCGTCTTGGTCGCCCTATTCGTCGATGTCCTTCGAGTACGCCTTCGATTCATTTAACTACATCGATGTCAGGATACAGTTCATAAGGTTCGTGGTTAAAATGTCCTCGGCACTGCGCATTGTCTATTATGGGACCATATATTTTACGTAGCATTTAGCAACTCCGAGGGGTGTTTCTTCGTCAGCATGCAGTATGGTATAGCTGGTGCTTCGTTTCTCGTGACACGGCTTTATCACTGAAGTGCATGGTACGAGTACTACGTGGACTTCAATACGATGCTTTCACTGCCGTCTTGTTGTACAGAATGATCTCGTTTTGTAATGAAATAAATGATCACAATTGAAGAACCAGGAAAACGTAAACAACCCAAAATGTAGGTGGTTGCTAAGAGCCTTTTTGCGTATCAACAATTATGAAATATTGGGTAATTTTGCATATTTAATTTTATAAGAAATTTTTTTTGAGCAATTTTTCATAAATTTTTTTAGACGATTTTTCTTTGCCCGATGCATATCTAGGTATTCTTATTTAATATTCTTTGGGAAGGAATAAGTTGGTTATGAATTTAATGATAATGTATTCAATTAACGTGAGTTTTGTTTTAAATGAAAAAAAGGATATTTTTAAATAGAAATTTTATCCGTCAGTTGGATCTAACAAAACATTGTGGTTGTCAGTGTGTATTGAATTTTAAATTGTTAGCTCTCGGTTAGTTCTAACCACACATAGTGATAATAGCCGCAGTTGTGACAAATGTTGTTTGTGAAATTAAATGTTATTAATTTTGCAACGAACGAGTTTGTTATCAACTAAGTTCATAGTTACAAATGGGAAGCGTAGTAGACTTCTGTTTTTTTTTTTTAAATCAACTGTGTATTTGTATTTAACTGTGTATTTAAGTAGTTATATCGGTGTACATAATATACAAGAATGGGCAACAAGTTCTAACATCTTACTTCTACTTTGTTCGCCCTACAAATGACATTTAATTGCCATAATTTTTCATAACTTTTTTTTTATACAAAAACATCCTGGGCGCTATAATTTATCATTAATAACTGCTTTCCACACACCATGCGTAAATAAAAATCCTTAGCCGTGAACGCCACCATATACATTTCGTGTATGTACGTACGTACGCTCATAGTTATCATCTACAGGTCTTTACAGTCTTATATTTCATGAGTTTTTACACCCCACTCCAAACAAAGCGCGTGTGCGGGAATGTAAAAACAATGTTTTTACTCCAAGTGATAAGCAGATTACGTTTGTCTGTGGTGCAAGGAAGAAATTGGGACAAACATAAATCACTAAGTTCGTTTTCTTTTAAAGCAAAAAATATTTAATTTTACAATTTCGATGAATTTTAGTATGCATTCATTTGAGAAAATTGATTTAGGGTCCCAACCAAATCAATCCTATGAAATTATATAAATTAAAACCCTCGTACTCGGGTTTGGTGTACCTAAGAAATGTTTTTTGTACAGCCCCAAATACATCCCATCTTTGTACCAGAGCTACCAATTTTATAACTGCCTGAGATGACATGTTCGATGGTATATTTTAAAACAAAATACTTTTTTCGTGTTTTAAGCATAAGATCGTAAACACAGTGCAACAGAAATCTCGTGTTTGGCGATTTCGTTTAATCAAACATCTGATTTTGAATAAAATAAACAGCTGGAAAAAAATTACCCCCATTGGTGGGGAGAGCTTCTCATAACCAGAGAGCTGAGCGCGTTCTAGTTTTACGGTATTTTGAGAAGCTTTTTCATAGCTAAGTACTCGATAGTGTCGCCGTCACTAAACGAGGAAAAAGAAACGTAAAGTGGTCTGAGCCGGGATCGAGCCCACGTATTCATGCACAAGAGCCGCGCACACTACCATTGCACCATCGACGGTCGAATCAGCTGTTAACTTATTCAAAATTTCCGAATGAGAGGATCCTGCTGCAGGTGAATGCATTATATAGTAAATTATACATAGGGGCTCATTTGGCTTCATTTCACACACTATTTGACATTCGACAGGCTCGACGCAAATTGACTTACACCAGATGAAGTTGCAAAAACAGTTGACTTAAGTTTTTCCCATCGTTTTGGTCTAGAGTTTGACACAAATTTAGAGTTTGTCACCAAGGAATTTACACATTATCTCAAGCGACTCTTCAGATTGGAAAAACCAAATGTAGATTGTACTGTACATTCGAAAAGAGTTCGAAAAAATGTATCTGAGAGCCAAATAAAATAATCCTTTATACGACGCGAGGCCAGCGTTGGTCCTACCCTACAGGATACCAATATTAGGCTCGGTCCACTATGCAGAAAGCTTTATCCAGTGTCTGAAATGCTGGCTTAAACATAAAAACTGCATACTGTCTTTTCCTTTGTCCCATATTTTATTCAGCAAAATACAAAGAAAATTAAAAGCAACATGTTGTTAGCAACCAAGCACAGAGGAAATATGTAAAAAAGAAAGGAAATCATTTGCTTCATCTAACGGGTCAGTTGGTTTTTGTTTGAGCAGTCAAGCAAAGCAGTTGCTTTTCACAGAATTGCTGTTGCTGCAAATAGTCAATTGTTGTTTATACTACTTTACTTACTTTGTTGCTTTTACTTATTTTATTTACATTTTATTTTCGTAGTCGAAAAATGTGTCGGTGCTTGAAATCATTATTATTATTTATTAAATGATTTCTAGTGCAGATTGTATTGTTATTTTACTTTAAAAAAGATTCGCTTCTTTTTTTTGTTTAAACGAGGTGTCATAATTTTAAATTATTACCATAAAAAATTTGAACAAAACTGAATTACTGAAACAATTTTCAAGCCTCGCCACAGTTTTCAAACTTTGCTTTCGATTGCGAAATCTACAAGGCAAAGAAGATAATCAAATGCAAAGATTAAACAACAGCTGACTGCTTGCGGCAACAGCGATTTCTGCGAAAAACCATTGTTTGGCTTTTCTGCGTAGTTGGACGAGGGGTATAATTTCCTTTCTATTTTTTTTGCATTTGCTGTTTGCTCTTGCTGATTTATTATTCTTTGTCGTAGATACACTATTACAATTCCACGCACCATTTGAAATGATGCAAATTGTCATGTTTTTGTCACGAGTTGTGACTTCGCTCGTATCTAGGCCCACGTGAGCCGAAAAATACTAAAAGGAATGGGTACTAATGAGACAACATTCATCGTTCAATAAAGAAACCGTTGGAGTTTTTATGCAGTTTTTAGCGTTCTTTGGCAAAGTTTCCAACCTTACATAATTGTTTTCAGCGAATTATATTGGGTTATCCTACAAAATATCGCTACAATTTACCTTTTGAACAGCGAAAGGAATTATTATTTTTCCCTTTGTTTAATAGAAAAAATAATTTGCTTGTGGCAACACAAGTGTTCGGCTGTAGCCACGGAATTGTTAATAAATTCGATTGTTGTAATCGAATTTTCTTTCGTAATAGAATTCCTGAAAAATTCGACTGTGGACGCCAAAATAATGAAACAATTCTGACAATACAAAGTAAATAGTAAGTGCGTTTTTCATAACCGAATCAACTGTAGAATGAAGTTGTCCCAAACGAATTTAAGTTCTAGCGACTAAATTCAGTTGTGGAAGCCACACAGTAGTTGCGAAAACCTCAATTCAGTTGTGGCAAACGCAGTACGTCTGCAGCAAAGGAAGTTTTGTTTGATACAGCCTCTTTTCAACAAAATAGTTCTGTGAGTGTATGTGGTATAGTCGAGGACCCACAACCATCGTATTTTCAAAGATGTAGACCACAATGTTGTTGATAACTTTGTAAAATATACTATGTAAGTACCAAAGTGGCATAAATGTTGGATATAACCAATACAATTGCGATATAATTCATTTGTCCCATATATGCTTAAATACGAATCATGAAATGGGGGTATTTTTTAGTTCCTATAAATGTGGAAATAGATCACTCATTTCTGCATTACTCATCTCTTTTTCGCCAAAGCAGTAATTTATTTTCATCTCTTACGAAAATGTACATTCTTCCTTTCATTAGATTAATACAACAATTTCAAGTCCTACGCATCTGGAACGCTGAGGTTTAATCTAAATTTATTTTTGGGAGACTAATCAGCCAGACTCATATCATCGTTTCCTGGAAACTTAAATGACATTCCGAGACATCAATTTTTTACTCAAACACTAAATCTTGTGTTGAAATAATATTTCAATATAAATATAAATAAACTACGAATTGTCAAATTGGGTGTTACTTAAGTCTGTAATGCAGTCGAGGGTTTTGAAAATATGGACGTTAGGTGGAATGTTTCTGAAGCTATGACTACATTTTTTCATTTCATATGCGACGGTTTTGGCAAAATTGTCCTTAAATTCTGGCATCGAACAATTCCTCAATTGGTTTTTGGTCTCGTTCTCTTAATGATCTGATTCAAGTAACACCAACATTTTATTTAAATTCGGAGCACCGTTTGTGCAATGCCAGTGTCATCAGCCAACAATGAATTTTGATGCAAGAATGTGTGTTGTCTACTCGATCAAGTAGAAATACACTTCTTATATGAAATTGAATACACACTCGAATGTTCCCATTCCGATTTCGTTACCATTTGTATGAAACAAGATATTTTTGTATTTTTGCCAAGGACGCACACACAACGCTTGGTGAGGTTAGTTTGGTTAGTTAGTTACGACTGTTCTCGAGTACGAGTTACACAAGTGCCATATTGGTTTTAGGAGTGCACGTTCCAAGTATAAATCAATATTATTTATTACTTGTTTTGGTTTTCTTGCTTTGCTTTACGCCATGTTGGTGGTTGAATCTTTTCCATACTTTTACCAGTGGTAGAATGGGAAATGTCTTAATAGGAACAATTTCAGGATTTCTTGAGACAAGAGGTTAATTATTGCACCGCAAATACTTGATGTAAACCTGACATTAAAGTTGGGCCCATCTCGTTCGTTACTTCTCGAACTCGAGTAAACAAGACTCCCCACTGTGGGGTATAAAAAAATAAAAGGACCAAAGTTAGGGATTTAAATCGTTCAATTTATAAATGTTAATGAAAATGTGTATTATTGTGTTGCTTGGATGCAAACATAACGTGTTTGTAGCTTGTGGCAAATATAGTATACTTGTGTCCAAAGACATTGTGTTTTCTATTCAATATAACATGTTTGGGACACAATGATTAATGGGTTATAATATATGTATTTGTGATCCAAATGTGGCTTTGTTTGTTGAAAACTGCTAAAAAGAGAAACGTGACAGACAATAAAGAAACAAAAAACAGAAGATATTCAATTCAATGCTTGCAAACGCGTACATGGTTCCTGCAATATATAGCTGGGCCCATTATTTTGCAGTGTATAGCTATATTAGAATCACGTCACAAACACCAGTACTTCCTGTATCCGCACATTCATTGATAAATATGTAAAAATCACTACAGCACGGAAAAAATTTTATTCGTAGTATATATGAAACATTTTCATTAAAAATTTGTCATTAATCCTGTTTCGTAAACTTCATAGATATCATTAAATAAATACTTTTATAAATAGACTAGCTGACCCGGCAGACGTTGTCCAGCAAATTTTGTTCAAATACCGGTAGCAGGATCAGAAATAATGGATTTTTAATTTGTGGTTTGTATGGGAGGTACCACGCCCCTTTGTCCAATTGGACCGAATAGTAAATCTAGACCACCCAGGGCGCCAGCCAAACGCATACAAAAACATTTATTCAAATCGGTCCAGAGGTTTAGGAGGAGTTCAGTCACAAACACACGTGCAGTAGAATTATATATATAAAGATTATGAATTTCAGAAATATATTCGTAAAGGAGTGTCATGACAGGGTTTTCATTGATTAACTACAAATTTCATTTTGAAATCATATTAGTCAGTCACTCGGTTTCATTGGGTTCCTTTTCGGACTGTAAGGCGGTCATCAAATCCCTAGAATCAGTATATCTGAATTCAACATCCTCCAGTACTGCCGCAGATATTTACCCCATGTGGCTGCTTGGGCACAGGTACCTACTGGGGAACTGCAAGGTACCTAACAGGTTTTGTAGGAATTCGAGCGTGCTGACATGCCCCTAGCGACATATAAGCAGATCCTGCAAGAACACCCCTATATGGTGATGCAGGAGACATGGGTTAGGGGCACAGAATATGTACGCTAAAGACAAATCTGGCCCATTATGCATAGCAGGAGATCCACGAATCTTCTCTATTTTGCCAGGACCAAGCTATCAATGCTTGTTTAAGTTTTGACGGGACACTGTTTGATTGGTAGACATTCGGCGAGACGAAAGGCCAAAGAAACTGACTTCTAAAGAAGCTGCAACTATAAGGAGGAGGAAGAATCCACTGAACATCTTATTTGCAAGTGCCGGCTGCCGAATGTCTACTATAGGATCGTGCTTACTTTTAAACCTAAGAAGATCTTGAGCTTCTTGGAGCAAACTAAATGGTTCTCCGGTGGCTCTTACCCTTAATCTAGTTAGCCCGTGGTATCTCAAAGGACTAATAAGTCTAAGTGCGTCGTTGGTCGACTACCACCGAAACGCCTAACCTAACCTAATTATAATGGATACTTCAAGATTCACTCACCATTTGCCATTGGTGTGAGTCATTTGAACAGTATCCCTAGTTGGTCATGTTTTCTTTCTACGAACGTATCCCTTAATTGAATGGGGTTGGCGTAAACTAGGATATGATTAGCGAGTGCTTAATCACCCAGGAGTATTGGATCATAAATCACGTTCAACGACATTTTATAAATCTTCTTCCAAACTCATAAGGAAATGACGAGGACGACGAGTACAAATGATTTCCATTTCATGTTTTTCCTCTTCTTTGTTTTGGTTGCCAACACATGCTATATTCATAGAAGGCTGAATAGAAGCAAATTTATATCATATGTAGCGTTCGATGATGTTGTTTTTCAGATTTCCTTTAACAACAAATTGAAGTTGCACAAGTGGTTTTGGAGAGACGGATCAAAACCCGGCAAAGGAATACGTTTGATAAGTTATTATTCTAGTATCTTGAAAATTCTTCGCTGTTTTAAGTAACATTAAAAGCTGTCATTTTTCATAACTACAAGGTGGCGCAAAAGTAATCCTCCTATCAGAAAATGCTATAAATTTTGCGATTGGCCACTAATGTCAGTTCTGTTTTGACATTTGTGTAGTAAACACATGCGAAATCCACGTTAATAAAGAATGTTACGCTACACTGCTCCAGAACGCGGAATATTGCTGACTATTTATTTGACCAATAACCGGTCGGTGACTTTGGCACAACGTGAATTTCGTCGCAGATTTCCTGGCCGTCCAACGCATACTGGTGAAACACTGCGACGTTTAGCCGCCCGCCTCGAATAGACTGGCACAACACGAGATGCTGCCAGGCGTGGCAGACCCCGGAGTAGCCGTTCTGCAGAGAATATTGCTGCTGTAGCCGAGGATGTCATGGATGTGACGAGGACGGTTACTGTGAATGGTGAGCGCTACAGAGCAATGATCAACGAGTTCTTTTTGCCGCAACTTGATGAATTGGGACTGGAAAACATGTGGTTCCAACAGGACTGCACGTGCCACAACCGATATGCTGAAGGATGCATTTCCCGGGCGCCTAATCTCCCGTTTTGGCGATTTGCACTGGCCAGCAAAATCGCCTGATTTGACCGCTCCAGACTTCTTTTTCTGGGGTTTTTTGAAGTCGCGGGTTTATGTCAACAAGCCTCAGACTCTTGCAGCTCTTAAAGACAATATCCGTCAAGAATGTGAGGACGTATCGCCGGAAGTTTTGGCCAACGTGATGGAAAATGCCATAAAAAGGGCTCAAATGACAATCAACTGTGGCGGCGGCCATTTACATGACATCATATTCTCGACTTGATGTAAAAAAATTAAAAGACCAAATAAAAATAATCCACAAGAAGAATCAAAGTTTTTAATTTTTTTTAATTACAGCCAAAAAACATCGGAAGTTTACTTTTGCGCCACTTTGTACTAAACTTGAATTCTTTGTATACTGACTGGAAAAGCTTCTTCGCGTTAATGAAAATGTTCCACCATCCCAACAACTTTTGCCATCGAGGTATTTTTTAAGGTTTTATGTGAATTACTGAGCCTAAACACAACCCACTAGGGGTTTAATCACATTGAACACGACACCCCATCATATGTTGTCTTTAAATCATAAATTTGTTGTTGTGCTCAAGAATCTTTCATTCAATTCCACCACCAATTTCGCCGTAATTAAGTCAATTATCGCTCTCTATGCATATTTTCCAACTGATAAACTTTTATTTTATTTTTGGTTTTTTATATTGTGTAGTTTTGATTATAGTTTCTTCAAATTTCCATTGGACTCATTTCAAATAAATAACTGGATGAATAATTGTATTCAAATAAATAATTGTATTCTTTGACTTCTTCTTTATCATTGGTTTCAGCTGCCGCACACTTGTATTCCTTCTTTTTCAAACAGTGTGACAACAAAAAATCGAAACATGCGCGGCTGAGTTACCACGGTTTACAAAAAACGAATCCGAAACACATTCGAATATGAGTCCGTTGCGAGTTCGAGACGGATCCGAAAAATAGAACAAACGATCTGCTTTTCGTGACAAAGTGTACATCGAAGAAGGGGGTGTCTATGGCACAGCTGATCGCAAAGCTTCTAGGGCAGTGGTAGGCAAAACCGAACGCACGCACCCAAAGATATTATTTGCTTGTGTGCGGTCCCAAACGTACAGGCATAGACTAATGCCCTGCAGTAAAGGGAATCGACTCTACGTCAATGAATTCATCCACTACCACAAAAAGCCATCGATTACCTGCCAAACCACCCGCAATGCTTTTGAGCGGCGAATTTAACAAGGGGATGGCCGCTTTGGTGATGGCTCACCCTTTGAACTACCATTCGTCGATGAATTCATCGGTGACATTTCGAGACAGTGATAGCAAAGTGAAAAGAACCCAGATTCGATTCCGGGCTGGGGGTTTTTTCTGTTTATTTTTATTTTTTAATTTTTTTTTAAATAACCGATGTCGTTTTTAGCGGTTTCATGTTTGTTTCAAAACAAATTGGTCCATTTTTAGTGGTAAAATGAAAAAATTTTTCCGGCAATTCGTAATACACTTTATAGCTTCACACACGTCTTTTCTTTTTTAATGTCGAACACTTAATGACTCTTTCTCTTTCTTGCGGCCCTTCAACCAAGCTCATATTCTCAAGTGTGGGAAATGAATGATGCGCTTTTGTTTTTTTTCTATTTGCAATGTAGCATGTGTTGTTGGGGTTTTTTTTTATTTCGGTTCCCGTTACAGTTTTTTGTTTGTGTCCTATGGCACGCGTTATTTTTTTTTGGTTGTTATCGCTTTGATTCTGTGTAACTCTTTCTTGTTTGTCTCATGTGGCATGTGTTTTTGGCAACAGAATTCTTATCACAGTTTATCTAAATAATAACTAATCTGTAAAGTTAGTATTTCGTTGCAGTGTCAGTACTTTTGGAAATTTGAATAAAAATACTACAATAAATTATCTCAAGTAGCAACTTGCTTTTTTTTAAACTGAAATTTTTTATTTCAATTCAACTACAAAGTTAACAACTTAAAGCATTGGGTGAAAATAACACTATTAAATTCTTAAGATTACTTCATTAACGAATAACAATAGAAAATCTCTCGAGACACCACTTTACAGATTACCACTGAGTACTAATGTAATCGGCGATGTAGTCGATGAAAAGTTGCCAGCCACTACTTGTGAAACTGCAGGGTGCTTCTAATCGAGCATAGTTGTTGTGTAACAGTGAGTTGCCGATCGTGTGTGTGTGTGAAAAATACGATTATTGTCTGCCTTGCGAGGCTATGTGCTGGTTACCAATGTAGCAAACCAAGTTTAAATAGTGTTTGATTGATAATAATGGCAGCTAAATAATGTTTATGCTGTTTGCATCGAACGAAAATACGCATTCCTTTTTATTTCTGTCCTTATTATGTCAAACCAAAGAGTAAAGTACAAAAGCAACTCAAACTCAGTAAAATGGCCTACTTCCTCTTGTCTATTTCTCTATGAAAGAAGTGAGTTCGTCTCGAATTCGAATCGGATTCAAATGGCATCCTGGGATCGTTAAAAACGCACACACACAGCCTTTTCTCGATTGGTTAAACGCATACAACATTTTGTTCTTGCAAGTTGCCCGCCGTTCCACTTGCAATTGTATTTTCGGGGTTGTTATCGATATCGAAGCATTTGCTATTATGTTTAGAATTACAAACGTCCTCTTTTTATTTTCCCGCCCAAATTCTATATTTGTTTCCTCGATTCATGCACGTCATCAGTTTCTTTGCAGGTTTCTTGTTCCTTGCATTTTGTTTAGCTGTAGATTTTTATTTTAGTCCATTTATCACAGCAAATACTTTAATTCACACAACCATTGCTTTTTCCCATTGACCATACTTTTTAAAATATTATAGAAATTATTTTACAAACTTAATTAATTAATATAACTAATTACTTCGTTAAAATAAAGCAATTTCTTTAAATTATTACGGGGCAGAAATGCGTCTACCACTTACAGTTTTTGCACAGGAACTTATTTGAAATATATAAGTGAGCGACGACCCATTCTGACCTCTCCTCTCTTGCTAACTTCATTTTACGCTCGCCCATTTTATCGACTCCTTCTCTCTTTTCATAGAATTTAGTTTTGTTGCATTAAACAACGGGTTTGTTGCAGCGCCGAAATTGTTTCGTCAACTACTAATGTAGGCAAATCTCAACAATAAATAATAATGATAAACTAAAAGAAAGTTACAAACCAAATAACAATAGTTGTTTAAATCTCATACGCTTCCATTTTTTTAATTTGTTAACCCTTTGTTGTCTACAGTATACATTACAAATAATTATTGCAGGTACAAAACATTGGTTGCTGCAGCAACGAAGCGAAAAATAGACAAAGAAGTATGTGGAAATTTTTTCGTTGCAGCAACCAACACATTGTCAGGTGTACGAAACTTTCCTTGAGCATAAAAGCATTCAGTGTAAGCATTCATTTTAGTGTAATTTCTCTGTTACAATGCGATAGCTTATAAAAACCTGGCCCTGAGGCCAAAAGTGGTGGAAAATATGTTTATACTTTTTGGAATACAAAATTTGCAGCAGAATAATACAATGAGTACCTACCGTGTGTTTGTTGGCACAGGTTTCAACCGCTAATCACCGTCGTAACAGGATCGGATTTTTAATTATCGTTTCATCTTTCAGTTGTAAATTTGATCAAGTTTATCTTCGTACACGTCTTCGTTTTCTCGTGAAGTGGATATTGTTTGTAGTCTGAACTTGGTTGGCGTGTTTGATTTTAAATAAAATGTCATTGTTAACCCCGTCTTTTTGTAACGCAATACTAACATAATTTATCACAATTTTAAAACTAACTCCTAAAGAAAATCTACTTTAAAAATGTAAACTAAAATAAAATTTTCAGCAAATTCGATTTATTTAAATCCAATAAAATTTTTGTAGGATATTTTGAATTTGTAGGGACATACATATGTATATACCTTTCAACATCTACAGTGTCATGTATTATTTCTTCTTACTTCTGATAGAACAAAACAACAACATTTGCATTCCTTTTATAGATTCACAAATGTCTCCCAGATGATAACATATTCCAACTCGAGTGAAATGTGCTAAACGAACAAAAACCCAAAGCTATTACTCCGAAACAACAATACACATTTGTAAATTTTAGCATTTGAAGGTTCAAATTATTCCAGCTATCCCCCTCTGTTGGTCTGAGTTACGTTTATATTTCATTTCAACCGAAAATGTACAAAATTCTCTGCTTTGCGTAAAACATCTGCTCTCGGTGGTGGTAATGATCTCTTCCCATTGAACCGACAATCAACCGACAGCAACATGTGCGTACTCATACACAGATAAGATGGCGTACATATGGGTTTGTTAATCCTTGAACATATCAAGATACGCACTTAAGCGCCGCAGTTCCACTCATTGTGTGTCAGGTGTTAAAATTTAGTGACTGCTCAAAGGAATTGTAAGTACAGAATTTGATTTCGCTTGATTTTATAACATTGGCGCTCAACATCACAATTTAGTTTGTTCATGCAACAAGACATTTTCAGACGTGCTCCTCCACATTTCACTTTTCATCAAAATTGGATTTGATTAAATTGGAAATGTTGAGCTATTACAGCTCTGACAACGGAAACGACTTACATTTGTTGGGTATTTCAAATAATAGCGAATCTAGTAGCGAAGTAGTTTACATCCATAGTTTACAGTAAAGTGAATTGACACATTTTTTGTTATAAATAGATTCTGTAGGTTACATGCATCGAGAACAGTGACATATTAGGTGCTCTGGACTTTTTATCACCACCACAATCATCGTACATAACAGATGTACCCGCAATAATCATGTACCTGCTTCAATGTCACGCAGACTAAGCACCTTGTTTTATTCCTTCACTATTGGATAGCGGATTTAAATATGCGGCCTTTGTAAGTATATTAAAAGAATCATGCTACCTGCCACTTCATGCCTTACCCTGCGTCTACACGACACAAGAAAATTGACAGAGAATACGAGACAGTGGGGAAAACAGAGAGAGTAGTGTGAGTGGATTATAATTAGTAAAAATGTGAGAATTTCTTTTTACAGTCTCCGAAAAACTGTCTGGTATAAACGCAAAGTGGCTCAGGCACCACCTAGTAACCACCGGAGTGTCACCATATGTTAGCAAATAATAAAACGTTCTGAGATCGTTTTCCGTAAACATATTTCCTTTGTCCCAAAAATATTTCGTTTACTATTTAGTCTCAGGATTTACCACAAAAGTTGATAATTTTCGCGGAAATTGAAAACGTTTATGTTGTACATGTGACTTCTTTTGTTGTAAATAAATTTGTATTTACTCTAAAATTATCGTAGATTACTTTTGAGGCACATAAAGGAAACGGTTTATTATAAACGAACAACGCATACAATCACACATACAATCTTCTTTGACAGCCTTTGCGGCCGTCACTGGTGCAAGGGTAGTGTGTGGGGCTCCTATATATGAGATCGTGTATTCGATCCCTGCTCTGACCACTTTACATTTCTTTCGACGGCACTCACCTTGCTTAGTGACGGCGACACTATCGGGTATTTAGTCATGAAAAAGCTTCTCAAAATGCCACTCGGAACCGGTGTTAAACTGTAGGTCCCACGCAGTAAGTGTTAAATTAAAAGGACACAGCTCACTGATTGGGAGAATAATATTCCTTCATGGGATGTAATGATAAACCATTTTTTCTTTGAGAGAAAACAAGTTTATACAGACACTATCTCTTGAATTTATTTTCTCTTTTTTCAACGAAAACAAACAAGAAAATTGTAAAGTGCAGTTCATATTATCAGTTTCATCTGACAGTTTTATCTCGCGAAATTATCGATTTTGTTCAAACACAACGTTTACTTTGAAGTAAGATGCCGCTGTGTAAACAATTGCCGATTTGGCGCCCAACAATTATTTTCACCTTAACTTAAGGCGAAAGCAAAGAGAAGATACACACATTCACACAGTTTTTTTCGTCTTTCCACATTCAAATTTTAAAATTCAATAAAGGATTCGAATCCATTTTCGCTGGATGCTCGTTTCGATGCTTGTGAAGCATCATCTTCCACAGCGTCCAGCCCGTAAAGCCACCAAATTGCCATTTCGTTTATCATGATAGATTTTTTGAGTGTAGAGTTATTGTTTTGTGCCCCGGCAATATGTCATGCTCCCGAAATATCCCGAAATACACTACGAAATCACACTTTAATTGTAAATACAATCAATGGATCCTGATAATGACAAGACCTTTTAAATCACATTTATCACATTTCAGTTGGCCACCTAGATCACACGATTTGACGCCTCTGGTCTATTTTTGTGTGGATACGTTCATTTACTTGTTTATTACTTGTCAATTACAGCATTGGAAGGCAACATCACGCATGTTGTTAGCGAGATACCAACCTATATATTCGAAAATCTAGTTCAAAATTGGACTTCTCGAATAGATAACGGATAAACTCGCTGTGACAAAAAGGGGGACACAATGGGTAAAGAATCTGAGTTTTTTTCGGGTTTAAATAAAAAATTACATGAGGTGTTGGGGACAACCGGTTGGAATATACTAGTTAGTTAGGTGGGAATATACGCCTAAGGAAAATATACTTTAAGAAAATACACTTTTTGTAAAATGATAAACTTTTTTATAGAAACTTTTTTTTTATAGAATTTTTTTTAAAAAGTATATTTGTATGTAAGAATATGTATTATATGTTCCCGAAAAGGTATTTTTTAAAGATATGTACTTGTTTTATTAAAATTTAATGTTCTTTTTAAGAAATTTACTATTTTTAAGAAGTAGCATTCTCTAAGTGTATGCATTTTGTTAGAAAGAAGTACTTTTTTAAGAACAGACACTTTTTAAAGAAGAGGTACTCTTTTTAGGAAAAGGATATTTTTTTAAGAAAATGTACTGTAATGAAAGTACTGAAATGTACTGTAATATAAATGCAATGAAACCCTACTTATATCAAGAAAAGAAAAGAAAAGGTATTATTTTATATTTAAGAAAAGTTACTTTAAAGAAAATGTAATTTTGTAAGATAAATATTTTGTTATGGAAGATATTTTTTTTTGTAGAAATGTGTTTTTTTTTTGTCTCAAGAAAAGTTATTTTGTTTCACAAAAAAGTACTCTTTAAATAAATGGTGCTTTTTAAGGATAGGCAATTTGTTGTAAGAAAACGTACTTTTTTAAGAAAGATACTTATTTAAAAAAAATTATTTTTTTTAAGAAAGGTACTTTTTCTAAGAAAATTTACTTTCTTTAAGCAAAGGTACTTTTTTAAGATAAGGTATTTTTTTAAGAAAAGGTAAAATATAATTAGGTATTTTTTTGAGACAATTAATTTTTTTTAAGAAAATTCACTTATTTAAGAAAAACTTCTTTCACTTTGGCTTTTCTAAATTTTCTTTTTATTGGGTTCACAACTACAATATATACTAAATATTGGTTACAGACTCCACCTAGAAAACTTCCCATTTAACAAGAAATTTCCCAACATGTGTTAGTCTAGACACAAACCAAAGCAAAAATACCCAATACAGTTGATCAATATAGAAGAAAAACGGGCGCAATTTGGCATCCCTAGTAGAAGAGAACCAAAAAAAGTCGACTCGATTCACTCAAACGCATTTCTTTCCCGCGTCATAACTTGATTATTTCACACTCTTTGCATACTTTATGTAATTTTATTTAAATATGGTTAGAATTTCTATAGTTATATACAATAACATCATAAGAAAACTGCTCGTGCATTGAAATATTCAACGAAGAGAGTAAGAGAGAGCGGAGAAACGATGCGCTTCACTCGTTTTTTTGTTGGTATTCCACTCCATGAGTAAATTTTCTTCTCTATACCATAGTTGCTTTATGAGTTGATAATAGTGTTAAAAAAAGTTGGTTAATTAGGAACTTCGTTCCAAAATACACTGAAATTAGACCAAATGTTAAAATCGAGCGTGTTATTTTGTAAACGGGTGGTTCAAGTAACTTATTTTTTGATCAATGTATTTTCTTTTATTGTCTAGAAAATTATATTTTATTTTATGTAACTAATTTGTTTTGAAGATGTTAGACCGTAAATAACCTCCACTGACAACGCATATGCGACACCTGATCAGAAAAATATGCATAGTTACATGGTGGGTTGAATTCGGGATCGCCTCAATTATATTTTTAATAGACTGATTCAATTTAGTCAAATTCCTTGGTTTCGTTTTGTACACCTCTTGCTTGACATGACCCCAGGCAAAAAAATCTGGTGCAGCCAGAGCAGGTGACAGCAAGGAGAAAGTGGAAATATTGGATATTAATTTATTTGGGAATTTTCGTTGGAGGCCCGGTATAACCGGTGTGGATATGTGTGTAGTTGCTCCATCTTGCTGGAACGAAATGCTGTTGAAACAGGACACGTCTTCGGTACAGTTCTGGGTAAAAAGACTCCTTCAACAACTTTAAATAAAGGTCCCCATTGAAATTTACTGTTACACCGTTTACTGCAAAGAAGTATCGCCCTACAATGCACCTTGATTAAAATTCGCACAACACAATGATTCTTTCTGGGTGCTGATCCGTCTCATGGACTATTGCTGGATTAGTTTCAGTCTAGAGTCAGTTTGCTTGTTTACATTGCAGTTAAATCAAAATGGGCCTCATCAGCCATAAGCAAGCAAGTTATAAAGTGGCTGTCTTCATTGGCCATTTCAATCATTTTTTGGCAAAACTCCAGGCGAATAGGCAAATCCAGAGGGTTTAACTTGCTTGTAATTTGGTCTTTGTACGGAAACAAGTTTAAGTCATCATGAATTATCCATTGCAATGACCGTCTGCTAGCTCCAATTTGTGCCGATAAATTTCGAGTGGTAACGCTTGGATTTGCCTGAATTGGCTATGGTACTACCGCAATTGGAGTGCCGCCAAACTCCTGCCTAAATTTCCTTTGGACGGAAATGAAGCACTGGAAAGCATGGTACCACTGCACTATCCAAATCCTCTTTTCGGTATCCCAAGCATTCATATATCCCAATAGCAACCTGAAAAAAAATAAGCCGATTACTTTCACAGAAAAAAAAAAAGTTATTACGTTTTGTTTTTGTAGCACGATTCGTGCGCCACCCGGTATATTCATTGTGTTATTTTATATTCAAGTCGGAATGAGATACTAAAATAAAAGACAATCCCGCAAATAGCGCTACCGTTGTTCAGGTTACGCAGGGATCACTTACAACGTAGTCATGGATATTTACAGGAAATAATCTCTAAAAAGTAGAGATTTATCGACTCAAATAAAAATTTCGCAGAGTTTCGCAATTATTCTGCATTTAATTTGGAAATTAAAAACTAGACGCTTTACAAATCAGCCGTCATTTCAACGAGTGGGTGTTCAACATTTTCGAACACTTGCAACTTCCCAAATTTAAGTGAATAATGGTTTGTCAAAATTGCTAAAGAACACAAAGTTCTAGCACAAAAAATGAGATTTAAAGCGAAACATTAACAGTATTAAGTTACTAAAGGAAAAAAGGACAATTTTTTATATGAATCAAACAGGGTCGGAAAAATGGGATCTCTTAACAATTACCCGTTGTACAAATTGTGTAAACTTTTTTGTTAACTTATATTTATGGCTTATACAAAAAAAATACAACTCTCCTCTCCATTTTTCGTTATACTTTTATTCATTCGCCTCTCAACACATATTCAAAATACATACGCAATAAATCATCTGAAAAGGATACACCGCAATTTCCCAATTGAATTTAGTCGTCCTTCGTTTTTCTGTGCAATGTATGGTCTACAAAACGAAAGTTTTTGCTCAGTTAGTCAGTATTTTCAATAACACGTGAACAAAAACAAAACTGGTAGAGAAGGAACAACAAAGCACAAAACCCACAAAGAATCCTTTTCGCATTTAGAAAAATTGGATTTCAGATAAATTTAGATTTTGCCATTTTTATTATTTTTGAACTACATCGTTCTACTATATTAATCTTTTAAAGATATGGAAAAAAGATGAATAAAAATAGTTTGAAATGGAGGATTAGATCCCAGTGGACAATGAAATGCCCATGGGAAGGAATTTACAATTGTTGGATGTTTTAAAATCGGGAAATGGTGTGTTGAATAACACTGTAAGTTTTTTACAAATCGTTAAAGATATTGGCGGACTTAACGATTTTAGCCTATTTTGGGTTCCAGAAATCGAATTTCATCATTAAATTGTTGACTTATGTCAAGGCTTTTTGTGGGTGCAGACGGTTTATATATTGCGTCTTGATTTTTTTTTTCGGTAGACATTCATCGCTGAAGTCGAGCAGGTTAATCTAGTTTACAATTTTTGTGTTTACGACGCCCAACAAAAATCAGTTTTAAGGCTAAAATAACAAAACATTCTCTATTTTTTCGGCTTTCTACCAGCAGTTGATAATTTGTATCCAAATGGTTACACATAAATTTAATATTTTCTACGCCAGGTTGATTTTACGGAGACGGCATGAGTATAAAATGAGCCACTAAACATATGTATATATGTATGTATGTTGTGTTTAAATTGGCATATTTGTTTGTATATTCGTAACAGTTACAAGTACTATGTCTTGTAGATATTTAAGCCTAAAATTCCTCTCCTTAAGGCCTGAGTTTTGGGGTGTGGCATGCTTCCAGAGATCAAGCGGAGAATTGTGCTAGCAAACAGATGTTATTTTGGGAAATGCAATCACTTGAGAGATAAAGCCCTCTCTCCCTCTCTAGACTAACAAAAGTCCAGCTATACCAGACTCTCATACAACCTGTCTTGTTTTATGCCGCAGAATCCTGGTTCTTATCGCAAGCAGACGAAACATCTCTAGAAGTCTTCGAGAGAATAATACTTCGAAATATTTACGTCCCTATAGTGCATAACGGCAAGCATCGGCGACGCAAAAACCGCGACCTACGAGGGCGGTCCCAAAACTAGCCGGCTTAACAAAGAAGGCACAAAGAATTGGGAAAAATTTTCCATATTTTTCAACATAATCTCCTTTTAGCTCGATACACTTTTTCTAGCGATATTCAACAGCTTCGAAACCCTGATTATAGTAAGAACTATCAAACTCCTTAAAAAAACATCGACCGCAGACTCCACCTCTTCATTGTTGTTAAATCTTTTACCACCGAACCATTTTTTTCAAGATTGGAAATAGAAAATAGTCCGAAGGAGCTAAATCTGGCGAATAAGGTGCGTGAGGAAGCAACTCGAACTTTAATCCAGTAATTTTGGCCATCGCAATAGTGGATGTCTGAACTGGGGCATTGTCTTTATGAAACAACTCTTTCTTTTTCGCAATTTCATCACTTAAACGTAGCAATAAATGAGCATAATATTCGCCGTTGATGGGTTTTCCTTTCAAAATATAATCAATGAATATTATCCCGTGTATATCCCAAGTAACAGACGCCATGACCTTAACTACAGATGGAACCGTCTTCGCCTTCTTTTGTCGCGATTCTCGTATTCGAAACCAAACTCGAAGGAAGACGAAACATTGGAAGACCAATACTCCGCTGGGGGGATCATGTTAACGAATCCCTGCGTACACTTGGTATTACCAACTGGAGATATAAGGCAAAAGATCGAACTCGTTGGCGAAATATGTTACGAGTATCTTCGTTTTGTAAGGTTGTTTGAGTCCGGATAAGTATGCTTCCAGACATTGTACCCTGGAATATGGGTAGTTACCGAAAACAAAGGTTGCAGAAAAACGAAGCAGTTTCAAATTATAAACTACCACACCCCGCCTCTAAGCAATCTACAACGCTCCAAGAAAAACATCTTTAAAAAATGTCTTGCATGAAATCATTATACGTCGAAACAAAACTAATGATGCAGTTGAGTCCATATAATTTTTTTCGAATAGCACAGTTTTTACGAAAAATGCTTTGTTTGGAATCCTCTATTACATGTCCATGAACAATTTGCAAGTTAATTGTACTAGGACTTTGTCAAGTGTAATAAACGCATAGGCTTTGTGAGTTGAAAGCAGTCTGGGTACGAGCTCAATACAAACGGTTAATGAATTTTGGGGAAAATTCTAGAAACCACTATAGGCAACTTGAATACGCGAGGTTTACATGATTGGATAGTTGAGATTGCTACAAATTAACGAGTATTTTCGGATTTCAAATCATTCAGATTTGAAGAGCGGAAAATACCACACAACATGTAGTGTTAAGTCATTCCGAAGTTTCCTGATGGTTTTCACAGCAGTGCCATCTCTTTTTCGCGATTTGCCGGGAATGTTCTTAGCGATATTATCAAATATTCGTGGTGAATTGGTATGTGAAAGGTTTTAAACGTACATATTGTTATGACGTATGTAGATTGTTGACCTTTATTTTGATTGTATTGATTTAGTTCGGCTTGAGGTCAGCGGATTTGACTATTTTCTTTCAACAATTATTAGATTTATTGAATCGAGGTGCTATACACGA
The DNA here is from genome assembly GCA_963931995.1 of Phaonia tiefii. Classification (NCBI taxonomy): domain Eukaryota; kingdom Metazoa; phylum Arthropoda; class Insecta; order Diptera; family Muscidae; genus Phaonia; species Phaonia tiefii. The sequence goes on from OZ008370.1 coordinate 62,700,211, forward strand.
AGATTGTTAACCTTAATAACATATTGCTCACTAAAACAATAGTTTGTATTATAAATTACAAAAAAGAAAGTAGTCCTACTTAGTCTTCAAGCTTTCCGCAACTAAATATTTTCATCCTCTGTTTGTTTATTGTGTGTCGATAAATTTCAGCGCATCCGTTAATATCGCTCTTATAATTGAGTTTTTTTTCTCTGAGGGAACGTCAATTATGTGCAACTATTCGAGAGTAAATCGTCGGCAAGACTAGTTCTCCACAGCTTAAATGCCACCATTGTCAGAGCGGGTTTTTGTTCCTAGGTCTATACGTGACCCTTTAATCCGAGTTAGGGAGCGATATTCTAGTCTTCACTTTCGTCATCGTTGTGTCACCATTACACTTTATCGCATATATAACATAAGATCTGTCCTTTTTTCGCCACTTCAGATTATTTCTGGCTGACTAATCTGCTCAGGGTATTACGCGATTTTAATTCTCAACTCATATGAACCATTTCCATTGATGTCGGAGTGCTTTAGTCTGCCGGTATATCCAGGTGTATATATCAGCGATTTGCAAACTTTTGTTGGTAACCCGTTTTTGTGGATCTTACAATGTTGGCGTAAATTCTGCATTAAACGTATTTTCATTTGTACTTATTTTTCTTCGTATCTGGCAGTTTTGGTTTTCAAATATTTTGTATATAGAGGTTTATGAATTTGATAGTACAACACCAATCGAACCCACAACCCTCTACTTATAAAATACTTTGAAAATAGAATTCATCTCGGTTGACATCCGAATCCAGCATTTGCATTACCTGAACAGATGCAAATTCAACATTTTTAAACTTCCATTGCGAACAATGGTATTTTACACTGTATAACGTTATGCAAATTAAAAATTCCATGTATGCCCCATTGGCATACCATTTCTTTGCTTATAAAATGTATCCTCGTATTTCAAATATCTCGTAATTTTTATGCAAAATTTCAGCAATTCAATGAATAAGTCTTTCAATAATTGTGTGAATTTTTCCAGCCTACTCCATTTTTTCTCTATCGTGTTAATTGGCTACGACAATCCGTCGAATGAGACTAATATCGGTGCATATTTTTAGGCATAATTAAAATTAAGATTCAAATTGTTAGGCATTCAAACTGCAATATACACCACCAGTGTTTCCAGGCCAGAATTATTAGTGCAATTTAGCACATGTTTTGGGCTTCTGCACTTTTTTTATGAAAAAATATGCTAACTCCTTTTTAGCACATGTTTGGGAAAAATTTGCAAACTTTTGATTATTTTTTTTGCGATAAATTGAATTTTACCTAGAATGTATGGACTTAAACTAACGCTTATTTACAGTAAAGATTTATAGCATAACTAGAATTATCTAGGGGTTGGATGTCAAATATGTACGTGAACTTCCTAATTGCAGAAAATAATTTTAAAAAATATTAAGGGGAATAAACTATACTTCAAATAAATAAACTGTACTACGACAAAATGACAGAATAAAAAAAAAGTTATTGATACATAGCATGTAGTCTTCTGAATTTAGCCCTAAGTGTATTATTGGTCAAAACCGAGAAGACCAGTTGGTCTTCCACAGATTTTAGCACCTGCAGGAATATATCTGTATGACGCATATCGTCCATCTGTTGGAGGCACTGTATAAGTTCCTGTTCAAATACAAATGCTAAACAATGATAACCAAAAACAAGACAAGCCAAAGGACGCAAAGTACACAACTATTTTCTAGACCTTAAATTTACCATAGGTGATGCTTGTGCCTCTTTCCTTCATCTGTGGTGCAATTAAATATCTAGATATCAATGGTAGTCATTTAAAGTATGAGGCATCGGAGAATGTCGGCAAATTGAGTCATGTATCTACTATAAAACGAAATCACAGGTCCTTAGCCGGTGGGTTACATGAAGAGGGTATGATATTCATTTCCGCCAGTTGGTCATAACACAAACACTTTCTTTGCAATATACTACGTATAAGGAGAATTTTCAGTGTGTCCACGATTCCGGTGGCAGAATTCATGGCACTCATCTCAATAATCCGAATACAACTTCTGAATCATGTGAAATATAGTCCAGAATTAAAGTTTGTGCTGGACTTTAGTGCTGAAAAGCCTTGGGTGGAATATGAACTGAGTGAATTTAATGAAAATTTTCTAGTGAATTTTTATGTCCATTTCGTGATACCTTTGAAACTAAATTATATTATTTTCTATGTATTTCGATGGTCAATAAAAACCTTTAATACAAAATAAGGGTTTTCCTTTTGTAAAAAATAAAATATATTTTTTTAGCTGAATTTAAATCTTTAACTGTAGAAATTGACAAATTTAGTAAATAATGATTGGTAGACAGAAAAAAATTAATTTTCAATTCAATTAAAAAATTCGAAAATTCAAACAAAATATTAATTGAAAAAAAAATCACACATCAGCTACCATATTTGGAGGTTGTTTATTGGAAAAACATTATTTTTCAATCGATGCAAAATTTCACCCATCTACGAAAATATTTGTACGTTATTTATTAAAAATATTTTCGTTTTTTGTCGATGAAGAATTTGATATATTAACAAACTAAACTGTATCTCAGTTTTCGTTTTGTCTTTGATCCGAAATATTTTTAGAAATTTTATTTATTTAAAAAAAAAAATTAACAGCCGCGGTAGGATTCGAACTCACATCCACTGGAAGATCGTTTCAATGTTTGTGAGACAGCGTCGTTTCGGGCAGCGTCTAGCCCGCTACGCCACCGACTGCCTGTACAAACTTATCTCTAACTGAAGCTTCTCACAACCAGTGAGCTGTGAGCTTTCTAGGTTTATACTCACTGATTGGGACCTACACTTTTAGACCGGTTCCGCACGGTATTTTTGAGAAGCATTTTCATGGCTAAATACTCGATAGTGTCGTCGTCACTATGCGAGGTGGCCGTCTCGAAAGAAATTTTAAGGTGGTCAGAGCAGGTATCGAACCCAGGATCCCAAGTACAAGAGGCGCGCACACTACCCATTGCACCACAGACGGCCGTATTTCGTATCTTATTTACTTCCTTAAATATTGGGGTATTTCCTATGAATTTTTTTGTTGGTACCATATGTGGATATTTGAGTAATTTGTCAGAATATCAATGAAAAATGTAATTGAGTGCTGATATTTTTCACATACCAATTTTTGTATTAAAGTTTTACAGTCGTCTTTTTTTTCGTGTAATAAACTTACTTAAAAATTATACAAATACATACGTACGCCTCAAAAATAGGCAAAGTTCCAATGCTATTATACCAAAATTCTGAGGTAATATTCCAAACATAGAAATTACCTATAGTTTTTGATATTATTGCCCATAAAACAAAGAAAATGTCATGTTGCCTATGAATAGGTGATATTATACAACATTTATAGGCAGTATTACCAACATTTTTCTCTGTGTGTAATATGCAAATTCAAAAAAAAAATATTTTAAACCATTTCTTAACGGACAGAAACGATAACTCTACAAAAGAAACGATAAAGAAATTATGATTTTTAGCATTTTCAGGTTTAGAATTTTTTCTTAGCTCCTGGCAACACTGTACACCACAAACAACCTGTTGACATTCTATTGATATTTTGAACTAATGCAGATGTAAATGTTACGTAAAAGTCTAAACTACTGTCATTATCGTAATGTAGAATGAACCTGGCTTAGGCAATAAGGATGAAATTTGAACAGATTAAAATGGAACAAATCAAGAGGGAGTTCAGTTAATTGGATCACCGACAGCTGGAAGCAAGGTAGAGCTACGGAGCCGGCTAATATAATAATCTAAGCGCAGTAACATTTGACTATTCCGGTCTAAGTGCAAAGAAGAAATATTGGTATCTGCAAAAGAAACATCTAATAATATGGACAGTTCTGCAATCCTTGATGACATTCGGTGAAACTGGACAACAAATTTGGATGAGCAATTTAGCGAATGTGGTAGAACTTTCCGATATAATTTCCAGGAAGCATTAAATACTACAAATAAGAAACTAGAAGAAATTTCGGGTGTTATGAAAAACAGGGAGATACAAGTGAACGAGTAATTCAAATAGTTTGAATAAAAGTTCGTAGAAGTTGAACAGAAGTTCAAAGTAGTCAGTCAGAAATTGGAGGAAGTCAAAAAAAGGTAACAGAAATTGAAAAATTTATGAAGGCAGTTGCAAAGGGAAAGTAAAGTCTTTACTTACAAGAGCGGACATGCGTATTATTACGGAAGATTCTAGCCACCTTATTCATAAAAAGTTGCGAGAGGTTTGAGAGACTTTTCTTGCATGATAAACTGTCTCAAACCTCCGACAACTATTCATGAATAAGGCCGTAAGACTATAAAAACGTCTAACTTTAGATTTGGGAAATTCGCAATTTCCGATCTCTTCAAATAAAACTAAATCAAGTTTTGAAAATGTTGCATATATCTTATGAAATGGCTGAAATTGAATGAAGGAATTCACAAAATATTTTAAGGATTTCATAATATTTGTGTGGAATATTTGTTTAGTGTTAAGCCTATCTATCCGTATTTCGTCTGCTTAATTTATCCTTAGTCCGTTTCAATGGAGTTGTAGGCACAATTTATAGCATATATTTACAACCCCTATTTAATTTCCTCTTTTTTATTGCCCCAACGTCACCGCTTTTAGGGATTAATTCAACGTTCACGAAACATCAAATGTTTCCAATCAATATTAATTTCCAATTACTATTGCCTTTTGTTTTTTCCGTTCAGTTATGTACGGAACGCAAGCTTTTATTACTACAATTTATTTTCCATTAAAGAAAATAATTTCCTTCAACTGCTACACATCCGCAGACACGGAGTAATTGAGGATGTTCAAGCACACACACACACAAGATAAATTAAAATTTGTGCGAGCGCGAGCAACGCCAGGAATAAGTTAGGAACAAAGATAAATTAGTGTTTAATTTGTTCGTACTCAAGTATGACTCAAGGGGCGAGTAATTAGAGTGAAGATGAGCTTTAAAGGAATTCCGATGAAATACGAGCCAGAATCACAAAAGATGTATGGAATCCCGTTGAACTGCAGCCAAACAGATAATTTATGGCATATTTGTTGAGGCACAAACAAAGAAAAGCAGAAGAAAGGACTTGGATGAGTATTAAAAATATTGGATAACAAACAATAAAACAAACAATGGTAATTATCAATGGGAGTAGAGGAAGGGTTTACAAAGTTTGATTTTCCCGTAGCACCGAAACAGAGATGAAAGGCGGGAAACCGAACGGACAAATTATTGTCATGCAAACTCCGCAACGATTAATCCTGGGAAAATAAAATAACGTAAAGTAATCACAATAGGGTTGCAAATAATTGTCATACTAAAGAAAATGGTGTATATAGCTGGGCTGTAGCACCCTCACAGGGCTAAAGGACAACTTTCCAGTTGCTTAATCTTTAGTTTCTTTATAAACATTTAATTTATTTTTGGGGCTGGCCTTTGGTGGCTCGAAATGTCGCTTTTGTTACAACTTTTGTTTTTGATTAAATGTTGGATCACCCATAGATTTCGACAATCTAAACATAATTTATTTTACTGGGTATATTTAACTTAACTTTTGTGGTACTCTGGTGCAGTGTTCGGAGAGTCTCTCAAACTCTTAACTCAACATTTTTTGTATGTAGTTGAAATGTTGCGACGAACTCAAAACACAGGAGTTGAGAAACCGGGACACTCTGCACAGGGAGTAATGGCAAACAACAACTTTAAATCGCGTGTTCGTGGAACACTCTCACAAGCAGTGAAGCATGAACTTAGTGCTAAGAACCTCTTGAAATTACCGTTGAAATTTCTGTCCTAAGTTGCCAGCATGAAGAGACCTGGAACACAACGTCAGATATCGTTATTGTGAATCAAAATATAAGAAGAAGAAAACAAACATTTGCATGAACGACTCATACCCTGTGCTAGAACAAAGCGATTATACTCGTACTTATATGTAGCTCCAAATTATCATTAGTTTGGCAATTAAGTTACTGTCACTCAGGCGATAATTTCTAGCTTCTAACGAAAACTCGCCTCGAAATTATACTACGAAATCGATAAAATTACAATAAATTCAATTGTGTCGACATTATTGAGTCACGATTTCTTCTTGTAGCTAAAATACGTAAATTGAGATGGTATTAAGAGTAAACACTGTATGAGTTAGGAAGCTTAGCAACACTGTTTTAGGCACTCGACACACACTCCATCACATAGTGTGCGAATAACATTTGCTGCTCGAACTCAGTGATGAACAAAGTGTTTTATGGTGTTTGTGCGTGTTGTGGAGATTTGTTCAAACACTGCTCTCGTGTATCACCCAATTGTTAACCAAAGAAATTATTAATAAAAACTATTAAAGACGAATTTATGATTGCATTTTCATGATGGTGGAAAAGATTCTTAAATTTTTTTTTTTATTTTATTCTTGATGTGTTTACATCTATAGACATGGGTAGGGCAATCTATCACAGTGAAAACATGCCAACAACACACAGCGTTAGCATCACATTCATGGTTGTTGTACAACAATAGTCTCTGGCTGAAAATAAGTATGATGGTATTGATGTAGCGGCAACGAACAAACAAGCAGGTCGATGTCGCCAAATAGTATTGAATAGTATAGAGAAATCAGGGACACTGGCGACATCTGGCGAATGATTCAAAATGTATTACTCTCCTTTGTCATAACTTGGTCCATTCATAATTTTGATGTGAAACATTAATGCCTTTTGAAACATTGCATTGTTTTATGTTATAATATTGTCGTTTCATTGAAATGTTCTAGCATTTATATTGAAATATTCTATGAAGAGAATAAAACTCCTTTATGCTCCTTTTCTCAGTCTTTCTATATGAGAGGACGGGAAAGAGTGCAATTAGTTCTCTATACTATTCAATACTTTTTGTCGTCGCTCGCTCAAAAGAAAAACAATTAGTTCAGTGATCTAAATATTGTTTTTTTTATTTTAACAAAATTACATCTAATGTTAAAGCAGATGTAAGAAAACAGAAAGTGCAATAGCAAAAGAGCCTTCATCACAAAAACTATTGTTTTTTTATTTTCCAATATAACATTTACTAATGTGTTCATAGAAATCGAACAGGTTCGAACACTCATTGATTTTTTGTAATTACCTATACGTATCTGCACCCTGGTGCTCTTTCTAAATCAATGTGGCTGATCAAATTGCCTATTGGGGTTTCATTTTTTAAAGTAAATAAGCTAAGGAATTCAATGTGGAGAAGGCATCTTCTGTGGCTGTAATGTTTCGGTTTAAAAGGACGAAGAAGCTTTTACGCTCTTGAATAAAACTGAGTACGTATTAGTTTTAAGAAAGTCTGCGATTGACGTGCCCATAGTTTATTTGTAGTTAAACTAAAGTCACCGCTCATTACTAAAGTTTGAATTCAACACATGCGGCCAATAACTATTGTTCAATTCAGAGGACTGGAAAAGTTTCTTCGAGATTTATAGTACTTTTATGATGTGTTGTATGTAAATGTGTTGTTGCTATGATATACTTGCACACATTCCCATATGTAATTCCACATTGGCGGAAAGCGTACCATGTCGGGCCTTCTATCGATTACAGCTGAGAGCTGTGGCGCGAAAAAAATTTCACCGAATGTTTATACGATTATACCTGATACATAATTCAATGATCAATGTGTGTCATTGATAAAGGAAATAATAGATATAGTACGCCCATTGTCAACTATGTTCACTAGGTGCTGTCCTGTACTACTGCCACTTTAATTGAAGTTTCCCATAATTCTCATTGACGTTTATTTAAAATTGTGGAACATTTTTGTGAAAGTAATTTAAACAGAGAAACTGTGACAATATTTAAAAGATTTTATATAATAGCATTTGTTTCTTATATAAAAAACGATATCAGTAAGAGAAAACCCGTAAGACCGCCCAAAAATGAACATGCCAGAACGCCTGTTTAATCTAGTAACTTTCCCGCCCAAAAATTGTATCAACTTCTGTGATGGCAGATGCCACACCCGTTAGAGTGTCTGAGGACACTCAACAAGGAATGGTAGCTGAACCGGAGGAAGAACCAATTTATTACGACATAGTCGGCGGTGACATGACGTTGCAATTCGATGGCCATCAGATATTCTACTTTAAGTAACGTGTTGTATTCTTGTTTCAAAATGATATTTTTGTTGGAAATTATATTTGTTTTTCGTATGAAATGTTAGAATTTTAATGTCATGTTTGTTGACTTTTTTGGGAACAAAAAAAATCCACTTATTGCTTCCAACGACATCTAGAAATTTACCCATTACACTAAAATTTTCCCAGCACTTGTGCTTCATCTATTAGTTTACTTTATGTATGATGTGTATAATATTCACCGCGCGTTGTTGTCAACAATTTAGTTACAATTTTGTTTTCAACCGGAAATAAAAATCGTCCCTTCTAATTGATAGATATAAAAGTATACGAAGTCTTCCTTTAAATAAAATAATCTTAATGAACTTAAAATGTGTAAGCCATTTTGAAAATTTCTGCTTTTGATTCTCTCCTTGATAACATTTTCTTTTGCAAGAAATTATAACAAAATTTATCTAAGATAACTTTTTGTTGCCATTTCTTGAAATTTAACATGTGGCAACATTGTAATTGCTCAAGTCGGCATTTAAGTGGGAAATTGAAATGCCACTTAATATCGCCTAGCTGTCCCGTACAAATAAAGCTCTAATTAACTTTAGAGGGTTAAAAAAACACACTTATTGTGTACTACAAATTCCATTTAAGAACGTCCATAAAAATAATTTGGAAACTCCTTTTATCCGTCTTTCATTGCGATGGCCTTCGGCATGCATTCTTCGGCAGAAATAAACTACTGTGAAGGCAAAGGTAATGCATTCTAGCATAACTTCGTTAAGCAGGGAAGCAACAATATATATTACAGAAGTCCTGAATACGGTAGTACATGAAAAGGTATACACTATTCCGCCGCTGGTATTTACACACCAGTCTTCTTCTCTTTTGTTTAACAACAAAGGAAAACGAAAAAATCAATTTAAAGTGATATCACCATCATATCGAAAGAAAAGCACAAGACTTTTCTTCAGTTTTCATACAACAACAATTCAAAACCAAAACTGTGAAAAATTGTTAAGACAACTTGAGAGAACAATAGCGCAATAACATCAATGGCAATAACAATGCAAACAAAGTGGGATGGATGGTAGAGTGTGTGTGAGAGTGAATATACATAAAAAGAAGAAGAAAACTTATTAAAAATAATAAACAATGGCACTATATTGTTTACAATACTCGCTCCCTATAAGGCAATATACGATATGAATCGAGATCCCTGCACTCGTTCGTTCTTCCACACATCTGGACTGTGTTTTTGGATAAGTGCACATTGGTGTGCACACAAATCTAGCAATGCACACACGCTGCACAGTGGCCCGAAAACTGCTACTTCATTAAAAATTTGTATCCATCGAATTTAATGATAAGTTACACTAACACCCACCCGTGACGACAAACAAGAAATGATTTGCCATAACATCCCATGAAGAGCTTCTCACAACTGGTGAGCAGTATGTTGTCTAGTTTTCCACTCAGTGATTGACACCTACAGTTTTACAACGGTTGCGAACGATATGATGGTAAGTTTCTCAGGGTTACATACACGATTGTGTCGCCGTCAGTAAGCGAGGTGATCCCCGTCGAAACAAAATGTAAGTTGGCCAGAGCGGGCATCGAACCCACGTTCTCATGTACAAGATTCGCGCATACTATCATTGCCTCACCGAAGGCCACCTTGAACGGGTTACTCTTCAACTGAGTGCAGTGAAAAATATACAAGTTGTTTATGCACAATTCGAAAGAGTGGAACAAACAATACTAGCAAGTTTTGTCGGAATTATAAATAAGCGATAATACCTACATTTTATATAGGCGGCGACTGACTCGGTTTTACCAGAAGGGAAGAGTTCTATATAGCCACCCGTAATATATTTCTGTGCCTAAGCACAACGCCAGTTTCCGTCCAAATATTTGTCCTCAACCAGATATCTTTGTACTGAAATAAGCACCTTCAAACCACTGTTCAATGGAGGCACATAAAGTGGACTACAACTTTATTGCTTACTTGTGCTCGGCTGAGAGTTTTCTACGCATTTAGATCAAGTTTTGAACAGTTTCGGTAAATAGATTTTGATTGTAAAGATGTGTGAATGAAAGAAAAATTAACTCACTTCTTTGTGATATAATTACTAATACACAATATGCATTGAATTGAAAAGACTGCTGAGATTACGATATTGAACAATGGCATGTTAAGCGATCATGTACATTTCGAGCCCAGCGAGTTGTTTTGTTTAAATTCGATGAATATGTTATGATTAGGTTAGGTAGAAGTGAGTGCCACTTTCAACACGCAAGTCACATTCACTTCACTCGCAATTTTCCTCATCACATATTAAACAAATCACTTTCTTGCATGAGATTTGTCAGTATTTAGGTAAACAAAAAATATTTCCACAAAACCATTTCTCAGGTTCATAATTTGGTCAGGATTCGCATTTGCTCGCAACTCGGGAGCCAAAGTTCAATGTGTCTGTTCAAATCTGGTTGCAGACATATTAAACTATTCCGAGCCTGTTCAAACTAAAAGATTCGACATGCACAAGTTTGACAAACGTTATAGTTGTTATTTTAAGCTTGGCCTTGTGCATCTTAATGGAGATTATTATGAGAAAAGCTGCAATCAACATGAATAAACGGCACCTTAGACCTGTCGGCCGACTATTTGTCAGGCCAACTTTTGTGTTGTGCATTGTTTCGCCTTACACTAGCCAACTTTCTGAAAATCAAACTAGTTTTGATTTTTGCCCGACTAGTCGGCCGACTGCCCGACTTCACCTTACACTGGGAGCTGAGTCGGCCCGACTCTAAAGGCGGTCCGACAATCCTCTGGTCTAAGGTGCCCTTAAATCCATCAGCAGCAAAAGTCACACGCTGCTCGCGTCTGCTGTTACTGCGGTGTTTTCGAGAATTGAGAAGGAGTCAGCGAAAGTGGGTCTGAGAGTAACTGAGGATAAGGCAAAATTAATGGTTTCAACGAGCAGGGCCTCCACGTGATTAGATCAAAGCGTAATCGTTGATAACCGTTATAGTTTTGAGGTGTTGGACGTATTTATATTCCTCGGATCTGCCGCAAACAAAAACAACAACGTGAGCTTTGAGATAAGGCGGAGAATTGTGCTTGCGAATAGATGTTATTTTGGGTTAACCAAGCACTTTATCGATAAAGCCCTCTCTTAACAAAAGTCCAGCTATAACATATTCTCATTCAACATATGTTGCTTTATGGCGCAGAATCCTGGGTCTTTGCGCAAACTGGCGAAACATCTGTAGGAGTCGTTGACAGAAAAATACTCCGAAAAATTAATGGCATTATAGCGCACAACGGCGAGTATCGGCGACGCATGAACCATGAGCTGTTTGAGCTATATCCCGACATTGACATAGTTAAGCGGATCAAAATAATGGCCATATCAGTAGAATGGATGAAGACGAACGAACACGAACAGGAAGACGAAAAATAGGAAGACCAAGACTACGCTGGAGAGATCAGATTGAGGAATCCCTGCGTACACTTGGTATTGCCAACCGGAGAGATAAGGCAAAGGATCGAACTGGTTGGCGAAATATGGTATCTTCGTTTTGTAAGGTACCTCACCCCCGGGGTTGTTCGATGGTAAAAGTTGCAGGAAGATATAGTTACATAAATAATAATAAAAAAATGGATTCCCTTACCACCCATACATCGATTGGGAAGAGCTTCTCGCAAGCAGTGAGCTGTGCAATTTCCAGTTCAACACACAGTTATTGCGTTATTGAGTGTTACACCGGTTCCGAACGTTATTTTCACAATGTTTTTCATGGCTAAATTCTAGATAGTGTCGCCGTCACTAAGAGAGGTGACCACCTTCGGAAGAAATTGAAAGCGGTCAGAGCAGGTATCGAGCCCACTGTCTCCTGTACGAGAGCTGCGTACAAAACCACTGCACCACATTAATAGAAGCTGAACAAATAATTTGCGGAAGTTACAACTAAGTTAAAGAAATTTTGAAGCAAAAATTGTTAAATAAATCACATTAAACTAAATCATTGCACCACTTTATGTACATTTAAGTTTGTGGATATTTTCTTAAATAAGGCATTCTCCTGAATCCTTCTACTGATTTCTGTAAAGAATTGTCGACATACTGCTACATTCTCGCTCCGTTCTCTTTTGCTTTATCCAGGCAACACTCATACATAAGTACATTAATGCCGGAACGATATTTGCATAGATGCCGACCTAGGGTTATTATGAATGCACGTTATACGTTATTTATGAACAGCCAACACCCCTAGTGCAACTTAATTTAACGCTCTGCTGACCTTTTTTTTGTTGTTTTCCTTCCTGTTTGTTTGGATTTCAGGTCTCATATACTGTTTATCCTTTGGGTCACGAGATTTGTATTTTTTTCCATTTGTCCAAAATTATATTATTTTGACAACAGCAGCACTGCGACCAGAAGCATTTTTCTTATCATCCTCATACTACCAAACCCTACACCAGCTTAGCGTCTAGACACTTTGTATTGGTCTGAATTTAGGGGACGGGCGGGAGGTGGTAGTGGAGTACAATAATAATCCGAGAGAGTTGTATGTAGAGGGATTTGCTGTAATTCCTGAAAGCAGTTTCAAAATTAATTCAAAAAGATAATGAGAAAAGGAAACCATTAAAATTGTTTTGGCACTGCGGTGAAATTTAAAGCAGCATTTGAGTTTAGTAAAATTGCGGTTTCCCTTAATAATGAAGCACAAATCGAATAATGTTATATATAAATCATATGACAGTTTTAAACTTAATAAATGACGTTTGCGTTGTGTTGTGGTTAAATTCATTGTACTTTCGCGGTGTACTAGGAACTTAACTTCCCATGGGGAACATTGTGATGGCATTACAAGAACTGACCTCATTCTGTGACCTCTGGCAGATTCAATTCACATGTTACCTATGCCTTCTCAAGAATTTTAGAAAAATCGATAAGCACTCCGCATTCGCTTCCTTAGGGAAACCTGCTGACATGCGTTGTTTTGGAAGGTAAATCAAATGGTTCAGATTTCGCCATTGCCTGGACTATATGTGTAATAGACTAGATAGTAGTATGTCGGGCTACTACTTCTATAGTTACTTTAGCAAAATTTTGAATTCCTTTACGCCAGCAGTAGAGTTGCCAATGAATACGCACAATTCTGTAAATCAGTATATGCAAAATCAAATAGAAAATAGAGCAAATAGAAGACGATGGTAACGATTGCCCTGTGCCTAATCAAGACGACGTCAGAATAAAAATGTTCCGTCTCAAAAACACGAAAGCCGCAGGTGCTGACGGGCTGCCGTCAAAATACATACATGCCCGCAGATTGGAATTTTAGGCTGTATTTAAATTGACTGACCTGACTGCATTTTATCCATTGAATTCAAGGTCTTCTCAAGAGTAATATGCGAAAGTGTCAACCCAATTATTGAAGCCCTGACTTTATCAGTGGGACTTTAGACCTGGAAAATTAACAACTGACCAGATACTCACATTAACCCCAAATCCTGGAGAAATACCACGAAGAGTAAATAGACACCTACTATCGGTTTGTTGATTATAAGGCTGCATGTATCTAGCCCTATATGGAGAAAACTTTGCAAAGATATGTCTGAGCTTGGTATCCCTGCCAAGTTTATACGCCTCTTCAGATTGACACTGATGACACCAAACCATTAGTGGAGGCTAGTAAAGATTTTATCGAACCCTTTGGTACCAGGTGAGGTGTCAGCCAAGCGGACAATTTTGTTAACTATACTCACAGAAAAATTCGGCTGAGACAGCCGAATTAGCCGTAACCGAATTAGGAGGTTGTCACAACCGAATTAGAGGTTGACACAACGTCATCAAAGGTTGACACAACCTCATCAGAGGTTGACACAACTTCATTAGAGGTTGACACAACATCATTAGAGGTGGACACAACCTTGGAGGTTGCCACAACCTCATTAGAGGTTGGCACAGTCGAATTAGAGGTTGGCACAGCCGAATAAGAGGTTGGCACAACCTCATTAGAGGTTGACTCAACCTCAATAGAGGTTGTCGCAGCCGAATTAGAGGTTGGCACAACCTCATTAGAGGTTGTCACAGCCAAATTAGAGGTTGTCACAGCCGAATTAGAGGTTGTTACAACCGAATTTAGATACTATCATAAATGTATTATAAAATTTTTTTTATTATTAAGTGATGATTTATTTTCTTGTATTTTTATAAATGAATTAAATAGCGAGAAAATAAAGTCATATATATGGGGTAAACTATAGAAGCAGAATAATACATTAAATTTACATGCCTCTTTCAACCTTTATTGAAGTCCCTGCCATCATGGGACACCGCACTAATTCTGACGTGTTGTATCGGTTGCTCTATGTCCAAAGCCGTTTTGTATCCAGACTGCCGCATATATAAATACCATCTGCAAAATACGACGGTTTAATACAAAATACATTTTACTTACCTTTTTAGAATAATACTTGATTATTCAATTTTAAACGTCGGATTTTAAATACATAGAATTATGTTGTGGTAACCGAATTGAAATTGAATTCAGTTGTACCTACAGAATTCATAAGAACTCCGGTTACAGCAACCGAATTGACGCCAAATTCGGTCGTTGCAACCGAATTAAGGCTGGATTCGGTTATTGCTACCGAATTGAACCAAATTCGATAGTTACAACCGAATTGATGTCAAATTCTGTTACTACAACCGAATTGAGGTTGATTAAGACCAGATTGGGTTACCCCAACCGAATTAGGTACCAATTTCGGTTGTTGCATCCGAAATAATTTGAAATTCTGTTGTTTCAACCGAAATTTTAAAAAATTTAGTTGACTGAGCGAATATAATTTGAAGATTCAGTTGTCACAACCGAATCAATTATGAAACGAGGTTGCTTCAACCGAATTTCGGTTGTGGAGACTAAATTCGGTTGTTACTACCTCAATCGGGTTGTGGCAACCTCAATTTGTTCGTGGCAAACTCAATTCGGTGGTAACAGCCGAATTTACGGTTGCTACGACCTCTTTTCAAACAGTTAGTTCTCTGAGTATATACAGCTTCAGAAATACAACATTTCAGACATAAGTAAAATAAAAATGGTTTCCAATTACATCCCTTGCAAGGATTGGCGATAGTTTTTTACAACCTGTGAACTGTACGCTATCTAGTTTTACACTCACTGATTGGGACCTACACTTTTACACCGATTCCGAACGGTGTATAGAGCCTCTGTCTCATGGCTATGTACTCGATTGTGTCGCCATCGCTAAGCGAGGTGATCGTCGTCGAAAGAAATGTGACGTGGTCAGAGCAGAGACGGAACCCATGTCCTCATGTGCAACAGACGCGCACAGTAACCATTCCACCACCGACAGTCACAGAGATAAATACCTCTCTCGAAAAAGAAAGATCCAACCGACCATCTTAATTTGTGACGGAGAATAAGGGGTCATATTGCAACCTATTGAAACAGCCCTGGGAGTCTTCGGGAGAAAAAGTTTCCGGAAAATATATGGACTATAAGAGACAGCGGCTAATATCAATATCTTATGAACTCCGATCTGTATGAGGTGCATCCTGACATCGACATATGTAAGTGAATCAAAAAACGCAATTACGGTTTCAGGACCATGTCAGTAGAATCGATACAATGAACCAGCACGTGAGATATTCGAGGATTTACTCGAAAGAAGCGGAAAAGAGGGACGGCCAAGGTGAACGAATACCTGCGAGAATTATGTTATCTTCGTTTTGTTAGGCCGCTCAATTCCCCGGGTTTTATGTGGTCATTTAAGTAAGTAACTTTGTTAGGGTACTGTGGCAACTCTATATCATTGTATTTTTCCAATTTACTTTTTGCAAAACTTACAACTGTTGTTGTATGATTGAAATTGGTAAAGCTTTCAAGGTTTAAAAGTTTATGACATAAACATAATTAAATAAAACACAAAATTAAATTATCTGTCATACACAAATATCCACGCGTGTGCGGTTCACGTCCTGCAAATATCACACTGAGATTAACAAATGCTTACCAGAACCGTTCCAACATTTAGCACAGTCAATGACTACTTTGTCGCTACAATTAAAATGAATTTTATTACACAATCGTACAATAATACTCAACACATTTAGCAATATTCAACAAAATCGTAAAACCTTGGAGAAGAAAAACTTTGACTCCTTTGACTCCTTTTACTCTTTTACGCGTTAAAGAGAAAGTTTTTTAAATTTTGTTTCATTATTTTCTTCCCTATTTGTTGTTTACAACGCCGGCACTAAAATTAACATAACAATAATATCCAATCGGTCCCACCCATGCCAGTTTCTTATTAGTAAAGTTTTTATGGTGATTTCTTCACTTGCGTTTTCAATTTTGTTTTGTTCGCTTTATTCAGAATCGTACTTCAAGTACACTGTCACAATTCTAGTGGTATGCCCATGCAACATTGTCGTTTTCGGAATATTTCTACACAAAAAAAAAGTAATACTCAAGTTAAACTCGAAATTTGTTAACCCAAGTACTTTTATTTTTGGATCTAGGCTGACGTTGTTCTCGTTTACGTCAGAATATTATCACGATGTCTTATCACGTGGAGGTCCTGCTGGTTGAAATCAATAAGTTTTTCTTGTCCTCATTTACTGCTAGACCCAGTTTTGCTGCCACCTTCTCAATTCTCGAAAATACCGCAGTAACGTCTCTCATTGTGCGCCCAATGATATAGATATCATCAGCATACTATAGGGTGTCGCTTTGCCTGAGGCCTCGCTTAGTTTCGAAAGGTTCTGTAAGATTCTTTCGCTGCGGATTTTGTGTCCGCCAACGTCGTGCTGCAAAGTCGTATGAGTTTTGCAGGAATACCAAGCTCAGACAGTGCAACGTAGAGTTTGGTCCGTATCGGGCTCTCGAAGGCAGCCTTATAGTCGATATCATATAGGTTTCGATTTGTATTTCGTAGGTCTTATCTAGGATAGGGTGTAGCGGGAATATTTGGTAAGTTGTTGATTTTCTAGGCCTAAAGCCACCCTTATATGGTCAAATCAGTGCAGAGATAATTGGTTTTAGTCTTTCGGACATTATACCACAGTAGTTGGCACAGAGACTCGTTTCAACTAATTTTGCTAATGAGACATCGACATCGTCGTTCAAATTGTGATCGATTGCATCATAGTCATTGGCTATCTTAGGTACCAAAAGCGCCGAGAAATGATCTCTCCAAATTCCCAACATACTCTCCATTTCTGCGATGAGCTTTCCGCCCTTGTCTTTATAGAAGGTGGGCCCTGAACCATGTCCATTAGTTCTATTTTTGAATTTTTGGTAGAATTTACGGGCTTCATTCTTTCTTCTGTATGTCTCCTAAAGAGACGGTTTCCCACCTTTCTTTTTTCTCTACACTGCGCAGTCGCAGCTCGTGTTACAATTGACTTAGTATTGCCATACGTACAGCGTTCTTTGCTATGCGACATTCTTCATCGTAATACGGTTTGTGGCGAAGCGGTTTCTCTAATCCAAGTACGGTTGATGCGACAGTTTTTATAGAGTCTGAAATGGGTTTCCACCGCGCATCGTGATGTGAAAAGATGCGAGAGCTTCCATGAGTATGAGTAGGCGAGGGTGGCTTAAAAGCTGCAATTGCTTTCCGATGTCTAGCTTTCTTTGCGTCTGGTTTCGTACTATTTTCGCTCTACTTGTGCGAATCGTTGCTGCTACCAGGTAGTGGTCAGAATGATGCCTTCAATCAATTACCACGTCATCAATTTGTTTGATCAGGTTATACACAAGTACTGTGGGAGAACATTACAAAATATATTGATCTCTCAATGTTAACGTATTTCGCTAAGTGTATGCAAAAAATTTAAGAAACTTTATAAACTTATAAAACACCTAAAGCATTCCATAACTGAGTATTTTGGTTGAGTTCTTGTGTGTTTCAAAACTTCTATATAAGACGACACATTAATTCTGCAACTCGTATTTGAATTTTCATGACTTGATTTTATTTTATTAATTTAGATTTGTTGATTGTTATTTATTCCAGGGTATAGTTTTCTCAAGAGTAAATGGCAAATTTATTGGCAAATGTCAAATTTAAATTCAGCATGTTGAAACTAAAATATTCGTAGGACATACGACTGGAACCACGCAGTGAGCAACGGCTGAATTTGCGTTGCAGCAATGAATACATTTATTGTAAATTTCGGTGGAAATATTATGGATAATATAAATTAGTAAGTAATTGAGGTTTTTAGCTCTTGTAATTTGGTTTATCTTATACCTTTTCAAGAGATTATTTTGTAATTATGGGGTTTTTTTTTTGAACAATTAAAGTTGACGAAACATGTGCGTTGCTGCAACGACCAAGTTCTTAATGCGATGAAATTGGTGTTTGTGAAATGAAGCGGACATTAAATTTAATATAACGGCCATCCTAATGCATATTCTCAATTCCTATATACTACACTATATATATTCCTATTCCAAACATACATATAAGTACAGACACTAAACTCAATTCCAAATGCATGTAATACAAGCTATATCGCTTCATTTGCTCCCACTGATAGCACTAACGCAAACATCATCAATTTTAATAGGTCTATTGAAACTGGTGTTAGAGTCTGCTGCTCTATGTTCGTTATCGCTATCAGTTTTTTTTTTGTGTGTGGATAATGGCCAGTGCAGTGAACATACTAACTCGTATGATGATGGTGATGATGACGTTACAACCAAACTCTGACGGCGACCGGCCAGTTACCCCCTAACCTAATTATCATATGAAATTGAAATTTGTTCTTTTTTCCCATTTATACATTTGTTCCACATTGTTTGTTTTAAATGTCCCATGGTTATGTTTGCCCAAATATGGGAATTTTGGGATAGTGCCCGTTTGGGTTCTGACATTGATTGCATTATTTAAAAAAAAATCTAACTATTTCTCTGTGGAGAAACTTGCGTATGTGATTCAAATTGAATTGGATCGTAGTTTACAGATATTTAATTGCAATTTCCAAAGATTAAACGTTAATAACCCGATTTATTTTCACATGTAGTCAACTTATGAATATGCAATATGTTAAAACAAAGTATTTGTAATAGATGCAGCTGCTGCGTAAAGGATATCGAAAGGATGCAGCACTGCCGCCTTCGCTAGTTTAAGACTAGAGGTCGGAGAGCCCCCTAACTCTCGACTTATCCTTTTTGTATGACTATCAAGTGTCGCGACTACGTTTTACTTTTTATAATTCATCTTTATTCAGTTTTCATTTAAATACTAATTTTCAGTTACGAGATTCTTTCGATAGATATTACAGCGTATGAGAAGGAAATATAGATTCAAAATGGGCCTCATCAGACATAAACAAGCAATTTACAAGCAATTTGTCTTCTTCGTCCACTTCAATCAATTTTGGCAAAATTTCAGGCGAATAGGCAAAATCAGAGGATTTAGTTTTCTTGTAATTTGGAGTTTGTACGGAAACAAGTTTAAGTCATCATGGATTATCCGTTGTACTGACCGTCTCCTAACACAAATTTGCGCCGATAAGTTTCGAGTCGAAACGCTTGGACTTGCCAGGATTGACGATACTACAGCCGCGATTGTGTCTTAAACCCTAGAATGGGGATCTTGATGATACGGTTTTCGTGCGATGCTTCCAGATTCCGCAAACATGTTTACTTAACTCATAATGGTCCATCTGCTCGGGGGAGTGCCGCCAAACTCCCGCCTGAATTCCCTTTGGACGGAAATGAAAGACTGAAAAGCATGGTATCGCTGCATTATCCAAAATCTCTTTTCGGTATCCCAAGCATTAATTTTCATAAATCTGAAAGCAACCTGCAAAACAAAAAAAGAACCGATTACTTAGACAGCCGATTACTCAGACAGAAAAAGAGTTATTACGTTTTGTTTTTGTAGCACGATTCGCGCGCCACCTGTATAATACATAATTATGACAAACTCCACATTTTTGCAACCGAAATTATAGGAAATTTATTTGATAGAACGAATAAAATTTGATAATTCAGTTTTCACAACCGAACCAATTATGAAACTTGTTTGTTTCAACCGAAATTAGGTCATTGAGACTGAAACAACCCCTAATGCGGTTGTGATAACACCTAATTTGGTTGTGACAACATCTAACTCGGTTGTGATGAGTTCTAATGTTGTTTCGACAACCTCCAAATTTGGCTACTGCTAATTCGATGGTCTCAACCCAATTCTCCTGTGGATGTAGCTGCAAATGTTTAGGGTGAGGTGCGACAAGTCTATCATCCCCCTGCAATATTAGAATCCGAGTATATTATAAGATTTGTTGATTCGTCCAGTATAGTACTCACATACCCAACTATTTTATTGACACTGTATATTGACACTCTGATACAAGAGCCCGTTTTGAACTGAAATGAGTGAAAAGTCTATGATTAATACGCGTACACATTTCTCTGCCAGTATGCAATCTGCGATGTAGATTAAATTTCGAAAATTTACTCTAATCTAAACAAAATCATCGAGAGAACATGATATGCAAGAGGAAAGGTCTCTCATTAATATCTTAAGAGGACAATAATTGTTACGCTAAAATATTAAACAACATAAATCAGTTCAGAGCTTTAGTCTTATTGGCCATCCGACGAGTTTGCAATTTTGTTGTTTATTCGCATGCGTCCTAATTAGTCGGCCCATTTTGTTGACTGGTGAGTGAATGAATTCCTTTTGCCTGTCTAAAATAAAAATCTTATTATTAAAACAAACAATACCACAAACGACAAAACAATCCCCTCTCTGATTAAAAACAACAATGCAGAAAATGCTAAGCAAAACAAACTAAATGCAACACAACACACAGTGCACAACAACATAACGTTGCCCCAAGTCAATTAGGATAAAACACAGAAAATCACTTTGTGATCTCAGCCTCGGACTACAACTTCAGATGGTGGTGCTGCTGCAGCTGGTGGTGAAAGGGTACGGAAATTATAGACTAAACAATGCAAAGCATGGCACTAATGGTACACAATGTATTTAAAAAATATAACAATTCACAATTCAAAGAACTCAAGGGCCATTCATTCACAATGTACAACATCAAGTTGCACGAATTATGATTTTCTGTGTATAAAGCAAAATAAAAAAACTCATCAAAAAAAAAAATTGCAACTAAAGTTTTAAAAATTAATTATGGCAGCATTTTCGAAGGAGAAATTACATCACAGCTGCTGTTCCAAATTTCACTGCATTTCCGTTGTTGACATTAAATATTAACACGGGACATTTATATATGAACGATGAATGAATGGAAATTGTTGGTAGAATTAATTCGTGCAAAAAAATTCTACTTCCAAATTTTAGGAGAATAAATGTAGTATGTATTTATAATAGAGTGTACTAAAAACCAGATTTATTTCGATTTTCAATTGTTGGGGTGACAAAAGATGCGTTTTAAAGAGCTGATTGCGAGAACGTCAAACTTGAAAAAATACACCACCAAAATTATGAAAATATGTTTTTTGGAACGAAGTTCCTATCGCACGTTGCAGGATGGGGGCTAAATGAAAAAAAAAAATTAAACACTTTTTTTAACGCTGTTATGCTACAACCCAGTATTATCAACTATATTGGGTACTTTTGCTGTGGTTTGTGTCTAGACTAACATATGTTGCGAAATTCCTTGTTTAATGGGAAGTTTTCTACGTGGAGCCTGTAACCAATATTTAGTATATATTGTAGTTTTGAGTCCAATAAAAAGTAAATTTAGACAAGCCAAAGTGAAAGATGTTTAAAAAAGAACATTTTCTTAAATAAGTGACTTTGCTTAAAAAATGTAAATTTTCTCATAAAAAAATACAAAGTACCCTTTCTTAAAAAAAAACCTTATCTTAAAAAATAAATTTTCTAACAAAAAGTAAATTTTCATAAAAATTAGTGTTTTTCTCTTAAATAAGAACCTTTTCTTAAAAACGTAAATTTTCTTACAACAAATTGTCTTTTCTTAAAAAACTACCTTTTCGTAAAAGAGTACCTTTTTTGTGAAACAAAATAACTTTTCTTGAGATAAGTACCTACTCTTAAAACTTGACATATTCATGGAAAAATTACCAATTCTTTAAAAAATCATCTCTTAAAAAAACTTGTATTCAAAAAAATCCCTTCTCTTAAATAAATTTATTTTCTTACAAAAATTCCTTTTCTTAAAAGTACCTTTTCTTTTCTTGAGATGAGTAACCTTTCTGAAAATAAGTACATTTTCTTAAAAAATAAGCTTTTCCTAAAAAGAGTACCACTTCTTTAAAAAGTACCTCTTCGTAAAAAAAATTACTTCTTTGTAAAAAAAAACTTATGGCCTTTTCTTACAGAAAGTACTTTTTCTTAAAAATAGTACCTTTTCATAAAAAAACATTAGCTTTTATTAAAAGAAGTACCTATCTTTAAATAAGGACCTTTGCGGGAAAATATAATACATATTCTTACAAAAAGGACCTAAAAATATATTTGTTTTAATTTTTTTAATACATTCTATCACAAAAATAAAAATTTCTTAAATTAAGTTTATCATATTACAAAAATTATCTTTTCTTAAAGACCCACTTAAATTATCGTATATTTCAATGGGCTCCTTAGCCGTGTAGTACATAATAGTATGTAGCGAATGGTACTTAGTTCCAACCCGGTGTCCACTGACACCTCATGTAACTTGTTTTAATCCTTGTTGTGACACGTCGTTTGAGTCCCATATTGATCTAAAAACTTTAATTATTTTTAATAAAATATACAGGATTCGAAATTTCAACCGACTGTATGGTACTAATATAAGTGCCTTCGTACAAAAAAGAACAAATTTGTCGGTTCCGTAATTAGCTCTTCAATGCGCATCTTCTGAGACCCTCCCCTGCAAAAAAAAATGGTTCATTACACTCTAATGTATAATAGTTTGTTAATCATACAACATCCACAGTATAGCTGCGTTTCGTTCCCTACACTCAAAGAATAACGTTACCTATTTGCAGCAAAAAATGGTTGATTCATACATATCAGCAGGCAACTTGACTGGCATTACAGCAATTGTACTGCCATAGCATCAAACTGCTTGTAGTGTTGCCAAAATGCCGGTGAAAATGTTGATTAAAACAACAAACATATATTTGCTTAAATAATAAATATGTTGGTTTCACTATTCATCAGAGTTTTGTAATGTATTTATTATCATAATTTTTTGAGTGTAGTAAAACCATAACACAATTCATGAAATTGGAGCAGACCATAACAACTAAATTACATTAAATATTAAAATTGGGTCCAAGGAGGGTCAAATTTTACTCTCTGATTTCAATAATTTGTTAAACACATATTCATGACATAATTTTAAGACTTAATACAAAATGATTTAAATTAAGAAAATTAAAAATTTTAGTTTGAATCTCCAAATAATTTAATTTCGCAAATACTAACAGCTAACAATGCAGATGTCGCTCTAGAAACATTTCGCTGTACTTTGACAAATTTGCGAAATGAAGTTCACAAACTGCGAAACGATCGTCGGACAATGCGAATTGAAATAATGTTTGTGACTGTTGAAAATTGAATATTAAAAAAATATAACTTCCAAATTATACTCGACTAGTTCTCGACTAAGAACAAAAAAGTCATAAAGCAGGACCTCTCTGTAACAAGCCGAATTGAAATCCAATGCGGGATGAGACATGGAAAAGCGGTTAGTTATAATATATGTTTTTGTGGTCCAAATGTGTCTTTGTTTATTGAAAACTGCTGTAAACAAAAACGTGATCAACAGAGAAACAAAAAATCAACAGATCTTCAATTCATGAAAACAATGCTTTGTGTTGCAGTGTGTTGCTTCGGCCGTATTTCTTCAGCGCATAGATTTCAACTAAGGTGTACATAGGTTCTAATACAAAATTCGTTACACTTCGATATATTTTTTAAAAAAGAAAATATTTTTCAAATTTAACCAATTTCTTAGAAAGCCACTGAAGCATTAGGGTTTTTAGGTGTGCATAAAATAACGCTTATCATACCGAAAACTCCCGACCATTGACCTCGATGCGCCACATTATAGCATAGTCCGATGTTGCTCAATTTTGTGCATTATTTACTTAGACCTTTTGGCAAAATAAGCGTGTTTTGGTTACACCGCTTGCTTATATAATCGCTTGTTTTATATGAAGCACTTAGCGAAGACTTAACGAAACCTTAGCGACACGAATCATTTTCGCTAAGTTTAAGAAACATTTTGTTTTGACATATTTTACCGTTTTCAACCCTTTTTCATATTTTTTAATAAAATCACTTATCGCTAAATAACCGTTTTCTTTGCAACTTAGCAAGCGATAATCGCTTGCTTGTAACCAAAACACGACTAATATTACGAAGTGCAAGTCCTTATCTCCATAACAAAATGTCACCCTAATGTGCGTAATAATTTTTCAAACAAAGTTTTATTTTACTGTTGTCAAAAAATCCTGCGATAACGAGAATTTACTTTCAATTTGCCATTTTAGATTGTTTTCTTGTTGCCTTTGTCTTGTTTGCTAAATTATATTTTGCCTTCTCTTCTGCGTAATGTAGTGATTAGATTTTGATGATGAAATGTCACGGAGGACTTATGCAATGCAAACAAAATTGACCTTGAATAATAAAATATTCCGAATGTCTATGTAACTAATAAATCATCAGAAAATAATTCCATGTGACAAATAAAATCAGTTTGTTAGCGAAAGGAAAATAAATGCTATTATGTAAATTCTAGAGTTGGAAATTTTGCTTTAGGTCCCATAACGCATCTTGATCTTGTAATTCCACTCTCATCCCAGGTCCGAATATGTAATTGTATCTTTCAGTGGCAGACTAACAAACTGTTACACTTGGTTGCATAAATGTAACAGTTTTTGGTCTATTTTTTTTAAATTATCACATTTAATTTAGACATAATGGAAAATTCAAGACAAAACCGCGATTGTGAACAGAATTGAAAAAATTGTCGCTTAACAGCAAAACGAGCGAATGAACTAATTGATCTTAAAGGTCTAAATGCACTGGACATGGAAAAGGTACTACAATAATTATATGAATTGGACAAGGGAACTGTAAGAGAGGAAACACCGGAATGAATTACAAAATTAAGGATTTTAAAGAAACTGGATACAGAGTTAATTAAACTAAAAACATGAAAATACACTGGAATGTTTAAAATGACGGAATTGTATAAAGATATAAATGAATGAGCTAAAAAAATTATGTTCATATAAAACAGAGACAGCTAATACAGTAAAATTACAAGAAGAACTCATGAATTATATTTAAATTGCAGGAACTTGTTCGTCTAGTTCCGTTTCGGGCTTAAGTTCCGGATACAAGTTCTCTCCGGATCTATACAACTGTAGAAGATGCATCAAGTTCAAATTAATGTTATTGGTCACAAACAATTCTGTAATATAATCACCCTTTCATTGTTTCCAACACGCGCTAATTGCTATTTGCTTTATTCATTCTAAACCTTCTTTGCTTTGGCCCCTCCATTGGAAGCCATACGATGGACGGATAGATAGATCATTTCATATGCTGCGGAGCAATGAATAACAAGTTTGCTTGTCCGTCGCGCATAAATTACTGATATCAATTGTTTGCTGATTGAAACTGTTAAACAGCATTTGAAGATGGCAGTCAGTGGACTTTACGTTATCAATACCATGAAGGAAATTCAATCACTCCCAATAGCATTGTTATGCCATTGTAAAACACACAACAATCCCTGCCAACAATTGGCAGCAGCATAATGATGCTAATGTAAACTATACAACAATCGGAAAATCCCAAAGTCGACTATGCAACAAATCCAAAGAATCAACCAACCATCCGACCACCACATAATCAATGAACCGATGAACTATGCATTAAGTAAAACCAACAAACATAACTATGTTCATTAGGGTGGGGCAATTTGTATGCAACAAAAAAAGAGTAAAACACCAAGGGATTTCTGGGACGGGTGTAAACAAGGTTGTTAAAGAAACTATGTATATATCAAAACACAATTTTGAACAAGCCCATTTTTCCCAAACCTCATAATGCCTCAATTTTCCTAAAATATAAATTTTGTAGATTGCACTTTTAACCAATATAATACGGTTTCGCTTTAAAAATTCTTAATTCGATTTCAAGTTAAAAAGTTATGAAATTTTGAACTAATTTTAATCTTCTCACAACCAATGAGATGTGCGATTTCGAGTTTTATATTCACTGATTGGGACCTACAGTTTTTACGCCGATTCCGAACGGTATTTTGTGAAGCTTTTTCATAGCTAAATACTTGATAGTGTCGCCGTCACTATGCGAGGTGACTGCCGTCGAAAGAAATTTTAGGTGGTCAGAGCAGGGATCGAACCCAGGACCTCATGCAGAAGATGCGCGCACACTAAATATAGCACCACCGAACGTATGCTATGCTACTACCTTGAAACTTCATTAGGATTTTCCCCGTTAAGGTGACTAGATTTTCATGGTGTAACTACGAGTACATACGAGTATACAACCCTTATACAAATAAGGGGGACAACATAAGCCTTCCTAATGCTTTTTGGTAATAATAAAATAACAGACAAACGTAAGTGGCTGCGATATGATTTTTCGTTTATTTCGAATCGTTCAAATTTGTTTTGATCACTTGTGGAATTTTATATCCTCGGAATTTGACGCAATATACTCGTTCACATTTTTTGTCACTGTTCGTAGTGTCCCGGTCTGTTTATGTCGAACATTTTTCAGGGTCCGTGGCTTGTTCGCATAAACTTTGATCTTCAAATAACCCACAAGAAGAAGTCGGGAGCAGTTATATCGAGAGCTATGGAGGGTTTAAATGGTGAACCCGTTAGAACGTCAATTTACTTATGGGTTTCTCCAAAGTCCCGGACGTGACGGAATTTTGTTGGGTTTTCTTAGTTAACTTCAAGAGTACTGATGTTATATCAGATGTTCCTAATTATCGTCAAAAGTACTCATGTTGTGAATTCCCCCGAAATAAGCAAAACTATACAGTTTGACGAGAGCGAAGTATACGACTGCATACACAGAAAATTTCAATTTAGGTCATTGGGTGAATGATACCAACAAAACAAAATCCTGATCGGACGCTACACAATTTCGGTTTGGTTTCTGCACGCTGAAAAATCTGTCTATTTTTATTGTTTGGATGCAAATATGACGTGTTTGTAATTTGTCGCAAATATAGTGTACTTGTGCCTAAACTAATTGTGTTTACTATTCAATATAACATGTTTGAGACAAAATTATTAATAGGTTATAATATATGTTTTTGAGACGCATATGTGGCTTTTTTGTTTAAAACTGCTAAAAAGAAATTCGAGACAGACAACAAAACAAAAAACAAAAACCTAGCAGATCTTCAATTCATGAAAACAGTGCTTGCAAACATGTAAATATTTTCTGGAAGATGTTGCTGGGCCAATATTTTTCAGCGTGTGGTGCATATGAACTTTTGGAAATTTCAGCTTAATTATTTATGAAACTCTCAATTTTTTGGTGGTTAAAATTACGTGATCTATACAACTATGATCACAAGGTATTCCTTTTTCTACATTTCTAATACTTTTGCTAAATTTGGCGTACGCTCTATCGTTTCTACACTCCGAAAAATCTATGTTTTTTGTTGCTTGGGTACAAATATAGCGTGTTTGTTGCTTGTGGCAAATATACTATACTTGTGCCCAAACACATTGTGTGTGCTATTCGGTATTACATGTTGGAGACATAATGACTAATATGTTATAATATACCTTTTTGTGACCACAATATAGCTTTGTTTGTTGAAATCCGCTGCAAACAAAAACGTGGCAGACAACAAAGATTCAAAAAAACAGCAGATCTACAATTCATGAGAACAATGCTTGCACGTAAGTATATGGATGTTCCAAACATAAACATGGTTCCTGCATAATGTTAAAGGTTCCGTTTTATTAGCGTGTATTGACAGAAAAGGTATGTGATGAAACAAATTGCCCATAGAATTACCTAAAAACATATGTGACAAAACTTAATTTAGGAGTTATTATTTCTTTAGGGACACCCATATTTGTTCCAAACTAATTTTACGTATCATATTTTATAATATTAAAATATAAAGTCGTCTGTTCTTCGTTTAGAAATAATTATATGGATATATACTTATTGTAAGACAAGGCAAAATATAATAAGAATTCAATTGACACTGCCTGCTTCGCCCATGTTTGTGAAGAATTCAAGTTGTTCTGTATTGTTAGCATTTTATAAGGCAACGTTTTCTGGCACTTTGACTATGAACGGCAAAATTTTGTTTATAATATTAATATTAAGGAAAAATACAGAATTTTCTTAAATTTGGTTTGTACTGATATAATTAACTTTACCCTACCAATTAAATAGTTATTAAATTTTTAGCCGCATATTAAATTCCAAGCACTGCACAGTAGTGCTTACGGAGATGTTCTAAAGGAAATGAAAAAATTTCGATAACTTGCTATCAATAATTTAAAAGTGTATTCTACAGAATTCGAAAATCAAAGACATTTCTAAAATATCCCTTAAGACCGCGTTACACTGTAAGAGGAATCGTTGGATGTTTCACAATTCTCATTTGGTGAGTGCGGATGGAATAGTGTAAAATTCAGAAGAACGACTCGCAAACAAAATATTGAGAAATCTGTTAGATTTATCTAATTTCTTGATTTTATTCAAAACATTATGCGATCAGTGGTACATTTTCAATAAAACGAACAAAAACAACGAAAGCTTCAATGAAGGGTTATATTTCGTCACTTTTACAAATTATAGTCTTTGTTCACAATTTGCTATTTTCCGTATTCACTTGTATTTTATAACCGTTGTCTGTTGGTTGTCACTTTGCAGGCAGATAGGTTGCATTTTACAAAACTGACAGCTCAAATCGCAACGAGAATGATAGAACGATTTCTGTCAGACGGAAGACAGTTGCATTCCATGTCTCTTTTCGCGAATCGTTACATTTGCACTAATAGTCTAACACGGCCTTTTCCGAGTATCAAGCTATAACGTAGAAATACAATAATATATTTCTACACCTTACCCATTTCGCATTCAGTAGGGAAATATCCGATTGTTAACGATATTTCCGATGATGAATTAAGAAGTAATCAGTTTCCTGATAGCTGCTAGAGAAATAACACGCAGGGTTATTTTTAAAACAGAAACAATTATAATTTTAATGGTTATAAGGTGTAAAAATGCGGCTTAGGAAGCGCAAATTATATTCAGGAACACCAGGTATGAATAAAAATATTACACAACACATTACTAAATTAGCTATAGAAGGCATGAATTCATAACTTAAGAAGTTTTACAAAGATGCGCTTACTTGTCAGCTCTTAACATCTGCCATGAAATTACATAAAAATGTTTATGAAACTTAGCATCATGAGAATTCGTGTCGGGATTTCTTTATACAGAAAAGATCAATTGTAATCCAGTTACGGGGTTAAAGCCATATTTGTACTTAGGGTGGTATTCTATAAGTCGTGAATCAGTCACTTCGCGTTACATTTGTTGTTTCGGTAGCTTATAAAACGTTACAGCTGTTTGGTGACTACCTGCGTTGAGTTACGTTATTTAATGGGTAGTTTATAAAACGCAGCGCGACGTTTTTGATCACTTCAGCTGTCAAATTGAACGCGCCACAGTTCTTCGCGTTATTTAAAGAAATTACAAATTTAAAGAAAAATGTCGATCGAGGATTGGCAGATGGAAGTATTTTGCATTTCATTGCTTATAAGTAGTACAATAATAAAATTAGAAATGGAAAGTTCAAACAAATAATGGATTGCAAAACTATTATAAATATATTTAAAAATTACAGACATCAGTTGATATTGACAATAATAAACAAATGGCACGTGGTTTTGAAAAGACAACTAATTGAATATAGATGGGGAAATTTATTGGACAAAATAACATAGGTTTATACACATTTTATGTTAATATTGTTGGTATTTGCAGTGTTATAAAAAATAGCAATCTTAAAATCTGTTGATCTACAGAAATTGAGCTACATTTTTTAATCTTTTTCGTTCTGAGCATTTCACTCAAGATAACTTTTTCTACTCTATAATTGTTTATTTTAGTTGGGCAACTCTATAAACCGCATATGTCAGTGACAGCTTTCGTAAACAAACGCAAGCGCGAAGTAATATATAAACTACCATTTTTTGACTTTGGCGTTCGCGTTATCTTTTGCGTTTACGTTCACTTTCGGGACTTTTAGAATACTACCCTTAATAAACTTCATATTTGCAACAAAAAAATTACCCATAAAATTTCAAAATCGCAATGTAAAACAATGCTACTTTTTGTAGCAATTTTTTCGAGTTGCAATCATAGGTGGTGCAGTGGCTAGTGTGCGCGGCGCTTGTGCATGAGAACGTGGGTCGATCACAGCTCTGACCACCTTAAAATTGCCTTCAACGACGGGCACCTAGCTTAGTATTGGCGACACTATCGACTACTTAGCCATGAAAAAGCTTCTCAAAATACCGTTCGGGAGCTGTGTAAACTGTAGGTCCCAATCAGTGAGTGAAAAATTAGAAAGCGCACAGCTCACTAGTTTGTGAGAAGCTCTCCCCAATGCCTTAATGGGATGTAATATGGAGCCTTGTTTTGTTGTTTAATCGTTTTAGCGATGCAATTGTAACGATTCTTTCAGATAATTAATGTAATTAATAAATTAGATTTATCCATTTTCACATTTTCGAATTTCATTTCTCCATTTGGAAATGGCCATATTCAAAAAAGCTAAGTTTTCCTCAAGACAGTACTCCGTTTTCACGAGAAAAAGCTAACCAGCTAATTTGCAACAGCATACAATATCAAAATCATGGTACAAAAACACACGGTAGTATCACTAGAACAGCTGATTTAATTTGTTGATGTCATTGCCTGACTGCCAAAATTTTATGTGCGATTGCTCCCATTTCTTCAATAATGTTGCTCTTTAGCATCTGAGTGGTTTTGTGCCGTACGTACCCTACGAGTTCGGCCAGACTACACTTTATCTGCCAGTGTATACAAAGTTTCAAAATTCTTTACAATACGCTGTATGGTTGACTTGATCGGCACATTATTTGAACCAAAAAAAAAATCCCGCAAAATTCTTCGCGTTTTAACAATTGAACGATTTTTGGAACGAAGTTCGTTATCGCACGTTGCGGGATGGGGGCTAAATGAAAAAAAAATTAAACAACTTTTTTTTAACACTATTGTGCTACAACTGAGTATCACCAACTATATTGGCTACTTTTGCTATACTAACATATGTTGGCAAATTTTTTGTTTAATGGGAAGTTTTCTAGGTGGGGCCTGTAACCAATATTTAGTATATATTGTAGATTTCAACCCAATAAAAAGTAATTTAAAAAACGCCAAACGACGTTTAAAAAACAAAATTTTTTTAAATAAGTGCCTTTTCTTAAAAAACGAAATTTTCTCAAACAAAATCCGTTTTATATTCTTAAAAAAGTACATTTTCTTAAAAAATAAAAAATAAATGAATGGTTTCCCTTTACATCCAATGAAGGGACAGGTGAGAACTTCTCACAATCACTGACCTGTGCTCTTTCCAGATTTCAATCACTGACTGGGACCTACAGTTTAACACCAATTCCGAACGGTATTTTGAGAAGCTACTCGATAGTGTCGCCGTCACTATGCGAGGTGACCGCCGCCGAAAGAAATTTGATAGTGGTCAGAGCAGAGCAATTTAAAAAATACCTTATCTTAAAGAAACACCTTTACTTAAAAAAAAGTAAGTTTTCTTTAAAAAATAAATTTTTTTTAAAATAAGTACCTTATCTTAAAAAGGTAAATTTTCTTGAATTACATTGCCTTTTTTTAAACAAATATCACCTTCTATTTTGGGAGTACCGTCTTTGTTAAACAAAAAACTTTTCCTGAGATAAGTACCTACCAACTGCACCTATTCTTAAAAAGAGAAAAAATTCTATAAAAAATTCCCATTTCTAAAAAATAAATCTCTTCTTCAAAAAATAACTTCTCTTAAAAAAATATACATTTTCTTTCAAGAATTCGTTTTCTTAATATACCTTTTCTTAAAAATAAAATAATACCTCTTCTTTTCTTTTCTTGAGAAATTAGCCTTTCTGAAAAAAAGTAAATTTTCTTCAAAAATAACATTTTACTAAAAAGAGTACCACTTCTTTAAAAATTACTTGTTCTTAAAGAAGGTACTTCATTTTAAAAAAAATTCATACTCTTCCAGAAAGTACTTCTTATTAAACATAGTACCTTTTCTTAGAAACCCCATTACCTTTTAATATAATAAAAACCTTTCTTTAAAAAATTACCTTTTCGGGAAAATATAATTCATATGCGTACAAAAAGGACCTACAAATATACTTAAAAAAATACATTCTATACAAAAAAATGTCTTAACCCATTAATTACCAGAAATTTAAAAGTTGGATTTTTTTGATGAAACTTTCAGGAACCTCTTATTTTATCTCTATAAGTATGTATTTCTGATAGAAAAAAATAAAAAATTACTTGGAGATTTTCTGAAAACTGCCGTGTGTTTGACCACACGCTGGTACTGTTAGATGTTTTGTATTGTTTCATTCGGTTAATTTTTTTTTATTATTTAAGAAAGCTAAATAGTGAAATACTATTTCAGGTAAATAACTGTTAGTACAAGTTTTATTTATTTCAGATTCAAATATTTATTTCAGAATATAGAGAGGATAAAATTGATTTATTATATTCTGGGTTTTTTGTTTGAATGTGTTGCACGGCGTTTTAAATAAAATTGCTTGTCTTCGTGAAACAATTTGAAACAAGTTACTGAGTGTAGATGTACGTTGCACTTCTCACACTTGAATATGGCGGCTTTTGGTGTACACACAATGCAACGGCGATGACTATTAGTTCTCAATGGAACGTGCAATCCGTCTACCCTAGGAAGGTTTTGCGGCCTGTAATCAATGTCTGAATCTTCAGTAGACGAATGCTCAATTTCATCCATGGCATCCTCCGACGATAGAAGCAAAGACTTCGTCACCGAGTTTTTGAAGTCTAGCTGTGACATAGGCCTCTCATTTTTTGAAGCTGCTAGTAAGCAATGCAGTTTCCATGCATTGACAACGGCACTATCCCAACATTGAACCCAGAGCGGCCACTTCCACTTTTTGCCACGAATGCCGATACGGTAATTGGCAACACCATTGTCGTGTAAGTCTAGACCACCCATATGCCTGTTGTAATTACTGAATGCGAGGGGTTGTTGAATTCCAACTTTTTTCTTCTTTTCTCTGCTGTATCGTTGCACCGTTACCAATAGGATCGATTGCGTCATAATTGGTTGCGATAGTTACATCAGAATTTTCTAGCCAACGAATTACCATAACATCATTTCGCGTATCATATGCATAGTCAGTTTCGGGTTTTTTCAATGCTGTTTTTCCTGTTTTCAAAGGGGCACCGGCAACACGATTAGACCGAACAGTGCCGGTTGCGCAGAAGCCTCTCTCTTTCAGCAGACACATCAAGTAATGGGAGATAAAAAATTGTCAAAGTGGTCGGTGTGTTGCATTGGATGCTTACAATGTCTCAATAGTTCCATTATGACGGATGCACCAAGCCCCAAACTCTTATCGTAAATGCCGGATGCACCGGAATATGGGATGAACTGGAACATATAACCATCGTCGGAGCAAAGCGCCCACAATTTATACCCGAAACGAATGGGTTTTCCACGTATATACATTTTCGCTGAATGGCGGCCGAAGTAGGGAACCATAGTCTCGTCGATCGATAAATGCTCTGCAAAAACACCAAACTGATTGTAACGTTTGTTGAGCATATCAAACAACGGCCGAACTTTCGCGAACTTATCAGTGGTATCCAGAGTGCCGTTATTAGCGATATGAAAATTAGCTTTTAATTTCGTAAAGGTGTTTCGCGACATTGTTTGGCGAATCATGGGAATGCCAACCGCTGGGTCCAAACTCCAATACAATGAGGTTTGTGGGACATTGTGATACCCAGAAAATAAAAGAATCCATATGAAACGTTGAACTAGATATTTGTCGCACATTTTGCTCATATTTCGTTGGGCAGCATACCGATTTGTTTCGTCCACAAGCAGATCAATTATTTCATCGTCAAAGAATAATTTAAACAA
Organism: Phaonia tiefii; assembly: GCA_963931995.1. NCBI lineage: Eukaryota > Metazoa > Arthropoda > Insecta > Diptera > Muscidae > Phaonia > Phaonia tiefii. The sequence continues at coordinate 62,734,621 of OZ008370.1, forward strand.
TTCGAACGGGCTTTTCTCGCTAATAGTTTGGAGCAGGGGTTTCGCTTTTCCTCTATCACTGACTCATGCACAGGCTGAATGTCGTAGGCAGTTCTCTTTGTTTTTTTCCAAACCGGCTTGAAATCGGTTGCCGGAGGATATTTATTTTTGGGCACTTCTTTTGACGTTGATGGTTGCGGTTCCATCTGATGAACTTTAACTTCGGGTCCACCGTAATCGTCAATAGTGGATGTGTAAATCACTTCAAGAGTGCCTGCGTGAGCCATGATTAGCAACAACAAAATAAATAATGTAATAAATTGTACCTGTTATTTCGGTCAACGGGCTGATATCGGATATAATATTCGTTGATATTTTGTCATCGTCTATTATTTCACAAACCGGTGGTATTATCGGGGGGCAAGCAAATGACAGTCTCAATTGTTGCTGGATGGTCACATTCCTCATCGCTCCAGTTATCAATGACGTCTTGCAATTCAGCATGTGTGAGGAACTTTCGGCACGACATTTCACACAGTTTCACTATTATTCAATAAATATAATATAATACTACATAATAATAAAGAATATTTTGAAATAGTTAAGAAATAATTCCTTTAGTTGTTGTAGCACAGAGAAAACACTTGTTCTGTAAACAAACACGTGCCAACTAGTACGAAAATATCAAATCTACCGGTGTGTGGTGAAAAACAGTATCGGTACCAGCGTGTGGTGAAACACACGTCAATATTTACTGACCCCTAGCGGCAAGAATATATACCAACACAGTGGGTAAAATATCTTATGTTTATTTTTGAACTCTTGGGAACACACGCTAAAGCTTAAATAATAATTTTAGTTTTTGTGTATATATTATGTAATTAGTTTAAAAATAGTCCTTTTTTGGGCACTTTTTTAATACCCCCTTTGTGAAAGTGGGGGATTACGAAATATTTTCAAAACTATTTTTTCTTTTTGGTAACAGATCAAAACTTAACACAAACACCACACACATTTTATTATTTAAATGTATCCATGTTTTATATTCACTAAAACTCGGGATATCACAAACGTGTGTTCAAACACACGCCGGTGAGAAATGGGTTAAGGAAGTTAATCATTTTACAAAAAGAATATTATCTTAAAGATCCATTTAAATTATTTTTTCAACGGGAAACGACGTCGTCTTGTATCGATGGTTGAAAGTCGGTATTCGCGAAGTCGTTAACGATAACTATCAACGAGTGGTGGCACAAGTAATCGTCGATACGAGTAGTTATCCATAACGAATACGTGTCCCAGAACAGGAGCTGCTTTTAAAGTGTGTTTCCTTTGAGGTCTACAACCTTAAAATTAAATAGCACACTGATGAATTATATTAACTCTTACGAAATTGCCTTATTTTGAAGTTAATTTTTGTAATTTCTGACTAGTCCACTTTCAGCATTCCACAAAAAGGGCCGTCGCAGCTACGAAGATAACGCCAGTATTGTTATTAGCATGTGTACCAATCGTCCAATGATGGGGTTATGACTGCTGTCATTTTGGCTATTGTATCATATACAGAGGCATCAGGAGCTCGGTTGTTTGATCGTCATACCAAGGCGAAATACGACGTGATATACGGCAAATAGTGAGTTCTCTCCAGTTCTTATCTTCTGCGGGGTGTAAGTCACGATCATTTGCGTTACGTTTATCCGGCCATAAAACCAATCCTAAAGGCCTTTTGGTTGCCGAGAAGAGCTTTTCATCACTCTTCTCTTCTATTGCATAATTTCGTAACTGACGACTTGCCTCAGGTACAGGGACACCGATTGATAGTGTTTTACCAAATGAAGTTGAGCAGAACCCATCTTAGTTTCATCCATAAAAAAAGTCTCTATCAACATCTTGTAAAGATTAGAGGTTCCTCCATTCTTCTCTATTCGTTATAATTGCCCTGAAGTTTTCCCGGATGTTCAACTGTGGACTACCACAGTCCGTTCATTCAGGAATGACCCCACTAGGCAAATTCCTACTATGTCCGTAGCTTCGTTGGGTTCAACACTTCAACTTCTACCACTTACCACTTTTGGCCGCTACATTCTTAGCAAACTGTTCAATCGGAAGTATCGTTCTATTGGCAGTTTTGTATCTTTTTCCAAAGCCGGTCACCATACCCATACTCCATGGGTTACAACGGGACTAACTACAGCCGTGTGCAGTAATGATGCCGTCCTTGGGTTTAGGTCCCATTTTCTCCAAAATGTTTTCTTGAAAGCAAGCTGTTCAATGTTAAGTTTTCAGCTCAATTTCGGAACCAGAATTACACCCACAAGCAGAATAATCTGTCGTTTTTTGTTGTTTAGATGCAAATATAAATATTTGTAGCTTCTTGCAAATATATGTAGTATACCTGTGTCCAAACAAATTATGTTTGCTATCCAATATTACATGTTGGGGACACAATGATTAATAGATTATAATATACGTTTTGTGATCCAAACGTGACTTTGTTGAAAACTGCTGAAAACAAAAACGGGGCAGACAATCAACAAATAAAAATACAGCCTATCTTGAATTGTTCTTGCAATAAGTTGCTTGGGCCGTTTTTTCTGATGATGGAAAATAAATGAGGAAAAATAATTTTAAGAAGTTTAAAGGAAAATTCGGTCGCAAGAAAAATGTTCGAGATACCATCATCAAATCTGTACTGTTTTTAGCGAGTGCATCGATCTGTAACTAGATATGAATTAGCTAAACGTTTTCCCGGGAGTCATGAGACTGCGTTAACGCATCATAGTTAGCATCACATACGTTGTTGTTTTATAACAATAGTCTCTGCCTGAAAATAAGTATGATGGTATTGATGTAGCCGCAGCGAACAAACAAGCAGGTCGTCGCCGCCAAAGAGTATTGAATAGTATACAGAACTCATGGAACGAATAGTATGACTCAAAACTCACTGGAGACATCTGGCGCATGATTCAAAACGTATTACTCTCCTTTTGACATAGCTTGGGCCATTCGTAATTTTGATGGGAAACATTGATGCCTTTTGAAACATTTATGATTTTTGTTTTATTTGATGTAACAACATTGTCGAAATGGTGCATTTACATTGAAATATTCTATAAAGAGAATAAGACTCGTTTATGCTATTTTACTCAAACTCTCTACATGGGAGCAGAAAATGAGTGCAATAAGTTCTCTATACTATTCAATACTTTTTGTCGTCGCTCTATTTATGACAAACCAATTACTTCAGTGAGCTAAATATTGTTTTAGTTATTTTGACACTATTACATTTAATGTTAAAGCAGATGTAAGAAAAAAGAAGTGCAATAGCAAAACAGCCTTCAGCACAACAACTATTATTTTTTTTATTTTCCAATGTAAAATCTACTAATGTGTTCATAGAAATCGCACAGGTACAGTGTAAAAAAAGGTGTTAACACATCGCCCATGAGTTCGAACACTCAAATCAAAAATGTTCTAATATAATACGACTTGCGCTAATTTCCGACGTTTCGTTTTCGATGTTTGCTGAGCAAAATTGCCTCAAAACTTTTCTACATTTGTACAAGTCTTTTTGTTTGAGAACAAGTATTAGTGGTCCTCATGCAAACGCGAAAGAGCCTCGTAAACGCGTAAACCTCGTAAACTGTGGAAAGTCTTCAAGTCAGATTTGCTGCGCAAACGTGGCATGGAGAAACGTGTAAACTTCTGACAATTCGTTGTCATCTGACTAGGATGGATAAATAAGGTGATAGCACTAGAACAGTAGAAAAAGTACACATACATAATACATGCAATTGCTACTGCTACCACGTTATGTATCCATCTTGGTCAGCTGATATGGTTTTGAGCACAAATGCGCTGAGCAACTTTACTTGGTGCCTCATGCAACGGTGCGAGGGCAACTTGCGCTGAGCAAAAGTTCTCGGCTTTCACGTTTGCATGAATGCCGCTATTGTTTCACGTTTGCTGTGCAACTTTTCGAGGCTTTCGAGGCTCTTGCGCCTTTACATGAATACCACTAAGAGGATAGAAGAGTATCGGCGTGAATAGTTTTCTACGAAAATAATTTTACAAATTTTTCATTGACTGTATTAGATTATACTTCGCGTTGTTTATAGGTACAGCTTTGAAGAAATGCTCTTTGTCTTTGTTCCTCACTCATTTTATGCAGACAATATGGAAGTCGAGTTCATTCCGTCTGAAGTTGATAGTTCACACTAACCGTCTGTTATTGATTTTCTTTTTTTTTAAGAATTTTTATTACCTAATGTACTACCCGTAAACACAAGTATAGGTTCTTTTTGCCTTGCATATGTTATTTCCAACATATGTTAATGTACCAACGCTGTCGATGTCAATTAAATCATCATCAAACATATTATAATTTAATAAATTACTCACAAGGTTGAAATTTCTGCGATAATTTATATTCTCAGTAACGTAAAAATAAATGACAATTCTAGAAAACAGAAGATTGGTTTTGTTCGCCAAGAAACAGACATTCGCCAAACGCCATGCGACATCGCTGTGACCCGGCTCCTCTATTTCAGTTTCAATGTTCCCTCCCCTTACGCAGTAGGTTTGTCATCATCGCTGCTCTATTCCGCTCCTATTTGATCTCGATAATTGAAATACAACACTTTGTATATTTGTTTTTAGTGCTGCCATGTGACAAATGTGGTCACAGACTAAGCATCGACATACGACTTCTTCAGCATCATCTAGTTTGTCAACATCTTATAAGTTCAGGTCCATCTTTCCCTGTCCCCACTGCCTGAAACATACGTACAAACAAAATACACAATGTCAGTAAAGTACATGATTACGTTGGAGTTTAGAATTGCAGTGCATTGGATTCGCTGTTGTTGTGGTTATTGATGGGGGTTTCGATGCATTGAATCGTAATGAAATGTAATGCCCCGTAACCAAACAAGCAACTGTCGTCCATGCAACCCAGCCATCAGACGAGCACAGAAGCAACCGGTGGTGGATGAATGAACCACAAACAGTATCCTTGTGCGCATTTACTCCCTGATTGTGTTACAATTTGCATCAAAGTGAACGAAAACTTTTTGTTGGAATGTAATATGCATATTGCAAACTAGAGGTAGTGATGCCAACTCCGCGATTTCCCAAATCCCGGCGTTTATTGATTCGAAATACCGGAATTTTTGCGATCCCTATAATTGAATTACTGTAAATTGAGGTGATGTCAGTAACATCTGGATCTGGTAACACTATTTTATTACACATGTTCTAATTTTGACAGATTCAGCTCAAATCGTTGGATTTAAACCAGCGACATCGACCTAAAGTTACAAATTCGTGGGGTATAAAGTAAAAAGGGCAAATAACGATTTGCGAATGAAACTACTATTTATGTTGCTCTATTCGTTCCTCATAATTTGCAACCGCGAATCGAACCAAAAGTATAAAACATATCACCTGAAACTATTATTATTGAAAATTGTTGCTCTTAAATCGAGGACAAATAGTGTCCAAAAGTAACAAAACTTACCAAAGGGTAATGAAATATTACAGTACATTTATTTATGGAGATTCCAATTAGAACTCAAGGTTGTTAAAACCAAAGTTGTTTCTTATTCTACATAAAACACTAACTATTCGAATGACTTTTCAACGTTCCCGGTCCACAAAAAACTCTTATAACGGTTTACACTTGTCGTCTGGTCTGACGGATCTATTTAGAAATATATTCGCGTCACGCACCTCACTTTGATTCAGGTAACCGAGTTATTTGATAAATCGTAAATGCGTGTACAGTAGGATGTCCCATCAATACAAATTTTTTTGCTCAAGCTTTAATTGAAAGCTTTTTCTCCGATTTTTCGGAAGTGGTTTAGAAATCGCACAAGTCGAATTTCCCCCAAAAATCAGGTATTCCGGACGTTTTTTGAATTTTACTTAACACTTTTACTTAAAATCCTCGATTTTCTTAGTTTGTAAGTCAACATTTTTAAAGCAAAACGTTCAAACTTTTATTGTTTTGGCAATGATTTTGCCCAATAAGGTACAACGTATTATTTTTTTCGAAAATTTTGGATAAATATTGTTAGTAAGGCTTTATAACTTTTAAAATTCCTATGCAGATTTAAGAAAAAACTAATGATGCACTTTAAAAGACGTACACATTCCAAGCAATTTAGTAAAAAAATATGAATTTTCGGTTACTGTTCCCATTATATGAAACTAATGATATTATATCTTTTTGCTATTTTTCCATCGGTTTTGCTTTAGATTTCTATGAAAATTTAAAATACTAATGATGCACTTTAAAAGATGGGTAAATTCTATAAATATATCATTGCTCCCAGACATACATATATATGTTTCCTGAAATATGGGGTTGGGGCCGGTGTTTTCTGCGTGTGTAACTCTTTGTCTTTACTTAGCGCATGTAGATTTTTTCAATAATACAATGTTTAAAGCAAATCCGATGAAAAAATACAAACAGTTTATAATATTATATTATGTTTATAATATTATATTATATTACGTATTACTACTGAAAATGTTGTAATGGGGAACTACAATGAACTACATTTTATTTAAGTAACAAAAAGCCTTGGTGTCATTTAGAATCAGGGGATTTAAATGCTAATTGCATTTTATTAATAAAGAAGAGTATGAAATTCCCCCTAAAATCCCCAATACCAAAAGTTCTCAATAATTCATTGCATCCCGGCATTTACAAAACCTTGTACCGATTGGCATCACTCTTCGAAACATTCGATGATAAACTACAAAATGTATACAATAATTTGAATAATTTAAATATCTTCGTATACCTGAAATAAAATACAAAGGTATAATTTTAATAATGGTTTTATTTCCTATGATTGCTTGATCAAAGCAAATCCTTTGAAGTTCTATTTGTGGTTCATTGCAATCAAACTGTTGTTTTAAATATTGAATCAGTCTTTAATTTATGTTTTCTTTGACTCGATGTAAGAGCTCAGAAACGTTAAACATTCATCAGAGTTTGTTTTTAGTTTAAAGTAAATAAGCGATAAAATAAGCGATAATGAGTTTTGTGGATTGATGATAATATATTATAGAAGTAATAAAATACTTGTACCTTACTATCGAATGAGGCAAAACACGTTCAAGTACATACATACATGTTTTTATTCTCTTTGCCATGTCGTTCCTGAAATATATGCATCCGAAATATCTGTATATACATATATAAAATTCTCTTGTCACAATGTTAGTTACCTTACTCCTCCGAAACGGCTGGACCGATATGTATGAAATTTTGTGTGCATATCGGGCAGGTCTGAGAATCGGCCAACATCTATTTTTCATACCCCTTAATTATAAGGGTAACCAGGCCGTGCCACGCCCCCTTTTCAAAAATCGCTCTGACGGCTTTTCTAATATACCGATTGTTATGTAAATTTCACAATTCACAGTTGGCCTAGATATACGAACAGGCTATTTGGAAGCAAGTTGGCAAAAAGGGCCGAGGTGGTGCCCACACGCGTCATTATTTGACTATTACATATAGTATATCAAACAATTGTCCGTAAACCAGGCACTTGACAACATATTTCAGTGTATCTCAAAAATATATGGCCGATTCGATTTAAATCATTTTTGTTAAAGTTCAATTCTTCTAACTTTGAAAAAATATTTGAATCATATCGGCCATATATCTTTTGAAATGCATTGAAATAGGTTCACAACTGCCAGGTGTACGGACAATTGTTTGATACAGTGTAGGAATGTGAGGTTCGGTACATATACTATTGATATGATGCAAATTACTTTTTGGGGAAAACCAATAAAAACACGGCTATTAAAAGGTCAGACTATGACGCTAAGAAAGTGACCACAGTGATCCTAGGGCACTTGAATAAATAAAAAAAAATATAACGAAATTGTGATTCATTTAAAATTAAAATTCAGGGGTAGCTAAGAGCAACAGGTACAGCTATTATAGTATAATGAGAAGCTTTTTAGACAAATCAGCACACGATCGAAATCTAAACATCTACAGGTTTATTTGCCCATTGTCAACTTAACGTGGCATTATCCCGTGTCGGAACGCCAGCAGATATATTCGTTTACTGCAAACATAATGGAACAAAATAATTTTGTTCCCCCTTGGGCATTACAAAAACTTCGAAGGCAAAACGAAGTTTGCCGGGTCCAGCTATACTTATATATGCATAGATATATAGATAGATATTGATTGCAGGCGCTCCTCTTAGAAACTTCCCATTAAACAAGAATTTTCCCTCCATATGTTAGTCTAGACACAAACCAAAGCAAAAGTACCCAATATAGTTGATAATACTGGGATGCAATAAAGTTGATAAAAAAAAGTTGTTTAATATTTTTCATTTAGCCCATAACTTCGTTCCAAACAAACATCGGAAAATATTTACGCATTTCCGTTTTACGCACACTTTTATGATGATGTGTTTTCCTACATAAAATGTATGAAGTCATTTGTGGCCATGACATCATTGAATACTTTTTGTCGGCAGGGCGAAGTCTGCCGGGTCAGCTAGTTTAATAATAATTTTTCTTAAATTTATCATTTCTATTTTTATTTTGTTAGAAAAAAATTAATTTGATCCTCCAAATTCATTTCTGGTTAATTCAATTTTTCGCAAAAATATGGAACATGGAAGTTTAAAATACCCCAGAAACTCCTCTATCGTTTTTATACACTTTTCGTTTGATGGAGTTGATCATTTTGGCAACTAGCTCATCCATATATGACAGCAAATTTGCCAATACGCGGAGTGACGATCAGAAAACTACATCATCTCATGTTAGAACAAAATTTACTGAGTGTCGTATCAATCTCATATACTCGATTTGTAGCATCGTATTTCTGCCTTGAGCTTGAATGATTTTTACGAAACGATCCGCAATTTTCTTGACTTCGTAATTAGTTAAGCGTAACTTCTTTGTACACTGAACGGGAAAGTTTCATCACAGGATTGCAAATCTTCGGCTCTCCAACATCTTTCGTCACCGAAAGTGAGCTAATGTACAGTTTCATTCCCGCTGCGAAAATGTATTCATCAAAGTTCTGGTTGTTGCAGAGGTGAATATGTTTCATTGCAGTAACGATTTTGTTTCACTGCTGCTATGATTATGTTTCGTTTTTGCAATGAATTTATTTCATTACTGCAATGAATTTTTTTCGCACATCTCACTGTTTGTGAGAAGCTCTCCCCAATCCCTTCATGGTATGTTAAGGGACACCATTTTTTTTTTTAGTAGCGCGGAGAAATGCTCTCTCCATATTCCCAACATGCTCTGCACATCTGCGACCACGTTTCCGTCCTTGTCTTTACGGTAGGGGGCCCTGAATCGTGTCCATTAGTTCAGTTTTTAACTTCTTGGTAGAATTTACGGGCTTCGCTTTTCCTTCTGTATGTCTCAATTTTCTCACTCTCACGCTTTCTCTTCTTACGCCTAAAGAGACGGTTTACCTCCTTTCTTTTCTCCCTATACCGCTCAGTTGCAGCTCACGTTGCAATTGACTGAAGCATTACCATACGTGCAGCGTTCTTTTCGTCATTTGCAATGCGACACTCTTCATCGTACCACGGTTTATTGCGAAGCGGTACGGTTGTTGCGGCAGTTTTTATAGAGTCGGAAATGGGTTTCCACTGCACATCAGGATCGTCATCGGGAGGGGGTGCGTTCTGTGCCAAAAGTTGCGAGAGCTTCCTTGAGTAGGATGTGGCTACCTCTGTTAATTGCAGCTTTCCGATGGCCAGCTTCCTCTGCGTCTGGTTTCGTACGATTTTCGCTCTACTTAATCTTGTGCGAACCTTTGCTGCTACCAGGTAGTGATCAGAATCGATGTTAGCTCCTCTGATCATTCGTACGTCCATTACACTGGATGTGCGCCTTCCATCAATTACCATGTGATCAATTTGGTTCTTAGTTCTTTGATCAGGGGATACCCAAGTAGCCTTGTGGATGTCTTTATGCTGGAATCTTGTACCACTAATGACCATGTTTTTTGCCGCGGCAAAGTCAATCAGTCTCATACCGTTGTCGGAACTGTCAGCATGTAGATTGAAATTGCCAATAGTTAGATTAAACACATTCTTCCTTCCCACTTTGGCATTAAAATCTCCTAGTACAATCTTAATGTCATGGCCAGGGCAGCGGTCATACGTTTCCTCTAGGAGCTCATAGAATATGTCTTTGGCATCATCATCTTTCTCTTCTGTCGGAGCATGCACACAAATTAGAGAAATATAAAAATATTTCGCTTTTATGCGGATTGTGGCTATACGTTCACTCACATGATTGAACCTAGAGACTAGATGTCGCAGTCTTTTGCCAACTACAAATCCGCAACCAAATTCATGTTTTTTTTCATGGCAACTGTAGTATATATCGCAGTTTCTTTTTCTTGTGCAGCCATGTCCTGTCCATCGCATTTCCTGGATAGCGGTAATGTCAGCCTTATAACTTTCGAGGACATCTGCCAGTTGCATACTTGCACCGGATCTATATAGAGTTCTTACATTCCAAGTGCATATCCGTAAATAGTGGTCCTTATAACGTTTGCCTTATAACATTGCATGTAACAGAATATAAAATCTCTTCTAGGAAATTGCTTGAACATAAAATCACACCATACATATGTTTGTATTATTCAATTCATAATTTGTTGTTGTGTTGATGGTTCTTTCTAGCGCCAATTATTGAGTCAGCGATCGCTCTGTAACATTTTCTTCAACTGATCCAATTGGTTTATATTAATCAAGTTGTGTAGTGTGTAATTAAGTTTGTTTGACTTGAAACACTTTGATTTATCTTTATCTTTGGCTTCGACTGTCCGCACACTCGTCTTTCGTTGTTTCATCCTTCCTTTTTTCTCGAATTGTCATGAAAAACACAATCACTCGATATATTTTCGTTGTGATCTGTGCTGTCGCGTACACACACACACAAATTTTCAGTTACAACTGCCTACGTCGTTGGGCATTCTAATGCATTTTCGGGATTGTTTTTCCTTATTGATTCGTCATTTTCTTTTCTATTGTATTGGTCCTGCGTTCTCTTTGTTTGCAGATTTTCTTTATACTCCATTTGCCAACACACATACAACCCCCAAAAGAGGTTCCCCATTACATCTCATGAAGGAATTGGAGAGAGTTTCTCACAACCAGTGAGCTGTGCGCTTTCTAGTTTTATACTCACTGATTGGGACCTACAGTTTTTCAACAGATTCCGAACGGTATTTTGAGAAGCGTTTTCATGGCTAAATACTTTTTTTTCATATCAGCACATTTCCAACTCATAGACGCCAGTCTTATACAACTCAGCCGGCAGTTCATATGAACCAGGCGCTTTGAAGTTCTTAAGCTGGGAAATTGCAGTCCTAACTCCGCCTTGGCGAGGAGGGTGGCAGTCGACCCACTCCTGATCCACTTTCGTTGGTTTGGCTTTGTATTTTTCGGTATAATGTCCGGACCTCATTCTTCGTTCTGTAAGAATCAATTTTCTCACTCTCGCGCTTTAGCCACAAACGTTTCTTCCTGTTAAAATACAAATTATTCATTCTACTAAATTAATTTTATTCTAAAAAACATTAACTCAAATGTCGTCTTATTTTTCCACGTTAGTAATATATTTAATTTACACACGCTGAAAAATAACGGCCTCTCTAACATATTTTCCCAAACATATTCTGCAGGAACCATATATATGTTTGGAACACACTTCAAATATTCATATGATTGCAAGTCCCAAACTCACTTGTATTTAAGTTTAAACAGTATCATGTTTACTGGCAAACATGTATACTTTTATGTGGAAACATGCGTTTTTCATGCCAACCATCCATATACTTACGTGGAAGCATTCGCATGTTTCCCCCAAACGTACATATACTTACGTGGACACATACGCGTATTTCCTCCCAAACATAATAATATTTAGAAACGATTTATTCTTTGATTTCAATTTATATGTATTATTTATTATAATTAATTTTATCAATATAAATCCACATTTATTAATAATTAATACAAACAATTAAAAGATTTAAAATGCCCCATTTTACGTTTATTTGCACCGAATGCACTATTTGTTTTTTTTTTCATGAAATGGGAATCTGGTTCTTTTGGTTCTCCCTTTATTTGTTATCCCTCACGTTTTTGTTTTCAGAAGGTTTCAGTTATGCCTTGGATATCACTATGCGTTGGTACACACACAATATACAAATCTAATTCCTGCAATGCAAGCGTGGATTAATTACTTGTGTTTTTTTATTACACTCATTTCAAAAACGGTCCGCCGTTTCAATTTTTTCAGTAAAGACTCAGACAGACAAAGTACTTCACGTTGTTGCCCTTTCCAGTTTGTTTCCTCCAAATCGTTTCTCAGTTTGGTAGCACACATCCATATACACGAAACACTTATACAAAAACCAAAGCAACATCACAAACCATTTAACGGTCCAAGCCTTCGTTTAGTCGTTACTCACTGATCAAGCGATATTTGATGTCCTCTGTCCGATAAACCATTGAAGACTGAATACATGAAACTAAATCGCAATACATCAGCCAAAATATGACACTAACTTCATCTGAAATTTGCGCGCACATTCCGGAATATTTAGGAATCACTGACTGAGAGAATAATGCAAAAATACAGATGCACACTTACAAGATATACTCTCTCGTTGTTCCTCCTTTATTCTCTTGCTGTCGAAAGAGCATAAACGGTACAACACACTACTGTATTTGCGTCACAAACACATACAGATTTCAGTCTCAAAAATGTAATATGCATTGTGTTTGAACACAAATGTATTATATTTGCGACAAGCTGCAAACACACTTTATATTTGTATCCAAACAACAAAAAAACAAGTAAAAGTGTTAAATTCGGCTGTGCCGAATCTTTGATACCCTCCACCTTAGTGTTAACCAGCAAAATATTAAATTTTAAAAAGGAGCTTTTTTAAGAAAATGTACTTTTTTAAAAAAAAAATATATAAGTTACTTCTTCACAAATGCAATTACTTACTTGTTCACAAATGCTCCCAAATGCAGGATGCTCACAAATGCTCACAATGCTCACAAATGCATTGCTCACAATGTTCAAATGCTCACATGGAAAATGTACTTTGAAATGTACTTAATGTACTTTGAAATGTACTTTGAAATGTACTTAAGAAATGTACTTAAGAAATGTACTTAATGAAATATACTTAAGAAATGTACTTTGAAATGTACTTAATGTACTTTGAAATGTACTTTGAAATGTACTCAAGAATTGTACTTTTTTTTTAAGAAAATGTACTTTTTTAAAAAAAATAAAAATAAGTTACTTGTTCACAAGTAAAATAAAAAAACATTTTTTAAAAATAAAAAAGCATTTTTTGAAGAACTGTTAAAAAAAAAACAAGCTGCAAAGAATTTTTAAAAAATAAAAAAGCATTTTTTGAAGAACTGTTAAAAACAAAAAAACAAGTAAAAGTGTTAATTCGGCTGTGCCGAATCTTTGATACCCTCCACCTTAGTGTTAACCAGCACAATATTAAATTTATAAAGGAGCTTTTTTAAGAAAATGCAATTACTTGTTCACAAATGCTCACAAATGCAGGATGCTCACAATGCTCACAAATGCATTGCTCACAATGCTCAAATGCTCACATTGAAAATGTACTTTGAAATGTACTTTGAAATGTACTTAATGTACTTTGAAATGTACTTAAGAAGAAATGTATTTAAGAAATGTACTTAAGAAGAAATGTACTTAAGAAAGAAATGTACTTAAGAAATGTACTTAAGAAATGTACTTAATGAAATATACTGAAGAAATGTACTTTGAAATGTACTTAATGTACTTTAAAATTTACTTTGAAATGTACTTAAGAAATGTACTTTTTTTTAAGAAAATTTACTTTTTTAAAAAAAATAAAAATAAGTTACTTGTTCACAAGTAAAATGAAAGAGCATTTTTTAAAAATAAAAAAGCACTTTTTGAAGAACTGTTAAAAAAAAAACCAAGCTGCAAAGAATTTTTTAAAAATAAAAAAGCATTTTTTGAAGAACTGTTAAAAACAAAAAAACAAGTTGGGACGAGAGTTGAACCAACAACCCTCAGACTCCAACGCGCAACCCTTTACCCATCAGGCCACAGCGACCTTAGATGAAGTGTGACAAAATTCATATAAATGTATGAACACATGAAAGTACATCTAAACATTCTAAAGTACTTACCTATTATAAAGAACAACAAAGATTTTCAACATGGAAATTCACCACACGGCAAAAGGAGTAGTTTAGTATAAAACTACAAAAATTAATGTGAAAACTTTATGAGTTTTTTTACGTTTCCAATCATAAAATTTTTTCCAATGGACCAATTTCGCTAAGTTTTAATACCAAACTACTCAGGAATACGTGGAACATTCTGGCCAAAAACCAAACCGCGTTATCGCCGATTGAAGTCGTGAGAATGTTTTCAACAGACGGACAGACGGACATGGCTATATCGACTCCGGTTGTTATGTATAAGGATCAAGAATATATTTACTTTATGGGGTCGCAAAGCCTTATTTCTATATGTTACAATCAGAATGACAAACTGATATATACCCTCTATCACTTACAGTGGAGGGTATAAAAACCGATTTTTTTAGCGTGTAAAGATAAATATAAAATTCCGAGCTGATGGTATACTAAAAAATCCTGGGATGTCAGCATTTCAAATCGGAGGTTCTGGGATTTATAGAAGTAAGTCCCAAATGGAATGCCGTGGTTTAAATTGTGTATGCGAATTAGATAATCTGCAGACTATCCTTGTTCGCCAAACAGATAAATGTTTCCCTGTAGTTTCCCCCATTTAACTGCTGTGCTTATATTTTTTTAACGAATAAGAGTTTACACGCTGGTGCTGTCTTAATTAGGGGCCGTTTTAAGTTTATGTTAAAATAAAACTGGCATTTGCAAATTAAATACAACCTAATTGTTTTATTTTTAGTATCTCACTTTAATTGCGCTTACATTGCACGCAGTGTATCATAACGATTAAAATGTTGTATAGGACGAGGTTGTTCAACCGGAGGCTTACGGCTGACATCATCATCATAAATTATGTACGGAGAATTTTTCTCTAATTTCCTACCACGTCCATATACAATGAAGTAACAAATTCCAAGTGCGTAAAGTGAAAGTAATTTGGTTAAGTTGTGCGCTTCGGGTAAATGTTTACTCCCCGTCCTAAAAGGGTAATTAGTAATTTGCTGATTGCAGTGGCAGCACAAGCCATATTCCAAACCGGGAATCTAAAGTGGAAGTGCGACGAATGAGTGTTAAGAAATGCTGCTTAAGCCAACACCAATCTCAAGAACATTTCAGGCTAAAATATTACATTCATTTATCAGTGGACATGTGTCAACATGTGATCAGAATGCTGGGACCATTTTTTACGTTAAGAAATGAAAAAATATTTTAAAGCTGTTAAAATCAGCTTCCACATTATCTGCTCGAACAGCAGATGCTGTGTGTATAAGGAGGAGTTTGGGGCATCTGGTACTTTGTCCACGACAAAATTGAGATGTGCTCAACGTCATTGCAATGAATCACTACAACACGTTATATTCGTCCTTGGCCTCGGAATAATCTCCCCTCCGCTTACTTCACTGAACTTGTAGAAATAAATGCTTTACAAGCACAATGTCTTAAGTAGATTTGCATAATAACTGTGCTTTATTTTGTAGTTATTGTACTTAGTTGTAGCTGTTTCAGGCAAATGGTGAATTTGCGTATTTAACTAATATTGAAATATCCTTTTGCTTTAATTTCTTTGCAGGCGAAAGCAACGCTAATGAATTTGTGGCTGTGTGTACTGAATACAATGATATTATGTTAATTACCAGCTGTAAATGCTGACATTTAAAGGAGTGTCAACAACGCCATCGTCTCCTGCTACCACAGAACCGCGAAAACAGAAACACCAACAAGAGCAGGGACATTAATTAATAACGAAACACGACTCCTCACACCGCCGGCCAGCGACCGGGGATCGGCAGCAACCGTCATCATCATCATAGTCCCTGCCTCTAAAGTGTCAGGCATTTATAGGCATTTGGTTTTGCTTTACCATTGTACATTCCACAAGAATTAACAAGTTGCTAGGAAAGAATATTCCGAAAGTTGGCTTTAGTTAGAGGGGTTTCCCTGGCACTGGTGGCTAGCACTTGAAACGAAAACAATACCCGGCATAAGAAAGCAGTGGGTGATAAAACAGCTAAATTCAGTTAATGAGAATCTCAGCTAGATTCATTTAAAATTTCCTTAATACAATCACACAGCATCTCCAGCCCCCCCCCCACATTTCTACACTATGGCCACATCAATGTCAACATATTCAATGATGTCTAGCAAATCAAAATCATACTGCCTTCGAAACTGGTTAACACAGTTACTACTCCTAACGAGTCTTCTCCAGAGCATACACTACACAGGTGCCAACTCTGACTGGATCCAGAGTTGTAGCAACTGTCACTGTCACTGGAACTCGGGCAAAAAGACAGCAGATTGCAAAAACAAACAGCTCTACACGATACCAAATGATCTAAGCAATGAACTGCAAGTCATTGATCTCTCCAATAACATGATTCCCGAACTGAGAAGGGAGGAGTTTATGGAAGCTAATCTCCAGAATCTGCACAAGATCTTCCTCAGGAACTGCACTATACAAGAGTTGAACCGCGATGCCCTTAAGGGTCTTACCATTTTAATTGAACTGGATTTATCCCATAACTTTATAAAAGAACTACACGTGGGCATCTTCCATGGTCTGGTGAAACTGCGGAACTTGGTGATGAACAACAATCAAATAGAATCGTTGGATAATTACCTTTTCGTGGATTTGCCGTTCCTCTCTAGAGTGGAGTTTAAAAACAACCGTCTGAAGCGCATAGACATTCATGCCTTTGGCCAGCTGCCAGTCCTATCCGCCGTGTACTTAGAGTCCAACGAACTCACCGTACTCAGGCGCGAAACTTTCCAGCGAACACCAAAGCTGGTACATTTGTCATTGGCTTCCAATCCCTGGAACTGTACATGTGAATTGCAGGAGTTCCGCGACTTTGCTTTGGCCAATCGGCTATATACACCGCCGACTGACTGCAATGAACCGGCTCCACTTAAGGGTAAATTGTGGAATGAAATACCGTCGGAGAACTTTGCCTGCAAACCCAAGATTTTGGGATCAGAGCGATCATATGTGGATGTTCATTCAGATAACATCACACTGCCGTGTCGCATTGAGGGCTCGCCGAGGCCCAATGTAACCTGGTTGTACAACAAACGGCCCATCAATCCAAATGACCTCCGTTTCAGAATCCTTAACTCAGTTGAACAACATCGCGCTGAAAACCCAAACACCCTAAACTCCGAACTACGGATATTTGGTGTGAGATCCTCGGATAAAGGTTCATACACCTGCATCGCCGACAATCGGGGCGGCAAAGCTGAGGCTGAATTTCAATTGATCATTAATGGCGACTACTATAGCGCACTCGATGGCACTGGCGGCATGAACCGTGTCGGTGGCATAAGCACTTCTGCTTCCGACGCTGAACCGAACTTCCTGCTTATCATCTGCCTGATTGCTACGACATTGTTGCTGCTCCTTATCGTGGTGGTGCTAGTCATATGCTGGTATTGTCGTCGCGTAAAAACGTATCAGAAGGATACAACGATGTTAAGTGAAAACGGCTTAATCTCGTCGAAGTTGGACAAAACACACAACTCAATGCTGGAGGGCTCTGTCATCATGGAAATGCAAAAAAGTCTGTTGACGGAAGTTAATCCCGTCGAAAAGCCACCACGACGAACGGAATTGGAAAATATTGATGGTGTTGGCAGCAGTGCAGATGATGGTCACGAGATTAAAAAGACTTTGTTGGATGAAACGCAATTTGGTAAGTATTTTTTGCTGTCGTTGTTGTTGTTCTAGCGGATTAAATGTATAATATTCGTTTGGAACCGCATTTCTGTGTACGGGTGTGATGACTACAAAATGTACACTTTTCTCATTGTCCTTAGCACCAGGTTTACGAGTACATGCCACGAGAGACAATTTAGTGTCTCATCTTCTTATCATCATTGAGATGAAATACTGAATGGCACTTAATTCAAATGCCTTATGCGTCATTGTATTGAAACTGCCAAACCAGAGTCATGCAAATTTAATTACACAAACAAATACTCGCATTGTTAAAGTTGTTATGCAAAACATATGTAGTGTAGTCCGTACTGAGCATTGTGTCGGAACTGCTGACTCTTTGAACTTTAATGAAATTCACTTTTGACTCTTTCCAAGCCTAACATTACAGTTTCACACTTGTCGCCCTAAGTGCCCGAAAGGAATCTGCACTGGCCACAAAAACTTTTCCTAAAGTAATTTTTTATTAAATTTTAAACTCAAACTTATTCGGATGTAAACAGGAATATGTCTAAAGCTTAACATACATACATATGTACATGTGAACACACAAACATGGAATTCATTCTAAGGTTTTATGGTCAAATGTTTTGGATGCAGCCTACAGCACTGTAAGAACTCATATCTGTCATTGGGCGACAAATGGTTCAAAAAAACAACACACAATTTCCATTAAAATAGGTCAGAACTTTCAATGCTTCTCGATAATCTTCTGTTTTCAATTGTAGTAAATAAAGGGCTTTCCAATTTGAGTGATGTGAATTATTAAAAAAAATACACACTAGTTGTTAAGGAAGTTCAATTGTTATTTATTTAGTGTGAATCAGCATCGATACAATTAAGTTCTGAATAAAACGTCTTTCAAATGGCATCCACGTCTTCTTTTGCAGGAACGAATTCGATGAACCCAATTTGCGAGCAATTTTTCCACTAAATCAAGTCGTTTGTCATGAATAGCACGTGCAATATCGACTTATAAAGCTTTAAGAGAGTCTGGTTTATTGCTAAAGACACATGACTTCAAATAACCCCACAAGAAATAGTCTAAAGCGGCATTTACACCAAACAAGATTAACGCATTTTCGGGATTATCGAAGTTTTTGATGTGTTAACATCTATAGCGGCGTATAGTGACTAAATCCATCAAAGTCAAAATCTGCTAAAACCAGATTTTATGCTGTTGCTAAAACCAGATTTTCTGCGACTGCGAATAATGACGTGTTAAACAAAAATGAGTGAGCAAGAGAGCAATGAAAGAGTGGTGTGGCAGGGGTGAGACAAACGAAATTGTGTCTATAGCGTATGTATTAACATAATAATGTATGTATGTACATGTGTCTGTTGCTGTTATTGAACGGAGATATAAAGCATGGGCTTGCGCAGTCGACGTTATGGTGACATACTAATACGTCAGCTACTTCGTACAAAGTATGTGGGATGTTGTGTGTTTGGCTGTTTCGTTGCTGTTGATATGTCAAACATGTGGTTATGTGACACATGTATACCTCAGCTACTTCGGACAAAGTATGTGTGATGTTGTGTGTTTGGTTGTTTCGTTGTTGTTGCTATAGCCAAACAAAGCGAGTCATTTGATGTTCAGTATTGCCCGGTGTATACAAAAACAAGTAGAAACGGTGTTAAGTTCGGCCGGGCCGAAGCTTATATACCCCCCACCATGACAATTTACACTCACACTCTCCACTCTTTGCATTCCCTTAACAGTTTTTATTTTAGGTACCCCCCCCCCCTACACCCACCACCCACACAAACACTCCACGACACAGCACCCAGCTAGCATTTGAATGTTTGTTTCACGATCACGATTGTTTCGCGACTGGATTTCCAATCGTCACCACGATTGTCGGAACAGAATTATATTTTTCTGTGCTTGTAAGACTTTAAGACTTGCTCACGATTTGTTTTTGTGTTTACTTTGTGTCACATGTAGTTTTCTTATTGTTGTCTTACTTCTTCCCGCATACTCCACCGAACTCATGTTTTGCAAGGAGAATTTAATTATGTATCTCTGAAATTCTAACGGGTTTTCCATTTTCTGCTCAGCAGAAAAAGAAAAAGATTTTGCTCATCGTCGACGATTGGATTTTGCTCATCGTCGACGATTGGAAAGTAAGAGTCGCCGTCTTGACACAATTACTTCAGTTGCTCTGAACGTGCGCGATTGGAATACGACATGGCGCACGATTACTGTAATCGTCGGCTCCGATCGTGAAAGAGTCGTGTACGATTGAAAATGCTAGCTGGGCAAGCACAAATAAATCACCAACATATCAGTAGTAGTAGTTGTTGTTGGTGTTGTTGTTTTTTATTATAGTGAAAGGTAAATCCAATAAAATGTGGGTGCGGAACACTCTCAGAGCAAAGATAGTAATGACGTATTATACGTATACAAAAATGAGATAGCAAGAGAGCAACGACAATTTTGTGAACTTGTGTAGCGTATGTACGAATATAACAATGTATGGATGTGTATACAAGTGTCTGTTGCTTTGCATTCTTTGACTTTTGTGGGAATAAAACAAAAAGTATTGAGCAAGAAAATAATGACACATGTGCTTGCACTGGGTCTTTAAATAATTTTAAGTATTAATATTATTTAACTGTAACGTCATCATATCGTCCCTTAACCGCAAAAAAGACTTATGAGGCAAAAACAAAATTGTTCAGGAGAAGGTTTTTTTTAAATATCTCCGTATTGAGGCATGCTGTTGCCATGAAATTTAGTATGCAACCGTTATTTAGACCGAAATACATAATATGTTAAAAAAAACTGACAAATCTATAGAATAACGGGAATTTGTGTCGCATACGTCTTTTTCGCCGTCGTGCTGGTAAGGTATTATAATAATAATATGGCTCTTAAGCCCAAAACTTAAAAATAAAAAAGTCTGTTTGCCGTTTCAAAAATCAATTTATTTATGTTTTTTGTAAGTTTTGCGAACGATTAACAAAGTTAACGCGCCAATTACAGGTTTTGATAAAATTCATGAAAAAAATAAGCACGAAATGTTATACAATATTTTAATTTAAGTTGTAGAACAGGTAAAAAATCTTCAAATATTATCTTCTTGGTCTGTTTCAGGTAAAGAGTCTTTAATATTAATATCGGTGTTTAAACCTACAAATTGTGAAATTTTTGAGGTATAGTGTTTCTCTCACAAAGTGTTTTTAAATCCTTATATTTTTGAGATGATATCGGTAGTTTTTTTTTCGTATAAAGGAAGGGGTCCTTTTGATAATATTGTAGAATTGCGTCTAGAGCGTGTGATTGAGTTTAAGTTAAGATTTTTAAATTCAGAGTTGTCACAATATCCATATTTAAGACAAATAATAGGATTGTTTTTTTCAAAAAATAATGATCGTAAGTTAGGAAAATGTATTTTAACGGAGTTTGGAAACATTGCTTGAGAAAACGTTTTCCAATCTTTGAAATCTGAATGGTTTACTATTATACATTTATAGTCTTGTGGGTTTGTCCTTGCATTAGATATCATTGTGAACCATTCACTAGGAGCCCAAACAGTTCTATTTCGAATAAACGATTCAATGGTGCTGTGAATCGAGTCAACAGGCATCATAGTATGTCCGGGTAATAAGTAAGTTATTTTAATATCTTTTATGAAGTTTGCATTTTCGAGGAATGTTATTAATGTCGCAATCATTGCTTTATTTCGATTCTGACCGGCACAACTGTCGCAGTAAAGAGTGATGGAGGTGTGCGTTTTTCTTTCATCTACAAGTTTTAAATATAGGGACAAAATGGTGCAAATTTCACTACATCCCCGCTATCCATCAGTTTCTCCCCATAAAAAACAGTAGCCATTTCTAGTGCCATTTTCATACACACTTTCATTGTAATACGCATATTTTCGCGAATAGAATAATGTGATGTTTTTACTATGGGGTGTATTTAATACTTTTTGGAGATCAAAACTTGCACATAGTTTCAAAGAATTCCCTTTACTTTCTTTCTGCTCCTTCAAGAAACTTTCCTTGCACTTGTCTTTCTCTTCAATGTGTTTCAGGTACTCTTCTGTCTGTATAAAAGTTTTGCGCTCTTCTACGTCCAAGTTTTTATAGTTTTCACATGTGATACATTTATCTTTTTTAGGTAAATGAAAGCCGATGTGATAATAAGTTTTAAAAATGTGTCGAAAAACTCTTATTGACACGAGCGCAGGTTCCTCATTAATTAATTTTAGATGTTGAGAATAACGTTTATACAACTCCGTTATATTCATGAAATCGTGAGGCAGATAAAGCTTATTGCTTTTATTCCGACAGTAATGTGAAGAAACTGCTGGCAAGTGCTCAATAAAGGATTTTATGAGCTCAATCTTGGTCTGATCAGTTTTATTATAGGGCACGTATCTTTTTTTATTCACACTATAAGTCCGTAAAGAATCTGTATTTTCTCTTGCGATTCTTAACATTTTTTGCGATATGTTGAGTGTTTTAAGCAAATATTATTGGCATACCTTGGTACTAATATTATTGTAATTTATGACGTATGTGTAGCTGTTTTTCTTTTTGTTACCCTCTGTTCTACGTCTTTGCACACTCTTTTTCACAATACTTGAAACAATCCAGTCTTTTTGCCTTATTTTATTTCCAAGACCCCAGAAATGTTCATTGATTTTCAGGCGATCAGATTCTGTAAACTTATCGGTGCAAGAGTTTGGACATTTTTTCTCGGCACATGGATTCGGTTGAACACTAGTATTGCGTTTTTTGACATTTTGTATCCTCTTTGGCAATGGTTTTTTCTTCTTGTAGCCCCTCTTACCCACACACGTTTCATCTTCAATCTCTTTCGGTGATTCAGGCCAAGAAGAATACAATTCATCAGGAGATTGGTCACTATCACTGTAAGGAACGAGCGGGTTTGCGGCCGAATACTGAAAAAATAAATGCCATCACACCAATAGGGCAATTAGGCTTTTAGATGTAAATTCTAACAAAACTTACAATTTCGCTTGGTTTCCACAACGCCATAAGTAATAACTTAAGAAAAAATTTCAATTTTCATTAATAATTCAATGAATTTCATAAAAAGAAAAAAGACTCAAACGCCAATCTGCTGTCACCAAAAATGTAAATAAAAACTAAAAGTGTAGTTAAGTCTTTATTGTTTTTGCTGTAAATTCATAACGGAACTACTTAGAGATAAGACATTTTCAGAGATGGTCCGAATCATCGGTAATTATCGATTTTCATCAAAAACGAAAATCGGGATTTGTGGCTCATAAGTCTTTTTTGCGGTTAAGGGACGATATGATTGAACGCTGTTTTTTATTTTCCAATGTAACATTTACGAATTTGTTCATAGAAATCGAACAGGTACCGTGTAGCAAAAAGGTGTTAACACATCGCCCGTGAGTTCGAACACTCATTGGATTTTTTCTTATGCAGTTTGACACTTATAATCCCAAAAAAGCGATCATCTTGTTAGGTGAAACTGCAGTTTTATGGTGTTAAATCACACCTTGTTGGAAGCCATACAATGTCAAAATTTTTTTAAATAATCGAATCTCCAAACTTTTCTGGCAATTATTCGGCTGTTGCACGTGCTGTGTAGCACGTAGCTCCGCCTTGGTGGAAACAGATTTTGCCAAGATCAACTTCTTCCAATTTCGCAATAGAAATTTCCTTATCATCGATCTATACCGCTCTCCATTGACAGTAACGGTGTTACCAGCTTACCACCAGACCAGCAGCCACACCAAACTGTCAATTTAAGTGAATGAAATCGTTGTGCAATTTGTGGATTTTCTTCGCAGCAGCATCGACAGCATTGTTTATTTACCTCACCACTCAGATGAAAGTGAGCCTCATCGGAGGAGAGATGATTTTCTTAAAAAAAATTGTTATCGGTTTCAAGTTGTTAGAAGACAAAATCAGCAAAAAACGTCATGTTTGCGGTAGTCCAATGGCTTCAGTTCTTGAGTGATAACAATTTTATATGGATTCAAGGGCGTACGGTAATAACGGCCAAGTGCATAACGCCCAAAACTAACAATGTCATAGTGCCCAAAAAACGACATGTAATTTGTTGTTGTAAAAATTATAGATCTTTTGGACTATCTGTCCTATTTTTTGGATTTTGCGGAATTATTTTAATATTTTTCGTTGTCATAATGCCCACATCAAGAAATGTTTTAATGTCCAAAATTGCCATAATACCCAAATTCTAATGGGAAAATAGCCATAAAGCCCAAATGATGATTTTCATAAAATGAACAATGTGGCTTGAACCAGAGCAGGGAACTACCGACGCGGCCAAATTTTTTGCGGCTGTTCTAGGTTATTCTAGTTGTTCTAAACATTGTTTTTCCAAAAGTGAGGTGCAAATTTAAAATTGGTTTTTTTCGATTTACCGGTACAAATTTTATTTTAGAAAATCATTGTTTGGAACAATGTTTAGAACAACTAGAACAACCTAGAACAACCGCAAAAAAAATTTTTTTCCAAAAGTGAGGTGCAAATTTTAAATTGGTTTTTTTCGATTTACCGGTACAAACTATATTTTAGAAAATCATTGTTTTGGACCAATGTTTAGAACAACTAGGAAAAAATTTTTTTTTACAAAAGTGGGGTGCAAATTTAAAATTGGTTTTTTTCGATTTACCGGTACAAATTATATTTTAGAAAATAATTGTTTTGGAACAATGTTTAGAACAACTAGAACAGCATAGAACAACCGCAAAAATTTCGTTTTTCCAAAAATGGGGTGCAAAGTTTAATATTGGTTTTTTTCGATTTACCGGTACAAATTATATTTTAGAAAATCATCGTTTTGGAACATTGTAGAACAATCTTAGAACAATTCAGAACAATCTTCAAAAATATTTATTTCTAAAAATGGGGGGCTAACTTCGCACACCTGAAATCATATTTTTTAATTTGTTCGGCGTTCAATTTAGTGCACAATCACCGAGTCTTATCCCTCTATTTACGAACTCTCGATAACATCGAGTTCGAGTTACTGTTGTATTTTACTCTTTAGTTAGACATAAAATGGACAGAAAGAAAAGGGAACGCATATTTACGTCCGATGCAACCGACATGAAGTATAATTTAGCTGTCATAAGTCTCAATCAAACACTATTTAAACTTAGTTTGCTGCATGGTTTAATTCTGGTTGCTTATCGTTCTCTAGCCCATCCACTCTGTTTTCTATCATTTTCCTACCACGTAGTCGATCAGGTGTGTCGTAGATACCCCCTAACACAATCAACCGTTTTCATAACGAGCGCTTCCAAGTGCAGTAGTGCGCTCCTCCTCTTAATTTTAAAAGACAACTTCTTTGACATTGACAACTTCTAACACATTCCCCACCGTTTCAAACAAATTTTCCGAACCGACAAAGTTTACAATTTGTTGCCCTTTTTTCAATTGTTTCAGAATTATCCACATATTTCTCATACATTTAATAATTAAATATTGTAAAATCTTTAAACAATTTAAATTCGGCTCCCGAGCTAAAAATAAAACGTTTAAATCACAAAGCAATAGACAAGAATCTGTATCTCTCTATTTGCGTTATCTGGATGACGTCGAGATATATATATAAATGTTAGGAATACTTCAAGTTGGTAAAATGTTAGATTTGGGCATATTTTTTGTTCGAAAACTAGTATTAAACTTGCATGTGGATTACATAATGCCTAAAGCGTACTCCACCCTTCCTTTTGGGAAAAGAAATAGTAAAGACTTTCGGAATCCTTACACACGAAAATTACTATACAACGCGTTTGTTATGGTGCCATTATTTAGCACCATAATGTACGCATTGATCGTATTCAGTCAATGCAAATTTAGTAAATTCGTATTGTTTGTAGTGAATTTCCATAGTCCAATTCCATCTTATTAAGCTAGATGCAGACTAATTGACTTGGAAATCCTTTCAAATCGCAGATCCTAGTGTTCTGTATTATTTTTATACAAACTAATTTGTGGATTTGTAGATTGTCCTCCGCTTCTTAGCTGCATACATATTGATACACCCTTACGGTGTCTTACGGTGCGTTTACACGGGACAGTTTGAGACAGGATAGTTGAGAATATGTATTAGTTGTCACAAAGAGAAAAATTGTTTGTGTGACGTACGCGTCCAGCCAGTTATTAAGACAATACGGTTTTAAGCAGCCGCCGACAGTCTCGTTTCGTTAAATTTTGTGCTCTGATTTTTTGTTACTTCGCTCTTTTGCCATTGTATTTTGTCTTAGACATGTTTTCATGTTTATATGTCTGTATTGTCAAACGATATTTCAATAAAAATTATCAAAATTTTTAAATACAAATACATTTCCCAATTTGTAAAGTCGTTTGCGATGTTTTGCTTTTTTCTCAAATTACTACGAAACGTCACCGATATGGCCGATGGCTGAACTAGTAGAGACTGACGCAGTAGGATTTGTTGTAATTGTGTGAACCAACACAACAAAAGGCATTTAGTTTTTGTTTCGTGACCCTAACCGTTAAATTCAACACAGATCCATATGAACAAACACAGCAAACAAAAAACTACAACAACAAAATACACTGAATTTAACAGATGGAGTCATAAGAAAGCAAAATCAATTGTTCTATTGCGCCAACCTTTACTAGTTCAGCCATGATCTGGCCGCTTATGTCAAATCTCTTGCAGAAATTACTGTTATTGAAAAATCAGAGACAGTGGCGAGGCAAGTAAGAGAAGTGTAAGTGTGGTAGTAAAAATGTGTGAATAGATTTCTACTGTCGGAGCAAAACTGTCCCGTGTAAACGCCAGGTTAGAAATAATGCGTTTTTTAATATATTTGTTCATAGAAATAATTACTCTTCTTTTCAGCATAGTATATTGAGGTATCTTAAGGATTATATTACCATTAGTATGAATTGTTCAATTGATTTTGCGTTCTCACTTTCTCGAAAAAGAACCTATTCATATTCTTAAATAAAGTACCTTTTCTTAAAAAATACCTTATCTCAAAGAAGTACCTTCTCTTAAAAAAAGTAAATTTTCGTACAAAAAGTACCTTTTCTTAAAAAAAATTATTATTTTTAAATAAGTACTTTTTCTTAAAAAGTACATTTTCTTACAACATAAAGAAAACTACATTTTCTTTATAGAGTACCTTTGTTGTGAAACAAAATAACTATTCTTGAGACAAATACGTACTGCTACAAATTTACCTATTCTTAAAAAAAGGTGCAATCCTCAAAAAAAAATCTCCCATTTCTTAAAACAAAAAACAAATACCTTCTCTTAAAATAAAATCCTTTTCTTACAACAATTTATTTTCTTAAAAATAAAATAGTTTTCTTTTCTTGAGATAAGTAGCCATTCTTAAAAAATGTAAATTTTCTTAAAAAAATAACCTTTTCCTAAAAAAAGTACCACTTCTTTAAAAAGTACCTGTTCTTAAAAAAAATACTTCTTTGTAAAAAGAGATCATACTCTTATGGATTTTTCTTACAGAATGCACGTCTTCTTAAAAATAGTACCATTTCTTAAAAAACATTAGCTTTTAATAAAATAAGTACCTCTCTTTAAAATATTATATATTAAAGACCTCCAAAGTTCCTTTTTTTTAATACATTCCATAAAAAAATTTCTTAAAAAAAGTTTCTCATTTTACAAAAAGTATATTTTCTTAATGATCCATTTGAATTAACGTATTTATCAACGGGCGCCTTGACGCGTTGGAACTAACTAGTACATAATATATAGCGAGAGGAAGTTCTTTCCAACCGACTGTCCCACGTTTATAAGTGAAATGAAAATAAAAGAAAGCCTCATGGATTTTTTTTTAATTCTGTCGCATCAATGCAGTTTTTGGTTTATGATAAACGGCAATCGAATATATAAGTAGTGAAATGTCACTTCCCTAATTAATTTTTCGGGAGTCGTTTTTGACCTTTTCATACTTCCCATTCGTTGACTTTGACTAAAAAATAGGTCTCAGAAAGCACGTCATTGTCTTTCATTTAATCTGGATGCAGTCATATTTGGAGTAGTTTCGCAATTTTGTGTAGTCAACAGATGCTATATTTAATAATTTATACATTTTGTAATTCGTATTTAATTGACCTACTGGCTTTACCTATTACCTATAAACTTGAAATAAATTAAATGAAATAACATTCCAACATACTATCGGAAATGGTGTAAATCTTAAAAATGCATCCCAGCATTGGTACGTATCAAGATTTCCAGCATATCATCATTTCACATATCATTTCACATATCTATCCTGGACCTCAAATCATTCCGACAGTACAAAATTAATATCATAGTTGCAACATGTGGAAGAATCAGAAATAGTAGAACATTTACAAATTCAAGATTTGTATTTGCGTACGAGCATAATGTATTTCATCAAACTTAGGCACACTCTAACACACAACCAATAAATTTGAATGAGGAAACGGATACTAACAAAGAGTACATATGTTGTTGTTGTTATTTGTGACTATGTAGTTGTTAATGACATCAAAGTTGGTCGGTGTAGATGTGATGACTTGGAATATATATTGGTCCTTAATGACATTTGGAGACCAAAAAAACAGTGAACGAAATTGCAATGATAATTTTCGTATAGATTTGAAAAATTACGTCTACCCTGAGTCAATACTCCAGAGAGTGCCTATAACTGTTTACGCCATACATGGGGCAAATTAATTATATGACAAATATAATTTGTTGTTTAATTTGAATTTCCTGTCCAAATGCAAATTCAAACAACTTTCAATACCATTGGCAATTGTACTTATTTTCAAAGCATTTCCTTCAAATCTGGCAATTTTGGTTTTAAAATATTTTATACAGTACAGGTTTATGAATTTGAAAGTACTACGAGGCAATACCTATCGAAACCACAAACTTCTACATATAAAATACTTCAAAAACAAACTTGCCA
Source organism: Phaonia tiefii (assembly GCA_963931995.1). Lineage (NCBI taxonomy): Eukaryota > Metazoa > Arthropoda > Insecta > Diptera > Muscidae > Phaonia > Phaonia tiefii. The sequence continues at coordinate 62,763,498 of OZ008370.1, forward strand.
GCAGTCAAAGAAATTCAAAATAATTAAAAGCATTCCCATATTTCATTACAATTGGCATATGATTCCACACCCTGCCTGAGCAAATGCAAATTCAAAAGTTTTTAATTGCCATTGCGAACAATGACAATTCTTTTGCATTTGCATTAGATAAAGTAATACAAATTAAAATCCAATGCAAATTAAAAAACCCGTGTATGATCTACACCTACAGAATTGGTAACCGCTTTAGCCATAACCGAATTCAGAGGTCTTCAGAATCGCATTTAATGTCATCACAACCGCATTAGAAGTTGTCAAAACCGCATTAAAAATTGTCCACAACCTACAAGAGGTCACTTGTGATGACTAAATTCAGTTCGTACAACCTCAATTCGGTTGTGACAACTCAATTCGGAGGCATCTACCGAATTTACGTTTGCTACCATAAAATATTCGCATACCTCGAGTAGCGATTTGTCTCAGTAAACTTACGAAATTTGATGTGGTTGCATACCGATGTTGTAGGTTGGAAAGCATTGTTTTAATAATACCAGACAGAGACAATAACTCAATCCAACCAACAAGAAAACAACAACGGCTTTTTGTTCTGTGCGTTAAAATAAATAGAAAACAAATATATACCTACAACAAAAGATGACAAAAAAGTCAAAAATACATTTTAATTTTACCGTTCTTAACCGAAAATACATGACAAATTCAAGTCAACAATTTTTGTAATTCCACCTGGTCTACTCTCTATCGCACCGACCGCACCACGAAGAGTGTCAAATGAAACGTCATATAAGAAAGCTGACAGCTCTAGGTAACATTAGCCTCTGGTTGCTACAACCTCTTTTCTAACTATTAGTTATGTGAGTGTCGTGGCCGTCGCTGGTGCAATGGTTAGTTGCGCGGCTCTTGTACATGAGATCCTAGGTTCGAACCCTGCTCTGACCACCGTAACATTTCTTTTGGCGGCGGTCACCTCGCATAGTGACGGCGACACTATCGAGTATATAGCCATGAAAAAGCTTCTCAAAATACCGTTCGGAATCGGTGTAAAACTGTAGGTCCCAATCAATCAGTGGGTGAAAACTGGAAAGCGCACAGCTCAGTGTTTGTGAGAAGTTCTCCCCTGTCCCTTCATAGGATGTAATGGGAAACCATTTATTTTTTTTAGTTATGTGAGTGTAGTAAATTCATTATTAAAAAAACATAACAAAAAAACTTAAATTGATTACTTGGCCTCCTTGGCGGTCTCAAAATAACTCGTTGTATAGTTTCAAATTATTCAAATTGTTCCCATATTGTGTGATGTCAGAAGATTTCACTAGTCTCCTTCGCTGATTAATTAAAATTTAAATTCTTCTACGGATGCCCACTTTAGACAGTCAAAAAAAAAAAACAAGTTTATAATTTCAAAAGCAGCTGTGAAATCTAAATATTTTACATACGCAAAGGAATATTTTGTTGGCCACAAACGAGCTTTTAGAAAACATAAGTTCGTTTGCGACAATCGAAATTTCCCATCTTATGAGAAACGAAAAACATGTCAGGCTGTTGCACACCGTCTAGAAAACGGGAGCTGCCCAAATTTAAATCAAAGTAGAGTCGACATTTTTTTAAATGTTAAATTTTTTTTTGTTAATTATTTTGAACCCCTAATTACATTTTTGATGTATGTAAAAAAATATTTAAAAATATTGATTATTAAAATTATGCTGAATGGTTTTCATTTTGGAACAATAGAAACATTTTTTTTAATTTTAAAACTAAATTTATACTACTGCTTTCACTTTCCTTAAAATACTTGCAAGTCGAAGTCCATCGACCGAGCTAAAGCAACAGGCACTTATGTTGGAAGGGTGGCAGGGGAATCGCCCCCCTACGAAACTATTTCCCTAAGTGGCGATTTTTGAATGTAGTGCTATTTTCCAACCAAAATGTCAATTTTGTGCACACGCCTGTAAGGCAGGCACTGTGCAGAGATCGAGAATACCTTAACATTTAGAGAGAGAGTATAAATTCAAGAGAGATATTATTTTTAGTGTGTGCATATTCCTGTTCATTTGTCTCTTTTTGTCGCAAAAGAAAATTATGAAAATTTGGAGGCTTATTTACACCAACACAAAAAACTTTTGCAATAAAGGCTTTTCTATTAATTTGAGGTAAACCTTAAAATCTAAACTAATAATATCGGTCATAACAGAGATAAAGTTCTAACAATAGTAACTAATATTAGCCCGGCCATTAAAAAACTGTACTTGAGAAACTGCAACCGTATGTTATAGATTAAACTAACCTCATATCACGCAACTCTGTGAGAATACTCGCGGAAATAAGAACATGGAGGTAAGAACCTTCTGCCTTCATGTTGGAATATCTGACTGCCAGTTGGTACTTCGGGATATTCGATCGATACTAATTTGCATATGCAAATTTGGAGTAAGATTTTAGATGTACACGATTCATGATCATGGTGGTGTCAAGTTAGGCATCGGATGATAAACATAGCACGATGTTGGAAACTAGTCATGCCAGTGAGTGCGCTTTCCTGATTTGTACATTATTCCTACAAAACCAACTATTTTTCAATTGTAAGCTGGTAATATGTACGAAATTAGCATACAAGCGATTTAACTTTTGAGGCCAACGTTGAGTATACACAGAAGGCTAAATATTCGTTGCTACCAAACAATTATTTTTGGGGCAAACGACATCCAATCGTTTTTCTTTGCGTGCAGCTTAAAACGATATATTCAATTCAATACAATTTATTTAGTTTCATAATATTTACACTTTCGTTATACTTATAAAATAATATGTAAGAGTGTAAGAGTTATATCTTCTTCTGCTTTATAATAATTAATGATTTGCAAAATTGATTTCTGAGATTGATATTTACAAGTGGAGGCAAAAATTTACAAAAAACCTATATGAATATTAATTTCATTAGATAAAACTTAAGACTACTTACGGACTAACTATGAATAGGCTAATTCATTAATATAAGGAAATCTTGATGCAGTACATCTCAAATTAAAACTTTGGTTCAATATTTCAATCCTATCGATAACCAGTTCCACTTTAGCTTGTTCATGGAGTCGTTTCGTAGAATAATAGAAGGGAAGATTTAAAATAAGTTTAAGCACTTTATTTTGCGCAATCTGCAATTTCTTCAGATGACAGCTGGCACTGGAGGCCCACAACGGCGCTCCATAGTATATCGCCGATTGAAATATTGACTGAAATATTAACATTTTGTTTTCTGGACTAAGACATGACTTTCGATTTATGAAGGGGTAGAGCATTTTGATCAACAAATTTACTTTACTTATTACAAATGGGATATGGTTTTTAAATTTAATTTTGTGTCTAGTATAACGCCTAAGTATTTAACTTTTTGTTCCCATTGAATCTCTATGTTATTTATAATAATGTTAGTTTGAGGAATAAAACATTCCTTGCGTTTCCTTGTGAAATAAATTGCCTGACTCTTATCACCGTTCATCAAGATTTTCCATTTATGAAAATATTTGATTAACACGGACAGCGCAGATTGAAGGTTTCTCGTGATATCCGACGCTAAAATTTCTGAGCTTAAAATCGCAGTATCATCAGCAAAAATTGACATTAAACATTAATTTAATTTTGCTATATCATACGTGTATATATTATACAAAAATGGTGACAGACATGACCCCTGTGGGCAGCCAGCTGTGGCTGGTAAAACTGTTGACGAATGAGAATTTATAAAATCTTTAAACATTCTATTTTGTAAGAAGCTTTGAATAATTTTAATAAGTTCGCTTGGAAAATTTAGCTTGACCATTTTATATATTAAACCGTCATGCTACACGGAATCAAAAGCTGTCTTAATATCCAAAAGGATCATACCAGTAGACTTTTGTTGTTCAAAATTAGATATAATTTATTTTTTTATCCGCTTTAGTGGATGGATTGTGTTGTGTTCCCTACGAAACCCGAATTGTTCTAAGGGATGTACTACATTCTCATCAACAAATAGTGAGAGTTTCTCCTTAATGACCTTTTCAAGGATTTTACTGACGGACGATAGTAGACTGATTGGCCGGTATGAAAAGGGGCAGTCAACGGGTTTGTTGCTCTTTCTTATTGGTACGACCTTTGCTTCTTTGAACTCTTGAGGAAAATAACCAAGTTTTAAGCATGAGTTCACAAGAATAGTTAAATATTTAAAACTTTTTTGGACAAAGCCTTGAGGCATCTGTTATTGATGCCGTCAATTCCTGGAGATTTTTCTTCAAAGTTTTGATAATGTTCGATATTTTAGACATACTTATTTCATTGTGCCCCGATTGGCTTATATTCATAGATTGAAATAGCTCCAGACAATTTCTGACTTCAGAAATAGTGGTAAAATCTCCGAGATTTGAACTAATTGAATGGTTTGCGGCAAAAGTATGGGCCAATAAGTCACATTTTTCAGAGTTTGTGGTGAAGCGTGTATTATTGTACTTAAGAACTGGAATTCTATTGGACTTCTTTCTTAAAATTTTGGATAAGTTCCAAAATGGAGAGGATCCTTTATCTAATTTAGAAAGCATTTGATTCCAAGATGAATTTCTGAACTTTTCAATTTCGCAATTGTTTTTTTTATTTAGATTTTTCATTTCGATAAAGTTGTTTATATTTCTATATCTTTTCCATATACGCCGATGTTTATTTCTATTTCTAATTAAGGATTTAATATGCTCTGGGAATGGTGTTCCTACACTTGGTTGCCGTCTCATTGGCACACTTATTCTTATTGCATCACTCACGACCGATAGAAAAATTGCTAACATTAGGTCAATGTGTGATGCGGTGTGTATAGGATTGTAAGATGGAAGAAAAAGGTGAAGGTTGATGTAAGACGAAAATGAGGTCCAGTTAGCATGTCTAAAATCATAACAACGAGATTCAGTGCTCGAGAAATTGCCATGCAGCGTTGTTTGTACCGGTAAATGGTCAGAGCTTAAGTCATTTACGACTTCAGCTGATGAGATTTGTTCAGTCATATTGGTCAGAAACAAATCAAGAGTCAAACTTTGCCTGTTTATACTTGAAGGAATGTAGGAGTGGTCATTTGGGAAAATGATGTCGAAGTTAAATGAGTCCTGTTTTTGAAATTATTAGTTTCCCCAACAGTTGGAACGTAAGCAGCCCCAAGATGAATGCCTACTCTTAAAATCACCACCAAGAATGAAATTATTACCTCTAGTGAGCTTATTAATGTCTGATGTGAACGTTTGTTTAAGGCTACCGTCAGAACCCGCACGACCGCCGGGGAAATAACATCAGAAAATGTCTACACTGTCAGGGTTAGTAAAAAGTCTGATGGCAATATTTTCAATTAAATTCGTATTCACAATAGGAAGTAGCTTGTGCGGAATATTTTTTCTAATTATAATGGCTACACCTCCTCCCCTAATATGTTCTCGGTCATTTCTATATACAGAAAAATTTTGATGATTTAAAGGTATGTGTGGTTTCAGCCATGTTTCAGATACCAGACAAATATGAATATTACGTGTAATTAAAAATTGGAAAAATTCAATACTCTTATTTTCAATGCCTCTAGCATTCCAAATAACTATATAGTATTTATGTCGGAAATCTCTACGACAGAAATTTGCAGGCTAGGTCAGTTATAACCTCAAACTGGTCTGCCTTACTCCGACAGTTTCTTAAGTTATTTATTAGTTCTAAAGATAAATTCTTGATTTTTTCTGGTGAAAACAAATTATTGGAGTTGTTTGTAGTGTTAGGATTTGTTTGTGTTAATACTGGGGGACGCCAAGAAGATGTTGTGTGTGGTCTGGATTGATTTAGATTATTCGGAAAGATTTTTTCGTAGTTGACAGCTGAGAAACCTGAACGTCCAGAACGGCGGTGCGGTCCAGCACAATTTGCACAAAAAGTTTTTACTTGACAGCGACTGGAGCCATGGCCAAACATCTGGCAATTATAGCACTGGGTAATTTTGGACTTATTTAATCTTTGGAAGTCCCATTTCACCTTCATGTATTCAATCACAGAATAGTTTTGTTTTAGTTCCTTCATTGAGATTGGAAGTAGAGACATCATTGTCTTTGAAAGTAGACATACACAATACATAATTTCAGTCCTGCCAGCACCTTTTTTCTGTACTAGCTTAACACCTAAACACTTGAGACCCAATTCGATTCACTAAGATAGATCGCATGTCAGAATTAGGCCCTTAGTATCTTTGGACGAAAGTCGTTTTAGGACTTTGTAAGACGTTTGAGCCATGTCCGTCTGTCTGTCTAGCTGGCTGTTCAACACGATAACTGCCGTAAATCTTTACAGATCGCAATGAAATTTTGTCAGTAACTATTATTTGCCAATATTGAGTTTGGGATGGAAAATAGGCGCTTTGACCCCACCTCTTCTGGTACCTCCCATACAAATCGACACATTTACCACAAAATCATAATTGTTTCAAACCTTTCTTCTGGTAGATGTGATTAGCTTCTACTCTCACACCGGTTAATAATCTGTAAATACCTAGTTAAGTGGAGGAAATGGGCGAGATTGTCACGCCCATTCTGGTACTTCCCATACAAAACAGGGTTTTCGTCCGGGTTGTCAATCCGATAAATTGCGTGAAATACTTCCGACCTTAATGAAATTAGGTATAAGGCTTCACGTTATCAAACGCCAATCACCGAGTAAAACAAGGGTGATTTTGCCATGCCCATTGTGGTACCTCCCATACAAAAGACGTTTGTGCGTCTGGTTGTTCATCACGAGAAATACCGCAAACCCGAACCAATCTTAATGAAAGTTTGTACTAGTCAATATTTAGTCAAATAACCCTCTCCTATAAAAAATATGCTGTTTTTCCACACCCATTCTGGTACCTCCCATATAAAAGTTGGCGGATGACCGGTTGATCGACACGATAACTCTCGTAAACGACACCCGATCTTAATAAAATTCGGTACTAGGCAATATTTTGCTAAAAGCTGCTGTGTAAGTAATAACTGACTATTGTGCCACGCCCAGTTTCGTACCACCCACCCAAAAGTTGGGCCTATTTGCAGTTTGCCGACTCGATATCTCCAATGTATCATAACCTATCTTAATAAAATTTGGTATTGATCAAATTTTTGTACCTCGCATATAAATATTCGGAAGGAAACTAACTAATTTGGGTATTCAATAATATTTATCGCAATGTCAATCTACTATTGAATATGGTCACTTTTGAGTATAGGCGTTTTTATTTAACAGAACTCCCGCGCAATGGATGACTTAGGGTGAGGGTATGATTAAGTCGGTTCACCCGACTGAAACTTATGTACTGGTTTAATAGTTCAATACTCACATATTAATCGAATTGTCCTAGATTTAACTAAAATGTACAAGATTTAACTATCATAGTTATCTTAACATTTAAAATCTGTTTAAATTAAGAATTTCCAACTGTGACACTGAGCATAAATTGAAAAAGTTTTGAAATTTAACTTTTTAAATACTCAGGTTTTGTATTCATAGTAAACTTTATATTTTTTCAGTGTATTTGCTGTGTTTGATTACAAACATTTTGTTCATTAAATGCTTCGTTAACATCATCATCAGCTTTGATAGCTGGGTACGAAATGTGAATTTGCTTTAAGAGGATTAAATGTATACAACATAATACAAATACATGAATGTTTAAACATTAGGATGTCCAAAACTTTATGCGATTTGAAAAGTAAAATTGTTGAAAAGAATGTGACAACAAATTTCCCAGCAATTTAGATGCCAGTGGTTAGTAGATTTTATCTGGGTGTTTTGTAAGAAGGTCGTATTAATTGTAAAGTACATACATACATCTTAAGGTACATCAAAGTGTACCAAAAAAATTGTGTATGTGTACAGTGTGATACACCCAAGAGTATACACAAAACGTCAATTATAAAGTATCATCTTCGAAATATTTTGCAGCTCAGTAATGCTTCTTGAGATGGAAGTGTATTTTGTTACCAAGAGGTAATGTAACTGGAGTTATTGAGCTGGAATCAAAAATATTGTGTTGTTATAGAATATTTAGAAGTTCTTCTGTATTCTTTTTTTTAACCAGCTCAAAACAAAATGAAAAATTTCGAGTATTAATAATAAAAATAAATCTAAACTGTATTAAAATGATGTGGAATATACAATATGTTATTTAATATTAAACTTTGAAGACATCATCACACATTTGCCCCACATTCATTTACAGAATATTGTGCCTTGAAAGATTTCTCCCATTTTAATTTAAAAAGAATCAACAAAACATGTGAAATATTTGCATTCAAGCGTTTATGATGAACATTAGTTTTCGTTTAACATTTCAAACGTCTGCATCAGCTAGAGCAACAGTACCTTAGTGTTCCTGGGAATACAAGAACAGAAAAGAGCATCAACGACAGTAAAAAGGCCAAGGAGCAAAGTACAATATCAGCACACTGACGACAAGGTACAGTGGTACGTTGTACCCTAATACCCCATAACTTTGTTATTACATACGAGAAATTACGGAATTTTTGATGAAATTTGATTGATTGCACAAGATTAAGTAGAGCGAAAATCTGCAATTACCAGAGGTAGCCACAGCCTACTCAAGGAAGCTCTCGCTCTCTATAAGAACTGCCGCAACAACCGTACTTGGTTTCGAAAAACCGCTTCGCAATAAACCGTGGTACGATGAAGAGTGTCGCATAGCAAATGACGAAAAGAACGCTGCACGCATGGCAATGCTTCAGTTAATTGCAACGCGAGCTGAAACTGAGCGGTATAGGGAGAAGAGAAAGGATGTAAACCGTCTCTTTAGGCGTAAGAAACAGCAGTGGAGAAATCGCGAGAGTGATAAAATTGAGATATACAGAAGGACGAACGAAGCCCGAAAATTCTACCAAAAAGTTAAAAACGGAACTAATGGATATGGTTCAGGGCCCCCCTTCTGTAAAGACAAGGACGGAAATCTCGTCGCAGATGTGCAAAGCATGTTGGGAATATGGAGAGAGCATTTCTCCGCGCTACTAGTACCTGAGATATCCAATGACGATGGGACAATCGATCACAATATGGACGACGACGTCGATTGCCCCCCTCCTAACCAAGACGAGGTCAGAACAGCTATTGCCCGGCTTAAGAACAACAAAGCCGCAGGAGCCGATGGATTACCGGCGGAGCTGTTTAAGGCTGGCGGCGATGAGCTGATAAGGTGCATGCATCAGGTCATTAGCAAAATTTGGTTAGATGAATGCGTGCCCGGCGATTGGAGTCTCAGTGTACTATGTCCCATATTTAAAAAAGGTGACCGGAGTATCTGTGCCAACTACCGTGGAATAAGCCTTTTATCCATAGCATATAAATGGAAAAGAGTTTCATTCCAGTTCACTCTCCGCGAATCGTTACAATTGCACTAACAATCAAACACGCGCGTAAAAGAGATGACCGTCCTCGAAAGTGATTTAACGTGTTCAGAGCAGTCAGTTTCCCTCCCATGTCACTGTAAACAAAAAATTTCTTATTGCAAACATAATCATTAAAATTCAATGAAAAAATATTTGTGATTTTTGCCAGTACGTACCACTGTGCAATGGCAACAAATTTAACCGTTTTTAAGTGCAGATTTCTTTAGTCATGAAACGATGATTACAATGTTATGGCTTTTTACAAGAAGAGTATACTTATGTAGATATACATGTAGCTGCTTATACATTAAGGTGGGTCAAATAATTTTTTTTTTTAACTTTCGAATAGCGCTGGGCTCAACATATTGCAAATTGTAGGTTTGCATACGATTATGTTGAATATATGAACGTGATATCATATTTTCTATATACTACGATGATAAATATGTAAATATATGAATTTACATCAAAAACTGCATAATTCCACACTCATCATCAACTTGTTTTAATATGATTTAATATGATTACAAGTCTTTAAAAATTAAAACAAAATTGTGATCAAATTTATGTATATTATTTAGAAAGATGTGGCCTTTCAATTTAAATGCTAGAACGGCTCCAATTTGACCGGACTATTTCCGACAATGTTGGCCCATCTACATTTCCATATTTTATATTCTAATGGCGAGGTGCAATGGTAGAGTGCGCGGCTCTTGTGCATGAGAACGTGGGTTCGATCCCTGCTCTGACCACCTTAAATTTTTTCGACGGCCGTCACCTCGCTTAGTGACGGCGACACTATCGAGTATATAGCCATATATAGTCCCAATCAGTGACTACAAAACTAGAACGCGCACAGCTCACTGGTTTGTGAGAAGCTCTCCCTAATCCGTTCATGGGATGTAACAGGAAACCATTTATTTTATAAAAAACTGATGTCTTGAAAATTTGAGTCTAATGTCTTTGTACAGGTTTCAGCATAAAGTAATGACGTATAGAGACGCCAATTCACTCAGTAAATTGACGACATTTGGTGTGTTGCAGATGGGCGGTTGGATGTTGGATAGTATTGCTTTAATAATACCAGATAGAGGCAATGGCTCAAACCATCCAACAATAAATCAGCAAGGGTATTTCGATTTGTGCGTAACAATTTTTGTGTAAACACATCACAAATAAGTACTAACAATAAGATATATTGAAAAAAGTCGAAAATACGTTTTAATCAAAACGACATGAAAAATTTAAGACAACAATTTTTGTAACTCCACCTGGTGTAAGTCAATTTACGTCAAATAACTCTCTATCGCACCGACCGCACCATGAATAGTATGAAAGGAAATGTCAGATGAGAAAAATGGCAGCTCTATACGTCATTATTCTATGGTTCTCAGCTTAAGCTGACACGAAGAAAATGACAAATGGTATTTTTGATAGTGTGTGTCGTATTTGAAGTTCCCAAAGTGAAAATAATTAAATTAAATGAAAAAAAGAAAAGATCATTTAAAACTTTTAAAATATGTTTGTCTTTGGTACCAAAACACATTGGAAAAAAGGTCTGACCTAAACATATTATTGCTGGTATTAAATACTCAGTAGTGGTCTGATTGAGGTGACGATACGTATTTTACAAAATATATTTATAATTGCAACTTCCACAAATATTATGTTGGATGCGATTTAAAATATAAACATATTGAGTTTGATGAGAATTATAACACATTTAATAAAATTATAACAATTTCATTTACGTTTTATGGTTTATTTGAAATACATTTAGTCATAAATTAGCTTGAAGGCTCACAAACATGGATATCTTATCGCGGATCTTAAATATGTATATGTCAATTTGTACATCTATGTCATTGATAGCACTTCCCTTCGACTGGTGAAAAATGGAAAATATTTTCCTATAAAAAGTCGAAGTAATCAAGAACTGACTTTTGAAGTTTTAAAACAGTATTACCTGATGAAATGCAGCCATTGTACGTAATAACACATTTACACCGCCGTTTATCGCGGCCATTTTAGCGATAACCTTGTTATCTAATCTTTGCCGTTTACACCACCCAATTTTAAATTAAATTTACATTTCAGGTGGCAACTCCGTGCTTAGACAAACTCTGCGCCTAAACAAAATTTTCGAAACCGGCGGCACAACAGGAAAATTAAGTTGGCGGCTATTTCTTACAAATTTGGGATGTTTTTGAAATAACTGAACATTTAAAATTGTATCAGTGGCTCACATCGCGGCTGTCGAAAAAATCGGCTAGCATTTGAAAAACCTGACTCATTTATATCGGCGGCGGCGTGAAAATCACAACATTTTTGGTGGAGGCGACGCGTTGGTAAATTTTCGATAGGCGTCCGTCTGTCAAACAGTTGATTTTTTGTGAATGTCTTTATTATTAAAATTAAAATTGTATGGGTAATCTTCTGTGTTAGCGCGGGTTAACGGATTTAACCTCCGAAATACGTTAATCTAGTTTGGTGTAAATGCCGTATAACATCGGGCCGACTTTGGATCTCACCATCCACATCCAGCGATTTTCGTTTAATATTGTAGGCGTTCCATAAACTTTCCCGTGGCTGCGAAACAATGACTGCTTTGGGAAAATTTACACCAAACAAATTCAAACATATATTTTTGGGATTTAGTTTATCTTTGATAAATTTACACACCGAAATAACAAAACGGTTTTAATAAAAAAAATTAAACACGCACGCGGAACCATATATACATATGTATAAGTATATGTATTTGTAGAGAAGTTATCTATGTACTTTTCACAAGTGCAAAGGAGACATCCAGTTTGACGACGCACAGTGGTTCAAACTCGATTTTTTTAGAATTAATTCTGTAACTATTGAATAAAATACAGTATCGTGATGAAGTTTGACATGATTATAGCAGAGGTATTTTCCAGATGATATGGAAAATTTTGGATACCTAGTGGGTATGTGGGCTCAAGTAGTTTAAGAGATATTTTAGTTAAAAGAAACAAATTTAATTTTTTTTTTTGGTGAGATTGGTACCGCGTTTTTGACGGTGCAATATCACTGTTAGCGCGAAGAACAAACGATATATATTGTTGGATTGATTATAAAATTCTAACTGAAGTACTGGAAAGATTGCAGCAAATATATTACTTCAAACAAAAGATGAACATTTCTAAAAGTAAACCTTCTAAAAAGGGTTCCATTTTTATTGCTTTACCACAAAAAGGCGGCAACATTATTTCGCCTGTAAATTTTTTTCTTCCAGCAGGTGCAAATATTTTTGTTTTAAAATGAAGACATAACGTATTTGCGTTTAGTGCTCTCCTTGTGTCATTTTGGACAACTTTTGGGTCATTTTTCAATGAAAAAAAAAATTTGTTTCCAAAAATTCTCAAACGGCGAAGCACCGATTAGAAAATGTATACCATATTTTATTAACCCCATATATTGCCTTCGTATATATTCGCCTTCGCTTTGGGAATTTGACTATTTTGTTAAGAACAAATCCAAAAACATGCCAGACGTTAATGTAGGAGACATTTTTCTACATATCTTCAAAATTGCACTATGATATCTAAATGACACGATTTTGTCCTCCTTTTTTATAAAATTTTTAATTTTACGTGAAATGAAGCACAAAATTTGGTTCTCTATATATTGTCTGTTACATAATATTAGACCCCGTGTTCTGTCCTTTCCAAAATGGTATAACTTTTGTATAAGATACGTATTTTCCTGCTTCATAATCATAATCAGATTTACCTGCCCCAGTGAAAAACGCCATATACCATGGGGATACATATGTATATATGAGGGTTATATCAAACCCTATACCGATCTGCCCAATTTTTGGACCAACTAGTTTGGAGTGCGAAAGTAGTGACATGTGCCAATTTTAATTGAAGTCGGTTGTAAAATATGGCTGGTTGAATCAATTACGCCGATAAAATATTAATTTCATCGGTAAGATTTAATTTTTTTAGGTTATACTTCAACAGACTTTGTCTTTGAAACTAGGGATGCTAAACGAGATTGATTGTAAAAAATCCCGGGATTTCGGGGTTTTTCGGGATCGCGGGATTTTCCGGGATTTCGGGATTTTTCGGGATTCTATTTTTAAATTTTTTTTGGGAACAGGCCTATTTACGGCTTTCACTCCAAAAAAACAACCACAAGAGGGGTAGAATACGTTATTCTAAGCAAAAAAGTAAAATAACAAAATCGGGGCAAATGCATAGTTTCGGAGTTATGGGCCCCGAAATTTCGGATATGTGAGGGGGTCAGTTTTTTTGTATAAAACAATTCAAAATAAACTCATAAAATAATGTAACACTTTTTGATAAGTCGCTTAGTTATCGGGTTATCGGATGTTGACATGTAGAAAAATTATCGCTTTTTTACTTTTCTCAAACAAAAACAAAAATTATTTTTAAAACATCGGGTGATTTTGTGGATTTTTTTTCAATCAAAAACAAAAATTATTTTAAAAACATTTTTAAATTTTTGTTTGAGAAACGTAAACATCCGATAACTCGATAACTTAGCGACTTATCGAAAAATTTTACATAATTTTTTGAGTTTGTTATGACTTGTTTTATAGCAAAAAGTGATATCAATGGCTTTACACGGTACGTTAGTGGAAAAAGTATCCGAAATGTCGGGGTCCATAACTCCGAAACTATGCATTTGCACCGATTTTGTTATTTTACTTTAATATTAAGCCTTTTGTAGAGCCGCCATTGGTTTTTTAAACTCTTTTTGCACAATTTGAATTTTCATTGAGGTGCACCTTTCGACTCTTCCAAAAAATAACACCATACTGTATTATTAGTTCAGGATTCATCAATCCCGAAAAATCCCGGGATTTCGGGATTTGGGATTTCCCGTTTGGCATCCCTATTACCTACCCACACTGGCTGTTAGTTTTAAATTGAAATTGAAATATAGTTTCATTTTAAATAAACTTACTATTTTCAATTGAAATTAAATTGAATTAAGTTTTATATTTAAACAACTTTCAATAGTTTTAAATAGATTTAGCAACACGTTTGCAAATGCAACATTCATCGCACCAATGAAGCATATTCATCGTAGCAATGGAACGTTATCACTTCAGCAATGCAACATATTTAGCGCATACAATGAGCCCATTTTCGATACATGGATAAAGCTCACTTGCCAAGAAAACAGTCGCCAAGGTCTTGGATAATTTCGCTCGTATGATGAAGCTTTGCCTTTCAATGTAACAGCCGGGTTTCTATAAAATTGTCGATGTTCAATCAGCGAAAGTTGTTTTGTCAAAACAATATCCATTTTTTAAAACTCATTTCTCAAAAAATATAAATTTATTCCTTAAGAGTGGGTTTATTAAAAGCCAATCAATAAAGTACAATTTCGAAACAGGTCGATTTGCTGGATGCCATTTATATCTTTTGATCTACAAAGATTGTATTTCTTATCTTCAGATAAACAAACAAAACCATAATACAACCAATGGTCAATGGGTACGTACGTAGTATTAAAACAAAATTAATTTTAACCTATAAATATATTATTTGTTATGAAACGCGAAATAACTCGACAATGAGGTTCAGAGGTTTGACCGAAAATCGTCTAGTTTTTGAAAGTTTTTCCGGTAATACAAAATAACCGTGAAGATATTCATTATTTGGCTTAAACTGAAACTCATTTCATATAATTTCTATCCCAATATTACAACCATTCAATTTATAAATTTACCAACAAAGTTTAATTCACATATTTCAGGTATTGTCATATACTTATGTACACATATTTATTGGCAGCAACTTGTGCTCCCCTTCTCATTAGTTTGCGTTTAATATGTGCACAATGTTTTTTAATGCTTTTGTTTTGTTGTTTCAATTCTTGCAGGCAATCTCCACCACCGAGATGATGAAACTCACTCAATGACTATGTCGGACATAACAGCACCACGTACACGCCACACCTATGTCGACGAAACATATGCCACAACGTTGCCGCCAGATTTGTTGGCATTCCCAGCAAGAGTACCACCGACATCGCCATCGATGCAGTCATCACAGTCCAATATACCCGAACAGATAATCTACGGCATACGTTCGCCGACACTGACCAGTCCTGTATACGCTCACATGACACCTCATGGCATTTATGGTACGACAACTATAGCGGCTGCCACCCCAAATGGTTTCATGACGCTTCAGCATCCCAAGTCACGTAACTTGGCACTAATCGCGGCTGCCAACAGTAGACAACAGCAATCGCCCTTTGTACCCGCACCCGTTATTTATTCACCAGCCAACGCTGCTTCCGTGGTTATGAAACAAGGTTACATGACAATCCCACGTAAACCCCGCGTACCAAGCTGGGCACCGTCTTCCTCAGCTACCAACTCCACACAACTGAGTGAGTTCCAATCGCCCACCTCGCCCAATCCAAGTGAAACCGGTACGGCCACTACCGCTGAACTGACGTCAGAGCCCGTCTACGATAATTTGGGATTACGAACAACCGCTGGCGGTAGCTCAACTCTTAATCTGCACAAGGCTCAACTACTGGAGCAACCAGTGCGCTACACAATGCGGGATCGTCCGCTCCCAGCTACGCCCAGCCTCACGTCTGTGAATTCAAACCCAGCCCAACAACAGCAGCAGCAGCAACAACAGCAGCAACAACAGCAGCAACAACAACAACAGCAGCAACAACAACAACAGCAACAACAACAGCAGCAACAACAGCAGTACCCACAACAACAACAGCATTATCAACAGCAACCAGCACCCAATACGAGTAAAATCTACGAACCCCTTCACGACTTAGTTAATCAACTACATCAGACAACGACTTCGGATACAGAGCCATTATATGGCACCGCAAGACATCATGCTGCCATGTCCATTGTACCCAGCGGTAGCAACAACATCGCGGCCACAACCAGCAACGCGACGATCTCGAACGGCGGCAACAGTCCTGCCAGCAGCAGCACAGAACCAAAATTAACAAAAATTCCTCCCCGACCACCACCAAAGCCCAAAAAGAAGATGTCGGTGACAGCATCACGCAGTGGTCATGGCAGCACAAGTCAACTGTTCGATGACGAAGGCGAGGATGGCACCGAAGTTTAGTTAAACCAACCCCAAACGTTTTTGGATCATGTTGACTATCTACTCCTCCCACTAACCCTCCTCCATCAAAGCTTGTATACGCATTGCCTTCATCTCCTATTCTCCACCTTAAGTGACATTAACTATAACAACCCCCCACATATTTTTTCCTTTTATCATTCGATTCTCGTATTTACGTTACAACTTTTTTAAATTGTCGAACCACCAAAATCATTCATCCGTTCACTCCGGAGCACCACCGACTAACTCATGCCACGACAGATACAAGGAATCACCTGCAGTATATTTTACCAGCAACAGCAGTAAATGGATTTGCAATTTTCTCCTGGTAAAAAGTTTCGCACGCCAAATGTAGGTTGGAAAATCACAATTGGCGTAGATCGAAAATAAAACCGTTTGCTGCTAATGGCTAAAAATCACATCGTTTTTCATTACCACACCCTTTCCCGCATTCCCCCCTTGGCCATTGCCAATTCAGCACATTTTTGGTTATAACTATTTTGGTGTTGTCTTCGCTCGCTCGCCAGGTTTCGACGATAATGTGTGTAGAAAATCGTACTTCGCTGATTTCATTTCCATAATTTCCACAATGGTTGCTCATGGTTGTCGTTGCTTCCTCCATCATGTGCAGAGAAAAAACTTTCATTTTTTGTTCGAGCTCGTTCAGAGACTGCAAAGGAAATTGAGTGTAAAAATCCATTAAAGTTTTCTTTGTTTTCACAAATTGCAGCAGCAACAAATTCATTATCGCCAACGATGAAGCGCTTCCAGACATTGTTTGGTGAGTCACATTCATTTATGACATGGTGATTGTGCCAATTGTTACGGCGGAGGGGGGAGGGGCAGTTTTTAAATTTCATCATTTGCCTCACGATTAAAAAAATATTAAACAATTTTTCGTCGATATTTTACTTTAAAGATTGACATTTCATAATCAGATTTTTATTAAACTGACTGATCGTTGTTTGGAAGTGAGGAGTTTAAACAATGAGAATATTGCAAATGTCTATGGACATTTCCGAAAAATGAGAAAATACGACACAGAATTTCAAA
This sequence comes from Phaonia tiefii, assembly GCA_963931995.1. NCBI lineage: Eukaryota > Metazoa > Arthropoda > Insecta > Diptera > Muscidae > Phaonia > Phaonia tiefii. Next base: position 62,781,088 of record OZ008370.1, read on the forward strand.
AGTATCCGATTCCAGTTACACATGCCATATAGCCAAATGGTATTTGTCTAAATGGTATTTGTCTAAGAAAGTGGTTGCAGCAACCATAAGTTCAGTCATTGCCATGGAATTGCAGTTGCCACAACCGTACACTCGGTCGTTGCCACCGAATATTAGTTGCCACAATCGAATTGAGGTTGTCACGACGGAATTTAGCCCCCACAACTGAAAATCCATTGAAGTAATCCCTAATAGGTTGCGGCAACCTCTAATCCTGTTACCACAACCTCTAACTCGGTTGTGATGTCATCTAATGTGGTTCTAACAACCTCTAAACTCGTTTACTGCTAATTCGGATATTTTTCCTTCGGGTGTACATATACAAAAGTTACGACGTAACCAGTAGGGCATTAGCGCTTGTGTTCGTTTAGTTATTTTGTAAAAAGCTACCGATTTATCTTAATGTGACAAACATTTTCGCAAAAACAATCAACAGTACTTTAGGCTACCGCTCTCTTTTAATACTGTTTGCTTGCACTAAACCCTGAGTTGCTCAAATTTTGTGATACTTAACCCACATGTTACAAGTCTGGATGTTATACTCAGAACTTTGCTTAAGAATATAACAACACACACACGATGGCTATATTCTGGACAAATCAAACTGTATATTTTCTGTAGATTAGTGTTAACACACTCTATCCAATTTAATCTACATTAAAATATTCGTATACGAAATTTAAAATACTCTAGTTAACAACGTGTATGTTCGTTTATTCATTGAAACTCGTGTCTGTTTGCTGTTTTCAAATTAAAAAGTTGTTTAATCTCTTCTTTTCAAATATTATTTTCATTTGTGTTTAATGCAAACTTCTTTGTGCGCAAAAAGGATCAAAACTTTTTGGGATATAATAATTTTTCCATTCAAATGTGTACAAACTCATCTGCTCCAAACTCATTTCATATAAAAACAAAAAGTTCCACTGGATTCTCGACAACCAGAAAGGACAACAACAAAGACATAACCATATAATCAAATGTATGATCTCATTCAGATTTTCGACCACCATGTAAACGTCGATTCCTTGTCTGTCTTGTGTGCCAAATGACTGATGTTTTGTTTTTCGTTACGAATCGAGTCGAGATGAGAACAAAACTCAAACATGATAAAATATTTTAAGGAAACGAACAACTTTTGTAATTAAACAAATGTCCGGGAATTATTATTGTTTAACAAAGAAAGCAACACACATACATACAAATATGCAAACATCCAATAAACAAATTGCATTTTAAAAATATTAACATTATTATTATTTTAATTATTACATTATTTTCTACCTTAGCTATAATTACAAATATAATTAGAATATAGTATATGAAAATATAAATTAGCTAGGAATATATTACTATGTACAAAGGATATAACAAAACAAGGATGTCTGCTGTGTAGTTAAGTAGAACAAGCCTTGCAGGAAGCAGACGGAAAGATGTTAAGGGGCACGCTGGATGACAGTGCTATTATTACAATGGAACGAACGGCCAAGGCAATTGTATTATAGAATATTTAAATTTAAATTAATCTAGATGAGTTTTTAAGAATCGACATTGAGAGAGTGGATTAAGCGCAATCTTTCATTTTAGCAACTAAGATTTCATTGATTTATTTTAATTTACACTGAACAAATGTTAAAATAAAACTTATTAAGTAGGAAACAAACAACGGAGAAAATGAAATGAGACATTAAAAGAAAATTACGTACATATATACTGAAGTAATACAAGCGAAAAAAGAAACAAAATAATGTCATATAATGTATATTATATTTAGGTTTAGCTGAAATTACAATAACACACATACACAGTCCTACATACGCAAGTCCTTCCCCCTCCCACATTAACACAAATGAAGTACAGGAATACTTCGCATAGTACGGTTACTCGGGTCCACCATTTTGCCGTACTATACGAAACCGGACTAATCGAGGCACTCGGGCCCTAGGCGCCTATTTACAGGCCCTATTCCCCTATGAAGGAGGTTAGAGGACATAATGATGATAATCGAGTCAAAAAACGATAATTTGTTACATATAATTTGTTTTTCATTCAATACCGAAAATTGTATGTTTTCATAATAAAGTGAAAATACCAAAACTTTTATTTAAAAATTAAAAAAAAAAAATTATTTTGAAAATTTAATTTTATTATTTTTTTTAGAACAATTTTTTTGAAAATTTCAAAACCGTACTATAGAGAAACCGTACTGATCGAAGCAGTACTATACGAGGTATTCCTGTATTTTGCTTTTAAGCCATGTACACGTGGCAAAGAGAACAAACGGGTTTAAATTAAAATTACAATTTTATAATCCACATAAATATGAGATAAAAGCATGTTAAACTATTCATTGGGATAGAAGATATCCGCAGATGTATTATACACTCCAACACGTTGTCGCATACATTTATACTACAATCGAAGCGGGGAGAAAATAAGGCCTAAAGGGCCTTCCGCTGTACCCACAACTGTAAAGTTCACGTATAACATCTTTATTTAAAAATTACCTATGGTGCTCTGTCTTTATATGTGACTTGGTCTACCAAAAGTCACCTATGGTCGGAAAAATGGATTTTTGTTTTTTGAACTAATTTTATGTAAAATTTAACGCTCTTTTCAATGAAACGTTTGTTCTCATCTGACATTCCCTTTCACACTATTTGTGGTGGGGTCGGTGTTATTTGTCGGAGTTATTTAACGTAAATTGGCTTACACCAGGTGGAATTACAAAAATTGTTGACTTAAATTGTTAATGTTGTTTTGATGAAAATCTGTGAAATTTAAACGTATTTTGGAATTATTTGTTATATTTGTGAATATATTTGTGGTGTATTATTGAATGTGGTGCAGAAATCGAAATTCCGTTGCTGATTTATTGTTGGATGGTTTGAGCCATTGCCTCTATCTGGTATTATTAAAGCAAGGCTTTCCAACATCCACATTATCATCCGTAGCACTGCTTTAGATTATTCTACTAATTTTATACGACCAACACGTCCATAAACTGAACTGAGAACAAAAAACAAGCCATAGAGTAATGACGTATACAGACGCCAACTCTCTCAGTAAATTGATGTCATTTGGTGTGTTGCAAATGGGCGGTTTCATGTTGAAGAGTATTGCTTTAATAATACCAGATAGAGGCAATGGTTCAAACCATCCAACGTTAAAATTTTTGTGTAGATACACCACAAATATACACTAACAATAAAATATATCAAAAAAAAAATCCAAAATATGTTTAAATTTCACAGTTTTTCAGCAAAACGACATGACAAATTTTATTCAATGATTTTTGTAATTGCACCTGGTGTAAGTCAATTTACGTCAAATAACTTTCTATCCCACCGACCACACCACGGATAGTGTGAAAGGGAATATCAGATGAGAACAGTGGCGTCATTACTCTATGAAACAAACATTCTAACTTTTTTGGCACTATAAAACGACCTTTGTAGGAGAATTGCACTCGAATAAACTACGAAATAATTTCTTGTAAAAGCAAAACCATGAACAAATCATAAAGTAGACAGTCAAAATTTCACTTCACTCGAATGCCAAAAATGAAAACCAGTGAAGCTTCACATTTCTCTCTCTCTCTCTCTCTCTTCATTGAATCCAAGATGTATGTAATACAGGTGGAAGCATTAGAACAGCTGATTTGAATTTTTTCTTGGCTTTGTGGTCCGACCTTGTCAAATTTGAGTCAGCGCATACATATTTATACCAACTATCATGTGAATCACATTCACCTAATTTTCCGACAATATCTCTTGGCTAAATTAAGAACCTGATGTATGAGTTTTGTTAAAATATACATTCCTTGTGCTCATTTATACATAAAAATGTACCAAAATCTTACAGCAAGTACTTAGTTTGTTTAGCGGCCAACTAAACAACAAGAAAAAATTTAAATCAGCTGTCTACTGAGTTTATCTTCTCATTCTATCATGCTCCAACCATATTTAGGTAAAAATAAATAAAGTATGCAAAAAGTATGATATAAATCACTTGTTGATTCTCTTTTACGAGGGTTGCCGAATTGCGCACAACTTCTGTTCGTCTACTTCTTGAGAGAGACATTCTTGGTAGACCTCCAAGGTCAACAAGACGAAGCAAGAGGTGGAAGAAGAAGCACGAACGCAACGAGAGAATACTTCTCGTAATGTTTCACAGCTGTTTTCTTGAAAAGTTGTTTTCTTACCATAGGTACCTTTCCGTAGACCAGGTGACATATACTTCTAATACATAATACATAATTATGTTTCGGATAATAAATTATATTTCTAATACAGGACCTTTTCGGAAATGCATCATTGCTCTGACAACTTTGCAGGTTTCAGTGTTCGAAAACGCAACACTAAATCATTTGATTGATCAAAGAGGATAAATAAGGGTAGAAGAGGAAAAACAGTGCGCAATTTGGCAACACTCGTAGAAGAGAACGAAAAAGTCGACGAGATTCACTCAAACGCATTTCTCTCTCGCGTCATATCTTGATTATTTCTTACTTTTTACATACAGTATATGATTGTATTTAAACATGGTTGGAATTTCTATAGTTAGATACAATAAGATCATTAAAAAAACGGGCCGCGAGCAGTGTTGCCACAGACCGACGAAAAAATAATGCTAAAAGTTCCCAAAAAGCGTGCGGTTTGCGAAACCATTATGATAAAATTGTCTTTTAGTCCTTTATTCTAATTCTGAGTCCAAAACACATACAGTCCCTCCAAGAAATGGGTGTCCATCAAGCAGGGTTCTATTCGCCAGCGACATAAGGCATCCCTTGGACGATACTCGTTATACATGTTGCTTGCTGTTGTTTCAAGTTAAAGTGTTAAGGTTTACCAACTGTTTAAATTCTCAAAGGCAACAAGAGCACTCACTTTTTGAAGTGACTGTAAATAAGAGTGTACAGTTTAGTTGGTTCAATGACAATTTCCACCAAAAAACAACGATAGATTTTTTTAGGGGATTGAAGGAATTTCTTTAGACGAAAATCAAAATGAATATTTTGGAAAAAGACGTCGGTCTAATGGCTGTATCGATAGAAATTTAATAAACCTTGCAGATTCATTGTATTCCCCAGAAGGCCTGCTATGGTACTTCCCTGCCAAGTTTCTCGCTGTCAAGCTAGTGTGGTTATTCATCTCAGTTTACATTGTGCATAAATTCAAATTTTCTGTATAAAATTGTCAATACAAACCGAGTTTGCAAATTGAAGAAAGAGTGATTTTCAGTTGCTTTGCATTTCATACCCTTCTCCCTATCGACCATTTTTACGCAGCTACTACAGATGTGTCACACGGAGGAGCAAAAATCGTGGGCAACTTGTGATTTCATTCTTCACAATAATTTCATTTATCCACCTACACACATCGGCTAGAATTACCAAGGACCAAAATCGTAAAATGACAAAAAGAAATGCTTTTCTTCGGCGTTAAGAGTTTTTATTTATTCAGATACATTTTGTATCTGTTCTTTTTTCGTCGCGTTTGACAATTCGTTTCATTCACATACATTTTGAAACGTTAAATAAATTTCGCAGAAATTCTCATGCCGTTGGCGAAATGTGACAAGCGTGGCACCAATGGCAACTAAAATGTAAATGAATATCTGGCATGCGTAAATACATTCAAATGTATTTATCAACAAATCTTTGGCTGAAATACAAAACAACGTAACTGCAGTTTTCATTTTTATAAAGGAGAAGGAAAAAAACTTATACAATGGTAAAGTATACGGGTTTATCAGGCTTTTGTTAGAATCTTACAGAGGGCTTACTTAATGGCTTTTCCTTCTTCTGTAAAAAAATTTAAATTCTAGTTACGTTGTTTTGCATTTCAGCAAACAATACGAACTTACATATGAATACATTTTCGATAATTTGAACGAATAAATGTACATATTTCTGGATAGAAAAAATTTTAAATTGTGAACGTATAACGGCGAGATATTCAAAATGACACTTGTATCTTTGTCACATGAATTTCCTTCAATTTTAACTACCCACGTAAAATTTAGGTTTATTTCTTCTACGAACAGATAGACACATCGTTGAGATTCTTGAAATTCTTACATTTATTGGATAGAGTTTTTTTTGTGAAATAACTGAATTTTGATGTATTTTTATTATTTACATGTGCGCAAGTAACACTGAAATCATGTTATAAATTTAACGCCCAAAACGATTTATGATGAACAAATGATTAAAGGAAAAGTAAACGCTGCTGGAAGACTTATGCCCAGTTACACAGTTGAAAATTCGCAATTTAAATTGACTTTAAATATCCGATGTCTGGCATTCAGTATGAACATTTTCTGTTAGCTTTTAAGTGGCGAGTGTGAAACTCGCCCTTAATAGTGTTATTAAGCTTCAAACATTTTTCCAAACTATGGTTGGAATTTCCCGAAGAAATTTTTTCTGTCTCGACTTTAAACAATTTGTTCCACATTTGCTGAATTACTATTATAAATTGATGGTCATTGTTAGGGTTTCCCTTCGAGCTCTAACGCCTCAATCAAATAAATAAAAATAACGAAAATCTCATGAACCGAAAATTTTGCTCACTTTTCATTTGCCTAGGAATCAGTTCTTTGCGAAAGCTTCGTAAGCAAAATCAATTACAGGGTTGTTACGCCAGTGTTATTTCCTACGACAACAATTGTTTGTGACCGGAATTTTGACATATCGATTATATAAATAAATAAAAGTAAAACCACGTGAGTTAGAAATAAAATGGAGTGCGAAGAGGAATTATTAATGAAATATTAAAGTTCGTAAAGGAAGTTACGTGATAACACTCTACAGCTAAATTTTCCATTTAATGATGAATAACCAAATTTCTTACGAAAGTTTCGCAAGAACTGAATACGTGGTTTGCTATTGCAGAAGAGAGAAAGAGACAAATATACTTTAATTTTTTCCCGCAACTTATACAAGTGCGCATTTTGATTGAGGTTTAAAGTGCTTCGTGCACTTCGAAAACCCCATATGTTTGAGGAATGTCAAATGTCATTTTTCATACAGAATTGAGGTTCGAATTTAGGCCAATACCTACCTAAACAAGGATGGAGAGCATAAAACCACTTCAAATAGGTTTAGTTTGCGTGTATTATTATGAGAACTCCCGAGATAGTGCTGACGTAAACTTTAAAAATGTATACTTTGACAGAACGCAAAGAGAGAAAGTAAAGCAAAAAGTAGAGCGCACAAAAACAGTAATGAAAAACAGATTTAAAGAAAACGAAAAAGTCAAAACAAAATAATAAATTGTAATCATTGTAAACAAAACGCTTAATACATATGGGCATTTCCACAGAAAGGTCAACCTTTTGTCACATCACGTCACTCTCGATAATTTCTTATATTTTCGGACCAGTTAGTTTGATTGTCTTCTTTTCTTGTACTAACTATGTAGTTACATACATTCAGTATTTTGGAAAGAATAGACGACAATCGAACCACATGGTCCTAAAATATGAGCAATTAACGAGGTTGACGTGACGTGACATAGGGTGGCACTTCTTTGGAAATGCCCATATATATTCTATGCTAATTTATTGTGTAAATTGTTAATTTTATTGTTGAGCGTATTTCGGAATAACGAGCGTTGTCCATATATTGCGCATGAAATTGCGCTTCACGTCTTTGTTTAGGCATTGACCTTAAATGTACGAAACAAATTCGCATCGCGTTATTTAATCCCCCCCCCCCCCCCCCTCAAACGTGAGGGGCTGCAACTAAAATTTGGTCAGAAGCAGGGCATATGGATGGTCGTCAGTAACAAGATGGCCTAACTCACGTAGTATCGAAATTTGCTCACGTGAGCATTCTCAAATGTGATAAGCGAAAAAATATTCGTGCGTGAGTCCAATCTTTGCGTGAGTGAGTGTGAGTTACTATTATTTTCGTGTGAGTCACATATATTTCCGATGTTTTGATTTAATTATTTTTTGGTTGATAGTATATTGATTTCGTTTACAGCCTGTTTCTGAATCGCAAACGAAAGTTTACGATTGTGTTCTATACGAAAGAAAGTTGATTTGGGTTCCACTATCGAGTCTTTTCAAGTCGAATGAAGACATAAAATTTGTCAAAACTTTTGAGTACAAATTTTAGACTCTCTATTTCAAATGTGCTGGTAGTTAGGAACAAATATACAGACAGCGCCGAATGAAAATTTCGACTTAGAGGAACCCAATTTGAGGCGAATGTGAGTGACTGATTTGAACTGATTTTTTTTATTAGTTTAGCTTTTACAACCAATGTTTTACATTTATTTCTTAATATTGGTTGGAAAATAAAGCAAATGCTGTATCAAACACAGCAAAAAAAAGTTACATGAAAATCAACCATCCAAATTGTTTTTTCCATTTCCTTTAATTTATTTTATGAAACCGGGGTTTTACTGCCGATTTTATCGTTGCTGAAGCTGCTGTTTTAAAAAAAAAACCGGCGGTCGGTACAAGAAACTGGTTTCGATTTTTGAATACTCTACACCATTTCCAATTGAAGTTTTAATAAAATCAATTGAAATTTAAAAATTCTATTTGAAATACATCAATTGAAATTTAAAAATTATATTTGAAATTTGAAATACATCAATTGAAATTTAAAACACATCAATTGAAATTTAAAATACACCAATTAAAATTTAAAATTCGAATACATAAAATCAGTTAATAATTTTTCAATTTCAAGTGACGAATTTTAAATTTCAATTGATGTCTTTCTAATTTCAATTGATGCCTTTCAAATTTCAAGCGATGTGTTTCAAATTTCAATTGATGTGTTTTAAATTTCAATTGATGTCTTTTAAATTTCAATTGATGTCATTTAAATTGCAATTGATGTGTTTCAAATTTCAATTGATGTCTTTCAAATTTCAATTGATATTTTTTAAATTTCAATTGATGTGTTTCAAATTTCAAATATAATTTTCAAATTTCAATTGATATTTTTCAAAATTAAATTGATATTTTTCAAATTTCAATTGGAAATGGTGTAATTCCCATACAAAACGACTTGCACAAATTTTCAAGGTTTCATTTTCAATGTTTGCTCAGCAAAATTGAGTAGAAACTTTTCTACATACCTGCAAGTCGTTTTATATTAATGTTTGTTTTGACGTTTTCTGTGTAAGTTTTTGAAGTTTTCGAGGCGTATGTGCTTCTAAAAGATGTTTTCAAAAGATTTTACTTTATCATTGTTGTTGTACGTTATATTTAGTATATAATCTTGATTTATGTCTCAGAACTTTATTCTTACAGAAATTCGAAGTTTCCGAGATAGAAAGGTGCTCCCGACTTGAGTCTATCCCATTCTACGCATTTCGAAATTTACACAACTCTCATCCACTCACATCTCTGGTTTCTTCTGTATCAACATTTTTATTTCTGTAAATAAAAATATACTATAATTCGATTGTGATTTCTCGGTTGTGTTAAAAATAAACAAATTTTAATTGATTTTTTAGGACCAAAAAATACATACAAATATTTCTATGTAAAATTACAAACAACACATAACTTGAAGCAACCCGGGAACATACATACATACATATTTCGAAATGAAATTTTGATTCATAATTTATTCATAACATCCAATTTTATTGCCAACAAACAAGCTGATGCACAAACGTCGCATTTGACAGTAACTAGCATACATATGAAGTTACATGTACTTTCATGTCCCGTTAATAAACAATGACATTTGCGATAATCTTATTCGATTTATTTCAAATATGTATGTCCTTGGCAATTGCCCTCTAGTGTTTGGTAACATAGAGTAATGTCACCTAGAGCTCCTATCTTTCTCACCTTACGATTCATTACACAGTCTTCGTGGTGCGGTCGGTGCGATAGAGAGTTATTTGGGATAAATTGACTTACACCATGTGGAATTACAAAAATTGTTGAAGTAAATTTTGTATGTATTTTTGGTTAAGAACTGTGAAATTCGAACGAATTTTGGTCTTTTATTGTTAGTATATTTTTGTGTTGTATTTACACGAAAATGTTAACGCACAAAATCGAAAAGCCGTTGCTGTTTTCTTGTTTGTTGGTTTGAAGCATTGCCTCCATCTGGTATTAATAAAGCAATACTTTCCAACATGCAACGTCCATATGCAAGTATACCAAGCTTCGTAAATTTACTGAGACAAATCGCTACTCGAGATGTCATTACTCTATGCTTGGTAACTCTTCAACTGTATTTAATTATGCACTAGTGTGTGTGTGTGTGTTTGTTGTACCTGATGTAATGTTTTTGTTTTAAAAATTAACAAGTTTAGAAACAGAAATTATATTGAGCTAATACCTTCTGCTATTAACCTATGTGGGTTCTTTTCAATTGAACGCTCAACAGTATCGCCGGTATACACTTGAATTTTACATTACACACTTGCTTTCCCAAGATATTACATTTTATTATCTATCTCCTTCAGTTATACATGATTTTCTCCCAGTACTGGAATATTGTATGTATGTAACATGGGCTTAGATAGTTTACATCTTTAGTGGTACTCTAATGTCCCCCCACCCACAAAATTTCAAATGAGAAAAAATATTCATACACCCAATCATGCATACAAACATATGCATATGTAATTTTCCATATAAAGTATACAACATAATTTTATTCTTTCGAACTTTTCATATCGCGAATAATTATTTTTAATTTTTTTTTATATGTATATTTAATATTTCTATTATTTATGTGTATAAATATTTAACGTTATAAACGTCACTTTTAGATTTATGATTTGTATTCGATATTTAGTTTTTACCATTTAATATATTTTATGATGAATAAACAATATTTTTTACTGCTTCAATAAATTCAATTCAGCTAATTTTCAATTATTGTAAACTATTTGCGTTTTAAGTGTATAATTTTATATTTTGCACCACCAATTCATATGCAAAACCATACATACATACATGCATGCAGATTTATGTATGTGTATACAATGTGTGTATACTTTATATATAATATTACATGTAAACCGCCTAATTTGCTATTAATTTTTATGGTATCAATTATTTCAAATAAAATGCAACAATTTCGTGGTAATAATTAATTAATAGAAACCATTGTATAAATTAAATTTTATCATTACCTTAATATACCAACAATACAACAAATAACCGATATAGTACATATAAGTTTAGTACATACATAAATTTAATATAATAAAATAAAAACAAGACAAACTCTATAATAAATGTAAAAAAATGATTTTTTTTATTAAACATTAAATCTGTTTGTTTTATTTTTCAATGAAATATATGAACAAACGCACGGCTGATTATGCTTTTCAGGCATTAAAAACAGTTAATAATTCCGTGGGCTGCTGCAACTACTAGGGTGAAAATTAAAAGTAGTCAGTCGATCCCAACATAAATTCACGTCACAGACCACAAATTTGTTTGATGTAGAAATAAAATATATTTTAATATTCTTTAGACAACGTAAATCGCAAAAAACTGCTGCTTCAATTCACACTGAAAAAAATTCGAATAAATTTCAATTAATAAATTCATTTGCTCATCAAATGTTTGTGTAAAAAAAGTGGTACCACTAATTGAGTGAAAAATTCCATCAGAGGCAAACTTATTTATTTTTCGTAGCCTTTTTTATTTATTCTTACTTTTTTGTTATATTTTACAATTTGTTTGTCATTATGAAAAAAAAAAATTAAGCTGTGCATACACCTGTAATCTACATCCCACCAAAACTTTTTGGAATCATTTGCCAACATCATTCAGTCATAGAAGTAGGTATATGGTAGTAACAACTTTGAGTTGTAATTAATTGGATTCCATGAATCAAATGTAAAATATCTTAAAGCTGAGACACGTCGAGATTAGTTGAATTCTGTTTATCGAAAATTCATTTATGTATATTATTTTTACACTAATAAAACTCTAACTTAAGAAGGAAATAGTTATATTCGCCCTTATTACGGTTGTCGACGTCGACGTTGTTGTCGTTTTTATGTCAACATCACTGCATGTCAACATCGTCGTCACATCAACGCTAGTTTGGTATTCAGTAACTGGTTTGAGACGACGTCGACTGTTTATCGATAACCTAGTGAAAACATAGACAAAGAACATTTTACATTTGTACTTCTGTTATTTTATTTAATTTGGAAAAAAAATTTCAAGTTCCGAAAAAGTGTTTAATTATCGAAACCACATCGACTCCGATTTGGAAGTTATTCGATGTAGACGCCATTTATCACCAGGTTAGGCGAATGGAAGCGGTGAATTAAAACGAGCTTTCCATGGAGACACATACATCCTTTACTGGCCCCAGAGCTGCGAGTATTGGGGACGTAACGGAGAGCAAGAAATGATCTCATCAACTCCACCATGGACCGACCGACCATTCGGCTATCTTAAAGGATTTAAACTGTACATTTCCTTTCGGCGGCTTGTTTGAAAGATATCAGACTAAAATGAAAAGACACCAATTCCCTGACTGAAAGCGCTCAGACCGTGTTAATATCCAATATTATTCTTCATTAACTGTTTGTATAAGTTCGAATTATTAAAATTAATGCCAATAAACTAGCATTGCATTTACCCTCGGACAGACAACAGCACTTACATACTCGCCATACGTATAATGCGGATCCCTGTTCTGGAACACTCCTGCATACTCTCCTTGGAGGCTTCCGTCTACCATTAAAAGTCGCAAACTAAAATTTTTTATCCACAATTAATCCATAATTCAAAAATAAAACTGGATACTTCTTTGATTGAAAAAAAAATTGGGAATTTTCTTCAAGTCGTTATCAAAAACTGTTTCGATAGAAATAGGGTCGTTTCAATACAATGTCGACGTCAATTATAACGGGGTTTTCAACAGAGACGCTACAAAACTAAATCGATAGGGACAGCAAACGACGCCATATTTTTTCCCGCTCTTTTGACATTTCTCTTCAGTAAAGTTTGCCATTTCATCATGGAAGGATATACGGGCCAACAACGAGTCGAAATTATTAAAATTTACTACTGAAATTTGGAGTCAGTGGGCCTCAACTTTAAGAGCGCTACGTCCAATTTATGGTCGTCATAATCGTCCTACCAGATCAACAATTGAGCGTCTAGTGGAAAAATTTGAATCCACAGGCACAGTACAAAATGTTCCGGTGCCAGTGGGACAAAGAAGTGCCCGTAGTGTCGAGAATATTGCTGCCGCTGAGGCTTCAGTTCAAGAAAGCCCAAATGTGTCTCTCACACGTCGTTCTCAACCGTTGGGCATCTCTGTGATGTCTTTGTGGCGAATTTTGCGAAAAGGTCTTGGCCTACATCCTTACGAGACCGCTTGACTACCATAAGCGTCGTATGTTCGTGAATTGGACTGAGCAACAACTTGAAAATGATTCGGATTTTCATCGGAAAATCATCTTCAGCGATGAGGCTCATTTCTGGCTGAATGGCTTCGTCAATAAACAAAATATGCGTTATTGGTCAGACAGCAATCCACATGTAATCCATGAGTCATCATTGCATCCCGAAAAAATTACGGGGGTGGTGCGGTTTGTGGGCAGGCGGGGTCATTGGGCCGTACTTCTTCCGTGATGATCAAGACCGGCACATTACTGTGAACGCGAATCGCTACCGTTCAATGATAATCGAATATTTTGGGCCCCAATTGGATAATATGGACTTGGAGGACATGTGGTTCCAACAGGACGGCGCCACACAGCGAATGCCACAATCAATTTATTGGAAACCAAGTTTGGTGAACGTGTTACCTCACGAAATGGCCCAGTCGATTGGCCGCCTCGGTCGTGCGATTAGACGCCGTTAGATTATTTCCTGTGGGGCTACGTCAAGCATATGGTCTATGCCAACAAGCCAGCGATGATTGATGAACTTCGTACGAATATCGAACGTGAAATTGCAGCAGTATCGGCCAATATATGCAAATTCGGGTGCAAAGAACAAGATATCTTATACCAGGTACCTAAGCAACCCTTGAGCTTACCATGAGTACTTATACCACGAAACATGAGGGACTTAAGGACTTTTTTTAATTTTGCCCCATCTACATCTCTTCCAATTACTCCATAGTGAAATTTACAAGAGTCTCTATACCACTCTTTGTGTGGTCTCGATGACGACGAGGTGGAAGGCCATTTCATCGAGTTCGAGTTGCTGTTGAATCTTACTCTTTCGTTGGACATACAACGGACAGAAATGAAAGGGAACCAACATAAAACATAATTTAGCTGTCATTAGTATTAACTATACATTACTTAAACTTAGTTCGCTGTATGTTTTTTGTTCCTGGTTGCTTATCGCTCTCTCGCCTATCCACACTCTTTTCTATGAATTTCCTACTACACAGTCGATCAGCTGTGTCATGGATAACCCCCGATTTAATAAAACTTAGTTTGATAGTACAGTGTTTGTTTTTATCATTTTTGATTTTAAGCCGCTCATCGGCTAGAATACTAAGTGGTACTGGCATATTTATCGATTGATTTTTTTTCGGGCAGAGGCAATTAGAATATTTTTACACATTCTGAAATTAGAAACCCCGCTTGTTATCGTGGTACTAAATTCTAAACTGAATTCTGTTGAGAGTACAAAGGTTTACATTAAACCCCTTTTCTGCATATGCCTTAATTTGTTAACATATACATACATTCTTTTTTAATGGATTAAAACTCTGCAACTGACGTCGAAGTCTGACAGACAAAGCAAAGAGACGAGAACTATTTTATGAAACTAAATGATATACACAATTCTTCCCTAAAAACGTCTTTTATTACAGATTTGAAACTTATTATAGCTTGAAAAATATTTACTTTAACAAATAAATAAGTCAAAAATGGCGCCAGTCAGAATCTTCAACATAGGAAATCAGTTTGAAATGAGGTTTGCTAGACACGACGTTAGTTATATTATTACACTTAGATCATGGCAGTTGCAGACGGTTAATGGCAATCAAATCAAATATATTACACAACAACTTACCAATATTCTTTAAAACAAACCAAACTTTAGGAAAAAATACAAAACCAATTAATGGTATGCTCACAAGTGTTTCAACAACGATAAATTCAGAAAAAACTTAAGCATTTTTCCCCATAAATTTTACAAGGGCATTTTGGGTAACCGCTTTTATTGTTACTTTTATGAGTGCATTTTCGTGGCAGCTGTGCTCTTGTCTATTAAATACTAAAAAACATCCCAAAAGCTCGAAATGTCACTCTGTGCCAACTGATATCTATTCCAGTGTTGAGTAAAATAAACTATTAGTTTAAAGACAATATCCTGCAAATATAACCGATTGTAGAACTTGGGACACACAGCACTAGTTGTTTCACAGTATAATGTCTCGTTCTTTACAGCCGAATAACTTGCTGGTATACAAGTTATTGGGAAGAATTTTGAAAGTAAATAAATCTGTCCGCCTGAAAGTATACTCTACAATACAAAATATATTATAATTTATTAAAATAACTACTTATTACATTAATTATTTATCAACTTTGCACCGCTGGCACTCTCACTCTGACATCCTGACCGGCCTCAATTAAGTGTCATTCTCTGACGTTATGTGCGACATTTGTGAAAAAAAGTAGGAGAGAGAGATGGGAAGGAGAACAAATTGTATTGTTATTTATTTACTATACGTCAAACCGACCGTCCGTGTCGAAAATAAATTCAGTGAATTTTTAATTGGCAATTCCTTTGTTTAATTAGAAACGCACATCACAGAACGAATGGACCCAATACTTGAATCTCTTTGTAGAACAATCATTTTATAGAAAAGTAATTTTATACCTGTTTTGCAAATATTTTACTGAATACATATTTGAGATGAGACAATTAAAACACTTGAATTTATTTTTAAAATTACAATTACTTATGATTTATTTTCGAATTTAGAATATTATTTAGGAAAAAACATACTTTTTAAAAGTTTTTGTTCCAAATCCAATTTTTCATATAGAGCTGCCATTATTCTAATCTGTCGTTTCATTTCACACCACTCGTTGTGCGGTCGGTGCGACTTAAATTGACTTATACCAGGTAAAAATTGTTGCTTTAAATTATTAATTTCCCGCCCTCGGAAGGAATAACACCTTGGATTCTCTCACTCTAACTGGAATAAAGGATAGCTTGATGCAATTCGTAGAAAATTTCAACTCCCAGGGAGCAAAAATCTGTAGTCCACTTTGTAACTCCACTGATGATGTTTAGGGAATAAGACATCCTAGTGCCCAGTGAAGTGTTCCTTTTGTTTCGAGACTTCCCGCATCGTGCGAGGTGACATGGTTGTTCGGTGAGTCCGACCTTATGTCCTCGCACCAGCTTCCAGGGAAATGTGTGTTAAGCAGGAGGTCCAACGATTCTTCATTCAGTGTCGTACATCACCCGTTTAGTTCCTTCAGGCATCTGAGAGAGGTGGGAGTCGTCGAGAGGACTTTGCGCAGACGCGTTTTCAATGCCTTCGCAGAAATGTTTGCAACACCATCTCGTTGATTTCCTTTCAGTGTAATTTTGTACACATTCTAGCCTCGCTCGGTTCTTGAGGTTTTTGCCCTATTAAAAACCTTTCTGCAAGACATTCTCACGATTAGCAGCTCCCTGTTCCACCACGGCCGTTTTTTTTACCTCTGTAGGAACCGGTGGTGCATACGGAATTAAGTGATGTGTTAAGAGCTGAGGTGAGAACATTGGTAAATTCGTCAACTTCAGAAGATTTAGCTGGTTCGGAGAGAGTGCTTTTTTTTGGTCGTTATTCCAAATTGTTCTACGAACATTTCTTGGAACAGACAAAGTGACGATGTTCTACTAAAGCGAATACTCTATGTAACGATGACCGGAAAAGTAATGCACCCTCAACGCCTTCCATCCTCGGATCATCTAAAGGTTGTCGTGTGATGCAAAGGTGGTATCAAAGACCCCTTATCTATCATTAGTAATAAATGTGGGTTCATTGGTGTTGTCACAAACATAAAGGTTAGTGGACAAGACGTAATTTAGAAGTGTCTCACCTCTATAATTTACTCTTTTCATCCTCTTTCCACTTCCTAAGCAGAAGCGGAGGGCGGGGTACAGTATCTTCATGCTGGCATTGTCCGTCTAAAGACTGATAGAGGTAACATCTCTATCACACTAATGACATAAAAAAATTTAGTCAAGTGTTTCTTGTCAAGTATTTATATACTCGTTCTCGTCGGACCCATGGCTTTGAAGATGAGAAGCTTGAAGCAGAAGACTAAAAGAAGCAGCTTTAGAGTGGTGGAGCTTTGCGGTAGTAGTGCCAACATATGCAGCTACGCCCCTCATCACCACTGTGTTGTTGGCCTCATTGTCCGTGTTTTCCAGTAGGCTATCAAATGAGGTCAACCACTTCTTTTATTATAAACAAATAAATAAATTAAACAAATTTTAACATATTTCTCCAACTGGTTCTATTCTTCGACTTTTCTCGCTAGTTAGTAACACCAAGGATGTGGGGGTTCTTCAGCCTGGTCTTTCCAGCTGAGTCTTGGTCGTCCTCTTTTCGTTCTTTGATCGGGTACGTTATCGTAAAGCTTTCGCGCTGGCTCATCTTCATCCATTCAGATAACATGTCCTAGTTTGATTCGCCTGGCTATGCCCATGTCGGAATACAAATTACATAGCTCTTGGATCCAACGATGTAGGTATTCGCCGTTTTATTTAACAGGATCATATATTTTATGGGGAATTTTTCTCTCAAATACTCCAAGCTATTTGTCATCCGCTTGCGATATGGCCCAATTTTCGGATCCATATGCCATGATAGATAAAACAAGAATCTGGTATAGCTGGACTTTTGTCTGTCGGGAGAGGGCTTTGTTCTTAAACTGCTTGCTGAGATCAAAATGGTGTATATTTGCAAGCAGAATTCTCCTATTTATGTCCATGCTGACGTTATTGTCCTTGTTCACGGCGGAGCCAAGGTAGACAAATTCGTCTGCCACTTCAAAATTAAATCGGTTGTCAACGTTCATGTGTGGACCAAATCTAGGTGTTTGTCTAGTCGTTGACAGCATCAATTTTGTTTGGCTCTCATTAACAGCAAGACCCACCTTCGCTGATTCTTTTTCGGTGCTTGAATGTACTGCAGTAACCTCTCGCAAATTTCGTCCAATTATGTGTATGTCGTCAGCAGACGCCAGAAACATATGGCTTTTCGTGTTGATGGTTTTGTTCATATTTATTGCAGCTTTTCTCATTATTATCTCCATTAAGATGTTGAAAAGATTGCACGAAAGTGTGGCGCCTTGTCCTTCGCCACCGGCGTTGAAAGGCTCAGCGGATAGTCCATCCACACCAGCGGCTTTAATATGGTTAACCCAGGAGATTGCCGTTCTACTCCCTGTGATTGGGGGAGTAGAATCTACACCGTCTTCCACAACCATTAACTGAATATTAAGTAGAGTAGAGCTGAAAAGTGGTCTCTCCACATTTTGGTGCACACTGCTTATCTGTAAGCAGCTTCCCATTCTCGTCCTTCCTGGAAGGCAGACCATTATTCGGCCCGTTTTTGGACCCTCTGGAAAAATTTGCGGGATTCATTATTCATCCTTCACATTTCGGTCTTTTCACTTTCTCTCTGGCATTTTCCGCCTAAATAATTGGGTTTCCTCACTTTTCAGCCTCTTGTACCGCTCACGTTGTAACTGACTGCTTCATTGCTATACGGGCAGCGTATTTTCCATCATTTGCAATGCGACATTCTTCATCGTATCATGACTTATACTTTTGCAATTTTTGATAGCCAAGTTCAGTCCTCTTCTCTAGCAGGAGAGAGCGCTTTTGTTGATAGGCCCTTGATATCTCCGGTATTTGCAGTTTGTCGATATTTAGCTTTTCCTGTGTTTGGCCTCGTACGTTTTTTGCCCCCGCCTGTCATGTACGAACTTTTCCAGCCATCACGTAATGATCCGAGTCGATATTGGCAGCTCGAATTACTCCTACTTCCATCCAGAGTGCCTCCCTACTTCCATCTAGAGTGCCTCCCATCTATTACCAATCTGGTTCTTCTTTTTCTGTTCAGGAGACAACCAGGTCGCCGTATATATGTCCTTATATTGGAATCCTGTGCTACTAACTACCATGTTCTTTGCAGTGGCGAAGTCTATCAGTCTTATTCCATTATCGGAGGTGGTATCACGTAGACTGTGATTGCAGATGGCTGGTCGAAAGACACTTTCCTTTCCTAATTTGGCATTAAAATTGCCTAGGATAATCTTAATGTCGCGATTAGGGTAGCGTTCGTATACGCTCATAAAATAATTATTTTACCTCATCGTCTTATCCTCTGTCGTTGCGTGCACACAAAATAACGAGATGTTGAATTATTTCGCGTTGATGTGAATTGTGGCTATGCATTCACACACTGCGTTGAACCTATAAACTATGTGTCGCAGTCTCATGCCAACTAGAAATCCGACCCCGAATTCGTGCTTTCGCTCATGGTAGCTGTAGTAAATATCGCAGTTTTCTTTCTGGTGCAACCAGACCCTGTCCTTCGCATTTCCTTGATAGCTGTGATGGCAGCTTAATATTTTTCGAGGACATCGGCCAATTGGAACGTGACACCCGTCCTGTAACATATCCTTAAATCGTGGTCCTTATAACGTTTGCGAGGGTCGTCAATAGTTAGGGGGTTTGTTTGCTTACTTTTCTTGTATATTTTCATTTTCAATAGTTAGGGGACAGTAACATCCGAATTTTCTTACTTTTCTTTAATTCCCAGCTACGTTACTCTCTACCAATGTGAATTTGACGTTATCGGCGTCTTCCATGCGGTCTTGTCAAAGATCCCTGCGCGGGACGTGATATCGTTTTGTCAACAACATCTAGTTTGTCACCAGGGCAGACTTTCCCCACCTGAGCCATGGCTTCTTTGCACAGCTCAATAGATCGCTTATTTTAAACTGCAATAAGCTTAACTCGGCCTTGGTACCAGCAGACAGGAGCTTACAAAGGAGAATCTCGTCATGCCTCATAGTACGCGACATTAAGGGCGGCCAAAGCATCCAACCATCTATTCCGGAAGGTGGTTCCACCTACATCCTACACCTGTGTCGATGACCACCATAGTTAGGCGCTCCTTCAGCAATTCACTAAACGCCTTCGGTCGGAGGTTTCGGGTTACCTTGACATTCAGATTCTTCGGGTGATCATTGACGGATCTTCGGGTGATCGTAAACGTTTTCCCGACTTCAACGAGCCGGAGTCATCGGCATTTAAAAGACCGGTCAAATTCCTTCCCAGCTAATTGACGCCATTTGCTTCGCTGTGAGTTCTGCCGAATCGATGTTGCCCAACCCCTATAGAACTCTGATAGCTGATCGACGATAATTTAAACGTCTTCGCTACGGCTTTATTCCCCGACTACAGAGGGGTAATTCCAGCCCTGTACTTGAATGTTAAATTTTTTTGTTTTTTCTATCATTGCCCGTTACAATGCAATCGTCGTTATCGTTTGTTACGTTGGTGTTTTTGTTCTGGTTGGTAGAATACATTTTCTGTCCCACTAGTGTTGGATTTGAGTTCAACCGCAGCAATGCCCTCAGTAATACGATAAGGACTTGGCCGTCGGTCTGTTACTCATTGTCGCTCCCAGGTACCATTGAGGCGCCGATAAAATATAGTCAAATTCCCCCGACTGCAAACTATCCGTAGGCATAGGACGCGTGACAGCCCGGATTGAAGGAGTTACGAGTAGTTTCGAGAAGACCCACTACTGTGATAAATAGCTGTCAATAACAGGGAGTATAGGCGCTTACAAGACAGCCGCCAACTGTAGGCAGGCGCTCTGGATTTTAGTTCGACCCTGGAACCACGGAGGCGTCACTCTAATGATTACACTCCTCCTAGGAATGACCCCTGTAATAAGATACTCAATAAATGACGGCATCCTTTCGTCATGTTGCAGAATTATTTTCAACCATTTGTACCCTTTACTGTACGTCCTCGGAATAGTTCCCGAGACTGTTTATTCTACACAGCTAACTAATAAATGTGTAGGCTGTCCTGTCCACCTACCCGCCCACTGCTGACCACAATTTTGGCCTGAGCTTAGCCGTAGCTACCTAACACACGCACCCAATATAGTTACCTACCATACGTCGTTTTCTTAGCGAATGCAAACACTTTGTAAATATTAAAATTGTCAAGCGATGTGCAGTTGTTACTTAAAAATGTCCGATTTAGTTGGCATGGGTAACATTATTTCACAGGCACATGCCTCAAATTACTTGCACAAGACCAATTAATTCATATTTATGTAAATTTTTTACATAGGAAAATAATAGAATTTGGTGGGTGAGACATGTAAATTGAAACCGAAATGAATTTGGGGTTCCATGCTACCAGCTTCAAACAAGTCAGCCAAAATTCGAGGAACATTTCTTCAATGCTGTAAGAATGAGCGTGTCGCACTATAATCTTTCGGTAACTATGTATATTAAAAGAACAGTTACAAAACCATTCTCATCGTAAAACAATAGACTCCGAAATTCGTATATCTGCAACTTTAATGTAATTTAGTGCTTTTTCTCCAAAAATCCTCAAAGCATTACTGGAACAACTTTTTTCAAAAATTGTACAACAGAAATGTCAATCGTTCATGAAAAGACGTTACTCAACACTTGGTTTTTGCTTTTCAACACTTAACAAGACGCGTCGAACACTCGCGAACCAATTTAGGTCTCCCGTACAAAATGTATGCAAATGTTTTGTTCTCTACTCGCCTTCCACTTTTAGTATTCAGGAAACTCTCTCCTGTTTCTGAAACAATCGTCATTGTAAGACTGGAAGTTCTAAGTGAATTGCCTGACTAATCCAATATAATCACAAGTTTAATGAATTCAAATAATTTTAAAAATATAAGTGAATGTTACTACAAAATATATACATAATGAAAAATACCTAATATTACAAATCTAAACAAATGCCTCAATTAGTAAAAGTAAATTTAAAAAAAATCAATTAGTATTCGAACTCACGAGCGATGTGTTAACCCCTTTTTGTTAAACGGTACCTGTTCGATTTCTGTGAACACATTAGTAAATGTTACATTGGAAAGTAAAAAACGAATAGTTGTTGTGCTGAAGGCTCTTTTGCTATTGCACTTTCTTTTTTCTTACATCTGCTTTAATAGTAGATGTAATATTGTTAAAATAAATAAAGGAATATTTAGTTCAGTGAAATAATTGTTTTTGTTTTGTCATAAACAGAGCATCGACAAAAGTATTGAATAGTATAGAGAACTTATTGCACTCTTTACCCCCTCTCATATAGAGAGACTGAGTAAAAGAGCATAAACGAGTCTTATTATATTATATTTATAGAATATTTTAATAAGTATGCACCATTTCGACAATGTTATTACATAAAACAATACAAAAAGCATAAATGTTTCAAAAGGCACCAATGTTTTACATAAAAATTATGAATTATGAATTACGAATGAAATTATGAATGTAATGACAAAAAGAGAGTACTACGTTTTGAATCATTCGACAGATGTCGCCAGTGTATTTGAGTCAAACAATTCGTTCCATGAGTTCTCCATACTATTTCATACCCTTTGGCGACGACGACCTGCTTGTTTGTTCGCTGCCGCTACATCAATCCCATCATACTTATTTTCAGGCAGAGAATATTGTTGTACAACAACCACGTATGTGATGCTAACGCTGTGTGTTGTTTGCATGTGTTCCCATTGATAGATTGCGCTACCCGTGCCTATAGATGTTAACACATCCAATATACCTAATGTGTCTCTACAATATTAAAAGTAATGTGGAAAACTGAACTCAACATAATCACAGTTAAGACAATTGGACCCTGGTATAATATCTAGCAAATGCATATATCATACAAATGCTTTAAAAAACACAAAATTTAATTAAAAAGTGAACTACAGATTTAATGATATTACTAAATATCTATACAACATCCACAATATATAGAAATTTTTGAGTGAAGAGAATGCACTATCATACAAGTGGCGTACATATGTTAATTCTTTTATTTTCTGGGAGATAATATGATCTGTAGTTATCTCAAATAAAGACCATTGCTTAAATGAAAAGAATATCTAGGACGACATCACCAACAGCAACTCCAGCAATCAACATTCCAATAGAATTTTATCGGATACTTCGGAAAGTGTACAGATATTGTGTATGAGACGAAAGAGACAACGCCATACATCTTTGTATACTTTGTATATAGAGCAGTGGTATGCAAAACCGAACGCACGCAAACAAACATATTATGTGATTGTGTGCGGTCGCAAGCGTACCCCTGCAGTCGACGTAGCTGACGAATTGTTAGTTATTTCCCTAACTACCAATAATTACCATTAACTACCCGCCAGACTACCAACAATGCTTTACACTGACGAATTTAACATGGGGATGTCATTGGCGGTAGTCAGTGGCTACCCTCTGCACTACCATGTACCATGCTGATCTCTAGTTACATGGAATTGACGAAATATCTAACAACATTGTACTAACTACTTGACTAGTACAATCCGGTTGATGAATTCGCCGGACCATAATGAATTAATGTTTTGAATAAATCTTTTTCATTATCTTCACCACATTATTTTCCTACATTTTCAAACTTTTGCACACAATTTGTTCCTTTTCATTCTTTATTAACCGTTTCATTTGTCTTTTGATTGTCATTTTGCCGTTCTAAATATTAAAATTCACTTTTTTTATACTTCTGAGCCACGTACGCTGTCATGATGATACTTCTACGAACGTTTAATAGCAACTGACGGCAACACAAAAAAATAACCAAGCAACCAACAAATCATAACGGGATAACGGTTCAGTGTATTGTTTTTTCCTTGTTTTCATACTTATAATAATCAAACGGCGAAGTCTAGCATTACCTGTATCAACTCAAGTAGCTAGTCAGGCTTTTCGCTAACGAAATTACTGACTACATAGATCCACCAGCTACTTTTAAAACTGAAGGGACGTGCATAGGCTGATGATTCGAATCAAGCATAGTTGTTGTGTGTGTGGGAAAAGTACGATTATTGTCTGCCTCGCGAGGCTATCGGATAGTTACCACTGACATACAGTGCATATGGAGTTACGGAGGTGACAAATTTATGTTCGTCATTAATTCAACTTCATAAAGTTTCACATATATTGTTTACAGAAAAAGTGTACATTGACTATTCTTAAAATTGTTGATTTGATTGCCTGGTAATTTTGATTGGATATATTATACTTGTTAGAATACATTGTTTTTATTCTCAAAACTAATTTACTGTTAAGAATGATTAAATTACCTTAACTTTTGTGTTAACATGGTAGAGTAATATACATATGTACACACAAATAACAACAAGCAAATTAAAATTATTTCTAATGTTAAATTAAAGAGGGACAAAAATATAATAACAAGCATGATTGAAGTTACTTCTTTGTATTGCAAACTTGAAATGTTAAATAGGGTTGTAAATAATAAACCACATTCAATGTAAAGTTTTTACTGTAACCATTAAATATCCCATGATATATAATTATACGGTTTGATAAATATCGTAATATTAAACTCAATTCAATCATATTAAGCTCAATCCGTCGAAGGAAGAGATTATTCATACAAATAGCCAACATTTTATAAAATTTTCAGACAACTGAAATTCTTTGGTATTAAGAAGATGTAAGTAATTTACATGATATTTGTGTCCGATTTATATATTTTTATTTTACAAAATATACCTACACATACTACATGGTTAAGGGCTAATTTATGTTACAATCTTCAAGCTTGTACAGACAATTGTTTAATATTTGTTAGTATTTTGGAATTATCAATTTACTTGACAAATTACTTTTATGAGAGGTAATTGATTAAAGTTATACCTGCTTTAATCGTTTACATTTTAGACTTAATAAATGAATAGTAAAACAGTGAATTGTGAATGAAAATGAGATGGATGAAGGATGAAGACACGAATATAGTAGAGTTAAAGTTAAGGGGAGTGACAAAAGAATGTGGCATAAGTCATTCAGTGTTGCAGGGTTGGTTTGTGAAGATGCCAAGACTGAAACACCGTTCGCATACTTACAAGTTTAGCTCTGATAAAATATTATATTGCCAAGTCCTGGAATAGAAAAGATTATTTAGCTTGTTATCAGTTAGTTATTTTTACGGTGAAGAACCCTCCCAATCCGGCTGGCTGAGCCTTACTTCATTCCAAGCTCGATCGAACCAATATATATCAAAATATGCAAATTTTCAATTTGAAAAGAAAGGCTGTCATCACCTGTTTGGCAACCCTTGGTCGTGCTACAAGTAAAGGGTCCGACAAATAACTTTTTTTTTTTGAAAATGCTATAAAAAAAAAACTACTGAATATTTTCTCAAATTTCTTTTTTGAAGTTATACTTCTTATCGCGCATCATCGTATGGCAGTAACTCTAATACAATATGAACATTTTAGACACGAAATGTGTGGGAAAAAGGTGCATATGGGGGGGGAATCGATTTAGTATTGCCAGCAGCGACTTATATTTCATATTTCTGGCATTACCCAATTACTAATCATTTAAAGCGCCATCTAGTTCTCAATTTTATACTCTGTTTCTAACAAATTTGTTTTTGTATTTCGACAGCCGTAATGTGAATATATGAATTCGCCTTTTGTGGCAATGCCACATACATGGTACAATAATATGTTCATGGTAAAGTCGTAAGAACAGCTGTTTTCATTTTTTTCATGAGGTTCTTCGCTTCGGCTGTCACACTCACATGTATTTTGTTTTTGTACTCTTTTGCATTCTTGTGTTGTTGGTATGTATTTGTGTAGAGTTTGACAGCTGAAGCGAATAGAACAAAAACAAAATGCCTGTTGTTGCTGCCTACAACAACAACAACGCGCGCTGCTATTACCATGAAGATATTATTGTACCATGGCCACATACATACATACACAACAGATAACTAGTTGGTAAAAGACAAATTGTTGACAAAAAGCAAACACAAAATGCAAAGTGAACAGCTGCTTATGCACTCAATGTACGTACATATGTTTGCAAGGCGAATTGAACAAAATACAGTAGATTTCTAGGCGAATTCTAATTCTTTCACTTGATATCAATTCGCCCTGACTCTATGAATATGTTTTCTCTTCACCTCCCTCGCAAAAAAAACGTACAATGCTGTGACTCAATACAATTATTCGATTTTACAAAATTCAGAAAATAAAGTAATTTCAATTGCACAATATTCAATAACTGGATCTCAAAATGCCGAACAATTAGCATTTCTTAGACAAAAGCTTCACAAACTTTCTACAATCGAAACAGGGGGTTTACCTTATGAAATTGTTTTTGTTTTGCATAAACCGTACATTATAACAACAAACACCGACGTAACTGATGGGTTAGCCAATGGTGCTGTTGGAGACTTGGCTCATCTTGAATACGACAAGTACAGTAATCTTATTCGCGTTTGGTTAGAATTTCCAACATCTCCTAATGTGGGCAGTAACTGAAAAAGAAATCGGTGGTGCATTCAACTAATCGAAATATAAGCTTATGTTGCATTATAGCCTTGGTGGCATATACATCGTTAATTCTCAAGACAACAAAAAATTTTATCATGGCCGTAAAAGAGAATCCTCTATGATTCCTTTGCAACAGGAATTGCAAAGGCTTTCTTTAAATAGATTGGAAACCATAAACCACACTCTTCTTAATTTCATATCCGACAGTCCATGCATTTGATTGTATTTTTTAAATTGTCAGGGACTGCAAAGTCATGTTCAGGACCTAACGGACCAAATATGCAGAAAATGTTATTTCCTTGTTTAATCTGAGGCAAATATAAAAAATTCCTCGCACATTGATTTACCCAATTTTAAATGCTTCACTAAGTTTAAACGTGAACCTAATAGATCAGGTGGTGTTGCTGTATATAGTAACGAAAGCACTTCAGCTAATATTACTATACCTTATTTTAACATTTATTCACAGAGAATAAACAGTTCAAATGAATCTTTTTCTCAAGTTGGATACATTTGTTTTGCACAATCGTCAACTTTGGGAGGGCAAGAATTTATAATGGGTGCTATTTATATATCTCCAAATACAAACATTGATACAGTTATTGAATTTCTTGACTTTCATTTATTGCCATTCACGAAGACTGGAGCTCAACTCCTAAATAAAAATTACAACGATGTACCGCTAATTTTAAGTGGAGATTTCAATATAAATGTTGCTCATCAATCTGTATATCCACTAATCGAATTCTTGTTATGTAAATTAAACTTAAATATGAGTAACAATAGAAATCAAGCCACAACTAAAAGTGGCACAACAATCGATGCAATATTCACAATATATTTGAATTTAAGCTCCAAAATGTTTATTTCTTACTTTAGTTATCATAATCCTATTATAACAGTAATTAACGAATAAAATATATGTTATTTAATTTCAGATAAGAAGTATAACTTCTTCAGAGTGTGCAGACACACGCTATTTTAACGTAGAATACGTTATACGGTAAGGTAGGGGTGTTGATCTGGAGCACAAAATTTTGAGAAAATGTTTGTCAACTTTCACCCACTTCTACTTAAATATTAAAACATATTTTAGCAATTTTTATATGTTACTCAGTTTTGGTAATATGTTTTGTTTCGAATTACATTAAAAAAAGTATATGTCTATATATAAAAGTTTTATGTAGTTAAGGAAATAAATATTTAAGAGCATGATATTTTAGACTTTTTTTTGTACATGCCGCGGTTGTTGTTGGTTTGTAAATGCCGCTGTTGTTTTTGTTGTTGTTGTGAAATCAAATGATTTTGGCTTTGCTGTGCTTTGTTTATTTATCGAGCAGCGTGTAAATGTGTGTGTATGTACATTAATACAAAGGATTGGCGATGTATACGCTCACTATATCAATCGCGTTTTTCCTAAACACATTTCTGTGAATACATTGGGAAGTAGTTGGAAAGCAGCTAATCTATTGTGCTGCCATATCATAAAATGTATTGCTGTAGCTGTACTTGAAATGAAGATGTCGCTATAATGTAATACGTTAAACTAGATATAGTTTCATCCTTAAACATATGACATACAGTCTTCGAGCACGCAAACTAAAAAATAAATTAATAAATCTTGTTCAAAACTATTCCAATCGTTTAGATCAGTGGTTTCCAAACTTATTTGGGTATCGCCATCATTTTGGTAGTTTTGTTGTTGTCTTATTTTACTAAAAATTATACTGTACATACATAAAATAACTTATCACACATAACTTATCCCATCTAAAATTAATTAACTTTAATACATGCAAACGCCTACTTATGTTACAAAAACTTAATAACTAGCTATCAGCTGTATGCGTATATCTCTACATATATAAAAATTACGTGTATGTTCGTGATCGCTAAACTCAAAAACTACTGGACCGATTTTGACCAAATTTTATATGCATGCTCTATGGGCCGTGGGTAGTGTTTCTGTGTAGTTTCGTTCGACAGATGGCGCAATATTTATTTTTTTTGTGTTTTTGCACCGTAACTCAAGAACTCGCTGAAGGCGTTGGGTGCTTAATCGGCGTGTGGCGGCGTTAAGTATCCCGACACCGACTCATACATGAACCGATTTGTTTCAAATTCGCAACATATAATTCTTAGGCAAAAGTAAAGGTGTTGATAAAATAGATGGCGCCCACGTCGAGATATTAATCATTGTTTACCATCTGATGTTGTAAATACTTTTGAAGGCAGGACGAAGTCTGCCGGGTCAGCTAGTATTAGATTGATTTAAATCATTTATCAAAAATTATATTTAATTCATATATTTTAATTGCAACGTATTCTACGTCTGACCTATGCGCCCGTGTTATCTAACACAGGCTTGTTTTTTTTTTTTTATTTGAAAGTACAATCCTTCCGGTTAATAATGGAAAATAATTTCATTCAAATGGCTGCCTGGGCTGGCCATGCAGTAGCCTACACGATCGGTCCAATTTTTAAGCACATTATCGATTGTGTGCAGCTGTATTTCACCAATGGCTTCACGAATATTGTCCTTTAAAGCATCAATTGTCTCTGGCTTGTTGGCGTAACACTTATCTTATCACGCACTATTTTTCGCTTTTCACGCTTTGGTTTATCGATGAGGATACCAGTTTCTTTCACTTTTTTCACAAGATAACGAACATACGGAGCTGACGGTGCTTCTCTTCTTCCAAAACCCGTACGCAATTTTCCCACATATTCTGCAACATTACCATGACTTTCAAAGTAATGTCGCAATATTTCCCAGCGTTGTTCAAGCATATACACAACCATATTCGTTCAGCGGAAGGATAAAACTAATTATCTGTCCAATCAGACATGAGCTAAGTGTTACCATTCACGAAATAAGCAGTAGTTGAAAAAAAAACGTTAGATGGCGGACCCGTTATTTACTGTGTGTCGCGTATACGTACATTAGGGTGCGTCAATTTGTTCGGGACCGCAAAATGTGAGTAAGAGTATAGCAGGAACGTAATCTATGTACAATTCTAAAATCAAAATCAAGCCCGCCCATTTTCACTTGAAATTTTGTATATTAGACAAACCAAAAATATATAATACTTTTATATTGACCTGTATGGCCAACACAGGTCCAATTTAAAGGAAATATTCTTAGCATTCTATATCTATGCTCATTAGGGTGGGTAAACTGACCGAGAGTATGTTAGAAGAGTAATCTGCGAAAAAACAAAAAAAAAGGTTATGATAGAGTCATATAAAAACAACCCATAAATGGCAGCAAGCTTTAAAGCTGTCATCATATACCTAACAAAAATATGATTCACGCCCAGTCTTCTACATCTTAAATTTT
This sequence comes from Phaonia tiefii, assembly GCA_963931995.1. Lineage (NCBI taxonomy): Eukaryota > Metazoa > Arthropoda > Insecta > Diptera > Muscidae > Phaonia > Phaonia tiefii. The sequence goes on from OZ008370.1 coordinate 62,811,030, forward strand.
TGTTTTTAAATTTTATTTCACTAAAGCAAATATTTCAAAAACAAAATCTATATAATCCAACATAAATTATTCAGTTAATTTCAAAATCAGAATCTAAATTAAAAGTATAAAAGCTATATCAATTGTATAAGGTATAAGGTAAGGTAATTTAAATTCAGCTCACTACGTATGACGGAAGGTGAGATATAAGGTCTTTTTTGCTATCAACGTATCAAAGTTTTTATAACTCGGTTGAATTTAAATTATTTTCAAAAAATTCCAGACTCTCCTTATGAAATTCAAAGAGAGTGTCACGAATTATTATAAGTTCATTTCAGAAATTAACCAAACCAAAAATATTGATAAATTGGAAATTATTTGAATTCTAACCTTAAGAGCCTTTTCATCCTTTTTTGCCTTAAAATATAATATGAATTGAGTAAGTGATGATTTATCCGACCTATCTATCGTAATGTATTTAAAATTAAATTGTTTGAGCGTTTGGTCGTATTTTTAATTAATCTTATTCTTCGATATTTCGCTACCCTTTGGATAGCATCGTCAAGAAGATAAACACAATTATTAATTAGAAACGAAAATTTTTCCATGCCATTTGATAAAACAACAATAACAAAAAATTAAAAAATTAAACAATTGAAGAAATTTTCTTGTCATATGAAATATGTTCTAAGTTACAGCCAGAAAAATGTTTGTGTAGAAATAGTTTCTCTAATTTACAGCCAGAAAAATTATTTCGTTGATAAAAAATATGTACATAATGGTAAATTCAACAAGTTGCATCCTAATAAATTAAAAATGTTACCTAGTGACAAATGCAATGATACATCAAACAATTTCGGTCAAATGTTCTACATTTTACTACTTAAATGTCTATAATTCTGTGCTACATTATCCGTATCTGCTTTAAAGTTTATTCTCTTCGTTATTGGAGTCCTTATTATCTGTAACATTTCTAACATAAGACGACGTTTATAATTATTTTCCCTATTCAAAACTGACGTATCTCGAAAACTTGTCTCATGATCCACGCTCTTCTTCAATTGCAAACCTAATATTAGGATGAAAATTATTCAATGTGGCCAAAATATTATCTATAGCACTATCTGAAACGATACAGAATAAATCGTCTAGATATTTAGTAATGATTTTCGGTTTCATGGCCAGCTCTTCTATGCAGGAATCAAGTAGATTCTCTAAAACAATATCAGCCACAATCTTGTTGAAAATATACCTTGTCATCATATCGGAAATACCTGTTGTCTCCTATACAAAACTTTAAAATAAAGAGGAATAATGATTCATTAACATAAGACGACGTTTAGTCTAAGTCTACTGGTATACTCGGAAAAAAAGAAACTACGTCGAATGAAACTAACTTTTCACAATTTTGTACTTTTAGTTTCTTTATCTTATTCTTAAACTGCAATGAGTCATTTATATTATACTTGGAGTCTTCTGTAATCCTTTTCAGTATATTCGTAGTGTACCTACACAACTCATAAGAAGGAGAATTAACAAAAGAACCAAGACCAATATCTCAACGGAAAATCTTCTTTGTGTATTTTCGGGACTCCATAAAACCTAGGTGCTGTGGACACATTTGTCTTATGTTGGTTCTTCTCAATTTGATTTATGTTTCCTGCTAATTTTTTGAAGTTTGCTGGAAGCATCTTTATCCATCAGTTTGTACTTACTTAGCTGCTCAATATGAATTATAAATAAAAACAAATGATAAAAAAGCTATCAAGTGTAAATATATACTAAGTTCCTGTTGCTGAAATATCAAATGATAAAAGTCTCAATTATGTAACATATCTCTGCACGATCAAATTGTATTTTTGGATTAATAAATATTTTGAATTGAATTGTTACTGCTTCAATAGTAACAGCCATAATATCATCACGATTTCTGTATATTGCACGCCGAGAAACACTGGTAAGCATTGTACAAATCGCTCACTACCCTGAATATGTGCCGGTATTTCAGGATCCAGTAACGGTGGATCTTCAAAGTCAATGTATGCCAATAAATGATCGTGGGGGATGTTTACTGTGAATGGCGGCTCAGACAAAAGTCTATTATCATCTAAGTCAATCATATCAGTGTAGTCTGAACAGTCATAATTTAAAGAAGGTTTTTTGTAATTTCTAAGAGTTGACGGATCCAAAATGTTATTACGAATATGCTAAATTTTTTGTATGCATCTCTCACGAACGGATTTTCTGTCATCAAAAGGCATTGTCAGTAAAAGATTTTCCGGGTGAGCAAAATACGCATTGTTTTGCACAACAGCGTTCACAATCTCTCGAAGATATTGAGGTAAGTATTGTGTCGAGCTTTAGTATTTCACAATAAAGTGCATAGGAACATTAACTTTCATAATGTATTCCGCTAGATGTTTTATGGTCTCACATGGTGACTTCACTGTCACATATAATCGTAAAAGCCTACTGGCCTTTATCAGCCATCCATAGTGGACCATTTGTCCCGGCTTTATGTTGTTTCCATTACTGGCGGCATTCTTCCCAAAGAAATTGGTTCAAAACCGGGTACAGCCTACGGTAAAGTATTTTTCACAAAATTAAATATCAGCTAAAGATTTCATAAAGACCTAAATAAAATATGAGTTTGCCTACCTGTTGATTCTCCCAAGTGTCCTTCAACTTGCACAAAATCCCACTACAAGATCTTGGCCCGCTTGTAGTTGGTTTTTCTAGAGCGGAGAACAAATGGCGAAAAGGCAACTCAGTGAAATGTAACAAGCAGATAAACCAATATATAAGTAATGGTCTATCTAACATTATCTCGAATTTTCGAAGTATTCCATTTTCGCTGCCAGTATTGGTGACTTCACCATCGCAACAAATCCCAATCAAATTAGATAGTGATATATTATTTTCAATAAAGAACTCATTAATTTGTCTCTGCGTTATTGCAGCGTGTTCAGCATTAACGATAAAGTGACCCATCAATTTGGTTTGGGGCTCCTGCGCAATCACCACATGTGGTTCTTTGACTAAGTTTGTGTGGCACCTGCCGCCAATATTTTCCCTTACTCTAGAATTACCCTTTCTGCCATCTAAGGAAAACGATATTAGATCAGACTTATTGTAATTTTGAAGACGCAGAAAAGCTCTGCACTTCTTTTTTCCCGAGCAACTTTGTCTTTATCCATAAAAATTATATCCCCTCTTTTATCCTTAAACCCAATGTCTCTAAAAAGAGCCGTGGCTAAGAACGAAGCAACTCTGTCGGAAATACCGAATCTATCAGAAGCCATTACAAAATTATGAGTTGTGTAAATCTCTGAATAATGATCTCGTTTTAAGCGAATTTCTTTTGGTGTAGCCGGTGCTTGAAATTCGATTTCGTCGTCAATATCCATTTCAGCTGAGCAGCGTCTGTATGATGTCGGTTCATCACTAGCTAGTACTGAAACCAATTTAGAAATTTCTGCAACAGTTTCTGGAATTCTATATTTTCCACTGGTGTGCTGATCTAGCATAAATTCCTTTAAATTTTGTAGGCAGAAAGATTTGTTTTTAAATCACAGTGGCATTTCCCGATGTAAAATATACTGTTCATTGTATTAAAGAATGATTTTTAAATTTCAGATGTAGAGATTCTTTTTATTTTCTTATGGTACGTATTAGTTTCCTTACAACACTTCTCTTATCACCGATAGCCAAATTTTTCCATATATTTATCAATCTATCCGCAACTTGAGAGGTAAAACATCGATAGGAAACATTTGGCTATTAACTTTATAGCAATCGCTCAAAAAAAAAAAAAGATAGTACCTTAGAACATCACGATTATTTGGTAAATTATGTTCGGAAAAGTCAGTCGGTAATCCAAAAACACTATAATTTTGATGCGGCATGTGATGTAAACTTTATTCAGAATTAACAGGTGTAAGAAAATCCGACTCCATATTGGAGGAACATTTTAAAAACACTACAATTTAAATTTCAAATAGCACAAATTTAAAGATCCATGTTTTATGAAACCACGCTTTTAACTTTATAGATGGACCGTGAAAGACGTTTTTGGCCAAATTTTAACTAAATTCAAAGCAAGCAAAAAAAAACACGTGTCCAAATTAAATTTATTATACATATATACGCGACGACACTTGGAAGTCTTAGCCTTGCTTGATCGTTTTTTTTTTTAAATTTATCATGCATTAGGAAAATAATAACTTTTTGTTCGTGTAATTAATAGAATTGACTCTCCACTATTTTCAGATTTTTTGTATGAAATATAAGTTTAAATTTACTTTATTTTGAAACAAGTGAAATGGACTTAGCCAGTTTTTCCTGTATACCCACGATATATTACAATATACTGAAAGAGATAACTAAAATAACTGAAAGAGATTTTAAATAGTTAAAAATTTCTTATGAAAGTTTATCTCATTCATTCGAATAACATTTTAGTTTTTTAGGAAGTATTTAAAAACATGTCAGTCTATAATAAAAATAAAAAAAATATTTGATAAAACCCAAGCGAAATTTTTTCCAAACATTCAAACTGTAAAACTTGTTGAAAAATTTCACATTTTCGAGAATGCTGACTGTAGGGTTAATTTTTAAACGATCATAATTTTGCATTAAATATACACTCCGGTTCACTTATTTAAAGGCACTAAAAATTCCATATTCAACAGCCTTATCTTTTGCAATTTGTAACCGATTGCAGAATTTTAAAATGGAAATGGAAGCTAGACATCTTGAGATAAAAAAAAAATCATGACAATAGTGGTTTTTATCTAAAGAACTTTTTGGGCAATTTATAAAAAAAAGTCAAAAAATGTTGCTATTTTTTTGGTTCACTTGAATAAAGGCACTGTATTACACAGTGCAACACGAAAAAAATAACCATATACGGACACCACTACGTGATAAAAGACTAAAAAAAAAAAGACCCGTGTCTCCCAATTTTTCCCAAAGTCATGCACTTTTTTTTTATGGGCCGCCAAAGATTTGGGGCCTCGGTATCATTTTCGTAAAAATGTGATCATTTTCTCAGGCTCATATCTTGCAAACCGTTCAGAATTCTTAACACTGTTTAGGTAGCACGCAAAAGTGAAAAATTTGCCGAAAATTTTTTAATTTAATTTTTTTTACCTCACTATCCCTGTTCCTGTTCAGGTTCATAGGTAGCAAACCGTTCAAAATTCAAGGAAACTGTATAATACTTTCTTTTGTAATAAATATTACACACTCTTTGAATGCTTGTAAGACACTCTCGTCTTTATTGAATCATTGGGGGGTTTTCTCAAAAAAGAGCCCTAGTAAACTTATTTATTCCTAGACTCCGTACAAGACAACACTTCAAGCTTTTTTTTAAGGTATAATACTCCGCATTAACCCTTCTAAGACCGGAGATAGTGAGGTAAAAAGGTAAAAAAAAATGAAATTAAAAAATTTTCGGCAAATTTTTCACTTTTGCGTGCTACTAGAAATTTGTTTATTGAGATCTTAGGTAAATTTTTGTAGTTGATTGTTTCCTTGACTTTTGAACGGTTTGGACCTGAACACGGGAAAAAAGGTAAATCAGAGAGTAAATCGAAATTCTGAACGGTTTGCAAGATATGAGCCTGAGAAAATGATCACATTTTTACGAAAATGATACCGAGGCCCCAAATCTTTGGCGGCCCATAAAAAAAAAGTGCATGACTTTGGGAAAAATTGGGAGACACGGGTCTTTTTTTTTAGTCTTTTATCACGTAGTGGTGTCCGTATATGGTTATTTTGCCATGACTTAAAAAATTACACACAGTGTTATTTATTTATTATTTTTAAAGTAATCGATGATTTTTTGTAGGAAGCGGTTGTTTATTACAATTTATTACATCGTAATCATTTTACGAGTCAAGCTGGCAAAACAAAAATTTCTAAATCTATCGGAAAATACAAAAATCGATGTTTACCGTTCTGAAGGATATTCTAACGGCGCAATAGCTAAAAAAAATTTGACGGAGCCCAAGAGTAGTCGACAATTACATTAAGGACCCCGAAGGTATGGAGCAAATTTTAAAGGAAGAGTTTCATTGTCTTTATCTAAATAAAATAAATGGTTTCCCATAACATCCCATGAAGGGACCGGGGAGAACTTCTCACAATCACTGAGCTGTGCGCTTTCCAGTTTTCACTCACTGATTGGGACCTACAGTTTTACACCGATTCCGAACGGTATTTTGAGAAGCTTTTTCATGGCTAGATACTCGATAGTGTCGCCGGCACTATGCGAGGTGACCGCCGCCGAAAGAAATTTATTTTTTTTTTTTAAGGTGGTCAGAACAGGGTTCGAACCCAGGAGCCGCGCACACTAACCTTTGCACCACCGACGGCCACGTATCTACGTATGAGAAAAGAAAAATCATCACAATTGCTCCTAATTCTGCCTTAGCCTTGTCAAAAAGAAGAGCTCAAGCTGGAGTGGAAGCGAGCAAGTCATCAGAACGCAGAGTAAGTAAGAGCTGTGAGTATCTTAAATATTCGCAAGAGACTACATGGTATGGGATGTGCAGCCAAGGGGTCATGTAAATGACTGGAGAACAGTTGTATTTACGGATGAGAAGAAGTTTAATTTGGATGGGCCTGATGGCTACAACTATTATTTCCATGATCTGCGCAAGGAAAATCGTTTTTTGAACCGACATCACGTCCGTGAGGGCGGCGTTATGGTGTGGGGTGCTATTACGTACTATGGCACCATCGATCTTGAATTTCAAAGTGGTGCAAGCTATAAAACATTATTGAAATCGGCTTTTCCGAAGTTAAGTGAACTATTTTGTCCTATATCTTGGATATTGCAACAGGATAATGTTCCTATACACAACGCCACAGTTCATTGCAAGCCAAAATTTTAATATTCTTGACTGGCCTCCCTATTCGCCAGATCTAAACATTCTCGAAAATGTCTGGGGTTGGCTATCTCGTAAGGTCTATGAAGGAGGTAGACACTTTTATGACAAGCAGTCACTAATTCAGGCCATTTGGGATGCTTGGAATCAAAATTTCGTTGGATTATATAAATTCTCTTTCATAATTTCTCTCTCAATGAAAACCCATATAATTGAAGTTATTAAAAACAAAGGGGGTTGGTTGTACCCATTACAAATAGTTCTTAAATAAAGTAAAATAAATTAAAAAAACAAACAAAACAGTTTTTCATTCAAATTAGTTAAAGTGCCTTTATTCAATTGAACCAAAATGAAAAATATCAAATTTTTGGACTTTTTTTTAATAAATTGCTCAACAAAAGTTCGTTAGTTAAGAAACCGCTATTGTCATGATTATTTTACATCTCAAGAATTTTAGATTCCATTTTAAAATTCTGCAATCGGTTACAAATTGCAAAAGATACAGGCTGCTGAATATTTTTAGTGGCTTTAAATAAGTGAACCCGAGTGTATCTGCCACAGCATTGTCTTTAAGAAAAATTAAAACTTCTTATATGTTTCTTGGAAAAAACTAAACAAAATACCCAATTAATCATGGTACCTTTTCGGAAAAATATTGTATTTTTGCAGGTTGAATAGAGTTTTTAATTTTGAGAAGCTCCTAGCTTAAGATAACTTAAAATCTTTTTCACTGTATTATTTGGAAAGTGCTCAGAATTTAGTGGTATTTTGTGAAACATTCGCCTTCAGAAAATTAGAATAAAAAGCTGGAAAAAATCAGTGAAAAAATTGACATTTGACATTCTCCCTCAAGAATATCTTAATAACGGCAAAACATATTCCGCCACAATCAGCGTATTTTTCCTTTGTTTTACATAGTAACTTCGTAATAGTAAAAATCTGTACAATCGGCCTAGAAGTTTAGAAATACCAGGGGGCTAATTACCGCAGTCGTGATCGAAATTAGATTTGAATCGAAATTAATTTCGAAAGCGTGTAATCTTCTAATGATATTACTCGACACGAAACGAATCGAGTGTATTTTAATAAAATGTAAACAGAAAACATATGTTTTTACACAGGAAGAAAGTTTAAGCTGTTAACGTTTTGTTAAAAAATAAATTGAAATTAAAAGGAATGGATCCGGTATTTTATTTTTTTTTAATTATATTCTGATTCGGATGAAACGGAAAACCTTAATGTTATAAGGAAAAAGATTAGAGGAAGTACCGATCCCTTAGATTTACAAATTTTGGTATAAATAAAGCTAATAGTATTTTTTTATAGATTTAAAAAACGTTTTCGACTTACATTCAATTATGTTCTTGAAGAAGCATGCAATTATGTTCTTGGAGAAGTAAATTTGGAGGGGCAACTTTCTACCACAGTTCCACAAACAATTCAATTGGCAGCAACACTTTCGCTCTTGGCTTCCAACATTCAATTGAAAACGACTTTTAATTTGAGCAAGTCAGAGTGATATTTGTAAAATAACAAAGCCTGTGGTAGACGAGATAGAGCGTAAGCCTTGTAGCCTATTTATACAGTTCAATCCTAAAAATAATAGTGACTGTAAAGAGTATTTTATGGTAAAATACAAGATTCCTGGAGGTACACAAATAAAATACGTACATACATATGTAATCGTGTATTACTAATTATCTGGTTTTTTACAGTTGAGCATATGATAAATTCTCCAAGAATCTGTTTTTGGCAAAAGTTTAATTTGGTTAATTTTGACCTAAAAGCACATAATGTTATATTTTTTTAAACTATACACGTTTTTAACTTACATTTCCGTTTTTGCTGTTAACCTGTTTACTGCAAAAAATTATTTCGATTACGATTCGAACTCGCAAGGTTGGTTTCGAGTGATCGTTCGTTATCGAATGCCGTCATTAGCAATTTCGATACATTTTATTCGATATCGTGTACGATAATCCCAAAATTAGAAATCCTCGCACGTTCGAATAAGAATTCGTTCGACTACGAATGCGGGAATTAGCCCCCAGGCTTTCAAAGTTTGAACAGCACCAAGTCGGTCAACTTCGACAACCTGTATTATGAACTGTGTTAACACACTTCAATATTCTAACATGCTTACTCCTTCTCCTCAAATATCTGGTAACTTTTAAAAACATCAGAGCAATACTTTAAATCTTGGAACGAAGTTCCTTATCGCACGTTGCGGGATGGGGGCTAAATGAAAAATTTTTAAAGAACTTTTTTTTAACTACTTTATTACAACCGATTATTATCAACTATATTGGGTACTTTTGGTTTGGTTTGGTTTAAAGGGAAGTTTTCTAGGTGGAGCCTGTGTATTACATATTCTAGTTTTGAACCCAATAAAAATTAAACTTAGTAAAGCCAAAGTGCATGACTGGCAAATCCATGAAACACAACCCTCAGAATGGAATTACATTTGGCTAACATATTTCTTGTTTAATGGGAAATTTAGTAGTTTGCACCGAATAAAAAGTAAATTTAGAAAAGCCAAAGTGAAAGAAGTTTAAAAAAATAAATAAGTACCTTTGCTTAAAAAAGTAAATTTTCTTACAAAAAGTATCTTTTCTTAAAAAAAGTAATTTTTTAAATAAGTACCTTCTCTTAAAAAAGTACATTATCTTACAACAAATTGTCTTTTCTTAAAAAACTACATTTTCTTTAAAAAATACCTTTTTTGTAAAACAAAATAACTTTTCTTGAGATAAGTACTTACTCTTAAAACTGTATCTGATCTTTCGTAAAAAAAGGTTTTCTTTAAAAAAAATACCTTCTCTTACAAAAAATACCTTTTCTTACAAAAATTAATTTTCTTAACAGTACTATTTCTTAAAAATAAAGTACCACATTTTCTTTTGTTTTCTTGAGATAGGTAGCCTTCCTTAAAATAAGTAAACTTTCTTAAAAAATAACCTTATCTTAAAAAGAGTACCACTTCTTTAAAAAGTACCTGTTCTTAAAAAAGTATTTTTTGTAAAAAAAAATGCATACTCTTAGGCTTTTTCTTAGCTTAGTGACTGCGACACTATCGAGTATTCAGCCATGAAAAGCTTCTCAAAATACCGTCCGGAACCGGTGTAAAACTGTAGGGTCCAATCAGTGAGTGTAAAACTAGAACGCACACAGCTTACTGGTTTGTGAGAAGCTCTCCCTAATCCTTTCACGGGATGTAACGGGAAACCATTTTTTTTTAAAATAAAAGAAGTACCTCTCATTAAAGAAAGGGCCTTTTCGGGAAAATATAATACATATTCTTACCAAAAGGGGCCTAAAAATATAGGTTTTTTAAAAAAAAAATACATTCAATAAATAAAAAATTTCTTAACAAAAGTTTATCATTTTACAAGATCCATTTAAATTACAGTATTTTTCAACAGTCGCCTTAGGTGTGTTGGAACTAATTAGTACATAATATATAGCGAAAGGAACTTCGTTCCAACCGGGTGTCCATTGACACCTCATGTAATTATTATATTGATATATTACTATTGTCAATCGACCTCACTGTACGTTGGTTACGTACGTATGTTTCCTGCAATAGTTTTTTGAGTTTTTTTAATGAAATATATTCTGCGTACTTACATAGTAACTAATGTGAATTAACTTTCAAAAGTCATTTGACTATCTAGTAATTAGTTGTACTTGATTAATTTAAAAACTAGCGGGTTATACTATACACTTTCATCAATTCCAATAAATTTGTTTATACAAGTATCATGTATTTTTGATATATCTTACATACAAATTTTCAAGCGAAAATTGGCGGGCTGGATTTTACTATACCACATATGTATATTATATTACTATACTACATAGACTATAGTCTGTTGGGCAATTATTCTTAGATTGTCCATAGATTATGTTCCCGCTATACTCTTGGTCGGCAAAAGAATTGACCCACCCTAATATACATATCTTGTTTCTGAATAACCATTATTTAATCTACAAAAACATATCATGCTTCAAAAGGTGTTTGTGGACATAGTGTGAATCATTCGTCATCACTGATAAGGAGGTATCTTCAAGTTTTGTGTTGACCAGTTTTGTTTTCTGTTCATTTGTGGGTTTTATCTTCTTCTTTATTATTTTCATTGTTCTTTAATTTCTCCTCCTCTAATGAAATCATTTATATTTCTTTGTGGCACTGCATACCTTTAGGATCCCATTAGTTGTTCGAAAACTGGTGTGATTTATTATGAAGAAAAATGGATTGTGTCTACGCTAAGTACACAGTAAAGAATGCAACTGAAATATTAATCGCTAGTTGGCTGTGTGATGATACTGCACACCTTAAATGTGCCGGATTCAGTGGAAAGAGTTTTATAAAATTACTGATCCGTCTAGTGGGTTTCGATGGTTTTGTTGGGAATGTTGGGAATCTGAAGTGGATTTCAAGTGCTTGCTTCATGAGGCAAAGAATAGTCTTGTAGTATCAGAGAATCTTTTAAAATTTGAAAATCTGTTTGATAATATCAAATAGCCACTAATGTGCTGGACATCCCTAGGGCTCAGGAAGGGACTGTTATATTTATGGTGGGGTCGTGGGAATAACCAGTATGGTGTTGGTGAAACTTCTGAGTCTCTGGTAGTACCAAATTTAACCTGCCAGCAATGGTAATATACACAATGTTACTAGCGATCATATTTTAGGAAATATTGAAAGTGATCTTTGGAAGTTCCGCCGAGAAAACCCGTGTTTATTTCTAGAATTTTATACGTTACAAGTGTTGAGAAATTATCTGCATATTTGAGGACAAAGAGTACAGAATTTAATGACACAGACTGTAATGTCTTAACTACTCTCAAACTCGAGACATTGCTTCTTTTAAGATAATAGAACCCTTTAAATTATTTAATGGGGTTTTTTTTGTAAGAGAATTCGATCCCCGTGATAGGACTAGAAAAGTTCGAAATATTGATCTGCCGGTATCTGATCCAAAATCTAATTTTACCTTATTCCATTATTTATCAAAATGTTCGTGGCTTGCGTACAAAATTACGTGCCCTTAATTTACCATTCTTGTTTTTATGAAAACGTGGCTTAAGCGAGATATATTTAATTCTCAGTTAATTTGTGCTCAGTATTCAACGTATAGATATGATCGTTCTGGTATTAAGGAGGCGAATTGATTAGGGGTCATGACTCCATTTCATCTTCCCCAATAGAGTTTTCCATTGATAATTATCATTATTATAATGAAATGGAACTTATTGCGTCTTGTGCATCATTGTCTAATTTTAAAATATTTATTACTTGTTCCGATATTCCCCCGAAATCCGATTTAGTGTATACATGCAACATTACGAAATTATTCACAAGGACAATAGTTTAGCATGTTCTTGTGCTTGTACTTGGTGACTTTAACGCTAAACATGTAATCGAAAAATAGGCTTTATAAGAAATATTTTAGCCAAGGATCGCATTCTAATCTTATGAACTACTTAGTCGTTAAAAATCAGTACAATATAATGAATCAAAACTGGTATGATTGCTACATCCCTGCAAACATTTGGAAGTGAGTTTCCCACTCCCTTTCAAAAAAGTGAATTTCAGTTGTTGTGTGACTGACATGCAGATAAAATTATACAGTAATGACGTATAGAGCTGCAATTGTTCTCATCTGATATTTCCTTCCACACTATTCGTGGTGAGGTAGGTGCGATAGAGAGTTATTTGACGTAAATTGACTTAAACCAGGTGGAATTACAAAAATTGTTGATTTAAATTTTTCATGTCGTTTTGATGAAAAACTGTGAAACTTAAACGTATTTTGGACTTTTTAAACGTATTTTGGACGTATTTTGGAAAATTTTAATGCACAAGCATTAAAGCAATACTTTCCAACATTGAACCGCCCATGTGCAATACACCACATGTTATCAATTTACTGAGAGAGTTGGCTTCTCTATACGTCATTACTCTTTGGCTAAAATAATAAAAAGTGAGTGTAAGTTGTGAGTACAAATAAAAAAACCTAAAAATAAATATAATTAAATAATAAATAAAATTAAATAATAATTAATTTTTGTACGTCGCGACAACAAAGGAATAATGAGCTCAACATCCAAAACAAAAAAGCTGTGGAAATGAAGACCAAACGCGAGGCTGCTAAAATGTTACCACATTTTTTCCAGAGTCATGTAACAGCAGCAGTTCTAAACAATGCAAGAAACTACAACCTACGCCAATTAATAGTGAAAATATTTTTTCAGATCTTTTCAGTAAAAGAAGCAATGAAAGCGAAACAGAATTGCAAAAGAATGATTATTGTGTTGATACCGGAAATTTGAGACACAGTTTTGAATTGGAAAATAATAACGATTATTTAGTTGATATTGACAATTTAAGTAACAGTTCAAGTGATTTTGAAGTAAAAGATCAAAACGACAACAATTTTCAGTGTGAAGAGAGTGAAAATTTTCTGCAAAAAAACAAGTCACTGGACTATTAAAAACAATATTTGTAACATTGCATGAAATAAATTGTTATTGATATTGAGGGGTAATGGAATTTGTGTACCCAAAGACTGCAGAACATTGCAAAACCACAAAGGATTCGGTGGGTCGCAGTATGGGTGATGGTCATTAAACTTATTATGGACAGGAAGATGCTCTTACAGACTTTTTATTGCAAAATAAATGTGGTTCTGAAGTTATTGAACTCGACTGTAATGTTGATGGATTACCACTGTGTAAAAGTTCTAATAAGAAGGAATGGCCAATTTTATGCAATGTCCTGTCGTATTCCGACGTACGTTTAGTTGGAGTATATGATTTCCTAACTGAATTTGTAAATGAATTCAATAATTTAATTTCTTGAGATATCACGCTCACCAAACTTACTCTTCAATAAATCGATTGTAACGTATGCTATGTGGCTTGTGGCACCGTTCTGTTGAAACCACATGTCGTCCAAGTCCATGTTTTCCAATTCGGACCAAAAAATAATCGGTAATCATGGAGCGATAACGATCGCCATTCACAGTAACGTGACGATCGTTATTGTCGACGAACAAATATGGCTCAATGACGCCGCCGGCATACAAGCCGCACCAAACAGTTATTTTTTGTAGATGAAGTAGTGATTCATAAAGCACATTTGGATGTGGATTTTCACTAAACCAATAACGCATATTTTGCTTATTGACGAACCCATTGAGACAAAAATGAGCTGCGTCTCTGAAGATGGTTCTGCGTTGAATTCATCATCTTGGCGCACCTTCTCCAGAGCCAAATCGGAGACCGTACGTCGCGTCAAATGGTCCATCGACTTCAATTCTTGAGTCAGCTTGATTTTGTATGGGTGTAAGGGACGACCAAAAGTAACGAATCTTCTTGAATTTACAAAGTGTCTTTACTGCTTCCTCTCGAAAACTTCAAACCGATGTTAATTATACTGATTTCAGTAAAACGTTTGATACGGTTAACTACAGACTTTTGATCCTTGAACTTGGTTTGATGGGGTTTCCGTCACGTTCATTACTGTGGTTATCCTCATACTTATAAGAAAGAACACAAAGGATACAATTCAAATCCAAGCTGTTACGTGAGGTTTGTGTTTTTGTTCTGGCGTACCCCAGGAACCCATCTTAGCCATGTGCTGATTATATTGCATTTAAACGATCTTCCTTCATGAATTCACTCGTCCCGAATTTTGATGTATGCAGATGATATTAAATTATTATATTCTGTTGACACAATTAGCGACAGCATTATTCTGAAACAGAACTTTACAAGTCTTGCCAATTGGTATGATGCAAATTATATGTCATTGAATATGAGTAAGTGTATGCACATGTCGTTCTCTCGTATAGCATCATGCCCAACGCTATACTTCGTTCGAGACTATGAGTTAGAGAAGGTTACAAGGTTTAATTATCTCGTAATAATTTTTGATGAATTTGAAACTGCGACTCAATCTTCTTATTGACTCATGTGCAGCTAAGACAATGTCGTTATTAAATAAATAAATAGTTTCCCATTACATCCCATGAAGGGATAGGGGATGACTTCTCGCAATCAGTGAACTGTGCGCTTTCTAATTTTTAGTCACTGATTGGGACCTACAGTTTTACCCCCGTTCCGAACGGAATTTTGAGAAGCTTTTTCATGGCTAAATAGTCGATAGTGTCGCCGTCACTAAACGAGGTGACCGCCGTCGAAAGATATGTTAGGTGGTCAGAGCACGGATCGAACCCACGTTCTCATGTACAAGAGTCGCGCACCCTAACCATTGCACCACCGACGGCCGTTAGGTTTTATATTAGGTTATTAGGTTTTATAAAAAGACGTTCTAAAGAGCTCGACAATCCATATTTGGCTAAACATTTGTTTACTTCTTTACTTAGACCTGTTCGTGAGAAAGGGGCTGTTGTATGGTTTCCTGGCATTACCTGCGGTCTTGATGAATTTGAACCAGTTCAGAAAAAGTTTTTTCTTTTGCACTTAGAAGCTTAGGTTGGACTAATTTAATAGATATATCGCTCAATACCTATCGATTGAATTTAATACATTTGCCAACTCTTCAACAGAGAAGAGTTATGTTGGGTGCGACGGTCATGATTAAATTGGTTAATGTTGATATTGGTTCACACTTTATCTTAAACGAAATACACTTCAATATTCCAATGCGCCCATCAATACACTTTTTTCCATTAAATCTATATTTTTGTAGACATGCATTTGAATTATTTAATCCACTTAATCGTCTTTCTAAGATTTATACTGATAACTTTCACACAGTTACGGATTATTTTTCCATTAAGTTAATAAAACCTGAAATTT
Organism: Phaonia tiefii; assembly: GCA_963931995.1. Classification (NCBI taxonomy): domain Eukaryota; kingdom Metazoa; phylum Arthropoda; class Insecta; order Diptera; family Muscidae; genus Phaonia; species Phaonia tiefii. The sequence continues at coordinate 62,826,731 of OZ008370.1, forward strand.
GAAATGTCTCTAATACTACTTTCTGGTGTTTAATAATTATTATCAAGTTTTGCCTAATTACTCCATTGTTGTTGATGTTTGCTGTTGCTTCCTGGTTCCTGGTTACTGAACACTGTTCCTGTATTTTAAAATTCTGTTAAAAAGTCTTGTTTATTTTTGCTGTATCAACAATATTCGTGAAGCCATTGGTGAAATACAGCTGCACACAATCGATAATGTGCTTAAAAATTGGACCGATCGTGTAGGCTACTGCATGACCAGCGGAGGCAGCCATTTGAATGAAATTATTTTCCATTATTAACCGGAAGGATTGCACTTTCAAATAAAAAAAGAAATTTGAGAAAATATTCAGTAGTTTTTTTTTTATAGCATTTTCAAAAAAAAAAAGTTATTTGGCGGACCCTTGCCTTCTTAGACATTCGCCAAATTACGCTACACGCCTTGTACAAGAAGGCCTTCTGGAAGGCCTTGCTTTTTCGTTCCCCTCAAGATTCGGTCAACATTCGTCCCGAAGGCATGAAATATTGCTTGATTATAGAAGGCAATGTAGAAGGTGTTTACGTTTGTTAGACATTGTCTTTCTATTCTTGTTGAATGTCTAATGCAAGCGAATATTTAAAAAATACAATCCCGACGGTTGACATTGTAGAAAGTGTGTTTGTATGCACGACATTGACATTCCGTTCCCAAAGAATGTTATGTGCAAGCGAAGATTTAAAAAAAAAAAATGTTAAAAAATAGTAAGCAAAGAAAAGCAGTATTAATCCCGTAAGTTGGAATTCCAGAAACGTTTGTAACGACATCATTTATCAATAGAGGGTTTAGTTGTGTTTTAGTAGCGAAAGAATATATCCATTAAATTGTCTTATTTAATTTATTTTCATGAAATATATGTCAGTATGCTTTTGTTTCTGTTTGTTATTGTAATGTAATGTGAATTATATGTTATTTTTTTAATAAACTGATATTTTTCCGTGTTGATTTATACTTTCTTATTGTTTTTATTAAGTGATATTTTTCATGGCTCTAAAATGCCTTCACAGAGCTCTTGAAGACCTTCATGTATTAAAATAGTAAAGTGTATTCAAGTTTTTAGGAATTCTTCAACATTTTTACACTATTTATAGTTCTGTGTATATTATTCTACATAGTTTGGATGTGTTTTCTAACTACGTATGCGTACCTGCATTACCTGTATTTCTTTTACAGCAGCGAATTTCTCCCAGTGATTTCTTCAGAAGACAGAACTTCCCAGAAGAAATATATAAAGCAAACATTTTATCCCAAATGGCTGCAACACGATGAATTTCGAGGATGGTTGGCTGAAGTAAAGAATAAATGAATGAAATGAAAATGAAATTTAAAATTAGTTGACGTACCTTTATGTCAAATATGCAACATTTTCTGTCAGTAAACAAAACCTCTTCCCAGAACTCTGGAGGTTTAGTGATGTGCTCCATTGCGATGGCAATTCGTTTCTGTCTATTGGCCATTGACACCAGGGGCCTCTTCCGTGCTACGTGGCTGTTGTTGTTGGCTTTCGGGTTCCTTTGAAACTGCCTTATCATACTGTGAATTTAACTATTCGGCGATTTTTGATGCAGTTAGTCTAGAGTTTTGCTCCACAGCTCGCCTTTCGTGCTAAGTAAATTTCGGATGACGACCAGAACGAGTTTTTGACACTAAAACTCCAGTGTTTCTAAAATTGGTAATTGGATTAAAGAAGGACTTCTTTCCACTATTTCTCCAATTTCCCGTCGCGTGTTGCCTTCCTTCCACATATGAACAATAATTTTTCACAGACTTCACTCAACCGTTACAAAGAACATTTACTTTTCATGTACGCACACTTTTGCACACGATCAAACTTGCCAGCTTTTTGTGTTTAAATCGTGAATTATTCTAAAGCTTTGCAAATGCAAAAAGAAGGACCATAATCCAATTTCTTGAAGTGTATCAATGAACAAAAAATAATTTCAAATGCGTGCCTCATTACATAATATTGCAATAGGGTGTGAAGTTTTATTTTACTTTTTGTACACAGATTTATGTGGCTGTGTGTAAATGCAAGTGCAAGACCTGCGGAAAAATATTCAATTGTGGAAAATAAGAACTTCTTAAGGATGCGTCAACTAAATCTCACCAAACAAATGTTTCTTCTGTTAAAAACTCGAAACCCATGAAAATACGTTTTTTGAGAATCAATCAAACGGTGAAAATCTGGTTGGTAATTCCGAAATGTGACTCAGTGTGATTTTCGCAGAACATAATACAAAACGGTATGACAATTTTTCAAAATGTGTGAACAAAAGAAGAAAACACAAATCTTATTGCGAAATTAAAAATTGAACGAGAGCATCATCTAACAAAACGATGTATAAGTTAAGTCCACGAATTATTAAAATCACAGACAAGCATTATTTACACGCGCAAACTTTATGCTGACATTAGACACCTGCTCGAATGGTGGGATTGAGAAATAACAGGAAGACACATGTCGCTGACGACATGTCTACGGATGTCGCAACGTGGGATTGCAACATGAATTTACGGTGGGTGGATGACAACAATTGGTTATACTGCAGAAAATTACCTTAACCCTGCTGTTAGATTAGAAAAAAGTTACATATCTTTCATTAGGAGACCATTTGGTCCATAGTGTATTTTTCATAACAGAATAATAAATAAATCTTAAGTTTTGTATTTATTTTGATTTAGGACAAGGTTAATATAATTTTTTACACTTTTTGTGGATCGTGGATTTTGGAATGCATTATTATGATGCATAAACACAAAAAATCAGATTGAAAAATAAGTTATGGGACTCCCCTTTTTAAACTTTGATAATCATAAACACAAAACAGCTGATAAAAAAGTAAATTATGGGATTCCCCTTTTTAAACTGTAATAAAAAAAGCACGCTTATTTGCATTGCTTTGTTCATTGTTGTGTTTTTACCCAAATCGAACGGACGAGGTTCTTTTTCATTGGCGAAAAAAATGGCACGTAACTTACAAGAAAGTGAAATTCTCGAGCTGCTCAATGCAGATAGTGACTCAGACCTTTCTGATTTGGACTATGAAGTGGAAAACTGCGAGACATCTGAGGAATCTGAAGTGGAAAGTGAGCCAGATGAAATTGAAGGCAGCGCAAGCGATCCTTTGTTTACTGCAAAAAACAAAATGGTTTGGAGTGCCACTCCGTTTGCTACACCGATTCGAACTACCGCTGATAATATTCTCTCAACCCGAGGAGGAGCAACTCTTTATGCAACATCAAGATGCAGTGACATGATGTCCGCTTTTTTGCTATTTTTTCCACCCCCAATAGAAAGAATTATCATCGAATACACCAACAAACATGGCAGATTCAAATATGGTGACAAATGGGAGGACATTGATGTAGACTTATTGCGAGCATATGTTGCTGTACTCATTCTTGCAGGCGTGTGTCGGTATGTGCATTCTTTTTGTGCTTACTTCTACTTCTTTCTGATTCTTATTTTACTTTGATAGTGGCAGAAATGAAGACGTTCACGGCTTGTTTGATGCAACTTTTGGCCGCCCTATTTTCCGGGCAATTATGTCTGAAGGCACTTTCCACATGATAACAAGTGCACTTCGTTTTGATGATGTAGCGAGCCGTAGACAAATGCGCAGTACCGACAAATTTGCGCCTATTCGTGAACTGTGGGACTCTTGGCAAAAACTTCTTCCTAAGTTTTACAACTGCCATGAAAATGTGACCGTGGATGAGCAACTTGTAGCATTCAGAGGACGGTGCTCTTTTCGACAGTTTATGCCATCAAAACCGGCAAAATATGGTTTGAAGTTTTGGTTGTTAGTAGACTCCAAGTCCGGTTATGTATGGAAGATCCAACCATACCTTGGAAAAGTACCAAACTCAGCTCCTGAAAAGAACCAAGGAGAGCGCATAGTTTTGGATTTGACTATAGGTTTGAAAGGGCAAAATATCACAGGCGACAATTTTTTTTCTTCTTTTGATCTGGTAAAAAAACTGCGCGAAAGAAACCTTACGTATGTGGGAACAGTGCGCAAGAACAAAACATTCATTCCACCGAAATTGCTTATTGTAAAAAAAATTCCACTGTATCAGTCCACATTTGCTTTCAATGACCTGGCGACATTAGTGTCATATATAAGCCACAAAAATAAAGCCACAATACTGATAAGTACAATGCACAAAACAGCTACAGTCGATCAAGAAGGACCGAAGAAAAAACCGGAGATTGTTTCTTACTATAATTCAACAAAAGGTTTGTAGTATTTTTATTCGCCTATATTTTTTTTATAGCTCTTTTTCTTTTATTTCTTAGGAGGAGTAGACACCGCTGACCAAATGATTGGCTCTTACACAGTAAAACGCAAAACTAATCGGTGGCCAAACATTGTGTTTGCAAATATCCTGGATATCTCCGCTTTGAATGCTTATATACTTTTTTCGGAGATCGATGCTTCATGGGGTCCAATAGATTCAAATCGCAAGCGACCAGAGTTTTTGCGACAACTAGCACTTTCGTTAGCTAACGCACACATGGTAAAACGAAAAAGGTTACCACAACAACAGTTCTCAGCGGATTTATTGAGTCAAATACGCACAGCGTCGTCCTCCACAGCTTCATTAGCCGAAACACCTACAGTGTTGCCATCACCAGCCACATCCTCAGTGGGATCCTCAAGCAGTGCTGCTTCTAACTCAAAGGCTAGAAAACGAGGAATTTGTAAATGCTGCCAATCAAAATTTGTAAATGCTGCCAAAAAAATTGTATTGGTCAAAATTGAATAAAACGTTTATTTGATAAATAAAAGCAGAAGCACTTTAATTCAAATGAGAAAAAAAATGTTCTGGACCAAATGGTCCCTAATGTAAGATACGTAACTCGTTATTTTTCTCAGTCCCACTTTATGTCGGAAAGTTCAATTTATGCAAAAAAAACAATGTTTTATAAAAATACCCCATTAGCTGAAACCGTTAGTAAATATATATTACCGTTTCAAAGCTATATAGTAAAAAAAAAAAATTGGACCAAATGGTCCTAATCTAACAGCAGGGTTAAGACAAATTATTTGTATTTTAGTTAGTTCAAGTTTGTGAATTCAATAAAGAGGTTGACACCTCCAATAAAAATAATAAAAAATTTATTTTTTTTATTAAATGTAACAAAGAATTGTTTAACTTATATTTTGGTAGGATTTGTTGACAATGAAAGAGAAACAATTTGTGTAGAAATTCTATATCTTTTACCCATAACTACCGATTGCAGCGCAGAATACCTTTACAACATATTAAAATGAACAGTTTTGAGCTACTTTATACCCTTTGAAAATATTATTGGTCTTAAATGCGATGGATCCACTGTAATGACTGATCTACAGAATTCGTTTGCGTCACGTATATTAGAGGACAGTCCATACTCAATAACGATCAAATGCATTTGTCACTCAGCTGTCATTAACGGTAGCAAATCATGAATGGTTCTTCCCCGAGAACCTGAGGATTTAATTTTGCAAATTTTCATATATATTTTGGACTGTAGTAAGCGATGTTGGGAGTTGCAAGAATTCAAATCTGTGTTAAATTCCTAGTGGAATATTTCAAATTCACCCGCACTCGAGATAATAGATAAACATACTCGGCTTCCATTCTGTAATGTTCTTTTTTTACTTAATTTGAATTTTTGATACAGAAAATATTATTTACTTTTACTTTCACAAAAACATTTGATTGTCAAACATTTGATTGTGAAACAAAACAACGCCAAGAACACAATTTTTGTGAAAAGTTTCCACTTTCACAAAAATTCGGAATGCAGAACATGGGTGATAAATTTAAATGATCTTCTACTTAAGTGGTTAACTTTAGAGTTTAGTTTCTCCCAGGAATAAATTAAGTCACTTAAAAATATGAATGTGTAATAATTTTGTGTAAATGATAATTTGGTATTTCCAAACATATTAAAGTTGATTGAAAGTATATTTGCACTAACTCCCGCAAATGCCGATGCTGAGCGAATATTTTCTATAATTACCGATGTATGGACAAAAAAAAAATAAAAAAGTTGAGCCATTCCATTTTACATTCAATATGTATTATAAGTAGGGAATGTAAATTCCTGGGCTTTTTCATTTCCCGGGAAGGTCTGAAAAATAAATGTATTTCCCGGGAATTCTCAGTTCAATTGCGAGTCCCTTATTTGATAATTTTATTCGATTTTTTTAAGTGACTTCTGTACCACAAAAGAGAAAAAAGGTAGTTATATATATTGCAATCTAATATTTAATAGATCTAACGAGGATGTACTTCTATTTTAAATTTGGCACCTTAATGTCTGTGAAACTTACCAAACTTGTATACCAACCATCTCCAAATCTATAAGTGATATGGATTAAACTAGCGCATGTTTTTATAAAGTACATTTTGTCACTTCATCTGTCCAATGATATACATCTTGCTAAGTTTAGACACAACCAACATATGCTTAGCGACGCTAAGTTAGCGTCGACAAACTCATTTTAAACTTTGGCCGATTTGTGGCACAATCTGAGGTGATATTATTGGTGTCGATTTCATACATAAAGTTTTAGGTTAACTCATACAAAGATTGAATATATAATTGGCCGTATCTCTGGCACTAAATTTCCTATGGAAATGATATACAGTTATTATTATATCATTGAAAACTTTTTTAAATACATAAAAAAAAAATATTAACCTACAGAAGGTCACATTAAAATGTCTATTTCAAAAATCACAATGTCTTGGTCGGTATTTGCAAAGATCAGATAATAAATAAGTCCTCTTCCGAGACATAAAATGATTTATTTATCCTTCAAGGACAAACCATATTAAAGTTCAAAATTAAAGAGAGAAAAGTTTGGAGAATCGATTATTTGAAGAAATTGTGACATTGAATGGCCTCCTAGAAGGGGCTGTCCTAGAAGAGGGCTGTCCAATTGGAGTGATATGATTTCTCAGTGACGTTTCTGCCATTTGTAGTGTGTCATATCTGTGATTTTTATTCACTGTATTCAGTAATATTTACAATTTCATCATGGGGAGAACTGAAACCATTGGACTTACCGTAAAAGTCATGAATTTGCTGATTTTGTTTTGCAACAACTTGGAAACGATAACGATTTTTTTTAAGAAAATCGTCTTCTCCGATGAAGCTCACTCTCATCTGAGTGGTGCGGTAAATCAACAAAACTGTCGATTCTGGTGCGAAGAAAATCCACAAGTTATTCATGAACAACCATTATATTCACCTAAATTGACAGTTTTGTGCGGTTTTTTGTCTGGTAACACCATTACTGTCAATGGAGAGCGGTATAGATCTATGATATCCAACTTTTTATGGCCGAAATTGAAAGAAGTTGATCTTGACAACATCTGCTTCCAACAAGAGGTTGCTATGTGCCACGCAGCACGTGCAACAACCGAATTATTGCGAGAAAAGTTTGGAGAATCGATTATTTGAAGAAATTGTGACATGGAATGGCCTCCTAGAAGTTGTGATTTAACACCATTAGACGATTTCTTGTGGGATTATTTGAAGTCATTGGCCTTTAGGAATAAAGCAGACTCTCTTTAAGCTGTACAAGCCAATATTTAACGTGCTATTCATGACATTCGACTTGATTTAGTGGAAAAAGTGCTGGAAAATCGGGTTCATTGAATTCGTTCCTGCAAAAAAAGACATGGAGGCCATTTGAAATACGTTTTATTCAGAACTTAATTGTATCGATTGTACTTCACATTATATAAAAAAAATTTTAATTTCCTTAACAATTAATGTGCTTTTTTTAATAAATCATATCACTCAAATTGGAAACCCCTTTAGAGTATAGAGTGAAATTTGTTAAAAAATTAGAAAGTGATTCCATTATCTGGAAAACTTTCGTCGCAACGACGAATATCTTTCTCTACTGTGATGAATATGGTCCATTGTTGCGATAAATATGTCCCATTGATGTAAGAAACAGGGTTGGCCGTTTTGTCATTCATATCCCTGCAAGAAACCTATCTGGTAATTACTAAGTAGTTATCGAATAATTTACCAGATAAAGCTTCAGCTAAAAAACATAGTCGACGGGACATAACTACTCTAAATACTTCTTATGTGTGTGAATACATAAAGTTAAAATTGAAGTAAACTACAGGATAATTACCAGTAGCAAAGCAGGCAAGCTACTAGTAGTAATCATGGGTACTACACGGAGAGTTACTAATAATATACTGGTAAGCAGTGATGCCAAAACGCGACGAAAGTGTAATAAGCGCTTTTTTGGAAGAACGCGTAATCCCCACGCGTTTTGAGTTTTAATTTAGTCCTTTAGCGCGTTTTGTATACATTAACGATTTTGCTAAATTTGTACAGGGTGGAGCACGATAATTAGCTTATTTGGGAATGAAATAACAAAATTATGAACCTTAGAAAAATTTATTTTATATTTTAATTATAATGAACAGTAAGGGAATTTTTAAATTACATGGTTTCAAATTGTGTATCTGGCAAATGTCGACCTTCGCTATCCACACACTGCTGCATACGTTTTCTTATGTTTTCATGAGCTCGAACAAGCATGTCGACTGGTATTCTGCCAATTTCAGCGACAATATTTTTAATTAGGTCTTCCAAGGAGTTGAGACGGTTGATATACACCTTCGACTTCAGATAACCCCAAAGGAAAAAATCGCATGGGGCTAAGTCTGGTGAGCGCGTCGGCCAGTTCACATCACTCCTCAAAGAGATAAGCCGTCCAGGAAACATTTGCCTCAAACAATTCATGGTAACCCCTGCTGTGTGTGCAGTGGCACCATCCTGTTGGAACCAAGTGCCATCTAATTGCATTGCCTCAAGAGCCGGCAGATAAAAAAAATCCTGTATCATAGTCAAGTACCGTTCGGAGTTCACAGCTACGGCAAGAGGGATTGCAGTACTGCTGCTCTAACTCTCTCGATATTTTGTGGCGTTGTAATCCTTCTCTCAAGTCCGCTTCGTACACATGACACATTCCCCTCTGTTCTCAATGAAGTTACCCAATTTTCATTACATGATTGCCGTCCAGGAACATTTCCACGTGGTGGAACAGCGAATCGAAAACGAAAAGCACGCTGTACTGCAATGATCGAGTGCGCATTTGAATAATACCCTTCAACACAAAAATTACCTCTTCTCACGTGTCCAATGCACGATGGCAACTGAAAGGCCGACGAATACAAATCTCCCGTCAGCCACAAAGAGCCACGCACACCCTCCACTCTCTTCGACCAACAGTGCCACCACAGCCTGCAGTGCAAAAAAGGAAATTACCGCGCTCCACCCTGTATTTGTGCATTCTCGTTATAATATGAAATTTTTGTTGCTAAAGATTTTGAACAACTGTTAATTTATATTTATGCAATACTGTGACCTGAAGGCGAATAATTTTCCACAATGTATTAATATTCATTGACCACACCTGCTAAGTTTGATTCTAATTTTGTATTGGCTATTACGATTAACACTTAGAAATTCGCCCAAAAATATCGCACGGACGCCCAGGGTATGGGAAGCAGAACCCTCTTTCATGAAGTGCCTAAACCCCCCAATGACGAGTCAACGGCAATATGTATGTATTTATTGCATATGTATGATTGTGGATTTCGAGCTCTTCAATATAAAACGCCATTCTAAAACACAAAAACATGTGAAATAAATTGAACCTTTCGGCGGTATTCAGTTGGTACAAGCAGAGACTTCATTTAATGCTGTAGATGCAAGAGAAAAACAAAAATGGTATCCGTCAAATCTGCACTTCAAACATCGTTTTTTTTTTGTTGGTCGTCTAAAAGGATTTTCCAAAAGGGATTGTTAAAATTTAATAATACAAGTTGCACGTGAAATATCAACGAATTTGATGCTATATTTGAAAGGCCTATCAATGACATTATGTGGGGAATAGCCGTCGTTCAAATGACCGACGCGTCGTTGGTGGGTGGGTCGAAACCGAGAGTTACAATTATCTATGGTGCATAGATCAGTCTTAATTTGAGCGATGCGACGGGCTATGTTGACGTTGAGGGCATTGGTATTTCTGGCTTATTGACATAGATACGCCACTTAAGGAAACATCACAAGAAAAGTCTAACTGAGTCAACTCACACGGTGTATGTGGGTATCTCAAATCGGTCGTGCAGAATGCCCATTGTAGCATCAGCTATGCAGCACGTAGCGACGTCCTGCTGGAAGCACATATCGGGATCGATTGCGCTCTGCGTTGACGGTAATAGTATTGCTATCATCGTCTTCGAAGAAGTATTGACAGGTGATGCCGCCGGACCACAACCCAGACCAATCACTGACACCCTGGGCATGCATCAGATTTTTCTCTATTGTCTAAACAATAATTAATAGATAAATTAACAATACATAACATAACATAACCGCCAAGAACTATCAAAATCTACCTGTCCCTATTCGAAATCCTCTAATTTATTAACCGCGCTTTACACTTTGGGGATTTTTCTTGTCGTTTTCGTATTTGGCGCGTTTTGGCACTTTTTGGATAGTTAGACGGCGCGTTTCGTTCCTGGAAACTTTGCATCACTGCTGGTAAGTTACTAGATAATGGTTTCAAGCACATACCGGTAGGTTATCGGTATTGATGCCAGTATAATACCTGAATTTTAAATAGAATTTAACGGAAAATTTCATGCAAATATTTATATAATGTACATATATGTATATAATTTAAAATTTTTTACATATTAAATTATTATTTGATTATTTCGTGCATAATACAAACAATTTGTTATGTATTTTTCAACATAAGTGCAAACAGATTAAATTTAAAAACAAACAGGTATGTACTTATTTCAATATCAATTTTCTACGGTCTTTTTGGATTGAGTTGTCTCTCTATTCTTATGATTGTATGTATTGTGGAATTTCTTTCATACATCTCAATCCCAAATTAGAAACCGTATCTATAATGAAATATTGTTATCAGAGCTTGAATTTAACTAAATCGCTTGAAAAATGCTTACCAAATAACAGTTTTTGAATAGTTTTAATTCGCGTAGGGACCGCTTGCCACAACGGCCATCCCAGTTGAAATCGGCTTCAATGCAGTCCCCTACAAGCTGCTTCACAGCATCGTCCAGACAACCCGAAAGGTCTATTCAAATTCTCTTGCTTCCTTTGTGTTTCTTTAGTTGCATCCCAGTTTTCTCCACTGGAGCTGAAATACCCTCGGGACTTATTCAAACTTCCTCTTTTCTATACTTTTTACATTTTTAATTGTTCATTTTGTTTTTTTTTTTTGTAGATCACTTTACCACTGATGATTTTTGGAACAAAGTTCCTTCTCGCACGTTGCGGGATTTAAACAATTGCGATTTAAACAATTTCTTTTTAACCGTATTATGCTATAACCCTGTATACAACCCAGTATTATTTTGCATACTTTTAGGATTTAGGCTTTGTGATAGTCATGCCCATGTGAAGTGTGCTGGCTTCAATGGAAGGCATTGTCGTATAATTACGGCTAAGGAAAGCGGGCTTCGCTGGAGCTAAGCTATTTAAGGAGGCAAAGAAAGGATTTTAAACTGTAAATACTGATTTTGTCGCTATTAGTTTGATACTTAAATCAATGGAGGATATATTTGATACTTTTAAATGGCCTGAAGACATCTCGTCCTCTCCAAGACGAAGAAAAGCTTCTAGTAACGTAATTTAATTGTGCTAGTAACTCCTAACTTGGATGATTTGGACAGTCTTCTCTTATCTCCGAAACCATCGTCGTCTGTTGATCCTTCATCCACTGAAGTCAGGGACCGTAATAATTAAGAGTTTTATTATAAAAATGATTATTTAGTTTGTTTGCATTTTTTAATACCGTATGGCCTCGAAAACGGTTGGACTGATCTTTATGAAATTTTCACAGAATGTAGCTGTGTGGTCGGTGGTGAAAATAGGGCACTTGCATTTTTGATATATCCGCCCGCCCATTGGACTCTATTTTGGAAACAGCAAAATTCGTGATCCAACAAAAATGGGCGCGATCGCTACAGTGGGCGTGGCATACATCTTGAAACTTTGTACAGATATACCTCATGAACTATCAGAGGTATGAATATGAGATTTGGTACATAAGTTGTTCGTACAGTTCGAATTACAGCTAGAGTGAAAGTGGGATATGCCACGACCCCTTTTCAAAAATCGCTTTTACGGCTTTTCTAATAGACCGATTGTTACTGAAATTTTACAATGTGGTACTGACGACCTACTGATAGTCCTTAGTTATATACCACCATACAACTTGAAATTTAAAATGGCTATAGCTCATGAGCTATCAGAGGTATGAAGATACAATTTGGTATATATGTTGTACAGTATGAATTACAGCCAGGGTAAAAGTGGGATGGGACACGCCCCTTTTAAAAGATACCGTTATCTCAGTCATAATAATATTTTGATCGTCCTGCAAATTTCACAGTATGTTACAGTTGGCCTACAGATACGAACACGATTACGATTATTTGGAAGAAAGCTTCCACAAAGGGACAAGGCGCCGCCCACACACGTCAATATTAAATGCCTTCATTGTTCCAGTCTTCATTGTTCCAGTCTTCATTGTTCCTCCTCTTTCACCTTCTTCACCTCCTCAATCGGCTCTAGTCTTCTCATACTGTCATCTAAGTTCATGCTCCTGTCCAGCACTTGATTTATCTGTTCCACAAAAACATGTGAAATAAATTGAACCTTTCGGCGGTATTCAGTTGGTACAAGCAGAGACTTCATTTAATGCTGTAGATGCAAGAGAAAAACAAAAATGGTATCCGTCAAATCTGCACTTCAAACATCGTTTTTTTTTTGTTGGTCGTCTAAAAGGATTTTCCAAAAGGGATTGTTAAAATTTAATAATACATGTTGCACGTGAAATATCAACGAATTTGATGCTATATTTGAAAGGCCTATCAATGACATTATGTGGGGAATAGCCGTCGTTCAAATGACCGACGCGTCGTTGGTGGGTGGGTCGAAACCGAGAGTTACAATTATCTATGGTGCATAGATCAGTCTTAATTTGAGCGATGCGACGGGCTATGTTGACGTTGAGGGCATTGGTATTTCTGGCTTATTGACATAGATACGCCACTTAAGGAAACATCACAAGAAAAGTCTAACTGAGTCAACTCACACGGTGTATGTGGGTATCTCAAATCGGTCGTGCAGAATGCCCATTGTAGCATCAGCTATGCAGCACGTAGCGACGTCCTGCTGGAAGCACATATCGGGATCGATTGCGCTCTGCGTTGACGGTAATAGTATTGCTATCATCGTCTTCGAAGAAGTATTGACAGGTGATGCCGCCGGACCACAACCCAGACCAATCACTGACACCCTGGGCATGCATCAGATTTTTCTCTATTGTCTAAACAATAATTAATAGATAAATTAACAATACATAACATAACATAACCGCCAAGAACTATCAAAATCTACCTGTCCCTATTCGAAATCCTCTAATTTATTAACCGCGCTTTACACTTTGGGGATTTTTCTTGTCGTTTTCGTATTTGGCGCGTTTTGGCACTTTTTGGATAGTTAGACGGCGCGTTTCGTTCCTGGAAACTTTGCATCACTGCTGGTAAGTTACTAGATAATGGTTTCAAGCACATACCGGTAGGTTATCGGTATTGATGCCAGTATAATACCTGAATTTTAAATAGAATTTAACGGAAAATTTCATGCAAATATTTATATAATGTACATATATGTATATAATTTAAAATTTTTTACATATTAAATTATTATTTGATTATTTCGTGCATAATACAAACAATTTGTTATGTATTTTTCAACATAAGTGCAAACAGATTAAATTTAAAAACAAACAGGTATGTACTTATTTCAATATCAATTTTCTACGGTCTTTTTGGATTGAGTTGTCTCTCTATTCTTATGATTGTATGTATTGTGGAATTTCTTTCATACATCTCAATCCCAAATTAGAAACCGTATCTATAATGAAATATTGTTATCAGAGCTTGAATTTAACTAAATCGCTTGAAAAATGCTTACCAAATAACAGTTTTTGAATAGTTTTAATTCGCGTAGGGACCGCTTGCCACAACGGCCATCCCAGTTGAAATCGGCTTCAATGCAGTCCCCTACAAGCTGCTTCACAGCATCGTCCAGACAACCCGAAAGGTCTATTCAAATTCTCTTGCTTCCTTTGTGTTTCTTTAGTTGCATCCCAGTTTTCTCCACTGGAGCTGAAATACCCTCGGGACTTATTCAAACTTCCTCTTTTCTATACTTTTTACATTTTTAATTGTTCATTTTGTTTTTTTTTTTTTTGTAGATCACTTTACCACTGATGATTTTTGGAACAAAGTTCCTTCTCGCACGTTGCGGGATTTAAACAATTGCGATTTAAACAATTTCTTTTTAACCGTATTATGCTATAACCCTGTATACAACCCAGTATTATTTTGCATACTTTTAGGATTTAGGCTTTGTGATAGTCATGCCCATGTGAAGTGTGCTGGCTTCAATGGAAGGCATTGTCGTATAATTACGGCTAAGGAAAGCGGGCTTCGCTGGAGCTAAGCTATTTAAGGAGGCAAAGAAAGGATTTTAAACTGTAAATACTGATTTTGTCGCTATTAGTTTGATACTTAAATCAATGGAGGATATATTTGATACTTTTAAATGGCCTGAAGATATCTCGTCCTTTCCAAGACGAAGAAAAGCTTCTAGTAACGTAATTTAATTGTGCTAGTAACTCCTAACTTGGATGATTTGGACAGTCTTCTCTTATCTCCGAAACCATCGTCGTCTGTTGATCCTTCATCCACTGAAGTCAGGGACCGTAATAATTAAGAGTTTTATTATAAAAATGATTATTTAGTTTGTTTGCATTTTTTAATACCGTATGGCCTCGAAAACGGTTGGACTGATCTTTATGAAATTTTCACAGAATGTAGCTGTGTGGTCGGTGGTGAAAATAGGGCACCTGCATTTTTGATATATCCGCCCGCCCATTGGACTCTATTTTGGAAACAGCAAAATTCGTGATCCAACAAAAATGGGCGCGATCGCTACAGTGGGCGTGGCATACATCTTGAAACTTTGTACAGATATACCTCATGAACTATCAGAGGTATGAATATGAGATTTGGTACATAAGTTGTTCGTACAGTTCGAATTACAGCTAGAGTGAAAGTGGGATATGCCACGACCCCTTTTCAAAAATCGCTTTTACGGCTTTTCTAATAGACCGATTGTTACTGAAATTTTACAATGTGGTACTGACGACCTACTGATAGTCCTTAGTTATATACCACCATACAACTTGAAATTTAAAATGGCTATAGCTCATGAGCTATCAGAGGTATGAAGATACAATTTGGTATATATGTTGTACGGTATGAATTACAGCCAGGGTAAAAGTGGGATGGGACACGCCCCTTTTAAAGATACCGTTATCTCAGTCATAATAATATTTTGATCGTCCTGCAAATTTCACAGTATGTTACAGTTGGCCTACAGATACGAACACGATTACGATTATTTGGAAGAAAGCTTCCACAAAGGGACAAGGCGCCGCCCACACACGTCAATATTAAATGCCTTCATTGTTCCAGTCTTCATTGTTCCAGTCTTCATTGTTCCTCCTCTTTCACCTTCTTCACCTCCTCAATCGGCTCTAGTCTTCTCATACTGTCATCTAAGTTCATGCTCCTGTCCAGCACTTGATTTATCTGTTCCGGTCTTCATTCATTTTGATTTTCTCTTCAAATTCTCAATGGTTCCTGTACTTCCATCCGTCATTAATGTTCCTGCTTTTTCCTGCCAATGTTTCATTTGTTCCTGTCTCCATCGTTGCTGTTCTTTATCCATCCAGTCCTTTTTTTTCTTTTCTGTTTTTTTAAGAATTTATATTTTCTCTAAATTAGAACTAATTTATAATTTAATTAATTAATTTATGTTAAGTTAAGTTGTTTTTCCAAAAAATAATCCACCTTTTTTTTTAACTGAGTAAATAAATAAATAAATAAAATAAAATAATTTTTCTTAAAAGAAGTTTATCATTTTACACATAAAGATCCACTTAAATGATCGTATTTTTCAACGGGCGCCTTAGGCGTGTTGTAACTAACTACTACATAATATATAGCGAAAGGAACTTCATTCCAACCGGGTGTCCCCTGACACCTCATGTAAAATTTTACTTACATAATGTTGAACTCGCTAATTTTTACAACCGCACACCACAAAATCTGCACAGCAACTAATCAAATGGTTAGATTTCGAGGCTTCTTTACACACAAATTATTTCGGGGAAGTACCTACACATTTGTATAGAGTCTGTACACACATAATAACTATGATTCAGTAGGTTTTAAGTATGTTACGTGAAAATTACCAAATACAAAACAGTACATAACCGAACACTTTGACTTGGTAATTTTCATGTAGCGATACCGAGTATTTGTACGAAAGATATTTTCTCATTATGGAAGTGTTAGTGAAGCGCGAATTATTTTATGATTTTATAGTGACTTTCGCTATCCGTTTCTTGCTGTGATATGAATGATACACAAAGATTAAAATTAATCACCCTTCGTTTGCCCATTTTATAATATTTACCACTTTGCTAACGGGGTTTTCAATAAGAGCGCTACAAAAGTTTTTTTAAATAAAACAAAACCGTGTTTTAGATACCAATGAAATTCTTTACTCCTGTGAAAGTACGTTCGATGCCATTATGTATGGAACTCGATTTCTTTTGCATGGCCAGCACGGGCACGCTTGCAGAAGTCGAGACGCTGAACCCAATTTTCGACGGTTTTCAAGCACGAATCGGCCGATACAGCTGCAATTTCACGTTAGATATTCGTACGAAGTTCATCAATCGTCGCTGGCTTGTTGGCATATACCATGGACTTAACGTAGCCCCACAGGTAATAATGTAACGGCGTCAAATCTCACGACCGAGGCGGCCAATCGACTGGGCCATTTCGTGAGATAAAACGTTCACCAAACTTGGTTTGCAATAAAGTGATTGTGGCATTCGCTGTGTGGCTTGTGGCACCGTCCTGTTGGAACCACATGTCCTCCAAGTCCATATTATCCAATTGGGGCCAAAAATATTCGGTTATTATTGAACGCTAGCGATTCGCATTCACAGTAATGTGCCGGTCTTGAACATCACGGAAGAAGTACGGCCCAATGACGCCGCCGGCCTATAAACCGCACCAAACCGTAATTTTTTCGGAATGCATGATGACTCATGGATTACGTGTGGCTTGCTGTCTGACCAATAGCGCATATTTTGTTTATTGACGAAGCCATTCGCCAGAAATGAGCCTCATCGCTGAAGATGATTTTCCGATGAAAATCCGAATCAAAGCTGAGGCCACTGACTCCAAATTTCTGTAGAAAATTTTAATAATTTCGACTCGTTGTTGGCACGTATATCTTTCCATGATGAAATGACAAACCTTACTGAAGAGAAATGTCAAAAGAGCGGGAAAAAATATGGCGTCGTTTGCTGTCCCAATCGATTTACTTTTGTAGCGTGTCTGTTGAAAACCCCTATATTTCGTGGCAAAATTAAAATTTATTATTTTTATTTCGATGAATGTCGCGAAATATAGTTAAAAATAGTAATATTGTTTAAAATTAGTATTTAAATGAAAACTGAATAAAGATGAATTGTAAAACATAAAAAGTAGTATGTTTCTGCAAATTTGACGCTTATGTATTTATTCCTTGTTGCCAAAAAAACTAGTAAAAAATTGCAGGAAAATCATTAATGACTGATACGTTGCAGTAAAACACTCGTTTCGTTAACTTTAAATGTTTGACTAAATACAGTAATAACTACTAAAATATTGAAACAAGCATAAGATAACAAGTGTTTAAACCTCAAAAACTTCAGAACTACATTATTCAAAAATTGCCTTTTCGTCAAAGTTCACAAATGATGCATTCGTTGCAGCAACAGAAATTGAATTGCTGGAGCAAGGCAATGATGAACGTTCAACAAATTTATACAACATAATTTATTCCACGAACGATGCAATTCTTAGGAGCATGAAACTTTCCACTGTACCAATGCTAACCAACTAACGAAAATGTCGCATCCCCAGGAATAGTCTTTTTATTTCGGCGAACTGATAATAATATTGAACGAAAATTTGCTGAAATATTCCGTTGTAAAACATAAATTGAAAATTAACGAAATTCCAGGAAAAACCCGGCGGGAATTCCTCTAATTGTAAGATATTTCTTAAAAAAGGAGAACATAAATTGTAATGATTTTAAACGTAATTGAAATCATTTTAAAAAATTAAATTGTAAACCGCTACATTTAGAAAATAAGGGTTGTTTAACTTGTAACAGCTTTGTACCACGATATGTATTTCCAGTACATAAAATAGTCTTAGTTTTTTTAGTTCGCAATTTGGTTGTTACAAGCGTTTATTTAAAATATACACAGAACTATGACTATTTGTACCTACCTGTATTTGTATTTTAAGTTCATACAATTTTAATGGATTCCATGTGAAATTGAGGTAGTTATGTGAAGATTTGTTTTTGTTTTCTTAAACAATTTCTATATTTATTTATTTCATCGTTTAAATTTAGGGATAATTGTAGGGGATTTTTTTTGCAGATGTAGGGAAAATATGTGTTTTTTGTTTGCTAATGTTGTAGGTACTTTAAAAAAATTCTTCTGCGGCTGAACATTTTTGTCGAAACACCTAATTTTTTGGGTACTATTGACTTAGGATTGTTACAAATGGAATTTTTAGAAAATTGTTGTTTTACATGCGATTAACGAAACTGCCAAATTTACTTCCTATTCCTTCTACATGTCTGTTTACGCAATCCTCATATCACTCCGCAGAAAAACCAATTTAACAAATTAAAAAAGTCTATACTTACATCGTAATTAGAACTCAAACCCTAATTGCTCTTGCCCTCTGCTGATCAGAACAATAGAGAACGCAATAAACATTTGCTTTGATTAGTACTTATATTTGTTTTGTTTAGTAGGGGGGATAGCATGGAGTTTAGGGGTTGGGATGTAATTAGGAAGTAAGAATATATCTTTGCAATACATAGTTATTGTCACTGGACGCGTTTTGACCTCTAGATTCTTATTCAGTACATCACATTTTAATAAAGTCGACTGGAATAGAGAAATCCAATATAAGTATAACAGTGACCTTGTGAAATGCCATCCAAATCGAACATCTCGTTTATAAATGAATGTATTCTTTCAATTTCTTTTTTCGTCGAGCCAGAACTGGATTCACGAAATTGTCTGAAACAGAAAATAGTTTAAATCTATGTTTTTCTACCATAACACGAAAGTTAAGGTCAAAATTTATTTTGTTAACAAACTTTAATTTTAAATTTTAAATAGCAACCAAAACCTATACTTGTATTGTAATTATATTCAAAGAAAATAAATAATTTGCTTGTGAATAAATAAAGTAGACATTGAATAATTTGATTTGCTTGCAAAGTCGTTCATTTCCCATTATTAGTTGGACTTTGAGAAATTATCCATACAAAATAACAGTACCGAATTTCATTAATACTACAGTTATACGAAAGCTTTTTTTAATGGAGCGAACCCATCGCCGCCACTCTTATACGCCCCTACCGGCAGAGAGGGCCACGTCCCCATAACGTGAGGACAGCGTACACATTATAGACCGGTCAGCAAGGATAATAAGTTCACACGTTGCAACCAACTACAGAAATTCTTCACCAGTTGGTATTACATTAACGTAGGTAAGAATAAAAGTACATCACGAGATATTAATACAACAAAGACTTCATAATCAGCGCAATTCTGAATAATAATTCCCCGGGAATTTTTTCCCTATTCTCCGTTGCCGTATTCTAAACGAACTTCAAAAATTGGAATCTCTTCCCCGGAAAAAAAGTAGGTATTATGAATGTCATAATTTGGGAGAATGTGATAACATTGGTAAGGAATTATTTCCCCACAAAATTGAAACGGGTCTCTGTGCAAAACTGTAAGTATTTAATCTTTTCTATAAAAAATTAAATAATTAGTTTTATTTTAATCATTACACTGTCCAACAGCATTTTTGGAACAGAATAGCGACCCTATAATTCTGAAAGGGTATGTTGAGTAGATCTTTTTTGTGGAACACAGTTATTTATGGTCCAGCACGTCTGAGTATTTTTTTACAGTGGGTCAAAGTTTTCATTTTTTGGTCGAAGGGAGCATTATACTATATGAAAAAAATGCTGTAAGTTAATGTCTGAGAGAATTGTTATGGTCAGAGTTGTATTGTGGAATTGTATGAGGATTATTTTTGTGGAAGATCTTAACCCTCTAACTGGTCTCTTTATGGGTCAATTTGACCCTTTTTTCGAGAAAATCAAAAAATATCCTTTAAAAAATTACATTTAAGGATTAAAATATTCTACAAAAATGTTTGCCGGGGGTCACCAAAGACACCATTGTTGTAAATAAAGCTCTTTACGCTTAATTAGTAAAATTATACACCAACATATACAAAACAGGTAAAAGCGGCGTCAAGTTCGGCCGGGCCAAATACTGAGTTCTCGCGTCTAGTCAGCTGTAACTTATAAATCGGGTGTGATATTTATTAAAATTAATAATTAAAAATAAATGCAAAAAATCAAGCATAATTGAGCTACTAAGCAGTACATATCGGGTGTAATTTTTACTAAAATTAATATAAAAAAAGAAAAATTAAAGCTTAAATAAGCATGGCGGATTCTGTTTGCAAATTAAGAGATTGGTTTTGTTTTATTTGTGGACATTTTACGCACCATCAAAGCAGAAGAAAGATATTCCCTACAATTGAAGAACCATATTTTCTTTTCTTTGGAATACGATTTTTATCTGAAGCTTTGACCTGGTACAAAGGCGGTACTAAGGCGCTGCCATTTTCTGCGCCTATTACATGGATTGAACCTGAAGATCACAAATCAGATACATGATATTTCTGTGTAAATTACAAATTTGGTAGAAGCCAAAGGCACTACGCGATAATAATAATGTCATTTTGCCAGAAGTACGCTGTGAAGGTGTTCCGGTGCCTCAACCGCGTACACATACATTTTCGGCCAATATGACATACGCCAATACAGAAATAACAGCGGCGGTTGAAAACATATCAGATATAAGTTACTTGCCTCTTGCTGGTTTAAACATATGTCCTAATTTGATAGACCAAGCTTATTTTGAAGATCTTGTAAGAGATTTAGGACTAACAAAAGAGAAAGCTGAAATATTATGTTCCGGATTGAAAAACAGGAATTTGATAAAAGTCGATGTAAAAGTTACATTTCCAAGAAAAAGACACGCCGATCTGGAAAGTTATTTTAAGAAATCAGAAGAACTTGTATACTGTTGCAGTATTGAAGAGGTTCTAAAATATCTAAAGCTTCCACTGGACTCTTCCGCTTGGAGACTATTTATAGATAGTTCAAAACACAGCTTAAAAGCAGTTTTACTGCACAATGGAAATCAGCATCCATCAATACCGGTTGCGTATTCCACAAAAAAGGAGGAAACATACGCAAATATTTTAAATCTCTTAAATAAAATTGAATACTATAAATATAAATGGGAAGTATGCGCAGACTTCAAAATGATTGCAATATTGAGTGGAATGCAAACAGGATACACAAAATATATGTGCTTTCTTTGTAAATGGGATTCACGTGCTACCACCAGCCATTATCATATTAAATATTTCGAAGAACGTCAAGAAAATATTATTGGTGACTTAAATGTAATTCATGAATCCCTTGTCCCAAAAGATAAGGTCATACTTCCACCTCTGCATATTAAGTTGGGCGTGGTGAAAAATTTTATTAAAAGCTTAAATACACAAGGAAATGCTTTGAAATTCATTCAAACAATTTTCCCCAGATTATCTGCAGCAAAATTAAAAGAAGGTAAAATACGGTTTTATGAAATAATTTATTTCATTTAATGTAAATTACCTTTTCTAGGAATGCTCGTTGGACCCGATATAAGAAAATTATTACAAGACGACGAATTTTATGGTCATCTGTCGGATATGCAAAAGACAGCATTTGACTTTATGCAGCTGGTTATATCAGAATTCCTTGGAAACTCAAAAGCATAAAACTATGCAGAACATATTGAAAGCATGCTAATCGGTTTTAACAATATTAGCGTTAAGATGTCACTAAAACTGCATTTTCTGCACTCTCATCTCAATTTTTTTAAAGAAAACCTTGAAGCGGTTTCAGATGAACACGGTGAAAGGTTTCATCAGGATATAAAGGTATTGGAAGAAAGATTCAAAGGGAAATCCCAAAGTGTAATGCTTGCTCAATACGTATGGGGCTTGTACAGAAACCTTGACCCATCGGAACATTCACGTCAAGCTAAATACAGGAAAGCATATTAAGTTTAATCTTTAATCCATTGTCATACTACTGCTATTTCCCAACTCCCTTTTACTCGAAAATTTGAAGCAAAAAAATAAATATGTACATACTATAATAAACCACTATTAAAACAAAAGTATAATTTTTTATAGAAGTTGGCGTGTAATTTTGCCACTTAATCGTAAAGAGCTTTATTTACAACAATGGTGTCTTTGGTGACCCCCACTGAAATTTTCCGGCAAACATTTTCGTAGAATATTTTAATCCTTAAATGTCCTTTTTTAAAGGATATTTTTTGATTTTCTCGAAAAAAGGGTCAAATTGACCCATAAAGAGACCAGTTAGAGGGTTAAGATCTTCCACAAAAATAATCCTCATACAATTCCACAATACAACTCTGACCATAACAATTCTCTTAGACATTAACTTACAGCATTTTTTTCATATAGTATAATGCTCCCTTCGACCAAAAAATGGAAACTTTGACCCACTGTAAAAAAATACTCAGACGTGCTGGACCATAACTTTTTTCTACAAAAATGATCTACTCAACATACCCTTTCAGCATTATGGGGTCGCTATTCTGTTCCATTCAAAAAGCCTTAATTTGTTGGACAGTGTTATTATGGCATTATTCTTACGGAATAAATTTACTTTAGCACCAACTATCTGATCTACACCAAAATGTCACCACCGAGAAAAGCGTCTGCACTGAGTTCAAAAGTTTTAAAAGTGGTTATCAAAGTCAGTAGAAAAGGGTATCACTACAAAGGTATTTCTAAATTCTATAAATCTGTGTATAAACATATTTATTTTTATTAATCCATTGGGGGATAATTAAAAAAAAATATTTGTTAACTTTCATTTTTTAATAAATTAAAAAAAAAATAAATTGCCAAATTATAATTATTTTTTGGTAGATTCCGATAATAGACAAGAAAATTAATGTATAATTCTCACCAATATCCCTTCAAAGACAGGAGACATTTAAGTTCAAAGTTTTGAAATATATTTGCCACTTTTCTTCACCAAAATTAAATTTTTTTTTTTAAAAAATCGAGCGATTTAACACAAAAATACTATGCCAAAGCCCCGAAGCGGGTGTTGGACTCGCACCAGACGAGTAAGTTTCTAAGCCACACATAAAGCTTAATAACACAAAAATACTATGAACTTTAATTTTGAACTTTAATATCTCCGGTCTCTGAAGGGTTATAGGTTAATATTATACCCTAAAAAAAGTTAAGGTCTTGTCTATTATCGGAGCCTACCAAAAATTAAATATAACAGCGCATTTTTTGAAAAATATAAATTTTTATCAAAAAAGTGAGATTAAAAAATGATTTGTTTTAATTTCCCCCCTATTGGTAAACATAAAATAGACTGTTTATACACAGATTTATAGAGTTTAGAAAGACCTTTGTAATGGTACCGATTCCAACTAGATCGGATAATAAATGGCTGACTTATACCCGATTATATATTCAAGCTATGGAGGTCTATATTTCGGAAAATATGAACCAGCGCCCGTTTTTTATCACCGTTTCATGTCCTATCAGACCAAAAAAATAGGGCATTTAGTGCTGCAGTAAATATGTTCTCTTATTGTACTTACAAAGTTTGGGGCAGCTCAAGTCAACTCGTCGAATCGCGTAACTATTTACTTGCAAACGTTTGTTGTTGGTTCTCCTGCTCCCGGTCGTTCTTCTACTGTCATTCTAAAGGCAATAGTGTAAATTTTTACATATTTTGATAATTAATTAAATTTTATTTGCTTAAAATGATTTGCATTTAACAACCAAAACCAAACGACATAAAGCAAAACAGATGACTTCGAAAATTCGTAATTCTCTCTCCCTTACTATTCCATTTCCCGTCTGTTTAGAATAGGAGGATTTTATTCCCGGGAAAAATTAATTCCCAGGGGAAGGAGTATTTAGAATTGGGTTGAATATAATATAATTACGAACAAAGCCAAAACTAAATTATAAATCAGACCAGATAGTAAGGAGAAAGCAAAATTTACATATGTATGTAAAGGAATATATAGCACTAATGCAATCGTTTCAAATTACAAGTTATCCTAGACTTTGTAGTTTCGAAACTACCAGTGAAATCAATAAACTGATATACATAGCTCATTAAAGTCACGACACGACGCCTTCTCCTAATTGTATCAAAGGAGGCATAATTCGAACGCTGAAACTCGATGTGAATCAGTTTATTCGTAACGTAGGGATCTGAAAATTCCTTTGCCCAACGTTGAATAAAGTTCAGAACGCCATAAGTCTTGTTTACCATTGTAATTATGTGGGAGTTGAAATTCAATTTTCTGTCCAAGAGAACACCAAGATCAACAAATGAATCCACCGATTCAAGAACATTGCCACCTAAAATGTATTTTGCCGAAAAGAATGATGACCTAGAGAACAGCATATGCATACATTTCGCAAAATTAAGCTCCATCAAATTGGCTTCGCACCACGTCTGGAAAGTAGACAAATCCCTCTGAAGTAAAGTATATTGACAAGGATCCTAGTAAGAATTTATTTTTTTTATCGAAAAATGGAAATAATATCCTAAATTAACAACAAATAAACCAGTGCAGAGAATTTAGTCGGGTGAACCGCCTGAAACATGCGCTCACCCTAAATTAACCATTGTGTGTGAACAAAGTTAGTCAAGAATTTATTTAGTTTCTCAATTATATACGTAATGAACCACAGTACGAAGTTAGTACATTTATATACATTTCTAATTACATGCATAATCAACTCGATTACGATTTCAATGCCCACTACGACATATCATCAGCTGCTAAACTTAACCTTAGAACCGTGACAGAGCTATACAACGTAATCTCGTGACTTGGGCACTCAGTGCCCAGTTATGTATTTTGTATGGCATTTCAAGCTTCTCAAGAAGTTTTTTTATATTAATGTCAATATTTCTTTTATTTGGGCTCATAATTTAATGAAACATGTAGGCAAAGGTGTTTAAATTGAAATAAAATAAAAATCAGAGAAAGTTTAATTTTAAACCTCTCAAATGGCCGAAATTCTCCGCTCTATTTTTGATATGTTTGGATTTGGTGTTGACGTCGTTGGGGTACTGTCCGCATCTTCATCAATATCTCAATCCGTATCAGCACCGGCATTATATTTTGCGAAATAACACTTTTCACATGTTCTTATATAGTGTTTGGTACATGTCGGAGTTAAACAATGGTTACAAACTTCTGTTGTTTTGTTTTCAATTTTAGCAGTTTTGCAGGTCTCACTTCGCCGTTTCAAAGTGTTGATCTGAGGCAATAACAGAAAATTTTGAAATACATATATTTTAAAATGAATTTAATTGAAATATGTTGAATTCTGAAAGCCTACCTATACTGCAGGAGGCGATCTCGGTCCTGCAGGGTCCAGTTTGAAATCTATCAAATCTATAGAAATTTTTGTTGTAGAATTAATTATTTTTTTGTATCGGTTGTTCAATTGTTGCTGCTCCAACTCAATACAAAGCTCTTTCAAAAATTTCTTGCGCTTTCAGACTTATTGGAGTTCCACATAGGGTGACTCCGTTCAAAAAGCCTGAAAGCTGCAAGTCTAGCAACATCCAGCAAATTATAAAATAATGTCACAGGCCAGCAGTTTGTTTTTCTTTTGCCAGTGAATCCTCGTAGCATTTCATCAATATTATCGACACCATCTGTATGTTAATTATAGTCATGTACTGCTACAGGATTTACTTCTATTTTCCAGGCTTAGAAGGAATGTATTGCCCGAAACTGCATCTGAGTCTTGCTCAAAGTAACTGCTCATCAACTGTGAATTTTTTCGATGGGATGAATGGTAGGGCCAAATTTGCGAAGAATAGTGTCCATACATAACTCATAGGCGCCAACTTATCGTGCCATAATCTCTCAGCGCGAGTCTCAAAGTCGTCAAAGCGTAAAAAGCGGCATAATTACTCAAACTTATATAATAACACCACTGTTCTATAAAAGGGCATGCTCATTTTGTGAAAACGGTCCTTAGCATGAACTAAGATTGCACCGGAGTATAACATTATTTCAAGAAAAGCATATTTATCCCCCGCATTTGTGTCTTGCCAATACCTTATTTTGTTTTACTTGCGATTCAAAGCTTTCGGTGCATATTGACGTTCATTGTCTGCGTATTTCCAATGCCAGTTCTGTTCACCGTTTTTCAGTTTGGCTTGGCACTGACCGCCATACAGTTTGGTCGTCCCTTCCTTTACCACAATATTTTTCTCCTCGATCGCCCTCAATAACCGAAGTTGACAAATCATGGCGGTTTTCGTCAGGATTCATATCTATTGTCGCTTCATCGTGGACATATTCGTCGAAACGCGGAACTGGAACGTGGTGAGCATTATCTTCTCCGAAGTCAGACTGGTCACTGGCTATTGGTTCGTTGTCGCCACCAAATGTAGGTTCTCTTCCACTATAATCATCATCATTTAAATAGTTTGGAATGTGTTCCTCCTCTTCTTCCGTCAATTCACGGCGAAGGTTTGCCGAAAAAAACCGTAAATTCCTCACACATTTCCAAAAAATATATTCACAACTGAAATTCAACTGTTCACGCGTAAATAATGAGAAATGTACAATAACCACCAAAAACAATCATTAATTTTCCATTATTCATTCAAAATATATGAAGAAATATTATGGGCACTGAGTGCCCCAAGTCACGTATAACGGTCTTACCATTCAAAATGCCGGTACTTTCTAATTTTACGAGGATTACACCTGGAATTGCGTCAACTGATAAACAAAAGGCACAATTTATCTCCCTACCAAAACAAAATCAAAGTGGACTTCCCAACCCCCCGAAATTAAACATCAAAAATTAATAAGGGCACTGAGTGCCTGACTCACGGGTCTAAGGTTAAGGAGAATTGCTTCAACACATACTAGTACGATAGTTTCCAAAATAATATTTTCCTACTAAATTTGATTTAAAGATTTTCAAATCACGAATTTTGTAATTTCAAGTACCCAAAAAATTGGCCCAAGTGATGTAGTAATTGGCATAGAGAAAGGAAATAATAGATATAGCGCGCGCATTGTCAACTTGGTTCACTAGGTGATGTCCTGTACTACTGTTAGGACTGCATCGAGTACTTTTTACATCGATGTTTTAGTGCCGATATTTTTCCAACATCGATGGCTTATATCGATGTTTGCATCGATGTTTTTCTATGTGACGATTGTAACAAATTGCCTTAATATAAGGAAATATAAACCATAAAATATTAATATAAACTCGAATTGGGAATATTTGCCCCAGTATGCGTAGCTGGTCATTCATTTCATTCATTTTTATTCTTCCATCATTTCTGAATTATATAACATAATTATATATATAAACATTTTCCGGGTTTTATCGGTACGATATTGCATCAGGTAATACTTATGTCTAATTAAATTAACAACTGAGTACTTAACAGTAATAGATTATGTTTAAAGGCAAAAGTGGGATAAAACCTTCATTTGATTTAGAGATAGAGAGAAGTCAACTATTAATCAAGTTTTGTAGTTTTTCAACTTTATATCGGGGAAAGGGTGATTTATATGTTGATAACACATATCTAAAAGAGAATTGCAGCAAAAACAAAACATCGGCAAAAGCATTGATGATCGAAGAAACATCGATGTTTGTGACCAGTGGTGTAAATTACCTCTTCTGTTTCAAATTTGGTACCTCGATTTCGAAATATTGGAAAATATTAATAAAATTGTAAGAAGAAATACTTGAAGTGTTTTTTTTTTTATTCTTATGACCTTAAGCCGAAACAACTGAAGACTAAAAAAAGCCACCAAAAATGAAACATCACCAAAAACATCGATGTTGGAAAACATCGATGTTTTGAGGTCGATGTTTTATCGACATCGATGTCTCTTATTTGAAACATCGATGTTGTAAAACATCGATGTTTTGAGGTCGATGTCGCAGCGCTAACTACTGTCACTTTCATTGAAGTTTCCCATAATTCTCACTGACGTTTATTCAAAATTGTGGGTAATTTTTGTGAAAGTAATTTGAATAAGAGAAAATGTGACAAAATTTAAATGATTTTATATAATAACATTTGTTTCTTATATAAACCACTATTTCAAAGCCATGAGGCCGGTGTTGGGATCTCAATAAGAGAAAACCCGTAAGACCGCCCAAAGATGAGCACGCCGGGACGCCTTTTTAATCTAAAAACTTCCCCGTCCAAAACCTGTAACAACTCTGTGGTCGCAGATGCCAAAACCGTTAGAGTATCTGAGGACCCTCAACAAGGAATGGTATCTGAACCGGAGGAAGAACCAATTTATTAGGACATGGCTGTGCAATTCGATGGCCATCAGATATTCTACTTTAAGTAACGTGTTGTATTCTTGTTTCGAAGTGATAGTTTTGTTGAAAATTATTTTTTCTTTTGATATGAAAGTTTAGAATATTAATGTCATGATTTTTGACTTTTTTTTGGAACAAAAAAAATCCCATTTATTGCTTTTAACGACATCTAGTAAATTACCCATTACACTAAAATTTTCCCAACACTTGTGCTTCATCTATTAGCATTAGTCAAGTATTCGAGTAATTGATTCAATTATAAAGAATTTGGATCAGATTTGTGTGCTTAAAACAAGTTTTAATTGATAGATTTTGGGAAATATTAGCGATCAACCGGACATTCGTATATTTTCTTGTGTAGGAAGTACCAGAATGGTGATGGAAAACTCGCCACTTTTCTGTAATTAAGTAGACATTTACATAAAATTGACCAATTCTTAACTGAAGCCATTCAAATATATCAGAAAAAGTTTTGCAAGAATCATGATTTTGTTCTTAATGTGTCGGTTCCTGAAGGGCAGTGGTAGTGTCGCGCACTTTCAATTCCAAACTCAGTTTGGGCACATATTAACGACTGGACAAAATTCCACTGTGATCGGTAAGGAAATGATGTAGGTCCATATAAGCGAGGGTATACATTAAATTGTAAAAAATATATTAAATTAAAAGCAATTTGGCCGTCTGGTGCAATGGTTAGAGTGCGCGCCTGTTGTACATGAGATCCTGGGTTCGATTCTTGCTCTGACCACCTTAAAAATTTCTTCCGGAGGCGGTCACCCCGCATCGTGACGCCAACACTATCGAGTATTTAGCCATGAAAAAGTTTCTCAAAATACCGATCGGAATCGGTGTAAAAACTTTAGATCCCAATCAGTGAGTTACAAATTAGAAAACGCACAACTCATTGGTTGTGGGAAGCTCTCCCCAATCCCTTCACGGGATGTAAAGGGAAACGGTTCTGTTTTATTAAATTAAAATTAAAATTTATGATATATCCGAAAAAAATTGGGGACCTGATTTCGGTTTCTGAATACTATAGTTGGGGCCATGTCGGCAGTTACATTAACATATTCTGAACCGATGAAGATAATTTTTGGAGCTTCTTCTGAATCCAAGAAATTTATTTGTGCCCAATTTTTTTAAACCGATTGTTATTTGTGGAATCAAACCATATGTCCCACTGCGGCCGTAATCGATAACATGTTCACATATTTTACACAGAACTTTAATTTTGTTGGCTTTCTGTATCATTTCCTCTACTGGAGTTGTTGTTTTAAAAGTTCATTGACTTTTTGAACATCCCACGTTTAATTAAAAATGAAAAATGCTCCTGTCAACTATCGTCTGTTAATAGAGTACTGCCAACTTAAACAAGCTGTGCCATATAGTTTTTGTTTGATATTCACCTTCTTGTATATTTGTATATTCACCTTCTATGGGTGCAGGGGCATAGACATTCCACGGAACTGTAAAGTGCTTGAGCTGGTGAGAATAGGGAACTACGTGACTAGTTCCACTGGAAATAGAGCATGTGGGAATGCCCCTTCTGCATGCAAGCTCATGCTTAAAACCGAAGCTCTCAGACATGCGAATGATAGATGGTCCTGATGCACAAATTGCAGGATCGACAGACAAGTATGGCCACGTTATGACCTGAATCGTACACTAAACTTGGAATACTTAGCCAGACAAAATATTTATATGCTAGTAGCTGTGATCACTGCTCTGTTTCATAGGCAGACTCTCGTCTAGACTTGGAATTTCAGCACATGATTACTGCAGAAGTTGTGGGGATGAAGAAGACATATGCTACTGCCGGCATTCTTATGAGTAAGATACAATATCTAGGATCTAACTTCATGTTGGATCTAACAGATATTCAGGGAGTTAAGCTGAATCCTCTTAAGAACTATTTGCATAGTAATACTTGTATCGCCACTGACTAATGTATATCACTTCTTCAGCCACATCGTAGAGTATCTGCAAGAGGTATCATTGGAGTGTGTACTTACATATATATGGCAATTACCCGGTTTTCACTCTCGGTTTAACCGAAACCCGGTTTCTCCAAAATGGGAATATTCGAAGAAACCGAAAACCGACTGTTGTTATACAGGGCGGCCAAAAATTAACGAAGGGATTTGAATTGCTTATAACTTTTTTATTATACTTTTCTTTTCAGTATTTCGTAAAGAAGACTTGGGGAATTTAAAATGGAGCACTTCTCAATTGAACAACGTGCCCAAATTGTTGAGCTTTATTTTTCATATCAACGATCCCTTGTTTTGACTCAGCGTGCATATCGTCGTTATTTTAATGTGCGGGTTGGACCCTCAGAGTCAACAATAAACCGTCTGGTTGCAAATTTTCGCCAACAAGGGGCAGTAAGGAACCTTCCTGGTGCTGGCAGACGACGAACGGTGCACACGGATGACAATATTGAACTGGTACAGAGGAGTATTCGGGAAGATGGAGAAACATCAACCAGGAGACGTTCGCCACAACTTGGCCTCTCGCAAGCGTCGCTGCAGAGAATTTTGCATACAATAGGAATGTTTCCATACATGATTCAGCTTGTCCAAGAATTGAAACCGACAGGTTACCAGCAACGACTTGAATATGCAGTTTTTTTTCGGCAGAAAGCAGAAGAAAATCATAATTTTGTTCATAATTTAATTATGAGCGACGAAGCCCATTTCCAATTAAGTGGGTTCGTTAATAAGCAAAACTGCAGGATATGGGCTACGGAAAATCCCAGATTAGTTCAACATCGAGAATTACACCCACCTAAGTGTACGGTTTGGTGCGGTGTTTCATCGGAAAGGATAATTGATTCTTATTTTTTTGAAAATGAACACGGGGTCGCCGTTTCCGTCAATGGTGCCAGATATCGGACAATGTTGGACAATTTTTTAAGGCCAGCCGTGGAAAACCATCCGCAAGTATGGTTCGAACAAGATGGAGCTACAGCCCACACTGCAAGGGACACAATGGCTCTTTTACGGTACATCTTGGGTGAACGAATTATTTCGCGAACAAGTGATTTTAATTGGCCTCTGCGTTCACCGGATTTAACCGCTCCAGACTGTTTTCTTTGGGGTTATTTAAAAGAAAAAGTCTACATTAATAAGTGTAGAACCGTCCAGCAATTAAAAAGCAATATACGCGACGAAATAAACAACATAACACCTGAAGTTTTGCGAAAAGTGATGGAAAATGTGTTGGAAAGAGCACAAATATGCGAAGCAGAAAATGGCCACCACTTGCGAGATATTATTATTTTATTATTTTTCATTAAAATGTTCCCCATTTATATACTGTATTAAAAAAAAGAATTTAATAAATATGTCTTAAATAAAAAGTTATACCGAATTCAAACCCTTTCGTTAATTTTGGGCCACCCTGTAGTTGTAATGTGTGCTGAAACATGTTAAGGACTGGGACTGGCTGTTGGTGTTGTAGCGTGTGGAATTTCGCCTGGCTGTTTTATCCAAAATTGGAATTGTCGGTTAACTTCATATGTTAATCCTTGGGAAATTAATTTCACTGTTAGTTGGACATATTCTGATTGTGGTTGTGTGTAGTTTATAGTTTGTTGTGGTTGCTACGTGTGCTGTAAATCAAGACAATGCCATTAATTGACTGAATGAACAGAATAGTAAACTAATTTCTACGCAGCGTAAAGGTCTAATTGAATTGAACTGAATTGAGTTGAATTGAATTTAATTTAATGGAATTGAATGGTATTGAATTGAATTAAATTGAATTGAATTGAATTATTTTGAATTTAATTGAATTGAATTGAATTTAATTGAATTGAATTGAATTTAATTCAATTGAATTGAATAGAATTGAATTGAATTGAATTGAATTTAATTGAATTGAATTGAATTGAATTGAAGTTAATTGTATGGAATTTAATTGAATTGAACTGAATTGAATGGAATTGAATTAAATTACCTTAAATTAAATTGAATTGAATTGAATTGTATTGAATTGAATTGAATTGAATTGAATAGAATTGAAATGAATTGAATTGAATTGAAAAGAATTGAATTGAATTGAACTGAATTGAGTTGATTTGAATTGAATTGATTTAAATTGAGTGCATAGAATTGAATTTAACTGAACTGAATTGAATTGAATTAAATTGAGTTGAATTGAACTGAATTTAATTGAATTTAATTGAATTGAATTGAATTGAATTGAACTGAATTGAACTGAATTGAACTGAATTGCTCTGAATTGAATTGAAATGATGTGAATTGAATTGAATTGATTTGGATGGAATTGAATTGAATTGAATTGAACTGAATTGAACTGAATTGAATTGAAATGATGTGAATTGAATTGAATTGAATTGAATTGAATTGAATGGAATTGAATTTAATTGAATTGAATTGAATTGATTTGAATTTATTTATTTGAATTTATTTGAATTGAATGTATTGCATTTAATTTAATTGAATGGGATTGAATTGAATGAATTGAATGATTGAATGAATTGAACGAATTGAATGAATTGAAGTGAATTGAATTGAACTGAAGTGAAATGAAGTGAACTGAACTGAATTTAATGGAATGGAATTGAATTGAATTGAATTGAAATTAATTGAATTGAATTGAATTGCATTGAATTGAATTGAACTGAATTTAATTGAATTGAATTGAAATGCATCGAATTGAATTGAATTGAATTGAATTGAATTGAACTGAATTGAACTGAATTGAATTGAAATGATGTGAATTGAATGGAATTGAATTGAATTGAATTGAATTGAATTGCATTGATTTGAATTGAATTGAATTCAATTGATTTGAATTGTATTGCATTGAATTGAATTGAATTGAATTGAATTGATTTGAATTGAATGCATTGAATTGAGTTGAAGTGAACTGAATTGAACCGAATTGATTTGGATGGAATTGAATTGAATTGAGTTGAATTGAATTGAATAGAATTGAATTGAATTGAATTGAATTGAATTGAATTGAATTGAACTGAACTGAATTGAGTTGAGTTGATTTGAATTGAATTGATTTAAATTGAGTGCATAGAATTGAATTTAACTGAACTGAATTGAATTGAATTAAATTGAGTTGAATTGAACTGAATTTAATTGAATTTAATTGATTTGAATTGAATTGATTTGAATTTATTTATTTGAATTGAATTTAATTTAATTGAATGGGATTGAATTGAATGAATTGAATGATTGAATGAATTGAGCGAATTGAATGAATTGAATGAATTGAAGTGAATTGAATTGAACTGAAGTGAAATGAAGTGAACTGAACTGAATTTAATGGAATGGAATTGAATTGAATTGAATTGAACTGAATTGAACTGAATTGAATTGATTTGGATGGAATTGAATTGAATTGAAATTAATTGAATTGAATTGAATTGAATTGAATTGCATTGAATTGAATTGAACTGAATTGAATTTAATTGAACTGAATTGAAATGAGTCGAATTGAATTGAATTGAATTGAACTGAATTGAACTGAATTGAATTGAAATGATGTGAATTGAATTGAATTGAATGGAATTGAATTGAATTGAATTGCATTGAATTAAATTGAATTGAATTGAATTGTATTGAATTGAATTGAATTGAATTGAATTGAATTGAATTGAATTGAATTGAATTGAATTGAATTGAATTGAATTGATTTGAATTGAACGCATTGAATTGAGTTGAAGTGAACTGAATTGAATTGAATCGAATTGATTTGGATGGAATTCAATTGAATTGAAATTAATTGAATTGAATTGAATTGCATTGAATTGAATTGAATTGAATTGAATTGAATTGAATTGAATTAAATTGAATTGAATTGAGTTGAGTTGATTTGAATTGAATTGATTTAAATTGAGTGCATTGAATAAAATTTAACTGAACTGAATTGAATTGAATTGAATTAAATTGAGTTGAATTGAACTGAATTTAATTGAATTGGATTGATTTGGATGGAATTGAATTGAATGAATTGAAGTGAAAATGGCTTACAGAAAATCTTGTAAATTACTGTGATGTTAGAGATAAATTATACAAAAGATGGAAAAAAACAGTAGAAACAAGAATTTTGAACAAGAATATAAAACATATAATAATAAATTAAATAAAAAACTTAATTATGCCAAAAACACATACAAAATGAGAGAATTTATAAAAAATAGATACAACTTAAGAATAACGTGGGAATTAATAAATGAATGCATAGGCAACAAAAAGGTTAATATTGATGAAACAATAATGAAAAATTTCAAAAATTTAAATTTAAAGACAGTCACGGAGGTTTTCGCAAAAAAGTTTAGTGAAAATGTCAAAAAAATTATTCACGAATGCAACATTCAAACACTACTAACGCAAAGATCTGTAATACAAAACTAATACAATCTATATTTCAAACGTGGAAGAAGAAGAGGTATACAACATTGTAAATAAAGGTGCTGGCATCGATGGCATAAGGCCTAAAGATCTCAAAACAACGCATTTCAATTAACACCTATAATAACAAACCTTATTAACAAAAGCATGGATGAGGAATTGATTCCAAACCTGCTAAAAACATCGATTATCAGACCAATTTATAAAAATGGTGCTAAGAACAAGTATGATAATTATCGACCGATCTCAATATTACCAGTAGTTGAAAAAATTCTAGAAGAAGTAATTGTGAAAAGACTGAATAATTTTTTGGTGAAATATAAAGTGATAAGCGAGAACCAATATGGGTTTCAAAAAGGAAAAAACATTAATCAATTACTAGGTAGCTTCTCAAGTCATATTAATAAATGTCTTGATCAACACTCTCAATGTCTGGC
Source organism: Phaonia tiefii (assembly GCA_963931995.1). Lineage (NCBI taxonomy): Eukaryota > Metazoa > Arthropoda > Insecta > Diptera > Muscidae > Phaonia > Phaonia tiefii. The sequence goes on from OZ008370.1 coordinate 62,862,390, forward strand.
CTTGTTCATCGACTTTAGCAAAGCATTTGACACACTATCACATAAAAAACTTATCGAAGCACTGGAAAGTAAAGGCATTTGGGGCAAATGTTTAAACTGGATAAAAAACTACTTGCAGTGTAGGAGTACCGAGTGAGGATAGGTAACAACGTCAGTGCAGACATACAATCGGAGTTCGGAGTTCCTCAAGGATCGAAACTGGGACCTATATTATATATAATCTACGCCAACGACTTGAAAGAGATATTAGAAAACTGCAAAATCTTCGCGTACGCAGACGATACCGCAATAATAGTGGATCATAAAGACGTAAATGTGGCTACAGTAGAGGTGTCAAACTATCGATAGTGCCACCATCGATATTTCTTGATAGTTTAAAAGAAACTATCGATACATCGATTCCCAACCATCAAAACTTATAAAAACTATCGATATATCGACGATACTATCGTGATACTATCGGATATAAAAAGGTCACGAAGAAAATATATACATCAAACATATAAAAATGTCATATTATACACCTTTTTCTAACAAAACAAAAATGTATTTCTTACTTCATTAAATAACAAAACAAAACAAAACAAAAAGTATATCCATTTTCTTAAGATAAAAATGTTAAATGTGAGATCAATGGTCAGTCAGCCAGTTATTTTTGTTTATAAAAAGCAGCATATCGACATTTGCGTCCTTTAATTTCGTACGCCTTTCTGAAATTATTTGTCCAGCTTTGCTGAACATTCTTTCAGACTCAGTTGATGTAGCCGGGATGCACAAGTACCTAAGTGCAAGCACTTGCATTTCTTTCATATCGGTGGATCGGGTCTGCAAGTGAAGCAAATTAATAATGTAAAAAATATAAGTTCAAAATAAGAATTACCTTCCAGTACTCCAACGGGTCCATACTTATGGGTTGATTTGGCTTTTCAGCATATTCGCGTAAGGAAATAATTGCATCTGCCCGGTTAGACACGGCTTTAGTTGAAAGTTTTTCCTTCATAAATTGGAAAATGTCAGGTACCTCGTTGTTCTCTGCTGTTGGCGATTCCTCCCTGTTTTCTTTTGACCCAATAAGTCTTCTGATGGTAACCAGTTCATTTTCAAGCATTTTGTATCCTTGTGTTGCATTCTGAGTAGACCGAAAGCCTTCTTTTTTGAATCTAGGATCCAAAATAGTTGCAAATCTTGTGACACTTCTAGATTCGTAAATAAAAAGTCGTTGTTGGATTTTTTCGACCAAATAGGTGCATGATTCCAATCTTTGGTAAGTAGAATTCGCTTCACCATTGCAAATGCGCTATTCCACCTAGTGTCCACTTCTTGAATAAGGCTGTACTGTTTATCTTCGCTCTGTTCCATTCTGAATTTTGCATATGCAATAGTGCTCTTTTTAAAATATGTGACTATGGTTTTACATTTAGTCATTAATAATTTTACTTTTTCAGTTGATATTACATCTTGCACAACAAGGTTGATGGAATGAGCGAAGCAAGGAAGATTTTTTTTCTCAAGTAGTTCACAAGCCTTAATCATTGAAGCTGCGTTGTCTGTTACGATGCACGAAACTTTGTGGAATATATTCCATTTATTAAGGCACACTCGCATTGATTCGGAAATGTTCTCAGATTTATGATTTAGCTCACTAACGAGCTTTGATGTTGTTAAAACGGCCGATCTCAGTTTGAATTCACTGTCAACGAAATGGCACGTTACAGTCAAATAACTTTCGTTTGCCCTCGATGACCAGCAGTCGGTGGTTATAGCACAGCTCTCGATTTGGTTAAAAACATCATGCAATTTTTTGCAGCCATCAGCATAAATCTTTTTCAAAAAAACATTTCGAATGGTGTTTCGAGATGGTAACACATATCGTGGATCTAGACAGTGCACGAACTCTCGAAAACCCCTGTCTTCAACTATACGAAATGGCTGTACATCTAAAGCGATCATTTTCGTTAGAGCCAAATCTAATTCTACTTTTCGCGCCGAATTATTGTCGTATGTGCCACTCTTTTTATAATAGTCTGTTATTACAGGGTTCGATGTTGTTGGTTCTATACGCAAAGGATGACTACGCTTTAAATGGTCCATCAGATTTGACGTATTCCCGCTTGTTTTATACGTTTTTTGGCATGTCAGGCATTTTGCGTGCTTTTTGTCTGGAGCTAATGCAAAATGCTTCCAAACGTCCGACACACTTTTTCTGGGTCTTTTACTGGCTTGAGAGTCTGTTTGTAAAGGAATGGATTATATATGCGCTATCTCCATTTAAATAAAAGCATAATATACCTGTTGTGTTAGTATCGTTATTTTCCATTGTATACTAACGTTGGAGGAACCGCCAATCCACCTGCTGAAATCTAAAAGTTGTTTTTTTGTCTACGTTTAAGAACTTGCCGCGCTTTATTTCACAAAACTAGTGGTGGATAATTTCCGTTGCACTATCGATAGTAGCTAAAAACTATCGATAGAAAAAATAAAATCTAAAATCTCAAAAAAAAACAATCGATAGTCTCAAAAAAGCTAAACTATCGATACTATCGATAGTCCCATCGATAGTTTGACACCTCTAGGCTACAGCTTTAATGCAGAACCAACTAAATCTGGTATCAAAATGGTGCCATGACAATGGACTTGTCATAAATGCCAATAAAACAAACGTCATGCATATAAGACCAAGACATATTATAGGCAATGAAATTTCTCTAATATTTCACGATACAGAATGCACTCACAACAAAATCAACTGCAACGCGCAACATGATAAATGTCATACAAAAATTGAGTTAGTCGAAGTATATAAATATCTCGCGGTGCATGTAGACCAAAACTTTAAATCGAAACCGCATGTCGATCATCTACATAAGAAACTTCAGCAATCTTCATATATGCTTTTCCATCTGAGCAACTGCGCTCCGTTCAATGTACTATTGCAAGCCTATTTTTCTTTAGCTGAGACTTACCTCAGACACGGCATAACAGCATATGGCACATCGTCATATTGCAATGAACTACAAAAAACACAGAACAGAATTATCCGAATACTTATGAAAAACTACAACTATATGCAAATAAACCACTCTCAGTATTACACTATTGGAAATGGCAATGAATACAGTATTACCCAACCTATTCACGACAACAACCCACCACAACATAATTCGCAACTATGTAACCAAAATCAAATACACAACTACCCTATTAATGCCAACCACACCCCTTACAACCACACAAATGATAATGTACAGAACCTAACAAACCTAAATGAAAACAGCAACAACCCGTCCTATCGAAATCGGTATACAAACATTTCCACTGAGCTTGTGGTCGCTTTCGCCAAAACCAAACGTCTACTAAACATAAAAAGCATTTATAAAACAACAGTGATAAATGAATTTCACACAGACTCGAGTTTTCTACAACAAATCGATCACAACCACAGCACACGGATACGACTTGTAGGAAGATACAAAGTACCATATTTTAGAACAGATTATGGAAAAAATTCAATAGCCGTACAACTGCCAACTATATTAAATGGACTGCCGCCAACTATTGTTAATATTAGCAATAAGAAAAAACAAAAATCAGTAATCAAGAAAATAATTATCGAATCGCAATGAAATTATTTTTATCAAAATTATTTTTGTCAAAATGAATTTAACAAACAAGTCTGTAAATTAACATTGTAACATATTTTTCTCCTGCAGACAAGCCCAGTGGCTTCGCGGGATTCAACATGTACGTTTTAATATACCGAAATAAATAAAATAATATAAAAAAAAAAAAAAAATTGAATTGAACTGAAGTGAAATGAACTGAATGGAATTGAATTGAATTGAACTGAATTGAACTGAATTGAATTGAAATGATGTGAATTGAAGTAGATTAAAAGTGAATTGAATTGAATTGCAAAAACTGATTGGAAGTATTTAATGGAATAAAAATAAGAATTTTAAATATGAATTGAAAAGTCCCGATTTTTTGTTATTTGAAAATAGGATTTTAAAAATAAATTGCAAACGGTTATTTATATTTGTTTGTTCCGAGGAGTTACCTTTACCGGACCTGCGATTGCGCTGGCGCCAGGTGCTGCCGTTGTGATGGAGCTGCTGCGGCCGGGTATTGATGGTAGCAGGAATTGCTGCCGGAGTCGTCCCTATTGTTGTGGGCCACTAATGCCCCTTTTATTTACAACAAAAAACGAACAAAAATAAAATTTGCCAATTACGACTCGCGCGGTTGAAAGATGAAAATGTAATAATAATAGAAGATTACCGCGAAGAAGCATCTAACAAACCCATGCCACTCGCCCAAAGTCGACGGCGTCCACTATTTTGCCAAGTGGCCGGCGCATGGTAATGAACACTGCCCTTCCAATTAGCATTAGGGCTGTTCACGAAAACATACTCCCCGCCTTGCAAGGAGTGCAACGAAAATGATGGGCCACGGAAATAAGATTATTATCCACTGAGAAGGTTTAATAATAATTCAAGTTAGGGATATAATTCAAATGTAGGAAAGTTAAGTAATTCAATTTCAAATTAATTCAGAACGTTTTTTTTTTTTTATAAAGAAAGAATACCAAATTCATAATATAAAGGCAAGTGAGTTAGATGAAACAAAAAAAAAGAAAAATAATACTAAAGTTCAAATGAAAGGCACAGTCTGAGTCATTACGGCAGTACGTCCTCCTGGCGCATAATCTCTGCTACGCCGAAATACGCTTCGCCAAATTTCGTGTTTTGGCGTAGTAACCTGCCGGGGCGTCCAACCGATGGCCCAATAAGGATCCGACTTGCCACATCAGCCCCCAGAATGATGTGTAGTCGTCACGTAATCGGTGCCACAGAGTCACTTCTGTGCGGCCTCGTACCACTGAGCACCGTAATCTATGAGCCTCGCTCAACATTATTGATGACCTCGACGCATTGGGGTCAATAAGTACACGTGCGAATGTGAAATTTTTGCTGTAGATTTTCACAGTTACCATTGCCGTCATTCTGAGCCACAGTTTGGCTGATGGTATAGGGTGCAGCCAGGTGTTATGGTCTTGAAAGCATTGTTTGCAGCGGTCCAGGGTTCGGCACGCAACGCGTTGGTGAGATTGTGCTAGACAGTTGGTGCATAAACCGTAATGAGCGACAGCACGCAGTTTCTCTTCAAGATTCATCACCTGGAACCGAGTGCACTGTCGGATGGCGTGCAACCTGCCACAAATCACACAGGTGAAGTTCGCATTAAACATGCCCGACTGCATCGCGTTGAACTGTAAGTGGGAAAATGTATAGTGAGTAAATAGTTATAGTGAGAGCTACGGTTAGGTAAGTGACTACAGGTTGGTACATGTTAAATTGTGCTACGAGGTAGAAGAATGAGTTTGTGGATCGGCCTTGTTATGGTGCCACTCTGAGTTTTAAGGTCGGTAACACGGACTTGTCCGTCAGGTCCGCGATAAATTCTAACAATGCGACCTAAACGCCAATCTGTAGGACACAGGGGTTCGTTCCTAAGAACGACAAGATCTCCTTCTACGAGGTCAGTTTGCGGTACTTTCCATTTGTTTCTTTTGTGCAACTCTTTTAAGTATTCGTTCTTCCAACGACGACAGAATTCGTGCTGGATCGCCTTCAATTTGCGCGAACGATTTAAAATCGAGTCAGGGGTTCCCAACTCTTCAGGTTCCGCAGGGGCCAACATTGGACTACCTATTAAAAAATGGGGTTGAGTTAATGCAGCTTGCTCGTTAACGTCTTCAGAGAGGGCTGAGAGCGGGCGCGAGTTGAGACAGGCCTCAATAGAAGCTAACAAGGTAGCAAACTTTTCGAAAGAATGTTTAATTTGCCCCGCCGTCTTTTTAAGGTGCGTTTTCAAACTCTTGACTCCCGCTTCCCACAAACCGCCCATATGTGGAGCAGCAGCGGGAATAAAGTGCCACGATAGTTTCTGGTGTCCATATTTAGAGACGGCCTCATTGCAAAACTCCTTAACATGGGCAACAAAATTAATGTCGATTTGTTTAGCGGCGCCTACGAAATTTCTGCCGTTATCGGAGAACATTTTATTAGGGCACCCTCGACGAGCTATAAATCGAGCCAACGCGGCTAAAAACGCAGGAGTGGACAAATCGCTCACGGCTTCTATGTGAATAGCCTTAGTCGCAAAGCAGACAAATATACATGCGTAGGCCTTTGTGATTTTCGTGTATCTGCCTGTGAAACTCTTAATGTCAAATGGGCCTGCGAAATCGACCCCAGTATTTGTGAAGGGCCTACTAAACGTCGTTCTTTCGGAGGGAAGTTCGCCCATAATCTGTCCTTGGAGTTTTCTCCTGTTAAGAACACAAGGTTTACAATTGTGGATGCACGCTCTGATTAGATTTTTAGCCTTAAGTATCCAACACTCTTGGCGAACTGTGTTGAGAACTAAAGTTGGACCACCGTGCAAAACCATTTTGTGAATAAACTCGACATAAAGACGGGCTACACGACTGCTATAGGCAAGAATAATAGGGTGACGTTCATTATAGGACAAACTTTTAGTTGAACCCAGACGACCATTAGGTCGTATTAAGCCTTGATTATCCAAAAAGGGCGTGAGCGTTAATAAAGTGCTACGTGTACTAATTTTATTCTTTTTGAGCAAGCAGGTGTATTCTTCTTCAAAATGAGCCTTCTGAGACAGTACAAATAGACGAATTCTCACGAAATATAATTCGTCAGCTCCGAGTTTGTGCGACTTGTGTGGATTATGATCAACCCTTTGACTACTTTGACGAATCTTTAAGCGCTGTTCAACTTTGTTGAAAAATCTAAACACGTACGCTATCACGTGCATCGCCTTAGCCAAACAAGAGAAACGATTTAGAATATCCTCATTTTTTGCCAATTGAGCAACATACGTTTGAATACTTTGAGCTTCTTCTGAAGTTTCAAATTCATCTTTTGTGGCGGGCCACTTAGATTTATCTTGACTTAACCAATCAGGACCGTGCCACCAAAGTTTGTTGTCTTCTAATTCATCCGGAGTCAGCCCCCGGGTTGCTAAATCGGCAGGATTTTCCTCAGACGCAACATGACGTAAATCTTTGTTACCAACTTTGTCTAAAATCGTTCCAACTCTATGAGCAACAAAAGTTTTCCAATTACAAGGCGACTTTTTGAGCCATGCTAGGACAATAGTTGCGTCGGACCATAAATACAACGAAGAATTCAAGATTTTCAGATTTGGAACCTCTTTCTCAACCAATTTGGCTAATAGTACCGCACCACAAAGCTCTAAACGTGGTAAAGTGATATTCTTTATTGGAGCAACTTTTGTTTTAGCCACAAGCAGATTTGTGCATATCTTATCGCCGGTCTGCACTCTAATATATAATGCCGCTGCATATGCTAACTCCGAGGCGTCACAAAAGGCATGAAATTCAACATAACAATCTGATGAGCAACCAATCCAATGTGGAATTTTGTTTTTATCAATCTCGTTGAAATTTTATACAAACGCTCGCCACTTTTGGAGCGACATGACACCAATCGGATCATCCCAGCCGCCTTTGTCGAGCCACATTTGTTGTATCAAAATTTTTGCTTTCACAATGACAGGTGATAGCCATCCTATTGGATCAAATAGCCGAGCGATAACTGACAAAACTTCTCGCCTTGTATAGGATGATTTGATCAACATTTTCTCCGTGACAAAATAAAATTCATCGTGTGCTGCATTCCACCTCAATCCCAACGTTTTAACGGTACTATGTATTGTCATCAAGCGATAAAAAGGATGAATTCAGAACAAATTCAGAGGGCAACCCTGCTAAAATTCGACTGCAATTTGACGTCCATTTTCTTAAGTCGAATCCTCCACACTTTAATAGTGCAATTAGTTCATCACGAGCTACCAATGTTTCTGAAGTGCTGTGTGCGCCAAACAAAACATCGTCGACATACATAGAGCTACGCAATATTTCAGCACTAATTGGGAAACGTTTTTCCTCGTCACTTGCCAACTGCAGCAGTGTTCTCAGCGCTAAATATGGTGCGCAATTCACCCAAACGTGACCGTATTTAGTTGATAGTTTTCGATTTTTCCATTTTCAGAGCTACGGTATAAAACTCCTTGGAAAACGGCATGTTCAGGATTTATAAGTACCTGTCTGTACATCTTTGTGATGTCAGCATTAAAGACATACTTATAAAGGCGCCATTTCGATATGAGCGGCACAAGACTGGCCTGTAACGTTGGACCAACGTACAACATATCATTTAAGCTCACGCCATTTGCCGAGGGACTCGATGCGTTGTAAACTACCCTCAACTTTGTTGTGGCACTATCTGGCTTATACACAGCATGATGGGGCAAATAATACTTAGGACCACAAGTTGCGTCACCAACTTTCCGCATGTGGCCCAGCTTTAAATAGTCTTCCATAACCTCATCATACTGCAACTTGACTCCAGGTCTTTTCAACAAAGATTTCTCATTTCTCTCATATTGACCTAGAGCAATGTGTCTGTTTGGGCCTACCTCAGGGTGTTCGTTCTTGAAGGGCAGATTTACTACATATCTCCCATCAGAGTTCCTGACAGTAGTAGAGCAATAGATTTCCTCACACTTTTTATCCTCTTGTGATAAAACAGTTTTATGAGCGACTTCTTCCAACTCCCAAAACTTTGACAACTGTTCGTCAATAGAAACTTTTGTAAAATGAGCTACTGTCAATTGTGAAGAACTGCTTTTACTGACAGCTGGTCCAGTTACCACCCATCCGAAGATCGTTTTTTGAGCAACTAAAGAACCAAAAATTCCGTGATGAATGCCGTTTCGCAGAATTGAGGGATATAAATCTCCTCCAAATAGAATGTCAATTTGACCGCTCTTATAAAGATCTGGATCCGCATAATCCAGCTTTGGTAACTCTTCAGCCCCATTTGGGCTATATGAGTGAGTTGGTATATCACCAGTTACCTTAGACACTACTAGTGCCCCTACATCGAGTTTAATGTTCGGATGAAGAACAGACTCCACAGTAAAATGTGCTTTTTTATCACATTTACTAACAATTTCGCCATTCAATCCAGTAACTTCTGCTGTAACTGGTATTGTGGGCAACTTTAATAATTTTTGCATTTTCTTAGATATAAAGCTCTCATCTGAGCATGGATCAATAAGTGCCCTCACTTTATAATTTGAGCCGCAACTTATTATATTCACCCACGCTGTTGCGAGCATAACTTGTTTTGCCACCGACGTATGGTGCGATTGAACTACTGCAGAGGTATGTGGACCTTCAGTGGACTGTAGTTGACTTGAGGCTTGAGGTTGATTAGGTTTTTTCACGAAATCTCTGTGCAACAAAATGTGGTGTTTTTTCTTACACTTAGAACACCCATTCGTGCTAGTACAATCGCCGTACATATGACCCGTATTTAAACAATTGAAACAATATTTAAATCTTCGCAACGTTGAAACTCGGCTTCTATTGTCCATATTTAGAAATTTTCTGCAATTTTTTATTGCATGGGCTTCTTTGCATAATTTGCATTGAGCCAAATCAACTTTAGTATGGTGAGCCTTAAATTGTTTGGGTTTCGTTGATGGTTGATTGTCCCCATTCGAAAAAGTTTGAGAACCACTGTACCGTTGTTGGCTAGACGCAGTTATGTCACAAACACTCTCCAACGCATGGTACCTATCGGTCAAAAAATTATTAAGGTCCTTCCATTTGGGAACCTCTGTCTTTTTCTTTACTGACTGCTCCCAGAGCTGTAATGTATGTTGCGGTAAACATGACGAACATTGGAACCCGAAGATAGGGTCCCATGATTCTATGTCAATCTCATATAATTTGAGAACCGACATACAATTGTTAATCTCCCTTTGGAGCCGTTTCACCTCTTGGGCTGATTCACTTTGGCATGGCACCAAATTGAACAACGATTTCAACTTCATGTTTACCAAAACTCGCTTGTTCTCGTATTGAGATTTTAAATTATTCCTAGCTATTTCAAAGTTTTCGGCTGTTAGAGCAACATTTCTGTTAATTTCTCTGGCCTCTCCATCAGTTTTTTGAAAAAGATAAAATAATTTTTCCACTGGGCTTAGTCGTGCGTTATCCACATAAAACATGTCCCGAAATGTAGGCCACGATAAATAGTCACCATGAAAGACGCCAGTATCACATGGGGGTACCGCAAACCCATGGTTGGGAACAACTGGTCTAGGCGCTACACTTTTTTCCACAGGCATTTTTTTTCTTGCCTTTGCAATGTAATTTATGCATTTTACATATGCCTTACGAACCTGTGTATGTTTTGATTGAACAACGGCTAGCTCTTTTTCTTTATCTACAGGTCCTGAACAACATTCGTCATAAATTTTCTTGTATTTTGTCCAGGACTTTGTTATCTCGCTTTTCTCAAAATCGATTGCCTCACTTGAGTAGTCTGCAAAGTCTTCTTCTTTGAGCTGTGCCTCTGTTGCCAATATTTCATCAGAAGCTTGTAGATATTTTTCAAAACACGCCATTTTATCTTCCGTAAAGGAGCCGAAAATTTTGAAGAGAAACACAAAAAAACTTCAAGAAATGTTGTTATCGCCCCACAAGAACTACTGGAATACAACTCGTGTTCTCGTTCTTTATATTTGATGCGATTCTCCTTAATGAGCAACAATTCCCCGTTGATTTTTTCCCTTGTACCAAGTAAATCGAAACACCAAAGTTTTATTGATAATTTTTATTAATTTTGTTTAAAGTGAGCCCCTACTGTAGTTTTCGGACTACAATCAAACTCCTTCAATAAATCTTTCCTTCTTATTTATCAGTTAGTTTATTAATTGTAGAAAGCCCAACTTTATTCTCAATTGTTCATTAACAATTGATTGTATCGAGCCACCACTGTAGCGCTGGACAACAATGATTCTCCGTTTTATTCAACAGTTGCTCATATTCATAATATTCGCCACGATATGCCGTCACTCTTTATTCAATTATGCAAAATAACCGCGGTTGATTGTATCGAGCCACCACTGTAGCAATGACGACGCACGAATATTGATTTAATAAACACTTGCTCGTATTTATCTTTTCCCTTGCTACGAAATACCGACACAGCAATTTAATTTTTTCTCAACAAGTTGTTGTTGGTTGTACTGAGCCACCACTGTAGATTATGTACAACAATTTTTTCCTTGTAGCGAAACTTTCTTGCATGTACAAAAAACAGCAGAACAAATTCAGGCTGCAACAACAATTTGCCACACGTACAACATTTTAATACCGGCAAACAATTTACACCAACAATAAGTATGATGCTATACAATTTTCAACCGCGCCACAAACAAATCTTTTCCAATATGTCCAAATTTTACAGCAACAATTGTTAAAAATAACGGACTACGAAATTATGTAGAACAGCGAATATAAAAAAATGCGCAGATCGCCTGATTTTTGGACTAACGGGACGATAATGGCGTTCAAATTACAAATCACGCTATTTTTATTTCATAATAACCTTATATTTTGAACCGCGTTCTTAATTATGCCCTTATTACGTCCTATTTTATATTCACAGAGCCACAATTCGTATTTTCTTTTGACGTAGCCACTCACTTTCATTTGACGCCAATTTCTTTCGAGCCACAAATTGCTATGAGCCACAATTGTTGAATCGAAAATTTGTACGTCTTGAACTACACTTTTAAATTTCAGATTACGCACCTGTTTTTCTCCTTTTTCGGTAGAAGGACCAAATGTTTGTTCCGAGGAGTTACCTTTACCGGACCTGCGATTGCGCTGGCGCCAGGTGCTGCCGTTGTGATGGAGCTGCTGCGGCCGGGTATTGGTGGTAGCAGGAATTGCTGCCGGAGTCGTCCCTATTGTTGTTATGCACAATAAAACACGCCCTTTATTTTAAAATAATAGTTGCGCCACTAATGCCCCTTTTATTTACAACAAAAAACGAACAAAAATAAAATTTGCCAATTACGACTCGCGCGGTTGAAAGATGAAAATGTAATAATAATAGAAGATTACCGCGAAGAAGCATCTAACAAACCCATGCCACTCGCCCAAAGTCGACGGCGTCCACTATTTTGCCAAGTGGCCGGCGCATGGTAATGAACACTGCCCTTCCAATTAGCATTAGGGCTGTTCACGAAAACAATATTGTAACTGGTTAACCGGTATTACTCGATTCTGGTTTCAATACTCTAGTACGTAGGCTTGGCAATTTTACAGAGGAAACTAACGACAAGAAAATTATAAAAGTAAAGCACTAAAATCAGAAAAATTCAACAAATCTTGAAAGAAAAAATGTATATCTTCAAACAATATTCGAATTTTGGTAACGGGAAACATAAGCACTGCGACAAAAATTCAAAAATCAGGTAAAAATACATTAGCGTGCAATTTAAACATTTTTAAACACAACTAGCGTTGCCAATTCCCGAGTCATATTAAATCCAGAAGCGTCTAAATACGGTGGGCGGCTATCTGGTGAGAGGCTGTACCCGTACTATCACAGTAGTGGTTCTATTTGGGACTAACCCCACAATCCGGGGAGTCATGCTTACCATGCATACGGGTAGTTTAAAGTTGGGGATATTTGCTGTCTGGACGACTGAGTGAGGAATAGGCCTTTTGGTTAAGTTCCGACATCAAATCCACTATACTCGTGGGAATAACCTGGAAATTAAAGTTACAGAAAAACAACAACACCAAGAGCAGAAGGAGGGTAGAGCCCTTGGCCTAGAATTGGATGATACCCCTTCCAGACCAAGTTGGAAGCGCCCACTAATATGTACAAACTTGAAGCGCATCCTGATGTCAGGCAAGGCAGTGTTAGTTCCTTGGGGAATATAGGAGGCAAATCTGCACCGAATGTAATGACGTCCTTATGCAATCCAGTTCTGTCTGATAAACACGTAAAGTCGTGTGTAAAAAGCACCAGTTGCCGCCAATGCAAATTAGAATTTTACGACCGTCAAAAAGCTCTTAGTTTTATCAACAGATGTGATGATGTAGACTAGGAGAAACTCACTGTTAGAAGAGAGCTCGACTGCTACAGACAGTCAAGATATTACAGCGGCTTTAACATCCGAACAAGCGGAGAAAATTCTTCGTTTAACCGATGAGCTCCAACAGTCTAAGAGTATTAAGGTGATCCGTTGTAACTCCGGTCAAAGATCCTTTAGTGAGGTTGTAAAGGACGACAGGGTAATGGGGGTTATCGACAACGGAGAGGAAGACGGAATTATCGTAAAGAATCAAATAAAATATGTTCTGCACAAATTGACCTCAATATATTTTGAGATCCGGTAGTCGATGCAGGCGGAATGAAGACGGGCCCCAGGAAATTACACCCCAATTGCAAAATGAAAATCGGCCCCTAACCAATACACAGGTTACAAATTTAGGGGTGCTACTTCGTACATTTTCGCTTATCAATGTGGACCCCAATGAAAGTGGACCCCAATTATTTGCAATTTAATATTATTTTGGGGTCCTCTTGCGCTTATTGGGGCCTTAGTTTTAAACAGTTTAAAACAAAAAAATTAAATTTTTTGGGGCCCTTCATCATTGCTTGGGAGGCTATTTGATTTTGAAATTTGGGGCCCACCTTCATAATGAATTCAAACCCTAAATTTGGGGTCCATTTTTGTTTTGCAATTGGGATGTTATGTCCTAGGGCCCGTCTTCCAATAGGTGGGTTTCAGGCCACATGCCTGGAACCAAGCCAATGAACCCAAAGTGGATGCTATAGTAAACTTATAACAGAAATTAGAAAATCAGTCGATTGAAATCCGTAGACTAGCCATATTAACCTCACGTTGCATATCAAGAGTAAACGGTTTGTGAAACCTTAAACAGTATCCGTAAGAGCTCCTTAGGTATCCCATTGTCGTGTTGCCTAACCCCACAATTTTTCTTAGTCTTGAGGCCTCTGATGTATGGTCTGTTTATTTACAGAAGAGCATACATGAGTGCCTTAGCCTGTATACATTTTCCATGCGCATCCTCCGTTGCAAATTGGCGTCTATAACCTTTTGCCTAGTGCTAGTGACAAAGTGGGATCGATGCCTCTTGTTTTGGAATATCTAATTGTTATTAATGTAGATGACATCAGTACATACATCTGTTAAGATATCACTCAATTTAAAATGTAATATTTGGTTTGCTACGTCACTGGCGTTTTGTAACAACTACTAACTGTTATACCACAAGCCGTCTTGTGTAATATCATTACAACAACAGCGCTAGTAATAACTATCGTACGATTTTCTACCTGCTATGGGTCTTCGCATGTTGTTGTTATGATCCGTACGTATGTTATGACTTACTCAAAATCGAAAAATCACTTCTGCTTTGGTCACTGAATTGTCAGCATCACAAAATAAAACAAATACATTTATCGGAAAATACAGTCCGCTCTTTTTATTTGCACATTGGATTATAAATTAACTTTATAAGTCCAATTCAACACCATAAAATTTTGGTCCTTCTTCGCCAACGGATACCTTTAGTTTTTAAAGAATTATCGTATGCGCTGAATATTTTTGGAAAATGCCGACAATCAAAAGTTTGAAGGCAAAGCGAAACAGACTTCGATCCGGTATTACACGCAGTCATGCCTATTGTAACACCATCGATGAAAATACTAGCTTGGAGGACTTGGAGACTCGTTTGGAGACCGTAAAATCCTACTGAGAACAGTATGTAGAGGTTGAGGATGCGTTGTGTGAATTGGAGCAAGATCAGTCAAATAATACAGAAGTCGAAGTCGGAGAATCAATCGAAGTATATGAGGCTAAGTATTTGTATATATATTCATGTCTTTTGAAAGCTATACGTGTGGTAAAAGAACCGTCAGACAGCACACAGAATACTTTGGAGAAACTTGCTGGGCAGCAGAAGAATTTTCTGACTCAATTGGGCAGCATTGTTCCGAAGGAAAATGATGTTGCATTGCCTAAAATTCTTATTCCAAAATTCGGCGGTGAGTACAGCAAATGGGTTACATTTCGAGATTTATTCCTTGGTTCAGTAGACAGAAAAGCAAATTTGTCAAAAACGCAAAAGTTCTATTATTTGATTTCCTTCCTGGATGGCGAGGCTGCAGATCTTATCAAAAACATTCCAATATCTGAAGACCACTACTTGGAGGCTTGGGACAAATTGGAGGGCAGATTTGATAGACCTCATTTATGTGCGTATTCGTATATAAAATCGTTTCTAAAGTTACCATCGATGTCCACAACAAGTTCTAAGGCTCTTCGTAAGATTATTGATGGTGCTGATGAGTGTCTCAGAGGTCTAAAAGCGACAGGTATGGATAACAGAGATCCGTGGCTGATATATTTATTACTTTCAAAACTTGATTCCGGAACTAGACTGCAATGGTCAGAAGAGGTAGGATCTAATTCGGATGTCCCTATTTACAAGTTTTTAGAGTTTCTGGAAAGAATATACACATACAACGAGTCAAATGAAATGTTGGGTTCATCCCCAGCTGGTAAGATATCTTCTGTCCGATCAAATGTTTCTCGCACTTCAACGGTGCCCTGCGCTAAATGCAAACAACAACATTACGTATTTCAGTGCCCTGATTTCAAAAATCTTAACATTGAAGATAGACGCAAATTTATTAAGGAAAATGCTATATGTTTTAATTGTCTGAAAACTGGCCATAACGCATCTAATTGCAGTTCAAAATTTCGTTGTCGAACCTGCAGCAGTCGCCACCATACATTAGTTCACTTCCTGCCTCAAAACTCGTCGAACTCTACAAGTGAACAAGAAGCATCCAACACTTCCAATCGGTACCTTGGGAAACCAAATCGCAACTTTCTTAAGTCCAACATGTCACTCGGAAAAATAGTGGAATCGAATTCTACTCTTCGGGATGCATCAGTTTCTCAAAATCAGTCGCAAAGGCAATGTGAACTCCCAGGAACAACGCATGACTGCACTAATGGGGGTACAATTCATCCAAGGCTTCATCCTCGCTCAACTGCAACTACAGTACTGAGTAATCATATTGTTTCAACTCATCCATCGCAAGTAGTATTACCTACAGCTATCGTTCGTGTGAAAAATCAATTTGGAATTTTTGTCAAGATTCGTACACTTATTGATTCAGGTTCTCAAGTGTCATTTGTTACGGAAACATGTGTCCAGTTGTTGGGACTTAAGAGAACAAATGCTCGATTGTCAATTGAAGGGATTGCTTCTTCAAATGCAGGAGTAACAAAAGGACAAGTCAAAGTCAACGTCTACTCGTCATTCAACTTGGATATGGTTTCTGTAAATGCCTATATACTTAATCAAATCACTGCCGATATACCAAACTACAACTTTTTGGAAACCAACAAAACATTAGTCTCGGAGCTTCATTTAGCCGATCAAAATTTCAATGTAGTAGGCCCAGTCGATCTTCTATTAGGAGCCGATGTCGTCTGGTCCATTCTCAAGGATGGTAAGATAATTCTAAACCCTCCAGGATTATCTGCCATTAATTCAATATTTGGTTGGATAATTTCTGGACAATTTAATACACCGGTTGGAAACACAACATTAAAATCGTACACGGTGTCTGCAAATATTGACGAAATGCTTCAAAAATTTTGGGAGATTGAACAATATCCTGGTGAAAAACGTATTGCACCTTCAGAGAACGATGATCCTGCTGAAATTCATTTCCGCTCAACATATTCCAAGGCATTAGACGGAAAGTATATTGTTGAGCTACCTTTTAAATCAGCAACTCCCAAGTTTGAAAATACTTTATCAGGAGCTATTTCTAGATTACGTGCCATGGAAAATCGTATTAATAAAAATAGTGAATTGAAAACACTCTATAGAAAATTCATGACAGATTACGAATTGCTGGGGCATATGGAAAGGATTCCAGATGACGAAATTGACAAACAACCACAATACTATCTCCCACACCACTGTGTACTGAAGCCGGACAGCAGCACTACCAAATTGAGGGTGGTGTTTGATGGATCCTTCAAGGATTCATCAGGCCATACATTGAACGATACTCTCTTAATTGGACCATCTATACAGAGAGATCTGTTTGGCGTATCAATTCGGTTTCGTAAATATTCGTATGTTTTTACAGCTGATATAATGAAAATGTTTCGACAAATTTGGGTGTCAAAGAAAGATCAAGACTACCAACGTGTGGTTTGGAGAAGTGATCCTAACTGTCCGATTCAACATTACCGTTTATGTACAGTGACGTATGGAACATCATGTGCACCGTTCTTGTCTGTACGTGTACTTCAACAACTAGCTATTGATAATGAAACGAAATTTCCAATTGCAGCGTCGATTATACTGAACAACATTTATGTGGATGACGTTATGACTGGTGCAGAGTCACAACAAGATCTTCAGCATGCAAAGGAAGAGTTAATTTCACTATTAGAATCAGGCGGTTTCATGCTTAGGAAGTGGAGTTCTAATTCGAGTCAATTTCTACAGAAAATTCCAATGGAATATTTGGAATCTGGTAGAATCGATAGTGATTCTTTCTTAGATTCACATATTAAGCTACTTGGACTTTATTGGAATCCCATATCTGACACCTACTCATTTCGTGTGAATATTAAATCATATTCTGATTCCATAACAAAGCGCAAGATCCTCTCTGATACTGCCAGTATTTTTGATATTTTTGGATTTTTGGCTCCATCAACCATTCTAATGAAAATATTGTTGCAAAGATTATGGTTATTGAAGATTTCTTGGGATGATCCAATACCATACCAAATAGCTCAAGAATGGACTCGACTAAAAGATTCAATTAATCAATTTGAAAATGTTTCTATTCCTCGACATCTTCATATACTTTCAGATTTTGAAATACACGGCTTCTGTGATGCATCTACCCTTGCATATGCTGCAGTCATATACTGCGTTTCTCGACAAAATGGAAGTATTAACATAATAGCAGCAAAAACGAAGGTTGCACCCATTAAGGCACTATCAATTCCGAGAATGGAATTGTGTGCTGCAACACTATTATGCCGATTGTATAACTCCATAAAGACTTCGCTCAACATCGTTACTACCAAGCTATACGCCTGGACCGATTCAGAAATTGTATTGCACTGGCTTTCATCGCCGCCGCGAACCTGGAAAATTTTTGTTTCCCATCGCACTGAAGAAATTTTGTCAATTATACCTCGAAAATTTTGGAATTATGTCAACACAAAGGATAATCCCGCCGATTGTGCCTCGAGAGGTCTGTATCCTCTAGAGCTATTAAGCCATGATTTGTGGTGGAATGGACCACAGTGGTTAAGATTTACAGAATTAGAATGGCCAAAAAGCAAATTCAAAATCAACGAAGACATTGAGGAAGTGACAACGGAAAAGCGGAAAATTGCATTAATTGCAGTAGCAGATGAGGTCCCTATTCTTCTGAAACTTGCTGAAAAAACGTCTCATTGGTACCGACTTCTACGAATAATAGCGTATATTCTAAGGTTCGTTAATCGAACTACCAACGTGAACTTTATTTCTTATCAGGAAATAATTAGAGCTCGAACAAAACTATTAGTTTGTCTACAAAGGTCATCATTCTCAGATACTATAAGGTGCCTTCAAGAAAATCGAAATTTCCCTAAAAATACAAACCTTTTGAAACTCTCGCCATTTTTGGATAATGAAGGACTTCTGCGTGTAGGAGGACGAATTCAAGAATCACTCGTTCCTTACAATATCAAGCATCCAATCATAATCCCTAACGGCCGAATAGCTGAGCTTATCGCACAAGATTTGCACATTAAACATCTGCATGTTGGAGCGTCTGAACTCTTTGCAATTTTACGCCAACAATTTTGGATATTTGGAGCTAGAAATTTAGCTCGCTCAATTGTATTCAAATGCAAACGCTGTTTCATGCAGCGACGTCACACTTCACAACAGTTGATGGCAAATCTTCCAGTAGAACGAGTTCAACAATATAGACCATTTTTCAATACTGGATGTGATTTTGCAGGTCCCCTACCAGTTAAAATGACAAATTGCAAACGCCCAAGAGTTTGTAAAGCTTTTATATCTCTGTTTATATGTCTATCGACCAAGGCAATTCACTTGGAGCTAGTGAGTGACCTCAGCTCAGAGTCATTTATTGCTGCATTTAAAAGGTTCACATCACGGCGTGGTAAATGCTGTAATTTATACAGCGACAATGGAACAAATTTTCATGGAGCGCATCGCTTATTAACGGAAATGCATAAAATGTTGCTAGACGAAACTACAAACTCCGATATTTTATCATCGCTAGTAAATGACGGAACAACGTGTCATTTTATACCTCCATCTTCTCCACACTTTGGTGGCATTTGGGAATCAAATGTTAAATCAGTAAAACTTCACCTAAAGAGAGTGGTAGGCACAACGCTGCTTACATGTGAAGAAATGTACACAGTGCTCACACAAATTGAAGCCATATTAAATAGTAGACCGTTGTGTTCGATATCGGACCTGGATTTGAATCCGCTAACCCCTTCTCATTTCATTATAGGTGAACCTCTTACATCAGTTCCAGAACCAAATTATCTCTCCTCACCTTTACCTAGATTAAAGCATTGGAAGTTACTACAACAGATGGTACAAGGGTTTTGGAAACGATGGTCTTCTGAATATATCACATCATTTCAACAACGTCCGAAATGGCAGTGCCAACAAAGGAATTACGAGGTTGGTGATATTGTCGTAATAAAGGAGCCAAATCTGCCTCAAACTAAATGGTTACTTGGTAGAATCATACAAGTTCATCCAGGCAATGACAACAAGGTTCGGGTTGTAACAATCAAGACAGAGAAAACTACTTATACACGTCCAATCACTAAAATTGCTTTACTCCCATCTAACTGAAACTTTGTTTCAGGGGCGGCAGTATGTTTTGGAATATCTAATTGTTATTAATGTAGATGACATCAGTACATACATCTGTTAAGATATCACTCAATTTAAAATGTAATATTTGGTTTGCTACGTCACTGGCGTTTTGTAACAACTACTAACTGTTATACCACAAGCCGTCTTGTGTAATATCATTACAACAACAGCGCTAGTAATAACTATCGTACGATTTTCTACCTGCTATGGGTCTTCGCATGTTGTTGTTATGATCCGTACGTATGTTATGACTTACTCAAAATCGAAAAATCACTTCTGCTTTGGTCACTGAATTGTCAGCATCACAAAATAAAACAAATACATTTATCGGAAAATACAGTCCTCTCTTTTTATTTGCACATTGGATTATAAATTAACTTTATAAGTCCAATTCAACACCACCTCTATTACAGGACCTGTACCCAGTATATACTCAATTAGTCGGATTGCTTTATACTAATCGCAAGTTAATTAAAGGGTATATATTTATATGGTTTCCAGTGGTGAGAACATGTAAACCCTCACATTGTTTACCAATATGGCAACACTTGTACGAAGTACCTAAACAACAATGGATAACAATTTAAAGGGAATTACAAAAATTAAGAAATAACTGGATTAACGATCTCTTTTTGACAATGAGTAACGCTATTGTCTGGTCGATTTTGTGGTCGCAATACGTGCATTTATTGCTTCTTTTTGTTTCTAGAAACAACTGTCAAACATATTTACCTAAAAATATTCTCGATAGAACTGTCAGAAAACTTAAAAGTATTTCCTTGAAAAGATTAAATAACTGATGATTTTCAATAGTTTAGGTGGCCAAAATACAGGTTTTTCCAACATTCCCGGAGGCGAGGCCGAAACAAACATACCGAAATTTTAGCAACATTGTCCAAAAATAGAACAAACACTTTGTCGGGCATAGGGCCAACAGAGTCTAATATACGTGTTCACCAAGCGCGTCCTAAGAAAAGGCAAGCGCGACAACTGGGTTTGAATTTACCCACGCATGTGTAACCCATGCACATAAAAGTGGGGAATGATTGATTACCCATCATGATGGGAAATAACTCACTCTATATGGGTAATATGTTAGCGGTCTTTATACGTTACCCATGGCGATGAATAATGGGTTACCCAGGGTAACGCACATCCATTTTTTATTGGGGTTTTGATCAGGTAAACATTTGTTATTTAAAAAGCCGCCAAAATAAGAAATATAATAATTAGCATTAAACAAGTGATAGTTTTAATACGGCTTCAAACTTAAAAAAGCGCTTAAACTAAACATCGTTGAAAAAAATGGCTAATATCTCTATATATTGGAAAAGCTATTGGAAGCCTCGTTTTTTTAAGTTTGGTGCCCCATTAAAGACATCGCTTATTTAAATCATCGGGGGCATTCGGGGTCAAAGATAACGTGGTTTGGTGTTCGGTTTCCGAGTTATAGACATGTTTGGTTATAGTTATTCTATTATTTTTGCGACTCCTTTGAAACACTCATACGCAGAAGTTGAACTAATGTGTTCGTAACCCACACGCTGAAAACATAATGGTTTTTTGTTGTTTGGGTGCAAATATAATCTGTTGTAGCTTATCGCAAATATATAATACTTGTTCCCAAACACATTGTGTTTACTATTCAATACAACATGTTTGGGACACAATGATTAAAAGGTTATATTATTTGTATTTGTGACCCAAATCTGGTTATGTGTGTTGAAAACAAACACCGATACAGTAGGTCTTCAATTCACGATAACAATGCTTGCAAACATGTACATGGTTCCTGCAATATGTTACAGGGGCCGTTATTTTTCAGCGTGCATATAAACCCTCAAAAATTGGTAATTTTCAGGTTGCAAGCTCCGTTTCTCAGATATGGAGCGTAATAGATTTCGAAATTGTCTTTTTGTGTAATTAAGCCTTAAAGTAAAAAGCGTCAAAACTTAAAAAAAAATCGCGTTGTTTTTGTAAATGTCTGAAAAATTTCTAGCAATGGAGTTGATCGAGCATTTCCTTTTATCCCATTCTCATTACCTCCTATCATATGGTTAATTGGCGTTATCGAGGACATCAGATGTCGCACCAGAAAACTAAAGACATCATTGAATTCGTGGAAAGAATACTTTTAATTTGAGTACCCACATTTGCCTGTTACAGTTGTTTGGACTCTGTGGGTCCCACCGTTTAATTTGTTTTGTTTTGATCTCGTCCAGCGACCGATCAAGCCATACAAGTAATAGATCAGGGGATTTGCTGAGGCAATGAATCTCAAGTCAGCATCCTACTCTAGCAAGACAGTCCGCATTAACATTCCCTGTGACATAACTATGTCCCGGAACCAAACATAGTCTTAGCTTGCCGGGCACTACACTGTTCAAAATACGATAGCAATCTCTAGCTAATTTGGATTTATACGTATGTACATGTGTGTGACCATATCGCACTGAGGGCTGGCAGATGACGAATTAGCCCATGGATACAAGCACGAGTTCATTCTATCAGTCGCAGCTCGCATAATCGCCACGATTTTCGCTTCGACGACACTGCAGTTCGCTCCCAATCTCATCGAAAGCCCGAGTTGAAGGTCCTCACTAAAGATCCCCGCTCCTGTGTCCGATTCCAGATGACCATAGAGTTAGGAATTGAATTCGTGGAAAGAATACCTTTAATTGGAGTACCCACATTTGCCTGTTACAGTTGGTTGGCCTGTTGGTCCCATGGGTCCAACCGCTTATTTTGTTTTGAATTTAACGTGTTCTTATATTTTAGTTTTTTTATAATTCTTGCGTGGCCATACTTTGGTCATCTCTCTGACATTACTTTGAAGTAAGAGCCGCCTAAAATTTTTAAAAATGTAGTAATTAGCCACGGCTGCTCTATTTGGGCAATAAACCCGCCGTATCCTGACCACAGCTGGATTCAAAGATAGGACAGGCCTCGAAGGGGTAGAACTTGGCGTTATAACTAGAATACCTGCAGCACGTGTTCGGTCAATATTGTTATGACAAAAAAATTTCTCTGGCAACTCGCTGAACAAGGAGAATAATGTAGATGAATATATTTCTTATAGATTTTAACATATTTCTCAGGGAAATAGTTACTCTATAAATCACCATCTTCAATCCGTTTAAGTTTCTCGGGCCAGATATGATATCATCACTTCAAGCTGTAGCTCCTATTCTGATTTCCTGTGTGATAAGGTTATGCATCGTGTGTATAGCCTATTGATATACTCCTAAACGTTGGAGGGAGACAATAGTGATGTTCACTCCGAAAACGAAAAGCTCCAAAAGACTAGACCTATAAGCTTACCATAGATCTTGATGAAGGCTTTGGAACGGCTGATAGGTGAACCTTTAAGGGTCCGTATTGATATAGAATTACAATCTGGTGCACAGAATTCGCACTGGAAGGGAAAATTTAGGGAAGCAACGCTATAGTATCTAGTGGGACCCAAAGAAGCCATTGACTGCTAAAGAGTATACTATGATAGTCATTCTTGACATTGGGGGTGCGTTCGATTATGCCAAATTCAGTTCGGTATAATTGACAATATCGGCCTTTGGGGTGGATGTAGATCTTATCGCAATAGTGCATGAAATACTCGCCAGGATATGAGTTACAGCCGAGTTGGGTACCTCGACCTCAATCAGGAAGACCTAACGGCTGGATCTTATCTCCATTTCTGTTAAGTCATTGCGTATGCGGTAGAGATGGTGACGTCGGTAAGACAGATGAATACTCAATGAAACATCCTCCACTGTAACCTACGGGAATTGGCAGGGGAAAATGGCTTAGGCATAAATCAAGCTAAGACCCAGCTGGTCTTTTTACGCAATTACATCACCACCTTGGAAATTATAACTTTGAACGGAGCAGAAATTATCGACAGCAAACCCAGTTCCAAACCCCACATTGTTCACAGGGCATTAACGGGAACGATAGCCCTATACACCTGCAAGAGTGGTATTATTAGCAAATAAGAACTCTCCTTACGGATGGTTCCCCGGATCTATACGGCGGTAAGTGCTTGAAAACCCCACCTATTGTGCACTGCTGAGTAGGGTTCATAGAATGGCGTGGATGTGCCTCATTGGTGATCTGCGCTCCACTCCCACTGACGCAGTGTACGTAACGAAATATTTGCTGCCTGGGGACATTATGGGAAAGCAAGGCGCTTCTAACTCTGTCACCAGGTTAAGGAAGCAAATCATTAGATGATTGTTTTGCCTGCCGGTATTCATGGCGGACTCCGTGAAAATTCCTTCAAATCCTCCTTGGCCACATTGCGCAAAGAGGCCCAGGTCCTATGCACGAAATCATTCAAAGCATCGGTGACGCCTTCGGTGGAGGGCTGGACATTAACAGAGAAGGTGCTCAAAGGTCTCCACCTCCTCTCCATCCTCACAAGAATTGCAGTAATCAACTCAGTTCACAATCCAGTTGCGAGTGAAGCATCCAGCATTATAGTGAGCAGTGATAACCCCAATGAGATGCGCAAGTTAGCCTTCCCCAGTCATAGAAGCAACTTATTACTCTTCGAGGAGTCCATTGCCCCCCATATATCCCTTGAAATCATGCAATCTACTCTGACCAGCCAGGCTGCGTTAATCTTGTCCAGCGACCACCGAACGATCAAGTCAAATCAGCAGAAGTGCATCCTGTTCTAGAAAGACACTCTGCTTCAACATTCCCCATGAGATCACTATGTCCCGGAACCCAGCAGGGTCTTAGCTTGCCGGGCACTACCCTGTTTAATATCCGCTTGCAATCCATAATCAACTCCAAATCATTCTAAACGATTTCCCTCGCATTTTGAACTTTTAACCTTTCATGGACCTTCTACAGCTTTTTCCCAAACACATTATTTTTAATAAAATTCTCAACATTTCTAAATATTTTTGCCGTTATTGGAAGTTGGCCCATTTTTACCAATTTCTCCTTCGTTTTACCCACAGACACTAGCTTGCATTTTGAAGTATAACTCTTTTTCGCCAATTTATACCCCTTTATAACCACACAGCCTTGTTATTATATCCCCAATCATTTTCCAAACCAAATTTTGGTCTGCCTTTAGTAGCCTTATTTACACTTCTATTCCAATTATTCGTCGACCTCTAGACCCAATCATTCGAAACTACTGATCTCATTATTTGTAGTTTTTCACCACATATACAATTTACTTTATATGGGTTTCCCATTGTTCCATCCGATTTGTTCGATCTCTATAATTCTGTCTTTTCTGATAAACGTTTATTTTCTACACCTTCCACAACATTCCAATCGATTCCAGTTGCCTCTAATGTATGTTGTATGTCCAAATTTGAAAGAATTCCGCTCGCGAGTCGAAAAATGCGGCTCCTCTTCATTATAAACCTCTCACTCCCAGTAAAATAAACATTAAACTCCGAAACGAATTTTTATTTTTACAGTGTTTTATTTAACTTGCTTTGTTGTCTGTCTGTATTGTTCAAATCTAGTAACTCATTTTTAACACAGTTGCAGTTGACCAATCGAACTAAAATTTTGCACACTTGTCAGATTTGGATGACAATACATGAATATAAAAAAATAAAATAAAAACATTAAAAATTTATTTACTAAAAAATTAAAAATAAAAAAAATAATTAAAAAAATTTAAGTTACAGTGTTTTATTTATAAATGCACTAAAAACTAGAAAATAATTTTTCTCTGAGCCTCAATAAGTATATTCTTCTTCATGATGGGGTTGTACAATGGTCCGCCTACTTTGCACTTCAACAACAATGGTCTAGATCAGAGGCCGGCGCTAATAGCTCCCGGCAGCCACTCACACATACAGCTTTTCACACGCACACAACACGAATGGCAACAAAGCTATCAACTACCCTGCAGTATTGGTAATCGACTCTACGCTGATGAGTTCATCGACTACCACAAACCTTTCGTCGACTACTCGCTAAACTACCAGCAATGCTTTTGAGCGGCGAATTTAACAAGGCGATGTCCGCTTTGGTAATGCCTTACTGTTCGTCGATTACTTCATCGGTAACATTTCGTCGACGCATTTATCGGTAACATTTCGTCGACGCATTTATCGGTAACATTTCGTCGACAGGTTAAGAAAAACAATAGAAAATCTCTAGAGACACTACCTTACAGATTAGCACTGAGTACCAATGTAATCGGCGATGTAGTCAATGAAAAATCAATGGCGATGTAGTCGACGAAATGTTGCCAGCCACTACTTGTGAAACTGCAGGGTAACAGCATAATAAATAAAAGTAAACACACATGTTTCATTCAGTAACATGGTAGCTTTCAACCAAGCTGGTCGACGTAGCTATATACATATCTACATATATAAAATTTTAATTTACAATGTGGAAAGTTGAATGGGAACATTAATTTTTATTTTCCACCAATATAATTAATGAATTTACTAATAATGTATGTACAAAAATATAAATGTATGTACAAAAATACAAATGAATGTACAATGTAAATGTATGTAGGAAATTATTTTTTCTTAAATTAAGACAACTTAGTTGCTAATGTTTTGGCCACCACTGTATGTAGCACCAAATTTATCCCAGTGCGCTCAAAATACGCTCGCAAATACACACACACATTTTTACTGCCTCTCTTTGTGCCGACCTATGATCTAAACAAAAGCCACCAAAAATGAAACATCCCCAAAAACATCGATGTTGGAATGTTTTCAAAACATCGATGTCGATGTCGCAGCCCTAATCTAGACCATTGTTGTTGAAGTGCTAAGTAGGCGGACCATTGTACAACCCCATCATGAAGAAGAATATACTTATTGAGGCTAAGAGAAAAATTATTTTCTAGTTTTTAGTGCATTTATAAATAAAACACTGTAACTTAATTTTTTTTAATTATTTTTTTATTTATATTTGTCTCGCTCGGGAGAGATTCAAGAAACAACAAATTTAAAAATTATATTCGCTCGAGATTTACATTTTTTTAAAAGTCGGGGTGAGAGTTTTATATTGAGGAGGGCTGAATTTTTCGGCTCGCAAGCGGAATTTTTACTCAGTCTGTTTATAACGAATCGCAAAATTTGTTCTTTATTTCTACCTAACAATATTCATACATTTTTATATACATACCTGGGTGTGTTGGCTGTAAGCAAATGAGTAATAAATTATTTATTTGATAGAAAAGAATGTTTTACGACGCTACGCAAAATTTCAACTACGACACATGTAACTCCAAATATATCTGTTTGAAAATGGAAACACTCCCGTGTATGTGGGTGCAGACACAAATGTTAAACTTTGGTTGTGTTGTACTTATATTTTTGAGGATTCATGCTTTACAACTTCTTTTGCAAATCTTATTTTTGTACCTTTCTAACATCAATAAATCATATTTAGATTTAAAAATAGAAATCAGGTTTGTATTTCTTAAGGATATTTGACACTATTTTATTACACCCCAGATAACCGACATGAAATAATCAGGTTTCGCTTTGTTCCATATTTATACTTCCAAAAATATGCACACGCTCATGAGCACAAAAGCCGGCTAACCGGCTATATACTTACATTATTTTTGGATTCTTACTTGACAGTGGAGTAGAATGTCCAAGAAACCGGCATTTTACAAGTAGTACGTTTTATGTAGCAATTTTTGGGGAATGAATACAATAACACTGTGTGTAATTTTTTAAGTCATGGCAAAATAACCATATACGGACACCACTACGTGATAAAAGACTAAAAAAAAAGACCCGTGTTTCCCAATTTTTCAAAAAGTCATGCACTTTTTTTTTTATGGGCCGCCAAAGATTTGGGGCCTCGGTATCATTTTCGTAAAAATGTGATCATTTCCTCAGGTTCAAATCTTGCAAACCGTTCAGAATTTCGATTTACTCTCTGAGGCAAAGTTGTAGCTCTTGTCATAAAGAACAAAAATTGCGAACATATAAAATCAAAAAAACTTCACCTTCCAGATCAAAATCGCAAAAAACTTAAAAAACTCGATTTTTTTTACCTTTTTTCCCGTGTTCAGGTCCATAGGTCGCAAACCGTTCAAAATTCAAGGAAACAATCAACTACAAAAATTTACCTAAGATCTCAATAAATAAATTTCTAGAACATATAAACTTCCTAGAGATGATTCTTAACACTGTTTAGGTAGCACGGAAAAGTGAAAAATTTGCCGAAAATTTTTTAATTTCATTTTTTTTTTACCTTTTTCTCCTGTTCAGGTCCATAGGTAGCAAAAAATGAAATATGCCTGGCCAGAACCATGTGTTTGTCCAAGGGTTAACACCGTTTAGGTAGCGCTTAGGTATCACGCGATCATGCACCCACAGCAGTAGCACAGGCAATGCAGTAAGCTCAGCACACGCAACAAGGGACGCAGCACACAATATAAAAGCGACACGACGCTCACATCGAGGCATTACACAGCGCGACGTCAACGAGAGCAACGAGAGCAATTTTTGTTCTTTATGACAAGAGCTACAACTTTGCCTCAGAGAGTAAATCGAAATTCTGAACGGGTTGCAAGATATGAGCCTGAGAAAATGATCACATTTTTACGAAAATGATACCGAGGCCCCAAATCTTTGGCGGCCCATAAAAAAAAAGTGGATGACTTTGGGAAAAACTGGGAGACACGGGTCTTTTTTGTTTTAGTCTTTTATCACGTAGTGGTGTCCGTATATGGTTATTTTTTTTCGTGTTGCACTGTGTAATATACGTACTGACTAATGGCTGGCACTAAATGCGATCGCAGGAAAGATATTCCTCTTATAGCTTATTCACATTTACCGCGTGTCAGCTGGGATGCCGGCGTTTACCTCTTGAGATCATTTCGAAACCATGGTGTTCACATTGTGCGTTTGTTAACTACTGTGGTTTCATGTGACATTTCTCATTTCTGTTTTGTGTTTTCTGTATTGACTGTAAACAACACAAACGCACATTTGTGAATAAAGAAATATAAAATAATATCAAAAAATTAATGTAATTTTTATAATATTAGAATTTATATCATTGTATGATAAAGCAATGAATGCATTCAAAGATATAAACGATTATATTCATAAAACACATTGCAATAAGTACTTACCACCACAAAGCAAACTAGAAATGTAAACAAACAGATTTGTTTTCCCTCATTTTTCTGATATTTGCTTTGAACCAGCAATGGACATTTTTTCATTTTACTCCTTTTTTTAACTACTATTGGAGTACAACACTGTGCTCTCTCTCATTTTTACTGTGGTTTCAAACAAACTACAGTAAAAAGAGCATAATATTTGGGTTTTTTTTTGTATGGGAATAAGTGCCAATTAAAGTGTGTTTCGCTGAAATCATCGAAAGAGAACGAAACGCCGGCGTTTCAGCTGAAACGCGGTAAATGTGAAAAGGGTATTAGAAACATTCCAACAGGGATGGAAAAAGACGTTGCCATTTTAGCACTAACCAAAATTATTTTGGGAACTTCTTTGGCCTCAGAGTGCTAAAATGGCAATATTTTTTATTTTTATTCAAAATAATTAGTCAAATTTCTTATTTAAAAAAATGGTTGCTCTCTTGTGGCAACGATGGGCATGTTATGTCCATTTTACCACCAGGTCCATTTTTGTATAACAAGCTAAATTGCCGGGTTTTAAATGATACCAATTGCTCTGACCATCAGCAATGCGAGCTGCCGAACGATGCTAACAAATTTATTTCATGTGGCTCCACCAGGACGGCGCTCCGGGAGTCACGTATGATGCCACAGTAGACATTCTGTTCAAGCTATTTGAGGTTTCTCAGACAAAGGCTACGTAAACTGGCCACCGAAATTGCGAGATTTTACCCTATTAGAGATTTTCTTGTGAAGTTTCCGTATGTTATACATAGGTCTATGCCAATGAGCCACAATCAACTGCGCCACAACCCGTGCTAACGCTCAATTTCAGCCTGATATATTCGACAAAGTTGTCGAAAATTTGACTTCTCGGATGAATGCCACCCAGCCAGGCCACAGCGGTTATTTGAACGACGGAATTTTCCACACAAAATGTCATTCGTGGCCGCCGGTGGTGCAATGGTTAGTGTGCGCGCCTCTTGTACATGAGATTGTGATTTCGATCCCTGCTCCGACCACCTTAAATTTCTTTCGTCGGCGGTCACCTCGCACAGTGACGGCAACTTACTTTTATTGACTACATATATTACAACCTCATGAGGTCAGACGTCTTACACAAAATAATTAAACAAACAAATTAAACAAATTTCAACATATTCTTCCAACTGGCTCTATCCTTCGCTTTTTCTCGCCAGTTGGTAACACCAGGGATACGGAGGAATTCTTCTGCCTGGTCTTTCCAGCGGTGTCTTGGTCGTCCTCTTTTCCTGCTTCCATCGGGTAAGTTATCAAAAACCTTTCACGCTGGCTCATCTTCATCCATTCTGATAACATGGCCTAACCAACGCAATTGGCCCACTTTGATTCGTCTAGCTATGTCCACGTCAGAACAAAGATTATATAGCTTTGCGTTCCAGCGACGTCGGTACTTGCCGTTTTCTCTGACAGGACCATATATTTTATGGAGAATATCTCTCGAAAACTCCCATGTGTTTTTCATCCGCTTGCGATATGACCCAAGTTTGGGAGCCAGATGTCAACGTAGGTAAAATCAGAGTCCGATATAGCTGGACTTTTGTCCGTCGAGAGAATACTTTGTTCCTAAATACCTTGCTGAGCCCAAAATAACATCCATTTACAATCACAATTCTCCTATCTATCTCCAGGCTGAGGTTGTTGTCCTGGTTGACGGCGGATCCAAGGTAGACAAATTCATCTGCCACTTCAAAATTAAATCTGTTGTCAACTTTCAACTGCGGACCAAGTCGAGAGATTTCTCTAGTCGTTGACACCATCAATTTTGTCTTGCCCTCATTAACAGCAAGACCCACCTTCGCTGATTCCTTTTCGATTCTTGAAAATACTGCAGTAACCTCTCGCAAATTTCGCCCAATGATGTCTATGTCGTCAGCATAAGCCAGTAACATATGACTTTTCGTGTTAATGGTCTTGTTCATATTTACTGCAGCCTTTCTCATTATTATCACCATTAAGATGTCGAAGAGATTGCATGAAAGTGTGTCGCCTTGTCTAAGTCCTCGCTTGGTACAGAATGGTTCAATAAGGTCTTTCCCCACTTTCACTGCTGATTTGATGTTGGTCAGCGTCATTCTACAGAGGCGAATCAGTTTTGCCGGAATACCAAGTTCAGACATATCTTAGTACAGTTTTCCCCGTATGGGGCTATCGAAAGCAGGTTTTGTAATCGACAAAAAGGTGGTACGTATCGATTTGCTTTTCGTGGGTCTTTTCCAGGATTTGGCGTAGCGTGAATATTTGGTCAGTTGTGGACTTGCCTGGTCTAAAACCACACTGATAAGGTCCAATGAGGTTTTCAATAATTGGGTTTAGTCTTTCACATAATACGCTCGAAAAGACCTTATACGCGATGAATAAAAGACTGATACCGCGATAGTTGGAACAGACACACGGACGACCCTTTTTGAATACAGCACATAATACACTGAGACTCTAATCGTCGGGCATAGGTTGCCCCAGCCATATACCGCATATCAGTTGATGCGGTGGGCTACGACGGCAACACTATCCAGTATTTAGCCATGAAAAAGCTTCTCAAAATACCCTTTGAAACCGGTGAAAAACTGTAGGTCCCAATCAGTGAGTATAAAAAACTAAAAAGCTCACAGCTCACTGGTTGTGAGAGCTCTCCCAAATTCCTCATGGTATGTAGTGGCAAACCATTTATTTATTTTATTTAATGCTATTCATAGCTCTTTCAAGAAAAAAAAACAAATCCTTTCATTACTAATTGAAATGAGGAGGGTGTTAGGGTGCAACATTTGTTTGTGTATCAAGTTTATCATGGGACTACCATGGAACTTTGGTAGATTAAACTCTACCAAAAAAAATTACGAAAAATTAAAAATTTTGACCCAATCGAACCACACCCTCTGGTAGCTCCTGTACAAATGATTGCGGGTCGTTAGCACTTCATGAGGCTATATCACCCTATTGGATTCCCTGATTTTCACCAAACTATATAGGAAGTATTATTTGGACATCGGTGACCTTTGTCTGATATTTCGGTGGAATTGGACTAAATATTCTAATACCTAATGGGTCTCGGTAAGTAATCACAACAATAACACACTATTAGATTGTAGAATTTTGACCAAACATAGCACGACATAATATTTTATTCTATCTATATGTATAGTAATTTTGGGAGAAGTCGGACAACTGTATTGGGTACCCCCATACAAAGAGTTCTATGGGATTTTAAAATACATTTCACCATAACACCATTCTGGAGCATATGACATTCTTAACACTTTGTAGGGCCTAGTGCTTGTATTACAGTCACCTATGTCCCAAATTTAGGCAGTATCGGACAACTTCTTCTGGTAGCTCCAATACAAAGAGTTCATTCTAAAATTCATCACACTATAATAGGTTTATTTTAACCAAACACAGCCAGATACGATATTTTTGCTATACTAATTTTTGTGCGAAACTTAGGAGAAATCGAACCACGATGTCTGGTACCTCACATACAAGGTTTCAATGGGCATGAAAATTCACCACACTATAAACCCCGTATCTGAGCATGCGACTTGCTCTTTATACAGCATTTTTGATTCTAAGTTTTCCAGTCAAACGGAAAACAAAATTACGTATGGAGCGATTTACGAGCATATAATGTTGGTTATTTCAACTAAAACATGCAATATATTTTTATTAGCTACAAAAATTAAAAGGACCTTTAAATTCACTAGGTAAAGTAAAAAAAATCAGCTGCAATGTAATTCATATTTGATTAAAGAGGTAAATAGTAATTTAAGGCACTTCTTTGAGCACTATTACACTACGAATTTATCCCCGCAAGAAAATTCGTGAATTTTACGTTCGTTATGCAAGAGGTGTAGAGAAGTAAGAGAGGAGGAAAAATGCCATGAAATGCCTTGGCTTTGAATTTCGGGGGATTTGTTTCAATTTCTGTTTCTGTAGTTGGTAACACCAAAATAGGGCGGGATTCTTCTGCCCGGTCTTTTCAGTGTAGTCTCGGTTGTCCGCTTTTCCAGCTTCCATTGGGTACGTTATCGAAAACCTTTCGCGCGGGTTCATCTTCATCAATTCTGATAACATGGCCTAGTCACCGGAACTGGCCTAATTTGATTCGTCTAGCTATGTGCACGTCAGAATATAAAATATATAGCTCTTGGGTCCAGCGACGTCAGTACTCGCCGTTTTCCCTAACAGGGCCATATATTTTACGGAGAATTTTTCTCTCGAATACTCCCACGTGTTTCTCATCCGCTTGCGATATGGCTCAAGTTTCGGAGCCATATGTCAAGACAGGTAAAATGAGAGTCTGGTATAGCTGGACTTTTGTCCGCCGAAAGAGGGCTTTGGTCCTAAACTGCTTGCTGAGCCCAAAATAGCATATACTTGCAAGCACAATTCTCCTATCTATCTCCAGGCTGACGTTGTTGTCCTTGTTCACGGCGGATCCGAGGTAGACAAATTCATCTACCATTTCAAAATTAAATCGGTTGTCAACGTTCAACTGCGGACCAAGTCGAGATTCCCATTCTCGTCCTTGCAGGAGGGCAGACCCTTATTAGGCCCGTTATTCGATCTTCTTAACCTTTGGGAAAAAATTCGGGATTCACCATTCATCCAGCATAAGTCGGGTTTCTTACTCTCTTTCGTTGCCATACGTGCAGCGTCTTTTTCATCAGTTGCAATGCGACATTCTTCTTCGTACCATGGCTTATCCTTCTGGGGTTTTTGATAGCCAAGTTCAGTCCTTGCAGCATTTACAAAAGAATCGGAGATGTGCTTCCACTGCACATCTGGATTTTCGGGAGGGGGTATTCTCCCCTAGCAGGAGGGAGAGCTTCTGGACATAGATATCTCCGGTATTTATAACTTGCCAATATCTTTCCTGTGTTCAGCTTCGTAGGTTTTTCGCCTTGCTCAGTCTTGTGCGAACTTTCGCAGCCACCAGCTAATGATCCTACTCGATATTGGCACCTCGATTCACACGTACATCCATTACACTAGAAGAGTGCCTGCCATCCATTACCCAGTGATCAATCTGGTTCTTGGTCCTCTGATCAGGAGATTTCCAGGTCGCCTTATGAATGTTCTTATGCTGGAATTGAAGTATATCTATCTTATTCCATTATCGGAAGTGGTACCATGCAGACAGAGATTACTGTTGGTTGGTCGAAAAACACATTCCTTTCCCAATTTGTCATTCACATCTCCTATTATAATCTTAATATCGTGGTCAGGCCAGCGTTCGTATACTTCCTCCAGATGCGCATAAAATGATTCTTTGACCTCATCGGCGTTATTCTCTGTCGATGCGTGCACACATATTAATGAGTTGTTAAAATATTTCGCTTCACTGGGTTGAATCTTGAAAGTAGTTATCGCAGTCTCTTGCCAACTATAAATCCGCACCCGAATTCATGCTTTCCCTCATTACAGCTGTAGTAGATGTTTTTTTTCTGGTGCAACTATATCCTCTCCATCGCATTTCCTGGATCGCTGTGATGTCAGCTTTATTTTTCCCGAGGACATCCGCCAGTTGGAAAGTAGCACCCGTCCTGTATAGCGTTCGCACATTCCAGGTACATATCCTGAAATCGTGGTCCTTATAACGTTTGCGATGGTCATCAACAGTTAAGGAGTGTCTTTGTTCATTATTTTTTTCTCTGTGTATTTTCATTGCCTATATAACTGTGCCTGGAGAGAAAGAGGTTTCATGTATGAAAAAGAGATTTTCATGTATGAAAATCTTATTAAGTTTGAAACCTTTATTTATAAAATTATTTTATTTTTGAAATTTGGAAAAAAAAACTTTCAGAAACTTAATTAATTTTTAATTAATTCTTATTCGCCATAAAACCATTTTGAAATTTGAGTAAAAAATGTTTGGAAATATCATTTAGAACTTATTGAATGAAGCACAAAAAAGAACATTTGAAAATAGAACTCATGTTTCTTAATTCGAAAATCATATAATTATTATAAAGCTTTTTAAGAATATTAACAAAAATTGAAAAAAAAACCCGGTTAATCGACGACAAATAACCGGTTTCCAGTTTGTTCCAATATTACAGTTTTTAAAAACCCGGCAGACGGTTAGTGGTAAAGCATCAGTGAAAGCGGTTTCCCCGACTTTTTTGTTTTGGTTTTGGACACTCTAATCTGCATACATGAAAACCTCTTTCACAGTTATATATGATTTGCAAATTGTAATGAGTTTAATTTGAATAAAACTGGTTGGAATACCTAAAAATTCAAATTTTAATACAGTTATGCATGTATGCGATTTAATCACGAATAAGAATAGAAAATGATCAGTAAACAAATAATTGATTTAATATAAAATTGAAAAGAAAAAGGCGAAAACCGGTTTCCCTGTGCCAATTTGAAAAGCCTTAAGTTGCAGAGATGTCGCAAAAAATCCCTCTCTCAAATAATTTTACTAAATAAAATTTTGTATTAAATTTTCATTAAATAAATTTTTCAGTCGGTTTCCTTCAATATTTGTCAATCAACAATTCTTTAAGAAATGTTAAAGTGCGGCTAATTAATGATTTATGCATATTGTAACGTGGCAAAAACTTTTTGTCCGAACATTGACTAAAATTTATAACAACGAATACGATAATATAATCGGCCACCTGCGAATAGTACATTTATACGAATACGTACCTATCCTGTGCAAAAATTATACACCCGTCTGACATTTTCTATTTCAATTGAATGGCAAACGATGGCATGCCGGGTTGCCGGCTCTGGTTTGAGGTAATGCTCGGCTATCACCCTAAGATGAAGTTCATTGCTAAGTTGAGGACAATATACCCAATACTAATAGTTATTTTCAAAACTATACCAAGGCGTTACTCTTCCCGAGAACTGAACATTTGTTATTAAAATGGCTTTCCCCTAGTGGGCACTGCACCATGGTTATTACCACAGCTTTACTCCTTTAGGCTACTGCACCCTGGTTAATACGAAAGCTTTACCCCTCGTGGATACTGCACCATTATTCATATTATACGAAGGCTTCACTCTTAGGGAATACTGCACCTTTGATATTTAGACCTCGGTTTAGACCATATTTTAGACCTTAGGTTTAGACCTCGTGGGTACTGCACCTTTGTTATTAAGAAGACGTTGCTCTTCGTGAGCACTGCATCTTTGGTACTTTGAAGACG
The DNA here is from genome assembly GCA_963931995.1 of Phaonia tiefii. Classification (NCBI taxonomy): domain Eukaryota; kingdom Metazoa; phylum Arthropoda; class Insecta; order Diptera; family Muscidae; genus Phaonia; species Phaonia tiefii. The sequence continues at coordinate 62,898,610 of OZ008370.1, forward strand.
TTGCTCCTCGTGGGCCCAGCTTCTTTGTTATTACGAAGGCTTTACTCTTCGTGAGTATTGCAGCTTGGTTATTACCACGGCTTTGGGGACTGCTCATTTGTTTTCTCTATTTTTACTCTACTAAACCGGCTGCATTACCTCTAGTATTATTGTCTATTACAGCGGAAACTGTCACATGTCGCTATCGAAATGGGACCATACTATCCAGTACAATTATCTGACATCACCGAGTTTGTAAAACACCAACCCACTTGTCGTCGCTTATCTTCACGATCACTGTGCCCGTACTCGACCCCGATCAGCGACGCCACTCACCGACAAACCAAATACCAACTTATCATTCATCGGCCCCGACCCGATAACTTGAATCCGTTTACCGCTGATTCAATCCGCTTACCATAAGGTATCATCAGGTAACTACGAGTACCATCTACCATCACCGCACCTGGATCGCGAATCTATCCATCGGAAATATCTTGAATCGTGTTCGTCAAAATTTAATATATAAACTTTATGAATCAAAGTAAATAAAACGACGACCTTATTATTGGCCTACACTCACAGAAATATTCGGTAAATCACTTAGTGATGATTTATTTTCTTGTATTTTTATAAATGAATTAAAAAGCGAGAAAATAAAGTCATATAAATGGGGTACTTATATAGGTAGAGTAACAAATGTATTTTACTTGCCTCTTCCGAACTTTTTAAAGTCCCGGCCATCAAGCGACACCACACTAATTCTGACGTGTTGTATCGGTTGATCTATGTCCTAAACCGGGTTGTATACATACGATTGCAGGACATCGCACATGACCGAACTTGAAAACCTTCAAAATTTTTGATATCTGTTTAAATAATTTCTGCAAAACAAGATGTTTTAATACAAACTATATTTTACTTACCTTTCTTAATAACCACAAAAAAATTCTCAGTTTCTTTAGTTATTTTTAAAATAATATTTGATTATAGAATTTTAAACTTCAGATGTTAAATACATAGAATTATGGTGTGGTAATCGAATTGAAAACGAATTCGGTTGTAAAGGGTTATCCATTTTGCGGTTTCAAAAGTAAACGTAAATAAAAGCCATATAAAATATTTTTTTTCATGATATTTCTTTTTATTATAAAGTTTGAACGTTAACATTATGTGTGAAACACTACATCATTTAAATAACCACCACGCGGAGTGTTGCAAGCACTGATTCTTTTGAGGTAATTTTCGACAAGTTTTTGACACATATTGGGCGGTATCTCAGCCATAACTTGACGAATGTTGGTTCTTAAGTGCTCAAGAGTTAAAGGTTTATCTGCATAAACACGGTCTTTCGCGTAGCCCCACAGAAAAAAATTTTAGGTATGTGGCTGTGCCAGAATCACCATTTTTGCAGTAGGTTTTAATAATTTGTATGCGTTGTGTGATAGTTAAGCGATCCATTTCCGTCAATGTCAGACTTTCAACCGAAAAGGAAAAAAAATTGGTTTAACAACTTAGTTTGACAATTGTCGAATTCCAGCCCTATACTTTTGAAACCGCGAAATGGATAACCCTTTACTTACAGAATTCATAAGAAACTCGGTTACAGCAACCGAATTGACGCCAAATTCGGTCTTTGCAACTGAATTAAGGCTAGATTCGGTTATTGTGACCGTATTGATACCAAATTCGGTAGTTACAACCGAATTGATGTAAAATTCGGTTACTACAACCGAATTGAAGACAGATTCGGTTACTCCAATCGAATAAGGTACCAATTTCGATTGTTGTATCCGAATTAATTTCAAATTCGGTTGTTCCAAACGAAATTTTAGAAAATTTAGTTGACTGAACGAATATAATTGAAGATTCAGTTGTCACAACCGAATCAATTATGAAACGAGGTTGCTTCAACCGGATTTCGGTTGTGGGGACTAAATTCGGTCGTAACAACCTCAATTCAGTTGTGGCAACCTCAATTCGGTGGCAACAGCCGAATTAACGGTTGCTACAACCTCTTTTCAAATAATTTGTTCTCTGGCTGTAGTCAGGGAGAAATTCACTATTTCATTTCGTAAGGGTTTGTGGGTCCTTACGACGGCCTAGAGACTACCTCAGCCGAAACTGAACTACGTTACAATGTTTACAGCGAACCACAGACTTGTTCTTCATGACCATGAACAACAGCCCCGGAATTCTGTAACTTTTTAACGAAAAGAAATCGGTAGCTAAATTATAAAAATTCATTTCAATACAAAATTTCAGAATTTTTTCACCTTTACTATCGATTTTTATAATTAAAATGTTACGGAATTGCGTTACAGAATTTACCGCCCTTCTTAACACCAAATAAGAATGTTATCGAAGTTGTTCGCATCCCTATCATGTTTACAAAATTTGTTGGTAATGTATTTATAAATACATCAACCAGATAAAAAGTTATCGACCAAGCTCATCGTCATGAATGGCAAGTCTGTGGTTTGCTTAAGTGGCATTTTTCGACAAATCCACCGATGTCGTAAAAAGTATGCACAAAGTTAAACCTGCAATCGTAAGAAATTTTATTAAATATAATTGTGTTAGTGAACAAATCGATTGATTGGTTGTATTCCACAAAATTAATAGCCAAAACCGTCCAAAATTTAAAATATACCACTATTCTTATAAGACCACACCGTTTCAACAATTTATAATTGCAAATAACTTAAATATCTTTTAGAGTAGAATCCCAGTAATAAACAGAGCTTCTGTGGGAGCAGATTTGTATGGGAGAAATGGTAAATCACCGCTTACCTTCTCCCGTACCGAATGATGATTTTAATATGGTGAGATCCCACTTATAGTAGACTTTAAGTGCAGAATTCAGAGCTTACAGTGAGCGCATCTTTGTGAAACTTTTTAAGTTGAATGCCTTCTAGGAGCCTATTCAATAATGTATTGTGTTATATTTTTATTCAAACCAGGTGTTACTCAATTCCTTTTACGATTTCTAGACCGCATCTTTTACACCTTATTACCATTATTAAAGATAAATTACATGCTCATTATTTTTGTCTATTTCTGAACAATAAGCTGCGTCGTATTTCTCCAGCAGCTACCAGTTGGCTGATAATTTTTTTAATTTCGTCATTGAACACACTGTTAACAGTGGGATATTTTCCGATTGGCTACGTAAAAGTCGCTTAAAATGTAATCGAAATGGATAAGGTCCAGATATTGTGTTTCCCCTGTTATGAGGTAAGGGATGTCTTTAAAATGTCTTTGATTTGCGAATTCTGTACAACAAACTTTTAAATGATCGTTAGCAAATTATTCAAATTTTTCACATTTCATTTAGTGCTTCGCCGTAAGCACTACTGTGATGCGCGAACACAAGTTCTTACGATTTAACTTCCTTCTAAAAATTGAAAAACTTTTTACTGGGATTATGAAACTTAGTTTTGATAAAATCAAAACTTGTGATACCCAGAAGTTGTTTGGTTTTCAATGAATTCAAACATTTTGCTCACTGCTAATACCAAAATAACTGGGGTATTTAAAATCCTATTTCAAATCCCTGGGAATTGCCTCTAGGATTTCACGCTTCATTCTATTGGACCAGTGGAACATTCATGTCAACCTTGTATGTGATATAATAAATTGACTGTTGTGTTTTCTTACTACATTTCTCTTTTGCTGTTGAACACAGCACATTAAAGGAATCTGCAGGATGTTTTCCGTTGTATACTGTAACAAATGTGTATGTACTTTATAAAAAAGGTCGTAGACTGAAAATAAAATCGAAAAAGAGTGTGCAAAGTATAAAGTTTCTTGAAATAAGCACTTTAATTTTTTCGTTGCGTTTTTTGCCTTTTAAAAACTTTAAAGCAACACTGTAAAGAAGAATAAACTCTGAGAGGGTATCAACCAACTTTTGCAGAATATTCGCTGATGCTACGAATATAAAAAAAAACTTGCGACTAGTTCATTCATGTGGAAGTACACAATGTTTTGCAACAAATAAAGATGCATCTACGTGGATAGTTCAAAAAGCCAATACCGAACCGTAAAACAGTTGGAGGGCATTAAACTTGATAAATATGGGAGTGCGGTAAATGTGTACGAAACAAAAGTATGGTGATTTCGTTTCTAAAAAAAAACAATTTGCCTTCCCATGAGGTGGCATTTTAAATATTGTGCCCTCGCAACCTGAGAGTGTTGCCTTTTTTGAGTTTAGAAAATAACGTTATGTTGCACTTTTTTCTCAGGTTGTGGCCGAAGAGAGTACCCAACAAGGGTGACGTTTGTTCTCCATTGTTTTTGAATGTTTGAAGACTTGCAGAAAGATTTCGGTTGTATTTTTAGTTGATCTTTATTATCATTATGATTTTAATTTTAGTTGCAACTTGAGTTCAAGCGAATAAAAAGGAAACAAAATGTTCTAATTTTTTTCTCTCAAAATTTGTTTAGATTCCCATATATCGTTCAATTTCTTTGACAATTTTCAAGGATTTTGTGGACTAACAAATATAATTCGACTATCAAGTTTGGAATGTTTACACTAAAAACTTAAGAATATAAGAAAGAGCAAAGAACGTCATAGAGGAGGCCTTGAAAACATTACTGCGACGGAATCAAGAACGCATCAGAAAAATTGATATTGTGAAAAGTCAGAGAGAACAAACCAGGTGGTAGATTACGCCGACTGTTGAATAGTTAGGTCTCCTGCTTAACACACAATTCCCAGGCAAATAGTGCGAAGATATTTGGCCGGACTCACCGACCAACCACGTCACCGGGCACATTGTAGGAATTCACCAGACCCTGACGGTATATCATCAGTTGAGTTACAAAGTGGACTACACATTTGGGCTCTCTGGCTTCTGAGCCCGAATACATCCTGCATCCCGCAGACAAGCCAAAAGCTTCGCGGGGTTTGAATTATTAAAATTGTTAAAATCATATTAATAAAATTTAACTAAAAAAAATTAAGCTGTTCTATATTTTAGTTATGTGGCCGTTAGTTCTAGTTAGGTGGCCGTCGGTGATGCAATGGTAGTATTAGCAGCTCTTATACATGAGGACGTGGCTCAATCCACCTTACATTTCTTTCGACGGCGGTCACCTCGCTTAATGACGGCGACACTATCGAATACTTAGCAATGAAAAAGCTTCTCAAAAATTCCGTTCGGAATCGGTGTAAAACTGTAGGTACCAACGAGTGAGTGTAAAACCAGAACACAACTCACCGGTAGTGAGAAGCTCTCCCCAATTCATTCATGGGATATAATGGGAAACCAAATTTTTATTTTCTAGTTAGATTGGGGAAAATTCAAGGGGGTGTTCATTCCAAAACGGGGGAACCATCAGATGTTAGTCCAACGAAAGGATGACTCACTCACATCTGGTTATAACTACAGGGTTATCTCAGCTGTCTACCACATCACGCTTACATCAAAGTAAATCTATGGAAAACACACTCTTCGGAGCTTCATAGAGAACGCTGAGGGAGTATACTTATGTCGTAGTCGTAGATAGAAGGTGCTTTTAACAACGTTTCGCCGAGATCTATAAAAGGTGATCTTTATTTGACCTACGAGCTACTTACGCGTAGGCGCATAACTTCGGAATTGGGCCACACCAGGCAACTATAACTGTAGCTAGAGGAACCCCCCATTTGGTAATTGTATCACCACTTGTCTGGAATTTAGCAGTGAATTTTATTTTCGTGAAGCTACCGGTAGTAGGTTGCAATATCGTAGCATTTCCATTTACAATTGTTGCACGGGGAAAGTACGCTTCCACATGCAGAGATGTGTTCCAGGGCTTTATCAGGAGACTCTCTAAGACGGCAACGGAGAATGGGCTGGGAGTTAATCTAGATAAAACCGAACCCCTCTACCGGAAACTAGAAGGTGGTGTTGAAATTTGCCTAAAAAATAACAACATGGTAAGGCGTGGTTCTGAACAGACAACTCCGATTCAAACCTAACGCTATGTACATAATCTACAAGACCACAGCGACCCTATATTCACCTAAGGAGGCCACCGGAAGTCGATGGGGCCTATCCGCGAAAATGGTTTATCGAATATAATTATATTCCGATGCTCTATTTATTTCATCGATACTTGAAACTTTACATTTTTACAATCATTACCCTGATCAAGAACATTTTTTTTATTTGAATTAATTTTTAACAGAAAAATTTTGTAAAGAAGAATTGAAATTGATTATTTCGGTGGATGGTTGGGAATATAGCTCTCTCGATGCACGCCGAGGCATTTCATCAGCTCCGTTCTCCACAAGTATTTAGTATTTAGAATGTAATTAGTTTCAGCTGTTGTCCGCTGGATAGTACTTTGAGGCATTGTCGATGGGTGGCTGGTGCTAGAGAAATCCACTTACCTAAATCTGTTGACAAAGGTTGAGAAAACTGTTATGGTCTGCATAACGCATGCCTTTAAAACCGAAACTCTTAGATATGCCAACGAAAGCCGGCCTGGAGCCAAAAATTACAGGACCATTAGATAGGCCGCACCTATTATGTTATGACCTCAATCGATCAAAAAGCTTGATAGCCACTCCTACACTGGATATCTCAACGCTATAAACTGTGACGGCAGGGTAATGATTGATAGGCAGGATGCTTGGAATCTCAGCTTTAGAGAATAGCGGTAGCTGCGGGTATGAAGAGGAGGATGTTAGTGTCGATCATTTGCTACTCTTTTGTTGCGAACAACATCTCCTGCTCGGCTTTTATCACACTTGTATTACAGTTGAATTTTGAACATGTACTAGACTTGTGTCGAACTCGTTCACTAGTTCTGGAACTCGTTAATTTGAGGTGCTCAGGAATGCCAATATCGATTGGAGTCTCAGTGTATTGTGTCGTGTATTCAAAAAGGGTGATCAGTGTGTCTGTTCCAACTATCGCGGTAACAGTCTTTTATCCATAGCGTATAAGGTGTTGTCGACCGAATTATGTGAAATACTAAAGCCAATTATTGAAAACCTAATTGGACCTTATCAGTGTACCACCTTTTTGTCGATTAAAAATCTGCTTTCGATAGCCCCTTACGGGGAAAACTGTACGAAGCTATGTCTGAACTTGGGATTCCGGCAAAACTGATCCAGCTCTGTAGAATGACGCTGACCAACATCAAATCAGCAGTGAAAGTGTGGAAAGACCTCACTGAAGAAAGACCTCACAGGACTGAGGCAAGGTGACACACTTTCGTGCAATCTCTTCAGCATCTTAATGGAATAATAATAAGAAAAGCTGCAGTAAATACGAACAGGACCATTAACATGAAACGCCATAGGTTGAAGGCGTACGCTGACGACATAGACATCATTGGGCGAAATTTGTGAGAGGTTACTGCAGTATTCTCAAGAATCGAAAAGGAATCAGAGAAGGTGGGTCTTGCTGTAAATGAAGACAAGACAAAATTGATGGTGTAATCGACCAGATAAACCTCTCGACTTGGTCCGCAATTGAACGTTGACAACCGAGTTAATTTTGAAATGGTAGAAGAATTTGTCTACCTTGGATAGGAGAATTGTACTTGCAAGTAGATGCTATTTTGGGCTCAACAAGCGGTTTAGGAACAAAGCCCTCTATCGACGGACAAAAGTCTAGCTCTATCAGACTCTCATTTTACCTGTCTTGACATATGGCTCCGAAACTTGGGTCATATCGCAAGCGGATAAAAAACACCTGGGAGTATACAAGAGAACAATTATCCGTAAAACATATTGTAGTGTTAAAGAAAACGGCGAGTACCGACGTCGCTGGAACCAAGAGCTATATAATCTATATTCTGACCTGGACATAGCTAGGCGAATCAAATTAGACCAATTCCGTTGGCTAGGACATATTATCAGAATGGATGATGATAATCCAGCGCGAAAGGTTTTTGATAACGTACCTGTTAGAAGCAGGAAAACAGGACCACCAAGACTCCGCTGGAAAGACCAGGCGGAGTATACTTGGTGTTACCAACTGGCGAGAAAAAGCGAAGAGTAGACCAGTTTGAGGAATATGTTGAAATTTGTTTAATTTGTTTGTTTAATTAATATCTGTAAGACGTCTGACCTCATGAGGTTGTAAAATAGTCAACAAAAGCAAAAGTATGACATACCAATCACGAATATACTTGCTGTATCGAACATGTGCATTATGTCTGGTCACCCTAAATGAACTATACGATATAGAAGATAGATATCCAACTCTACCATGTACTAGGTTCTGCACCAGCTGTTTCAAGCAACTAAAATTCAAGTATGTTACACTCTATTTCCAATTACTTTTAAAGCGTTTTGTGTTTAATAAAAATGTTTCTGTCTAGTTAATGTATGAGAAGTTCATACTATAAGCTGTCGTAACCAGGTCAGGAACATTTTTCCAAATGAAAAATTGTTGGTTTTTTTGGAATATCAGATTTTCTGTGGAATTAAGTAATTGCACTTATATGTTAACGTACCACAATTCCAGTACTGGCATGTATTGAAACCTTTGCGTATGGATTCCATTTACGTTTTACGCGTGAAAATATCAAGTTTTATGACATTTAATTAAAAATTGGTAATTGGCTAAAAAATGCAATACAAATATTTATTTAGGCTTTTAGTCAATTCCTAACATTTTCTCCGTGGGGAAATTTAGTGAATTTTGATTTGCGTGCCCTTCAAAAGTTGGATAAAATTACTCAGAATAGAAAACAAACCGATTATTGGTGTTGCGTTCAAATAACCCAATAAATAGTTATAAAATCATAAAAATTTTAACTTAACTCTTCTAGCAAAATTTTTTCAATTATCAACATTAATTAAACTCACCACGCAAGTGCCAAAACGTAATTACACTCAAAATGTGGTAGCGAAGGCACCAGAAAATACTGTTGAAAATGGAGAATAAAACATATGTATGTGCTATTTAAGCAAACATATGAACCTTAATTTGTTAAACGTTTTGTCAGGTTTTTTATTAGTAACAGACAAATTGCCTATAGAGACATAGCAAACATTACTGGATCTTAATAGCAAATTTTTGCATTGATGCTACCAATGACAATAACATACACTCAACGAAATAATTATTAAGGCAATATATTTTCTCTCGATACTCTCAATGCACTGGGTTTTTTGGTGTAGAATTTTAATGCATATATGTGGCATTAGCTATATTATGTCAGAGAATATAACCATTCGATCTCTTGTACAAGTTAAATGAAAAGTTACGTTCTTTTTTCTGTTTCTGGTGCGAAATATATATAAGGCAACATGGAAAAGAACCCGAATTCAAACAGTAGTAAATAGGAATATAAACAGAAGTCAATTTTCTTACTTTATTGTTTTAAAATTAACGTAGGTCAAATCAAAAAAAAAAAAAATTACAGCAGACAGTTGTCCGAGGACTGTCCCTGCAGGCTGTGTCAGAGACACGGCCATTAAGTTTAACGTAGAATACGCCATCCGATAAGACAGAAAACATATATAACAATAAATTCATTTGCTTATATTATTTATCATTTATTGTTATATATGTTTTCTGTCTTATCGGATGGCGTATTCTACGTTAAACTTAATGGCCGTGTCTCTGACACAGCCTGCAGGGACAGTCCGTGGCCGAAGGCCTCGGACAACTGTCTGCTGTAATTTTTATATTTACCAACGGCATTTGATTCAAGTCCGTTTAAAAAAAAAAATATTATGTTCAATTTTTTAAACTTAATTTAATTTATGTATTTTAATTAATATTTTTATTGAAATAAGTTCTGCGAATGTTGAGAGGGCCGCCCTAATATTAAAAAAGGTTTACCTTATCTAGTCTTCGCATTAGCATTCGAGCGTTGTGTGAAAGCTTTACGCTTTACAATTCAAAATTAATGTTACAACAGCTTTATTGAAGCTTTCGCAAAAAAGCTTTATTACGTTAACTTACTCTTTGTTTCACTTTTTACTAGATACATGTTGCCAAGCAACATTAGCTTGCTGTTCGTTTCACTTTTTACTAGATACATGTTCCTAAGCAATGTTGAGCAACCAAAAACACTCAACCAAACACCACACATATGTTTGAGTGTATGTGTTTAAACAATTTTCATTTGAGAAATTAAAATACTAGAAATATATCAACCAATATGAAATGTATATCAAACGAAAGATAACATCTTCATTTACCTACAAAAAAAATTTAAAAAAAATTCATCTAGCCGTTTCCTCAAATTCAATGAAATAAAGATTACAACAATAAAAACCTGACATGACTGCTCATACCGTAAGGTAAGACGTATTCTACGTCAAAAATTTATTTCTAAAGAATACCTGGAGGAAAGTACCTAAGTAAAGAAGAAAAGGGACAACTATAAGATTATCTCGATGAAGGACTATCCATTTAGGAAATGTCAAGGCGATGGAAAAGATCCAGCTGAGTCATTGAGAATTTTATAAAATAGAGTGGCCAATATGGAAACATAAAACGACCAGGAAGGGCACCACTGAGCAGTGGCAGCGCCAAAAGAGAGATCAAAAGGGTTGCTGTTAAAGAGAACTTCGACGCTAAGGAAATTATTGCTGAATTGAGCTTGGGAGCAGGGTGGCGTCGTGTTCAACAAACAATGAAACGCGACTTGATACTGTCATGTGGGAAAAATTATGCAAAAAAATTTAATTTGGACGAACCTGATGACTCGGACAAATATTGGCGTTCCAGACATTTTCCCAAAATTATGCGTCAGCGGCGAAATGTTGACGGTGGCTCCCTTATGGTTTGGGCAGGTATGAGTTATAGAGGAACCACTCGAATATGTTTCGTTTCCACAAAAATGGACTCCGAATATTATATTCGACTACTGGATGTCGTCTTAGTTAATTCTGGAGAGGAAAATTTGTCCCAGAATTGATCATCCAGCAGGACAACGCAATAGTACATCGGTCTAAGAAAACTCCAAAGTTTCTGGAGTCCAGAAATAATACAAACTCTCGGGTGGCATGCACTTAGTTCTGATCTCTATCCGATCGAGAACCTCTGGTCTATTTTACCTACCCAAATTTACCACCCAGGACGCCAGTTGAAGAATGTCAAGGGTGAAAGAGTAGTAATACCAGAAAATGGAAGATAGCTGATCCTGAGAATATGCATTCCTTGATAAACTCAATGCCATGATGCTTAGTAGAAGTTATCAGCAATAATGGAGATCAAATGTCTTACGAAACTCTTTAGAATAGTTAAATACACCTTTTGCCTTTATAAATATTTCGCACGAGTAATTAGTTTATTTCTGTTGATTCACCTTGAAGAAGTCATAGTCAAAGTATTTCTGTTGAAAGTAGTTAATTTTGAAAGGACTAATACAATATAAAATTAAAACTTGAAAATACCTTATAACATTTGGAAAAATCAAAAAACGGGGTTGTCTTTATATTTATTTCGCGGGGTGTAGTATGGCAACTGTTCTAAAATAATTGATATTTGATCTTGATTTAAATCTGGCAAATTTTTTATTTTAAAAAATTTAATATATTTTTTGGAAAACCCACAGAAAATCGATTGCGCAGGATTTGCTTTATGTGCCAAATATTAATGCTTATCGCATAAATAAACGTGCAAAAACTGTTATTGATATAAAACAAATAGGACGTTCTCTAAACTGTGACATCGATTTCTAGCCACAGTTTCGATTTTTATAACCAAAAATATTGTGCCGATATTATTACGTAGACAGACGGACAACCAATCGGTAAATTTGGAAAAGATCTAGATTTGCTCGGATATACTACATAAATTTTGTAATTTGTTATAAATATAGTGTTCATACAAGACTAATATTTAAAAATTCGGCAACATTTTAATAAATATTATGAAGGATGTACTCATGGCAGTGATGTCGCACCTGAAATGCAAAACTCTATTAACTTAAAATGTTTCCATTCGAAATGTTTACGTACGCTGTAAGAATCGGTCATCATTTCCTCTCTTCTTTCATTAAAAAATAGAGTTATGACTCTGTCCATTATTGAGAATATTCATACATTCTCCAGGTTTACAACAACAGTTTTTTGATTCTACTGAAAATTTGTAGATTTGGAATTAATACAATTTTGTAGTCAAGGCGGGATATATCGTTTATATTCGTGAGTCGATTCATGATTAACAGCTGAGTAATTGTGAGAAACTCGTCTCTATTCCTGCATGGAATTTAATTTCATTATTTATTTTCATTGTCAGAACAATAAGAGTACAATTCATTTACTTGTAGGGATATAATTACTGTTACTTATATTTTGAGCTATAAAACAAATTTGTTTTATATATTTATTGATATGTATTGTATACAAAAAGCTAAGTTTCATTCAAAACGTTACGCACGCCTTAAGTCGCATTGGCCAATCATCAACAGCTGCACGCAACTCATCCATTGGAAAATAGGCTACAGCACGAACCAGAGAATCAATGCTGGGGTATTTTTTTGTCCTCAAAAATGGTCCACAATTTGTAATCCAGAGGGTTTAGATCAGGGCTGCCAGAGGGCCATTCTTCAGAGCATATAAAGGCTGGTAAATTGTTTCGAAGCCAGGTTTGTGTGGTTTTAGCTGGCGCTGAATCTTGTTGGAAAGTCCACGGCTGGTTTTGGAACAGGAAATTGTTAACCGGCTTCACAACTGCTTCCCAAACGGTTTCTTGGTAAACTTTGGCCGATGTTTTGACATAAGAGACACCCCACCAAACCATGACTGCAGATTAGCGTGTCCCGATGGAAACAAATGTTTGGTAATAGCACTCAAACGACGCGTATTAACGCCCTGAACAATAAAAGTTCAGCATCAAAAATTTTTAAGTTGATCTTCAGTTCCCTACCAGCGATTAAAATTAGCGATTGTAGTACATTTTGACAAAAAAAAGTTTCGACGATTTTTTTCAAATGTGGCTCAAAAGTTACGTATTTTAGTCCTTTTTAAGGAAAAAATAATTTTAAGTTTTTGATAGAGTAATTTTGGTCCACTGGAAGATGTTTTAATTTTCGTGAAGTAAATTTCCTTACAATATTTTCTATAAATTTTTGCATTAAAACACTCAAAATCTTTTCATATATGACCTGTATTTCCAAAACATTTATTGTAAGATTAAAATTGTTAAATAAAAAAAAATATATTTATTTGATTTGTAAGAAAATTTGCTTGGTGAAAACTAAAACATCTTCCAGTGGACCAAAATTACTCTACCAAAAATTTTAAATAATTTTTTTCTTAAAAGGACTAAAATACGAAACTTTTGAGCCACATTTGAAAAAAATCGTCGAAACTTTTTTTTTGGCAGAATGTACTAGAACCGCAAATTTAAATCGCTGGCAGGGAACTGAAGATCAACTCCAAAAATTTTTATGCTGAACTATTATTGTTAAGGGCGTTAATACGCGTTGTTCGAGTGCTATTACTACAACGAAATCGCAAAAACGCTGTTTAACGGGACAAGCTACTGCAGATGGATGATGACCCTATTCGACCCGTGGGATGAGCTAAGATGTTTCTTTTGTTTGTTAAATTTTCCCTGTACGATACAGATTTTTTCATCCGTAAACAAGATTTTTCTATGCAAGTTATCAGCGTACGATTTAAAGACGCGTAAAAGACGATTGGCTTTTCCTATCCTATTTTTTGTAAATTTGCAGTCAACAAATGTCCTGTGCGCCGTTTTAAAGCTCCAAGTCCCAAGTTTTTTTAATAACTCGACTCATGGACTTTTCCGTGATTTTCATCTCACGGGCCATGATTTTCTGTTTCCGGAGACCATTTCGTTGAATTATTGCTTTGACGGCTTTGAGGACTTGCTGTGTCCGGACGGTTCGAGGGCGGCACGACTGGGGGCGGTCTCTATATCTCCAGTCTCCTCGAACAATTGTATGCACCTATAGACTAATATGCGACTAAAGCCGAGGTTTTTTTTCTTTCCACACTTAAATAGTGCTATTTGGGCTCCGAATTATAGCTGAACTTCCCAAACTAACATACAAAAGTTTTCTACTATAGAGACTAATATTCGACAAACATGACTGGCGTTTACACTACACAATGTCTGAGAAATCACCCTGTCCCAAACTATACGGTGCCCCAACTAATACGCGTTTCCTTCATCAATTATCAGCCTTCTATTTCTAAACCAAAACACTTTTGCTACGCTTGTCCGCCCACCACCCGAAAATCTAAAGTCCGGCTTCTAAGTATACATATATACGAATTTTTAGGCTTCTGCCTCTAAAAAACACATTTCCCACGCCCATCCGCCCATAAGCCGAAAATCTAAGATGCGGCGCCAAATTGATGTCCCCGTCGTTAGTACTGTACATGTACCAATTTTCAGCCTTCTAGCTCAAAACACACGTTTGTCATGCCCACGCGCCTGCAAGTCGGGTTTGCTTTAATTGACATAAGTAATGCAGTTGTTTATTTATTTATCATTTTTTGTTGTCATTGGAAAATTTAAATATTAAAAAATTCAAAATTTGGAAAACTTTTGTATGGTAATAGTCGGAAATCGACTTCATGAATGGACCGGATGTGCCTAAAGCATTGTTTTAATGGTCTAAAACCATCTCCGCATTATTACCTTTCTAATGAAACCGGATTGGAGCCGCTCGGTTGGATGGTTTCAAAGTCTGTATCTGACATTGTTTGTGCTTTATATACAGTGAAGGCTCGCTAATCCGAAGCACCTATAATCCGAACATCCAGTATTTAAAGTCCGAATTGGTTGTTCTTTGCTTCTTTTTACTTACATTTTGTCTGTAGCAAACTAGAATTACCTTTGAATAGTGGGTTTACAGATATGGATGTATGAATGAACATATGAATGCCTGTTTGATCTCATTTAATTTTTTAACACGTGACGATCGGTTGATTTATTATTACAACAAAATGACTTCTGTAAAATGATCTCAGAAAGCATTATCTATTTTCGAAAGTGATTGACGGGTTGAAAACAGGAATAACTGCTAAACTACCGGCAAAAAGATATGGTGTGGGGAAAGGTGCAACATACGATACTATGAAAAAAAGCACAAGCTTAAAAAGGTGAGTAAATTTCATATATACAATGAGTATATTTGTGGCTCAAAAGAAATCTTTACAGATTCGCTGAAAATTCTAACAATAAGCTGCTAAAAATCCGGAAAACTTTGAAACCTGGAAAGTATGAGGATTTCGAACGTCAGTTGTATTCATGGTTTGAAACCAGCCGATCCAGAAATATGCCAATATCTAAAGATATAACATTCACAAAAGCAGTCATTGTTCGTTAAGCTAAATGGATCTGAAAGGCAGTTTAATGCAAGTTCGGGGTGGTACCAAAAATTCAAAAAAGAGCTTCTCTATTCGTGATATGAAAACATGCGATCAATGACTTTCAAGTCGAACGGACATAGTTCCACAATTTAAACCCGAAGTAAAGACCAATATTACCACTATGGATTTGGTTGATTGTCAAATATATAACGCAGATGAATCATCTCTTTTTTGGAAAATATTGCCGGATATGACATTGGTACATGCAAAGAACAAATCTGCTCTCGGAAGGAAAATGTGGAAAGAGAGAATTATATTCCTTTGCTGCGCTAACAAACCCCGACTTCACAGACTCGATATTGTTATTATACGAAAGTCGCGTAACCCCTGCTCGTTTAAACGTCAACACCCCGTGGAATATTAGTCATCCAAAAATGCTTGTTCCACAAATCTTTCGCTCGTCAAGTAAAATTATATCAAGCTGCAGATAATTTGCCACAAAAAGCAATTGTGATTATAGATAACGCCCGATGTCACACAAGTGCGGAATGGTTGTCAGAGTCCGGAAATTACAAAACTATTTTCTTACCTCCCAATTGCACCTATTTAGTTCAACCTATGGACCAAAATGCGATCAGGCTAAGAACAATTCAAAATTCAGTAAAGGTTTCACCATTAAATATTGTTTTATTTTACTCTGCAGTCTTGGCACAAGGTATGCAGTACCTCATTATCGTCATGATGGTCTAAACTTTTTGCGGTAGAATGGAACTCCTAGGACAATTTTCCGTTAGCTGTACTAAGTGAAGGGCAAACAAATGGTATAATTTTTTAAAGCAGACGTTCAATACCTTACAAATAAATATAACTGAAGCAGAAGATGAGGATTCGATAAACGAAATTGAAGAGGTCGACGCAGTTGACTTATCGTCTTGGGATAGTGAAGAAGACGGAGACAGTGACATTATGCTAACGGTCTCATGGGTAAAAACCAATGACGCTATACAGAGTTTAAATACTTGCATAAAATGGGTATGCAGAGCATTCTGGTTTTACAAATATCGGCATTTGAAAAATCGTTGACGAGTGTTTGTCAATCAGACGTTTATTCCTTATTTAAGAAAACATTTGATTAGAGTCTAAGGGCTTTATTCATAAAAATTATGAGAAAATAACTTTCTATGAATTTATAGTTTATTTAAAAAAAAATTATTTTTGTTTGGTTTCATGTGAATTGAGTTTTTGTTCATCAACACTTTTCTATTTGAACTCAAATATTTGTTTTTCATGAAAAAACAAACTTTTCTTAACGCATTATTTATTTTTATTGGAACGAAGTTCCTTACCGCACGTTGCAGGATAGGGGCTAAATGAAAAAAAAAATTAAACAATTTTTTTTAACTCTATTATGCTACAACCCTCTATTAACAACTATATAGGGTAATTTTGTTTAAGTTCGTGTCTAGACTAACATATGTTGGAAAATTTCGTGTTTAATGCGAAGTTTTCTAGGTGGAGCCTGTAACCAATATTTAGTATATGTATATTGTAGTTTTGAACCCAATTTAGAAAAGCCAAAGTGAAAGAATTTTAAAAAACATTTCCCTAAATAAGTGCCTTTTCTTAAAAAAAGTAAATTTTCTCAAAAAAATGCCTATTCAAATTCTTAAATAAAGTACCTTCTCTTAAAAACAAATCCTTATCTTAAAGAAGTACCTTTGTTTAAAAAAATCAATTTACTTACAAAGAGTACCTAATCCTAAAAAATCTTTTTTTTTAAAAATACCTTTTTTCAAAAAAGTACATTTTCTTACAACAAATTGCATATTCTTAAAAAACTACCTTTTCTTTAAAGAGTGCCTTTTGTGTGAAACAAAATAACTTTTCTTGAGATAAGTACCTACTCTTAAAAATGTAACGAAAAAAAAAACCGTTTCCCATTACATACATGAAGGGATTGGGGAGAGCTTCTCACAACCAGTGAGCTGGGCGCTTTCTAATTGTTCACTCACTGATTGGGATCTACAGTTTTTACACCGATTCCGAACGGTATTTTGAGAAGCTTTTTCATGGCTAAATACTCGATAGTGTCGCCGTCACTATGCGACGTCACACTCTTTAAATAAGGACCAATTCAAAAATTCCCATTTCTTAAAAAAACCTTTTCTTCAAAATAATACATTCTCTAACAAAAATACCTTTTCTTATAAAAATTCCCTTTCTTAAAAGTACATTTTCTCAAAAATAAAATAATACATTTTCTTGTCTTATATTGAGATAAGTAGATTTTCTGAAAATAAGGAAATTTTCTTAAAAAAATAACCTTTTCCTAAAAAGACTACCACTTCTTTAAAAAGTACCTGATCTTAAAAAAGTACTTCTTTGTAAAAAAATCATACTCTTATGGCTTTTTCTTACAGAAAGTACTTCTTCTTAAAAATAGTTCCTTTTTTAAAAAATCAGTAGCTTTTAATAAAACAAGTACATTTCTGTAAAAAAAGTACCTAAAAATATACTTTCAAAAAAATAGATTCTATAAATAAAAAAATTGTTTCTTAAAAAATTTCATCATTTTACAAAAAGTATCTTTTCTAAAGGATCCATTTAAATTGTCGTATTCTTCAATGGACACCTTAGGTGGAACTAACTAGTACGTAATATATGCGGAAGGAACTTCGTTCCAACCGGGTGTCCCTTGACACCTCATGTGTTTATTTATTTGTATAGCCTATATGTGTATACCTTCGTTTGTTTTAAATATATAGAAGACATTCCAAATAAATAAAAAATTTATTGATTGCAATCAATTATTCGGATTAGAGAAACTTCATATATAGAAGAATGTAAAATGTGTAGCTTACAATTTTTTTTATTTGGTTTCTTCGATAGAAGATTGTAAAATGTGTAGCTTTCAATTTTTTTATTAGCTTTTTTCGATTAATTAATCACAAAGTTTGATAAATTGCTTACTCTGAAATTAGTACCGAAACTTCGAGTT
Source organism: Phaonia tiefii (assembly GCA_963931995.1). NCBI lineage: Eukaryota > Metazoa > Arthropoda > Insecta > Diptera > Muscidae > Phaonia > Phaonia tiefii. The sequence continues at coordinate 62,916,846 of OZ008370.1, forward strand.
TTTGACAAGCAGAACATTTTTAAATTAAATTGTTTGTTTTTAAAATATTTTTTTTTCCAAAGATTTATGTACGAAATACACCAAATACATTATCGATTTGTTGGTATTGAAGTTTTCTGTACACGTCTATTATAAGTTTATAGTTTTTATTGACATTAGTATATATTTTGGATGACTGGATCTCTGTTTTCTAATATTTGGTTAATTTTTTATTAGGTAAATTACGAATGCTAATAAAGGGTTTTTCAACAGAGACGCTACAAAAGTAAAGTAGGGACAGCAAACGACGCCATATTTTTTCCCGCTCTTTTGACATTTCTCTTCAGTAAGGTTTGCCATTTCATCATGGAAAGATATACGAGCCAACAGCGAGTCGAAATTATTAAAATTTACTACCGAAATTTGGAGTCAGTGGCCTGAACTTTAAGAGCACTACGTCCAATTTATGGTCGGCTCATTTCTGGCTGAATGGCTTCGTCAATAAGCAAAATATGCGTTATTGGTCAGACAGCAATCCACACGTAATCCTTGAGTCATCATTGCATCCCAAAAAAATTACGGTTTTGTGCGGTTTATGGGCCGGCGGCGTCATTGGGCCGAAATTCTTCCGTGATGATCAAGACCGGCACATTACTGTGAATGCGAATCACTACCGTTCAATGATAACCGAATATTTTTGGCCCCAATTGGATAATATAGACTTGGAGGACATGTGGTTCCAACAGGACGGCGCCACAAGCCACACAGCGAATGCCACAATCAATTTATAGGAAACCAAGTTTGGTGAACGTGTTATCTCACGAAATGGCCCAGTCGATTGGCCGCTTCGGTCGTGCGATTTGACGCCGTTAGATTATTTCCTGTGGGGCTACATCAAGTCTATGGTCTATGCCAACAAGCCAGCGACGATTGATGAACTTCGTACGAATATCGAACGTGAAATTGCAGCAGTATCGGCCGATTTATGCTTGAAAACCGTCGAAAATTGGGTTCAGCGTCTGGACTTCTGCAAGCGTGCCCGTGGTGGCCATGCAAAAGAAATCGAGTTCCATACATAATGGCATCGAACGTGCTTTCACAGGAATAAAAAATTTCATTGGTATGTAAAACCGGTTTTGTTTTATTTAAAAAAAACCTTTGTAGCGCTCTTATTGATAAACCCGATACATGCCCGATAATTCTCGTGACTGATGTTTTCTGTTCTTATGAGATTGCGCGTTAATGAAGGTCGACAAATTCTCTTGCGTGACAGTTTAAATTTCTCACGCCATCCCCATTAGTTTTTGTTTGAACTTACTTTTTTCTAAATAAATTTCACTGTGTGTTTCACTAGTGTTGAGAAAGTTGTTTCACTAGTGTTGAGAAAGTTGTGCATTACTTTAGTTCCAAGTTTTTTAAATGTAAAATTTCCAGCTCCATGTTTTCTTTTCGTACACTGCACCAATTGCAAGCAAAGTGATGAACTTCTTTTTCTTTTCCACTTAGCTGCAAAAAAAAATTTGGTCTTTCTTAAAATTATTGATGAATGTTTAACGGAACTGAAATCATTACCGAACGTTACAAACATCGGAATGTTGCTACAACCTGAGGCATCATGCAAAAACCTGAACTGCTGTGTGAAGTAACCAAAAAATGTGCGCGATTCATGAAATAACTTTTTAATTAACGCCTACATTGTAAATGGATGCAACGCCAGAAACTTAACACATTAAAGTTAATTTTCATATTGCATGTTGAACGATAATTGCAATTGTTTATACGATGTGTGCCGTTATATACTACGATAAATATATTTAAATATATTTATGTGTGTATGCACATTAGGGTTGTGCATTTTTTAACACTATATACACACGGTCGTTCGTTATGCGGAATGAAAAAAAATAATTATCAATTTTTTCTCGCTAATTTGGTGGCAAAAACCTTCCCCACGAAATCGATGAAAGTTGCCAGATTTTGGAATTTTACCACGTTTTTTTCCAATGTTCGACGAAATTTTTTAAGCTCAATCAATCTATAATCTATAATGATTCCGAATCCGAGTTATAAAAATAGTTTTTGAAAACGGTGATATTTTATGTTTTTCAGTTTTTTTTTTACAGAAAATGCAGTTAGACCAGTAATGCCCAAACCCAGCTAGCATTTGGATGATCGTTTTGACAAAAATCATTTAACTGAGTCATCTTCGAGTAGTTTTGGTGATCAAAAACTGATTAATCACTTACGCGATCAAAAAAGGACTCGAAAATGATTCGCGCTAATAATTAAAAAGAGTTCGATTTAAAATACAATAACAAATTGTAAAGCAATCGCAAATTAATCATCCAGAGTTTAAAATGTGACTATGATTTTTGTTATTTATTATCATATTTTGCTGCTTGTTATGTTTTTTTTCTCTTAAGTATAACGCGGCAATCTTTGCATATTCTTGAGTCAATGTCAAAAAGTTAAATTTTTGTTCATTTATATACATAAGTTAAATCGAGGTCTGAAGGTCGTGAAGTTGTGAGTGAAATATAATTAAAAGGTGTGAAAATCATTAAAAGCAATTGAGTGAAATAAAAAAATATTCAAAACGTTTGCAAATCATAAAAAAATTCTTTAGTTCAGCAGAATGAGGAAAAACTCAAACAATTTGTGAGTATAGAAAAAACGAAACAAATAAGCTAATTCCTAACTTACAAGCTATAATTACTCATATAAATTTCTTATAACCTTTTACATTTTCCAGAAAGAGTTTATTGCAAAAACCGGCGGTGAAGGACCCGCACAATTTCTTAGAGCTGCAGTTCGCAAAGTTTATTCGGATGAATTAGCAGCATTATACAGCTGGAAGGGGACCAGCACTAAGCCTAGTGCCGAAAAGTGCTTTCTCATAACGACAATTAAAAGCAAGTTCATATTTCTAATACAAATAATAATTAAATGTAATGAAAAGGAAATAACTTAAATATTTTGTTTCAGATATTTGCCATCTTAAATATAAAAGCACCGATAAAGATATGAATGTTATTCTACAAAAGCAGATTAGTTTTCTTGTTTTTTTTTAAACGATTTTTTGAAGTACACATGTCTATTTTAATCTACCAACAATTTATGTTATATAATTTTTATGAAAGTAATTCCTTTTTTTTATAAAAACTTTAAAGTACAAATGGAAAATGTACAAAATAATTTTTAGTTTTTTGATATATGTTTAAATAATAATTAAAAAAAAGTATTATTAAAAACCTTGAATTTTTTTAGTTAATTTGTATGGGAAATTTTATTTAAAAAACTATTTTTAATGAAAAACAATTATTTTCTTTTAAATAAACTTTGACACACGAATATGAAATTAATATTTGTTTTTTTTAGTGTGAACGTAAGACTCAGAAAGCCGACTGAAAAATATTCGAAGAAGAGTTACATACGATTAGAAATACGACTGATAAATGACTCAAATTACTGTCATAAATGATATAAAAAAAGAGCCCCAAATGACTGCAAGACGACTCGAAAAAGAGTCACAAATGAAGTAAAATCAGACTAATAAATGATCAGAAAACGACTCAAAAAATACTTAAATACAACTCGAAAAGGGGTCGAAAATGATTCGAAACTAATATAGAAAAAGACTCATAAATGTCTTCTCAAGAAGAGTCGGGGGTAGTCACGTTTTTCTCCCGACAAAAGTATCATTTATGTTCAGAAAATGCGCGCATATTCCGCTTTTTTAATCGCCCAGCGGAGTCATAAAAGACTCATCTGTGATCAGAAATTTTTCAAAATGCTAGCTGGGAACAAACATATATTACCAGATATTGCGCTTGTGTGTGAATCAAAACAAAACGAAGTTCAACTTTCCACAAATGTGGCATGAGGAATGGTTCTTTTGTAATGCCTTCCTAAAATAAGGGCTACAGAATGCATGCGTTTTTTCATCAGATGTAACCAAGAAGAAGATTTTTACAATTTGGAGATATTTCTTTTCCGATTCTTTTTAACCGTAATTTAATTGGAAAATTTCATACAAATTTAAAAATTATATTTTTTATTTAATATTTTTCAGGGTATTTTTAAAATTTCCAACTTGAAGTTGGTCGTGGCAAAACTTTCTAAGACAGATACATACATACTTATAAATAAATATGTAGAAGTGGATAATGATTTTGTGATAAAATAAATTATTTTAATTTTATTTTTGATTAACAAAAATAAATTAAAGTAAATGCCTTCTAAAGCCTTCCTCTTTGCATGCCTTCTTTAGGCAATGGGCAAGGAGGGCCTTGCCTCCCAATCTCACGCAATGTTAAAAAGAAAGGAGGAGGTAATGTGTAGGAAAGGCCTTACATATTTTAAAGGCTTGTTTGGTCATGAATTCAGGCCTTCCAGGTCATGACTTCCGCCTCTGGGTTGATGCAATTTCAAACAATTGCACAGCGAGATCTTACTCTACATCAAGGAATACACGATTCATTAGATTAGTGGTCATCATGCTATTGCCCAATGGGCCGAACGCGATCGGCTTTTTACACGTACACAACACGAGTGTTAACGAAACTCTGTGCAAAGAGCGTAAAAACTATAATTTTCACTCCGTTGTATAATAGCTTTCAATAAAGCAGGTCGGTGTGGCTATGTGTGTGTAAAAACAAAAACAAAACACATTAATTTTGTATGCCAGCTCTCTAGCTTTAATGAGAAAACAAAACATTTTCAGTACACTTGGAATATTTTTCGCTTATTGTGGAAAGTACAGTGGGAAATTTTTTTTGGCGTAGAATACGTCTTACCTTACGGTATAGGGAGTCATGTCAGATTGTTATTGTTGTAATCTCTATTTCATTGATTATGAGAAACGGCGAGATAACTTTTTTTAAAATTTTTTTTGTAGGTAAATGAAGATGTTATCTTTCGTTTGATATACATTTCATATTGGTTTATATCTTCCTAATATTTAAATTTCTCAAATGAAAATTGTCTAAACACATACGCTCAAACATATGTGTGGTGTTTGGTTGAGTGTTGAGTTTGTAGCGTGAACACAAACTATGCTATTGTTTCAGTGTGGACACAAACCTTCGGCTGTTGTTTTTTTTCCTACCATAAGCTTATGTACATTATCAAAAGTAACTATCAAATAAATAAATTCATTTGCTTATGTTATTTATCATTTATTGTTATATATATTTTCTGTCTTATCGGATGGCGTATTCTACGTTAAACTTAATGGCCATGTCTCTGACACAGCCTGCAGGAACAGTCCGTGGCCGAAGGCCTCGGACAACTGTCTGCTGTATGTTTTTTGTTTTTTGTAATTTGAAATATGTAATTTAAATATATATACATATATTAATTTTAATTTAAATATGTATATTCGTAAAATGTTTAAAGAACATAATTATTTGTGAAGATAATTTAATTATTTTCTTCAACTGATTTAACTTAAACTGCAATATTCATAAATGCACATATTCAAACATACACGAATTTATATTTTCATACAATCACAAATTTACTCATACTTGCGTTAAATTTTTATGTATAGGAACTCATTTGTGTTTATATAAAAATATTACACATAAGTAGCACAAAATTTCTCCCAGTGCACTCAAAATGCACTCACACATTTTTAAGCTGGCTCTCTTTATGATGGACCTTGCATTAGATTCATGTGCACGTTTATCTGGGGTAGTAAAACAAAAAAGTGTTCACCCAATGTGCACAAAATGGAATGCGGATCCGTTTCGAGTCCGTCAAAAACATTAAAAAAGCGTCGCGAACCCGTTGCAAGTCCGTATAAACATAGAAAAGCGAATCAGTGAAATATCTAATATCTGCGTTGATAAAGCACAAAAACTGAAAAAAATTTAATTGATTTAAATTTAGATGACAACGAACTTTTTTAGTTGTAAAAATTAATATATAACGTTAGTGAGAAAGTTCAGTGTACTAGAGGTAGAAAATATATGTAGTTCAATACCTATTTTAATTTTAAATTGGTTGTAAATATCAGAAGGAATCCGTTCCGTTGTTTGTTTGGAATCCAAAATTTTGACCACGCCCCCGTCATTTTGGAGCAGTTTTTTGCGAGTTTACAAAAAAAAGTAAAAATTATGGTTATACGTGACAGTTAGAGGGTTAATTTGTTCCACAAAACTGTTTATCGGAATCTTTTCTATAAAACATATTTTGTACATCAGCAGTAAGGAACACACAATTTTGCATGCCGATATGTTGCAGGAAAGTGCCGAAGGGCGGAAACTTTGACCCGCCCTAAAAAAAAATTCTGATCAGATTTGGCTAAACACCGATATACGTAAATTTTTTTTTAGTCCTTTCTACCAGAATCCTTTGACAGAACCCCATCATTTTGAAAAAAATCGAATTTTGTCTCAGAGTGTAATCTCACCAAAATCTACGAAATATTATTTCTCATTTTCTACATTACTTTTCAAATGATTTTATATTAAATTTTGATTAAATAGTTTTAGTAATTCCTGGGATATGGCAGGCTGAATCTTGTAGTTTTTTATAGACTATATAAATCTTTTTAAACTGGCACTGCTACTCCACATTTTGTAAGGATGTGGTTACTACATACAATACCATCTTTGTTTGTATGTATATGGGTAATTAATAGAATGTTCACCTGTATCATTTTCAAATCCTGGAAAAAACAAATTATTTACGATTCTATATTGCCTAATAGACTGTACAGTAGCTACTTTGAAATTATGGAGAGTATTTAAAATAAATCCACCCTAATATTTACATCAATACATATTAATTATCCACACGCATTCGTATATCAAGTTATAGATTTGGCAAGAGAAGGTGTTGGCATTGGCGTTAAACCGTGATGCATATTTATACATTTTATTGGAAATTTGTAATTGTGGAAACTGTAGAAATACAACAATTATAGTAATATGCAACATTTTGTTTACATTGAATTGGGTCAAACATATCGTATATTATCTACATACTAAGACTGAATTTAAATTTTTGGAATTAAATTTTTCAAATCTACTGGTTAGCGTTCCTGATCTAAAATATTTCACAATATTGTTACGAATAAGTAAAAGCTTTTGCTTACTGTTAATGACTCTACTAACAGTATGTAAACAACAGGCGGTTAGTGCTGCGCCTGAAAGTATGCATTGTAACAACGTACCAGCTCGCTAAACCAGTAGCATGAATTCACCTCAGTAAAGATAATTCTCCTGTGTAGGAGAATGTTCTACAAAGATAAACAACAACAACATCTAGTTTCTAGAAGGTTCTTGAATTCGCTAGATATATGTACCTTCATTTGTGTATGGTGAGTTGGTATAAATAGCGGAGGTCTTTGGAATGGAGAGTTCAGTTTGTGATTAAACCCCGTAAAGTAAGCAACGCGAATTGATAGTAAAATACAAGACTTGTTAACGTGTTATAAATAAAGTAAACTGTTGTACTGTATAAATAAATAAAAAGGAAGTGATACCGTTGTAATTATCGTAATTAAAAACGAACCTTGTTTTATTATTGGGAATAAAACAACGCAAAAAGGACGAATAAGGAAATTCGTAACATTGGTGTCAGAAGTAAAATTACGAATTAAGGACAACGATGAAGTTTGAAGAACTCAAAGTTGAACAGCTAAAAAAGGAGTTGAGCAAATTGGATCAACCGACAGCTGGTAATAAAGTAGAGCTGCAGAGGCGATTAATAGAAGAATTTAAACGCCGAAACATCAACATTGACACATATCAGTTCGAGTGCAAAGACGAAATGGAGGTTTGTGCAAAAGAAGCAACTGGTAATGTAGATGTTTCTACAATGTTTGCTGCCATGATGGCCAAATTGGACGATAATTCTAGAATAATGGACGAGAAATTGAGCGAAAATTCTCGAATAATTAACGACAAACTGAATGAGAAATTTGGTGAAAATTCTAGAATTATGAACGAGAAATTGGACGAGAATTCTAGAATTATGGACGATAAATTAAGCGAGAATTCTAGAATTATTCAAGAAACATCAAATGCCACAAATGAGAAACTGCAAGAAATCTCCGAAGTTGTGAGCAATATGGAGATTCAAGTGAACGATAAATTCGAAAAGGTTGAAGAAAAAATCGAGGAAATGGGGCAGAAGATTGAAGAAGTCGAACATAAGTTCGAGGAAGTCGAACGGGAACTAAAAAACGATGTAAGCGAATTGCAAAGGAAAATGAATGAACTTCAGTTGCAAGAGGGTCCGGTGCGAGTAATTTCTGAAGGCTCTAGTAGATTGAAAGCTCCCAGTTTCGATGGCTCTACACCTTTCGATGTTTTTAAATTCCAATTCGAAATGGTCGCAATTAAGAACTTGTGGAACAGCAACGACAAAGCCGTTGAGCTAATTTTAGCACTGAAAGGCAACGCAGCAGAAGTCCTTCAGAGCATTCCCGTCAGTGCCAGAAACAACTACGAGGATATACTGGCTGCGTTACAACGTAAGTATGGTGGCGATCACAAGAAGGATTTATATCGCATGGAATTGAGAGGCCGAGTGCAAAAGCATAATGAAACGCTTCAGGACTTCGCAACCGAGGTGGAACGTTTGGTGTTGATGACTTATCCTGGTGAGTCCCACCCATTCTTGGATCAATTTAAGATTGAAGCATTCGTCAACGGCATCCGTGATCCTGACATAAAATACGTGACTTGTGCCACACAAAAAGCTACATTCGCCGAAACTGTTTCGTTCGCATTGGCACAGGAAACAGCAAAATTTGTGTCCAAGCCTCAAATACAAAGAGTTAGAAAAATTGAAATGGAGTCGGAGGCAGGAGATTTGAAGGGTGCCATAAACGATCTTAAAGAAATCACCCAAACCCTCAGCAAGGCGTTACCAGGCGGAAGTAAGTCCAGACCAAAGTGCTACAATTGCGACAAACCTGGTCATATTTCACGAAACTGCAGAGAGCCACGAAAACGATCAAGATCGAGCTCACCCCAACGTGGTAATAAACGGGTAAATTTTACTACACAAAATGAATCTCCGTTAAACTAAAACGAGCTAGCCCAGAGGGGCATGGACTAGCTCCCACAACCGAGGGCCCCACGATCTCCATCTCAATAATACAACAGAAAAACAACAACCTCACTGTCTACGGAGCTATCGGTGGTCGGAAGCGCATATTGACTATGGACACAGGCGCGTCACAATCTATCATTAGATCTGATTTGATAAATGGACCAATAGAATCGTTACATGGTGTAAGACTCCGCACAGCAACGGGTGAACCAGCAACTGTACATGGTAAAGTTAAATTGAAGTTAGCCATTGCCAACATGAGCATCGAACACGTGTTTATTGTCGCCGACATTGTAGATGAAGTGATAATTGGCGCAGATTTTATGATTGCCCAAGGCCTCAAGTTAGATATGGGGCAGCAAATTTTGACGTGGGCTAATGTGGAAATTCCTCTCAATGTGGGATACGACAATAAAACACAGATTAAAAGGCTGATCGCTTACAAAGATGTAAAATTGCCACCAAAATCAGAAACCATAGTATGGGCCCGAATGGAGGGAGATTGTGAGATCGGCGGTTTGTGGGTAGTTGAACCGGCAAGTATAAACAACCATAACATCATCACTGCCAAAGCTCTAGTAAAAACTAATAATGAAGGATACTTGCCTGTACGAGTTCTAAATTTGTCCAACAACGAGGAGGTGATCGGCGACCGCACAGAAATTGCAGAATGTACACCAGTCGAGGCGGTCATCAACTGTGAAGTTAAGTCTGACTGCAGCAAACTATCACAAAAGGAGCAGAAAGTGCTGGAGTCGCATCTCAGTGAGTGGGTGCGAGAACTAAAGCCTTCTGATAGGAACAAAGCAAAGCAAATACTGTGGAAGCATGCGTCTGTCTTCGCCCTGAAAAAAGAATGCCAAGGTAGAACATCAATGGTAAGGCATGACATCAATACAGGCGAAGCGAGACCAATAAAACAGGCGCCCAGAAGTCTTCCACTTGCAAAAAGAGATGAGGTAAAGAAACTGGTAGCTGAAATGCAGAAGGATGGTGTAATCGAACCTTCTTCAAGTCCATGGAGCTCGCCGGTGGTACTAGTTAAGAAGAAAGATGGAAGTACCCGATTTTGTGTGGATTATAGAAAGCTCAACGACGTCACCAAAAAGGACAGTTATCCACTACCAAGAATTGATGACACATTGGATACGTTGTCAGGAACAAAATGGTTCTCCACGCTGGACTTGCAAAGTGGTTATTGGCAAGTAGAAATCAGCGAGAAAGACAAGGAGAAAACTGCATTCAGCGTAGGGGATGGTCTGTGGCAGTTTAAAGTAATGCCATTTGGACTATGTAACGCTCCAGCCACCTTCGAGCGATTAATGGAGTGCGTGTTGAAAGGATTTCATTGGCGAACATGCTTGGTGTACCTAGACGACATCATTGTCATGGGAAAAACATTCAATGAACACCTGAAGAATCTTAAAGAAGTCCTTCAACGTATAACCGCGGCTGGGTTGAAACTCAGCCCGAAGAAGTGTTCTCTGTTCCAGAAAGAAGTAAAATACTTGGGACATCGAGTGACAGCAGATGGCATTTCCACCGATGAAGACAAAATCCTGACAGTGAAGGATTGGCCACGACCGCAGAATCTCCATGAATTACGCAGTTTTCTAGGACTCTGTACGTACTACAGAGGTTTGTGCCAGGTTTCGCCACAGTGGCTGCAAGTCTTCACGAGCTGACAATGAAAAGTCGGCCGTACTGTTGGAGCGAAAAACAAGAAGAGTCATTCCACCAACTGAAGCAATATTTATGCACGGCTCCTTTGCTTGCATATCCTGTTGCTGGAGAGAAATTCGTGTTGGATACTGACGCGAGTGGTTACGGAATAGGTGGCGTGCTCTCGCAGGAAATCAATGGCCAAGAAAAAGTTATTGGGTACTACAGCAGAATACTCTCAAAGCCAGAGAAAAATTACTGTGTTACGAGACGAGAGCTACTGGCCGTCATAGAGTGTGTCAAACACTACCACAAGTATCTGTACGGCCAGCCTTTCCAGTTAAGAACCGATCATGCGGCGCTAAGGTGGCTACTGCAATTTAAGAACCCCGAAGGCCAACTTGCTCGTTGGATTGAAAGACTGCAGAGCTATGACTTCAGCATTGAGCATAGAAAAGGAGGAAAACACGGTAATGCTGATGCCCTGTCACGTCGTCCATGCAAGCTGGAATGCAAACACTGCTCAAAAGCAGAGGTGAAAGAAAACATCATTGACGTACGTCTTATTCGACTAGAATCCAACGAAGACTGGTCAACAGCACAAAGAAGCGACCCTATACTGGCAAAAATCATTTCTGCAAAAGAAAATGGTGAAAGACCAACACGCAATGACATCGCCTCAGAGAGCACCCTGATGAAAGCATACTGGGCCAAGTGGAATGGATGGTTGCCTATACCGGTTATGGGAAAGTGAGGATGGTAAAATAGTCAAAAAGTTAATAGTGGTACCTTCCTCCAAGGAAAAAGAGATAATGACAGAATTCCATAATGGCCCGAGCGGAGGACATTTAGGAATAACCAAGACCATTGAAAAGCTAAAGCAACGGTTCTACTGGATTGGCTGTCAACAAGCGGTAGCCGATTGGATAGCAAATTGCACCCAATGCATGACAGCTAAGGGACCAACGCGAAGAAGTCATGGCCACATGCAGCAATACAACTCAGGTGCACCCTTTGAGCGTATAGCTATGGATGTGGCTGGTCCATTTCCCGTCAGTAGCTCTGGAAACCAGTACGTCTTAGTGGTTATGGATTACTTCAGTAAATGGCCCGAAGTATACCCTGTTCCAAATCAGGAAGCGAAGACTATAATTAAAGTGTTTGTGGATAACTGGATATGCCGTTTTGGTGTCCCCTCGGAGCTCCATTCGGACCAGGGTAGGAATTTTGAATCGACCATCTTCAAAGAAATGTGTGAGTCATACGGTATTTGGAAAACAAGAACAACACCATTGCATCCTCAGTCTGACGGAATGGTTGAAAGATTCAACCGAACTCTTGAAGAATACCTAAGAAAAGTAGTCAGCGCAGATCAAAGAGATTGGGATGAACACATACCGAAGTTCCTTTTGGTATATAGGACGGCCACCCATGACTCCACTTCGCGAACACCCGCTAAAGTAATTTTCGGAAATGAGCTGAAGCTGCCTGGAGATTTGGAGTTCGGTACCATACCAGCGTCTGACCCTGCGAACAGTGATGTCAATTACATTGATACGGGGGATCTTAATGATCTCCATGAATTTGTGCGCAACAAATTAAAAATGGTCAGTAACAAAATGAAAGCCAGATACGACCGAGCGGCAAATTCAGAAGGATTTCATGAAGGCCAGCTAGTTTTACTGTTCAACCCACAGCGCAAGAAGGGTTTATCTCCAAAACTGCAGACTCACTGGGAAGGCCCTTACAAGGTTGTCAAACGAATAAATGACGTGGTTTATCGAATCCAGAAAAGCCAAAGTCCAAGAGCTAAAATGAAAGTCGTGCATTTGGAAAGACTAGCTCTGTATGGAAAACGGAGGGTTGAGCCTGCTCGGGACGAACAGGCTTAAGTGGGGGGCAGTGTTACGAATAAGTAAAAGCTTTTGCTTACTGTTAATGACTCTACTAACAGTATGTAAACAACAGGCGGTTGGTGCTGCGCCTGAAAGTATGCATTGTAACAACGTACCAGCTCGCTAAACCAGTAGCATGAATTCACCTCAGTAAAGATAATTCTCCTGTGTAGGAGAATGTTCTACAAAGATAAACAACAACAACAACATCTAGTTTCTAGAAGGTTCTTGAATTCGCTAGATATATGTACCTTCATTTGTGTATGGTGAGTTGGTATAAATAGCGGAGGTCTTTGGAATGGAGAGTTCAGTTTGTGATTAAACCCCGTAAAGTAAGCAACGCGAATTGATAGTAAAATACAAGACTTGTTAACGTGTTATAAATAAAGTAAACTGTTGTACTGTATAAATAAATAAAAAGGAAGTGATACCGTTGTAATTATCGTAATTAAAAACGAACCTTGTTTTATTATCGGGAATAAAACAACGCAAAAAGGACGAATAAGGAAATTCGTAACAATATTATTTATTAAATTTTCTAATTTTATATTATTGAAGTCAACTATTCTATAGACAAGGGTTGTGTAGGACTTTAGGAAAATGCTTTCATTAACGTAAATTATATTGTACCGAAAATAATAAAGGCACAGATACCGAACAGGGACAGCGAAACGATTTTTCGTTGGTACGCAATAATACATGAGCACTGTGCCAGTAAAAACTAATTAGATTTTTCACAATTTATTTGTTTCCTACAAGACAATTAAATTGGCAATATCGTCGTATTTGTTGCAAGTTGTACAATTTAATGCCATTTTCAATATTTGAAACAAATAAATTACGATGCGAGTTACAATGAGTGCATCAAAAAGCCATTTCAAATTTCAGAAGACGAAAAGGACAGACAAGGCAACCCGCTCAAATTTCATTCTACATTTTGCTTCGGTGGGGCCCAAAGTGAAATTTAGGTTAAAAAACAGCACAACATTCAAAAGTCTCTACTTAAGGATATATTTTCCTGCGTACGTGCCTGGGTGCCAGAAGACTACAGCATCCGGAAGGTTAACTAAGTTAGAAGAATTATTATTATCAACACGGCGAAAATTTCATAAATAGAGTTCTGAAACTCAGCGACAAAGACTTTCATGTGGGAGAATAAATAATATTCTTCGCAGAAATGATTTACCGGCCAGAACTATAAATGCCCTACTGGATCGGAATATACATACAGAACAATTTACAGAACGAGGACAAGATCAACCAGTCGAACCCCCGCCGAAAATTTACAAAAAAAATCACCAAACCCAAATTAGGCGATATTGCCAATGGTTATTTTTTCTGTGTACCGATTTGTGTAGTTAAAAATTTACCGAAGACAGGAGGGGGTGTGATGTTCAGCTCCACTAAGTATCATATTTTTAAAGAACAGTCATTTAAAGGGCACCTTAGACCAGCGGATTGTCGGTCCGCGTTTTGAGTCGGGCCGCCTCATCTCCCAGTGTAAGGTTCAGTCGTTCAGTCGGCCGACTAGTAGGGCAAAAATCAAAACTAGTTTGATTTACAGAAAGTCGGCCGAAAAGTCGGTTAGGGTAAGGCGAAACAATGCTCAACACAAAAGTTGGCCTGACTAATTGTCGGTCGACCAGTCCGCGTGTCTAAGGAGCCCTTAAGGCAAACCAGTTGACGCCAAAACTATTAAAAGGTTTTGATGTGGGATTATGCATAAGAAACAGTGTGAGATATTTTGTAAAGCCGCCGCGTCGCCAAAATACGCTTACACACGCTTACAGATAAATATGCTGTAAAAATTGATTTTTCAAATTAATTAATGGGAAAAATGTAGTTTCGAAAACAATTGTGCTAAAAACTTATACTAAAACTAAAAAAATTGGAAATATTTTGGAAAATTATGATAAACGGCACCTGGTATAAACCAAAAAAAAAAAAAAATATGCCAAAACGGAATAAATTATGCCAACATGGTAATAATGGTATGAGCAATATGAGAGAGCAAAAACGCCGCGTAGTGGTTATAGAGTAATGATGTATAGAGACGCCATCTCTCTCAGTATTTTGATGACATTTAGTGTGTTGCTTATGGGCGGTTGCATGTTGGAAAGTATTGCTTTAATAATACCAGATAGACGCAGTGGCTCAAACCATCCAACAATAAATCACCAACGGCATTTGGATTTGTGCGTTAAAAGTTTTATGTAAATACACCAGAAACATATACTAACAATAATATATTAGAAACAAGTCAAAAATACGTTTAAATTACAAAGTCTTTCATCAAATCGACATGAAAAATGTAAGTCAACAATTTTTTGTAATTCCACCTGGTTTAAGTCAATCTACGTCTAATAACTCTCGGTCGCACAGACCGCACCACGAATTGTGTGAAAGGAATTGTCAGATGAGAACAATGGCGTCTCTATACATCATTACTCTATGGTAGTGGTCTTGCCGGACTCTGTTATATAGAACCCTGAAGATGATTAGCGATCCTACTCAAAATATTAGGGATATTTAATAAATCTTGAAAAATCGGTTAATTTTAACCCTCAAGCCCAACTAGTTCAACACAGACAAATTTATAATATGAATACAGGTGCAAATGATAAAGATTATTTTGTTTATTCATATGTATGTAACCGCCAGGAAATGTAACTGGTTCAAAACCAGATACGTATCTCACTACAAAGTAACTGGCACTAACTACCTTCCAATCAACTAGCCATGCTTCCAACTGGCGAATTTAACATGGTGCTGTCCTACGAGGGGGTGAATTGATCCCTTTCTCCACTATCAGTCTACAGTTACGCAACGGGTTCTGCGTTGTTAACTACATGTGTAGTTGCAACGCTGGAACTACGCAGCTAGTGCTAATATAATAACTATTATAATATATTTTTTGGGTTCAAATTCAAAATTTATTTCGAATATAGTAATCATTTTGTTATTTCAGATTCAAGTCACGACGAGACACTAAAAATCAGGGTAATCACAATAAAAGCAGGGCAATCCTACAAAACGCTGGATGGTTGGTTAGGTTATGCATAACTGCAACCCCCAACTTGTTGACTCAACAAGTGTATCACATCGACTAAATCAATATTCATGATTTACAACATATCAACCCTTCAAGCTTTTGTTTTTTTCCTATTTCATAGATTAACTGTTTATTTTTTCCACACCATGTTTGTATTTGAATGTTGAATTTTTTTTTAGTATTTTGTCCGTATTGTATATGATCTTAAACACTACAACTTTGCAGAATATGGCCATATCTATTTGATTACATTTGGTAACTTGTAAACGAAGAAAATTATAAAATATTACATTTCTACACCAATTTTAGAGTACTAAATACAACTGTTGTTGATTAATGTATTCTGCAAAGTTATCAAGAATTTTGTGGGCTATAATTGCTTCTAAATCAGTTACCCCAAATTATTTACAGTGTGCTGGAAAATTACAAGAAATCCAAAACAGATCAAATTTGGTTATGACGAAGTGAAAATGTGTATTAAGCGCCTATGAGACAGCACGCGGTATGACAGCACGGTATGATGCATCACATCCATTATGATGCAAATTTATTAAAGAGCTAAAGGGAGGAGAAGTGCAAAGATGCCTAAATATAATACTTGTTTTTAATTTGTATTTACTTTCTTTCAAATTGCTTTTCATTTCCTTTCTTTTCACCTGTTGACAGAAGCATTTGGAGTACTAATAAAAGGTCAATTAATAAAATAATTAGTTATATAAAAGGTTAAAAAGTTAAGACGTAAAGTTGTAACTTAAAGTCATAACTTATTGCCAAGATTCAAATGACAAGAAATTTAAAAATTGTTGAAATAATAGTTTTGGTTGCTCCTTTGCGGACGAAATGTAGTAGAAAAATGTTAGCATAAATTGCGCTTCAAATAAGAAGTAGTGCTGCATTGGACAACGTCATATTAAAAGAAGTACTTCTGCACCTAAATTAGCACTACATCTTACCAAGTAGTTGTGGTGCAAATTCTACTTCTTGGTACACTCTTTTTTTGCTGGGGAAATGTATTGTTTTTTGTCTGCGTTACAGCCTTTCACGAGTTAAAGTATATTTTAAATGTCTTTGCTTGCGGATCGATCAATAAACATATAAATTAAAAACATATTGTAATTTTTTCTTATTTCTTCCAGTGCTTCGCCGTAGGCGCAGATATAGCTGCGTACATTTTAAATATCGTATAATAATTTTAATTTTCGTTACTCGGTACATCCAGAGAACTGATTGTTAGAGAAAAGGTTGTCGCAAGCGTAAATGCAGCTCTTGCCACCGAATTGAGGTTGCCAAAACCGAATTGAGGATGTCATGACCGAATTAAATCCCCCACAACTGAAATTCAGTTGAAGCAACCTCGTTTCATAATTCATTCGGTTGTGACAATTCAATCTTCAATTATATTCAATCTGTCAACCAAATTTTCTAAAATTTCGATTGGAACAACAGAATTCGGAATTAATTCTTATGCAACAACCGAAGTTGGTACCAAATTCGACTGGAGTAACCGAATGTGGTTACTTTGAAAAAATGGTAAGCTTGTTGTTACCATTTGCTTTTTTTTGTTCGTTTCACTCCAAATGCACAGCTGATCGCATAATTTTTTGGGGAAAATCAGAAACTGAAAAACAAATTACCAACGTTCTGAATTGTAAGCGAAGTGGAAAAGTCCTAGAAATGTATTCTTTTTTGTCTGCGTTACAGCCTGCCAGGAGTTAAAGTATATTTTAAATATGTCTTTGCTTGCAGATCGATCCTATAGAATAAACATATAAATTATTTTTACCAACATATTGCAATTTTCTCATTTCTTCCAATGCTTCGCCGTAGGCGCAGATATAAATGCGTATATTTTAAATGTCGTATAATAATTTTAAATTTCGTTACTCGGTTCACCCAGAGAACTACTTTTTTGAGAAGAGATTGTAGCAACCGTAAATACAGGTGTGACCATCGAATTGATGTTGCCACAACCGAAATGCGGATGTCGTGACCGAATTTAGTCCCCACCACAGAAATTCGGTTGCAGCAACCTCGTTTTATAATTTCTTTTATCTTCAATTATAGTCAATCTGTCAACCAAACTTTCTAAAATTACTGTTGAAACAACAGAAATCGGAATTAATTCTTATGCAACACCCGAAGTTGGTACCAAATCCGACTGGAGTAACCGAACGTGGCATAAATTCAGTTAGAGTTACAGAATTTGGCATCAATTCGGTTGCTGTAAACGAATTTCTCATAAATTCTGTAGGTGCAACCGAACTAATTTTCAATCCGGTTACCACAACATAATTCTATATCGTCGGTGTTCTGACCAAATTACCTATCGGTTTTTTCAATACTTTTCAGGAGAGCATAAAAACCGTTTATTATTTTCATTTTGCAAAATTTTGAAAATTCAATACTTGTAGCCGATACCTTAGAAAATATGCCACCATTATATCGCAAAAAAATGTGATTAATTAACGCAGTTTGGCGTGGTTCAACAAAAGGTACAAAAAACACACATAGGTAATTTTGATTTGATACTTTTTGTATTCAAAAATAAATATTTGGATAATTTGGGCACATAGGTAATTTTATTTATATGAAAAATTTGAAATTTGATTATAGTCTGTTTTTTTAGTTTTAATGGTGAATAATAATTAAATAATGGAAACAAGAAGCGTCCCTTCATACTTTAATTATTTTCGCCCTAGAGCGAATTCTGTGAAGGTGTTACAAGTATTAGCAATATGTAAAGGTAAGAATCAACTCTGTGTACAAATATTATGTGTATTTATTACAATATACAAAACCGTTAAAAAATTTTTTGTTTGTAATAATAAGGAGATGTAGCAAATTAAATTATAAAAAAATTAATGCATGAGGTGGTCATAAAATGTGTGGAAATCTCGGTGCATAAATCTCTTAAGTGATTGCAGACTGTTGTAGATATTTACTTTTTTCAATTTTTAATGGTCCTTCATACAACGGATCAGGTTCGCTTAGCTGCAGTACTTGAGCTTTTTTTAGGGTAGTATCTTCCAGTCGTCTGTATGGCGTATCTTATATTGAACATTGCCCTCTTTAAAAAGAAGTCCACGAATATTGTTCACTGTGGCATCACCAGACTTTTGGCCAGGTCTAATTGAAGAAAAATTTCCGGGAACATTTTCGTAGTTCTTGAAAAATTTGTAGTCCAAGTAATTAACAATATATAGTTGTGGCGGGCGTGCTTGATTGATTCGACTTATGTAGTCACTAGGAGAGTATATTGGAGGATTAATCGAATGGACACTATCTACCTCCATCATAGTGTGTCCCTTTTCCAAAATAATTTTTTCAATTCCGGTCAGTAAAGAAAAATTTGACAAACCACTCCATAAAACTTTGTTTCTGTTTTGATAGGCGCATCCGTCTGCGACCAGAACAACCTTTTTGTATGACATACAGTGATCTTTTAGGAATTGAATGATGCAGCTCGTTATATTATTTGCTGTAACACCACCATCGCCTTCATGCCATACATATAAATGGGCATCTCTCGTATTTTTTATGTATATGGTAAAATTATGAATTGCTAATTTAGTTTTATAATACTGCTCAGAAACCAGAAGCTTTGGACATAACAATACACTCTGCGTATCCATTGTTATAACTAAAACTTCAGGTGACATCATACTACACGCTCTCTCCTTAGCAGCTCTGGCTTCGTCCTTCTTGGTAACATGAAGTTGATATTCTTCATCCTTTAAATTCCCCTACTTGTGTACAACACAGACGTCGCATTGATCCTTTCGAGGCTTGAAAATAGATATTTTCTGATCCTTTAGAAAATCCCAAAACTTTTTCCTCATAACCGGTGCTTTGTTGTTTTTATCACACCAATCGCAATATATTCTATGCATTTGTGTCGTTGTTTTAAAATCATGATCAACGTACACTCTGGTGCTCGTTGCGCGGCAATAATGACTTGGTACTTTTGGTAGTATATCTAACCATTGTTGAAGGGATTTAGTATTTAGTGCTACTTTCTTTGAAGTAGATACCTTCGGTTCTTTCATTTTAATCCACCATTGAAATGTTTTCTGATCTAAATCAAAAGTTTGGAAAATAAATTTTTTACATACCCGAAATTTTTTACCGATCAAAAAAGCAGTGATCTTTTAGGAATTGAATTTAGTCGCTGTTTAATTGCATTATTTCCCACTTGTACCAAACCATTTATGTATGATTTCTTGGCATCCCATGTCGGTAGGTTCCAAAAATAATTGAATGTTTGTTGACGGAAATTTTCTTCAACAGCACCACAAAGGAATGACCTTTCTGTTTTCTTCGCCGCCAAATGATTGCAGCACTTATTCCCCATACTTCTTGCCCTCCTCTCTCCATATTTTATGCCTGATAGTCGTAACATCGTCCTTTTTTCTTTAACCTTCATTTTTAATAATACTCCTCCTTCGTCAGGGTCATTTTCATCGCTATCTTCAATATTTTCGAATAGACCGCTAGTCTCGTTTAAACTCTGTCTTACTTCTTTGCCTTCCATATTTCAGCTGCAACTACAAACTAATTATTGTAAGATGTTATGACTAAATATGTATATATATTACCTTTTTTCGAATTATGAATTTGTAGGACTAAAAAGCACAATTTTAGCTTGCTACAAGTGACGACGTTTCAAGTTCACAAAAAAATTTAAGGGAAACACAAAAAATATTGATGAATTCAAAAATACCTATGTGCTTTAAAGCACATAAGTAATTTTGTCGGAGCTTTTCTACTATAGAAAGCACATAGGTAATTTTGCTAAATCCTGAATTAATCAAGATTTCGGGAAACGCTTTGATGGGTAGGTGTATGGCTATTACATCATCTATTACAGCATCCCGATAGGTAATTCGGTCAGAGCACCGACGATATGTTTCTTACCTGACGTTATTAAAAAAAGTTAAAGAATGTATAATAGTTGCTGTCGAGGCAATAACCAGATTTTGTTGTGGTTATTTACAAAGGTAAGTAAAAATATTGTAATCACGGGATTTTTGTAAAAATGTCTAATTTTGCAGAAAATATCCAAGCAGATATTAACAGTTTTAAAGTTTGACAAGGTTGGTCGTGTGAGACATATGTGCTGCTATTGCCTGTATATCAGAGATCCGCGTGACTCCGATTCAAATGACAACTTCTTGCCTTGTAGAAACGCGATGCATTGCTAGCACAATACATGTACGACTCATCTACAGGCATTGCCTGGCGTACACAAGTAAATGCCTTGTTGCTACATGTGTGCAAACGCTTATTCATATGTTTGTCATGTGTGTTTTTTTCCTATAACGTCCCTGCAGTTTTAAAAGTAGAAATTAACTCAAAATCGTTAGGTATTTGGCTAAAGAAAAATTGACTAGTGAATCCAAATGCCACAAGTTATGCAAGGGTTCGCCTTTTGACTCTCAAACTATTGATTTACTTCTTAACTTTGTTCTTACTTCTTTGTGTCGATACACATTTGTTTGCTCTTGATGAAAGAGATTAATATTCTTGCTCTCAAATTCCCGTAAAGCATTTCAATGTTTTGTGCTCATTAACGATTTCATTAGATAAAAGTATTGCAACGATGGATATGTATGGAATGCAAAAAAAGCTGTACCGTTATTCCAAAGGAGATAAACAAGAAAAAAATATTGGCTTGACTATTAGTTTCTTGTGTTGGCGTCAGTTGCAATTGGAAGTTCGTGGTCAGAAAATGTGTAATTTGAAGCAAATAAATAATTATATAATAATATAATAAAGTCTCAAATAACTGCAAAATGTTTACTGCGTACTGGTAGGTAATATAAATTTAAAATATTGATAACAGATTAAAATATTGTTTTCAGATTATTTTATCACTTTTGCAGAATCCATACCAATAAACACGAAATTCCCTGGGTCGGCGGAAGACCAACTAAGAAGACCTACTCAACTTAAAAAAAAAAAGGTAGATAAGGGCAACCTCTGTTTCAAGGAAACAACATAAAGAAGCAAACAACTGATAGCTGTAGAGTCGTCTTTAGTTTTACCTTTCAGTTTTTTATCTTTTTATTAAACATATTTTTCATCTTTTTAATTTATATTCTTATGAAAAGCGAAGAAACAAAAAACTCATAGATGTGACGTTCTTTTTAATTTTATCTTTAAGTTTTTTATCTTTTACGAAGCATGGAATTTCATTATATTTTATTGGAATTTATTTAAAGTTTAAATTATAGTTTTTAAATGAATTATTATAATTTTAAGTTTTCATTGTTAAATAAATAAATATCAAAAAATGTTCTCGTCTTTTCATTATGGAAATAACTGGTACATTAGGAGTAGAGGAATCGTTGTTTTTTGCTGACCGGTGATTTCATCGGATAATCTTCATTAATCTTTTTGTTATGGCAGCAGTATTAGTGAATTCGTACATCACATGTTGTTAGTGAAATCATTAGTGAAAGGTTATGCACAAGATGGCAATTGGCTACCGCCAATCTCATCCCCATGTTAAATTCGTTAGTCGAAAGCATTGCTGGTAGTCTGGCAGGTAGTTAGTGGTAATTCTTGGTAGTTAGGGAAATCACTAAAGATTCGTTAGCTACGTCGACTGCAGGGGTACCAAAGCAAGTGCCTGTTGATGTTGATGTATTGTACCGGCATGACAATACATCGATTTTCATTGCCTTTTAGAGGCAATGTTATTTATGAGAAATGTCATGAATTTTATCAACAGCATCAAATAAACATGATTGTTTTGTATAGCTGAAATGCTTTTTGAATAAAAATCCGTTCTATGTGTTCTTAAATTTTTTTTCTTTTATTTATTGTGATGTAATGATCTTTTATAAAAAAAAATAATAATAAATTCAGGTACATATACTTCAAGAGTACGTATAATTCAAAGAAAGAATTAAATAAAAAAATTAATTTAGTTTAAAATTAAATAAAAATTCATGTGGAATACATATTTCAAAGGTACGTTAAAAATTAAAAAGTACAGGTAGATAATATAAAATTATATATATTAAAAAATTTCTTCAATTTTATATACTGAATTCAAACAAATTATTTACAGTTTTTGGGCCAATACGGTTGCGCTTTTCGGTGATTATATTGCCTGCAGCAGAAAAAACACGCTCAGAAGCGGCACTGCTTGCAGGTATAGACAAAACTCTTTGAGCAAATTTGTATAGTCTAGGGTATTCCGAATTATGATTTTCCCACCATTGCAGAACATCGAAGTTTATATCAACGGCAATTTTTGAAAAACTATAACGAGTAAGTTCTTCATATAAACTTTCCGTTATGGAAGGATTTATTGATGCTATAAAAGGCGAGAAAAATAGTTCAAAATCTTTTGGCGATTCATGAAAAGTTGACGAATTGACTGAGTTATTAGACGACGGAATATACTTCATTATCTCTGAAACACAATATTCTTTAACTTCGGATAAAGAAAACAAGCCGCATAGTGGACAATACTTAGATTAGGTACATATTTAATATCAATTTCTTTTAAAATATTCCGTTTTAGTGTCTTAATGACTTGCACGTCGGAATCTTTCTCTTCGCAAATCTAAACATTGTTCAATAGATGATTCGCGCAGTTAAGCCGGGTTTTGTTTTCAAGTGACTTTATCATGTTTAACCCTCTATCTGTAACAAAGATTATGTTTTCCATGCTAGTTATGTCAAAGTCCTGGAGAATAGACTTCAGTTTTGGTAGCACATTTATAGCTGTGCATCTTTGGAAATCCATTGATTTTACGCCCAAAATAATTTCTCTTAATTTAAATCTTTCATGAAGTGGAAAGTGACGCATAAAAAATTCCTTTTTACAAAATTGTCTGTCCATAGATCAGAAGTTATAGATGTCGTTCCGCTTGCTATTGCCATCATCAATCCCTCTTTCATCGTCTGTCTTTTGTTCTCTGCAATTTCACTTATTCTCCTTGATATCGTTGTGGAATCAGGCACCATGTCGGGTACATCCAAATGATTTCCATATTTAGATCCAATGTCGAGGATCGATTGGATAAATTTTCTGAAACCTTCTCCATCCACAATTGAAAATGGGCGACAGTCCTGTACAACCCATCGGGAACACGCCATCAGAAAATTCTCTTTATCAGCATTGCTAATTTTATTGAAAGCAACGTTGGAGTTTTTTAGTTTATAGCACTTGTGGCGGATAAGATTGGAGGTCTGCTTTCCATTATATTTTAATATAGTACTGCACTTTGAACATAGGACCACGCCATCAATAACCGTACCATCATTATTTTCAATTTGGGAATAAATTTCCCAAATTTTGCTTCTGTTTGGTTGTTTGTGCTTCGACACACGAAAAACACCACTTTCAATATTTTTCATTATTTCCGCATTCATTTTTAATCAAAACAAGACAACATTAAAGGATCAGTAAAAACTGTGCTGCATTCTAGTCTAGAATCAGTTTGCAGGCCGCGCTCTGGAGCGACAGTGATCCAATAAACCGTTAACCAAGAAGTAGTGGGAAACCCAAGCCAAAAAAAAAATTACAAAATCCGGCGCTAGAGTTAAAATAATTTCATAGGCTGTATTCGTCGTTCCCATTAGTAGCAACCCAGCGCACAGTTGGAGTCCTAAATGCGTCATTTCTGAATGCTATTTCGAGGTGTGAGCCATCATAATGAGTTCATTTAAGAGTCCATAGTGCATGTTTTTACCTTCTTGCGATGGTTGACTTATATGAGTCCGAAATAACATATCCTTTAAGTCTAAATAAAAAAAATTTTCTAACTCATAACTCTAAGCACTTCGACAGTTTTTGCTGGGAGTATTTATTCTTTGTGCCAGACACAGTCTGTGTTCGATGCTCGATGTGCAAACCAGAGACCGTCTTGAGTTGATTCACTATTGTTGTTTACTCATAGATTCACTGCTTTAGCAGTTCACTGCTTATGCAAAATGGCATAATGCAAAAGCATATGTGTTGTTGTTGTTGACATGAATCGGCACATGCAGAAAACGCACATACGTTTTTTTTGTCATTGTGGCACAGCGAGTTCAAAACGCAAACAACAATGATAGGCAAAGCAATGTCAAAAAAAGAGATGCCTTGTTATGACAATATTTATACATGTCGTGTTGATTAAACACAAGGCAAAAGCAATGAATCTATGAGTAAACAACAATAGTGAATCAACTCAAGCAGGTCTCTGCTGTATATAAACCGGTTTAGGACCTAAATATACCGATAAAACATATCAGAATTTTTGCGGTGACCCGTGATGGCCGGAAATTACAAAAATGTTGCAAGTGGCATGCGAAAGAAATGTGTTACCCTAAAACTTACGCCATTGATATGATTTTATATTGTCGCTTGTTACTTTCTTTTAAGAATATAGGAAAATACATCATCACTTAACAACAAAAAAAACTTTCAAAATTTATTTGTGACACTATCTAAATTCGGTTGTAACAATCTCTAATTCGGCTGTGACAACCTCTAATAATGTTGCAGCAACCTCTAATATGGTTCCATAACCTCTAATTCGGTTGGGTCAACGTCTAATTTGGTTGTGTCAACAACTGATGATCTTGTGTACACCTGTAGTGAGCTTGTGACAAGCTCTAATGCAGTTGTGACAACCCCTAATTCGGTTGATGCAACCTCTAAATTCGGCTACGACTAATTTGGATGTCTCAACCGAATTTTTCTGTGAGTGCACTTATATTCCATGACACGAAATTCTATCATAAGTAAGATACAATAGGAAAATATAAGAAGCTTATGACCGACGAACATATATTTGTATGCTAATTTTATGTACATATGTATTTACATTCATGTATAAGAACAATAAGGATCAAACTCTCTTAAAGTTCAAATGGCATTTCATAAGTGGTACTCATTAATATTAAATACTTCAAAGTTATTACACATAACAAATAGTTCACAAAAGACTGTGTGCAAAGTAGGAGGTGATGAAAGTAGAAATTGATTTATAAAATTAATTAACAAATTATTAGCTTTTATGTATTCCAACAGAAGAACTCTTTGCATTTTATACCAATAGGCAAGGCATTTCACAGTTTAATGGCGTTAACAAAGAAGTGTCTGCCATAGCTCAGGTATTTAGTTGTACTCTCGTATTATTAATGTCATGCATCGTGTGGACAAACCGACCGCAGGTTTACTGTTCAAGTGCTATACATGGGCAAATTAATTATAGAACAATCATAATTTGTAGTTTACGAATGGAAATTTAAAAAAGAAAAAACGTAATACCATTGGGAATTGTAATTACTTATTTTAAAAGAATTCCTTTGATGTCTGGCAATTTTCGGTTCACAAGTATATGGTAATCATATACTTAGAGGTGGTATCTGCCTCATTTGACATTTCATTTCACACTATTTGACGTAAATTGACTTACACCAGGTGGAGTTACAAGAACTTTTGACCTAAGTTTGTCATGTAGGTTTTGTTGAAAACTGTGAAAGTTAAACGAATTTTGGACTTTTTTGTTATCATTTATTGTTAGTATATATTTGCAACACCTTTAATACAAAAATGTTAACACACAAAACGACGAAATGCTATTGCTGTTTTCTTGTTGGTTGTTTTGAACTAATGTCTGCATCTGCTATTATTAAATCAACACTTTTCAACCTGCAACGTTTATATGCAACCAAACCTAATGTCGTATATTTACTGAGAGAGGTAGCTACTCCAGGCATATCATTACTACTCTCTGCTTTCAAGTATTTTTTATGTAGAGGTTTATGAAATTGAAAGTACTACGAGGCAACACCAATTGAGCCACAAACCTCTACATAAAATATGTGACCTGGTCTACGAAAAGGGAGCTTACGTGCGAAAACTAGTTTTCTGTGAAAAAGCTGTTAAATGTAAGCAACTCGTTTCGTCAGTTTCTCATTATCTCGTTAATTGTTCTCCGCGCCGGACGTCCAGTAAGTGTTGTTTTTGGTCCAGTAAGTGTTGTTGTTGGTCGGAATATTATTATAGTTCATCGTGTAAGTTGCTAGTGTGGAACATTTAAAAAAGTAACACTGAAGAAGTGACGTTTACTGTTTCTGTTGATTTTCGTTTTTTTACACTTCTAAGCAAGTTAGGATTTTCTGCTTTTCACCACGTGAAAAAGCATCTCATCTTCCATCCGAATCAACCAAAAAGTGAAAGCCCCCTTTCCGTAGACCAGGTCACATATACTTTTATAATTGTTTGCATCTGCATCAGATAAAGTATGGCAAATTAAAGTTCACTGCAAATTAGAAGTCCCAATACTAACAGGTACAAAAGGAGTGCATCCGTAGACTAAGGAGAAAAAGTATTATCCAAAAATATTAATTAAGGCTTTGTGTAAACACAATAGTTAGTATTTAATTATTTGATTACTTGGCTCAGATATTTATGAAAAAATTGACAAATAAATAGTAATTTGAAAAACAAATGACACTAACACTCTTTCACTTAAGTCAATTGATTCCGTATTGATAATGATTTTCGTCCGATTTCACCAAAATCAGTTAAATAATTTTAACTGAAAAGTTATCTAACTTCGAGTGAGTTTAGCGGACACATTTTAACTGGCAGTTAAAATTGTTGCTTTCACCATCCTACAGGTAGATAACTTTAAAATTATTATGTTTGTTACGTTGGAAACACATTGCTTTTGTTTACATTTGACGGAAGCATAGAATAATACATACCATAGAACTTTTATTCGCTCAATAAATTAAACGTCGTAGGTACGATGGAAAGTAAACATTGGATGATGGTGGAAAATATGGGTTCAAAAATACCAGATAGTGGCAATAGTATACAGCGATCCAAAAAGGAACAACAACCGAATTTCGTGTTTTTGTGACAAACTAGTGGTGTTAAATACAATACAAATGTATACCAACGATAAAAGTCAACAAAAAAGTGCAAAACACATTTAAATTTTTCAGTTCTACACCAAAACGACATGAAAAAGTTAAGTGAACATATTTTGTAACTCCATCTGGTGTAAGATAATTTTAAATTTAATTGCTCTCATTTCCACAAACCTACGATGAAGAGTGTGAAATGAAACGTCAGATGAGAGAATAAGTTTATCTACGTATGTATTATTCTATGGACGGAAGCAATAAGTGTCAGATTGTGGAAAAATATACCGTCAGTGTAATTGAATTAATTTTTTTCAAAAGAGAGGAGGAAAATAATTGGATTAAAAAATATAATGGAATCTGAAAATAAGACTAAACAGAGCATAATTCGGTAAGTAGTGCAGTAAAATTTCACTCCTCAAGAGCAGGACGCATTAATTACTTTGGCAGACACATATTCCAAGGTTATTGACTCACAAGCCACAAACTCTGTCACCTGGTCTCAAAAGAGAGGACGCATTAATTACTTTGGCAGACAAATATTCCAAAGTTATTGAATCAAAAGCCACAAACTCTGTCACCTGGTCTCAAAAGAAAGAAATGTGGGAGAACATCGCTCAAAAGTTTGCCCGTCAATGTCACAGCTACAGAACAGTAAATACTCTAAATGACAAGTATGAGAATTTAAAAAATGGATCGGAATCAAAAGTATCTGACTGGTGGAGGTAGAAATACTTGCAAGATGAGCAGCTTTAATGAACGATTAGCAGCAATTATGGGAATGTCAGACACAGCATTATGGAACGATGTCGATTCGGGTAAAGGTAAGTCTATCACAGTTTTGCAGTCTATGTTAGTAGTTATCTTCCATTGTTCGTTTGCTTTCCCCATTTTTTTTATAGTGTGAGCAAAATTTTTGGATGTACCAGGGTGTGCACTTGGTCATGTAGAAATTGCACTTTTTACACTAGTAGCTGATGAGGAAAGCACTTAAGTGGAAGGATCCGATTTCAAAACAGTAGATGAGGTTTGTTTCAAAAACGTTACATTCTTATGCAAATGTAAAAACTATAAATTTTTTAGCAACATACTGTATCCGGGCATTATTCAAACCCATTGGAATCAGCTAGATCTGCAACACTCAACGTTGTCGACGAAAACAATGAAGAGGTTTGTTTTATACAAGTTGGGTTTTTTCGTTTTTATTCGGTGATACATATTTTTCGCGGAAATCATGGTCTTCGTGGAATCCAAAAATGCTAAAGCAAAAACGATCGGAAAAGCTAAATGTTAAAAGAAGATGTTTTATAAATAACAATGAAGAATTCGTAAAGAAAAAACAAATGAAAAAGTTTGATGATTGAGCTGCTAAACAGGAAATAGAAATAAAGAATTTGGAGTGGAGAAAACGAACTTTGGAGTAGTTAAAAATATTGACATAAGTATCTAGTAATTTTTATGTTGTTGTTGAGCAATTTTGGGTTTCTCTTTATATTTTATTCCTTTTAAATATTTTTCGATACTAAATATATAAAAGAATAATTGTTTTCAATGTTTGTACTATTACGAAAAATCGTTCGACTTATGTTTAACAATGGAAAGTTGGTATTCCGGTTTAAAATCCAAATATTTTCATCAAATTTGCGTCCGACCATCTCGTTAGTGATAGTATTGGAAGGGTAGTAATTAGTAGTAGTAATAAGGTAGGATACCTTTCTACTGTAACGACTTTACCGGATATCACGACTTATAATAGTAGAATACTTTAGTGATTCTAGAGTGTTATTTTGTAGATTATTGTCGCTGTTGAGTTCAATTCCAAATTAAACCGCCAAAAATTCGCATCGCCATCGGGTATAAAGTTTTAAAGTTTGTCAATTAATGCATTTCTTGTACTGCAAAAAGGCTCTTCGCTTGCATTTTCTGTATTAGGATTGGCTATTTGTTTTTGTCACCAATCATCGTTTTCTAACTCCTCGCTTTGAAAACGGCATATGTTATGTAGGACCGCACAAGCAACTATAACATTCGTAATACTGTCTACTGTTAACCTCATACCAAGAGATAATACTGGGAAACGTCTCTTCCATACGCGCTACGCCCTTTCAACTACATTTCGTGTCCGTATTTGAAATTCATTACACAGTCTTCTCCCCTTCTATTTTTGGATCACGCAAAGGCGTTAATATGTATGATTTACATCCATAGTCACTATCCCCCAGGACAACCAAGTACTTAAACTCCAGGTTTTCAAATCTGGCTTTAATTCTACTATTGTTTAAAATGTTGGAATCATATGCGGAAGCAGGCCGCCAAATTGGCATTGCATGCGACCTGCAAAAAGAATTTGTATTGTTTTGTACATCGTTTTAAACGCATTTGTTTCTACCTGTACGTTAAAGGAAAAGTATCCTTTTCGATTTCTATAAACATCGGCATCATCTCCACCCAGCGATTGAATTTTTCCATGCGTACCGTCTATAGTCCCAATAACTTTTGGGAATCTGGCGATAGTGTAAAAGTCAGCAGCTGATTTTTTTACATCAACGTTCGCTGTAGGCATATATAAGTATATAAAGTTATCAGCGATTTTAGCAATAGCTGCCGAAACTTTTTTACAACTCGACACGCCGCTGCTTCTCTAAAATCCCAATAATCTCCTATTGTCACTAAAAAATTGCCACATGCGAAAATCCGTAGTGTCAAAAGAACCATTTCTTTGTAGACAATGCACGATTCCTTTATGTTAAAAAAGGGCAATCCCAATAAAAATTGTCATTTAGGATACGCCTTACCTCGTTGAATTTGCGTGGATGTTATCCCTCATGAGGGATGTAACATGCTCTGCTGTCGATTTTGATATTCTGTACCTTCGCTGAAAGTCACTTTCCGATAAGATAAAATGATCAGTACGTCGCCGATTCTTCCGTTTCCACGATTTCTTCACACTTAAACCATGAACATTACATAAATTCCATGCTTATCATTACCCCGCTAAAGTTAATTATAGCTTAATTTGTACGGGACAGCTAAGCGGTATTAAGTGGCATTTCAATTTCCCACTTAAATTTCGACTTGTGCAATAACAACGTTGCCACATGTTAAATTTCAATAACTGGCAACAAAAAGTTATCTTAGATAAATTTTGTTATAATTTCTTGCGAATGAAAATGTTATCAAGGCGAGACCCAAAAGCAGAAATTTGCAAAATGACTTATCCCGCCAATGGTGGCGTACTAGTCTGTGAGACCGGCTGTGTTAAAAAAATCGTATGACTTTATTCACCGTTATTGTTTTTTGTTGCGATTTCGAGTAGCTGCAGCATTGCACATCCCCCACCATCTGTTAATGACGAAGCTGCTTAGTGAGCACAACTTCGGTATTTTTTTTTCTAACTTGGTGTGTGAGACCGTGAGTCACCGTGTATGTAAGTACAAGTAAAAACGCTTTTGTATTATATTTTGGAAGGACACCAATTTTTGTTCATTTTATAAAAGTTCCTATTGTCGAAAGACTAATAAACATTATTTTCCTGTATTGCTAAAACATTTTATTTTTAATGCTCTATTTAAAAACATTTGTGAATTTTAATATTGAAATAAAAGAACTTAAAATGATTAAATATCTTTGTTTTATTGTCAAAGTGTATAAATAAACAAAAACATTAACTATGAGCAACACGTTTCGAAAAATCTTCAGTTGAAAACCCCGGTGCATGAGACCGGCGCACAGTACGTCGTTCCATGGACAAAAATCAAAATAAATTGTTTGTCTTTAATATTGATACAATATATATTTTTTGAAAGATTATAAACCAACTAATATTAATATGAATTTTTTTTTTCGGTTTGACTCTTTTTAACCCCACCAGAGGGCGCTAAACTCAGAGAATTGTATGTAAGTGAAACTGGTTTAACAAAAAATCCCTTTGATGTTGTTTCACGAAAAAAAATACTAAAAATTCATATTTTTCTTAATTGAATTGAGTTGAAAAGTACAAATTTTATGTTTGAAAAGCAAAAATTACAACAGTTTCATCAAATAATAAAAAAAAAAACTTGGTTATTTTTTTATTTTGTTTTTCACAGTTTATACATCTGTCTACCAGGGAAAAATTAGAACAGGTCCCTATCGAACCATTAAATGACAAAAAAATTGTTTATTGAAAAATCTTTTTTGAGATTTTGCAAAATCTTGTTTCGAGTAGTTTCACGAAAAAATTCAAAAAATACATTTTTATCTGAATTGGCTTAGCTTTTCTTGTTTTCATTTGACTATTACATACGTAATAAATAAAAAATATTACTTTAAACAAAGATATTTAAAAAATCAGAAATTTTTTATTTGATACGCAAAAATTACAAAAGTTTCATGAAATAAACAAAAAAAAAACAAAAATTGTATATTTTTGATTTTTGTTTTTCACAGTTTATACAGCTGTTTATCAGGGAAAAATCAAAACAGGTCCCTATCGAACCATTAAATGACGAAAAAAATGTTTTTTAAAAATGTATTTTTCCATGATTTTTACTAACATTAAAAACTCTATCAACGGATATTGTGCTGACATTAAGAGATTGAGGTGACAAGAACGGAACGGGGAAAATGTTGCAAGTGTATCTTCTTTTATTTTCATTCGCAATGAAGTAGGCTACCGATTAATTTGACGTTGTTTTTATGTTGTTTTTTTCTTAGCGGAATTGTGTTTCATTGGATACATAGTGTAATAAGAGAGTGAGAGCGTAAGGAAATTGTCAAAAAGTTTTTTTTATCGGTGTTTGTTTTGATCGCACCCACCTCGTTACGCTCTCACTCTGTTATTACACTATAATTGGATAGTTAATACATTTTTATAACAACACGTGGTAATTTCTAGTTATGGCTTCAATTATAAAAAATTCAGATTTAATTGATTGCTGGATTTCAGCACCTTCAAATAACAAAATATCAGTGATATACAAATTTATACAACTCAAGATTGGTGATTCATACTTTGATAAGAATAATTTAATGAAACGTTTAAATATTTTTAATTCTTATATGAAGAAATATTGGAAAGAAAGTTACTACAGTAGATTTGTGTTTGAAAAAAATATTCAAAATGGTTGAGTTGGACGGTTTTTGACCTCGATAATGTAAGTTTTACAATTGTTTATTTTTAATAATAAATTTAATCAATATGGTAATTAGCAACCATATTGATTACCATATTGATTAAATTTATTATTAAAAATAAAGAATTGTAAAACTTACAATTGTCAGTGAGTGAAAACTGGAAAGCGCACAGCTCAGTGATTGTGAGAAGTTCTCCCCGGTCCCTTCATGGGATGTAATGGGAAACCATTTATTTTATTTATTTAATTAGCAACCTAGCACAAGTAAAAATAGCTTTAAACAAGTGGATGACAGGGAACCACAGGTGACAGGAACGAGTATACTGATAGTAACAACATCAGCCACAATAAATGAACAAAGAGCACCAGAAGTAGCAACAATGGACAGAGAATCACCAACAGCAATTCAAACAGAAACAAAAAGAAAACGCGGCAGACCAAAAAATACTTTTGTATGCCTTCATCCAAATCTAAAACTGGAAAAGTTAGTACGCTTATTGAAACCAATTCGCTTGAGGAAATATAATATGCTGCCAATAAACTGAAAAGTAGATCAAAGTCTAATTCTGAAAGCCAACATAATCTAAAATGCTTACCAGTTTCAAAAGCGTTGGCCCTCTATATGGATTTAGATTTATCAGAGAGAAAATACGTCGCTTTACGGCAAACAATTAATGAAATACATCCAAATTGTTTACCATCTTTGTATGCGTTACGAAGAGAAACATAAATTGGTACCACCCATAACTGCAACTGAAGTTTCAGCAGAAGTGGATTTAAAAACTGTTATGCGTAGAACTGCAGAATGTGTAGTTGAGCTTTGTGACGCACAAAGTGAAAAAAGTAAATTATCACTGGAATGCAAGTGGGGCATGGATGGTAGCTCTGGCCATAGCCGTTACAAACAACAATTTGAGAGTGACAATCATATTGATGAATTCATGTTTTTCATAGCTTTTGTGCCACTTAGGTAAGTAAATGGCGAATCATTTTTTTCGATCTTAATTTTTAGTATTGACTTAAATTTTAAAGAATGGTTAACTTGACTGCAAACAAAGTTATATGGATAAATAAAACACCATCATCTCCGAAGTTTTGCAGACCAATTAAATTTGTAGTAGAAAAGAAAAATCCAAATTTAGTTCAGAAAGCCTTCCATGAATTTGATGCTAAAATAAAAAATCTTGAATGCGATGTCATTGAAATTAACGGTACAATTGTTGAAGTTTCATATGATATGCATTGTACAATGATTGATGGCGCAGTTGCAAATGTTTTGAGCGGTACAAATTCGGCAAGTAGGTGTTTTATTTGCTTTCAAGAACCTCAATTGTTGACAACTACAAATATGGACTTTCAACACTTCATTGCTGGATCAAGTTTTTCGAATGCTTGCTACATATCGCTTACCGCCTTCCTTTAAAAGTTTGGAGGGTTAGTAAAGACAATAAACAGTTCTTAGAGAATAAAGCAAGGATAAAAAATGAATTCAGAACGAGAACAGGACTAATAATTGATCAAGTTAAGCCTGGAAGCGGCAATACCAATGACGGCAAAACACCTCGCCGATTTTTTAACGACAGTGACATAGAGGCCGAAATTACTGGAATTGATAAATGTCTTATTGAAAATTTTGCAACAATATTAAGGGTGTTATCTTGTGGAATGCCAATTGAATTAAAAACCTTTCAGGACCTACCAACACCAACAAGGAATATGGATTTAATACATTACGGGTGGTATTACATGCCTAGTACCGTGCATAAAATTTTGATACATGAATGTGACGTTATTCAATTTTTCAATTTGCCAATAGGTAGTATTTATGCAAAAACTGTTGAATTTCTTATAAAAACTATTACAATATGCTTCATATTTTTCATTTCAGGGTGTCTATCGGAAGAAGCATTGGAAGCAACCCATAAAAATGTGAGAAATATGCGATTGTCTCATACGAGGAAAATATCAAGAACAAAAACAAATAAGGATTTGATGACTTATTTATTGTTGTCTTCAGACCCTGTGATATCATCACAAAGGAGTCTAAACCGAATGAAAAATACGGCAGTACTTGGAGAAATAGAAAAATATATTTTAAATCAAAATGTATATGTTGATATAGATGATAAATTTGATTCATCTTTTAGCGAAGACTGGTGGTTCGAAAATTCAACATATGATGATTAGTGAAATGTTTACATGTTTAATGGATAAGTGTAATTTGATTGTTATTAATGTTTTCAATATATTTGAAATGCTATTTTTTGAGAAGGTGGCACATAAATATGCTCTTCAAGCGATATTCATGAAATTTGACGCTATAGTTAAATGTTTACAGCCAAAAATAATTTCGGTTTGTATGGGCGGTGGGCGATGAGCGTGGTCAATGTTGATGAAATGATTTTTTTTAAAAGGTGTTGCATAAATATGCTTTTCAAGCGATTTTCATGAAATTTGACGCCATAGTTAAATTTTTACAACCAAACATAATTTCGGTTTGTATGGGCGGTGGGCGATTGGCATGGTAAATTTTTCCGATACTTTTTAATTCTATGATATTAGGGACTCATGCCAACTTTCATAACTCTACGACAACTCCTATTTTTGTCCATCGAATGTATGTGAACGATGCACTGTGCGGCGTCACCATTAATCAAAGTCAAATTTGCGTCACCATTGGCGGGTTAAACCGCGTTTATGCTGCTACCGAAATCTCAATTGTCTAGATTTAATTCACAGGAACAGCTGATTTGTGTATGGAAAATCAGATGTTTAGGCCACGAAATCTAGATATCTCTAGATTTCGAGTGCAGTATAAACATGCTTTTACACATTTTAAATTCAATAAAATTATTTTGGTTAATCGAAGACTACGTATTAGGGTGGGCTGAAAACCCATTTTTTTTTATTTCGAAGTTGTAATAGTGCGAAAAAGTTGCGAATTATGTAGACAAGCAAATAAAAAAAAACAATTTCAAAATCGGTCAACATCTTCCGATCGCGCATCGGCCCTGAAGTTTGACGAAATATTGAAATTTCCCATATTTAGGAACTTTTTTTAAATATTTAATATAAATTAGGGTGGGTGATTT
Source organism: Phaonia tiefii (assembly GCA_963931995.1). NCBI lineage: Eukaryota > Metazoa > Arthropoda > Insecta > Diptera > Muscidae > Phaonia > Phaonia tiefii. The sequence continues at coordinate 62,952,589 of OZ008370.1, forward strand.
GAGGTTGCAATAGTGCGAAAAAGTTGCGAATTATGTAGACAAGCAAATAGAAAAAAAAATTATCAAAATCGGTTGACATCTTCCAACAGCGCATAAGCCCTAAAGTTTGACAAAATATGTAAAAAAGTTTAATTTGTACGTTATTTTCCCGTTATTTCTTTATGCATTGTTTTGTCAGTCTTCGTCTATCAGTTGTGATTGCAGTGCCGTAGTGTTTAGTTCGGCTTCTCTTTTTTCGTTCTGGCGTTTTGTATTATCTATTGTATTATATTATTGTGTGGTGTATCATATTGTTGTGTGGTGTACCGAATGTGAGAAGACATGGCTGCAAAGAAAGTAATAACAAGACAGATATTCGAGTGCCCCATTTTTGGTAATCCGAAAGATCTGCCAACAAACAAGCTGCCTACGGGCGAGGAGATCATTCGGGGTTGTGCTCAAGAAAGATATAATATGGCGCTACAAATTAATAATAAGAGAATTAGTTTTAAAGCAGTTGCCAGTGCAGTAACTAGCAAAGTAATCAGCTTATATGAAAAGGCATCCATCCCAACAGTTACAGATAAGAGAATCGCGCAACTAATTACAGCGTTGCATGAAAAGTATTACTGCCTGAGGAAATCATACACACGAGACAAAAACAAAGCTTCTTTTAAGATACATATTGATGTTTTTAAACATAAGTGCTCACTTCTTTTTGACGTAGCAGCTTGCAAATGCCTTATTGTTGTAGAATGCACTTGCAAAAAAACTCCAGATTTATGCTGCTGCAAATTAACTATTAATTGTAGCTGTGAAAAATTAAAAAAAATACCCCCTATTGAGGTAAGATTTGTTTACTCAATGCGAAAATACGGAATTGGTAAATTCGGAGCGGTAGATATTGGCGAAACAAAGAGACTTTGCAAGGCAATGGAAAGGAAGTTACGTGACAGTCATTTACTGGTAGAAGACGTTTCAAAACCGTCATGCTCAAAATCTGTTTCAAACTTAGATGAAGAACGTTGTCCTAGTACGGGCAGTGATAGTGATCCAGATTACACAGTGGAAGCAAAACACCTACACCTATTTCCGACACCTATTTCGCAGATGAGAATTCAATTAAAATCTACTGCATTAGTAAGCAATCGGTATGCTGTTTCCGACCGCGCCACTGCGGCGATCGCGTCAAGTGTTTTACACGACTTTGGCATTGTAACTGATTCAGATACCACCCATGTTATCGATAAGAACAAAATAAGAAGGGAAAAGCAAATTGCTATGGCTGAATTGTGTAGTAAATCAGACTCACTCCCATTATTAGGTCTCTATTTAGATGGAAGAAAGGACGACACGTTGGTGATAGAGCAAGCTCATTCAAAAAGGTTTCGTAGACTTATTAAGGAAGAGCATTTTTCGCTAATTCAAGAACCTGGCTCACTCTATGTTGGCCACGTTGCCCCAAGTTCTGGATGCTCTGAAGATATTGTGAAGTCTGTAATTTCTTATCTATCTGAGCGTAGTATCTCAATTGAAAATCTATTTGTCATCGGATGTGATGGTACTGCTGTCAATGTAGGATGTAAAACTGGTCTGATTCGCCGAATTGAACTTTATTTAAGAAAGCCTGTACAATGGGCAATTTGCCTCCTCCATTTCAACGAGTTGCCATTCCGACACTTGTTTGAGCACCTGGATGGAAAAACAAAGGGGCCTTGTACTTCTAAAGGGCCAATCGGTGATAAGTTAGCTTGCTGCCAAGAACTGCCAGTGGTTAACTTCCAGAAAATTGATTGTCGGATCCCACAGATAGACAGAAAGTTACTTAGCAAAGATCAGCAGTACCTACTTGATATTTCAAAGGCAATAAAATCAGGAACCTGTCAAAAGCATTTGGCTATACGTAATCCTGGGCACTTATCACACTCGAGGTGGTTGACAAAAGCAAATAGAACTCTCAGATTGTACGTGAGTGAAGAAAATCCCTCACTTGAACTGCAAGAACTAGTTTTGTTTATTCTAAAATCATATATGCCGATGTGGTTTACAATCAAAAGTAGTAAACTCTTTACAGACGGCCCGAAACTTGTTTACCAAGCAATACAAACCACTAGGTATTTGCCAAAAACCTTGCTGGATGTTGTGGACCCTGTGATCGAACGGAATGGTTTTTTCGCTCACCCAGAACACTTACTGATAACCATGACTCAAGATGACAAGAAACACATAAGAGAGCTAGGACTTCAAAGAATTCTGAAGGCAAGACAGATAGATGCAAAAAGGAAAAAAGTAAGAGTATTTACACCACCAAAAATAAACTTCAATGCGCAAGAATACACAGAAATCATTAACTGGCAGGACAGGGATTTATCTTCTCCCCCATTGTTGGCTGAAATCAGTGACGACGAAATCAAATCGTACATCGACAGTGACGCAATCCCTGACTGGAACATTACATTCCAGCAATTCCCAGTTCACACGCAGGCTGTTGAACGATGTGTGAAACTTGTCACGGAAGCCTCAGGAAAAGTTTGTGGAGCAGAATCTCGGGACGGATTTATAAGAACCACTCTAGTATCCAGATCACTCATGCCGAATTTTACCAACAAATCAGTTTTCAAAGTTCCGTCGGCTACAAAATAGATAACAGCACTTACGGCCAGGTTCAACTAACATGGACCATTTATTCAAAACTCTGTTCTTCTTTATAAAAGTAAGTTTATTGTTAAAAACTATGCGGCAACTGACATATTTAAACCCTAAATATCTTTTTTCAGGTACTGCTTTTCTATTCGGATACCATAATAACGCAGTATGTTCATATATTCAAAAATAAAAATACTGTAACCATTACTTTGAAAAAAAATATGTACATATATTAAAGGTATAAAAAAAGAGTTAAAAAAATGGGAAAATTTCAAAATTTTGTCAAACTTTAGGGCTTATGCGCTGTTGGAAGATGTCAACCGATTTTGATAATTTTTTTTTCTATTTGCTTGTCTACATAATTCGCAACTTTTTCGCACTATTGCAACCTCAAATCACCCACCCTAATTTATATTAAATATTTAAAAAAAGTTCCTAAATATGGGAAATTTCAATATTTCGTCAAACTTCAGGGCCGATGCGCGATCGGAAGATGTTGACCGATTTTGAAATTGTTTTTTTTTATTTGCTTGTCTACATAATTCGCAACTTTTTCGCACTATTACAACTTCGAAATAAAAAAAAATGGGTTTTCAGCCCACCCTACTACGTATACTTTTACATCTCTAAGTGTGAAGGATAGATTTTTATTTCCGATCGAAAACCAAATTGGAAGTAAATTGGTCACAACAACGCTCGGTAAATGTTATACATATTGATCATGGTAGAATTATCAACCAGATATAGTCATTTAAACAGGTGATGAAACTTTTTGCATGTCATTTTTCGTTTCACTTGTCAAAATCTTATGTATGTTGTTTTTATCCTTTTTTTATTCTTGTATTGTTGTTACATATATATGTAGAGTTTAACAACTGAAACGAATGAACGAAAATAAAATCTCTGTGGTTGCTGCTTACAATTACAACAACATCTGCTGCTAACATGTGTTTCTTGGCACTGGCTACAAACATGTTGCCGTATCGCATTTTTTTTCACCCATTACAGCAAATGTTGCCACATTGCGTAGTATTAAGTCTGGATCGTTTTATTTAGAAAGTCGTAAGTGGCCATAGCTTAAGGGAATAAAAAAACAGCCTTAATATTTCACTTGTGTCAGTTATACAGATAACTGGAAGAATTTTTTCAGTTAAATTTGACTTAAACTTTTTGCCAGTTAACTTTTAACTGGATTTGGAGAAATGAAAATGGTTTAACTGACAGTTAAAGTTTCAGTTACATTTTAACTGAATATGGTGAAATTTCTCTCGGGTGAACAGATTTACCCACATCCTCATCATTTCCATTTAAAACTGTAGGATGTTTCAAGAGATGCTACAATTTTCTTTAAACTAAGGGACTGTCTCTCAACCTGCAGGTTACCGGACGGGCGTGGAGAATTCGGACAAATTTAAGAACGGTTTGGCGTTAGGTCAAATATTGTCTAATACCAATTTTAGCGAGGATCTGGTGTCTCAGGCTTATTCTTTCTTTTGTCCTTTAGAAGGCGGATGAGCCAAACATATGGGCCAACGGCGGATAAAAAAACCAAAAGAAGAAAATCCAGGTTCGACGTATTGCATCCTGGTCAGCGTCTGATCCATAATGGGCGGCTGCAATCAAATATCCTGGCAGTAGGTAAAATGCAAAACCCCGGTGGACTGGGTTTGCCTGACGCAGCCGTTCATAGTGGCAGTGAAAATACAAAAACGGAAAAGAAAACACGAACAACCCCTATTTGTTGACGACCCCCTCAGACGCTATAAGGACCACGATTTACGGATACGCACCTGGAATGTGACAACTCTATATAGAGTGCAAGATCCAATTGGCAGATGTTCTCGAAAGTTATTAGGCTGACAAATGCGATTGATAGGACATGGCAGCACAAAGAGAAAAAAACTTCGACATATGCTAGAGTTTCTATAAGAAAAAACATGAATTTGATGAGGATAAAGACTGTGATAGCCACAATCCGCATCAAAGCGAAATATTTTTATGTTTCCGTCATTTGTGTGCATGCCCCGACAAAAGAGATAGATGATGATAACAAAGACATAATCTAGCAGCCATGATATTAAGATTGTACAAGGAGATTTTAATGCTAAAGTAGGCAGGGAGAATGTGTTTCATGCAACTATTGGCAATTTTAGTCTACATACTGACAGTTCCGACAACGGTATGAGACTGATTGACTTTGCCGCGGCAAAAAACATGGTCATACAAGATTCCAGCATAAAGACATCCACAAGGCTACTGGGGTATACCCTGATCAAAGACCGAGGGACCAAATTGATCACGTGGTAATTAATGGAAGGCACTAATCCAGTGTAATGGACATACTAGTGATCAGAGGAGCTACCATTGATTCTGATCACTACCTGGTAGCAGCAAAGGTTCGCACAAGATTGAGTAGAGCGAAAATCGTACGAAACCAGACGCAGAGGAAGCTGAACATCGAAAAGCTTCAATTACCAGAGGTAGCCACAGCCTACTCAAGGAAGCTCTCGCAACTTTTGGCACAGACACCACCCCCTTCCGATAGCGATCCTGAAGCGCAGTAGTTACCCATTTCCGACTCTATAAAAACTGCCGCAACAACCGTACTTGGTTTTGAAAAACCGCTTCGCAACAAACCATGGTACGATGAAGAGTGTCGCATTGCAACTGATGAAAAGAATGCTGCACGCATGGCAATGCTTCAGTCAATTGTAACGCGAGCTGCGACTGAGCGGTATGGATAGAAAAGAAAGGAGGTAAACCGTCCCTTTAGGCGTAAGAAACGGCAGTGGAGAAAAAAAATGGGGCAAACAGAAGGAAGAACGAAGCCCGGAAATTCTACCAAAATGTCAAAAACGAACTAATAGACATGGTTCAGGACCCCCCCTTCTGTAAAGACAAGGACGGAAATCTCATCGCAGATGTGCATAGTATGTTGGGAATGTGGAGATATCATTTCTCTGCGCTATTGGTACCTGAGATATCCAATGACGAGACAGTCGATCTAAATTTGGACGACGACGTCGATTGCCCCCCTCCAAACCAAGACGAGGTCAGAAGAGGTATTGCCCGGCTTGGGAACGATAAAGCCGCAGGAGGTGGTGGATTATCGGCGGAGCTGTTTAAGGCTGGCGGCGATGAGTTGATAAGGTGCATCAGCTCATTAGCAAAATTTGGTTAGATGAATGCATGCCCGGCGATTGAAAAAGGTGACCCGAGTCTCTGTGCCAACTTCCATGGAATAAGCCTGTTATCCATAGCATATAAGCTTCTATCAAGCATAATGTGCGAAAGACTAAAACCGATTATCGCTGACCTGATTGGACCATACCAGTGTTGCTTTAGGCCTGGAAAATCGACATCCGACCAGATTTTCACGCTACGGCAAATCCTGGAGAAGACCCACGAAAAACAAATCGACACCTATCATCTATTTGTCGATTATATGGCGGCCTTCGATAGCCCGATACGGAGGAAACTCTACGAAGCAATGTCTGAGCTTGGTATTCCTGCAAAACTCATACGCCTTTGACGGATGACCCTGACACCCTGTCGTGCGATCTCTTTAACGTCTTAATAGAGATTATTCTGAGAAAAGCTGCTGTCAAAATGAATAAAACCAAAAGTCACATGCTGCTCGCGTATGCTGATAATATAGATATCATTGGGCGCACAATTAGAGAAGTTACTGCGGTGTTTTCGAGAATTGAGAAGGAGTCAGCAAGAATGAGTCCGACGGTAAATGAGGACAAGACAAAATTAATGGTTTCAACGAACAGGGCCTCCACGCGAATATACCAAAGCGTGAACGTTGATAACCGTTATAACTTCGAGGTAGTGGACGAATTTATATACCTCGGATCTGCCGTAAACAAAAACAACAACGTCAGCCTTGAAATCAAGCGGAGAATTGTGCTTGCGAATAGATGTTATTTTGGGCTAAGCAACCAGTTTAGAGATAAAGCCCTCTCTCGAGTAACAAAAGTCCAACTATGCCAGACTCTCATACAACTTGTCTTGCTTTATGGCGCAGAATCCTGGGTCTTATCGCAAGCAGACGAAACATCTGCAGGAGTCCTGGAGAGAAAACTACTCCGAAAAATGTATGGCCCTATAGTGTACAACGGCGAGTATCGGCGACGCATGAATCATGAGCTGTATGAGCTTTATCCTGACATTGGCATATTTAAGCAGATCAAAATAACGCGATTGTGCTGGCTAGGCCATGTCAGTAGAATGGATGAAGACGAACCATCACGAATGGTTTTCGAAACCGATGTCGAAGAAAAATAGAAACACCAAGACTCCGCTGGAAGGATCAGGTTGACGAATCCCTGCGTACACTTGGTATTGCCAACTGGAGAGATAAGGCAAAAGATCGAACTGGTTGGCGAAATATGTATGTTATCTTCGTTTTCCAAGGTCCCTGACCCCTCGGGGTTGTTCGTGACCGGATAAGTAAGTAGTAGTGTCTGGTTTTTATAAACTCGAAGTTCTGTTGGGTCGTCAACATCGGTTCGATAGCGTAGAATTTTCTTCTTTGATATCATCAAACTACATTGATTGCAAGATATTTTCCGAATGCGCATAATATGAATTATCTGTAATTACTTGATTGACAATTCTGCGTAAACGAGGTTCTAGAAGTCGTGACCAACTAATGAACTAGAAAAATAATGCTTTACCGTACACGACAGAGCTGTAATACTTGATATTGAAGTACATTGCCACATAAAATTTAATTATAAATTCAACCAGAATTCCTAAATTTTCTTTTTGGGCACATATATATAATCATTATATGTTAATCGTAATGATGTTAGCCAGATCAACCGAAACCACGCCGCTAGAAATTGCATGGGCCATGTCGTATAAGTACTTCGAATCGGTGGAAAAAAGAATTTTGTACATATCATCGAGCAAATTTTTTAAATTCATGTAGAGGCTGTTATGGCGACGACATTAGAGAGCTGTGCGAAATTGCCAAGACTTGAAAGCAAAAAAGACTAAACAATATTTTTTTTTAGTTTATTTTCTGTTACTAAGTTAAATATACATATGTTCTGACTAAAAGAGAAAAATAAACTCTTTCTAAAGAGAAAAATAAACTCCAAAACGAAAGAAAACATAGCCAATTTGCTGATATTTTTCATGTAAATTGCCAAAAATTGTGATTTTTTGAGACGTTTGTATGGGGAACCCCCCAGGAGGCTTCCAAGAGGTGTGCCACTGACATGGGTTAGTGGGGGTCGGTCTTACATTTGGACTCGATTGAGACACTCTGAATGGGTCAAAGTGGTATATTTCAAAATTTCGATCGAACAAATTTCGTATTTTTCAAAAGTTGGGACATCAGAACATTAGAGATATGGTTCCTCGGGCAAATTTTCTTATTTTGATCCCTAGAATACGATTTTACTTGTCACTTGGGGGATTTTTTAATCGACCCGCCCTAGTATACATCCAGGGTGATTCAGGAAGTTCCGGACAAATTTCTCCAGCGTATTCCTTGGCTCATTTCATGAAGAAAATCTCTGGGCTTCGTTTAGGCCATTTTGGAAAGGTAAGAGGTATGGCTATCTTTCAACAGAAAAAAAAACATAAGTTACCTGCCATCTGGCTGAGGAAATTGGGGTGATGTGAATTTTTTTCCCATTTTTTTCCGAAAGCTCTGTATCTCGGCGATTTGACTTTTTTCTACTTTTTTTTATTGATTCTGAAAGGCCTCTTAAATACCTTTCCAACAAGCCCAAAATCCGACCACTGGCTCAGAAGTTAGAAACTTTACCCTCCGACCGCCAATCCGAAAATGTTGAACTCGCTGCCATTTCGCACCCTTGCATTTTCGGACATGGTCCTAGTGGACTTTTCTTCATGAAATAAGCCTTGGAATACGCTGGAGAAACTTGTCCGGAACTTCCTGTATCACCCTGTATATCATTTAATACCGAAAAAAATGTAACAAATAGAAGGAGCCATATCAGTTCCTCAGTATCTTGGCATGAAATTCGGATTGGGAATTTGTAAGACGATTGACCTCTGTCCGTCTGTCTGTCTGTCTGGTCAACACGACAACTGGAGTAAATATTTATCGATCACAGCGAAATTTTGTCACTGACTATTATTTGTCCATGGATAGTTTGGGATTGAAAATGGGCTTTTTCGATACATTTAGTACGAAATCATGTTTCTTCTAAAAGCTTTTCTGGTAGATATGATTAGCTTCAACTCAAACGTTGGTTAATAATCTGTAAATATCTACGTAATTGAAGACAATGGGCGAAGTCGCCACGCCCATTCTGGTACCTCCCATGCAAAAGCTTGATGGTCGCCCGTGTTTTCAATGCAATAAGTCGCGTGACACACTTCCTATCTTAATAAAATTAAGTATTAGGCTGCATGTCAGTAAACGGCAGTCACTGGTTAAGCCAAAAGTTGTTTTGCGACTCCCATTTTGTTATCTCCCATACAAAAGGCGTTCAGCCAGCTGGCTGTTCGGCCAGATAGCTCCCGTAAGTCTTTCCCGATCACAATGATATTGTGTTAGTGACCATTATTTGCCCAACCATAGGTCGGGGTTGAAAATGGGCATTTTGGCCACCCCGCTTCTGGTGCCTCCCACACATTTCGACACATTTAGTACAAAATCATATTTCTCCTAAAACTTTTTCCTGGTGGATGTGATTAAGCTCAACTCAAACACTGGTTACTAATCTGTAAATGACTACTTAACTGGAGAAAATTGGCAAGGTTTCCACGCCCATTCTGGTACCTCTCATACGAAAGCTTGTAGGTCCTCCGGGTTGTCAATGCGATAAGTCGCATGAAACACTTCCGATCATAATGATTTTAGGTTATAGGCTTCATGTCAGCAAACGCGAGTCACCAAGTAAGAACAGGGTGATTTTGCCACTCCCATGTTGGTACCTCCCATACATAAGTTGTTCGGCCGGCTGGTTGTTCGGCAAGATAACTCCCGCAAAACCGAACCAATCTTTATGAAATTTGGTACTAAACAAAATTTTGTCAAATGCACACAAAAGGTGGGCGGATGTCCGGTTGATCGACACGATATCTCTCGTTGAATACAAGCGATCTTAATGAAATTCGGTACTCGGCAATGTTTTCCTAAAAATTAAATTTTCATACCTCTCATACAATAATTAGGCGGCTTTCCGACTGGCCGACTTGATATCTCACGTATACCACAACCGACCTTAACAAAATTTGGTGCTACTCAATATTTTGTGTAATACTGTGCAAAAATAGATGAACAACTTCGCCATGCCCATTTTTGTACCTCCGATGTAAATACTGGGCGGACAATTGGCTGGCAGTCACGATAACTCCCCATAATCACTTAGGATCTTAATTAAGTTGGGTGCTCAATAATATTTACCGCAATGCCACTCTGCTAATGAATATTGGTACATTTGCCAATATTCAATAAAACTCGGTCGCAATGGATGATTTCGGGTGAGGGTATGTTTAAGTCAGTTCACCCGTCTGAAATTTCTGTATTGCTTTTATATATCCTCCACCACGAATCCAATTGAAACCAATTTTTAATAATTAGGTTATAGATCGTTAGTGGGGTGTCGTCCTTTTCATGTAATCTTTTTCTTGAAAACTTGTCGTTCATAACTAGTAGTATACGAACCAAATGGCATTCTCATACTGCATATAATGTCCTACATATTATTATTTAATATTTTATATAATGTACATCACGCCCTTTGCGAACTACAATACCCTATAGCTAGAAATCTGTTACCTTACACAACACTTTTTACCCTGTACCACCCACTTTTAGTCAAAATCTAAATTTTCTCTATGCAAATAAATCATGCACCAAACACCATTCTAATACGTAAAATAGTGCCAGAAATCCGCAGAAGTTTTGAATTCTATAGGCACTGTCAAAAATCAATTATTTAACTTTTTCTGACGACCACGCCCATTTATAGGTCAATACAATGCAAATAAATTGACAATGGCATATTTCTATGTGTGATGCATCAAATCAAAAATGAAAAATCACATGAGGTGTCAGGGGACAGCCGGTTGGAACGACGTTCCTTTCGTTATATATTGTGTACTAGTTAGTTCCAACGGCGGCATGAAATATCGCCCAAAAGAAAAATGACCCAATAATTTTATGAAAAATCGCCCAATTTTTAAAATTGGGTCAAAATATGAAAAATTTCCCAAAATTACATATGAAATTTACCCCAAAAATATATGCAAAATGACCCAAAAGAAAAATGAAAAATCGCCCAAAAGTATTGGGCAACTTTTCTTAAAAAAAATGGCCCAAATTATTTGGGCAAATTTTCATATGAAAAATAGCCCAAATAATTTGGGTCATTTTTTTATTGAAAAATTGGTCATCTAATACCATTTTGTGCAAAATTTTCATATGAAAAATAGCCCAAAATCATAGTGAGAATGAAATAAGAAATACATGTAGGAGTACAAAAGTTTAATATTTGAAAAAGATTAAATCTCAGCCATTTATAGCCATTTTGTATTGTGTATAAATAAGCGCTGTAGTCGAAAAATGGCGTGATTTTTGAGAAATAATTGCTTCATAATGTATTGGTGCAAGCGCCGCAGGCGAAAAATTATTTCTCCAAAATCGCGCGATTTTTTCGAAATAATTTTTCATGTTTTGTCTTAGCGAGCGCCGCTACAGTGAAGTCTCTTTTAAGAAATCATGCTATTCTTTTTGAATAGAATTTTATTTTGTCTTTAAGTAAGCGTCTTTAAATCGCGCGATTTTTTCGAAATAATTTTTCATGTTTTGTTTTAGGGAGCGCCGCTATAGTAAAGTCACTTTTAAGAAATCATGCTATTCTATTCGAAAAGAATTTTATTTTGTGTTTAAGTAAGCGGTGCGGTCCGAAAATAGGGCAATTTTGGAGAAATAATTGCTTCATAATGTATTGGTGCAAGCGCCGCAGGCGAAAAATTATTTCTCCAAAATCGCGCGATTTTTCCGAAATAATTTTTCATGTTTTGTTTTAGCGAGCGCCGCTACAGTGAAGTCTCTTTTAAGAAATCATGCTATTCTTTTTGAAAAGAATTTTGTATTGTGTTTAAGTAAGCGCTGCAGTCAAAAAATCAAGCAATTTTGTAGAAATAATTGCTTCATAATTTATTGGTGCAAGCGCCGCAGGCGAAAAATTATTTCTCCAAAATCGCGCGATTTTTTCGAAATAATTTTTCATGTTTTGTTTTAGCGAGCGCCGCTACAGTGAAGTCTCTTTTAAGAAATCATGCTATTCTTTTTGAAAAGAATTTTGAATTGTGTTTAAGCAAGCGCTGCAGTCAAAAAATCAAGCAATTTTGGAGAAATAATTGCTTCATAATGTATTGGTGCAAGCGCCGCAGGCGAACAATTTTTTGTGTGGCAAAAAAATTCATATTCCATATTTTCCATTGTAAATACTACGTGCACTTAATATGATGCTTTCAGTGTCGTCTTACTGTACAGAATGATCTTGCTTTGTAATGAAATGATCACAGTAACAGAATCAGCTAAACGTAAACAACACAAACTGTAGGTGGTTGCTAAGAGCGTTTAGGTAAGTAACGTTTTCGAGTAGTCTTGCTTCAATAGCAATATCAGTTTTACATAAAATAAGAAATCGAAAAATCGCCCACAAATTTCGGAATTGTGCCGGATTATTTTTGGGCCATTTTTCGTATTTATAATTATGAAATATGGGCCACAATGGGTCTTTTTTCATATTTAATTTTATGAAAAAACATCCAAATGGGCAGTTTTTCACAAACGTATTTTGGGCGATTTTTCGTACGACAAATCGCTCAAAGGATGAAAATGAAATATTGCCCACAATTTATGAAATAAGACCCACTCTTTCTGGGCGATATTTCATATGAAATTTCGCCCACTTTTGTATGGGATTTTTTTGGGCGATTTTTCTTTGGGCGATTTTTCGTTGCCCCAGTTCCAACACGCCTCAGGCGCCCATTGAAAAATACAATAATTTAAATAGATCTTTAAGAAAAGAAATTTTTGTAAAATGATGATAACCTTTTTCTACGAATTTTTTGTAAATGTATTTAAAAAAAAGAAGTATATTTTTATGTCCATTTTGTAAGAATATGCATTATATTTTCCCGAAAAAAAAATTTTTTACAGAGAGGTACTTCTTGTTATTAGAAGCTAATGTTTTTTCAAGAAAAAGTATTATTTTTAAGAAGAAGTACTTTCTGTAAGAAAAAACCAAAAATTTACTTTTATTGGGTTCAAAACTACAATATACACGAAATATTGGTTACAGGCTCCACCTAGAAAACTTCCCATTACATAAGAAATTTCCAAACATATGTGAGACATGTAGGTAAGTTCTTTCTCTATGATCCAAGCCGTTAGTGTAGACACAAACCATTAGTCTAGACACAAAACAATATAGTTGATAATACTTTGTAGTAGAATAATAGTGTTAAAACAAAAGTTGTTTAATTTTTTTCATTTAGCCCCCATCCCCCAAAGTTCTATAAGGAACATCGTTCCAACAATCATATATAAATCAAGGAATTAATACAATTTAAATTTGTGTCCCCCTTATGGATTCGACATCACCAATAAAAGAAAATTCGATTTAAGGGGTTTTTGCATTGTCGTGACACCAAATCAGAGAACACTGTATCAGCCAGCAGAATAGTTTTGCAAAGTGCTACGCCTATTCCAATTGTCCCATGTTGCGTAAAATAAGTACTAAATACTAAGTACTAAATATTTTGCTTCTTTCGCATTCAAAGAGCTTTGTCTGTTGGCGTGTTTTTGTAAAATATACTCAACAGGATAAACACTTATATCCTGAAAAGAAATTAATTAATAACAGGAACTTCAAACTAATTAAATAAAAGGGGTTCTTTACAAAGTAACACAGAAAACAAAACTCACGCACCAATTAATTACTTCAACAAATACGTATGGAAATCAAAATATTTAATTTATTGCATCTGCCCGTAATATTTGGATGTTAATAAAAACCTTTCAATTAATTATTTTGCTGAACTCATTAACTTATCTGTGAGAATTATTTTTATTAATTGTGCGAAGTGCAAACATTGACGGTTAGCGGGCTTGACGTCACTGGAGTAGGTGTCTACATGTCATAACATTTTATATTTTATTACAGCTTTATGGTGTATTTCCATTCCAGGGAATGTCACATCAGTTTATTTTGTTCATTTATTTAACTTTATAGTTCATAAAACACTTTACCGCCACAAGCAAAGTGTTTGGAATCGGAACAAGAACAACAACAGCGAACAGGGATTCCAGTAGATGTGGGCGCGAGTTGCGTGATTGACGTGAGTCAAGAGTGTTTGTGAATCAGTCCAATATGTGCCCAAGTGAGCGGACATAAAGTTTAAGTAGAAAAATGATCCACGTGCTGGAGTCCCTAATCGTTGCGTGAGTGGGTGCAATTACGAAAAGGAAATTGAATGTAAACTTTAATTACATTTGAAAAGAAAAGTTTTACCAGACTCTCAACTCTCGGAGTAAGTAAAAATTCCGCTTGCGAGCCGAAAAAATCAGTTCTTTCTCAATATCCAGCTCTCACTCCGAGTTTTAAAACATTAAAATCTCGAGCGAATATAATTTTTAAAATTGTTGTTTATTTGAATCGCTCCCGAGCAACTACGATCCAAATCGATTGGAATGTTGCGGAAGGTGCAGAAAATAATAAACGTCTATCAAAAAGGGCAGAATTATAAAAAGACAAAAATAATCAGATGGAACAATGGGGAATGTACATATATTAAGTAAATAGTATATCGACAATTCTACTGTGTGGAACGTGACCGTTGTACACATTCAAAGCGAAAAAAGGTCAGAATAAAACATATTTCAGATTCATCTTTTCCATAATCGTATAGATCCATAATAGTACTATCAATGGTGGTTTAATTTTTTTCTGGCGAAATATTGATTACAAAATAAGGACAAAAAACGGAGCGGTTCGAAAGCGACAAAAACAGAAATAGTGTTTCTGTGAACATCTTTAAAACATGAGATTCAGCGATATCAAACACACAAATCAAAACATGAGATTCAGCGAAATCAAACATTGTTGTAGATGAAAATTTTAAAATACTAAAAAGTTTTAGAATCCTCTTTACTTGATAGAAATATGGTGGGTAGTTTTTTTTTAATTTAATTTTTAAGTTGGTATGACTATCTCTATATATATACATAAGTAGACAAATTTGACTAGAACTGCTGGACAGAGTTCAAAAATGTTTTTTTTTTAAATATATTTTTTATATATGTTCTTACAAAATAAAAAAGTGGGAGGGGCCAAAAGTGGGCGTTGCTTTATCAGTTATCAGTTATTATTTTATTATTTATCAGTTACATTTAACACCATTGATATTTATAAGTGTTCGCATTCGAAGCTACGGGTATTTGGCAAATTTTAAATAAAATTGTATGAGTATTTGTTTTGTAATTATATACTTAAAGGAATGTCTTAAATCTATAAAAAATGTTTTACATTAAGCGGGTTTTTTTTAAGACTATGCAGTATCAGCTGCTTCAATAAAAAGAAGGCGAAATTTGCATGATACATGCATATTTAAAACAAGCGACTTGCTAACTGCCTCATATCCAAACTCCTCTTTGTATAATTGATAGGCCTCAAGCACCGTCATCAGCATGAAGCGTTTTGGAAATATTTCTCCGTCAAATTTAATATAGTGTCCTTTTTCCAGCAAATTGTATGCTTTGGTTGTCAAAAATTTTTGACGGCCTCTATGACCTTGTTGTTGTATTGGCTAATATGTTTATCATTATTGTAATTTACATACTTTTTGTTCAAAATATCGAGCACTTTTAATTTTTTGTTATGTCCATTGGCAGGGCATTTTCTACTTTTTTTACTGCTTTATACAACGTCTGTTTAGACTGGTAGGGCTCCGAGGGAGTTTTTTGAGTATCTCATTTTTTCTCTCGTCGAATTCGGTCAATTTCTTTTTTATGCTCAATCATTTTCTTATCATAACCACCAACTTTTTTCCACTTGATTCTATTTTTTAATTGGTAGGTTTTTAGTTTTAATGGATCATTTTGGATACCTGCTCCCCATTTTTTGCATTTTCCTTTATTTTTTGCATTACTGCTTTCGCTCATCTGCATATAAATATATAGTTTAAGGTGGAGCGATTTCGACTTCATGAATTTCAAATTCAGGCACCGCGTACGTTGCTCTACACAGTTTTAATTTTTTTTGCGAATTTTTTTAACTGTTTACCGTACGCAATGTCCGAAGATGATATTCGAAAAACCCCGAAATCGCTCTATTTATGCGTATATATATATAAACGAATTTACACTAACGCTGTCGAACGTGACAAATTCAAAACGATACAGAAAATTCTATATATAATTTTTCAACCCGATATTATTTAATATTGGTATTAACTTCAAAGGCTATTTGAAAAACTACTTTGATGAACTTTGTTTGACTATTTCTGTTCTACTTATAACTAATGCTTCTTTACTGTGTCGAACGTGACAATAGAATTTGTAATAGAGATAAGCCACAAATTATTGTTATTCCTCATTCCTTTTGATTTGTCTCTTCTATTGATAAGTAGCATTTCTTATGCTCTTAGAAAGATTATTTATAATAAGCTTCTTTTTACATAAGCCTCTCTTTACGAAGAAATTTGAAAAAAAAGTGTGCGATTAAAAATTTGAAAATGATCCAAAAGTACAATTTCCCAATTTGCAATTGTTTTTCGTTAACTGTTGAGTAAATACATGTGAATGCTTTTAATTTTATTGAAACTTGAATATTTTTGTGTAATAACATACATATTACATTATGTGATTTTAATAACTTTTAATTTTTTTATCGCGGTAGACCTTTTGGTGGAATTACCTATATGTGGTGAAACACTACAAATAACGAGATCATTAGTATGGAATGATTGGATGTAGAAGTCGACTAATAATTGGAATATAAGTTTAAATATATCTGGCGTAGCGTCGAAACACCCGAAGTCATACCTGTTGAATACTAACTTCCAGGAGCAAATAAAAATACGCGAAGTTTACTATTTAAGTGATTTATTACGACTGAATTGTCAAACAAAAAGGAGAGAATAAGTAAAGTACAAAAGAGAATAAAAACCGTACATAACATATAGGTTACTCCATATAATATATGTGTTGCATAAGCAGGGTTGTATTTACAGTGAATTCAATTTTCAACAATACCGCCCAAATCAAAAAATGGCACGTCGCCCGAAATATACCAAATCACCCAAAAGTGTTGCGCAGAAAATCCAAACGTAATGTCATAAAACCCAAATGTGTTTTTTGGGCAAATTGACGGCGCAGCGTTCTTCACCGAATGTTATATTGCCCGAAACTAGGAATGACAAATCGTTCAAAAATTAACACTAAAACTAACTTGCAAACTTTTGGAGAATATGACGTTTGTTTCGGATGCAATCACGTTGTCTTGTAATATTGATTTTTACCAATTTTTAAACCTAAAAGTTAATGTGTAGTTGTAAATGTGCCGCAAAACTTAAAATATACTCAGTAGCAGATTTGATTTCATTTTGAATATATATTTACTAAATTTTCAAAGTCATTGTAATAAGTTCATTTACATTCCCAAATAATTGTTCAATTTGTCTTTTGATAATCCATAGTTTTTCCAAATAAATTCGGTCTGAAAAGACTCAATTACTTACAATGGAGTTTGCGCGGACTTGAGAAATGTTCTCGATAAAAGTCTTTCTAGTGTCCTTTTCAATCTAGAGTAAACTAAGTGTTTTGTACCTTGCTGATTTCTACAAAAAAAAAACAAAGTATACCATTTGAAAACAATTATCCTAATGGGCCTCGATTCGTTTCGCTGCCGCCGCGCGATTCGCGTCGCGAAGGACGCGCCGCTTGCGTGTTGACAACGGACGCGCACTTCCTTCCACATTCGCTCCTAAACACTTTTCTAACTTCGGCCAAGGAATTGGAATCATTAAAAACCAATGTGGGGCTTCTACATCGTTTTTTAGTATTACGAGTATTAAGGGATTTCAATTCCATGTACAAATGTTCCTGATTTGAGTTAATGGGATGTTCACTATTTTTTTACACTTCATGCAATTACCGTTTGCAAAAGTGCAACTCGCGCATTACAATTCACATTGTAACAATTATAATATACTTCGTCTTTGTAGAAAGATTTTTTTTGTATAATTGCTTGTCACTTATTGAATAAATCAATTGCGAGCCACTTTTTTTACCGCCTACATATTCAAAACGCTCGGGACTCCATTGTAACCGCACTCTACGAATGAATAAACGATAATGAATGAAGTAAAATAGAAACAAATTGTGGGCACAATATTTGTAAAAGCAACGGTAGTTTACCTTGTTCAATCTTTACGCGATTTTCTTAGTTTAGGGGAATGCCATTTCGCCCAAAAAGTCAATTAGGAATTGTAACATTGCATTTGGGTGATATGTCATTTTTAATATAACATATTTGGGCAGTGTGGTATCTTTTGGGCGAATTGTCATTTTCAAGGTAACATTTTTGGACAATATGTCAATTTATATGATGACGTTGCATTTTTAGTTTTGGGCGATTTAACATTGAATAATATTTCACACTCCAAATATTGTCATTACATCCAAAACTGATGTTATATTCCTCGAATCCTTGAAAATTTTACAACAACAGTGTGCATTGAAATCTTTTGGCGACGTGTCATTTTTCGATTTGGGCGGTATGACTTTGGGTGTTTTGACGCTATGCCATAAATCTACGGCGTGCGGTAATAACGCCCAAGTGCATAACGTCCAAAATGAAAAACGACGTACTGCCCAAAAAGTGTCTATCACCCAAATCCCGAATTATAAAATGATTTGGATTTTATAACTTTTTTTTTGGAGTTTATGACATTCCACGTTTTAAGTTTTGGGTGATGTGCCGGGTTTTGGCCATAATGACGTTTCTAAAACCCTTGGTAAACAACAGTATTATCATGAGAACAGTGTTTTTAATATACACTCCGGTTCACTTATTTAAAGGCACTAAAAATTCCATATTCAGCAGCCTGTACCTTTTGCAATTTGTAACCGATTGCAGAATTTTAAAATGGAAATGGAAGCCAGACATCTTGAGATATGAAACAAATCATGACAATAGTGGTTTATTAACTAAATAAATTTTTTTAAGCAATTTATAAAAAAAAGTCAGAAAATGTGCTATTTTTTTTGGTTCAATTGAATAAAGGCACTTTAACTAATTTTAATAAAAACCTGTTTTGTTTGTTTTTTTAATTTATTTTACTTTATTTAAGAACTATTTATAATGGGTACAACCCCCTTTGTTTTTAATAATTTCAATTATATGGGTTTTCATTGAGAGAAAAAGAGAATTTATGTAATACAATGTTATTTGATTCCAAGCATCCTTAATGACTGCTTGTCATCAAATTGTCTACCTCCATCATAGACCTTACGAGATAGCCAACCCCAGACGTTTTCGATAATATTTAGATCTGGCGAATAGGGAGGCCGATCAAGAATATTAATATTTTGGCTTGCAATGAAATCTGGCGTTGAGTATAGGGGCATTATCCTGTTGCAATATCCAAGATATGGGACCAAATAGTTCACTTAACTTCGGAAAAGCCGATTTCAATAATGTTTTATAGCTTGCACCAGTCATTTTTGCACTTTGAAATTCAAGATCGATGGTGCCATAGTACGTAATAGCACCCCACACCATAACGCCGCCCTCACGGACGTGATGTCGGTTCAAAAAACGAGTTTACTTGCGCAGATCGTGGAAATAATAGTTGTAGCCATCAGGCCCATCCAAATTAAACTTCTTCTCATCCGTAAGTACAACGGTTCTCCAGTCATTTACATGACCTCTTGGCTGCACATCCCATACCATGTAGTCTCTTGCGAATATTTAAGATACTCACAGCTCTTAATTGCTCTGCGTACTGATAACTTGCTCGCTTCCACTCCAGCTTGAGCTCTTATTTTTGACAAGGATAAGGCAGAATTGGAAGCAAATATTATGATTTTTCGTTTCTCATACGTAGGCAAAGACAATGAAACCCTTCCTTTAAAATTGTTCCATGCCCCTCGGGGTCCTTGCTGTAATTGGCGACATCTGTTGGGCTCCGTCCAATTTTGTTAGCTATTACGCGGTTAGAATATCCTTCAGAACGGTAAACATCGATTTTAGTTTTTTCCGATAGATTTAAAATTTTTTGTTTTGCCATTGTGACTAGGAAAATGATTAAGATAATAATAATAAATTGTGTTAAACAAACGCTCCCTACAAAAAATCATCGCTTACTTTAAAAATAATAAAAAATATAATAATATAAAAGGCACTTATTCGAGTGAACCAAAAAAATAGCACATTTTTTGGCGTTTTCTTTATACATAAATTGCTCAAAAAAAATTCTTTATTTAAGAAATCACTATTGTCATGATTTAAATAAGTGAACCCGAGTGTATTTAAATTATATTTTGTAAATTGTAGTAAAGGGACTCAATAACTTTGAACGACGTAATTTGCACCTCACGTTTTGCTGACAATGGCTGCGGCGTCCTTTGCATTCTGTACTAGTCGTAGTACTTTATACGTTCCTGATTTTTCTAATATTAATCTTGTATTGACTATAGTTTAATATTATTGTAAATAAATAAATAAATAAAAAAAAACAACCAAACACACAACATCACACATACTTTGTCCGAAGTAGCTGACGTATACGTGTGTCACATAACCACATGTTTGCCATATCAACAGCAACGAAACAGCCAAACACACAACATCACACATACTTTGTACGAAGTAGCTGACGTATTAGTGGCACCATAACGTCGACTGCGCAAGCCATGGGCTTGCAAATGAAATTTTACGTGGCTATCTTTATATCTCCGTTCAACAACAGCAACAGACACATGTACATACATACATTATCATGTTAATACATACGCTATAGACACAATTTCGTATGCCTCTCCCCTGCCACACCACTCTTTCATTGCTCTCTTGCTCGCTCATTTTTGTTTAACACGTCATTATTCTCTTTCGCAGTCGCAGAAAATCTGGTTTTAGCAGCAGCAGAAAACCTGTCTGTGTGTTGTTTGCATGTGTTGACTTTTATAGATTTAGTCCCTATACGCCGCTATAGATGTTAACACATCAATAAGATACATCAAATTAACTTCCCACGATGCTGCCGCTCGCCGGACCGTACGGCAACGCGTGCGCCCCGCGAACACGCCGCTCGCGATGTACGCGTTTGGCCACGCTGCGCATCTTTTATCCATTCAGACGTAAATTTTCAGATTCCACACCACTAAGCTCGGTCTTTTAGTTCTGGAAACATTTCGTATATCGCTTAAATTATTGCAGCCACTTTGAAGAAGCGTGGATCTCAAGTACTGTCATTTTGATGTTTTTAACCGAGAACAGTAACAGTTATAATTTTTGTGTACAAAAATCAATGTTCAAGAATTAATTTCAATTTTTACTAATTCGCTGTACAAACAAAAATTATATTCAAGGTTTATAATATCTTCCGAAGTAACAATTAGTTCTGTTTTTTTATAATTTTTTTATATTTTCTTTTTATTTTGTCATCTCTGGACAATTATTTTTGATTTATATTCCGTTATCTCTCCAATAACAGTTACTGAGGGCTTCGTGTGGAGCTGTTCCGAGTTACGTATGTACTATGTACATATATATATATATATATATATATAATATGTCCTTTAATTATGACACTCCCCCTCTTAATAAAAACGAAGACCAGCTAATCGCAACACAAACATTTTCTGAACACTATTTAAAAACAACAAAATAAAATTACCAACCCAATCATAAAGTAGCAATACAGTGTAAATGAAGATAGATGTTTGTCCAATTTTACTATGATTTATTTTCACTCGGCGTATAAACAGAAATAAAACAAATTCATTTATGAAACATATTTTAACATTTAAACATATATTAAACATTAATACTTATGTTAGGCCGCGCCTACTGAGCTCGTCGATTGATCCCTGCTCTGGTTCAAGACACACGCAACTACAGAATAACGGTTGTAGTATTTTGCATTTTTAATAATTGTTCATTTTATGCAAATGCCAAAATGACCATAGAATTATTTGGGCTTTATGACTATTTTCCCATTGGAATTTGGGCATTATGCCAATTTTGGACATTATAACATTTCTTGATGTGGGCATTATGACAACGAAAAATTTTAAAATAATGCCGCAAAATCCAAAAAATGTGACAGACTGCCCGAAAACTCTATAATTTTTACAACAACAAATAACATTTCGCTTTTGGGCAGTATGACATTCTTTGTTTTGGGCTTTATGCACTTGGACGTTATTACCGTACGCCAAATCTACAAAAGGCAGACCAAAATTTGTTTTGGATAATGATAGGAGGTATATTAATTATAGTGTACGTGGCGAAAAAGGGGTAAAAATTGGCGAAGAAGATTTACAGCCTAGCTCTGTATGTCGAATACTCACTCACTTTCGTCATCTAAGCGAAAATAATTTATATTGTGCTCCGTAAAAACATGAGAATGACAAATGAAAAAAGAAGGAAAACGAAGTGAGCATTTCAGTACAAATCTGAGCTCCATAACTTTTTTTATGTCATTTGTATAAACACAAATGTCAAAAACAGTCACTTGTGTTTTAGCTTTCGCATTGGAGAACGAAAAAATTAAATGGATAAATGGTAAGTATTTAATAGAAAATATCCTTATTTTATCAATATACATATACCTATTTTTAAATTTCAGCAATAAAAAATCAACAATACAACAGCTGCAGACACTGGTAGAATATATGGCGGAACATCCAGATTTCGCCAGGGGTACAGCAGTATTTGGAGGTTCAAAAGTTGTTGTTCAACTAACAAAAAAACAACCCCTAAATGTATATTTATTACAACATTTCTTTATTGTTGTTTTTTGTTTTGTTATTTACATTTATGTTGTCAACTTTTTCCAGCTGGAAATTTGAAGTGGCATAGAGTTGTATTTTTTATGCTGCAATCAAGCAATTTTTTTCAAATTTAGCGATTTTCTTCCCAATTCTAACGCTTTTTTTTAGAATTGTTCATCTGGCACCATTTTCATTTGACAATTGTTGAATGACTTTCGCTTCTCTATGTAAGCGAAGAGAACGTGAAGATCGCAAATATGGAGAACCATTTCGACAAAAAAGTGAGTGCTTGGATTCGTTTCGCTTCGCTTCGCTTTCGACATACGGAGCTAGGCTGTTAGACTTCAAAATGCAATAAAAATCGTTTTGAATGTTTGAAAATAGTATTTGTAGGTAAAAAGGGGGATAAATTGGTAAAAATGGTAAAACTTGCACTAATGGCAAAACTATTTAGAAATGATTAGAAATTTATTAAAAATAAAATAAAAATAATGTGTGTGGGTAGAAAGAACCTGAAAGCGTACAACTTTAAAATGCGAGGAAAATGTATGTACTAGGGCGTTCCTTATTTTTCGATTTCAAAATTTCTAATGTCTTACCCCCCAAAAAGTTTACATTCAATATTAAAAAAATGCACAAAAAATTTCAAGCCTCTGAGATAAGTCCTTCACGTCCCGCCAAGGTCCTGAAAATTTACATAGGGACTACTCAATACGTTACATAGAAATTTTTTTTTTTTATTTCTTAGGTTTTACCCCCCAAAAAGTTTAAATTTCAAAAAAAATTTCAAGTGTCTGAATTAAGAATTAAAAATTTAAATAGGGACTTCTCATACGCTAATTTTCCTTCGCTAACAAATTGCCATACGATGTAATAATATTATAACGAAATGATTGTAATATATTTCTCTGTTGTTTTAATGTATTTAATGAAATATCGGAAAAAAAACTATACTGATACTACCTTTTTACTGATTCGGTTACTCAAAATGATCACATCACTAAGCGTTCATTTTTGTTCTGTGCTCGAATTTGCGCGCGCTTTTTGACACTTTTGTTGACAGTTGTGGTGTAAAATTTACTCGCAAGAGGTTTAATCAAATATAATAAATCGAAAAAATATATTTTGAAGAAAGATCAATTACTAAAAATGGCTGCGACGCTTCGAAGTGACAACCAAATTTATCTAATTGGGACAATAAATGCAAGTATTTTGGGCTCGATGCATCCCTCGAATAAGCAGGTGCTATCAGTTTCCTTTTACAATTTAAGACTTCTAAAATTAAAAGCCCGTGAAAGCGCAAGTTTAACAATTCCTGAAGCTTCAGTTTTTTGGGAAAAGGCACGTACACCTATTAGACAAAATCAGAACTGCATTCAAAAGTTGTTGCAAATGTATGAAACGTGGCAGAATTTACAAAAAAATGCAAAGAGGGGAGGCAATAATTTCCGACAAAAAGAAAAAGAATTCACAAACAATTTGGATAATTTGTTCGATATTGCACATTCAAACGCCTTACAATTGATTAAAATAGAAGAAGATACAAAATTTCTGCTTGCTCAAAGACAACCTGGTCGTATTGATTGCATTGGTTGCATTGATAAAGTCCTCTCGGAAAAAGAAACACGATCGGCAAAACGCAGACACGCAGAGGCCGAACGGCAGCACCTTCATAAGCAGAAGTTTCCAAACCTGGCAGTTTCAACACCTGTAGCAGGTTCTGATTCTACTGATTTGATGACAGCAAATATCACCAGCAGTGACGTTCAAGTTAGCAACCTAACTGAACCAATTGAAGATCTTACAACATGCACAAAGAGAGGGAAAATTGAGTTCAGTACACCAAAACTGGTTGCAGCATTGGACAGACGCAAAATGAGCGTTCGGAACGCCGTTTTCATACTGCAAGCTACAGCAGAAGCTTTGGGTCATGACGTGGATTCCTTGATAATAAATAGCACTTCAATTCACCGATGTCGCAAAAAGTTGCGTGCAGAACGCTCAGAATTCATAAAGGAGGGTTTCAAAGCATCACTGACTGGAAGTTATGTTATCCACTGGAATGGAAAGCTTTTGCCATCATTAGGTATAAAATAAAAATAAGGTATGGTACAACAAAGTTAATTTTTTTTATTGAATTATTTAGCTATTGATGAAAACGCAACTGAACGACTTCCAATTGTGGTTACCGGTAGATGTGTAGAAAAACTCCTTGATGTCCCAAAACTGGAGAATTCGTCAGGCTTACAACAAGCGACAGCTGTTTTTAGTGCGTTGGCGGATTGGGAGTTGACTGATAAAATTCAAGCTCTCTGCTGTGACACAACGGCATCAAATACAGGAAGTCTTAATGGGGCATGTATTTTACTTGAACAGAAGCTAGGCAGGGAGCTTATTTATTTCCCATGTCGACACCATATTTATGAATTGGTACTTAAAGGAGTTTTTGAAGCTAAGCTTCCCCAAATCACCACAAATGCAAATGTTCCCTTTTTTAAGAACTTCAAAAACCATTGGTTTGATTTCGATCTTACTATATTTGAAAGTGGTATGAAAAGTAATCGATGCAAAAATATTTTAGGGGACATCAAACGGGAAATAATTTCATTTGCATTAAATAAATTAGAAGAAGGTCAAATAAGAGATGACTACAAGGAACTACTCGAGCTAACTATTCTTTTTTGAGCGAAAATGATTGTAATAACACCAAAATCCGACCACCTGGAGCCTTGCATCAACCTCGATGCAATTTATTGCCTGAAAATATTTCTGCTTAGGAGTCAATATTCGATGTTGCCGGAAGAAATAATTGCACTTGAAGACGTATGTGTGTTCATTATTAAATTTTATATCAAAGCGTGGTTTGAGTGTCCAACTGCATATAAAGCTCCTAATCTTGACCTTAATTTCATAAAACAACTCAAGGCATATGAAAACGTAGATAAAGTCATTTCTGCAGTCGCTCTAAAGAAAATTTGTGGACACTTATAGTACTTAGTAGAACAAACATCATCACTGTCAATTTTCGATGAAACACTATCTATTGCTATAAAAAAGGAAATGGTTAAGTCTTTAAATAATGAAGAATCAAACATCTGCAAAAGGATCATCGTTCAGCCCAACGAAATGGATTGCTTTACACGTAAGTTTGATTAATGTGTAATTTGTTAACAAAACTTAATTGTTCCTTTTTTTGTGCAGGGAAAAAAGAGCTTGAATTTTTTTTCGCGATTTAACATAGATACATAATTTTTACAACATAGTCCAGAAAATTGGGATTCGCTGGATTCTTATGTAAAAGGAAGGGAAATTGTTGAGTCGTTAAAGGTTGTTAACGATACAGCCGAACGTTCAGTGAAACTGATGCAGGAGTTTCATGGTCTTATAACGAAGGACGAACAGCAAAAGCAATATATTTTTCAATTCGTAGAAGAGCATAGAAAGAAATACCCCAATTGTCAAAAAACTACTTTAATGAAAGAATTTTGATTAAAATGTTAAAATTGAAAAAATATAAATCCTATTGAATTATCTATTTTTTTATCTTTATTTTTAACTTAACTGACATTTTCAGGACATTGGCGGGACGTGAAGGACTTGACTCAGACACTTGAATTTTTTGAACTTTTCTTCTATCAAATATAAACTTTTTGGGGGGTAAGACCTAAGAAATTAAAAAAAAAAAATGTTCTCCATACAACGAAGGAACGCCCTAATATATATAGTGTACGTGGGCAAAAAAATAATTTTCGGGCATTTTACAAATTTACCTCATCTTACACTTTTTTCAGTCACAATTTTCCAATCTATTTGGTCGCATTTTCAAGTTTTCATATACGGAAATACTTAAGCATCTCGGCATATGGTAAAATTATTCTTAGGTTAAATTTGCAGGACTACCTCTGTTATAGAATCACTTTGTTCTTACACAGAATCCGTATTAATAAAACACCTCAATATCACTATGAAAAGCTGACAATTGGTACCTTTTCCATATGCAAAATGCTTAATTTACCGGACTTTAGATATGTCAACTCAAGTAGACTGTTTTCATTAATGCCATTCGACTATGGAACTCCTTACTTACACATATACGACTCATTAATAAATACTGAATAAACAACCTTGACATAAAAATAAATCGTCTAAAATATATCGTCTTGAACTACTAAAATCCCAGTCTTAATTTTGCATTGTCTCTCTCTATTCTCTTTGGTTTTTTCTTTCTCAACCACCGTCGGTGGGGCAATGGTTAGTGTGCGCGGCTCTTGTACATGAGATCCTGGGGTCGAACCCTGCTCTGACCACCTTCAAAATAAATTTGTGAAGTTTTACCCCTTTTCTTTTTGATTGATTCTTTTTGAATTCAATCGGGAGCGAGCAACATTTTAAAATCGTTGAAAATAAAAATTCTGCTCCCGAGCTAAAAATAAAACTCAGGAGTTGAAAAGATTTAAATCTTCAAAGAATTAACAACTAAACTCCCTTACCGATTTAATTTTTTGAGCGAATCAAAAATGAATGGCTCCTCTCCTTACTCTGTTAAATAGGATAATTTTAAATTGCATTGGAGTTTATGCAAAAAAAATTATACAAAATAGACCGTAGACCGAATTTGCTCAGTTTTGTCGCCGATAATACGAAACATTTTTCCATAAAAAAACAGATGACACACTACTGAGGGCGCGATAGACGGCAATGAAATAATGGTTTAAATTTTGAAATCGGACATGAAATGAGTTGGTTTTTTTGTGAGACCTCGATATTTTCTTCTTAACTTCATTTTCAGATCCGGGTGTGTGTTTTGTTGAGTGCAGTTGACCCTAAAGAGAAATTTTTCCACTACATTAGAAGTACTACTTGTGGATATAGTTAATGTTCTAATTAAATAATTTATAAACAACTTTATGAGAACAAATATACCCGCTTGTTCAGAGAGTGGACAACAGCTGTATAACTATATGCCCACTACTTTAATAATGAATGTCGGAGACCACATTCATCAAGGTAACAACTATTTCCTTTCACCTTCGTATGAACTATTTCATATTCAGTAGTCTCACTCACGTAAACAGTAATCATACTTTACAGATAGAACTGTCAGATTGTATGGCAACATTTATGTCAAGGTTGTTTATTCAGTTTCATTTTATATTTCGTCTTTTGTTTAACTTAGTTTTTTTCAGGCACCTCCTTTCATTAGACCTTTCCATACCAAGGCACATGTTCTTTGTTAACATTCAGCAGCATTTTAAAGGACGTTTGAATTTGTTAGGTGTGTGTAATTATATGGGTTAGTACTTACGAAGAAGAGTAAAGTCTGAGATACGAATACTAGTTAGTGGCACTATTGTTATCAACATAAACAAAGACGCTACAAATTAAAGATTCCCACGAATGCTTTTAATTGTGAAAATCAACATGTATACGAGATAATTCACAATATGTGACTGTATGGTTTCTCCAATTTTTTTTTAATTCTGAAATCTGGGCAAGTTTTTGCAGAAATTCCTTGGAAAACAAACATCAAGTAATTATCGCAATGAAATCAATGTCTCTGGACCGGAAAAAATATTGGCCTGTAAATTTCAATTAAAAAAATAAAAATTATTTGAATCAATTAAATTTTTAATCATATTTACAATTAGTTTTTTGAGTTTACAACAAAACTTGGAGTTGGCAAGGCGCAAATCTACGGCGCTAAAAATGTTTAATTTTTGAATGCATTGTCGAATTTTTTGATGTGAATCTTTCTAAATTAATATAAATATGCATGATATGTTCTTAACAAACCTTAATATAAACAATTTTTGTATAAAATTGTGATAAAGTATTTTACATAAAGTTGAAATTTACAGCGCCGTTGGGAGGCAATATGTGTGGCGGCTGAGTCACCAGCCGTCATCGTTACTTTTAGTACGGCTTTAGTCTTTGATATACAGCACTGTTGTTATTTGTATTTGTAAGTCGTTTATTGTTGATTGAAAGATTTTATTTTGTGAACTTAAAGAATAATAGTGTTAAATTGTCTTAAAATTGTCTGATTAAACCTTCGTTTTTTGTAATTGAGTTTAATAGGCAAGTGTTTTTGAATAAATTTTCTTGGAAATGAGTGCTTGCGTTGAGTGTTTTGTTTGCAATGAAACATTTTTTATGCACTTGAAAGGACACAATTTGCCGCCTTATGCCACATACAATTGTTTACACGAAAATTGTTTTCAAAAATTTGACGTAAAAAGAAACTTTAAGACTCAGCTTCTTAGACAATTTGAACGTGTAAAACAAGCGTGCCCTAAATTGGATAAAAGCAGTACATTTCTCCAACAAAGCTATGAAAATGCAGAAGAGATGGAGTGTTACAATGGAGTAACTGTTGCTGCGGAAGGAGCAGATAAATTGAATGTTTCTCCAGAACTACAAACCGTTTAAACATTAATATAATACAGGGAGGAGCGCGGTATTTTGCTTATTTGGGAATGAAATAAAATAATTATGAACCTTATAAAAATGTATTTTATATTTTAATTATATTGAACAGTAAGGGAATTTTTAAATTTCATGGTTTTCAGTAATGTATCTGGTAAATGACGACCTTCGCTATCATAGGTTTTCTGAAGTTTGCATGAACTCTAACAAGCATGTCAACTGGTATTATGTCAATTTCAGCCTCAATATTGTTAATTAGGTCTTCCAAGGTGTTGGGACGGTTGATATACACCTTCGACTTTATGTAACCCCAAAGGCAAAAATCGCATGGGGCTAAGTCTGGTGAGCGTGCCGACCAGTTCACATCACCCCTAAAAGAGATAAGCCGTCCAGGAAACATTTGCCTCAAACAATTCATGGTAACCCTCGCTGTATGTGCAGTGGCACCATCCTGTTGGAACCATGTATCCTCTAATTGCATTGCTTCAAGAGCCGGCTGAAAAAAATCCTGTATCATAGTCAAGTACCGGTCGGAGTTCACAGTTACGGCAAGACGGTTATCCTGGAAAAAGTAATCCTTCTCTCAGTTCCCCTTCGTACACATGACACATTCCCTGCTGTTCTCAATGAAGTTACCCAATTTACAATTGATTGCCGTCCAGGAACACTTCCGCGTGGGGGAACAGCGAATCGTAAACGCCGCACTGCAATGATCGAGTGCGCATTTGAAAAATACGCTTCAACACAAAACGACCTCTCCTCAAGTGTTCAATGCATGATGGCAACTGAAAGGCAGACGAATACAAATCTCCCATCAGCCACGCATACTCTCTACTCTCTTCGACCACCAGTCTCGTCTCGACCACCAGCCTGCAGTGCAAAAAAAACAAATAACTGCGCTCCACCCTGTGTTAATAAAATTATAATAATAATAGTAGTTTAAGAAAACGGGACATTAGTTCCGATTATGAATCTAAATTCTAAAAAATTTAATTTTTTATAGAAATAAGTACATGTTTATCTGTGAAACCTTGAATAAAATCGCTTTAAAAATAGAACATTTTAGTTTTTTTATTTTTTTTAAATTTACAAATATCTTAATTAAAGTCTTTTTTGAAAAATGTTACACCAAAATCAATTAAAAAAATTAATCAAATAAACAAATTTTTTAATTTAAATAGATTTTTATTTTTCTCTGTGTATGTTACACGATTTGATAAGTGTCTTGAGGTATTTTCAGCACGTCAGGAAAACCACATACAGGACGTGTAAATTAATCTGATTTTCTTGTCTGTTTGTCGGCACGTTATTGAAAAGGAGCGTGACACTTCAAATATGCCCGCGTTCCGATCAAGTACGTGAACCTTGTGATTGATTTGTGTGTCTAACACTAACACGGTGCAGCTAAAAAAAATCGTTTCGAGCGCTACCGCCGAATGAATGCAGTTAGAACCATTAACCTTCTAATGCTGGATTCTAAGATAATGAGCAAAAATAATGACAATAATTTTTTTTGGTAAATTGGGTAAATTGATTTCAAAAATGTGTTTCGCAAGTCAGTACAAACAATCGTTTACCTTCCGTGCGACAAACTACAAATAGGTGCTTTGAGGCACTCTTGGGCCTTCAGTGGGAAAAAGAAACCAATATTTAGTGGTTACTTACTGTATGTTGCGATATTATTATTGAAAACATTTGAAATTAATTGCAACCCATTTGGAAATTTTGCCTTGAAGACACTGTCAGTAGTATTCCCTCAGAACCATGTCAGTAGGTGATGACAATTTATATTATACATCTTCTTGACATGTCACTGGTTTTGACTTAGGTGACATACATTGTCAAGGGGCTGGCAATATATGTAAGACTGTCCTACTGATTTGTCAGTACTATGTCATGACTGACTTTTACTAGGACCAATGTTGAATGTCGATAGAGGACGCCTCAGCATTTGTCGACTGCGATTCATGTGGGAGGATTTTAATATTTTTCAAAATCTTCAAACTGGAAAATTTATATTTCTTTGTAATTATGAAATATATGCCATGGATTTTCAGAATTTATTTCAAAATATCTGAAATTTTTTTAGAAAAATATGCAAATTTTCAGAACATTGTAATTATGTATGCATGTATGTATATATGTATGTACATACATTTCAGAGTTTATTTAATATCGTACAAGAGATGAGATACATACACATACATCTGTAGGTTCAAGTAAATAAGTACCTACATATTTAAATATAAGATGACCAGGAACATCATATTCAAAAACGTCTCGAGCACCTGATACACCATGAATGGTACGTCTTGTGTACATATCATAAGGTGATCACTACTATAGACAAACTCCTGAAGATTCGTGCTGACCTTTGACCAAATTTATGAAAATGTCAGGGCGTGTCTTGACTTTTTTTATGGGAGAGGCTCAGAAAGTCAGCAGTGACTCTGACACGTCAGTTCTTAGCCACTGGTGATGTCTACAGGAAATATCCAACTGGGAAGTTCATATGAGAATTGAAAAACACATATTTTATTTTCGATTATGATAGAAAAACAAATTTTTCATGATTCGAACACCACACTGAAAGAATAACGCTTCGTCGCATGGATGAATCATTTTCGTTAATCTCTTTACGTTGCTATAATGAAAAGTCTCGTAAGTTCGACAATTTGGTAGTAGCTACAACGAAAAATTGCATACGTGATTTCTTTGATAATTTTCCACTTCGTTGCTGCAAGAACTTACTTTTTGTTCCTGCAATAATATTATGTAATTTGAATTTTGTACAAAAATAGGTTCAAAATTAAGAAAAAGTAAGTGCAGGAGATTTAAACTATTGATATTTGATTTATCTCTTCCTGTTTATAGTTTATTTTTATTATTTATTTATTTTGGAGGTTTGCCAACATTTATAGTTGACGACACAATTTCGTTACTGCAACGAAACTAATTTTTATGAAGAAAATCAGTCAAAAAAATGTGCGAGCGTAAAAAGAGGCCATCAAGAGAAAATGGCGAGCGTGAGTGCTGGGACACGTATACATCTTAAAGCAGTTCCTTTGCAATAACCGAAAGTGGTAGACATACATATTTCTCCGCAAGAATAATTTAAATAAATTTGTTAAAACAGACTAATTAGTTATACTGAGTAATAATATTTTATTGTCAAAAGTAAATTGTGTGAATTTATGAGTTTGCTGCAATCGTATGTGTATATTAATTATCTATAAATCAAATAGATAAATAAGCAGAATTCAAGGAGCAACATGACAACAAAGAAAGTGACGCATCGATAACAGAAAAACTACCCCGAAATATGTAACTGAATATTTGTGTGTGTTTGTGCATGAGCGTGGCGGTACAAATCGCAACAAAATGTTGGTGTGTTTCAACCATAATTCGGTCGCGCTTGTTCCGCTGGACTGGTATTTTGATTCGAAGTCAATCAAAACGAAGAAGTCGAATGAACACAGTGTTTCAAGTAAGACGATCATAAAAAGTAACAATTTAACGAACAACCATATGAATCCAATCGGAATTTTACAAAAATTTGGTTAAATTAAATAAAAGGTCATCTGAAGAAAATGCTTACAGAGCGATCACTGGCTTAATGACCTGAAGATGTAGCGCTACAATTGGATGACAGAACCCTCAACACAGCAACAATTGCATATCTTAAGAAAACAATGATTTGGTTCTATGTTAATGGAAGTTTCGAACATAGATCAATTGCTGTGATGAAACCCATATGGAAGTAGCGCTTATAGTCATGGTAAGTACAGACACACATAAGTAGATATGTATGTACATATCTTAAATAGAAATTTTAATGAAATAAATTCATTGCAGGAACGAAATAATTCCATTGCAAGAGCGATACTTATACATTGCAACAATGAAACAAATTCATTCCAGCAATGAAACAAACTCATTGCAGCAACAACTGTAGTGACGAATAATTTGTAGTTGTTGAACATATTTTGGTGGCGGGAATGAAACTCTACGTTAGCTCAGTTCCGATGACACAAATTGTTGGGGTGATGAACATTTTCATTCCTGTAACGATGCTTTTCCGTTCAGTGCATAAATAAAACATCTCGCAAATTCACGTACCTAGCGCAAAGCGAAAAAAAGTGATAGAAGGGAGCTTTAAGAGCTTCAAAAGCTTTAACAAATATTTTACTACATCTGGAAAATAAGCTTCCTTACTAAAGAAAGCCGTTACATTTACCATCTTAGGTATTAGACGGTTAAAAATATTCCACGCATTCTACTGTGAAGGTTTGTAATTACGTTCTGCAAGAACTGTATGGAACAATATTCTGATTTCTACATTCATACTCGTACAATATAAATTTAAATTTCCTATATTTTGAAAACAGTATCTTTAAATTGAGATAAACCAAAGGAAAATGTTTTCAATATCCACTAAATTGGCTTTGTTTAAAAAATAATTCATGCTATTAATGCTTGAATATAATTTCGGGTATATGATGACCGCGGCTGGTGCAAACGTGTCGTTATCTGGAGGTCAAATTTGCACACACTCTTCACAGTAAATAAGGCTGTATTTCGCCGACAACGCTTTGAATATTGGCTTCCATGCTCTCAATCGTTTCAGGTTTATCTACGTAGACATGCTAATTTACATACCCCAGATAAAATAATCTAATGGCGCTAAAGCATATTAACGAGGTTACCAGTAAACAAGTCCATTTGTGTAATTGACTTTTGTCTGACAGACTGTCATGTTTGTCAAACATGAAACAAAACCTTCAACAATGTCTAGGCAAGACTGCATAAGGCAATGTATGAGAAGAAACTCGCTAGTCCTTGACTTTTTTTTGTCTAGAAACAATTAATAACAGCGCTAATTTATTACCTTTGAGAGGTTTCTGGCAACTTCAGGTTAAATCTAAGCTTCCTTTTTCGTCTAAGCTTCCTTTCGTGGTATCAAGTGTAACTTTTTTATATATCATATATCCAAGATTGGTCAAGATAATATAATTAATTATACCTCATTCACATCTGTAATAATATTTGTTTAATGTAGAATGTTGTCAATATAATTCACTGTGAATATTTTTTTACGATATTAGAATAATAGAGAGCCACGTGTGGTTTGGAAAAGTTCACACTGGTACCTAGTGTGAGGCGACAGGGAATCCACGACGTTGCCGTACTCCTATTTAAAAATATATATCGTATGATATGGCAGAAGGCAGTTCACCGACGGTTCTATTTATTTCGGTCAATATAATCTTTATCAATACAGTAATATAAATATATATAGAGTCTGCAACATCTCTTCAATCAAAATATATATCAATCAAAAATAATTTATAAGCCTCAATTTAAATGACACTAGAATCAATCAAACATAATTTAAACCTAGTGTGCATATCAATCATTCCTTCATTGACTTTCTTTCGCACGATTTTCCAACTTCATAGTCGATGACCTGTAGCTTCGAAACCCCCTCGATGGGACACTGCCCTTCAATGTTTTCTCTCTCATACACTACACTGGAGTATTTGGCCAGAGAAACTTCATTTAATAAAACGAGTGCAGGAAACAGAGTAAAGTTTTCGAGAACAAATAAGAATACTGGCTATAAAACTAGACATTTTGGATCATTGTGTTCACTCGGCATAATATTTTATACTGGCTATCTACCAGGGGACATCCATGATACAGCTGATCGACTAAGTAGTAGGAAAATGATAGAAACAGAGTGGATGGGCTAGAGAACGATAAGCAACCAGAAGTAAATTATTCAGCAAACTAAGTT
This sequence comes from Phaonia tiefii, assembly GCA_963931995.1. Classification (NCBI taxonomy): domain Eukaryota; kingdom Metazoa; phylum Arthropoda; class Insecta; order Diptera; family Muscidae; genus Phaonia; species Phaonia tiefii. The sequence goes on from OZ008370.1 coordinate 62,987,445, forward strand.
TAAATAGTGTTTGATTGGCACATAAATTATTTTTTATGTTGGTTGCCTCGAACGTAAATATGCATTCCCCTTTATTTCTGTCCATTTTATGTACAACCAAAAGTTTCCAAAAAGTTTATAATTTTCTGAGAAATTTTCATATATATGGCGGACATTGGGTTTCTTCGATTTTAAGGACCTAAACCTGTTTCAATGTCCTTGAGCTTTTTTATAAAATTTCTACTTGGTATTAGCAAGAACATATCGGAATAGTATAGTGTGACAATTGTCCAAACTTTTTTTAATTTTCTGAGAGTGTTCATATACATATATGGCGGATATTGGTTTTCTTCGACTGTAAGGACCTAGTCCTTTTTCAATGCCCTTGAAATTTTTTATAAAAATGTCTTATCGTTAATACTAAAAACGTGTAGGAATATACAAGCGGGAACCTGTTCGATAAAAATATCATACAATTTAATGGGTAATGGCATATATAATTGCCATAATATAATTGAAATAAATGCATTTAATTGCATTTATAATTGCATTTAAAGGACCATGTATCCTTTCGATATCTCCAATGTCTATTTTGAACATTATGACACTTTATTGAATGATTGGAATGAAATTTATGTGCTTGGTTTGATTTAAATACAATAAAATTTGAAGGCGGGCCAACCAACTTCACACTACCATATACTACTGTGAAGTTAGCCCACCATCGAAATATGTGGACTACGATGGTGGGCTAACTTCACCCTAGTAATTTTTTTCATTCATCGACACCGAAATGTTTCTAATTTTTCGCATCAAATCTGTGCCAACACTTGCAATCTTAGTTATTTGTGAGGCCATCCCGTTGGATTTCTCGTTATTTCTGCGCGTAATTCTGCTAGCAATGATAGATTCAAATCTTATTTTCTTCATTTGAAATGAAATTTGGCAAAGAATAGTACGTGGTTTAATAATATGTGGTATTACAAAAATGTGGACAGGAATTTTTTTTAGAGACTCGGAAAATCATAATAGATTTCAGATAAAATTGGAAAATCTTACCGCATAATATCGAAAATTGTGGGAAGGCATATTAACTTCGATAAACAAAAATAGTGAATTGGTTCGAAAATTTTAAAATACGAGGAAATAGTTTCCACAGTGATGAACAATTCTGGAAGTAGCACTGTTGAGACTGCAAAGGACATTACCACGGAATCACAGAAATAGCACAGTTCAACGAATTTTTAATAAATGCGTATTTTCTGACCGACGTCCAAGAAAACACATCTAAACTACGCATGTAATTATGATAGTAACGACTTTTTAATGGGAAACTGTTATTTTAATGAAAGTGAATGTGAGATATTTTGAGAGAAATTCCTTCTGAATTTACCAACAATTTAGTTAGGTCCATGAAACAAAGGCTAGAATGTGTTAGAGAAGCGAAGGTCGGTCCAAGCAAATATTAGATTTTCCAACAAAAATCGATATACATACTTAAAAAAAAACAGGATATTGTTTTTGGTGTTGACTTACTTTTGACGCTAATAGTATTAACAAATTAACACAAATACGATATATCAAAGCAATTGATATTATTTGTTTATAACAGATTGATCAAGTCTTAAATTTACGAAACCGAAATTTTTTCAAATTATTATTTTTTACTATTATTTCATTTACATACGCACTTCGACTTAGTATGTAATATATCAAACCCCGCTGACTTAGTACTGAAATTTAGTAGGGGGGAAATCGCAAAACAAGCCCATAGCAGTCAGTGATAACGTAGCATTCTACTGGTGAAAGAATTTTTAAAATCGGAGGAGTAGTTTAGAAGATTACCCCCTACATACAAACTCACATACATTTCCTCTTTCTAATATTAGTATGTGTAGATCAAAGAGGCCCAGTAGCTAATGAATTTTTAGTTATTTCCCTAACTACCAATAATTACCATTAACTACCCGCCAGACTACCAGCAATGCTTTACACTGACGAATTTAACATGGGGATGTCATTGACGGTAGTCAGTGGCTACCCTTTGCACTACCATGTACCATGCAGATCGCTAGTTACATGGAATTGACGAAATATCTAATAACATTGTACTAGCTAGGTACAATGATGAATTGATGAATACGCCGGACCATAATGAACTAATGCTATGAATAAATCGTTTTCAATATCTTCACCACATTCTTTTTCTACATTTTCAAACTTTTGGACAATAAGCGCTTCATTTGCCTCTTGCTAGTAATTTTACCTTTCTAAATATTAAAATAAATATTTTTATACTTCTAATCCACGTACGCTGTCACGATAAAACTTCTACGAACGTTTAATAGCAACTGACGCCAACACACAAAAATAACAAAGCAACCAACAAATCATACCGGGATAACGGTTCAGTGCATTGTTTTTCCCCTTGTTTACATACTTATGATAAGCAAAAGGTGAACTCTATCATTACCTGTAGCCACTCAAGTAGCTAGTCAGGCTTTTCGCTAACGAAATAACTGACTACATAGAGCCACTAGCTACTTTTGAAACTGCAGGGTAGTGGCTGATATCAGCAAATTAAACTCACACGTATACTTACGCTCTTTTGTTTGATCGTCAATTAACCAATAGGAAATCAGCATGTTGAGTGGGAGAGACAAACTACACTTGCAGAACTTCTATGTCTTATTTTACATTTTAATCGTCATCGAGACTGCTGTCACTGAACACATAAATTTAAATTATTTCGATATATTAATGATGTCAGCCGAAAAGTATTTTATGTTACAAAATGCTTTTGATGACAAGCAATGTCTTATTTGTCATAAGACATTTAACAAATAACTAAGAAATATAATTTAATAAAATATTTTGAAGATGTTCACAAAGACATGAATTATTTGCAGGGGGAAGAAAAAGAAAAACAATTTAAAATTTATAAGAAAATTTTTATTGAAAAGTTGAAGGAATGGGTAAATCAATCTAAAGAAAATTATGAAGATATGGTGGAGGAGAATTTAAAAATTGGTTTATCGAACTTAATAAATTTAGATATTGTAAAAAAGGGAAGGCCATTTTCAGATGGGCCATTTGTCAAAAATATATTCAGTAAAGTTTTTGGAAAACTGCATTATAAAACTAATTTTATTGAAAAATTACCTTTGCCCCGCAATAGTATAACCAGGCGTTCTCTTTATTTGGGTGCTATGGTGCTATTGGCATTAAGGGAAAAATTAAAAAATTGCGAATTTTTTTCATTCTGTATTGATGAGAGCACCGATATTAATGACCTTTGTCAACTTGTAATCTGCATTCGATGCGTTGATTCAGATTACAATGTTTTCGAGTCAATATATTCTGTTGAAACATTTTATGGCAATGTAACCGGCAAATTATTGTTCGATGTCGTCAACGAAAAACTTCTTTATGTTGTTGATTCTAACAAATTAGCCGGAGTTTGTACGGATGGTGCGACACTATGACAGGCAAACGTGATGGATTTGTAGGCCAGATGAAAAAAAATTAAATTGAGGTTTATACCTTGCATTGTCTAATACACCAGGCTGCTCTTGCTTCTAAATTTATATCCAAGCATCCGGTCATGAAGGCTACTGAGCGGATAATTAATAAGATAAGGAGCGGCCATAACTCTCTGACTCATAGAAAATTTGTGACATTTCTAAAAATTCAAATGCTTCTCACCATGATCTATTAATGTTTACTGAGGTACGTTGGTTAAGCCGAGGCAACAGTATTAATGGATTGTTTGAGCTTAGAAATGAAGTATTTGAATTTTTAGAAGCTGAAAATATCGAAATAACCGCAAAAAATATTTAAAAGATTATCAATTTATTTTAGACATGGCGTTTTTAACAGATATTTGTCACATGTTGAATGAGTTGAATTTGAAGCTGCAGGGAAAAGATAATAATATTTCTGATATGTTTAAAATTCTTTCAGATTTTAAAACTCAGCTATTATTACTTGCAGCTCAAATTGATTCTGAAGCCTTTTCGGACTTTCCGAAAACTTCTGTTATTTACGACAAGGAAAAATCTTGAAAAAGTTTGAACTTTTGGAAATATTAGAAACGCTTTTTAATAACTTTAATTACACAGTGCAACACGAAAAAAAATAACCATATACGGACACCACTACGTGATAAAAGACTAAAAAAAAAAAGACCCGTGTCTCCCAATTTTTGCCAAAGTCATGAACTTTTTTTTTATGGGCCGCCAAAGATTTGGGGCCTCGGTATCATTTTCGTAAAATGTGATCATTTTCTCAGGCTCATATCTTGCAAACCGTTCAGAATTTCGATTTACGAACATATAATTGCGAACATATAAAATCAAAAAAACTTCACCTTCCAGATCAAAATCGCAAAAAACTTAAAAAAATTCGATTTTTTTTTTACCTTTTTCCCGTGTTCAGGTCCATAGGTAGCAAACCGTTCAAAATTCAAGGAAACAATCAACTACAAAAATTTACCTAAGATCTCAATAAACAAATTTATAGAACATATAAACTTCTTAGAGATGATTCTTAACACTGTTTAGGTAGCACGCAAAAGTGAAAAATTTTCCGAAAATTTTTTAATTTAATTTTTTTTACCTTTTTCTCCTGTTCAGGTCCATAGGTAGCAAAAAATTAAATATGCCTGGCCAGAACCATGTGTTTGTCCAAGGGTTAACACCGTTTAGGTAGCGCTTAGGTATCACGCGATCATGCCCCGACAGCAGCAGCACAGGCAATACAGTAAGCTCAGCACATGCAACAAGGGACGCAGCACACAATATAAAAGCGACACGACGCTCACATCGAGGCATTACACAGCGCGACGTCAACGAGAGCTCAGCGGTGAAAGTTATAAAGTGAAAGTGAAAGTAAAAAAAGTGAAAGTGCTACAGTATAATTCGCACACAACATTGGCAACTGACAATTTCAATATGCAGTGTGAAAATATTGATTTATTTTGCTACGTTTGCGGTCATCAAACCAGAAAAAAAACATCTACAAGATTTCAGAAGGAAAAGAATCTTTTAACTAGTGAATTCAAAAGAGCATATACATTGTTTTTCGACGAAGTGGACTTGATCGGTGAAAATTACACACCTAATACAGTGTGTCGCCAATGTTATAACAATCTCATGGCATGGTTGAGTGGAGGCAGAGGTACTATGAAGTATTGTAAGCCGGTAAACTGGATTAATCGCCCAGGTGATCATGATGCAACCAGTTGCTATGCATGCGTAAATTACACATGTCGTCTAAATCGACATTCTGAGAAGAACAAAATTTATAAAGCAACTGCAACAGCCACACTACCAGTGCTTGCACCTGAAAATTTTGTATCACCAAGGCCGCCAACTCCAGATCGTACTACAGAATTTACAGCAATGAGTACAGCAAGTGGTGTTACTTATGAAGATCCATTTGATACCGATTATGAGCCCCAACAGGGAAGAGATGGACCACAACTAATAACACAAATGGAAATGGATTTCATGGTGGCCATATTGGGATTATCGCAGCGACTTGCAATATTTTTGACAGCTTTTTTAAAGCAAAGAAAACTCACACATGCTAATGTTAACTCTACGGCGTACCGCAAACGACAAGCTGAATTTCAGATGCTCTACACTCTAAATGATGACAATTCGTTCGCTTACTGCAACGATATAAAAGCTTTGGTGGTAAAAATGGGAATGAACTACATCGCTAGTGAGTGGAGATTATTTATTGATGGTTCTGTTTCAAGCTTGAAAGCAGTGTTGTTGCATGTGTCGAACCGAAAACCTTCCATTCCGCTAGCAATGGGTATCAACATGAAAGAAAGCTATGAAACATTGAAAGATATAATGGAAAAAATCAAATATTACGAAAATAAATGGAATATTTGCTGTGCTTTGAAGGTCATCAACATTTTGCAAGGGATCATCGATAAGGGCGGCTTCCCAAAATTCTTTTGTTTCCTTTGTAATTGGGATTCACGCTCACCTCTGAATCAATTCCAATGTAACTCGTGGAGGCCAAGAGGAAGTGTGGATGAACAAATACAACAACATAGACTGAAGAATGCACATGGTTCTGGCCAGGCATATTTAATTTTTTGCTACCTATGGACCTGAACAGGAGAAAAAGGTAAAAAAAATTAAATTAAAAAATTTTCGGAAAATTTTTCACTTTTGCGTGCTACCTAAACAGTGTTAAGAATCATCTCTAGGAAGTTTATATGTTCTAGTAATTTGTTTATTGAGATCTTAGGTAAATTTTTGTTGTTGATTGTTTCCTTGAATTTTGAACGTTTTGCTACCTATGGACCTGAACACGGGAAAAAAGGTAAAAAAAATTGAATTTTTTTAAGGTTTTTGCGATTTTGATTTGGAAGGTGATTTTATATGTTCGCAATTTTTGTTCTTTATGACAAGAGCTACAACTTTGCCTCAGAGAGTAAATCGAAATTCTGAACGGTTTGCAAGATATGAGCCTGAAAAATTTATCACATTTTTCGAAAATGATACCGAGGCCCCAAATCTTTGGCGGCCCATAAAAAAAAGTGCATGACTTTGGGAAAAATTGGGAGACACGGGTCTTTTTTTTTAGTCTTTTATCACGTAATGGTGTCCGTATATGGTTAGTTTGCCATGACTTAAAAAATTACACACAGTGTTACAGGTTTAAGGATTTTGAAAATGTTCAGCATTTACTGGATATTTGTCAAAACCCTTTTACGAATTTCCAATCCAAACAGAACTTATTATACTTCGAAGTGAATTAGATTTCCCGGATAATTTTATCAATATAGAATTCTGGAAAAATCTGCATGGTATATATTGTAAATAAAGAAGATTTCATTGAAGTGTTTATCTTTATTTCCCTCAACGTATCTTTACGAACAAATATTTTCAGATTTGAATTATATCTGCTCTAAAAAACGCAACAAGCTCAATTCTTCTAGTTTGAGAAATATACAAGGTGGCGCAAAAGTAATCCTCCTATCAGAAAATGCTATAAATTTTGCGATTGGTCCCTAATGTCAGTTCTGTTTTGACATTTGTGTAGTAAACACATGCGAAATACACGTTAATAAACAATGTTACGCTACACTGCTCCAGAACGCGGAATATTGCTGACTATTTATTTGACCAATAATCGGTCCGTGACTTTGGCACAACGTGAATTTCGTCGCAGATTTCCTGGCCGTCCAACGCCTACTGGTGAAACACTGCGACGTTTAGCCGCTCGCCTCGAAGAGACTGGCACAACACGAGATGCTCCCAGGCGTGGCAGACCCCGGAGTAGCCGTTCTGCAGAGAATATTGCTGCTGTAGCCGAGGATGTCATGGATGCGCCGTCGAGATCGACCAGACGACGTGCCACGCTACAGAGCAATGATCAACGAGTTCTTTTTGCCGCAACTTGATGAATTGGGATTGGAAAACATGTGGTTCCAACAGGACGGTGCAACGGCACACACTGCACGTGCCACAACCGATATGCTGAAGGATGCATTTCCCGGGCGCCTAATCTCCCGTTTTGGCGATTTGCACTGGCTAGCAAGATCGCCTGATTTGGCCGCTCCAGACTTCTTTTTGTGGGGCTTTTTGAAGTCGCGGGTTTATGTCAACAAGCCTCAGACTCTTGCAGCTCTTAAAGACAATATCCGTCAAGAATGTGAGGACGTATCGCCAGAAGTTTTGGCCAAAGTGATGGAAAATGCCATAAAAAGAGCTCAAATGACAATCAACTGTGGCGGCGGCCATTTACATGACATCATATTCTCGACTTGATGTAAAAAAATTAAAAGACCAAATAAAAATAATCCACAAGAAGAATCATAGTTTTTAATTTTTTTTTTAAATTACAGCCAAAAAACATCGGAAGTTTACTTTTGCGCCACCTTGTACTTTTATTGCGTAACTGCAATAAGAGTATCAACATAGAAGATTTCATTACTTTTTAATTGCAAATTGAACAATGATTAATTGAGGGAAAATTTGTAAACACTTCGAAGAATCTTTTTATTTCGAAATATATCATACTATCCAGATGTCCGCATATATGTACATTAATATGTACATTAATTTTTTTAAATTATGTACATTAATTTTTTTAAGAAACTGGAAAAAACATGACAACACCCACCACACATGTGCTTTCGTCGCAATCTCGTTGACGACTAAATAAAATGAATAGCAAATGTTTTCTTCCAGTGTTATTTCGCATCTATGCATCTATGGTGTAGATAGATACCAAGTCATAAATTTTTTAAGACGACATACATAAGAACTGTAAATAAAACGAAGTTGAGAACGAAGTTTAATATGTCTGCAATCGCATTACATTACAAAAGATTCCGGTACACTCGGTTCTTTAACACTTTTGTTTTGCATTAGCTTTGTTCGTTTACTTTCCCAGTAAAAATTTGCAAGAATTTACTTTTGAGAGAGTAAGAACGATTTTACTCTCTCAATGTAAATGTGCACAAAAAGTACGCGGACTACTTCCAGTAAATATTTGCAAAGGAACAGATGTTGTAGTTGTATCCTTTGACACACTCATTTTGGTTGTAGTTACATTTCATATATTGCCACAGCTGTCCAATTACGACGTCGTTCACCAGAATTTGCTGAATGCCACGGCACACTATTGCTTTCCATTTTCATTCCACATGTCAGTGATATTTTGAAATTTTCGAGTACTCGAACAGAGCTATTGACTCTTTTCGAAGACCATTGTTCTCGACTGTACCGATTAACCAAACACAGCCAAACTATGAGTACCCATTCCTGTTTGTCTCCTTTCTGCTCATACAAGATATAACTGAGGTTTTCTATTGTATATGCAAGAGCGAGAGATCGTAAGTGAAATACCCTATTCAAGAATGAATAGATGGGTTTGAATACTGAAAAAATTTTCCGAAGCAACAGTCTAGTCTGTATCTCATAGGATGCTAACCCGCGGAAACGATCTTCATATCTGGTACACTATAGTGTCAATCATAGAGTAATGACGTACAGAGATGCTATTCCTCTCATTATTTTGATGACATTTAGTGTGTTGCATATGGGGCGGTTGCATGTTGGAAAGTATTGCTTTAATAGAGGCTATGGCTCAAACCATAGCCTCTATTATTTTTTTTTTTTTTTTTATGGCTCAAACCATCCAACAATAAATCAGCAACGGCACTTCGATTCATGCGTTCACATTTTTGTGTAAATACACCACAAACATTTACTAATAATAAAATATAACAAGCAAGTCCAAAATACGTTTAAATTTCAAAGTCTTTCATCAAAACGGCATGAAAAATTTAAGACAACAATTTTTGTAATTCCACCAGGTTTCAGCCAATCTACGTCAAATAACTCTGTCGCACAGACCGCATCACGAATAGTGTGAAAGGAAATGTCAGATGAGAACAATGGCGTCTCTATACATCATTACTCTATGGTGCCAATAGTCAGGACGTTTATTACGGTTGTATTTGATATAAATACGCGTACACCACCTAAACCGATAGTAGCGTGAGTCATGGGGTATCCATGACTAAACTGATCGACTTTATACTAGGAAAAAGATTGAGAACAGAGACGATAGGCAAACTAAGTTTAAATAGTGCTTCATTGATACTAATGACAGCAAAATTAAATTTTATGTTGGTTGCAATGAACAAAATATCGCATTCCCTTGTTTTTCAGTGCGCTTTATGACCAACCGAAGAGTACAATTTAACAGCAACTCGAACTGGATCAAATTGCCTACTACAATAGAGAAATACTTACGAGTTTCCATTACTCCCTTCGCTGCCTCTTCATGACGACGAGGTAGTAGGACATTTCATAGTTTTATTTGGTGCGGTATTTTACCAATTTTACACTTTCGTTGAACATAAAACGGACAGAAATCGAAGGGAATTCGTATTTTCGTTCAATTCATACAATATCAAATATAATTTAGCTGTCATTAGCACCAATAAACCCTATTAAAAATTCGTTCCTGTCTTCTTTGCGCTCTCATTCTCTATCATCGGCCTAGTACCTTTTCGATCAGCTGTGCCATAGAATCCCCCTGCTACTACCTCGTCGTTATAAAGAGAAAGTAAAGAGAGGAATAGAAACTGATGACTTTTTCTCTATGCGTGAGAGCATTTGTTCGTTTTCAGTCGAGAGAAGAATTTTCAGTTTCTATTTGCATGGCTACGTGAATACACAAAATTGTGGAATTTGGAGCTCAGAAAATTGTCATGCAAACCATTAGAAACAAATTCCACCCACAACGAGCAACTCTCTGGTGCGGATTTTGGTCAGGATACTTTTTTGAAGATGAGGCCGAAATTGCAGTGACTGTGAACGACATTTGTTACACGAACATGATACGAGTAATTGAGTTCTTGTGGCCGCAACTGGACGGCATCGATCTGGACGACGTATGGTTTCAGCAAGACGGCGCCACCAGCCACACGGCGCTTAAAACAATCGATTTATTGCAGCATCGAGTTCCAGAACAAATTATCTCAAGAAATTCTGATTTCCACTGACAACCAAGATCATGCGAACACATGATTTTATTTTATACCAAAAAATTGCACTCCTACTGGTACACCCTGATTACACGCGAATATTTGGGTAAAACGCAACATCAATAATGAAAACAGTAGTTTCTTGAATGGGCACAGTATGAATGTTTCAAACATTCCAAGATAAATGAATGAATTTTAATGAATTTGGATTTGAATTCGAATGAATGAGTTGTAAAGAGAGCACCAACAATACTCGTACAGAGAAAACAGTAAAAGTAAAAGTGTATTCAGTTGTATTTTATTTTCAATAACAACCCTGCAGTTTTAAAAGTAGAAATTAACTCAAAATCGTTAGGTATTTGGCTAATGAAAAATTGACTAGTGAATCCAAATGCCACAAGTTATGCAAGGGTTCGCCTTTTGACTCTCAAACTATTGATTTACTTCTTAACTTTGTTCTTACTTCTTTGTGTCGATACACATTTGTTTGCTCTTGATGAAAGAGATTAATATTCTTGCTCTCAAATTCCCGTAAAGCATTTCAATGTTTTGTGCTCATTAACGATTTCATTAGATAAAAGTATTGCAACGATGGATATGTATGGAATGCAAAAAAAAGCTGTACCGTTATTCCAAAGGAGATAAACAAGAAAAAAATATTGGCTTGACTATTAGTTTCTTGTGTTGGCGTCAGTTGCAATTGGAAGTTCGTGGTCAGAAAATGTGTAATTTGAAGCAAATAAATAAATATATAATAATATAATAAAGTCTCAAATAACTGGAAAATGTTTACTGCGTACAGATTAAAATATTGTTTTCAGATTATTTTATCACTTTTGCAGAATCCATACCAATAAACACGAAATTCCCTGGGTCGGCGGAAGACCAACTAAGAAGACCTACTCAACTTAAAAAAAAGGGAGATAAGGGCAACCTCTGTTTCAAGGAAACAACATAAAGAAGCAAACAACTGATAGCTGTAGAGTCGTCTTTAGTTTTACCTTTCAGTTTTTTATCTTTTTATTAAACATATTTTTCATCTTTTTAATTTATATTCTTATGAAAAGCGAAGAAACAAAAAACTCATAGATGTGACGTTCTTTTTAATTTTATCTTTAAGTTTTTTATCTTTTACGAAGCGTGGAATTTCATTATATTTTATTGGAATTTATTTAAAGTTTAAATTATAGTTTTTAAATGAATTATTATAATTTTAAGTTTTCATTGTTAAATAAATAAATATAAAAAAATGTTCTCGTCTTTTCATTATGGAAATAACTGGTACATTAGGAGTAGAGGAATCGTTGTTTTTTGCTGACCGGTGATTTCATCGGATAATCTTCATTAATCTTTTTGTTATGGCAGCAGTATTAGTGAATTCGTACATCACATGTTGTTAGTGAAATCATTAGTGAAAGGTTATGCACAAGATGGCAATTGGCTACCGCCAATCTCATCCCCATGTTAAATTCGTTAGTCGAAAGCATTGCTGGTAGTCTGGCAGGTAGCTAGTGGTAATTCTTGGTAGTTAGGGAAATCACTAAAGATTCGTTAGCTACGTCGACTGCAGGGAATGTGTGTAACAATAATGCAAAACGAAACTTAGCACTGTAGTGTGTGTTGCTATAATATATCTACATTAACAGATTTACCGCGACACGCTATAATGAGATGGTTAATATAAATGTACTTGAGATTACATATGAGTAGTAGAGACAAGTCTTGCTCCCGGTCTTTACTAATTATACATTGACGAACAGAGAACATCCGATAAAAGAGCTTTAAACTAAATAACACTTAAAACTAAACAATACAAACGAGAGCTGTCAAACATATAACAGCCAGAGTATTTTGCGACGAATGAAGTTCTTGTGCTGCTACATTCGTGAAGTGTCAAGTGAAATAAAAAAAGTGAAGCGGAAAAAATTCTAAGTCCGAAACTTTGAAAAATTAAATTTCAGAAAGTTGGAGATAAAAAAGTGAAGAAAAAATTTTTTCGATTTGCCGTCGGCTAAACGCCAAATACGAAAAAATTTTGAAATTGTCCGATGTCTGATCCCAACAACACTGGATTTACTCCAGCGGTTGGGAAAAGGACAAAAGGCCGGGCCAGGGTACTGTACACAATTGACCCCACTAAAGAGCCACTGTCTCAGGAAGAAAATCTGAGGGTAGTGAATCCGTAATGGCTCGTATGGAGGCCGTTACCAAGGCTGTGACAGAATTAACTGCCAAAGGCGCAACGCCAAAAAAAGGGCGAACTGAGGTAAGTATCATCGAAGAAAACCACCAGCTACGAGCACAGAACACAAAAATGGCAACTGACTATGAGCAGGCTAGTAAGACCATAGAGGAGATGAGGATCTAGATAGGACAACTGGAGAACATGATCTGCGGTGATGCCGTGGACTACGCTGAGTTCATGGATGAAGTAGCGACGCCTAGTTTCGTGGATGTATTGCTCGAGCAAAAAGCCCACGAGCAATTCGAAAAATAAGTTGGGGCCCGTGCAAAGCCGGCGCGGAAGATGGCCGAGGGCATGGCGAAATATGAAGTACCCAAGCGAAATAAGATGGGAACCAAGAAGATCATAGGTGCCTACATAGAAGGACGGAGGTAGCCATAAAATTAAGAATAAAATTGTGCCAGATATATGTATATTTGTATAGTGACAACGTGCGTGCAATATCGGCGAAAATTAAAGCCGTGCTGCAACACGAAAATTTCGTGATGAAAATGGTAGGGCGAGCTCTAATTAATATTAGGGTGAGTGGTATTGAGGAGTTTAACTCCGTTAAGGAGATGCTTAGGGTAGCGGGGATAGGGTACTATACCTACACGCCGAGGTCGAAAACTCCTTTTTCGACAGTTGTAGTCGGGTTGTCAAGTACGTTTGAGGAATCGGACTTCAAACTGTATCTTGAGGGACTAAAGATGAACCTGAACGTTCTCATTGTCACGAAGCTAGGGTGAGACAAGTGGCTTGTCCACCTTGATCGATTTTCGGACATTAATGGGTTCTACGCCCTTGGGTACATACTTAACTACAGGATTTCTGTCCGTAAGGACAAAAAACCGGGTCCGACCCAATGCCGGAATTGCCAGCGATTCGGGCATGTTTCAATTAATTTCGGCATGCCCCATCGCTTTTGTAAATGAGCTGGGTCACATGGCCCAGGCAAATGTGCCATCCCGGTCAAAAACCGGGTGGAGGATTCCACCGAGGCTGTTTCGGTTCCGACAGCCTCTACTCTCGAGCAGAACAGACTACTCGGTGTGTGAATTGTTCAGTCGATGGAAATGCGTCCAGTTCCAAGGAGTGCCCTCTGAGGATTAGACTGCTTCGGGAGAGGACCGAAGCCAGGAATCGGCGTTCCGTCGTTCCTGGAATCGGGTTTCCTCGAGATAGCGGACTTACTCGAAGTGGTATATCCTATGCTGCCGCTGCCCGAGGTGGTCTTCGTGCCCCTTCGACAAGAGTTAGCTTTGCTGCAAGTTCTCACAATGGAGTAACTATGCAGGGGGCCATGGCCCAATTCGGCCCTATTAGTGCCGACTGTCATAGGATATTAGGTATGGACCTTATGGCCTGCCGAAATAGGCTAGGAGGTTTTTTGCGCGACTACGTGCTATTAGCTGACGACGGAGCAGGGCTCAGGCCATCCTGGGTCTCTTGTTGGCCCTTGGGCCTGTGTAAATATTTGTAAATAGTAGTTTCAAGTATTAGTTGGTAAGATTATTTTTTAGTTTTTGATTATTTTGAGCCATTTTTTCATATTCTTTTTTGGCGTATTTTTTGGATAAGTTTGAATTCTGTTTGTTCTCATGACAGGTAACACCTGTCATATATTGACCCGAGTTGATGGTCCTATAAAAACTTAAGTAGCGTAAGGAAATTAGTAGATAAGATATAGTGATTAACCTAGAGGTAATCACATTGTAAAAATTATATGAATAAACATTAATTGAAATTGAAAATTGCGACGAATGATATAAGATACAAATCGAGTATACCATAGCACTACTTATACGTATAACAACATACATGAAAGCGGCCAAGTGTAAACAGAACATAATACAAATATTGTATTTTATAACAAACGATTAAATCAATGTAAATATCACAGTTCATAAATGAATTAAAATCCGGTGTTTAAATATAATAAATTTCGCCAATAGTAGAGTTACTATTATAAATGTTTTCATCGCGACGTGATACTGATGTATTCAAAATGTACATGTTTATATCATATATATTCTCCTTCGCACTGTGTTTACGCCTGTCGCTGATGATGTGCCTGTCGCCCAACCATCACTACCTGTCTGATTGTATCAGCGGTTGATGTCCCTCAGGGGCGTTAAGGAACTTGTTGCTTGTGATTGTCAAGCATTTACTCAACGGCGTCACGAATTTGATGTGTGGCCCGTTATGTTTACCTTTTGTATACATCAAAAAATCATAGAAGCGGCAACAGGCACATCAGCCCTGAAAATTTAAAGTGTTTTTGAAAAATTAAAATAAATTAAAAATAAAGTATAGTACGTGGGGCGGGACCACTACTACTAAATAAACGAAACAAAAACGGAACGTCGGAACAGGCGATTCCCGACCAACCAACCACATCCACTGCACGTCGGACGTACCAGTTCCCGGCCAAGCAACAAAGAGGTGAGCGAAAAGGGCAACAGCCGAAACATTGGTCCTTCGCCCAAAAAGATCCAGCCAGGACAAAGGAGTAAAGAGGTACGTATTTCATATAATTATACATATGTATACAGTGTCTCTTAAAAGTTAATTTCGTGTCTCAGTGATGAGGCTATTGGATGTAACCTTAAAAAGTAAAGTTAAGGTTAGGCGATAGCGGTCACTAGGGCACGACATAGTCAAGGGCAAGTACATATAGGTACCGTTGGGGTATATATGTAATTTGGAATTGGCGCCACTTGAGATCTTTTATGTTCATCTCTTTTGCTCGCACAATATTGTGTTTCCACCAATAGTGCATGAAGCATTTCATATTTGTCGTGTGTTGAGTACCGAAATTTAGTAAAGGGTACCAACAAAAGAACGACTGACATTTAGCGGAGATCGACACTCCAATAAAAATAAAGGAAAATTTTTATTTCATTCTTCAGAAGGAAGAATAAGGAAATTTGGCGGAAACATTTCGTGGCAATAATTGATTGCACGATAAAATAAAATTCGCACTAAAAGTTTAATTTTGAAATTTTAAAATTGTCAACCGATATTGCTCCAAATTAAAGTGTCTCGTTTGCGGGATTATTTGGAGGCGCAAAGGTGACTCGTTTTTTTAAAATTTTTATTTTTTCTTCACATGGGAAAAGTTATTTTAAACATCTCGGAAGAATATACAACACTGGTGGAGTTTAATCGCCCAGGAGAAAAGTGAGGAAATCTTGGTGAAAGAAAAGTGCACTAAAGCAACTGGATGCCCAATTGAGATACAAACTTCAAAAAATTTTAAAAATTTTGAGATTTTTTCGTTCTTACGAGAGTTGTCTTACATCAGTTGTGTTGCAAGTTAGAGTGCATCATTTTGGGAAATATTTGTGTAAAGATTTCCTAAAATTCGAAAATTGCAAATTAGAGTGCCTCATTTTGAAAAATATTTGTAAAAGATTTCATAAGATTCGAGAAATTGCAAATTAGAGTGCCTCGTTTTGGAAAATATTTGTGTACAGATTTTCTAAAATTGGAAAATTGCAAATTAGAGTGCCTCATTTTGAAAAATATTTGTGGAGAAGATTTCCTAAGATTCGAAAAATTGCAAATTAGAGTACCTCATTTTGGGAAATATTGGTGTAAAGATTTTCTAAAATTCGAAAATTAGAGTGCCTCGTATTGGAAAATATTTGACACGCCGTTGCCTTAAGTCCTGAGAATTAGAGTGCCTCGTATTGGAAAATATTTGACACGCCGTTGCCTTAAGTCCTGAAAATTAGAGTGCCACAAATTGGAGAATATTTGGTGGAAACCTGTGACGGAGCATCTACACGTAACCGTTACGGTGACTCGTTAAAAATTTTTTTTTTTTTAAATATAAAGGAAAATGGGGAAGCAATTGAATAATTATTGGGGCCCAATTTAAGGAAATTGAGAAAATCAGGAGGCGATGGAAAAAATTGTGGAAGCTGTGGAGGACGTGGTACGATTTGAAACAAGACTGACGGATGAAAACTTCTCGGAGTATTCGATAGAAGGGTTTGAGAGCGAACGGAACGAGCTAGAGATGCTCTGGGTGAAGTACAAGACCGTGTACGAAGATTGCTGTACTGAGGAAAAGGAGAAGAAAAAAGTTTACGCAAAACATAATTTGGTGCATAAGACTTATATAAGATGCGTAAACCTTATATCAAGAGCAAAGAAAGCTCATGCGCGAGATGTGGCACCGCAATCAGAGGCTCCAAGGCAAGATTTTTCGGTTCATTTACCCCCTTGTGACACTGGTGTTTTTCGCGGTGATTATACAACGTGGCCCACCTTTAGGGACATGTTTACTGCAATATATATTAATAACGCCGGACTTAGCCCTGTTGAGAAACTCTTTTATTTATTTCAAAAATCCCAGTGGGAGGCTAGGGAGATAAATCAAAATATTGCTTTAACGGCTGAAAATTTTGAAATAGCGTGGGCAAATCTCAAAAGCCAATATGAGAATAAGAGAGTTTTAGTGAATAGTCAACTACGGTTGTTATTTACCATGTCTGCCTGCAAACATGATTCTCCTCAAGAAGTTAAAAGACTTCAACGCGATGTAAACAACTGCATGTCCGTACTCGAGTTGTTCAAGATCGATATTAAATCATGGGATCCTATTTTCGTGTTTCTGTGTTCAGCACGATAGTCTGAACAAACTTTACATCTCTGGGAACAGTCGGTGAAGAACAAAACTGAAATACCGAAGTAGGGCGAGTTGAATGAATTTTTAACAGATAGATTTCACAAGTTGGAGAGTGTTTCAGATATAATTGGTATAAATCAACAATGGGTCAATAACTCTAAAGCTGTTTCTCAAAATAATCAGCGGTCGAATTCTAACGTGAATAAGTCAAGATCATATCACACTAAAGCTGAAGTGGCTCAATGCAAATTGTGTAAAGAGTCACACAGAATAAGTTCGCGTTCTAAATTTCTAAGTATGGACAATAAGAATCGTGCTGCAACATTGAGAAAGTTTAACTTTTGCTTCAATTGTTTGTGGGTTGGGCATATGTATGCCAACTGCTCAAAGGCAAATGGCTGCACTAAATGCCAAAAGAAGCACCACACTCTTCTGCAAAGAGATTTTGCAAAAAAGAAGGACAATCAGACATCCAATATGGTGCCTCAAAACTCAAAACAGCAAAGTTTGTCAAGATTAAATGATATACAGTCCACAGAAAATATGAGCACAAGCAGAGTGGTTCAGATCATCACATTACAGTATCGAAAAACGTGATGTTGGCCGCAGCATGGGTGCACATTGTACATTTGGGTTCCATATATGAGGTTCGAGCCCTGATAGATCCTTGCTCAGATGAAAGTTTTATATCTGAAAGGATTCAAAAAATGCTTAAATTGCCCACAGTTTCTGTATTGGCTGAGGTCACAGGATTAGGTGGCGAAAGAGTGAGCAGATCGAAAAAAATGTCCACTTTTACTATAGCATCAAGGCTAAGTGGTGAACTTGAAATGGAGATGAATGCATTAGTGGTGTCTCATGTAACTGGAGATATACCTACTCATTCTTTAAAGGCTCCCAACAACTTGAAGTTGCCCGAGCTAGAGTATGCCGACCCAGAATTCTATAAGAGTGGTCTAATAGATATGCTCTTAGGAGGCAATCTGTATCCATTCATAATTAGAGATGGACTTGAGCGAGGAATTATGGTTTCCCTAGTGGCTCAGAATACAGTTTTTGGGTGGATTGTGACAGGCCCGACGAATGCTGTAGGCCCAACGAGATCAGTCACATATTGCCACTTGGTGAAAGCAACCATAGAGGAGCAATTGACGACATTTTGGGAATTGGAGGAGATATCTCAAAAGCCATTTTTATCTGAAGATGATAAAAAATGTGAGGAGATATATTGCTCAACGACCGTCCGGAGATCTGATGGGAGATATGTAGTAAATCTGCCCTTCAAGGAAAATGCTTGCATGTTAGGCCCGAATCGACACATTTCTCTACGCCGGTTTCTCAGAAACGAAAAGTCTCTGATGAAAAAGCCCGAATATAAAAAAAGTATGACGAAGTCATGAAAGAGTACTTAAATATGGGCCACATGCGAAAGATAAAGCCTTCTGCAAGTGGTCCGAGATATTATCTGCCACATCATGGAGTTTTCAAGCCTGAAAGCACGACTACGAAGTTGAGAGTCGTATATAATGCATCATGTCCGACTTCAAATGGCAAAAGTCTGAATGACGCACTTTACATAGGACCAGCTCTGCAAGAAAACATAGTGGCTCTCATGTTAAGCTGGCGTTTCTCTGCATTCGTTTTCACAGCAGATATTGCTAAAATGTAGAGGCAGATTTGGCTGAGCGCGGATCAAACGTTTTACGAGAGAGTGATTTATCGTGCCTCGGACAAGGAGGAAATAGGCGATTATGAGTTGGACACGGTGACGTTTGGCGTAAATTGTGCCCCATACTTGGCCATTAGAACATTACATAAGTTGGCAGAAGATGAAAAAGATCGATTCCCAATAGGAGCGAGGATAATAAGTAGCTCAATGTACGTGGATGATGTCTTAGTAGGTGCAGATAATATGACAGAAGCATTAGAGGCTCGAGAACAGCTGATCGGAATTTTGAACTCAGGAGGATTTGAGCTAAGGAAATGGGCAGCAAATACGATGGAAAATCTGAAAGGTCTGCCCAAAGAGAATCTTTTAAGTTCAAATTTTTTGTGCTTCGATGGAGCAAGTACCGCAAAGACATTGGGTGTTCAATGGAATGCAGCTGATGATTACTTTTTCTTCGTCACAGAGAAGCTGCCACTTAAAAATACATACACGAGAAGAGAAGTACTTTCGATTGTTGCGCGGTTGTGCGATCCGAAAGGATTTTTGCAGGACAAGTGGCTAGACAAAGCATGATGGGACGATGATATAAAACCCGTAGCTCTGCAGAAATGGAAGAATTTCGTATCTCATTATCAGGAAATAGATTTTGCCAGAATATCGAGATGGGTAAATTATTCACCAGAATGTTTAATAGAGTATCACGCATTTTGTCATTCATTAGAGGCGGCTTATGCAGTAGCCTTGTATTCAAGAATTCAGATGGGGGATAAAATATGCACAAATCTCTTAACATCAAAGACAAAAGTTGGTCCTATAAGAAAACCGTCGCTCCCAAGACTAGAATTATGTGGAGCAGTGCTTTTGGCCAATTGTGTTGGCGTGGCTCAAAAAGCCACCATGCAGTAGGAAACGTTCGCTCTGATATTAGAAAAAATTGGCAATGGAAATTGGGCTCATGTAGTGTCACAAGATAATCCTGCCGATCTAGCACCCCGGGTGGATGATCGCTTCTGAACTTAAAGACAATAGTTTATTGTGGCACGGGCCAAAATGGGGCTCACAAGATAAACATTTGTGGCCTAAATCGTGTCGGGATTTTGTGACGTCAGAAGAATCTAAAGGGGTTCAGGTATTTGTTGCTAGATCTTCTCCAGATGATGATGACATTTTAAATCGTTTCTCTTCGCTGCCTAGGGCTCTTCACGTCATCGCATATGTATTTCGATTCTATAAGCGAACTAAGCTAAAAACGGCAAGGAAAAACACTGACGAAGGGATTCGTGTATCATCTGCAGGGTTGTCATTTGTTAAGAATCGACTATTTCTCTTATCCCAACAGCGTCACTTTCCCGCAGAACACGCGTGTCTATCGCAAAAGAAAAATCTTCCAGCCAATAGCCCGTTGCTAACACTCACACCTTTTCTGGACAAATCTCAACTTATCAGAGCGAACGGTAGACTTGGGTCTACTAAGAGTTTGTCCTATAATGTAAGACATTCTCTTATCCTAGCTTATGGTAGTCGGCTCGCTCTACTCTATGTCGAGTTCATCCACAAAATTACGTTGCACGGGGGCTCACGTCTCGTACTGAATACCATCCGTTTAGAATGTTGGATTTTGAAAACGAAAAATCTAGTAAAAGTTGCACTTAATAACTGCAAAGAATGTATCATTTATAGAACGAAGTACCAGGGACAAATTATGGCAGATCTGCCTGAAGAGAGAACCACCCTAAGTCGCCCCTTTAATATGATAGGTGTCGATTTCGCCGGCCCCTTTGAGGTCAAGAGTTTCCCCGGTAGATATTGTCGTATTTCGAAAGGGTATGTATGTCTCTTTGTCTGTTTTCGACAAAGGCGATTCATTTGGAAGCCGTAAGTTACCTCTCTACCCCTGCGTTTTTAGCCGCCTTGACGCGCTTCATCTCACGCCGTGGCTGGCCTAGCCGAATTTACTCCGACAACGGGAAAACTTTGTTGGTGCAGCTCGGCAAATTAGTGCTGATTTTGTTGCTCACATCAAAGAGCTACGAGACGAAGCTCTCTCAAAATATGGCCATCGGGAGCTTTCCTGGCACTTTATTCCCCCCTCCGTGCCTCATATGGGAGGCTTGTGGGAGGCTGGGGTGAAAAGTTTTAAGACCCACCTTAAGAAGATCAGTGGTCAAGTCAAATATACTTTTGAGGAATTTTCCACCATGTTAGCATCGATAGAAGCGTGTCTCAACTCTCGCCCACTTAGTCCGCTGTCCAATGAAACTGATGATTTTTCACCACTTACTCCCGGGCATTTTTTGATAGGCTCTGCCCTTTTAACCCCCGCCGAACCGATGGGAAATGTTCCCGCTGAAAGTGTTATTCAGCGTTGGCAAAAGGTGAAAGCCATGCAGCAAGAGTTGTGTCTCAGGTGGAAAGAAGAGTATCTCAGCGAGCTTCAAAAACGTACTAAAAGGAAGGTTGCTCAAGAGAATCTCCAGGAGAATGATTTGGTTGTAATCCGACAGGAACCATTGTGTCCCACTGAATGGCGTCTAGGTCGTGTTACAAAAGTCTTTCGCGGTTCTGATAACCGTGTCCGTGTGGCTGAACTGCGAACGCAGAACGGCACTATTAAAAGGCCTATCCATAAGATGGTCCTTTTGCCGCGTGATTCTTAAATGATTGCTAATCCTGTCCCTCTCCCGTAAACCCTTCACCATACGCTATACTAATGTGTTTATCTTTCCAGGAAACAACAATGTCGAATAAGCTCTTCAACGAAAGGTGCCCATGCCCTATCTGCGAGCGCCTGCACTCTGTGCGTGAGTGCACAAATTTTTGGTTTTACCCATTTTGGAGAAACGGCGAAAGGTGGTGGCCCTCATGCTGTGCCGCAACTGCCTTGCACAATCGCATCTACGCGAACGTTGCAAGAGCAAGGACCGTTGCGTTTTGTGCCAGCGCGAGCACCACAGCCTCTTGCACCCTATGGCCGAAGGCAGGACCTGGTTCCCCATGACGGCGACTGTGGGCCTGCACATAGATGTGACGGGAGCTAAGAAGGAAATCGGAGTCCTCATCGACCCCAACCGTGCTGTTTCCTGCATTACTCAGGACTCCGTGTCTCGCTACCATTGCCAAGCAAGACAGGGGTATACGACAGTCAAACTGCAGCACCGAAAATATGACCGTCCACCCATAGAAGTACGATGTGCTGTGCTGGACACCGAATTGGCCATTACACCAATTAAACAAAAGCCACGCATCCGTTGCTCCAAGTTGTTCACCACGCAGACCAGTGGTGGTGGAGGCAGTATTGCGTGTTTATGGTGCTCGGGGCTGATGTAGCCCATAAAGTTTTTAAGGGGCCAGCTATACTGAAGTCCGGCCAAATCTTTATACAACCCTCAGTCATTGGCCCGGCATACTTTGGTGAAGGGGAGAAGGATCACTATCAGGTGAACGTCTGAAGTCAACCTAACCGTGTCTCACCCAGGAGGGGAAGCAGTCGGCATCACTTATCTTATTTAAATTGTTAATTTTTTGCCTTTCTTTCACTCATATATTGATACTTGGATTTGTTTTGTTATAATTCATTATTTTCCTTTTCTTTCTTGTTAATTAATAATTTTTGTTGAATTGAATTGAATTTTTTGAACTAAAAACAAAAAAAAAAGTCACAGGTAAATCTGTAAGACTAATCGTTGCGATACATCGGATAGACGATATGTCGCAAGGTGGGCAGGATGTTTACGCCTGTCGCTGATGATGTGCCTGTCGCCCAACCATCACTACCTCTCTGATTGGATCAGCGGTTGATGTCCCTCAGGGGCGTTAAGGAACTTGTTGCTTGTGATTGTCAAGCATTTACTCAACGGCGTCACGAATTTGATGTGTGGCCCGTGATGTTTACCCGACCAACCAACCACATCCACTGCACGTCGGACGTACCAGTTCCCGGCCAAGCAACAAAGAGGTGAGCGAAAAGGGCAACAGCCGAAACACACTGTATTTCTTTCATCCCGTGTGATTTCCGGGAGTCGTCTTTTTGTAAAATCAGGTACCCTCGATGTTCTGGCCGATGATGTCGATAGGTGACAGGTGAGTCTGGACTACGTAGAGTTCTTTTCCTCGGTAAAACTGTCATTCAATTAGCAGTTTTCGTGATCGGCTAACTTTTCTACAAATCTTTTTGCAGAGACAGTGCATGGGTGCATAAGGGTTGAATTGGTGACAATAGATAGATGCACCAATTCGAGAAACGCTTACTAACTTTCTCGAAGTTCTTGCCAATGCTCATCCTTATGACGTTTCGTGCAAACATTTCAATTTCGTTTGCAGTTTTGGAAGTTTTGTTCGCTTACAAAAATAGAAAATATTAGTGCTGATTTATATTCATGCACAAAAATATGTTACTTAACTGCATTCTTGTTTTCCTTACGTCATAATGAGAGATCAATATAAACGACTAATTTTGTCTTACATATATCTTGCATAAAGTTTAAACAAGGAAGGATTTATAACAGTTGTAACAATTTAGGGGGCTTCACAATTTTGAACAAATCATACATTGTTCTTTCCCATCTAAATTTTCAATAAACATAAAATCATTTTCCCACTCTTCCGGAAAATTTTTTTTGTTGTACAGTGTAGAAAACAAAAGCCGATATGCAATCTTAGACTTGAAAGAAGACGATCGATTCCGAGAACTGCTTAGCTTATACTGTACGTGTGCAAGCAGTGCGTCGCCAGAATATTTCCATCCAACCACGCGTGGTTGGATTTTGCGAAACTGCCCGACACTGGTTTAGATCCATTTACTCTAAGATGCATATTTTATTTTGTCTTTGAAGGGTATTTCAATTCGATAGGTGTAAAGTTTTGCTTTGGGGCACGATGGATCTGTGACACTTTCCTTACGCATTCCTAATGGCGATAGCTTCCCCATGTTTTGTAATATGGGCCGATGATGCCCAAATGATAATCAGCATTGTTCAATATTGAATACGTGAAAGGCTCGTGTCAAATGAGGATAATCGTGACGAAAAAGCGGCAGAAAAATGGTGCCAGTCCTGTCTCCGAAAAGGAATCATTTATAAGTAAGTTGAATATGCGGCCCGAGAAGAAATTATTCATTAGTTTAATCAGGTAAGGGTTGATATTTAGCTTTGTTAAATGATAAAGAATTCCTTTTTGGCATGCCGAGTAAAATGCCTTTTGGATATCTAGTGAAATAGCCACGGTGGCAGTTTTTTCTGTGCGATTGTCCGTAATGTCGCTTTGGCATTTAAGCAAGGCGTGTTGCGTTAAGTACTAATTCTGAAAGCCAACCTGGTAGTTTGAGATGGGGTTAAAATACGCCCGGGGGTTGCATTCCATTAGAGACAAAAAATTAAAATGAACTCACGTGCTTTTTGTAATTGTTCTTTTCTTTGCAGGTATTTTATGTACGCGGGGTAACCTTTCCAATTTGCCGTATAGCTAGAAATGTTGAAATTGACGGAATGAGGTGCTGATGTGTCAGTTTTTTTAGGATGGCGTTCACCAGGACCGGGCGATATATCACACATATCATATTTAAATTCTTTGTTGCAGTTTTTGGAAACTTGACCCCATCTTTAGCACCTGTGAAATTGCATTTCTTGTTCCTTTTTTTGGGCAACTTCCATGTAAGTGCTTAACTCAACAAATACCGTATGTGGTGGACATCATTAATGACTTTGTTAAGAAATAAATAAATTAAGAAAATACCTGCAACAATTTCTTTTTCAACTGAGTATGGCCTTGTAAACTTTGCGTCTAAATTAGTCGGGAATAATTCTAACGATTCCATACAGTGCTTCAACCGGAAGTCACAATTTTCGGAACGTAGGTCGTCTTTCAAAATTATTGCACCGGATGATCTATTTGTCAGACTGGTGGATTCGGAATGTTGGCCTCACAGAACATTCGTAAGGGAATTTGAGTATCGGGATAATGGTAGGCGTGATAATTTTGCTAGATTACCGTCTGGAGATAAGGCAGCTCCAAAAAACTAATTGGGAGTTTGAGTATGGCGTATCAGAATGTTCGCGGTTTGAATACTAAATTGTCCAGATTATTTGTTGATAGCTTTGGTTTTGTGTTTGATGTCATTGCATTTTCTGAGACATGGCTTAAACCTAATGTTTTTAATTCTGAGTTGTTCTGCAATAAGTACGTAGTTTATAGAAAAGATCGTGTTGGTAAAATTGGTGGCGGTGTTTTAATCTCAATTGAGAATTCTTTATCTTCTGAGTTGGTTACAGTTGATGACATTGGCGATCTTGAGTTTATTGTGGTGTCCATTAATTTAGGCGATTTGAAATTGTTTGTCACGTGTTCTTATATACCGCCATCTTCATGCTTTGAGGTATATCAAGAGCATATTGACGCTACTGCAAAAGTTATTGCGTTAGCCAGTAGAAAGGACCGTATTTTAGTTTTGGGTGACTTTAACTTGCCGTCTGTGACATGGGTGTCTTTACCTGATAATAATTTTCTGACTCCATTGACACCATGTGATTGGTCATCTGATTTTGTTACGTATATTTCCGAAGTTGGGTTGATTCAATTGAACGACATTCCCAATTCTATGAATCGAGTCCTTGATCTAGTTTTAGTGGATGATTCTAACAACTTTGATATTTCTCGAATTGATCCGTTAATTTCTCCTGAGGATAGTTACCATCCAACGCTGGGAATTAATTATACATATGATACCATGCAGGTTGGTTGCAATTGCTCTTCGTCCTATGTTGGCCTATGCTTTTCGCCGTGCGAACTTTATTCTTTTGAATAATCTTATCTTTGATACCGACTGGCATAGTATTTGTCAGTGTGATAATTCTTTTGAATTTGAAATCGCCCTGGATGATTTCTATAATATTAGCTATATTTCTAAGTTGTTGCTAGGAGTAGATACAACTCTAAATCTCGTGAGAGTTACCGATTATATTTGGATAGGTTGAAGGCTAATTTTAAACGGAACCCCAAATCAGTCTTTAGATTTGTTAACTTGAAGCGTAATTCGTCTTCCACACCTTGTAGGATCAAAATGAACGGTATTGAATATTCAGATGAAGAGTCTATTGCTAATTGTTTCGCCGATTTTTTCGCATCTATTTATTCCACCCGAGCCTATGATGTTTCCAAATCATACCCGTACACTGTCCGCTCTACCATTCCGTTTGATGCACCTGTCGCAAATTCTGCGTGGTTGCTAGATAACTTAATCAGCTTGAAAGCCTCGAATAAAGCTGGTCCTGATGGTATCCCGGACTCTATGTTGAAATACTGCTCGAATTCTCTCAGCTTACCGTTGACTCTCTTATTTAACGCTTCGTTGAAGCTCGGTCATTTTCCTGCACAGTGGAAAAGCTCTTATATAATACCTCTCCACAAATCTGGTAGTTTAGTAAATGTTGCAAATTATAGGGGAATTGCAAAATTGAGTGCCATTCCTAAACTTTTTGAGAAGTTAGTCACAGAGGTAGTTTCTCATCATGTTTCCTCTATTTTAGATCCATGTCCATGATTTTTACCGATTTTAGTAAGGCTTTTGATAAAGTTAACCACAATATGTTATTATATAAACTAGGTTTTAATTGTAACATGCTGAATTGGATTAGTTCTTACTTAATGAACAGAGAACAGATGGTATCATTTGGTCGATCATTCTCAAGATCTATTTTTGTGTCATCTGGGGTGGCTCAGTGCAGTCATCTTGGGCCGGTTCTATTTTTGTTTTGTAAATTGTTAATGTACGCTGATGACGTGAAGATCTATTTTTCTTACAAGGATCCTTGTCAATATACTTCACTTCAGAGGGATTTGTCTACTTTCCAGACGTGGTGCGAAACCAATTTAATGGAGCTTAATTTTATGAAATGTAAGCATATGGTGTTCTCTAGGTCATCATTCTTTTCGGCAAAATACATTCTAGGTGGCAATGTTCTTGAATCGGTGGATTCATTTGTTGGTATTGGTCTTCTCTTGGACAGAAAATTGAATTTCAACTCCCACATAATTACGATGGTAAACAAGGCTTATGGCGTTCTGAACATTATTAAACGTTGGGCAAAGGAATTTTCAGAGCCCTACGTTGCGAAAAATCTTTTTACTTCACTAGTCCGCCCTATTCTCGAATATGGGATCAGTTGTTTGGAACCCCCAGTACAATTTGTATGTTAATATGATTGAATCGGTTCAGAAACAGTTTCTCATTTTTTGTCTGAGAAATCTTCAATGGAACCCGAACCATAATCTTCCTTCGTACAGCAGTAGGCTAGCTTGATCAGATTGCCGACTCTTAGTAGTAGACGAACCATGATAAACTCTGTTACAGTTTTGAAGATAATTGATGGATGTATATATTCTGAATTTCTGTTATCTAAGATTTTCATAAATGTCCCATTCAGACCCACGAGGTACTATAAACTCATTCACATCGAGTTTCAGCGTTCGAATTATGCGTCCTTTGATCCAGTTAGGAGAATGTGGCGTGACTTTAATGAGCTATATCAGTTTATTGATTTCACATGTAGTTGGGAAACTACAAAGTCTAGCATAATTTGTCATTTGACCCGATTGCATTAGTGCTGTATATTCATTAACATATGTAAATTTACTTCAGCCTTACTATCTGGTCCGATTTATAATTTGGTTTTCGTTTTGTTCGTAATTATTATATATTATGAAGTCGGTTATGTTAATATCTCGTGATGTGCTTTTATACTTATTTATGTTAGTGTAAAACCAACTGGTGAAGAATTTCTGTAGTTGGTTGTAACGTGTGAACTTATGATCCTTGCTCTCCCGTTATAGACC
Organism: Phaonia tiefii; assembly: GCA_963931995.1. Taxonomy (NCBI): domain Eukaryota; kingdom Metazoa; phylum Arthropoda; class Insecta; order Diptera; family Muscidae; genus Phaonia; species Phaonia tiefii. The sequence continues at coordinate 63,015,310 of OZ008370.1, forward strand.
GGTCAATAATGTGGACGCTGTCCTCACGTTATGGGGACGTGGCCCTCTCGGTCGGTAGGGGCGGGTAAGAGAAGCGGCGATGGGTTCGCTCGATTAAAAAAAAAAAAAAAAAACACGAGATATGACAACGGGTATAACAGAATCAAATGCCCCCTTGACATCTTCCGCTTCCTGTCCATAATAAAGTGCTTTTAACACAAGGCACAATCGTTTAAGGTCTTTTGGTGTAAATGCGTATAAATGCAACCCGCGATCTCTCGAGAAATGTAGCTTTAATTTTAAAGTCAATTTTTGCCGATTTTGCTTCTAGTTGTTCAACTAGGAATTTAACATTTACATTATGTATCAAAATTGGGGGACATAAAGATCTTCTCTTCGTCATTTCCGCTCTCTGATTGCCAGCACTAACCGGCTTGTTGTCCATTCAATATTTAGGATCTTCAGATCGGCCAAAAAGCCGAACCGATTCTGCTCTTTTGGGTCGTATCTTAGGCTGGATACATATATGTCCGTTGATGCCGCGTCATCATTCCTCTTACGCTTCTGCTCATTTGCCGAAATCGCCTTTTCACATGCTATGGAAGAACCATCATGCACATCACCACCCATCGCGAGTAATCTTGCAGGTATTTCCACAACAATATAAAAATTGAGTTTAGAAGCAATCTAATATTCATCGGCAGCAACTACATTGTTGCATCAGTGTTATTGGTGGACAGAGCAGCCGTGATGCTCGTGGTTGCCATAATATAAACCTTAGTCTGTTGTGGACAATATGTGGTCTTATAATGCAGTAGGTAACACATTATGACACCAAAGACCATTATTGTCCTCAATCAGCACTATATAGATTCAGTGAACAGTCCCCGAAGAAGGCTGTAGTGTAGTGGGCTATCATCGACTTTCCACACTATCCACTTTGTAGGGTTTGAAACAAAGCTCGCTATTCCAAATAATACCCAGGTATTTAGCACACTTTGCAAGCATAATTTCAGGCCGCCACCAAGTGATTTGCTAGACATTGTTGAACCACCCCTAATGCCATGAAAGTACATTTGTGTACTCCAGTGTGTACTCCTCAACAGTAAACGATTTCTCTAGTATCCCACTATTGTTGTAAGATTCAAATCTTACTTCACGACTGTCGCGTGTGTCTTATCAGTCGTTCCAAAGCCTTTCTTTGGAATGATGATGAATTTATAGTCCTAAAGTGTTTGGGGGCTGTATGCGAGGTCTTTCTTAATAGAGGTATAAACTAGACTGGCCCTTATTTATAGAAAATTCCTTCGATTTCCGATTGCTGGGCGGAAAAAGTTTCCTTTTGATACCAAATGCTTAGCATTAAAATTTGGTAGCGATCGGAGAACGTTTGAGCCTGCCGCCCAAGACTTAAAGTTTGAAAAATCGATATATATGGGAAAAATCGATGTTTTTATTGAAATACTTAAATTTTAATACATAAAACTAGTTTTAGTTGTTGATTTTTAATATTTAGTCGAATTGCCAATTAAATTACCATTTCAACGAGCTATATAAATCCAAAATTTAATGAAAAATATCAAAGTTAGACAATTTTATAGCTGAAAATACTAAATACAAGCAAATTTAAGTGAGTGTGGATTTCTTATGTGAAGGGAATTTCTGACGATATGACTCGACGAACTGAAATACCAAATGTTTTTGATTTTCGTCATTTGTTAAGATTCGATTGTAATCTTTCATGAATTTGACGCCGCGTTCGGCAGCATCGTTTACGATGAACAAATTACGACAAAATTCCAAAGCGTCTTGATAGTCATCATCTTCTTCCCATAACGATGGATCTTTTTCCAAAAAACAGGCGGACAAACCAAATGCAGTGAAAAAATATTTTGTTTTATATGATACTAAATCGCTCAATGAACTGGAACGTAAAACTTCAACGTTTGCAATACGACGGTTCTCCAATAGGTTTACGTTCGGTTCACTTGATTGGAGACATTTGATCATTTTGCGCTTTGCTTCATCTGAAACGGAAGGATCAAAAAATGCTAAAGCAATGTTTTCTGGTGCTAGATACCACAAATGGTTTTTGATTTTTGATAGAACTATGTTGGACACTGCTGCATCTGTTTCAGCGTATGCGATCGAGTCCTTTACAAATTGTAGATCTTGATTTGGAGCTGTGATGGCATTTGGGCATCCATACCAGACTTTGACATATAGTCGAACTAGAAAAATACATACATCTCGCAGCGCGCTCAATTGTCTATCTGTGCATTTGAATTGTTCGCGAAAAAGAAATATTTGAGGCAATAAATTGCTTTTCCCATAAACCTTGCATGGGACGTTGAACTACACGTCCGAAAATTGCCACCGTTTCCACCAAGGAATGTGACTGTGAGCTGTAGAAATTCTTTATAATCAACGCGAATTTGATCTTTTTGTAAATTTTGATAGCAGACATGTTTGACTTCATCACAATCCTCTTCGCTTATTTTTGAACGGATAATTTCGTCGTCGAGACCGCATTTGAATGAAGTGTGATTGAGATTGTCCCAAGCTTCCGCAAATCGATTGAAAATAGGAACTTCGGGTGCACTGGTCGCTGAGTATTTCAAGTCAAAAACACTTTTCAAGACAATTTCGAAAATATGATGACGACATGGAAGTTTGATTAATTTACGGTCTAAATATTGTTGTAAGAATGCGACTGCACCATTGTTAGGACTAGTGTTTGAAGAAGTAGTGTCGAAACTCATCGCACCAACGCGATCAATGATATTCCAACTGATTAAAGCATTACGAACAGCGCCCGCAATATTCTCTCCCGTGGCGGGTTCTATAATTGCTGCACTGAGAAATTTTGCGGTGCCTTAATAACTGACGAGAATTGCGATTCGCTCAACTTTCTTTTACCAACTATTGCTTCCATTAATTTGCCATCCCAATGAACAACTAATGATTGTGCACTATTTATCTACGGAAAAAAAATGTATATATAATTAAAATTAAACCAAAAGTAAAGTAAATTACGTCTTCGACGAACTCGACCTGAATCTTCTCAAATTCTTTTTCACGGTGCTTTCTTCGTAAATTTTGGAGAGACGTTCGATTGACAACATGCTCATCCACGTTGACACGCAAGGCTTCTGCCACTGCCATTATTATATGTATTGCTTTTCTATCGGCAACCTTAGCATCATCCACAGCGGCTGAAAGACGTGGTGTTATCAATTGCGTACGGCCTCTTCTTTCCTCTGGTTGAGTGTCATAATCGTCCACGTACATTATTGGATCGTTGTCGTCGGAAATATTATCGCTTTCACTAGCACTATTGTTTTCTTCAATCGCTGAATGAAATCATAAAAGAAGTTAGAAATTCATTCATTCCAATAATTGATATGTATTATACAATGCAAATTAAAAATATTTACCAATATCTACGTTTTGAGACTCATCGTGCTTTCGCTTTCGTGACTCTTCTCTTGCTCTTCGCTCCTACGATTGCTTTTCACTGCTGAATAAATGCATATCGACTCCGGTCATGCATCCAGGGCGCCCTTTTTGTCTGTTTCAATAAAAATTCCCGATCCTCTTCAATGCGAATCATCTGCAACGCGTTGTTGTGAGCAATGTCAAAGAGATTGTCGAAATTTTCGAGAAATTCTGCCTGATCTTTGTTCGCTTTCCCTTTCGACGACATTTTAGAAACACGTCGCCATTCATTGTACAGTTTTATCAATTTATCAGTACATTTGTACAAATCACGGATCGGTAAGCGGGCTTGTAGCCAAAAAAGGGATGCAGCGTTCACTGCCAATCTTGCACTTTCTTTCTGCGATAATTTGGCGAATCGAATATTATAAAAATAGACTTGCAATACTTGTCGATTGGAGGGTAATTTAGCTCCAGTTATTTGATGTGTCACATTGCCAATCAAATATATTTGACGTAATACTTTATCAGACGCACGAGTAATCACTTTTGATGTGGTTGGTTCCATTTCGGCAGAGGTTGATGGTGCGTCCGACATTATATTATCAAGCTGAAAATCAAAAATGCAATCTTGGGTAGACAATTTAATTATTATATTAATTATTTCACTATAATTTTTGTTTTATCAACGAAATTACACTCCAGTTATATTTATTATATGAAAAGATATTAATTTTTAATTAATTAAAGGTGCAATTTTTACTGTTCCCAAATGAAATAAATTATTTTAGCTCTGCATAGAGTTGATTAAAAAACGCACCTAATTATAACTTAAATATTGAAACAAGTTAACGAAAATCTGCGGTGAATATAAAGGGCGTATTTGTTTATTCATTCCGGATAAAGAACAGGTAGAAAACATTGATTTTTCCCATATATTTCGATTTTTCAAACTTTAAGTCTTGGGCGGCAGGCTCAAACGTTCTCCGATCGCTACCAAATTTTAATGCTAAGCATTTGGTATCAAAAGGAACCTTTTTCCGCCCAGCAATCGGAAATCTATTTTTAGTGGCCAGTCTAGTATAAACACTACGTAGGTACATATGTAACTTCCCATATTTCAGGGATGTATATGAAGTCTATGCGATATATAACCTTATCAGAAAGGAACTCAAAAGATCGGTCACAGCCTGAGGTGTTGCTGGCAGAAGTCTAGTGCCTAGAGGAGTCCCTCAGGTAGCATATGGTCGTGTTGCCTGGGGCCAGTAAAAATATCAATTAGGATAACTGAAAAAACACCGACATTGTGAGATCTACTGTTGCAGGAAAGATAACCTACACAAAAAAAAATAAACATCGGTAATATTGCCTATTTTGGGTTTGGTGATTTTTTTTAAATGAAGACAAGAAAGTTGGCATGATTGCCTAAATCAAAGTGCCAAACACATTACCAACGATAATGCTAAATTTGCTTATTAATATTGGCAAATTCACTGCTTATTATTTGAATGTCAAGTAGTGTGACGAGACAGCAGCATTCTCACTAGACACCAACTGTTAGCGCGAGACGAATATAAACCTCTAGGAATTTGTATTACTACTGTGTCGCTATGTACATAAGTATGTAACCATTAATTTGTGAAAAGAAAAACAAGAAAGGAGTTTTGTCAAATTTTCTAAGAATATTTTTATTCAATTTCTTAAATAGATGTGTGAGTTTACAATTTCATAAATAAATGTAAGTAAACATGTATTCTGCAAGTGTTTTTCACAAAGAATAAATTTCTACTGGCCGAGAGTCTATAATGTAGAACTTTTGTAAATAGAAAAGTGCATTGTGTTGCTTGTGTCTTACATGTACATTAGAGTGGCACTGAAAATCCAACTTTGGATTTTCGTAAAAGCCCATGTGAATTATGGTAACACTTAGTCTAAAACATGAATGGTACAAATTTGAGCTAAATCGGACAACTCTAGCCTGTGCCCCCCTGGGGTCAAAGTTCAAATTGAGCTAAATTCAGCAAATTGCTTACAATTTATTAAAAATTTGTTGTGTGCGCTCATTCTGATGACAACCATCCAAATTATAGTTTTAGATAATGTTAACTATATCCCAAAATACATTTCAGTAAATTTAACCCTTCTGTACCAAGGGGGTCAAAGTGACCTTTTTACACAAAACGTGTATGCAATGATGACAGTAGATATAAGCCTTAACGTATGCCACATTTTTCGTGTACTCTCCATTAATTCGAAGTATATTTCAAATTAACGAATTTATGAATAAAATAGTCAAGGAGTATTAGATTTTTCAAATTTTTGTAAATAATGAAACTTGTAATGTGGAAAGCGATCGTCATAACAACAGTTGAAAGTTTTTAGCACTCGAGTAAACTAAGTCTGTCCAAGTGATTTTTTATCTGTTTTTTAAATTTTGTGAGTTAAAATATGGCAAAAGTACGAAGTGAAATTTATTTAATTGGTTATCCAAAATACCGTTTAACTGGCAGTAAGCTTCCATTGGATTGCCTTAGAGTTTTTTTCATCATACAAAAGTGGCGAAATTAAGTATTAAGGAGAGTTGTTAAAAAGTGCTCCGTTTTTGGAGAGAAAGCCCGCGTTCCCATCCAAAAAAGCATAAACGCTGAAAAAAATTATTGTTCATTTACAATAATTGGAGGACATTATCGAGACATAAGGCTAGAACTTCTGACGGTTACAAAAACAAGTTAGAATCTTGGAACAACTCACTTAATGATTTATTTGACAGGGCTCATGTGGATGCACTCAATCTTCTGAACATCGAGGAAGACAAACACTTTTTGATCAGACAAAGACTTAAAGGAATTGGTGTAAGCTTACAAAAGGAAGAAAAACAACGCCAACAACATTAAAGACTTAATTAAAATGCAAGCGTTTTATTTGAGAGATCCCCAGAAAATTAATTAACTAATTCATTTTAATTACGCTCTTTATTGAAGGTATCTAGACCATTGTTGTTGAAGTGCTAAGTAGGCAAACCATTGTACAACCCCATCATGAAGAATAATATACTTATTGAGGCTAAGAGAAAAATTATTTTCAAGTTTTTAGTACATTTATAAATAAAACACTGTAACTTAATTTTTTTTTTATTTTTAATTTTTTAGTTAATAAAGTTTTAATGTGTTAATTTTTTTTTTCATATTCATGTATTGTCATCGAAATCTGACAAGTGTGCAAAATTTTAGTTCCATTGGTCAACTGCAACTGTGTTAAAAATGAGTTACTAGATTTGAACAATACAGACTGATTTGAACAATACAGACTGACAGACAACAAAGCAAGTTCAATAAAACACTGTAAAAAGGGGCATGCAGTATATCGTAAGCTTGGTTACCTCACCAAAAGCGGCCGTGTAAGTAAGAGAAGCCTTCTACTTGGCAACATTTGGACATCTTGCGGTCGAAAAAAGACAAATCCAACCCAAAATCTTTGTTCAAATTATGTATCGCTTGATTTCATCGTTGAAAATAATCACAGCCTGTTTCTACATCTTGAACGAAATGTGATCTATTATAATATAGCTATTTGGGTAGATGTCTAGTGGCATTTACCTCCTAAATTTAAAACATCCCGATCTAAAAGCCAGATTTTGTAATATCAGTCAGGGTAGGTAAACACTACTTTCTCGTATCAAAGACGAAGTCTGTGGAAGTATAAACTAAAATTGGAGAATATTACTGATGAAATTTATATTTGATGGGCGTAATTTATGCAACCAGCCATATTTTGCTACCGATTTCAATGAAAAGTGGCACATATCACTTTTTTTGCACTCTAACTAGTTGGCCCAAAAATTGGGCAGATCGGTATAGATTTTCACTTTCACTTTCACTGGGGGGAGGTAAATCTTATTTTAATTATGAAGCTGAAAAATACACTCTTTATACAAAAGTTTTACCATTTTGGAAAGGGCAGAATACGGGGTTTAATAATATGTAACAGGCAATAAATAGTTAACCATGTTTTGCGCTTCATTTCACGTAAAACTACAAATTTAATAAAAGAAAAAATTTTAGAGGAGAAAAGAAAATCTATCTCTTCTCAAATCTACAACAATACATGTCATAAATTTACATGTCATAATGAAGAATTTTTGGAGATTTGTATAAAAGAGAGATTAGTAATAAATGGAGATTTGCAAATTAAGGGGTAACAGGGTTTTGAATTTTTCCCCAACAAAATAGTCAAATTCCCAAAGCGGGGAAAATATGTTCCAAAATTGGGGTTTCTTTTAGTCAAATGGTCGCCATGGCATTATTTGCCGCAGTGATGTGATAATATTTTAGAGTACGAAGTCAAAATATGGGGTTAATAAAATATGGTATACATTTTCTAATCGGTGCTTTGCCATTTGAGAATTTGTGGAAAAAATATTGTTTTGTATTGAAAAATGGTAAATTTTGGAATGGATCTATCCGGAAGGCCCGTTGATCAAGATTACTCACCGAGAGTAGTAAACCCATCTACATTATGTCTTCTTTCCGAAATTTTTACCTGCAGGAAAAAAAATTACAAGCGAAGTAATGTTGTCGCCTTTTTGGAAGCAAACAATAACAATTTTACCTTTTCTCGGAAGGTTTGTTTTTAGAAGTGTCTAACTTTTGTTTGAAGTAATATATTTGCATTAATCTAACTAGTTTATTTAGAATTGGCTAGGGTAATGGGTAAATGAGGCTAACAATGACATCGCACTGTTAAAAACACCGAACCAACCTCGCCAAAAAAAATTTGAACTTTTTCCTTATAACTTAAATATCTCTTAAACTGTTTAAACTATATAATAATAGATATGTAAAAATCTTAATTAGAAATTTTATTAATATATTCCTCGTATTTGTTTTTAATTGCAATACCTGAATTAGACGGCCAGAATAACAATCAACACCTCGTCTACCACAATCTTCTCCAGGCGAGAATTTCAACATGGAATGGATTTAATATATTTATACACAAACAAAAATTAATAATTTTTTTTATGGAAACACCTGCTTTTTTATGAAAACACCTGCTATACTAATTTAATGTACAATTGTCAATAAACAATTTCAAACACACTTCAAAACATTCATTGCTGCAATGAAAAAAATTATTGTAGTAATGAAACAAATTTATTGCAAAAATGAAACAAATTCATTGCAGCAACGAAACCAGTTCGTTACAATAGTGAAGCAAATTTAATGCAGAAACAACCATACTTTCACCACAGTAACGAACATTTTGCAGTTTATGAACACATTTTCATTACAACCATACTTTTTCATTACAACCATACTTTCACCACAGTAACGAACATTTTGCAGTTGATGAACACATTTTCATAGCGGGAATGAAACGGTACGTTAGCTCACTTTCGATGACAAAAGTTGTTGGGGTGATGAACATTTTCATCTCTGTGACGATGTTTTTCCGTTCAGAGTAAGTTTTGGCGAATAATAATAATCTTATTTCTTTATTTTATTGGCTATTTTACAACCTCATGAAGTTAGATGCCTTAGACGTATTAATTAAACAAATAAATAAATAAATTAAACAAATTTTAACATATTTCCCCAACTGTTAACATATTTCGCCTTTTCTCGCTAGTTGGTAATACCAAGCATACGGAGGGATTCTTCGTCGAGCGAAGCCTTTGGTCGTTCTGTTTTTCTGCTTCCATCGAGTACGTTATCAAAAACCGTTGGCGCTGGCTCACCTTTCCCCATTCTGTTAACATGGCCTAGATAGACCTAATTCCTTTATTTTAATTCGCCTGGCTATATCCATGTCGGAATTCTAATTACATAGATCCTGGTTCCAATGACGTCAACACAAGCCTATTTATATCCAGGCTGAAGTTGTTGTCCTTGTTGACGGCGGATTCAACTTAGATAAATTCATTTACCACTTCAAAATTAAATCGGTTGTCGACGTTTAAGTGTGCACCCAGTCGAGAGGTTTATCTAGTCGTTGAAACCTTAAATTTTGTTTAGTCCTCATTAATAGCATGACTCACCTTCGCTGATTCGTCTTCGATTCTTGAAATTACTGCAGAAGCCTCTCGCAAATTTCGACCGATGATATCTATGTCGTCAGCATACGCCAGCAGCAGGCTTTTCGTGTTGATGGTCTTGTTCATATTTACTGCAGTTTTTTTCATTATTATCTCCAGTAAGATGTTGAAGAGATTGCACGAAATTATGTCGCCTTGTCTCAGTCCTCGCTTGGTACAGAAGGGTTCGGTGAGATCTTTTCCCACCTTCACTGCTGATTTGGTGTTGGTCAGCGCCATTCTACATAGGCGGATCAGTTTGCCGAAATCAGACATAGCTTCGTACAATTTTCCCCGTATGGGACTATCGAAAGCAGCTTGTAATCGACAAAACTGTGGTATGTATCGACTTGCTTTTCCTGGGTCTTTTCCAGGATTTGGCGTAGCGTGAATATTTGGTCAGTCGTGGGCTTCACTGATCGAAAACCACATTTATAACGTCCAGCCTGGTTTTCAACAATTTGCTTTAGTCTATCTGATTGGTGTCGTTGCAATAATATGTTGTTGAACTTTCGAAAATGTAATAAAATTTCTTTTAATAGGAGAAATAGTTTACCAACCTCATATTTGATTGATAATAGTTTATTGGAAAACGTTTTTTCGTTCTGTGATTTAGGGTTAATCTTTGATCCTAAATTGACATTTAATTTGCATACTGATACTTGTGTGGGCAAATCGTCAAGTTTATTAGGTTTTATAAAACGTTGGTGCAGGGAGTTTAATGATCCTTATCTATCGAAACATTTATACACTAGTCTTGTAAGGCCGATACTCGAATATTGGTCGATAGTTTGGCTCCCAAACTATAGGTGCCATATTAATAGAATTGAATCAGTATACAAACAGTTATTGCTCTTCGCTTTGAGAAATGTTGGCTGGGATTCTGACACACTTTTACCCCCCCATGTTAATCGCCTTGCTAAGATTGATCTGCCAACTCTTGAACGCAGGAGAATTATGTTAGGAATCAGCTTTATGGTAAAACTAATAATGGAGAAATTAACTCACCGCTTTTAGTATCTAAACTACACTTTAATGTTCCTACTCGCGCTTCAAGACATTTCGTTCCGTTAAATTTACCTTTGTTAAAGATAATTATGAGGCCTTGAATCCCCTCTATAGCCTTTGTAAACTTTTTAATGAATTATACCATTTATTTTCTATTTCTGACTCTGTTGAATTAATAAGACGGAAATTAATGTATAATAATAAAGAGAAAACATGATCTCTTACAGCCTTATAGGAAATTACAACTTTAAACGTAACGAGGATCTAAAACAACTAAATTTGAAAACATATGGTAGAGCCAAACGAAAACAGAACGAGACAAGTACAATTAGAATAGTTCGTTCTAAAAATAGAACTTTCAAAACTTCTGCATCTGTGCGTGTAGTGGGAAAGCAATGTGTAAGTAGCGACAAACAGTCACTCTGCACACAATCAATAAATGTCTTCGGTTAGTGACTTGTGTAAATACACACCGCAGTGGCTTAACGGGCTAGACGCTGCTGAAGATGATGCTTCACAAACAACGAAACGATCGTCCAGCGAATGTGAGTTCGAATCCCACCCGCGGCATTTACATTTTTTTCACTAAGCGGAGAAAACATGATCTCTTAGAGCCTTAAAGGAAATTACAACTTTAAACATAACGAGGATCTAAAACAACTAAATGTATAATAACGATCATTGAACTGAGTTTCGTGCTTATACCTCGCACACGTATATCAACAGTCATCAGTTCCTGTCATTATCGTTCCTGTTTATTCATCTTCTTCAATTTTCATTTCCTGTTTATCCCGTCACATGTTTAATCTGTTCCTGTCTTCATCGTTCCTGTTCATTCGCCTTCTTCATCTACTCAATCAGTTCCAATCTTCTCATCCTGTCGTGAAAGTTCCTGCTCCTGCCCAGCACTTGATTTATCTGTCTTTCAATTTATCATTGGTTCCTGTCATCATAGTACCTACGCATCCCTATCTCATGCTCCTCTTTATTTGCCTTCCCAGTTCCTGCTCATTCCATCATATGTTTAATCTGTTCCTGTCTTCATTGTTCCTGCTCTTTCACCTTCTTCACCTCCGCAATCGGTTCCAGTCTTCTCATCCTGTCATCTAAGTTCACGCTCCTGTCCAGCACTTGATTTATCTGTTCCGTTCTTCATTCATTTTGATTTTCTCTTCAAATTCTCAATGGTTCCTGTACTTCCATCCGTCATTAATGTTCCAATTTTTTCTGCCAATGTTTAATTTGTTCCTGTCTCCATCGTTGCTGTTCTTTATCCATCCAGTCTTTTTTTTGTATTTTTATTTATTTATGTTTTATTTAATATAATAAACATTTTTTTTTTAGTTTTTTTAATTATTTAAATTACTTTTTTTGTCGCCTTTCTTTATTTTCATGTTATTGGTTTTATTTCACAACACATTATTATTATTATTTTTTTTATATATATGTATATGTATATATATTATTTATTATTATAGTTTATATTTTATTTTTACGTAAAATTATTTATTTTTGTTTTCTGTTTTGATTTTTTTGTGAATTTATATTTTCGTTAATTAGACCTAATTTATAATGTTTTTTAGCTGAGTAAATAATGAATAAGAAAATAAATAATACGGCCGACAATACCTTATATGCGGTGGATAAACGACGGATACCGCGATAGTTGGAACATTCAAACGAATAACCCTTTTTGAATACGGGACATAATAGACTGAGACTCCAATTGTCAGGTATAGATTCCCCCAATTATTTACCGCAAATAAGTCGATGCATGTGGGTTAGCAGTCATTCGCCACCGGTTTTAAAAAGCTCAGCGGGTAGTCCAACCACACCAGCGGCTTTATTATTCTTAAGCCGGGAAATTGCCCTTCTAATCTCACCTTGGTTGGGAGGGGTTACAATCTACTCTGTCTTCCACAATCATTACCTCCTGAACTTGAGTGGAAGAATCTGAGTGGAGTAGTGATGAAAAGTGGTCTCTAAATATTTTAAGCGCACATTGCTTATCTGTTACCAGATTCCCATTCTCGTCCTTGCAGGAGGGCAGCTCATTATTCGATCTACTCTTTTGGATTCATTGTTCATCTTGAACATTTCGGTCATTTCACTCTCTCTATGCTCCCACTGTATTTTTGTCGCCTAAATATTTGGATTTTCTCTCCTCTCAGCCTATTGCACTGCTCATACGCAGCACGTGTTGTAACTGACTGCTTCCTTGCCATACGTGCGCGTCTTTTTCGCCAGTTTCAATGTGACATTCTTCGTCGTACCATGGCTTAGCCATCTATTATCAAGTGATCAAGCTGGTTCTTCGTTCTCTGATCAGGAGATAACCAAGTCGCCTTATGCATATCCTTATATTGGAATCGTGTGCTACTAACTACCATGGTCTTTCCTTTACCGGAGGTGGTATCATGTATACTGTGATTATCGATGGTTGGGCGAAAGACATTTTCCTGTCCCAACTTTTCATTAAAATCGCGTAGAATAATCTCAATGTCGAGGGCAGGGCAGCGTTCATATACTTCCTCCAGACGCTCATAAAATAGTTCTTTGACCTCATCATCTTTATCCTCTGTCGGTGCGTGCACACAAATTAACGAGATGTTGAAATATTTCGCTTTGATGCGAATTGTGGCTATGCGGTCACTCACTGGGTTGAACCTTGAAACTATGTAGGTGTCGCAGTCTCCTGCAAACTATAAATCCGCACCCGAATTCGTGCTTTCGCTCATGGCAGCTGTAGCAAAATCCCAGTTTTTCCTTCTGGTGCAACCATATCCTGTCCATCGCATTTCCTGGATAGCTGTGATGTCATCTTTATATTTTTCGAGAACATCCATCAAAATTTCATTGTGTTTGGTATACATGTACGGCAGTCATCATTACAAGTCATCCAGACGGACAGGTGCACATGGTGCACATGGCTTAAAAAGTACCAAAGCCAATTTTATCCAAAGATACCTTGGGTCTAATATGATTCATTCTATGTTATATGCGCCACTCCTATGAGTTGGGGCATAAAATTGTACTCTTCAAGACAAAATAATGGCTGGTAAAAGAGGGAAAGTAAAACAGGAAATATTTGGTAATTTTAACCAGAAATGTGTCACATCCTTTTGGCGACACAAACCATAAATTGATAAACACAACGTAATAATAATATTTGAGATTATATCCTCCCCACAAAATGGTCATAATCCCAAATGGTCCTAATCTCCTTTCGAAGCGGACTTAAAGCGAAATACATAATTAGGGATTATGACCGCTTCGGGTTTTATAATTATGTACTTCGTAATTATTTTCGGCAGCCACATGATTGCATACAATCGTCGTATAACGTGAATTTAGTTAATATCTAGTTTTTCTTTTAACGTATTTTGGTGAGACAAAACTATCGTAACAAGTTTATTTGAAAACGAGCAGACACTCTAAAATTGTTGAGCCAGTTTTTTGATATAGATTTGTAGCATCATGGAGACTATGGTGATTGTGTGAAGATGACAGCAAATATAATCGACTGTTCACTTGTATATCTACTTACATATATACATACATGTGCCTGTATATGGTCGTATGAAGTACCGGGCAATTGATACCGTATTTGTAAAATATACCGAACACCATAAAACAGATATCCCATCAATTAAAAGTGTAACGCGAAGGACCTCATTGAAGCTGGTTGTTTCCAACATATTCCATAAACCATAAAATGTTATTGCGGCCCTCTCAGGCCCTAAGTTGTATACTGAACGTACAATTTTATGACATCAAAGCAAAGGACCACAGATAAATAAGATTTGCATAATATAGAAAGAGAGAAATGCGTATGTTCTATTCCCATGAATTGCATTTTATATGGTCATACTTGGCGTAACAAAATGTACTGCTAATCACATAAAAAAAATCCACATCATCATTTTTAATTACAAACACGAAACGTCATCACTTTTGGTGTCAAGTGGAGGGATACAGTTACAACGAAAAATATATTCATAACGGCATCGAACCTTTCTCGAATGTGTCATGATGTCGTGGTTAGCCCTTCTGGTGTTTGTCACATGTCGCATTGCGCTTGCGTTGAAGTGACAGGCATCGTGTCGAAAGCTTTGCAGATGACAGACTGACATTTAACCTCTCAATTTGTTGATATGATTTTTGGGCGGAAATGTCAACTCTCGTTACCCACGTCTGCTTCAATTTCAATAAAATGTCAACAAACAAAAAAAAAAAATGTTATGGAAAACGTATGTGTGTATACGCATTGATGTCGTGTATTTATACTTTGGTGTGTTTTGCCTGAGTCAACAATGTGATGCGGCATGTTTAAGGTTGGCCAATATTGTTGGCTAATGCTAACAGCTTCCTTTACTAGCACACACTTGTTATACGTGGCACGAACATATTGACATACACACGTAAGAGAGTTTAAACAAACTCAACAAAGTAATTAATTATCTTTAATATATCGACGGCTAATATTCAAAACCTTGTATCAAACAAAAATGCAATGATATAGAAGAGCAACAATATATTAGTTTGGCATATTCAACGGGTGGGGTTTAGACGAATATATATGTACACAAATATATATGTACCACATCATCCCCAGACCTTAAATAATATCTGAGAAATGATTATTTAAAATCTTGTGTTCTATTGGCGCTGCCGCAATCTTGGATTTTTATTTTTTCCTTATAAAAGAGAGATATGGGCACCGGTTTGCAGCAAAGATCCAAATTTTCAGTTTTCATATATGTCAAAAGGCCACACAGGATACGTGTTAAAACACATTTACATGAAATTAGTACGATTTTTATTAAAACTACCTTTAAATAAAATCTGTATATATATAAAATTCTCGTGTCACAATGTTAGTTACCTTACTCCTCCGAATCGGCTGGACCGATATGTATGAAATTTTGTGTGCATATCGGGTAGGTCTGAGAATCGGCCAACATCTATTTTTCATACCCCTTAATGATAAGGGTAACCCAGGCCGTGCCACGCCTCCTTTTCAAAAATCGCTCTGACGGCTTTTCTAATATACCGATTGTTATGTAAATTTCACAATGCGGTACTGATGACCTGCTGACAATCCTTGGCTATATTTGGAAATGTTTGGATAAAGGGGCGTGGCACCGCTCATACAACTTGAAATTTAAAATGGTTGTATCTCATGAATTATCAGAGGCAAGAAGATGAGATTTTGTATCTATGTTGTTGGTACAGTATGAATTACAGCCAGGCTGTAAGTAGGCGGTGCCACGCCCCCTTTTCAAAAATCCAACTGACGGCTTTTCTAATGTACCGATTGTTATGAAAATTTCACAATGTGGTACTGATGATCTACTGATAGTCCTTGGTTATACTTGGTAGTGATTGGATAAAGCAGCGTGGCACCGCCCATACCATTTGAAATTTAAAATGGTCGGTGGTGCAATGGTTAGTGTGCACGGCTCTTGTACATGAGATCCTGGGTTCGAACCGTGCTCTGACCACCTTCAAAAAAAATTTGTTTCGTGGGCGGTCACCTCGCATTGTGACGGCGACACTATCGACTATATAGCCATGATAAAGCTTCCCAAATACCGTTCGGAATGGGTGTCAAACTGTAGGTCCCAATCAGTGAGTGAAAACTGGAAAGCGCACATCTCACTGATTGTGAGAAGTTCTCCCCGGTCCCTTCATGGGATGTAATGGGAAACCATTTATTAATTTATTTTTATACCACATGAACTATCAGAGGTATGAAGATGAGATTTGGTATATATGTTGTTGATACATTATGAATTACAGCCAGAGTGGTAGTGGGATGTACCAGGCCCCTTTTAAAATAAACCGTTATAGCAGTCATAATAATAGTTTGATCGTCCTGAAAATTTCACAGTATGTTACAGTTGGCCTACATAAACGAACAGGCTATTTGGAAGCAAGTTGCCAATAAAGGCCGAGGTGCTGCAGACACGCGTCAATATTTGACTATTACATATACTATTTATATCAAACAATTGTCCGTAAACCAGGCACTTGACAAAATATTTCAATGTATCTCCAAAAATATATGGTCGATTCGATTTAAATAATTTTCTTTTAAAGTTCATTGCTTCTAACTTTAAAAAAAATATTTGAATCATATCGGCCATATATCTTTTGAGATACATTGAAATATGTTCGCAACTGCCAGGTTTACGGACGATTGTTCGATACAGTGTAGGAATGTGAGGTTCGGTGCATATACTACTGATATGATGCAAATTACTTTTTGGGGAAAACCAATAAAAATACGGCTATTAAAAAGGTCAGACTATGACGCTAAGAAAATGACCACAGGTACGAATGAATATGAATATCATTGAGGTCAGTTTCGGGAGCATCATAAATATCGTAATCCCAATAATGCATTTTTAAAAAAAAATTCAGAATAATCTTATAGAGGCTACTATAATCACTGGAAATTATAAACGAACTGATGTACTGATTCCACGCATTCCAATGATACCAACAGCCATGCCCATCGATTTCAAAAGATTCCAGTTTCCGATTCTGTTGCCATTTGCGATGATCATTAATAAAGCGCAAGGACAGTCAATGTTGCATGTTCACAATTTATGTTGCATGTTCACGTGTAGGTAAACCTTCCGACTAATATACATTTGCACCAGATGGCAAAACTAGACATATTGTATCTCCTAGACCACTTGAATAAATAGAAAAAAAATAACAAAATTGTGATTCATTAAAATTTCAATTCAGGAGTAGCGAAGCGCAACGGATACAGCTATTATAGTATAAGGAGAAGCTTTTTAGACAAATCAGCACACGATCGAAATCTAAGCAAATACTTCTAACAAATAGTTAGTTTACATTCTACAGTACCTCGTTTCTGTAGTTCTCGAATCGAAATAGTTTTCACATTAAGCATGAAACAAAAAATTCCATCGTTTCTCGATTTGTGAGTAAAAAGTGTTTATGGTTATCAATGCGAAAAGAGGCAACACTGATGAAGTTTTGATTGGAATATTCCAAAAGAGCTGTCAAGTAAGAAAAAAATATAAACAAACAAAATAAACTAGTGCGATAAAGAACAACAAAAAGAAGTATAGACATGTATTCAACTGCATTTTATTTTTGCTTTCTGGATTTTTCTTAATATTTTGGAAAAATTAATTGAAATACATAACAGAAAAGATATAGTTCTTATCTTCACCACTTAAAAGATAAGTTTTAATTTCATAAAAAACCTTTTTGTAGAAACAATATAAAAATCTCGGACCGTTTTAATTGGTGAGTATTTTTGACGTCTCACATTTTAATTTTTTCGACTCACCACTTTTTGGAAACAGATTTTCTCGCATTTTTCCAACAAGAATGGAAAAAGCAGTACGTCACAGAAAGTTTTCACATAACAAACGGTGTAGAAACAGTCACATGTGAGAAGCGATTTTTTGTACCGATTCCTAGCGTTTTTGTTTCAATTCACATGTTTCATGTGAAAACTTTATCGATTCGAAAATTACAGAAACGAGGTACAGGTTTATTTGTCCATTGTCAACTAAACGTGACATTATCCCGTGTCGGAACGCCAGCAGATACTACATTCATTTACTGCAAACATAATGGAACAAAATAATTTTGTTCATTCTTGGGCATTACAAAAACTTTGAAGGCAAATCGAAGTTTGCCGGGTCCACCTATACTTATATATGTATAGATACATAGATAGATAGATAGATATTGATTACAGGCGCTCCTCCCAGAAACTTCCCATTAAACAAGAAATTTCCCACCATATGTTAGTCTAGACACAAACCAAAGCAAAAGTACCCAATATAGTTGATAATACTGGGATGTAATAAAGTTGATAAAAAAAAGTTGTTTATTTTTTTTCATTTAGCCCATAACTGCGTTCGCACACTTTTGTACTGATGTGTTTTCCTATATAAAATATGTGAATTCATTTGTGGCCATGACATCATTGAATACTTTTTGTCGGCAGGGCGAAGGCTGCCGGGTCAGCTAGTATTAAAATATATAACTAAATTAATTTTATTTTATTCAAAAGTCAAGGTTATTACATAGCCTCTAAAACGTACAAAAGGGGAAAACGTTTAAAATAATAATTCAGTTTAAAAGATAAGAATGTTATCGTAGAGTTCGTTTCAATAATTTTAAGTCGTTTGTGCTTGTTCGTTTGTGTAATAGTTCGGTTCAAGATCAATACCCAATGTGCCATATGAATCCATTATGAATTCGAGACGGATCCATTTCTGCGGACATTTTGTCCGAAACGGACATCCGTTACGAACTCATACGAATTCGTTTTCGTATGAAATTCCTCTCGAAACAGCGAATCGTTTTTTGTACTTTTTCGGAGCCGTCTCGAACTCGTAACGAACTTCATATTCGAATCCGTTTCAGATTCATTTTTTGGAAATAAATGAAATTGAAACAAAAACACTTTTTTTGTAATCAAATTTATAAGAGAATGTTGAATGCAAGTTTAAATAGAATTAATATGAATGCAAAATATCACGTACGTGAGCTCAAACTTGGTGTTTTAAGGAATGGCTCGTATTTATTGCTTCAATCAAAAACTTATTATTTTGTATTGAAACTCCTCAATGAATGAAATATATTTCCTACCTCTAATCCACTAAAGTTTTCCAGTTATATTATACATATATTAATTTTTACAAATAAAAAAATTGCTATAACCTATATTTAACTTGTTTTAGTATTATGTTTTTAAGTTTATGTATTTAGGCAACTCAGACATGAATCGGAGATGTTAAATATTTCTGGCACAAATATCTGCCAGCAAAAGGTGAGTGGAAGAGCGGGTGGGCCTGAAGGTCGGGTACCTCTTGATCGTTTGCAGATCCGTCAAATCACAATTTCACTGATTCGATTTTTTATGTTTTTACGGAAATATTAAAAAGGGCGTTAGATCGAATAATATAAACTTAAACGGATATAATTTGAAGACGGTACACTCTAACGCCAATCTCATGGCAATCGTTGTTTCTTGATTGAAACAACAACATCTATGCAATGGCTTTCGATGAAAGCATGCATAGGAAAGAAATGTTGTGAAATTTGATGGTTATGGCAAAGTATTGTTGTGGATATTTTCGCACAAGTAGGAGTTTAGCCAATTCTCGCTTAGTTGAGATTTGTTTATCCCTATACTCGTAATGTGTGATGATATACCTAAATACTTGTGGAGAAGAGAGCTGATGATATGCATTGGTGAGCACTGAAATAGCTAGATTATCAACCATCCACCATAATAATCAATTTTACACAATGTTTTTTTTAATATTTCTATTAAAATTAGCTTTTTCCTCGAAAAAATTACTTTTTAATAGATATTGATCTTGAACCGAACAATTACACTCTGTGTAATTTTTTAATTGCATAGTGTTGTAAATTTTGTAAGTGTAAATTTTTAATTTAAATCAAACAATTTGAATCATTAAGGTCATAATTGCAAAAAAACTTTAAAAAATTCGATTTTTTTTACCTGAACAGGGGGTCCAAGGTAGCAACCGTTCAAAATTCAAGGAAACAATCAACTACAGAAAAGTTATTATATGTTTTTATTGTTGTCGTTATTAGTATTACTTTTATTGTTATTACATACAGTAGGATGAATCTAGTTTGTAAACAAATTACATAAAAATAAATGGTTTCCCGTTACATCCCATGAAGGGATTAGGGAGAGCTTCTCACAACCAGTGAGTTGTGCGCGTTCCTGTTTTATATTCACTGATTGGGACCTACAGTGAGGACCTACAGCGAGGTGACCGCCGTCGAAAGAAATTTTTAGGTGGTCAGCGTAGGGATCGAACTCACGTCCTCATACACAAGAGCCGCGCACACTACCATTGCACCACCAAACAATATATTTGTTGTAAAAAATTTTGTTTATCATCAACCTATTGTAAAAGGTTGTTATGGGTTAGATATTTTCATTCATTCATTCATTTTCATTTATTATATTCTATGGGAAAAAAACCTTACAGACTAGCATAACAGTTCAAAAATACAATTTTATACAATCGGATCATATAATAACTTCTTAAATTTAACAGTAGGAAAACAAAGATCAATATTGTTACAACTGGAATCATAATGTCTCATGGCTCTAGTTAAAGGTTCATTCTCGGCGTAGTTAGTTAAATGCATATTAATATTAAAAGTGTCAAAACGACGCAATGTGCGAGAATGATGCAATGCCATGCAGAAACATGATAGAGCTGATAATCCTTCTTGATTCTAAAGATTTCAAATAAATCAACATACAACGGCTTTCGTACGAAGGAATTGGATTAGTGAAACTTAAAGTCATCAAAGCAAATTTTAAAAAAGATTGTTGTGCCCTCTCAATACGAGAAATATGAGTGGAAGCAGTCGGACTCCAAATGAAAGACGCATACTCCAATTTGGAACGAAGAAAATAAGTAAATATAACTTTTTTAGTGTATGGGTCAGAAAAGTTAGCAGTATTTCTACGAATGAAGTGTAATAAAGAAAATGCTTTTGGCACTAAATAGTTTAAGTGACCAATACACGTCAACTTCTCATCAAATACAACACCCAAATCAAAGTACTCATGAATTCTTTCAAGGTCACCATTCATTATTTTATAAGAGGAATTAATCACATTCCGACAACGATGAAAAGTCGTATGAAAACACTTATTAATGTTAAAAGCCAAGGCATTGACTTGGGACCAAATAGCGATCCTATTAATATCATCCTGCAATAACATTACATCATTCAAGGAACAAATACCCTTGAAAATCTTAAGATCATCCCCATACAAAATATGTTTAGAATTTAGAAAACATTGGCCAATGACATTTATAAATAAATTAAAGAACAAGGGTTGTAATGTACCAGAAATCGTTTCGTCCTTTAATAATTTTAAAAGTTGTAATCGACGAAAACAATGTCGACTTTTCTGATCGTGATTGTAGGAGAAAGTTGTGAAGATAAATGACTGAAAAGGTTTAACGAACAAAATAGACTGGTAGCCATATCTATGCTAGCTAACAGTCGGGTGGGGGATTCGGGTCTATCTAGTTCGAATATATCCTACAACCTTGTGCATAAACAATGATTATTATAGACTCCCGGTAATTAAATGAAAAAATAAAACAAAGAAAAAAATGGAGGGACCAAGCTTTACCATATAACCTTGAAAAGAGATATGATAACATTTGTGAGAAAATTATTACAACAAAGTATCAGTCGTTACTGAATTCAAAGATGTTATTAGAATCCAACGTGTTTTATCTCATAACCCAACCATGGTCCTATCGACGGTTTATAATTAGAACCCCCTATAGCGATACTACTCTGCCCTATTTATCCATTGTAAGAAGATTTAAAATTCTTAGAGATTCATTTTAACAAATGTATCCATTTATTAGGCAAAATAAATCCATTGAGAGTATAACACTTATAAATCCAACTCTCTACATGCTATCTATCTCAGATAGTACTTAACATAAAAATTTAGATATAGCAAAAAAACGATGTAAAAAGAATAAACTGATGATATTCGCTAACATCAAACTGTTAAAGGGAACATGGGTATTAACAGATACCCCAAATAAAGTAAATTAACAGATAACTAAGTAAAATTTACATCAAAAAATATTCTGCTACTTACAGTGTCTTACTTATAAATTATGGGAAGCCAAAACGAGGCTTCGAATGGGTACTAATAGAGTAATTAGTAAATATTGACTTTCGGAATGATAAAAAAAAAATTCATGGAACAGGTAATCTGTGTCGAAAATCTCTATGAACAATCTATATAAATACAAATTTTATTTAAAAAAAAAACTTAAAAGTTTTCTCAAAAAAATTACGAATTATGGGTTCGTTATAGACGAATATTGGTCTAACAGAAATTTTCTACACCTTCATTTGGGGTGCACTTCAATCTAACACCCAAAATTGGTCTTTATAAGTACAATATGATTGTATGCAAAATTTATGTGTCAAAAAAATTAATTTCAATCATATCACTCACCCATTCAGTTTTGACAGCATTTTGAATATGTGTAGTTTTGTCTATTGCAGCATCGTCGAGGCCTCGAAGAACTGGTTTAGGAAGCTAAAGATGGGAAATTTAAAGAATTTAAATTTTGCATATGACCATTGCATGTAAAGTACTTATCTGCCCCTTTTCATTATACTTAGTTCTAAATGTAAAATTTTAAGACGGTTTTGCTATCGTTGGGATAGATGTTGAGTCTTCCGCTTTAGACGGGAGTTGGTGCAGCTTCGACAGCCAATAGAAGACAAGTTTACAAGGAAATGCTACAGGTTTTGGAAGTGGTTGGTGTTCGTTCACATAACTGCTATTTAAGTGCAGAATATACGTGAAAATAGGTACCGATGTCGTATTAAGGGTAGTCGTTGTCAAGTGGCTTCCTTCGTAAATCACGGGGTTTCAAAATTAGGGTTCTACACGGGAATGGGAGGATCGCGGATAATGCACAATGCAGCGTTCGGAAAGTCTTCTTCTTGATCTTGATATTTATGTCCAATCATGGAGAAGGAGCAAATTCAATCCACCAAAAACCGATACCAGTGCTCCTTCCAAGATCTTATGGCCGGAAAAAATAAAAGGTAACCAGGAAATGACACTGCGTTCGTAATTACAAATTACCTCCACACGTGAATAAATCTAATGATGAACCAAATGCTTTTAACGACATTCTAAATCGAATATTACACAGCCAGTACATACCTTGTCAAAATTGTGTAATTCGTATGGAATAATGATCTAGTGAAACGTAGCATACGTTCACTTCCCTCAGGACTTTTATCAAATATCTAACAAAAAAGGCATTAAAAGAACTTTTTCCACAAATAATTTTTTGGAAATTCCCATTGAGGTACGTGTGATATTCCGCCGGTTTTTTTATACAATTGGAGTTATACCAATAATCTCCAGGATTACAGAAATATATGTAGATTTTACTGTAACTCAAATTTCACTTGGCAAACACTTCAAACTACTTCACTTAGTTGAGCACTGGCCAATTTTAGTCCATTTATTCCCGTGTGTACTGCTTTGAATTGAAATCGTAAAAGAAAGATGTTGATGGCGAGAGGAAACATCAAACCTAGTTTAATGATTCCAACTCGCATTGCAAATTCCCACCACAAGCTAATTACATTACGACAACTATAGGCGGAGTAAGCAGCCTGGAATAACTCGAGAACTAAGCATTCTCATTAGAAATTTACGGCGAATTTGTCAATTTCACTCAGAGATCATCCGATTCGATGGGAAATATTCCGCTACGTCAACAAAACTCTCTTGTCAAATAAAAAAATTAAATAAAAAAAATATAATAGTTAAAATTGTCCCCCACTAGGAATCGAACATAGGACCTCACCACTTGTAGCCGACCATGCATCCCTTAGCCTACTTTCGTGTGTTCAGGTTGGTGTCCAAATAACTATAAGACGACCGACCACCATTTGTGTCTGTTTATCCTCATTGTCTGTTAATGTAACCTGCCATGTAAAGATTGTAGTGTTGGCACTGAGTAGCAAATCTCGATTATTTTATAAATAGACATTGTAAGAGGGGATGCAATGAGAGAATAATGAAATTTAACACCGATGTAAGATTGTGTACACTAATGTACTTATGTGTATTTTAAGCTAAATCGTTCATTACAGGGTCCAAGTATACTACCTTGGGGAATACCAGAGGTTGGTATGTAAATGTCAGAATAATATCCGTCAACATCAACAGAACACTGCCTACACGACAAATACGAGCGAAACCAATTCAAGATTGCAGAGTGAAACCCATACTTTTCTAATTTAGCAATCAATATACCATGATGAGCTCGGTCAAAGGCTTTGGAGAAATCGGTATATATTGTATCGATTTGAACACCTTTCTCAAAGTTACATATACAAATATTTTAAAATTAGTAGTTGTGGAACGGCCTGCAATGAAACCATGCTGATCAGGACTTAGAAACCCTTTTAACTGAAAATATATTGAATCATAGACAATGTGCTCTAAGATTGTAGCTACATTAGGTAACTTAGAGATAGGTCTATAGTTAGTAAAACTATTTTTATCGCCAGATTTAAAAATCGGAAAGACAGAAGCAAATTTTCATTTTTGAATACAATAACCGGAAGAAAGAGACTTTGAAAACAATATACGGAGTGGTCGAATAAGCACCTCAGTACACTGCTTGAAAGCAGAAATGCCATCATTATTACATTTCACAGAAAAGCTTTGAAATACTAGATATTACATCCTCACCACGAACGCTCAAAGTCCCAATATAAAATATTTTATATATTTCTGGCACAAATGTCTGCCACCAAAAGGTGTGGTGAAGAGGGGGTGGGTCTGTAGGTCGGTAACTCTTGATCGTTTGCAGATTCGCTTTTTTTATGATATTTCGGACTCGTAACGGGTTCCAAACGAATTCGAGAACTCACATTTCGCTTTTTTATGATTTTACGGACTCGTTACGATTTCGAAACGGATTCGCATTCGTTTTTGTGCACATTGGGTAACTATTAAAAAGTATTCTTTTCTATGAAATATTAAGATAAGATACTATGGAGTCATTTTCTTGTATATCCACTGTTGCTAGAAACTTAACACGTTCTGATACCGTATAGAACCATTGCTGTGGATATGCAATAAAAATATATGAAAGTTTTTAATTAAAAACAAATTAAGTTATCTTCCCGTATGTGAAAAAAATATTTGACAGAAGATATTATCATCCAATTAATATATGCATTTTATTTTCGTTCTATATCTCAAAAGTAACTCCTTATAAAGCCTATAACATTAGAAAAAAGTAACAAAAAAAATTGCATATTTTGTCGGCACCCTAATGTATAGTGCATATACGTGAAGATAATTTCGGACTAAAAAATGAATGCGGGTTTTTCAGCTTATATTCACGTATGCTCCATAAACAAAAAAAAAATATTTCCCAAAAGGTGCCGTATACAACAAAATGTGAAAATTTTTTTGGAGATAAAAATAGCCATAACTCGGAAAATTCCAATCGATGTAGAATTTCAGCCACAACTACTGACATAAATATTGGACAACTTTTTCACACCAATTTTTTAATACAACTTGTTGAAACTTTAGAGTCAATTACCCAAACAAAATTCTTGGAGATACGTAAAGATAACTTCGGAACGACGATATGTGGGTAATTTTTAGGTGTTTCCATTTGCTTCATTCTTATGACGAACAAAAGTCTAAAGTCACATGAACATTCCTTCAGATTTATGTAGAAATTCAAATCTTTTCTAAAGCCTACAACGTTTATAACCGATTTGAAAAAAAAACACTTCGTAATTTTATTTATAGAGTTTTTCCTGAGCTGCGATTATAGGAATGATCGTTCCATTTTTGCCATGAAATTAGAAGAAAATTGGGAAAACTAAGGGAACTTGCTAAAAAATGTTTCCTTCATAGCTCGCAAACGAGACGCGTATGCCAAGTTTAAGCTCTATAGCAAATCCGAAAACATGTTCGAAAAATATTTTGATTATTTTGAGCATCAGTGGTTTCAAATGGTAAAAGTTTATAAAAAAAAAAAAAAACTACAACAAATTGTTATTTTCTTTTTACAGCAAACTCGTGCAAAATATTCTGTACATGATGAATGCGTTAGAACTACCAGCGTTGTTACAATAGCTATTTGAGTGCACAAATTCCTATGCATGGAAGCTTTTGGTTTCATCAAACAAGAAAAATTCTAAACACGTACGGAACTAGAACAATCGTTGGATAGAGCTTTCGCAACATTTGAAAGGCCTAAGAGACGAATTCGAGATTTAAGTACACAAATAATAATTAACTAAACATCAGCACAATCTTGTGGAAATTAATATGATGCCGAACAAAACTAGCTTCCTTTTACCGCCGACATCAGAAAATTCAATAATAGTTGCCGTCGGTGGTGCAATGGTTAGTGTGCGCGCCTCTTGTATTTGAGATCCTGCGTTCGATACCTGCTCTGACCACCTTACAATTTCTTTCAGCGACACTATCGAGTATTTAGCCATGAAAAAGCTTCGCAAAATACCGTTCAGAACCAGTGTAAAACTGTAGGTCCCAATCAGGGAGTATACAAAAACTAGAAAGCGAACAGCTCACTGGTTGTGAGAAGCTCTCCCCGATTCCTTCATGGAATGTAGTGGGAAATTATTTATTGTTTTAGTTGACAATATTGACTGTTCACCTGAATCAGAATCTGAAGCTCCTCCAGAGGGTGTTTTGTGTGATATTTGCTTTAAAAATAAGAAGAACACGTTTATGAAATCATGTATACCTTATCGACCTTATTTCGATGAAACTCAAAAAGTTCATAATGAACGATTAAATTTTACGTTGTGTCCATATGGCAGACACATTTTAGGTGCTGTGGAGAAATATACCTTTGATTTGTCGACAAGACAATTTAACATACTTTATTAAGTTTGAATTTCTGTGGTCACAAACAATAACAGCCTAAGTCGATTCTAAAATTTTTCGGGGAGGGCAGTTTAAAGTTCAATATCTTTACTGGAAATCAGGAGTCGAAGTTTTTGTGATAACTTTGTTGCAGATAACAAGAAAACGAATTATTTTACTTACTTCTTAACAAAAAAAGAGTTGCTTATTGGAGCACGGTGACTTCTCAAATTTTTTTTTCAATTTTGTCCTAACTCGAATTAGGTTGTTATTGTTTGTGACCACAGATTTATCTTGTTAAATTCCTAACTGTTTTTGTATGTTAGATGAATAGTTTTTTGTTATTTGCACTCTTCTTTGGTTTTATAAAAAAAAATCAGAAAATGCCAAGTCGCCCAATCGGCTTTCGGCCGTATATGAAGGGGTCAGTATACTAATTAGTATCGAGCGAAGAACCCCAGCGGCGGCAGTCGCAAGGCCTTCCACAAATAAGGCATGCGGAATGGTTCTTTTGTAACGCCTTCCTAAAATATAGCCTGCGGCATTGGAATATTTCTAACAAATTTTAAAATTATATTTTTAATAATATTTTTTAGGGTATTTTTAAAATATTCAGTTTGAAGTTGGGCTGGGTAAAACTTTTTAAGATAGATACATACATAGTTATAAATAAATATGAAGAAATGGAGAATGATTTTGTGATAAAATAAATTATTTTAAATTTATTTTGTTCAACAAAAATAAATTAAAGTAAATGCCTTCTAAGGCCTTCCTCTTTGCCTTCTTAAGGCAATGGGCAAGGAAGGCCTTGCCTTCCAATCTCACGCAATGTTAAAAAGAAAGGAGGAGGTAATGTGTAGGGAAGGCCTTTCGTATTTTAAAGAAGGCCTGTTTGGTCATGATTTCAGGCCTTCCAGGTCATGACTTCCGCCGCTGGTACCCTAAGTATCAACCCACAATGAAAGGTCTATAATTCAAACACAAGAACAGACGATTTTTTTTCCACCATGTTCTACGTTTCCTCTTGCATACTCATATTGTATAAATATAGTATAAATATAAATATTAAATTGAGCGAATCCTTGTGATAACATGTCTTCAGGGATTATTTTCGTAGAATATTCAAATGCTCTATTTCAAAGTTTAAACAGTACTTTTTGTCCTTTGTTCGAAACGTATCCGAAATGTACACTAAAATGCCCAGATACGGATTCAGAATGTTTTACGTGATTATTCTTCATTAAATTTCATTATGCGTTGTCATAGGCTAAAATTCTCTATCTTTATTTTCAGAAGTCCTTTTTGTCTTTTTTTGGAACAAGCTCAAGAAAACTGCACCTAAATAACCGGCAAAATATCCAAATGTTCGGTGAATTTATTGTGGAACAGATTTTACTAGAGGATTTCGCAGACGAAAATCTTTCATCTTGAATTTACATATCGTATGTCCTTGTAGTCTTTTTGTAAAAATTTAAACCTGACGTGGTTTATTTTGATTATAGTAAATTTTATTACGAGTATAAGAATAATACATTAAATGGTTAGAGACGCAGTAGTTAGAGATGAATGGTTAGAGATTGAAATAAGAACTGTGAAACAATATTTTGAAAAAGTTTTGCCAAAAAGTTGCTCAACGCGGTTGAAGTCAGGATTTTGGCAATTTTCGAAAATTTTAAAGGTATACGTACAAACAAAATTTTAAATAATTTATTAGTAAATATAAGAAATATCTAAAAGCGCAATCTTTGAGCTAAATGGTCAAGCAAATAAGAAAAAATTCAAAAAGTGAAAATTATTGAGCCGTTTACTTTCTGTAGCCTCTAGAAATCAAAAAATTCAGAAAATTTTCGAAATTTTTTTTTTCAATTCATTATATTTTTTCGAAAAAAAATTTGTATATACGTTTGCATATTTTTTATATATTCTTGGAACAATAAGGTATAAAAAAATGAAGGTTAAGAATTTTTGGATGTGTCATTAGTCACTAAACAAGTAATTTCTTTATGAAAGGTCTGACTTAAATAGTTACTTTAAAGTGCACCACTTTGGTGTTCCCAATATGTATGGTATGCTACAAATTTTTTATTGTGAAAGAGCAGTCTATGAGCTAAAAGTCAATGTAAATAAGCTAAACGGCTGATTAAAATTTTTAAAAAGTGCAAATTAATTGCTGCATCCAGAACTCATAAATTCCTGAAAATTTTCTGAATATATCGTTTATAAAAACATGGTTAAAACCAGGGAAACTTCAAAAAGAGTGTATTTAGTAGGAAATGTACTTAAAAATATGGACAGTGATAAGAGTCCTACAAAGCGTACGGTGTTGGCGAATTTTTTATACTTGCGTATGGAAGAAAAGAAAAGTGTTCGTGAAAGTTTGGGTGAGGTGATCAAAAACATCTCATCTCTGGCAGTCCTTAGATAAAGCTGTTAGAGTTAGAAGGAACTCTATAAAAAAAACTAGAAAAACTAGCAAGTGCGTGGGCTGCTGTAAACAAAAACAGGTCGAGGAAATCGACATGCCAAATAGCAAGAGGTATAAAATTTGCTGCACATTTGGAGGAAGTTTTTGACATATCTCAAATTACACGTAACCAACAACATGGGAGTACAATAAACAACTACATGCATAATGAAAGAGATTTGTCATTTGCTTTGGAAAAAAATGCATCAGAAAGCGATGAAGCAGAGTATAGGTGTTTTCTGAAAAACAAACCATCAGAAGCCAGTCACGGTAACACCTGCAACTGTAATGGCTCTTGATAGAGCAAATGTTTCAGACACCAACGCTACGCTAATCCTTGGAACTTTTGCTAATGAATTAGGAATTCCTTCAAATGATGTTATCATAAGTCGATCTTCGGTACGAAAAGCAAGAATGAGACATCGAATGGAAGTGGCACAAAAAATTAAACTCGATTTCTAAGCAATTGCCCGCTCACCTTACACTGGCATGGAAAACTGCTGCCTGATATAACAGGACATGAGAAAGTTGATAGACTACCAGTTATTGTTTCTGGAGGTGGAAATTCACAACTTCTTGGTGTACCAGTTTTAAGCTCAGGTAGTGGTGAGAATCAGGCTTCAGCTATTTATAGCCTTATTTATGATTGGAATCTTCGTGATAAAATAAGTTCTTTGTGTTTTGATACAACAGCATCGAACACAGGTGAGTAACAATTTTGAAATTTTAATATATCTTTTTCTGTATAACATTTATGAAAAATCTTTTTCCAGGAAAATTCAAAGGAACATGTGCGTTAATTGAGAAGAAACTTTCAAAGAACTTGCTTTACTTTCCGTGTAGACATCACATACACGAGTTAATGCTATCGGGTGTTTTTGGAAGCTTGGAAGGTTTAACATCTGGTCCAGAAAATAACGTTTTTAAAAGGTTCCAACAACATTGGCCAAAACTAAATGCAGCTGATTTTGACAACTGTAACAATAACTCTTACGTTATGGATGTTGTCAGGGATTCAAGACAAGATATTCTTTTTTTCTGCAAAAGTAAAATATCTGTAAATAAAATCGCATATTTTGCATTACAGTGTGAAGTTAATAATATTATCTTTCAGATGTCAAAAGATAGAAAGGACTACAAAGGGCTCCTAGAGCTCATTATATTATTTTTGGATGGCGACGATCAGAGAACGATTAAATTTAAATATCCTGGAGCTATGCATCGAGCTAGGTGGATGAGCAAAGCAATTTACTGTTTAAAAATATGGATGTTTAGAAAGCAGTTTGTCTTAAAAACTGAGGAAGAAAAGATGATTCGTTATGTGTCTTTGTTTGTTGTAATGGTGTATGCAAAGTACTGGTTCGTATCCAGTATTCCAACTTCAGCTCCATAGAACGATATTCAGTTGATCTTTAGTCTTTACAGGTTAGTTAAATCTTCGTTCAAATAAGATATGATTAATTATAAAAATTGAATTAAACATAAAAAGTTCATACGTTTTTTTTACAAATTTACAGATACAAGAGTATTCACAAAAGTGCTGCTGATATAGCGTTAAAAAAATTAAGCAACCATTTTTGGTACCTAGGTGAAGAATTAGTTGGTTTAGCTTTTTATGATGTATCATTAAGCTACGAAACCCGAAATAATATGGTGCACGCCAGCAGAAACAATCCTGGCAATACCACTAGGGCCAAAAAAGCACCAGCTTTTATTATCAACAACATATCAGATCTAAAGTTGGAGCATTTTGTAACAAAGAACACACTCTTTTTTTTTGAGAAGCTGCAGCTATCAGTTGAATATATGGACGATGCAGTAGACAATTGGGAAAACAACAAATCTTATATAAATGGGCTTTTAATTGTTAAAAATTTACAAATAGTGAACGACGTTGCAGAGAGAGGAGTAGCCTTAATAACATCATACAACTCAAGTGCAACGAAGGATGAACAGCAAAAACAATATTTGCTTCAAGTCGTAGCTGATCATAGAAAAAATCTGCCACATATAACTAAAAGTAAACTATTTAAGTCAGACCTTTCATAAAGAAATTAATTGTTTAGTGACTAATGACACATCCAAAAATTCTTAACCTTCATTTTTTTATACCTTATTGTTCCAAGAATATATAAAAAATACGCAAACGTATATACAAATTTTTTTTCGAAAAAATATAATGAATTGAAAAAAAAAATTTCGAAAATTTTCTGAATTTTTTGATTTCTAGAGGCTACAGAAAGTAAACGGTTCAATAATTTTCACTTTTTGAATTTTTTCTTCTTTGCTTGACCATTTAGCTCAAAGATTGCGCTTTTAGATATTTCTTATATTTACTAATAAATTATTTAAAATTTTGTTTGTACGTATACCTTTAAAATTTTCGAAAATTGCCAAAATCCTGACTTCAACCGCGTTGAGCAACTTTTTGGCAAAAGTTTTTCAAAATCTTTTTTCACAGTTCTTATTTCAATCATTGAGAGATTCTAAAACTGTAAGTGCTCATTAAAAAATGTGAACTTTGGAAATCTGGACAGGTCTAATACATATACATACATATATATATAATATAAAATATGTTTTTATGTTTATTTCCTAGCACTATGAACACAATGTGAAATAATGAAACATTGGCTGTAAATTATTTTAAACAACAGAAACTTCATGCAAAACTTCATCGTCATCATCAACAACACTGTAGTTCTTTCAGCTTTGCTCTACATATTCATACATACTTACATAATTTGCAAATACTCGTGGTACCACTTGAAGTGAACACAATATTTGTAGTACTTTGTCTTTGCTCTTCACATATATATAACCTCTTTCTTTGGTACACATATTACTGCGGCTACTTACTCCTTGGTATTTCCCAAACAAGCGATTACTTCTCTTTCACTGCTGGTGAGACTATTTGACTATACCCACCTAGTGTTATCGTTTGGTGCAGGAATTGTCCACCCCTAAAATTGGTGTTGCACAGTGTAATATTGTCATTAAACGCGGTAGCGATAAATTTGTTCAATGACGATGGTTAAGTTTTCCGACGGTTCTACTAAATTCCGAGTAAATAATCCATGTTTGTATACCAGAATTAAAACCACCACTTAAGGGAGATGAAAATAGAAGTTAGTTTGTAATTTAGACAGATCTTTACAGTAGCCATGTTTGCTACTATCGATAATAGAAGAAACTATTTCCGATATAAAGCCAGTGACCAGTTTCTCTAGAAGTTTACGAATTGCATTCAGTTTCGCAATACTTCTGACTTATGAAGAGGGATAGTTTACCAACCTTTTCATAAAGTAGCTGCATATGTTTTGCGTTTTACTTTGGACTTACCAGATTTCCCTATTGTCTTTGGACTTAGTAGATTTACATACTACTGCGTAGCAATTTCCTAAGAACAACATAACCGTATTTTCTTTTTGTCATATGATGTATTTTTGACTGTTCTATCATTCTATAACAAAATCTCAATTTCCAAAAATATTTGGACTTACCAGATTTTCTTACGGAACTAACGATAAGTATTTCTGAAACATTATATAATTTCTGTAATTTGTATGTTTTTATTAAATTTACACAGTTTAAAGCCAAAACACCATGCAACACCTGGAAAAAAATCCATAAACTCGATTTTACTTCCTTGTTACAACACAGCTTACAAATGCACAGACTCATCCGTCAGTTTCTTTCTCAAGTGGATTGAAATTTGTTGTAGCACTAGGTAAGAGCTAACCATCCGACACTAGTGAATGTGAAGCACCATTGAATGGAAGCCACAGTAAAGGTGTAACAACCTGATATACTTGTTTATTCAATTAATGTGAACATTACAACTCGCACCTTTCTAAAGGAGTATCGGATTGAATAGAGCTTCAACATTCTATCTTGTGATTACCTTAAATTTGTTAATGTGTATATTTTATACACTAGAGTGTCATGCGATTTCTGATTATAAAAACTTGACATAATGAAGACGTTAATAACACACGAGTCCGATGAAGACATAAGTCGAACACACAAAACTTATTACTTTTGTCAACAAACATAAGTAAGATCATTTTTCTAGCATCGCTCATCAAACGACAAATCTATAAATATCCAGCAAATTACTTTCGGTAATAGAACCCATCGTTCCCCAATAGCCATTTTATACAATTGTAATTTGAATTGAATATTTCAAAAGGTTCACGGCAGAGCTTTTCAAATTCAATTGTATTATTCTTACCCGCCTAATTTTTTTATTACACTTTTATCAGAAAGAAAATGTTAAAGAAAATAATCTAATAATGGCGCCGTACTACACAATTGAAGAATATACACATGTATATCGTAGCTCATATCTTGCAAGAAGAGGGTGTACTAGGAATGCTAAACGGGTTTGATTTTAGAAAATCCCGGGATTGGGCATTTTTCGGGATCCCGGGATTTTTCGGGATTCTATTTTGTAATTTTTTTGAGAACAGGTAGATATATTTTACGGCTTACACTCCAAAAACCAACCACAAGGGGGGTAAAAAAAATAAAATAACAAAATCGAGCCAAATGTATAGTTTCGGAGTTATGGGCCCCGAAATTTGCAGATATGGGTGAGCCACTGATATCAGTTTTTCAAACAAAATAATGTAGCACTTTTTGATAAGTCGCTTAGTTATGAATGTTGACATTTAGAAAAATAATCGATTTCTTTACTTTTCTCAAACAATTATTTTAAAAACATTGCGCTATTTTTCGAATATTTTTTTCAAAACAAAAACCACAATTATTTTAAAAAAATTATTAAATTATTTTTTTGGGAAAGTAAACATCCTATAACTCGATAACTAAGCGATTTATCGAAAAATTTTACATTATTTTACAAATACAAAAAAGTTACATCAATGGCTTTACACGGTACGATAGTGGAAAAAGTATCGGAAATGTCGGGGTTCATAACTCCGAAACTTTGCATCTGCCCGATTTTGATATTTTATTTTCATGTTCTACCCGACGCAATAAATTTTGTAATTTTTGGATAGTAAGCCGTCGGTGGTGCAATGGTTAGTGTAGGCGACTCTTGTACATGAGATCCTGCGTTCGAAACCTGCTCTGACCACCTTAAAATATCTTTCGGCGGTGGTCACCTCGCATAGTGACGGCGACGCTATCGAGTATATAGCCATGAAAAAGCTTCGCAAAATACCGTTCGGAATCGGTGTAAAACTGTAGGTCCCAATCAGTGAGTGAAAACTGGAAAGCGCACAGCTCAGTGATTGTGAGAAGTTCTCCCCTGTCCCTTCTTGGGATGTAATGGGAAACCATTTACTTTTATTTTAAGCTGTATAATAGGCATACATATTCCATTTCCACAGAAAGGTATGTACTTACTTACATTCTGTATTTAGGAAAAGAATAGAAAATAATCGAACCACATGGTCGTAAAATATAACCAAATAACGAGGGTGACCTGATGTCACATAGGGTGGCACTTTCTCTGGAAATGCCCATATGCAAAAATTAACTTATGTTAAGATGTGTTATTAAACCTTTTGTGGAGCAGCCACTGGTTTTTAAACCATTTTTGCACAGTTGTCATTTTGCTTGAGGTGCACCTTTCGACTCTTCTAAAAAATAACACCACACTGAACTTTTGTCATTAATTTAATTTAAAATTAATAATAATCCCGAAAAATCCCGGAATTTACTTATTAAAATCCCGGGATTCGGTATTCATCAATCCCGAAAATAGAGATTTCCCGTTTGGCAGCCCTAGTGTGTGCCACCAAAATAAAAATGGCACCCCAGTCTTCTACCATAATTATATAACGCAGTTAACTGCGATTTAACATCGTATAGTAATTGCAGAAGTAATACTAAGGCTGCGGGAGGATCGAACTCTTTTAGTTCGTGTTTAAAATTGGCTGAATAAATTTGGGTATGGTAGATACAATATTGTCATTTTGCTGTGCGGGGTCATGTGATGAAATTTTGACAGATAATGAACAAATTTTTGACAATCAGCTGCCTCACAAAACATGACAAAATTCAGTGACTGATGGCGTCGAAATGAAAAAAAATAAATTAAAAAATACGTTCCACTTATTTTTGCGGTTTCGGAAGTTGCAGTTCAGCCAAAGGAACGATGTTATACTGGAAAAGGTGATATATTTTTTTTTGATTTTTTAAAATGGTTTTCCTTAACTTATTTGCACAAAACATTTCATCTTGAAAATTTGGTCGAAGTGATAAACATGTTAAAATTGTTATTTAAAGACATTTTATAATTTTCCGCGTAAAAACAAACAACAAAACCACGACAAAAAAACAATTTGTGTCCCTGTTTACCAAGCTGTATTCAATAAGGTGGTGGGAGCAGTAGATGCTGTTGCTGTTGTATAACAAACTTAGGATTTAATATGAGCTGATTAAACTGAACATAAAACTCCAAAAAATTACTTAGGGCGAGTTTCACACTCGTTATATAAAAGCTCAATTTGAAAGCTCACAGAAAATGGTCAAATTAAACGACAAAAATCGGGTATTTAAAGCCCCTTTAAATGGAGTATTTTCCACTGTGAAACTGAACCTCAAAAATGCATATCGTGTTTATAGTTTTAATTTCAAACAATGCAAACACAATTGTTTAAACAACATTTGACAATTTTATATCATCTTATTAAATACATCTTGTAGTTAAACAAATGTCATTATTTGGCTCATTGTCAAAATTTAGAGTAGCCCACGCAAACTTCAAAATGTTGTTCGGTGCAAAATATTTGAACAAATCCGGCCACAGGATAATACTTGTACCTAATAGAGAATGCAGTGTTCTGCCAAGAGCAAAATCCAAAAAATGTTGGTGGTTATCGGAATAGTTAGTCATAATCCTCCGATTTACACTTGTGGCCAGTTTTTCGGTCAGTGGTGATCTTCGTTTCTTAGGTAAATTCTGGTTAAACATCGAATTGTGTTTTTCAGTCAGTGTTTAACTATGTCATAAAATAGATTGATCGTCCTGAAAATTTCACAGTATGTTACAGTTGGCCTACAGATTCGAATAGGTAATTTGGAAGCAAGTTGTCAAAAAGGATCGAGGTTCCGCCCACACACGTCAATATTGGACTATTACATAGTACTCTATATCATACATATATCAAACATAATAGAATATATTTCAATATATGTGACCTGGTCTACGAAAATGGAGCTTACGTTCGAAAACTAGTTTTCTGTGAAAAAGCTGTTAAAAGTAAGCAACTCGTTTCGCCAGTTTATCATTATCTCGTTAATTGTTCTCCGCGCCGGACGTCCAGTAAGTGTTGTTGTTGGTCGGAATATTATTATAGTTCATCGTGTAAGTTGCTAGTGTGGAACATTTAAAAAAGTAACACTGAAGAAGTGACGTTTACTGTTTCTGTTGATTATCGTCTTCGCATTTCGCATGAAATGAAACATGAGTGTTGATGAGGAGTTCACTGCCGTATACGGACAATATTTCCATGAAAAAGATGATGAAAACGATGATGAAAACTATGAAGAGAGCGATGATGCTGAAAAAGTCGTCTGGTATGAATGGGACAGCTATTTTAAACCACTGTACAAGTCACTTGTTGGAATAACGCAATTCCATCATTTCATAATCTCTACAGATTGTGTAAAAACAAAGAAATTCGCAGACAGTGAAGAAGTGCAGTCCTTTAAGCTTCTGTTAAAACCTATCGATCCTGGAATGCCGAAAGTTATACAACCAGCCGGTTTATCTTTGGAACGTCAGTGGTACATCTATCACAATCTTCGCAGCTTAGTTTCGGATATATCTAAAGTAGATATTGTGGCTCCATTGCCGAAAGATTTGCCATCGAAGAAACGGAAGGCAAAAACTAGTGAAGATGTTCTCAAACCAGACGAGGAACTAGGTCCATTTTCCTCAGGATCAACACGTAAAAAGATCTCAAGGAAAACGACAAAAAATAAAGAACATACACAACTCAGCATTATTATTTTTGGCCCATAATACGTTTTTCTACTGTATAATCATGTCTTTATAGCTTATAATTCAATATATTTTGTTCATTACCAATAAATTATATTTTGTCGTATTTTTACTCTTCTTTCTCTACATTTTTAGTACACTTCTAATCAAGTTAGGATTTTCTGCTTTTCACCACGTGAAAAGCATCTCATCTTCCATCCGAATCAACCAGAAAGTGAAAATTGATTTTTTGACACCTAAGCCCCCTTTCCGTAGACCAGGTCACATATCTATAAAAATATATGGCCGATTCGTTTTAAATAATTGTTTTATAGTTCGATGGTTCTAACTTAAAAAAAAATATTTGAATCAAATCGGCCATATATCTTTTGAGATACATTGAAATATCTTCACAACTGCCTGGTGTACGGATAATTGTTTGATACAGTGTAGGAATATGAGGTTCGGTACATGTACTACTGATATGATGCAAATTACTTTTTGGGGAAACCAACCAACCGATTCGGTTGGCATTTGCGATGACCATAAATAAAACGCGTGGGCAGTCACTTCAAGTCTGTGGCTTAAATGGCAATTACTTTGTCAACTATGGATCAAGTTTTTCTTTGAATTGTTTGCAAATCTCTGCGTATTTATATTGAAAATTTGTGTTTTATATTCTACCTGTACTGCCCCTACTTTTAACGGAAACTGGTATGATATGTGTAGGCAAGATTTAAAAAAATAAATTTTAGCATGTAAAGTAGATAATCCATATTTATAATGGCCATCTTTAAATGACACTTTGATTGCAGGAATCGAGTTCACCACAGCTCAATACAACATTTTTGTTTGATATCACCATCAACCACGGTTAGTGTATTCAAAACCGAAACCGGTTAACCAAATTTAGGTCGGTTAACCAAATGTCGATTTTCTAAAAATTGCTGAATATAAATTGCTATATTCTTCAGTGGCCTTGTTATCACAAAATTGTTGCTGGTACAAGCTATGACCGGAGCTACCATCAAAGCCATATTTACAAATCACAAAGATGAAGATAACACTTCAACAAAGCTTTCAAAGGTCATATTCAGCAAATTTCGTAAAAGCACTTCTGCTGAGATTTCTGATAGCGTTATTGGGCGAGGTAATATATCATCCATTCTCGTATCTTTCAACTACTGGAGCCCCGACCACCTACCCTCTGGAAGAGTAATCAGTAGGATCCACGCCTGCCAAGAACGTATCCAACAACGCATCCGTAGAAGTTTTGAACGTAAGTCTATCAACTTCTGTGATATACCTATTGGGGGGTAGAGCTCATGTTCACGGTAAGTACAGACATATATATGTACATATCTTCTAAACATGTTATCTAAATATATATAAGTCTTAATAACAAAATCGGTATAAAAATAAAATAAATAAATGGTTTCCCATTACATCCCATGAAGGGACCGGGGAGAACTTCTCACAATCACTGAGCTGTGCGCTTTCCAGTTTTCACTCACTGATTGGGACCTACAGTTTTACACCGATTCCGAACGGTATTTTGAGAAGCTTTTTCATGGCTATATACTCGATAGTGTCGCCGTCACTATGCGAGGTGACCGCCGCCGAAAGAAATTATTTTTTTTTTGAAGGTGGTCAGAGCAGGATTCGAACCCAGGATCTCATGTACAAGAGCCGCGCACACTAACCATTGCACCTCCGACGGCCACAAAATCGGTATATTTGTTTTTAATTGTAGGACCTGAATACGACCGCCACAATAACACTCAACCCCTCGAATACCATAATCTTTCTCCTGACGGGTGTTTCAACATGGAATGTTTATCAAATACTTAGCAAATTAAGTAAACTATCGAAACAAAAATACAAAAGTTGTTATCAAAATAGACAAAAACACCAGCAATGTAATGCTAATAGTTTATTTATGTACAATTGACAATAAATCATTTCAAACATTTCAAAATATTTATTGCACCAGCGAAAAATCATTAATTTCAGCAATGAATCAAAATTATTGTAGTAATGCTACAAATTCATTGTAGCAATGAAACAAATTCATTGTAGCAATGACCAAAATTTTTTGCAAGAATGAAGCTTATTCAGTGCAATACTGAAACTTTTTTATTTGTTGCAGCAATGAAACAAGTTCATTGCAGCAACGAAAACAAATTCGTTGCAATAATGATACAAATTTATTGCAGTAACAACCATACTTTCATCCAGTGTTTGAATGTACTCAACGAAAACGACTCAAATCACAAACAATTTTGATCTTTCCTGGATTTGGATTAGCACATTTCTGTAAATCATAATCTGTCGCTGAGTACTCAAAAAAATACAAATGAGTTCATGTTAGAGCAGCGATCCAAATCCATTTTCTGTTTGATTTTGCTCAAGTAGAAAATAAAACGAAGATGCTCTACCTCTGAGTCGGAGAATAAAAACAACGAACAGATGCAAAGTCGTAGTCACAATACGATTGTATGTTTATCTCTACTAGAGTAAAGAACCAATGAAACCGATGCTCGTGACTCAAAGAAAATCACAGTTTTTGCCACCACAGACGAAGGTGGCAAAATTTTATTTTATGAAATGGATAAATAGAAAATGATGCATTGGGCTTTTATTTTAACAAAACAAATAAGTACATACAATGTGACACCAAACCTACATACATAAACAAATATTCATTTAACTTAAACAAAATACATATAATATAAATCCAAAAATACATAAATAATAAACAATTTTCAAATTAAAACAAATATTTGTTTTTCATTGTTTTTATCCCACGGAAAATCAATGAAACGAAATTTCTTCTCTTCTCTTCACTATTTTAAATTTTGTGTTTTTTTTTGCTTTACACTCATTGTTTAATGCAATTATCTCCAGTTGAAAAATATATCTATTTTATAAGCATTTTTTAATAATTTTAATTATTATTTACTTGTAACTGAATTACAATTATTTGAATTTTTGTATTTTATAATCTTGATGGTATATAATTTATTCCATCCCTGTTTTGTAGAAGATTACCCACTATTTTGTATACTCTTTTAATTTCTGGCTTTTTTTCACCTTCTCTGCTCTGCCCTTATTATTGTTTCTTGTAACAAAAGAAGAAAACCGAACCTTCCTGGCTTATAGTTTTTGTAACTTTTCGCCATTCTCTCAAGGCAGCAGCTAAAGGAAAGTAAAGCCCTCTTCGTAGACCCTGAATATAAGTGAAATAAATAAGTAAGTTTTATAACGAACAAAAGAGGAATTTGTTTAATCATTTATCCCAAATGGAAAAGAATCTACCTCTGATTCAAATTCTTAGAGCGCATTTCCAGTAATTCGTGGAATTGCTGCCTACTAATTGGTACTTTTACGCGTTGTGATTAAAAGCGTTGCAAATCTCGCAGCTTCTTAGAAAAGTTATAACTCCTCATAACTTTAAACATGGTCCTTCGAACTCACTTTGAATCTTGTGTATGTGATTATACATAATAAACTTAATTAATAATTTGTCGGGAACAAATTGTTGCTCCAAGAGACCAATATAACGTTGAATGTAAAATAAGAATTCCCTCCTCCGATTTTTTTTTCGTTCAATATACATTTCCGATTCTTTGTAACAACAGTAATAGATTGCACTCTTCTTCTACGTTCATTTGAGTCACCCTATGCACTTTTACGAAGTAAAAGATCGAAAAAAAAGACAACGCATCTTAATATTTAGTTGATAAATAAAGTTTTTACACTATAAATCGAAGACAACAGTATATGTATACCAGTAATTTGTCAAACTTCTCTATAAATACAGCAGTTTACACATACGGAAACTTGGAAAGTGATTTTCGGTGTAAAATTATTAACGAAGTCGCGCAATTAGAGACTTTGGCAGGGTTGTGTAAGTAATTTCCAGTAAAGTCTCTACTGAGGTGTATGCAACTGGCAATTTGTTGAGATAAGTGATAGTTATTGGCGAAATCACTCAACATTCTACGGCTAATATAGGTGAAGGCTTTAGAAAGAGCGTCGTATGTTTTTTCTTGGATTTCTCACAAGATTGAACATAGCCAAGTGATGTGTAAACCTACATTCGACTGTATACGACAAGATATGTGTTTTGTGAGGAAAATTTTGTAACACTCGTATTGTTTTTCTTTCAGAAAAATTGAGTTTAAAACTTTCTGCATTTAGTGACATAAACAATACTAAGTGAAGAAATCGCAACCATGCATATATATTTTGTTCTACATCATTGGCAAGAAGCAGAGACATCTTTGTAAACCATCAAATCTACATATGTATGTAGCAGTACTTCCAAATTTAGCGGGAGTCTCTCTAATCGGGCATCGTCAACATATCTACACCCTACCACATATAGAAGAAACTCAAGTGGTCATTAGCCGTTGCTGGTACGCAGGTGGCAAAACTTTATATTTGGAAACAAGAAAGCTGTAAGTTGTAAATTATTGAAGCTATGTATAACATTATTTTACCCCCAACACGAATTCCCCAAACACTAAATTGTAATTATAATATGGCGGTGGCCGTAACTAACGTTACTTAAATTGCATATTGGAAAAAAACAACACTTGACCTCTGATAAAGGTTACAGAACCCGAAAACGGTAGAAGAATAAATATTGATTTCATATACGTACATAAATACATATATATGTTCTTATATGATTCTAAGTATAACCGCAATTATTTGCTGCAATTTCTTTGATTCCCCATTCCTTCGTTCACAACTTTTCTTAAGTTGTTGTTCCCACTCAGATGAAAGAGAAACACTAAATCCGACTGCCTACAATAGATGCATTAAACACATAGACGACAGCAAGCTACGAGCGACAACCTGTCAAAATTAAAACACACACGTTTATATGAAAATGATTACTTTGACGGCGTCACAGCAGCACGACGGCACAACGACCGTTGCAGTTGTCGCCAATATAAACTAATTTCTATTTTGAAAGGCGACAATATCAGATACAGTGTTGGTAATGCACTAAAGTAGTTGTAATAATTTGGAGATTAAAGGCGTTTAACTAAAAACTGAAAATTTGTGTCAAACATTTTGGGATTTATTAAATGTTTAATCAGCCGGCTTTCGATTTTTTTTTGGTGGATAGCATAGTTAAAACAAATAATTCTGAATTGAAAAATTTTCTGCCCAGAAAAAATTATTGTTGTACTATGCGCGTTCAAGGTGCACAAAACCAAACTCGTGTTCAATTTTTCACGTTTTGTAAAAAAAAACACACATATTCAGTGAAAAACGGAATGTATTTTTATTTCTTCTTGGTATGCTAAAATATAATTTCGCTATATAAAGATTTCTTGTGTAGCCGGTCTTCGTCCGGGGGTATGCCAAAATATGGCTTCGCCTTTTAAATATTTCCTGCCTCTTCGGAATGTATTCTAATCCACTCATTAATAAACAAACTATAATGAAAATAAAGCATATGCATGTACTTCGTGTAAAGAAATTACAAAAACAAATACTCTTTTCAATAAATTAATTTGTAGAACATTAATCGTTTGTTTGTGTGTCTAATAAACGTCATATTGGCATCACATTATCAGCTGTATACGCTGTAGCTGCCGTTTTCAAAATATTTAAAAAAGTGGCTACACAACGACAAATGTCGCCAACGACATTTGAAGTCAGTCGTCGTGCAGCTTGCTGTCGTCTATGTGTTTAATGCAAGAGTGACATCTATTCTAATAAGAGTGAAGTTGATCGGCACCATATATATTCTCTTAACCGCTCTCTTAATCTCATAATTTATTCCCTTGTTTTTGGAAGACGATTTTCACGAGAGAGTAGGTATGAAAGTCTAATGAACATACGAACCTGGATGCATACTGTTTATTCGTATTCTTTTACTATTTCTCAACAACATACAGGAACATGGAATGAAATTTTAAAGAAGTGAAGAGCAATGTTACTTATTGATAATTGTGTGTGTCTTTTAGCAATTAAAGAGACTGGATTACTCATATATTAAACTAAACTTTGGCTTGCCGAAGTTGCCATCTCACAAAAGTAGTTTTACCAGAATCCTATTGCCCATAGTACAAATTATGAATTTTATAGAATTCAAACACTAAATTTGGAATAAATTTTTTCATAAATTAAAAAATTAATAAATAAATCTATAAATAAAATAATTAAATTACAAAATCAAGTTTCAAATCAATGCAAGGGTGTCTTCCGGGAAACGATTCCGAAATTTGAAGAGTTTCTATATTGGCTTTGGAAAGAGCATCTGATAATTTGATTATACATATTTTAATTTTTCCATACCAAATTAAAAGTCGATCTTGTTTCGTAAATTGAATTGAGTATCGGGTAAAAGGAATTATAAATTAATTGCGAACGATGTTATTACAAAATTTAAGATACTTCCACTGTGTATAGTCCCATTCTCACTAAATCAGCGTTGGTAACACGCATTCGAAAGGAGAATACAAAGATTTGGTTTTAAATTTTCAAATCAGAATTGATTATGCGATAACAGGCTTTAAATATCCTTCCGTGAAGTTTAATTAGAATTTTGTTTTGTTCCACGGTTCATAGAATAAAAAGCTTGCTCTACCTATAATACACAGAATACAGAATTCGTAAATGGTTGAATATTTTACATGCTTCCAAAATATCACGATATTCTACACATCAAATAATAATGAATATGAAATTTTACGGAATTGAAAACTAAACGAACCATTGGCCGGATAAAACATTTTGAAATTGAGAAAGAAGTTTTGGATATTTAGAAATACAGAATTAATGAACAAAAATTCTATCTAAAACTTGTGACAAACGAAGAGTAGTAGGAAAACGTTGTCTATAAACTTTCGGAACAATTGTTTTACGCTGAAACAACTTAACAGTTCAAGAATCAATTGTGGAGGACAAATGTTTGAATCGTGAATATCAGAGTATCTTACCACGTTCAAGGGACGACTGTATTCAGTTGGATAGATAAACTGAAGTTTTACCTGAAAGGTAAAGAACCCCAACTATTAAAACACTTATATCATGATAATTGTCCAAACTTTTAATATTGAGGTCGCGAGTCACAAATATAAAAACTTATAAATCTCTATAAGATTTTTGTTAACAGCGTAAAATATTTCCTTGGTTTGATTCAAATAGCATCTTAGTCTAATATTTTGAGAAAATGGCTGAGGAATTTATATTCGATTCGGACGATTTGATTACATTTTGTTCTCAGTTCGACAATAGCACATTTGAGGATTTTACCGACTCACTTCTCGACGTCACACTTCAGGATCTTAATGATCGATGGGTGAATCTTCAAAAGTCTTACAGGTCCCTTTGTATTAACAAAGATGACAAACTCGAGTCAGACTTTTTAGATTCTGTCCGCGGAAAACATACCGCCTGTACAACAGCATTCCACAAAACTAAATCTAAAATTATTGATGCCCAAAAATCGCTCCTAGTTCCTTCTACTTCAGTCCCTCTTGAAGCATCCTCTATACCCAA
This sequence comes from Phaonia tiefii, assembly GCA_963931995.1. Classification (NCBI taxonomy): domain Eukaryota; kingdom Metazoa; phylum Arthropoda; class Insecta; order Diptera; family Muscidae; genus Phaonia; species Phaonia tiefii. The sequence goes on from OZ008370.1 coordinate 63,060,248, forward strand.
CGCGCATGATAGTTACATAAAGGTCCCCCCTTGTGACACCGAAATTTTTTATGGAGGCTATGAAGAATGGCCCTCCTTTCGGGACATGTTCACCGCGGTGTACATAGATCATCCCAGAATGTCTGCTGTACAAAAATTATATTACCTCCGGTTGAAAGCACGTGGTAGCTTGGGATGCGTTACGAGTGCGATATGAGAATAAACGCATTCTAGTTGACAATCAACTTAAAATTCTTTTGAGTTTAAACTCTATTAAAGCCGAAAGTAGCGAAGCACTGCAGGAAATTCAGGCCACAATTAATGATTGTTTGGCAGCTCTTAAGGCCCAGAATATTTCCACTGAAGATTGGGATCCTATATTAGTATATTTATGTTCCACTAAACTTCCCCATGAAACCCTATCACTCTGGGAACAGTCCCTAAAATCGCACAAAGATCTCCCTAAGTGGGAACAAATGGACACATTTCTCTCCAATAGGTACGAAGTTGTTGAAAGGTTAAATAGTATTAAAGGAGTTACACCATCTTCTAGGAAAAAATCTGACTCTGATATAAATGCTTTCAACACTGAAAGCTCTACTCAATATCCCTGTAAAATGTGTGATTCCGATCATCCTCTAAGAAACTGTGCACAATACAAAAGTTTAGATCCTCGGTCTAGAAACGACTTCGTCTCAAAGAAAGACATATGCATCAATTGTCTTTCCTATACACATCTCCGAAAAGATTGCCAAAGTAAATATTCATGCTCTCACTGTAAAAGGAACCACCATTCGTTACTGCACCTCTTTAAATCTAACTCCACCCCCGCTAAAACAACAATCCCATATGTTCCCACTAACAAATTAGATGCTCAATCGGGTAGTTCTGGTCAGATCATAGGCATTAGTCAGACTTCTACATATTTTGCTTCTAGCATGAATGGGTCTACCACTGAGAATACTTTGCTTCCCACAGCTATAGTGCAAATTTCTCATAGGGGAGATATTTTTAGTGCTCGTGCTTTCATAGATCAAGGCTCAGAAAGGAGTTTTATATCCAAAAAGCTTCAACAACGTCTGATGCTTACAACAGAAACAAAGAACTTCCAGATTCGCGGTATAGGCGGTCAAATCGTTGGCAACTCTAATGCTCTTTGCGGATTAACACTGTGCTCCAAAAATTACGGAAAAGCTGTTGATATGAAAGTTATAGTTGTTCCTAAAATTACACGCATGTTACCCAGTTTTCACATATCAAAGTCGAACGTTTCTTTTGAAGACCTTAATGATCTTGAACTAGCGGATCCCCACTTTTACTCCCCCGGTCAAGTGGACCTGTTAATTGGTAGTAATTTTATCCCTAATATATTGTTAAACGGAGTTAAAACTGTCTGCAATTCTCTTATAGCGCAATCCACAATCTTCGGATGGGTTATAAGTGGCCCAATTCATGTTGAAAGTTTTGCATCATTTTCAATTAAAGTCGAGGAACTCTCGAGTAACCACATCGCGGAACAATTAAAAGCGTTCTGGGAAATCGAAGAAATTCCCAGCAAGCCACACATTTCAAAGGATGATAAATATTGTAAAACTCTATTTCAAAGAACGACTTCTCGAACAGCAGAAGGTCGTTACGTGGTTAAACTCCCCTTTAAAACGGAATTACCTCAGGAGTTGGCACTCGGTGCCTCTAGATCTTTAGCGTTTGCGCAGTACTTTCGAATGGAGAAATCACTTAAAGCAAAACCAGAATTGGCAAAGACTTATAATGACGTTTTGACAGAATATCTCACACTCAATCATATGGAACCAACTTCATCTCAGGAAAGCAGTTCCAGTGGTTCGTATGACACTTACTACTTGCCTCATCATGCGGTTATAAAACCGGGAAGCCGTAGTACGAAAGTCAGAGTGGTATTTAACGCCTCCAAACTGTCAAGCTCAGGAAGGTCATAACAGCGGAAGGTCGTTACGTGGTTAAACTCCCCTTTAAAACGGAATTACCTCAGGAGTTGGCACTCGGTGCCTCTAGATCTTTAGCGATTGCGCAGTACTTTCGAATGGAGAAATCACTTAAAGCAAAACCAGAATTGGCAAAGACTTATAATGACGTTTTGACAGAATATCTCACACTCAATCATATGGAACCAGCTTCATCTCAGGAAAGCAGTTCCAGTGGTTCGTATGACACTTACTACTTGCCTCATCATGCGGTTATAAAACCGGGAAGCCGTAGTACGAAAGTCAGAGTGGCATTTAACGCCTCCAAACTGTCAAGCTCAGGAAGGTCATAAAACGATATTCTTCACGTAGGTTCCACACTACAAACTGATTTAATGACTTTGATTTTGAATTGGCGCCTCTTTAAATATGTGTTTAATGGAGATATTGAAGAGATGTACCGCCAAATTCTCGTCCACCCAGAAGACACGCAATATCAACGGATTCTCTTCCGTCGAGAACCTCAAGGTCCCATTAAAGATTACGCTTTAAAGACCGTGACCTTTGGGGTAAACTGCGCTCCGTATTTGGCAATTAGAACCCTCATTCAATTGGCCAACGACTCTCAAGATGCGTACCCTCAAGCATCCCACATCTTGAGGAAAGAAACATATGTGGATCACATTTTATCAGGCGCTCATGATGTTCAATACACTCTTGATTCATTAGCGCAAGTAATTGCAGTGCTTAATTCAGCTGGCTTTCCCCTAAAGAAGATTACTTCTAATTGTTCCCAAATTTTAGATTCTGTCCCGAAAGAATATATTTTAGACTCGAATTTTCTCAGATTTCATGAAACCAGTGCTACCAAAACTCTCGGTATTCAGTGGAATGCACTATCTGACTGTTTCTCATATACTGTCGAACCATTTAACTCTCTTCTATCCGTAACAAAACGGCAAATACTTTCCACCGTGTCAAAACTTTTCGATCCAGCTGGTTGGATTTCCCCTATAGTGATCCAAGCTAAGATTATGCTTCAACAGTTGTGGATTGAAGGTAGTGGTTGGGATGACCCTGTCCAGCCTTGTATACTCTTAAGGTGGAATAAGTTTTCTAAAGATCTTCCTCTGATCACCCAATTTCAAATACCACGTTGGACTAATTTTTCACCTCAGATAATTACACAAATTCACGGATTCTGTGACGCCTCCGAAAAGGCTTACTGTGCGACCGTATATCTTCGAACCCAAAATATGAATTGCATCCACTCTCATCTTCTGGCTGCGAAAACCAGGGTAGCTCCACTTGACCCTGTCAGCCTCCCTCGATTAGAGTTATGTGGTGCAGTCTTACTCTCAAAACTTATCAAACAAATGACTTCAGCCTTGCAAATTCCGAACTACGAACTCTTTCTCTGGTGCGACTCATCTATAGTGCTTGGCTGGTTAAACAAGACCCCTAATTCTTGGAAAACATTTGTAGCCAACAGAACAGCTCAAATAATCAACAACGTTGGAAATGCCGCGTGGCGTCAAGTACGGTCCGCTGACAATCCGTCTGACTTAGGAACTCGTGGTTGCTCCGCGCAAGATCTTCTAAATAACTCTTGGTGGCATGGACAAAATTGGCTTCAGAATTCCCCCCAAGAATGGCCAAGGTCCACGATGATTGAAGAAAACTTACCCGAAGTGAAAAAGGTTGAAATTTATCACATCACAACTGAGAATAAAGGCGATGACAAGGACGAGGACCACGACGATATTTTAAAACTTTTCTCACGATGGGACAAAGCAATTCGCATTATGTCATATGTTTTAAGATTCATGAATAGACTTAAAGAGGTTATCCAAAATAAAAGAAAAACCTTGAACTCCAACTTGTATTTAAGATCTATCTGGGAAAAAATGCCAATTCACGCGGAGGTAAGCATAATGACTGAGAAATCGCTAATTACTCACCGGGAATTTCATAACACCCGAAACCATTTGATCACGCTAACACAAAAAAGATATTATACGCGTGAATATTCCTCATTGGAGACCACTAAAAAAGTCAGCACAAAAAGTTCGTTATACCCCCTTAATCCCTATATAGATTCAAATGGCGTGATACGAGCCAATGGTCGAATATCTAATGCTCAACTCTCTTTTAACGAATGCCACCCTATTATAATCCATGTAACTTTACAATATTGCAAATTATATGTGTCCTATGCTGATAACCTTCTTATGCACGCAGAGATCAATTTACTAATGCGAGGCATTCGAAGTGAATATTATATTTCACACCTCAGATCTGCCGTAAGGTACTGCATTCGAAAATGCAGAATATGTGTTATCTACAAACATAAAGTTCAATCCCAAATGATGGCGGCACTCCCACCAGAAAGAAGTTTATTTTCGCTTCCATTTAAAATAACAGGATTAGATTTTGCTGGTCCATTCTTGACGAAGACATCTCTTTTAAGGAACGCGTCATATTGTAAGAGCTATGTCTGCATATTTGTCTGTTTTAGTACCAAGGCAATTCACCTTGAACTTTGTTCGAACTTGTCTTCCGGCTCCTTTCAAGCAGCATTTACTAGATTCGTAGGACGCCGAGGATTGCCTCAAAAGGTAATGTCCGACAACGGAACAAATTTTGTTGGCGCTGAAAATGCTCTTAAAAGGGAATATACCGAGTTTCTGAAAACATCTTCCAAAGACGTAGCTCAAAGATATGTATCTCACGGATTCCAATGATCATTTATCCCACCAAATGCACCACACATGAGAGGTATATGGGAAGCCGGGGTTAGATCTTATTTATTTATTTATTTTATTTTATTTTGGACTTCCTGCACAACAAGATCGAATCTTATAATTAAAGTACAGGACTTTATATAGTTAAACAGTTTGATCAGTCCCAAAGCTAGTTGTATAAGAAATTAGAATTATATAATCCAAAAATTTTTAGAGAAAATTAATTATTTATGATAATTACTAAAATTAAATCTAATTTAGATATGTATTATGACAATCATGGTAAAGAAACAAAAGAAATATAACAAAACAATATTGGGACTATAATTAAAGTTAAAGAAAAAAAAAATACAAAAAGAAATAGAAAGTTTATTTTTCAAATATTTTTGAAATAATTGAAAATTTGTTTTTTAAATAGGTTAGCGTTGCTGATTAATTGAAGGTTATGTGGTAGTGAATTCCAAAGACGAATGGAGTGGACGAAGAATTGCCATTTGGAAACGTAAGATCCCTGAACCATAGGTATCAGGATATTTCCTCTATTAGACCTAGTAAAACGAAGATTGACAAATAAATAAGTTGGGTTTCTAGTGTATATAATTTTATGAAGGAACAAAAGTGATTTTATATTAAGATATGTCTCAAGCGATACTCCATAAAGAACTTTTTTGAAACGTGATACAGAGTCAAATCTCTTCAACCCGTATATATACCTGATAACATTATTAAATACAACATTTAATTTCATCATACTTTTTGAGTCTGAATAAGAAAAAAGTTCCGGGCCATAAATTAGTCCAGGTAATAAATAAGTTTTTGCCAGCAGTACTCCTATGGAATGGGGTGGAGGATTGGGTAGACCATAAGGCTCTGAGCTTTGAATACGTTTGTCCGATTGCTATGTTAATGTGGTTCGACCATGTAAGTGTTCTATTGAAAGTTACTCCTAAATTTTTAGCCTGAGACACAATTTAAATTTTTTCGCCATTAATCATAATATTCCAATTAGCGTCACTTGATGATGTTCTATTACGAATAACAAGACATTTTATCTTCAAGGGATTAAGGCATAGACCGTTTGCAGTTGCCCAGTTATAAACTCTAGCCAGGTCACTGTTCAATCTTACAATGCATTCATCTACAGAATGCAATGGTGAGCTTAAGTTTAGCTGTACATCATCAGCATACATGTGTACTCTGCAGTGTACTAAGTGTTGGGGCAGGTCATTTATGTACATGGAAAATAACAGGGGTCCAGGAATGGATCCCTGAGGCACTCCTCTTGTAACAGGTAGAACAGTAGATGTAGAATTTGTGGTATGAACAGATTGAGAGCGTCCGGTGAGATACGATTGGATTAGATTGACTGATGTGGAGGAAAACCCAAATTGACTTTTGAGTTTCATGCATAAAGTAGAATGTTCGACGGTGTCAAAGGCTTTGGAGTGATCCAACAGAACCAAAAATGAAACATTACGATTTTCCAAATCGCACCTTATATTTTCTGACACCTCAACTAATGCACTGACACCTCAACTAATACCCTGACTGTTTTCCATATAATAATGCAACATATCCGTCGGTGGTGCAATGGGTAGTGTGCGCGGCTCTTGTACATGAGATCCTGGGTTCAAACCCGGCTCTGACCACCTTCAAAAAAAATTTCTTTCGACGGCGGTCACCTCGCATAGTGACGGCGACACTATCGAGTATCTAGCCATGAAAAAGCTTCTCAAATTACCGTTCGGAATCGGTGTAAAACTGTAGGTCCCAATCAGTGAGTGAAAACTGGAAAGCGCACAGCTCAGTGATTGTGAGAAGTTCTCCCCAGTCCCTTTATGGGATGTAATGGGCAACCATTTATTTATTTATTTTTTTAATGCAACATATGTGTGTATTTGCCTATGGAGTATCTTCTCAAAAATTTTAGAGAGGAAGCAAAGAATGGCGATTGGTCGGTATTCTTTGCCCGATTTAAGCAAAGGGAGCACTTTGGCGTGTTTCAACGGTGTCGGAAAATGGCTAGTAGTAATTATATGATTAAAGAAATGTGTTATGTGGGGAAGAATGAACGGAAACAGTAATTTTAAAAACCTGGGATCCATGTTGTCAGGTCCTGTGGCGTTTGAATTAACAAGTGATAAACAAGTAAAAACTTCTGCCTGATTGACGCAGGCAAATTCAAACTGAGACGCATTGTTGTCGGTTCCATTTTGAAAGTTATACAAATTGTTTGATGTTGAAATTAAGGGAATATTAGTGAATTTATTATTAAGTGTGTTCGCATCGGCCTGACAATTTTTGTTTTGTTTATTTTTACCTATCCCAATTTCACGTATTGTTCTCCACTTTTGTCCTGCGTCTATAGCGGAACTGAATTTTTTTGAATAGTAAACTGATTTCGCGAGTTTAATCTTCCTGTTTACGTCTCTCCTAGCAGCACGAAATTCATCACGAAGTCCAATGGTTTTGAATCGCTTCCACCGATAATATGTTATATCCCTTCTAATAATCGCGTATTTTATTATGTTAGAAAACCAAGGTTTGGAATTCGATTTGAAATGTTTTGTCCTTATGGGTACTGTAGTGTTGTAGGGGGTTGTTATATTGTCATGCAGATATGATAACTGATCGTCGACTAAAGGAATGCTAAAAATTTGATCCCAATCAATTTCATAAAATGTTTCTTCCAATAATCTGTCATTCAAATTATTGTAGTCTCTGTATGAATACGTATTGTCAGGCTCCGGAATGCTAAAGTTGTAAACAAGAAAAATTAAATCGTGCTTCGAGAAACACGAGGCTGACAATTGTTCATACAACAAAACGTTAGACGAGTTGGAAACAAAAAATAGGTCTAAGAGTGTACTGCTACTTTGTGTGTAATGTGTAGGAATTGAAGAATTTGTCGGGAAAAGACCTAATGATAACATGCTATCCGTTAGGAGAGACTCAGATAGAACGTTTGAGTTAAAATCACCCGCAATTATAACGTCATCGTATGTGAAAGTAAATGCTTCCAAAATATTTAAAAATTCATCGATTTCAATATTCCTATTCGGTCTATAAACACAACCGATCAGTAGTTTTTTATTCAAAGAACAGACTTCAATTAAAATATGTCGAATCGAATCATTTAATGCCGATTTAATGCACATTTTCGAATGATACCGGTTGTTCACGTAGATAGCACCACCTCCGCCAACACGTTTTCTATCAGCCCTATAAAGGTAATATCCATTAAGACTTACCAAGGAATCAGGTGTATCATCACAAAACCAAGTCAAATCACATCAACGCCAGAGTCCTCGAATGTAAATCTAAATTCATCCAATTTATTATTTAGACTTTGTGCATTGATGTGACAAATCTTCAGTCCATCTTTTTGTTTTGATAATATTTTCAACATTGTGAATGTTCCGTCTTTGAAAATTCACTTTCGAAAAGTAGCCCATAATCAAAAATTTACATTCGAGGAGTTCTCTACTCTTTTAGCACGAATAGAGTCTGTCTTAAACTCTCGACCTCTCTCGTCAATGACCGATTGCCATTTTGAATACCTAGCGCTTACTCCTGGCCACTTTTTGAGGGGAGCTCCTTTAGAAGCAATTCCAGAAGTCCCACATGATTCTTTATCCCTCAGGGACCGGTGGGAGAGGTTGAAATCCCTGCATCATCAATTCTCTCTCCGGTGGAAGGATGAATATCTGAAGGAACTACAGAAAAGATACAAATGGCAAAATTCTGAAGAGAACGTAAAAGTCGGTCAATTGGTTGTCATCAAGGAAGATCTTTTACCACCTTCGGAATGGAGACTCGGACGTATAACAAAGCTTTACAAAGGGCCGGATGATTTTGTTCGCGTAGCGGACATAAGAACTCAAGCTGGTATTGTCACCAGAGCTATTGTAAAGCTTTGCGTACTTCCCTCTGAACCATCTTCGGCAAATCATTCGACGTCGTCTTAAAAGTTAAAAAATATCCTTTACACACATCCTCCCATCACTTGTAATTCCGTACGCAATATTAACCCATAAATTCAAAATTTGTCATTATGTTGTTTGTTCAAGAAATTAATATTTATTATATTTCACAGAGCTTCAATGAGCACCAACATACACAAATGCCTTGTATGCAACCTGTTTCACCCTCTGCGTCGTTGTAAAAAATTTCTCGTGATGCCTACCGGGGAGAGACGCCGAACTGTGAGACGTCATGGATATTGCCAAAATTGTTTAGCCCGATCACATAGCTTCGGGCAATGTACATCTGTTGATTTATGTCAACGATGTGGTCGAGAACATCATACATTGCTACATTTAAATGTTCCCCAAAGCCAACAACATCAACTGCGGCAACAACAGCAGCAACGTCATCAACAACAGCAGCGGCAACAACAGCAACGACATCATCAACGTCAGCAGCGGCAACAACAGCAACAACAACCATATCAACGTCAGCAACAATCTCAAAACCGACGACAATCACAGCAGCAGCAACATCATGGTATGGTCAACCGTAGTAATCCGCTCAACGATCCATCTTCCAACCCAAAACGACTTTTACGAGGAGCACTTCGAGCTCTGGAGCGTTAAGAGACTATAAATTGCAGTTCGGAATTCCTTGAGACAGCGAACGGAATGTTTGGCCTCTGAGGCCAAAGGGGCCCAAGATGTTTAATGCAATTATCTCCAGTTGAAAAATATATCTATTTTATAAACATTTTTCAATAATTTTAATTTACTTGTAACTGATTTTTATAATCTTGATGGTATATAATTTATTCCATCCCTGTTTTGTAGAAGATAACCCACTATTTTGTATACTCTTTTAATTTCTGGCATTTTTTCACCTTCTCTGTTCTGCCCTTATTATTGTTTCTTGTAACAAAAGAAGAAAACCGAACCTTCCTGGCTTATAGTTTTTGTAACTTTTCGCCATTCTCTCAAGGCAGCAGCTAAAGGAAAGTAAAGCCCTCTTCGTATACCCTGAATATAAGTGAAATAAATAAGTAAGTTTTATAACGAACAAAAGAGGAATTTGTTTAATCATTTATCCCAAATGGAAATGAATCTACCTCTGACTCAAATTCTTAGAGCGCATTTCCTGTAATTCGTGGAATTACTGCCTACTAATTGGTACTTTTACGCGTTGTGATTAAAAGTGTTGCAAATCTCGCAGCTTCTTAGAAAAGTTCTAACTCCTCATAACTTTAAACACTCATATTGTCGTTTTTTTCGACTCAAACTCAAAGCACGAAGACTGTCGTCATATTTTTCTTTTGCCTGTGCAAAAAGAAAATACGATTGCCTGTGGTTTCTCTGTGATCAACTCACATTGATTTCGTATATTACTCAAAAATGGTAATCCAATTTCTAAAATTAATAAATACAACTCAAAAGAAATCCAAGTAATCCAAACTCATTGCTGAGTCGATCTTCGTGGATTTTGGATTTCTATGTCGATGATCAAATTAAGATAAATATGAAATCGGATTTTGTGAGTAAATTCAAACACTGCTTTCATCACATTGACGAAACATTTCACATTCGTAGCGGCAATTAAAGTGTACGTTAGCTCACTTTCGATAACAAAATTTGTTGATGTGATGAACATTTTCAGTTCGGTGACGAGGCTTTTCCGTACAGTGTACGTGCGACTGCTTACTGTTCTGTAAGCTCATGAGGCATTTATGAAAAACTTCAGAAATAGTAACAAATTTGAATTAATAAATTATTGTTTGGGAAATGTTTGTCAACGTTGTCTAATTATACTTGCTTTATTAAAAATAAATATAATGTCGTTTCTAATATAGAGTTGTTATACAAAATTCTGACGTTATTGACTGACCAGTTCATCACCGCAATGACCAAATGGCTGAAGCTAGAATCACGAATTCGTACCTCTAGGGGTAAAAACATAAAACATTTGTATATCGCCCAAACCAAATGGCTGATGGTTGAGCCACGAAAGTTGACATGTACATTAAATGGGCGCGAATTGTTTACTTTGGAAGGAAGAAACCAGCTAAAAGCTAGAATCATAAAAATGTACCGGTTATAAGTCCATCTTTTGGTGAATAAAATAATTCAAACATATGACAGCTATTTTAACATTGATTAAATCAAATTGCTGAAGCCATTGCAGAGTGCGATGTTGTTATTACTTTTCGTTCACTGCTAACAAAAATAATTTACATTTAACCAATTGTGCTCCGCCGTGGAACTTGAAATTGAAATATTTAACAGGATATTAATTACAGTTCATATTTCTGTTCTGCGATTACAAATACAAAACATGTAAACAAACCAGTGAATTGTGCATTATTTGTTTTTGATAAATTACGTTATAAGTTTACGTTATAAATTTCTTCTTATTTCTTTACCATTTTCAACAATTATCCTTCGCAATTGTTAAAAAGGAAATGAATATACTGAGCATAAGATATATATATATGAAATATGTTGGTACAAAGGAGGTCGAAAAAGTACAATTTTGTAAGCGCATAGCTACAAAGTAAAATTATCATTTAACATCCCAGTTTTGGATGCTGCTGTGTAAAACAAAGGTATCTTAGACCACTGACTGCAATTGGCATTCAGTTGGAATTTATGAGAATTTTTGATATGGCATTAGCCGATCCAGCGAGATTACACAAGATTCGAAATTGTCGTGCTTCATATATTCTGTCATATCTACTGCGGTATGCTCAACATTTTCCATCTATGAGTTATGACACATCATAATCCACGTCAATGAAATAAATATATGCAAATATATGCAAATATGTTTGAAACCCGTTCGTAAATTCGTTAGAATGTGTGTTTTGCAAAAAGCAGCCAACAACTGAGGAAGCAAGCAACGAAACAAACACAGATCAAGCGCTCATAACATGGCAGTATAAAACAGCATTGCCTCTGAATTATTGACAGTCAAGAATAACAGCACATTGTACATTTAACTCAGATGTTAACACTCGTATGTAAAATCACATATGTACATGAGATCCTGGGTTCGAACCCTGCTCTGACCACCTTAAATTTCTTTCGGCGGCGCTCACCTCGCATAGCGACGGCGACACTATCGAGTATTTAGCCATGAAAAAGCTACTCAAAATACCGTTCGGAATCGGTTTAAAACTGTAGGTCCCAATCAGTGAGTATAAAACTAGAAAGCGCACAGCTCAGTGATTGTGCGAAGCTCTCCCCTGTCCCATCATGGGATGTAATGGGAAACCATTTATTTTATTTGTTTATGTAAAATGACATATACGCACCCACCACCTACAATAATAATGCTTACGATGGATTCATCTAGACTTTAGGGGTAAGTTCCCAACGTTTTTCAGTTAGTTTCATAACGAACAAATAGTGGAAATTTTTTTCGAAAATTTCGAAATCCTGACCGTGTTGCCATTCTTACATTAAAGAAACCCTGCCAGAAATCAATTTTTTTGAATTTCATGAAATGTCTTATAATACTTATATGTATATTACGGTGTCACAAAAAAGTTTTCTTTTTCGATTTTCATGGTAGCTCAATCTTGATTGGAAAGCTTATAGGGTGAAGTATTTTTAAGATTTTCAGATATTTCGGAAGAGGTTTAGGTCACACAAGTCGATTTTCCTCCAAAAAAATCGGGTATTCCTGACGCTTTTTGAATTTTATTTAAAACTCGGTCAATAACCACGATTTTTTTTAGTTTGTAAGTCAACATTTTAAAGCAAAACGATTTTTAAAGATTTTAAAAACTTTTTTAAAGTTTTGGCAACGATTTTGTTCAATAAGGTAAAAAATTTTAATTTGCTGTTACTGTTCCAGAGTTATACCATATGAAAGCCTTTTACCCATTGTATGAACCTAAGAATATTATAAACTCTTTTCCAATTTTTCATCGGATTTGCTCTAAACACTATTTAAATGAAAAAATGTACATGCGCTAAGTAACGACAAAGAGTTACATGCAGAAAAGAGGCCCCAACAACATATTGCAGGAAACATATATATGTTTGCAAGCAATATATTGCAAGGACCAGTTTTTGCTACGTGTAATTCTTTGTCGTTTCTTAGTGCATGTACATTTTTCAATAATACAATGTTCAAAGCAAAAGTGGCATAACTCTGGACCAGTAACTGCAAATTCCAAATTGGCTGGAATTTACCCATCTTTTAAAGTGCATCATTAGTATTTTAAATTTACTTAGAAGTTTAAAGCAAACCCGATGCACAAATAGCAAACAGATTATAATATTATTAGTTCCATACATCGGGTAAAAGGCTTTAAAATGGTATAACTCTGGAACAGTGAGCGCAAATTTAAAATTTTTTTAATAAAATTGCTTGGAATTTTTACGCCTATTAAAGCACATAATCCGATTTTTACATTTCCATAGGAATTTTAAAAGATATAAAGCGCTATTTACAAAATTTATCCAAAATTTACGAAAAATATAATAACGGGTTTTTCAATAAGAGCGCTACAAAAGTTTTTTTAAATAAAACAAAACCGGTCTTAGATACCAATGAAATTCTTTATTCCTGTGAAAGTACGTTCGATGCCATTATGTATGGAACTCGATTTCTTTTGCATGGCCACCATGGGCACGCTTGCAGAAGTCCAGAAGCTGAACCCAATTTTCGACGGGTTTCAAGCATAAATCGGACGATACTGCTGCAATTTCACGTTCGTACGAAGTTCATCAATCGTCGCGGGCTTGTTGGCATAGACCATAGGCTTGACGTAGCCCCACAGGAAATAATCTAACGGCGTCAAATCGCACGACCGAGGCGGCCAATCGACTGGGCCATTTCGTGAGATAACAAATTTGGTTTCCAATAAATTGATTGTGGCATTCGCAGTGTGGCTTGTGGCGCCGTCCTGTTGGAACCACATGTCCTCCAAGTCCATATTATCCAATTGTGGCCAAAACTATTCGGTTATCATTGAACGGTAGCGATTCGCATTCACAGTAATGTGCCGGTCTTGATCATCACGGAAGAAGTACGCCAATGACGCCGCCGGCCCATAAACCGCACCAACCCGTAATTTTTTCGGGATGCAATGATGACTCATGGATTACGTATGGATTGCTGTCTGACCAATAACGCATATTTTGCTTATTGACGAAGCCATTCAGCCAGAAATGAGCCTCATCGCTGAAGATGATTTTCCGATGAAAATCCGAATCATTTTCAAGTTGTTGCTCAGCCCAATTCACGAACATACGATGCTTATGGTGGTCAAGCGGCTTCAGTTCTTGCATCAATTTGATCGTGTAAGGATGTAGGCCAAGATATTTTCGCAAAATTCGCCACATCGACGTCACAGAGATGCTCAACGCTTGAGAACGACGTGTGAGAGACACATTTGGGCTTTCTTGAACTGAAGCCTCAGCGGCAGCAATATTCTCGATACTACGGGCACTTCTTTGTCTCACTGGCACTGGAACATTTTGTACTGTGATCTGGTAGGACGAATATGACGACCATAAATTGATCGTAGCGCTCTTAAAGTTGAGGCCACTGACTCCAAATTTCGGTAGAAAAATTTTAATAATTTCGACTCGTTGTTGGCTCGTATATCTTTCCATGATAAGATGGCAAATCTTACTGAAGAAAAATGTCAAAAGAGCGGGAAAAATATGGGGTCGTTTGCTGTCCCTATCGATTTACTTTTGTAGCGTCTCTGTTGAAAATCCCGTTACATGGTATCTTATTGAGCAAAATCATTGCCAAAAATGGTGGTTTATGCATTCACAATAGAAGTTTGGACGTTTTGCTTTAAAAATCTTGACTTACAAACTAAGAAAAACGTTATTATTGACCGAGTTTTAAGTAAAATTCAAAAAAGGTTCGGAATACCCGATTTTTGGGAGAAATTCTCAAAAATACTTTACTCAATAAGCTTTCAAACAAAGCTTGAGAACAAATTTTTTTTTACTGCTGGGACACCCTAATATATACATGTATTTTTTTTAAAAAAGATCTCTTATCAAATATTACAAATATGTGAAGAAAAATTGCTGTCCACTATTGGCTCGTTGTATTGAGTGTAACCAAATATTTTAGTAATGCCAGCATTTCTATTTTGAATGCACTAGCAATTTATAGAGGATTCGTTTGGCTCTCACAATATTGTATTTAGAGGCACCGTGTTGGAATGCAGAATAGGCTTCATAGCGTGATAGTCAAACAATTTAGTGATGTTCAGCAGCCTGTAACTTTTTAACTGGTGAGCCAATTATTAGATCCAAATCAATCCCAAAGAACTACTTTTTTACAGAATATGTTAGAACTGGAAACTTCAGATACAGCAAAAAGTACACTGGCGAAAAAAGTTGGCATTCCCGTGCCTGTTTTTATAGTTTGAGATGTCTGTTTTGAAACTTAGAAACAAAGTAGTGTTTCATATCAAACTAATGTACATAATAAATGAACATGTTTATAAAAATTGCAGTCAACCCCGAGGGGTCAGGACCTTACAAAAAGAAGATAACATATTTCGCCAACCAGTTCGATCTTTTGCCTTATCTCTCCAGTTGGCAATACCAAGTGTACGCAGGGATTCGTCAACTTGATCCCTACAGCGGAGTCTTGGTCTTCCAATTATTCGTCTTCCTTCGACTTTGGTTTCGAAAACCCTTTGTGCTGGTTCGTCTTCATCCATTCTACAGACATGGCCTAGCCAGCGCAATCGCGTTATTTTGATCCGCTTGACTATGTCGATGTCGGGATGAAGTTCATACAGCTCATGGTTGATGCGTCGCCGGTACTTATCATTGTGCACTATAGGGCCATACATTTTTCGGAGCATTTTATTCTAGAAGACTCCTAGAGATGTTTCGTCTGCTTGCGATAAGACTCGGGATTCTGCGTCATAAAGAAATACAGCTTGTATGAGAGTCTGGTATAGCTGGACTTTTGTTGCTCGAGAGAGGGCTGTATCTCTAAAGTGCTTGCTAGGTCCAAAAAAAAAACATCTATTCGCAAGCACCATTCTACGCTTGATCTCAAGGCTGACATCCGAGGTGTATAAATACCTTCACCACGTCGAAATTATAACGGTTGTCAGCGTTCACACTTTGGTTTAATCGCGTGAAGGCCCTGCTCCCTGAAACCATTAATTTTGTCTTGTCCTTATTTACTCCCAGAACCACTTTTACTGGATCCTGCTCAATTCTCGAAAACACCAAAGTAACTTCTCTCGTTAAGCGCCCAACGATACCTATGTCATCAGCACACGCGAGCAGCATGTGATTTTGCTGGTGATGGTTTCATTAATTTTGAATATTTGACTTATCATTTTCTCATAATGATCTCCATTAAGATGGTAAAGAGGTCGCACGATAGTGTGTAGCCTTGGCTGAGTCATCCTGCAAAGGCATATGATTTTTGCAGGAATACCAGGATCAGACATTGCTTCGTAGAGTTTCTACCGTATCTGGCTATCGAAGTTCACCTTATAATCGACAAATACATAATAGGTGTCGATTTGTTTCCCGTGGATATTCTCCTGTATTTGAAAATCTGGTTAGCATGAAAATCTGGTTAGTTGTCGATGTTCCAACCTGGTATGGTCCACTCAGTCCAGCGATAATTTGTTTTAGTCTTTCGCACATTATTCTTGATAGAACCTTATATGCTACGAATAAAAAGCTTTTTTAAATATGGGGCATAGTACGCTGAGACCAAATTTTGCTAATGAGCTGCTGCATGCACCTTATCACCTCATTGCCGCCGGTCTTAAACAGCTCCACCGGTTATACCTGCACCGCAAACGCTGTTCTGACCTGGCCTTGGTAAAGAGGGAGAAATCGACGTTGTCGTCCAAATTGTGATCGATTGTCCGATCGTCATTGAATATCTCAGGTACCAGTAGCTCGGAGAAATGATATATCGATATTTCCAACATGCTGTGCACATCTGCGATGAGATTTCCGTCCGTGTCTCTATCAAATGGCCCTGAACCATGCCCATTAGTTCCGTTTTTTACTTTTTGGTAGAATTTTCGTACTCTCGCGCTTTTTCCAATACTGTTTATTACACCTAAAGAGGATGTTTATCTCCTTTATATTTCCCTATTCCGCTCAATCGCAGCTCGCGTTGCAATTGACTGACGCGTTGCCATACGTGCAGTGTTCTTTTCATCATTTGTTATACAATACTTTTTTATCGTGCCATGGTTTATTGTGAAGCGGGTTTTCGAAACCAAGTATTGTTGTTACGGTAGTTTTTATAGAGTCCGAAACGGGTTTCCACTGCGCTTCAAGATCGTTATCGAGTGGGGGTGGGTTCTGTGTCAAAAGTTGCGAGGCCTTTCTTCAGTAGGCTATGCCGACCCCTAGTAATTGCAGCTTTCCAATGTCTAGCTTTCCCTGCGTCTGTGAGAACCTTTCCTACCACCAGGTAATCAGAATCGATGTTAGCTACAATGGTCATTCGTATGTGGTGATCATAGATCATAGTGATCAATTTGGTTCCTCGTTCTTTGATCAGGGGATACACAAGTACCTTGTGGATGTCTTTATTCAAGAATCTTGTACCACTAACGACGATGTTTTCTGCCCCGCCAAAGTCAATCAGATTTCAAACCGTTGCCGGAACTGTCAGCATGTAGACTGAAATTACTAGTACCAACCTTAATGTTATGGCCAGGGCAGCGGTCATGCCTTTCCTCTAGTCGATCACAGAATATGTCTTTGGTATCATCAAGCTTCTCTTCTATCGGAGGATGCACACAAATTAGGGTACATTAAACCTACTTAGTCATACCCTCACCCTAAGTCATCCATTGCGTAGAATTTCTGTTAAAAAACGCCCATACTCAAAAGTGAGCATATTCAATAGCAGATTGACATTGCACTAAATATTATTATTGAATATACAAATTAGTTTAACCAATTTCCCTCCCAATATTTATATGCGAGGTAGAAAAATGGGCATGGTAAGTTGTTGCCAAAATTTTGATCAGTACCAAATTTTATTAAGATCGGCTATGATTTATTGGAGATATCGAGTCGGCAAACCGGAAATACGCCCAATTTTTATATGGGAGGTACCAGAATGGCTGTGGCAAAACAGCTCATATTCTATAGGAGAGTTTTATTTGACTAAATATTGACTAGTATAAACTTTCATAAGGATTAGTTCGTATTTGCGGGACTTTTCGTGGCGAACAAGCAGACGGCCAAACAACTTTTGTATGGGAGGTACCAACATGATCGTGGCAAAATCATCCTTGTTTTAGTCGGTGATTGAGATTAATAACATGAAGCCATATGCCAAATTTCATTAAGGTCGGAAGTGTTTCACGCTATTTATCGGATTGAAAACCCGAACGAACACCCTGTTTTGTATGGGAGGTACCAGAATGGGAGTGCCAATCTATCCCATTTCGTCCAGGTAAGCAGGCATTTACAAATTAATAACTGGTGTGTGTGTTGAAGCAAATCACATCTACCAGAAGAAAGGTTTGAAAGAAATATGATTTTGTGCTAAACGTGCCGATCTGTGTGGGAGGTACCAGAAGGGGCGTGGTCAAAACGCCCACTTTAAATCCCGAACTTAGTATTGACAAATAATAGTCACTCAATCGATCGATTTAAAATGTCGGTACTGTTTTTAGGAAAATATTACTTTTTTCAGAAAAGGTACTTACTTCCAGAAAGGCTACTTTTATCTCAAGAAAAGAAAAGACAACGTTTTATTTTATCTTTAAGAAAATTTTTTTCAAGGAATTTCTCAAAGAAAATTTATTTTTTAAAGAGAAAGTATTTTTTTGAAGAAAAGGTTTTTTGTAAGAAAGGGGATTTTTTGTTAGAACTGGTCATTTTTTCAATAATAGTTACATTATTCAGAGTAGGTACTTATCTCAAGAAAAGTTATTTTGTTTCACAAAACAGGTGCTCTTTAAAGAAATGGTAGATTTTTAAGAAAATGCAATTTGTTGTAAGAAAATTTATTTTTTTGAGAAAAAATTAGTTGTTTTAAGAAAATGTACTTTTTATTAGAAAATTTACTTTTTTAAGCAAAGGTACTTCTTTAAGATAAGCTATTTTTTTAAGTAAAGGTACTTTGTTTAAGGATAGGAGAAGGTATTTTTTTGATAAAATTTATTTTTTTTAATTTTTCTTTTTTAAACTTCTTTCACTTTGGTTTTTCTAAATTTAATTTTTATTGGGTTCAAAACTACAATATATATACTAAATATTGGTTACAGGCTCCACCTAGAAAACTTCTTGTTAAACAAGAGATTTCCCAAAATATATTAGTCTAGACACAAACCAAAGCAAAAGTACCCAAATAGTTGATAACACCGTACGACAATTTAATAAAAGTCGTTAAACTAGAACCGGATGATACACGTCTGAAACTATAGGTAAAATGGAGTTAATTGGCGTTTTCAGTTTTACATTCTCTCATCCTGTTGCCCCATAAAAGGACTACAAATTTTCAAGAGATAACATTTTTCAAAAACTAAAATTAAATACTTATTCGCACCCTACGATAACAATATACGTGTCAACTTAAAGAAGAGAATTATGGCTATTTTTATTATTATTTTGGTTATACCGTACGAGGATAAAAAAGACTCAAGAAATGTCCTTGAAAAATTAAATCCTTTGAAAATCTCTAACAATTTATTTGCAAGAAAATATATGTTAATAGCCTGTATATAGTGTAATACTCCCCAAAATTTCAACATTCTAGCTTTATTAGTTAATTTTTAATAAAAGTTTACATAAAACTCTTCCAACAAAAAAGTACTTTATTATATGGAACAGAGTATAAATTTTTTTTTAAAAAAGGCGTTACACTTGAAACAGATGTTATGAGAATGGAACTATAAGCTAATCGGACTAAAATGGCATTTTCAGATTTTCATTTCATGATCCTGTTGCCCCTTAAAAGGACTACAAAACTTCAAAGGATAACATTAAAAACAGAATTTAAATACTTGTTCTCTCTGTCCAATAAATGCATTGAATTTATTTAACGTGTTTTATAGCAACATTTTTGTAGTAAGTCTTGACAAGTTGAAAAATTTAAAGGCTCAAATTATTTCTGCATTTCGATTTTTCGTAAAACAAAAAAGTGATTAAAAGCGAGTAAACGTGATTATGGAGTGCCCAAATCGGAACAATTATGTATTTTATGTGGTTTTTTCATGCCACAGGTTCCAGCATCTAAAATAATCCTCCCTCCACTTCATATTAAACTGGGTTTAATTGGAAATGTCGTTCGGGCGCTTGGCTCTCAAAGTGCAGCTATGACGCATCTGAAGATTGAGGCTAGAATTTATTAATTTATTGATACTTGATGGTGAAAGGTTTATTAATTAGAAAAGGAAGCTTGGAATAGTTTCAATGCTGTAATCAATACCTTTTTGGGCAACACCAAATCTGAAAACTACAAAGGTATATTTCAGAACCTTGTCGAATGTTTTGGAAAATTGGGATTTAATATGTCCCTGAAAATACATTTTCTGGACAGACATCTGGACTTTTCCCTGAAAATTTAGGAGATTTTAGAGATGAACACGATGAAAGATTTCATCAAGATCTAGCCGTTATGGAGAACCGGTTCCGGGGAAAAAATTTAGCCCACGTGTTGGCAGATTACTGTTGGTCAATTTGTCGTGACATTGCTGGTATATACAAACGACAAAGCAAATGTATACACTTTCCTTAAGTACCATTCATTTTAAATATCTATGAATAATGTTACCCTTGAAGCTTTATACCCCTTTTAATGGGCAACAGGATGACGAAATGAAAAATGAAAATGCCATTTTAGTCCGATTAGCTTATAGTTTCACTCTTTATCATCTGGTTCAAGTATAACTCCTTTAAAAAAAAATATTCTGTGTTCCATATAATAAAGTACTTTTTAGCTGGAAGAGTTTTATGTAAACTTGTATTAAGAATTAATTAATAAAGCTAGAAAGTTGAAATTTGGGGAGTATTACACTATATACAGGCTATTAGCATATATTTTTTCCGAATAAATTGTTAGAGATTTTCAAAGGATTTTAAAGGATTTAATTTTTCAAGGAAAATTTTTTAAGTCTTTTTAACCTGGGACGGTATAAATAAAATAGTAATAAAAATAGCCATAATTTTCTTCTTTAAGCTGACACGTATATCGGTATTGTTGGGTGCGAAGAAGTATTTAACTTTTTTTTTTTTGAAAAATGTTATCCCTTGAAAATATGTAGTCCTTTTATGGGGCAACAGGATGAGAAAATGAAAAATTGAAAACGCCAGTTAACTCCATTTTACCTATAGTTTCAGACGTATATCATCCGGTTCAAGCGTAGTATGGACTGTCGGACGGTGTAATAATGGGTTGTAGCATAATAGTGTTAAAAGCTTAATAGTGTAAAGTTCTAAAAATTCAAAACAAATAAATATTGTCCTTTTCTCTGGAGAAGGTTTCCGTCACCAAATTAACCAATAATGCTTTGGATTTATTTTTCTAACAGTCCTTTTAACGTACAACCATGTAAAACTCGTGTTACGAAATAGTTATATACCTATTCCGCATGCGCAATTCGCTTAGATGTTGAATGGTTCGGTAACAAAATGGACCACGTATATTAGAGTTTCGTCTGGTGGTGGTGTTAAAAAGCGCTTATTTTTCTGGTTGTAATTTGTCCACAAATTTATTTCATAATGCAGCTTCTCTAGAAATCATTTATTTTTAATTTGTAGGCCTTGAGTCATTCGAAAGTTTTAAGAATTGTGTGCACATTTTTGTTCAATCTGCTGCGAAATTATTCAATTTCGTCTGGAAATTGTCGAGCGAAATTGATGTCGTTCACACTAATAGTTTTTGATGTTTGACCCAATTACTTTGCATAAGAGAACAATTTGTTTACAATCGTGTCGTCAACATTACCATGAGAGACATGTCCAGAGAAAATAAGCAATATCGTGTCAGTGTATGGAAAAAACAAGAAACTAAATGAGTGCGAACCTATAGCTAATTCCCGCAATCCACTTCGATGAAAACTTTAAATTTAAATTCGACTAATAAGGTGACACAATTATTTCTTATAATTTTAGGCAAAACAAATCTACAAACTTAATTGTATATGCCAATTTCGCGTCAATTTTACACGAAATTTTTTGTCTAAAATATCTTAATTTCATAGTTGTCAAAATGAATGCGAAATTGCGCAATTTAAGCTCAATCTTCACCGAAATTCTGAAAGACTTCAAGTTCTCGGTATCATGAACAAGGCATTAGTCCGTTTGCCAGCTAAGCGATGAAATTGTACATGTTTGTAAATACATTAAAATGTGTATAAATGTCTGTGTTCCCGCGAATATACGCGAGGATGTGTGAGCCTTCGTTACTGTAAAATCCAGTCATTGCCGTTGACGGCAGATTCAGCAGTACCTTCATCAGTTAAAACCTCAATGTCATTTGGTATGTTAACACAATTTTTAGAATGAAGAATATAACTTTATGATACCGTTATTTTAATGAAATCATGTCATGGCTTAAATGCATACATTCTCACATCTCTTCTATGTAGGTGTTAATGACTGCATAAAGGTACAAGGATGTCAGCGATGGTAACGCAGATAAATTGGGATGTGCTTGGTACGCTTTATTACATTTTCCAATGTATTCTATTCTACTATGAACAATATTGGTTGCTACTAAAAAACGTGATTACTTCTACTTACTAACTTAGGTGGCCACAGGCAAACCACGTAAGGGTTAAGGGTACTACATAAATAAGCTAACATATTGTTTTAACTGGCTCGATCTTTCGGTTTCTCCTTCGAGTTGTTCGTTCTATTCATCGAGTACCTCTTCGAAGGCTTTTCACTTGTTTAGATTTGGTCCGTTATACTGACATGAGCTAGCCAAGTTAGTGACGATATTTTGAATTGCTTAACTAATATCCTCATTGAGCTCGTGGCTCATACGTCGTCGATACTGGCCGTTGTACATTATAGGACCATGTATTTTTCGAGTCATTTAACTCCCAGATCTGTTGCGTTATGATGCGATATAATCGAAGACTGTAGAACATAAAGCAAAATTAAAAATTAATTATATTTTTAGGGGTTTATAAATCGGCAACACTGTTGACTTCCTCATCTATACAAGACAGAGGGTCTGATCCATGACCGTTGATTTGACATTTTACTTTTTGGTAAAATTTTCTTCCTTCCATATGTTTCAATTGTCTCGCTCTCTCGCATTCCCCACTGCCTTTTTTATGTGTCTGGTTTCGTACAGCTTTCACTTTGTTTACCTGTGCTGCCACCAGATAGTTATCCAAATCTATATCAAGGCTTCGAATCTCACGTTCATCGCTTACACTGGTAGAGTATCTTGCACCAATTACCATATGATGAACTTGGCTTTCTGCGGGACTGCAGATACCCTCATATTGTCTGGAATATACACAGACTTTACCGATTGTTGCTTCAGAGACATTTTCCCTGCCGACTTTAGCTTCAAAATCGCTTGGACCAATCTTACTGTCATGCCTAGGGCAGTGGTCATAAGTCCGGTCTAGGCGCTCATAGAACATGACATTGGTGTCGTCGTTTTTATCTTATTTTGGGACATGTCCGCAAATTAACACAATGTTAAAGTATCCGGATTCAAATTCAAGACTTTTCCTACTGCAGCTGTAGTGGATGTAGATTACCCTGCATCGCAGAAGAAGCAGCCTGATAATCTCCAAGATTATCTGCCAGTCGGCCAGTGGTACTTGATCTGTATAGTGTTTATATCCGCCAATCGTGGTCCTTGTATTGTTTGCGGGGGTCGTTAAATAATAGATGGTTTCATGTGATCTGTTTTTTCCTTCTATTTTCATTTCCATTATAAACCGTGGCGGAAGGTAATCCCAGCGCATCCTGGTTTTGCGTTTAACTACTGCCAGGATGATTTGTCGCTGACCTCGGTGAAACTCTGCATGATTCTATCTAACCTGGGGTTCGGTCTTCTATTCCTTGCACTTATCCGCCGTTAACCAGTAGTAGTGGTTCTTCCAGCTTCCAAGGAAATAAAATAAATATGTATATGCCGACCAGGCCTTGGCTACTTGTACAGTTAACAAGATACCGGTAAGGACAGCATTGTCAAAGTTGAAATAACCTTTAGTTCGCGCGTGCATTCTTGGTCCACATCAAAACAAGATCGTTGCATGAGGTGCATACATTTTTACTACCATATTAAAAAAGAAAATAAATAAGTGTTAAATTTAATGAGTTGTGCTGTTTTGCAATGTCGGATCTGATATCAACTACATATTTTTGAATAAACATCAATACAATGACGTGAAGTTCGGCGCGAATCTTATATATCTGCCACCAATAAGCCAATTACCAAGTAGCTTAATAACATTAAAGACGAAGGTGAAACAAATGTTATAAACAAAACCCACTTAATCCAGGCTAAGTCCTCCAGGCTAAGTCCTCCACTTTGGCTATAGGATTGGCGCTTATTTTTACATTGATATACAGATAGAAGACGATTTTTGTTTAGGATATGTTCGTTTAAATTGTATTGTCTTTGAGTGGATTAATCTTCTTTGTGGATTCAACATCAATGCCGACATTGTATAAATAACACAAATTGCCAAATTTTGATAGTGGCACTATCCTGAAAAATAAGTTCAAACAAATGTACTTCTGTGTATAATATTAAAAGACGAAGAATTAAAATGGATTGAAATTACTTTCAAGGAACAGATTTCCATATTTTACAAGCACTAGTAAAATATTTTCCACAATATAGTAGTAGAACATTGACCCATTAGTAATCCATATCTACGCTATTTCCGTGATTTTGCTTTATAAAATGGACTAAAAGGACAAATTAAAATTGAAGATAGAAACACATCGACACAATAAATTAGAATTTTTAATGATTTCTAAATTATTTGCAAAGGGAAGAGACATCTCCCGTTTTTCGTATGAACCAAATTTATTTTTACACCAATTATACACACTTGATCAGATGATTAGAACCACTTAAATTTCTGGTTTTAGTGGGCCATATTGTTTAAAAAATTTTAGCTGAAATGTTACTACTATCGGAAATTGAATTTTCTTAAGCTACAAAGAGAACCACAACTACTTTAAAGTTTAATGCAACAGTAAGTTGTGTTTTTATTCCATTAAACTCTCGCCACTAACGACTTTCCTAATAAAACGGTCTACACTTAATACTACAAACTGTGGCAACATTTGCCGTAATGAGTGAAAAAAAGTGCGATAAGGCAACCCATTTGTAGCCAGTGCCAACAAATACATGGTAACAGTAGATGTTGTTGTAGTTGTAGTTGTAAGCAGCATCAATGAATTCAAAAAAAAAGTATGAAAATAAAATACATATGATTTTAACAAGTGAAACGAAAAATGATATGGAAAAAATTTAATTCCCTATTTAAATATAGGCATACATATATATCTCTACCATGATCAATAGTATAACATTTAGCGCGCGTTGTTGTGAACAATTTAATTAGAATTTTATTTTCAATCGGATTTAAAATTTATCATTAAATTTTAGAGATATAAAAGTACATATAAAATAATTTTAATGAACTCCTTGATAACGTTTTCATTCGCAAGAAATGATATCAAAATTTATCTAAAATAACTTTTTATTTCCATTTCCTGAAATTGAACACGTGGCAACATTGTCATTGCTCAAGTTGGGATTTAAGTGGGAAATAGTGGTTCAAGATTACAGCATAAAGACACCAACAGGTCTACTTGGGTATTCCCTGATCAAAGAACGAAGCAGAAAATTGATCTCGTGGTAATTGATGGCAGGCAATCATCCACTGTAATGGACCTACGAGGCGTCAGAGCAGCTAACGTCGATTCCGATCACTACCTGGTAGCAGCAAAGGCTCAAATCGTATGAAACCAGACGCAGAGAAAGCTAAAAAAGGATGGTATCCCATAACATCCCATGAAGGGATTCAGGACAACTTCTCACAATTAGTGAGTTATGTGCTTTCTAGTTTTTTGGTTAATACATACAGTTTAGCACCGGTTCCGAACGGTATTTCAGTAGCTTTTTAATGGCTAAGTACTCGATAGTGTCGCCATCACTAAGTGAGGTGACCGTCGTCGAAAGACTACTCAAGGAAGCTCTCCCAACTTTTGGCACAGAGCCCAGCCTCTCCCGATGACGATCCTGAAGCGCAGTGAATACCCATTTCCGACTCTACAAAAACTGCCGCAACAACCGTACTTGGTTTTGAAAAACCACTTCGTAATGAACCATGGTACGATGAAGAGTGTCGCATAGCCAATGATGAAAATAACGCTGCACGTTTCACAATGATTCAGTCAGTTGGAAAGGGAATTGCGATTGAGCAGTATGGGAGAAAAGGAAGGAGGTAAACTGTCTCTTTAGGCGTGAGAATCGGCAGTAGAGAAAGCGCAATTGTGGGAATATTGAGTCATACAGAAATAGCCCGAAAGTTCCACCACTAACTCAAAAAAACTGAACTAATGGACATGGTTCAGAGCCCAGCTCTGTAAATACAAGGTCGGAAACCTCAGCCTAGATGTACGGAGCATGTTGGGTGTATAGACAGATAATTTCTCCGCATTACTGGTACCTGAGACATCCAATAACGATGACACGCCGATTTAATGTAGACGAGGGGTTGGCAGTGAAGATCGCCTCCTCGCGGTGCAACCTGGGTAACTCTTAATGATCTTCTTCCTCTTTGGCACAGACCTGCCGTCAGTTAATGGGGTGCAATTACAGTTGACGGAAAAGGTCAAGTATCTGGGAATAATTCTCGACAGAAAAATGTCTTGGAAACCGAATGTGGTGTAGAGGGTGAAAAAAGCGTATGTTGCTCTTTACTGCTGTAAAGTGGAGATAGGAAAGCGCTGGGGACTGTCTCTTAAGATCACCATGTGGATTTATACGGCAGTAGTCAAAACAACACTTCTCTATGGCATCGTAGTTTGGTGGAGGTCCCTTTGAAAGAAATATATTCTGAATTCCGTGATGACAATTCAAAGTTCAGCACTGATTAGCATTAGTGGGGCGCTGGACACGACGTCAGGTACTGTACTTAGTGCAATTCTGAACATCTGTACTCCTGATACCATGGCCTAATCGGCAGCCGCTACATCCCTGGTGAGAACCAGAGACTGCAGCGTTTTGATATCGGGGCTTTCCGGACACGCTGAATTACAACACCGGATCAACTCTATTCCCGCAAACACTGACTACTGTATCCCCTACCTTCTACCAGCGACAAATCTAAGGACTTCTATGCCGAACAGGAATACCTGGGAAAAGTCAGTGGAAGGGGATACCAGTAGTATCAGATTGTTCACGGATGGATCAAAGTTGGACGAGCAAGTAGGCTATGGGGTCCATTCACTGGACTTAAATATAAATATCTCCTTCAAGCTGCCTGATCACTGTAGTGTATTCCAGGCGGAAATTACCGCCATACTGGAGGTTACTGAACTACTGAAAAGAAGTGTCACAACCCTCCGGAGAATATGTGTCTATTCAGACAGTCAGGCTGCCATAAAATTCCTGGGAGCCATGTTTGCTACGTCCCTGACAGTATATGTTCCGGTATATGGGCCGACAATATGTTCAAGGACAAGTGGAGACTTACTTCAACTTGCAAACAAGCCAGGGTTCTCTGGCCACAGGTGGACAGGAAGAGGACTAGGCAACTACTTAACTTGCCGAGAGGCACGTTATCCACAATGGTAGGAACACTTACGGGACATTGTCTTGTAGGAAAACACGCCCTAAGATTGGGACATAGAAACTCCACTCTCTGTAGATGCTGCATGGAAGAGGACGAGGAAACGACGAAACACCTTCTCTTCGATTGCAATGCCCTGGCAGGACTGAGAAGTAGGATATTCGGAACACATCTAGTTAGCACAGTAGCTCTACAGGATATTCCTGTAGGTTTTATAGACAAATTTATTGAAAGGGCAAATTGGCCGGACGACTAGTCAATAGTTGCTATGGAGGAAACTGTAGGTATCACAATGGGCTTCTTTAATCTAAGTGTGCTAGACAGCGTGCTGTCTTGCAGCCGTTTCAACCAACCAACCAACCAACCTAGACGAGGTCGGAACAGCTACTGCCCGACTTAAGATGGATTATCGGTAGAGCTGTTTAAGGCTGGTGGCGATGAGCTGATAAGGTACAAGCATCAGATCATTGCATGCCCGGCAATTGGAGTCTTAGTGTACTATGTCTAACCTGACCAACTTTTCCGCTTTTGGCTAGATTTGGCGTCTCATCCAGAATTGAAACTATAACAAACTGATTACTTTATATACAAAATGGAACGCCTTATTTTATATATTTAATGTACATTTAACTAAATGCATGTATTACTTTAAATTTTTGTTTTTAAAACCAGATAAAACCTATTTTATACCCATTGTGTCCCGCTTTTTGGTCACAACCAGATGGTCAGATGGTAATTGGCTTTAGGTCTGAAAAATGGACAAATTTTCACGCTACGCCAAATCCTGCAGAAACAAACAAACAAATTGACACCTATCATACATATATTTCTCGATGAGAAGGCGGCCTTCGATAGCCCGATACAGAAGAAACTCTACGAAGCAATGTCTGCGATTGGTATTCCTGCAAAACCAATACTCTTTGCAGGGTGACTTTAACGAACACCAAATCCGCAGTGAAAGTTGCTCAGCATCTTACCGAACCTTTCAAAACTAAGCGAAGCCTCAGGTAAGACGACACACTATCGTGCGATCTGTTTAGTGGTCTGATGTTTGATGGTTTCTAAAGGGTTTCCGATACTCTGATATTTTTTTATACTAAGTCGCGCTATTAAAGCATTGGTTAATATAAACCCACGAGGAGCTATTAATTGAGATCGGTTTAGCGATTGGTTATTCCGTTTCTGTAATGTTTTTATATTTTTGGAACAAATGTGGTGAATTGTTCTATAGTTTTTGTGTAGAGATCTCTTGGAATGAATATGTATTCCATAAAGATTGAAACATTAGGCACCTCTGTGCAAATTGGGTGAGACAATGCGAGCATGAATTAGAAAATAGCACAGATGACTGAAAGTGAACTACTGAAATAAAAGAGCTGAACGGTGTGAATATAGTAAAAATACCAAGTAGTCGCAGTCGATACAACTACAATTGTGGGCAAGAACAACATACATTTGGTTTTAGTTTAGGCTCTTCTCATGTCAACGTCAACAGATACGTATACCAACAAATAAATGTAAACAGAAAAGTACAAAAACTAAACCTTTGAATCTGACAGAAGCGGCCAACTAAACAGCGAGACAAAACTTAAATCAGCTGTCTAGTGAGTTTACCTACTCATTCTAA
The DNA here is from genome assembly GCA_963931995.1 of Phaonia tiefii. Taxonomy (NCBI): domain Eukaryota; kingdom Metazoa; phylum Arthropoda; class Insecta; order Diptera; family Muscidae; genus Phaonia; species Phaonia tiefii. The sequence continues at coordinate 63,089,279 of OZ008370.1, forward strand.
CATGGGTGTGAACTAACGGGGTTTTCAACAGAGACGCTAAAAAAGTAAATCGATAGGGACAGCAAACGACGCCATATTTTTTCCCGCTCTTTTGGCATTTCTCTTCAGTTAGGTTTGCCATTTCATCATGAAAAGATATACGGGCCAACAACGAGTCGAAATGATTAAAATTTACTACCGAGATTTGGAGTCAGTGGCCTCAACTTTAAGAGCGCTACGTCCAATTTCTGAATTCTGAATTTCATTTCTGGCTGAATGGATTCGTCAATAAACAAAATATGCGTTATTGGTCAGACAGCAATCCACACGTAATCCATGAGTCATCATTGCACCCCGAAAATATTACGGTTTAGTGCGGTTTATGGGCCGGCGGCGTCATTGGGCCGTACTTCTTCCGTGATGATCAAGACCGGCACATTACTGTGAATGCGAATCGCTACCGTTCAACGATACCCGAATATTTTGGGCCCAAATTGGATAATATGGACTTGGAGGACATGTGGTTCCAACAGGACGGCGCCACACGCCACACAGCGAATGCCACAATCAATTTATTGGAAACCAAGTTTGGTGAACGTGTTACCTCACGAAATGGGCCAGTCGATTGGTCGCCTCGGTCGTGCGATTTGACGCCGTTCCATTATTTCCTGTGGGGCTACGTCAAGTCTATGGTATATGCCAACAAGCCAGCGACGACTGATGAACTTCGTACGAATATCGAACGTGAAATTGCAGCAGTATCGGCCGATTTATGCTTGAAAACCGTCGAAAATTGGGTTCAGCGTCTGGACTTCTGTAAGCGTGCCGTGGTGGCCATGCAAAAGAAATCGAGTTCCATACATAATGGCATCGAACGTACTTTCACAGGAATAAAGAATTTTATTGGTATCTAAAACCGGTTTTGTTTTATTTAAAAAAACTTTTGTAGCGCTCTTATTGAAAAACCCGTTAGTTCATCTAGTTCACAAGAGTGGATCGTTCAATTGAACTAGTTCGTTCGTTCGTTTTCAACGAAGAAGGTTTATATTAATTTTTTCAGTTACGTTGGTTAATATGTATGTATGCAACCAGGTCAGTGGTGGTGAATATCTGAGCCAAATCGAATAGCTCTAAGCCGGTCCGACTTGTGGTCAAAGTCTTCGGGTTTTAGCATTTTGAGTGTAAATTTTGTATACGCAAGAAAATTTTCATTTCCCAGTGCATTTGAATAACAAATTGCGCATTCATGAATATAAAGAGGTAAAAATTGGAGTAAAATACCACCACTTTAGGGGTTTGATGGGTTCCACATAACTTATATTCGCAATTCATCTCTTGCAATTGTTTGTTTCCGTGTTTGTTAAACCCGGTTCAAAGTACTGGAAAAAAGACAGGTTCCAATAATCAAATCCTGATTTGTTAACAATTTTATACAACTTGTTTTTTAATTGCGAGTGCAAAACTCGGGTTTTTAACCTGAGATTTAAACCGGTTTCTGAAACCACTCATTATAACCAATGATTTTTATAATCCGATTTTATAGAATAGGCTTGAGTGGCATGTGGCACCGTCTTGTTGAATCCACATATTCGCCAATTCGTATTCTTCAATAGCAGGCAAAAAAAAGTCGGTTATCATATGACCATAAGCTCCGAATTGACGGTGACAGTCGCTCCATCGTCGTTTTCGAAGAAGTAAGGTTCAATCACACCTTCTGACCAAAGAGCGCACCAAACAGAGACTTTTTCTGGATGTTATGGCCTCTTTTCAATTACTTGAGGATTCTCCGAACCCCTAATACGACAATTTTGTTTATTAACATACCGCCGAGTGAGAAATGTGCTTCATCGCTGAAGAAAATTTTGTTCGAAAATTCGCCGTCCACCGCCTGTTGTTCAAGCACCCATTCCACGTATCTACGACGTTGTGAATGGTCACCTGGCTTCAGTTATTTTGTGAGCTGGACTTTATATGGATGTAGGTGTAGATCCAAATGCAAAATGCGCCATAATGTGCCGTAAGACAGTCCTAATTCCTGAGAACGACGAGGAATCGACACATTCGGGTCTTCGGCAACACTTTCACTTACAGCGGCGATATTTTCAGCGGAACGAGCGAAACGATGATGCACAGGCCTTACAATATCTGTAACCGCTCCAGTCTCTTCAAATTTCTTCACAATTTTGCCAATTGCTTGCGTAGTTGAACGATTATGTAAACCATAATCTCCTCTTAAAGCACGATATGAGGCTGTGCCAGAATCACAATTTTTGTAGTAGGTTTTAATAATTTTTATGCGTTGTGTAATAGTTAGGCGATCCATTTTCGTCACTGTCAGACTTTCAACTGAAAAGAAAAAAAATTGGTTTAACAACTTAATATGACAGATGTCGAATTCCAGCCCTATACTTTTGAAACCACGAAATGGATAACTCTTACTTCCACTAGAAAGCACTGGTATCCGAGTTGTATATTCCTTTCAGTTAGATACAAGTGTTGGGAAAACCCAAATTTTAATTTTTACTAAAAATTTACCGTTTTTTTAAATTAAGAGTTTGAACCCCTAGAGTGCTGGGATTTTACTCAAATTTTTAGCACTTTATACTCAGGTCAAACTAAATCCATATGCATTTTTTTATGAAAATGAAAATTTTCTTGTGTATACAAATGTGGACCCAAAATGCCAAAACCCGAAAACGTTTACCACGATTTAGACCGGCTTAGAGTTATCCGATTGGTCTCAAATTTTCAACACGTTAGTTTTTGACTAAATGGCATAAGAATCCGCTTGGTATTTGTTACAACTCGAGAAAAATAATTGCTCCATTCATTTCACGGCCACCCTAGAGAACATTAGGGTGTCCCAAAAAATTGTTTCTTTTTCGATTTTCATGGTTGCTCAAGCTTAATTGAAAAGCTGAGAATTTGAGAGTTTTTTTCAGATTTTTCGGAAGAGGTTCAGAGGTCGCCCCTGCCGAATTTCTCAAAAAAAAACGGGTATTCCGGACGATTTGTGAATTTTACTTAAAACTCGGTCAATAACCTGGATTTTCTTGGTTTGTAAGTCGATATTTTGATAGCAAAACGTCCAAAGTTTTATTTTATATGCATACAGCCTCAGTTTTGTCAATGATTTTGCTCAATGAGGTACAATGTATTAAATTTTTTCGTAAATTTTGTAAATAACGCTTTATAACTTTTAAAATTTCTAAGAAACTTTAAAAAAAATAATGATGCACTTTAATAGACGTATATCTCTTTAGTAAAAATAAATTTGAATTTGCAATTACTGTTCCAGAGTTATAACTATCATTTCAAAGCTTTTTACCAATTGTATGAAGCTAATAATAATATAAACCTTTTGCGACTTTTGCTTCGGGTTTGCTTTAAAACACTGAATTAATGAGAACTTTCGCGTTAAGTTTTTATTTGTTCGCTCAAGATATCAGAGATTCCAAGTCCAATTCACCTGATATGAGACAAAAAATGGCACACTAAATTATTCAATTATAATATAATTTAAAAAAAAAATGGTTTCCCGTTACATCTCATGAAGGGATTAGGGAGAGATTCTCATAACGAGCAAGCTGGGTGCGTTCTAGTTTTACACTCTCCGATTGGGACCTACAGAAGCTTTTTCATGGCTAAATACTCGATAGTGTATATTTTGTTTTGCTTAACACTTTTTTATTGGGCATCTTGCGATGCAGCTTTATGCCGTGCAATAAATTCTGAAAATCTGTTTCAGAAATTGTGACGTTGATGTAACTGTTAGCCAACGCCAACGCAAATATTGTATACTTGTGTACAAACACATTGTGTTTGCTATTCAATATTATATATATTATATAATATAATTAATAGGCTACAATATCTAGATTTTTCTGACCCAAATGTGGCTTTGTTTGTTGAAAACTGCTGAAAAAAAACTGCTGAAAACTGCCAGACAAAAAAGGATAAAAAACGCAGCAGATCTTCAATTCAGGAAAGCAACGCTTGCAAACATCCCATATATATGTTTGCAATATGCTTTTGGGGCCGTTTTTTTCTGCGTGTAATTCTTTGTTGTTACATCCCAGTGTGCCAAACGGATCCGTTATGAGTCCGTAACGGATTCGTCTTTGCGGACATTTTATCCGTTGCGAAATCCGTTACGGATCCGTTGAGAATTCATTTTCGTTTGAAATTCACCACAAAAAAACAAATGTCCGTTTTTGCGTCCAAAAACGAGTCCGTAACGGATCCGATTTGCCGGACATTTTATCCGCTTTTTGTCCGTTTTTGCGCCCGTAGCGGATTCGAAACGGACTTGAAAAACGAGTCCGTTACGGGTTCGCTTTAATCAATGAAAGAGAATTTAGTTAAAATGTTTCCAATGTAATTTTATTATTTCATTCATATATCTATGTATATATATATCATAAACTCAGTTCAGTTTCAGTTCAGTTCAGTTTTTTTTTCAGTTCAGTTTTTTTCTAAAAATACTAAAAATAATGCAATATATATGTCACTTTAGTTTTACTTGCAACACAATACATTATTTTAAATGCAGGTCACTTTCTTTTACTTTATGTTTAAAGACTTAATTATAGTTGAAAAAAAATAAAGCTTTTTAATTCTAAAAAACAAAAATTTGTTTTGCTGCTCATTCACTATGTTTCCTCCTCTTCAGCCTCCTTGCTGAATTCCTTTTTTTACTAAAAAACGAGTCCGTAACGCATTCGTAACGGATCCGTAAATTCATAAATTGCGGAATTCGTTTTTTTACTAAAAAACGAGTCCGTAACGGATTCATAACGGATCCGTAAATTCATAAATTGCTGAATTCCTTTTTTTTACTAAAAAACGAGTCCGTAACGCATTCGTAACGGATCCGTAAATTCATAAATTGCGGAATTCGTTTTTTTACTATAAAACGAGTCCGTAACGAATTCGTAACGGATCCGCGTCCGTTCTTGTGCACATTGGGTTAGTGCATGTAAATTTTTTCATTAATGCAATGGTAATGCAATGGAAAAATGACAAAAGGTTTATAATATTACTAGCTGACCCGGCAAACGTTGTTTTGCCTTCAAATTTTATTTCCATTGAAAGTGTGGTCGTTGTGGATCGATATTTCGAAGAAGAATGATAGTTGTGTTGCACCGACAAACCAAATTTTGTTGAAATACCTGCAAAAGGAGCAGATTAATTTGTGATAGCTGGACCCGTTGCACTTCGTTGCAACCAACCAAAAAAAGAAATGAAATATTATAGACTTTTTTTATTAAATGAATGCATTGTATTTCAAAATTATTAATGGCAATCCAAAACATTTTGATAGACAATATTTTTCGTTTGCCCATTTGAAGCGAGCACAAACAAACAATTTGGAGTTCCAACTCTTGAGCAGGCCACGTATAGCTGGCCATGTGAAAAGCACGGCTCCTCCAAATTTAATCCGCATATTTGATGCGTTTGCCCTTGCGCCTTGCGGACATGGCAAATGATAGACGCACTGGGAATTTAAATCTATATATATAGTAAGAAGTGTAGGTTTTGACTGTTGTTTGCACTGAACACGTTTAAAAACACTTTGTAAATAATGATAAAGAATACTTTTCAATATTTATGAAGCAAAAAAAAAAACTCTTGCAATAAAATGCCAATTGGAAAGCAGTGAACATGTGTGTTTTGACAGGTGCATCTGACAGGTGCTGTCAGCATGGTTGCCAGGTAGTTCAAGTATAAAAACGCCAAATCATGGTGTACAAAATCGTCAAAATTAAAAATCGCCAAAAAAATCGTCAAAATGAAAAACAATAATTTTTATGTATTTAAATATTTTTATTTAACTAAAAAAAATAATAGTAAAATTCAAACGCTTGCCACTGAGGGGCTTAATGGACATTTTAATGTTTGTCAGATTACAGAAAAAATTTTTTTTTAAAAGTTTCAATAACAAACTGAGACCAATGCTTCCATATTACTTCGAAGTAAAGAATTAAGAAGAAATTGTAAGTGCAATTTTAAGAATATATGTTTAAAGTGAGCATTTGTTACATATCAGATGCAATAGTAATAACGAAAAAATTGGATTTACTTAAATTGAAGTAATCTTTCGTGTAGAGAATACCTTAAAAGTGCTATGTAATAGAATAGACTTGTAATAGAAGTTAAATGTTACCAGATTGAAATATGGCATAAATGTTGTTGATTTGATTTGTGGAAAAATCGTAATTTCTTAAGACAAAAGCGGTACAACGCGATTAGCATTTTTTGGCAACTAAAAGTGTAAGAATAAGTATAAAAACGTCAAAGCATGTTGTATAAAATCGTCAAAATTTACAAAATTAAAAAACGTCAAAAAATCGCCAAAATTCAATTCTGCCGAATCACGTTTTTCAGGAATTTCCGAGTTTTCCACTAAGAGTTTTCTATTTTGGAATTTGAAAAGCTACACCGGAACAATTGCACACAAAATTCCATACTAAAAATTAATTTTCGATTTTTCCAATTTCCCGGCTTTTCCGTACGGTTCTCCCAGGCGTTCTCGAGTTATGGAGTGACAATAAAATGTACACTTCTTTTTATATATATAGATTAGTTTCGTTCAATAGTCATTCACTTGGGAGCCAGAAATGATTCCTTCATTGGACAATCCAAGCAGCTCACTACTTCCACGCAGTATGTCCTGGGCAATGGCTTATCGGAAACCTCCGTTAGCTAGCTAAACTGAGAAGGCGGAACGAATGAGCAACCTGAGTGGTAATGCGATCACTGATACGTCTCAGGATTATTAGGTGACCCTGTCACTGACGCTCTTCGAAGTAGTGGACATATTCTTCTGTCCTTTGAAGGCGGAGGAGCCAACACCCCTGGCCAAAGGCGGATCAAAATTGAAGAAACCAAAATCCAGTTTCGACACACTACATTCTGGTCAGCGTCTGATTCATAATGGGCGGCTGAAACATAATCATCCTGGCAGTAGGTAAAATGCTAACCACGTTGGGCTGGGTTTGCCTCCCGCCACCGTTATATTGGCAATGAAAATACTCTAATGAACAAAGACACCCCGAACTGTTGACGACCATCGCAAACGTTATAAGGACAATGATTTAGGGATATGTACCTGGAATGTGCGAACGTTATACAGGACTGGTGCCACTTTCCAACTGGCGGAAAATATAAAGCTGACATCACAGCGATCCAGGAAATGCGATGGACAGTATATGGTTGCACCAGAAAGAAAAACTTCGATATTTACTACAGCTGCCAACAGCGTAAGCACGAACTTGGGTGTGGAGTTATAGTAGACAAGAGACTGCGACACCTAGTTTCAAGGTTCAACACAGTGAGTGACCGCATAGACACAATCGCCTCAAAGCTAAATATTTCAACAACTCGTTAATTTTTGTGCACTCACCGACAGGGGATAAAGATGATGAGGTCAAAGAAACATTTTATGAGCGTCTGGAGGAAGTATATGAACGCTGCCCTGACCACGACATTAAGATTATTCTAGACGATTTTAATACCGAATTAGGAAAGGAAAGTGTCTTTCGACCAACCATCTGTAATCACAGTCTACATGATACCACCTCCGATAATGGAACAAGACTGATAGACTTCGCCGCTGCAAAGAACATGGTAGTTAGTAACACACGATTCTAGCATAAGGACATTCATAAGGCGACCTGGATATCTGCTGATCAACGGACGAAAGACCAGATTGATCACAAGGTAATAGATAGCAGGCACTCTTCTAGTGTAATGGATTCGAGGTGCCAATATCGACTCGGATCATTACCTGGTGGCTCCGAAAGTTCGCACGAAATGTGCAGGATGAATGTAGAATCCCGAAAGTTTTTCTAGAGGGTAAGAAGATCGAATAACCGGTGTAATAATGGGCTGCCCTCCTGCAAGGACGAGAATGGTAATCTGGTGACTGAGAAGCAGTGTGTGCTCAAAATGTTGAGAGACCAGGAGAGTTCAGGAGGTAATGATAGTGGAAGATAGTGTAGATTGTACACCCCCACCTAAGACGAGATTAGAACGGCGATCTCCCGCCTGAAGAATAATAAATCCGCTGGTGCAAATGGCCTACCCGCTGAACTTTTTAAGGCAGGTGGCGAAGGACTGATAGCCCACATGCATCAACTGATATGCGGTATATGGCTGGGGGAATCTATGCCCGACGATTGGAGTCTCAGTGTATTATGTCCTGTATTCAAAAAGGGTGATCCGTGTGTCTGTTCCAACTATCGCGGTTTTAGTCTTTTATCCATCACGTATAAGGTCTTGTCGAGCGTATTGTGTGAAAGACTAAAGCCAATTATTGAAAACCTGATTGGACCTTATCAGTGTGGTTTTAGACCAGGCAAGTCCACAACTGACCAAATATTCACGCTACGCCAAACCCTGGAAAAGACCCACGAAAAGCAAATCGATACGTACCACCTTTTTGTCGATTACAAAACCTGCTTTCGATAGCCCCATACGGGGAAAACTGTACTAATCTATGTCTGAACTTGGTATTCCGGCAAAACTGATTCGCCTCTGTAGAATAACGCTGACCAACATCAAATCAGCAGTGAAAGTGGGGAAAGACCTTATTGAACCATTCTGTACCAAGCGAGGACTTAGACAAGGCGACACACTTTCGTGCAATCTCTTCGACATCTTAATGGAGATAATAATGAGAAAGGCTGCAGTAACTACGAACAAGACCATTAACACGGAAAGCCATATGTTGCTGGCGTATGCTGGCGACATAGACATCATTGGGCGAAATTTGAAGAGGTTACTGCAGTATTTTCAAGAATCGAAAAGGAATCAGCGAAGGTGGGGCTTGCTGTTAATGAGGGCAAGACAAAATTGATGGTGTCAACGACTAGAGAACCCTCTCGACTTGGTCCGCACATGACAGTTGACAACCGATTTAATTTTGAAGTGGTAGATGAATTTGTCTACCTTGGATCCGCCGTGAACCAGGACAACAACGTCAGCCTGGAGATAGATAGGAGAATTGTGCTTGCAAATAGATGCTATTTTGGGCTCAGTAAGCAGTTTAGAAACAAAGCCCTCTCTCGACGGACAAAACTCCAGCTAAATCAGACTCTCATTTTACCTGTCTTGACATATGGCTGCGAAACTTGGGTCATATCGCAAGCGGATGAAAAACACCTGGGAGTATGTTAGGGAAAACGGCGAGTACCGACGACGCTGGAACGCAGAACTATATAATTTATATTCTGACGTGGACATAGCTAGACGAATCAAAGCGTGCCAATTGCGTTGGCTAGGCCATGTTATCAGAATGGATGAAGATGAGCCAGCGCGAAAGGTTTTCGATAACGTACCCGATGGAAGCAGGAAAAGAGGACGACTAAGACTCCGCTGGAAGAAGAATCCCTCCGCATCCTTGGTGTTACCAACTGGCGAGAAAAGGCGAAGGATAGAGGCAGTTAGTAGAATATGTTGAAATTTGTTTAATTTGTTTGTCTAATTAATTTGTGTAAGACGTCTGACCTCATGAGGTTGTAAAATAGGCAATAAAAGTAATTTTCATTCAACGTGTTAAAAGCTTTAAAATGTCATAACTCTGGAACAGTAACAACTGTAAATTAAAAATTTTATTTTTTGTACAAAAGTGATTGGAATTTATCCGTCTTTTGAAGTGCATCATTGGTTTTTTAAATTTTCATAGAAATTTTAAAAGTTAAAAAGCGTTATTTACAGAGTGGTGTATCCAAAAATTTACGAAAAAATAAAATACATGGTACTAATTGAGCAAAATCATTGCCAAAACTAGAGGTTTATGCATATACAATAAAAACTTGGACGTTTTGCTTTAAAAGTGTTGACTTACAAATTAAGAAACTCGTGGTTATTGATCGAGTTTTAAGTAAAATTCAAAAAACGTCCGGAATACCCGATATTTGAGGGAAATTCGAATTGCGCGAGTTATATAGCTTTTGCTATATTTCCCAAAAAAATAAAACGAAATTTATCTTTCTGGATTGAAGTTGAGTTTATTACTGATTTTCTTTTTGTTATTTACAATACTTTATAATATAAAATTGCACATTAAACATTTTACTTTATTTATGTCCAAAATACAAGAATTGCTTTTATTTGTTTTATATGGAAATTGAGCAAGTTAATATAATTACAAGATTGCATTTTATTTGTTCTTTACGGAAATTGGGTAAGTTAATTCTTTGTATTATTTAAGTTTATGCTAACGTAGTGTCTAGACAGAATACAACATAAATATATATACATACATTGGTAATGGTGTTATTGATATTAATACGTACATACATTTGTAAATGTGTCAACGACACGTTTATATATTATCACTCATAACTCCTCCCTCCCTAAAATGAAGTGACGGCCAAAGGGGCTTAGGACAATTTGTTGCCGGAACTTCATTAATTTTTTGATCAAGTGAATATGTTATTGTCATTGGTTTCCTTTTTATCATTGCAATTACCAGTATTATGACAAGTATCGTTACCGACCCGAAGGCTGAGTATGTAACTTTTTCATGAACTTCTGTATTTGTCTGTAGATTTTCAATTATTCTTTTATCTTGAAATCTGTATTCATTCAATTTTGGGAGTGTTATTTCATCTTTATTAGAAAGAGTTGTAATATTATTGTCGATGCTGGGTGGCATTTCGATAAAATTGCCATTATCCCAATAGATATTGTTTTCGCTGTTGTACCATATGTTATTGATTTCGACTTTACAGTTGATGAATTGAATTAGAGTTGTGCTGTTAATTATATGTTGTTTGGTCACATTGTTGCATATGGTAGTTATCTGTTGCATTAGAGGGTTAATGAGGATAAGATAGTTAGGTTCTGGATGTATGATATCAATTTTCTGTCCTATATCTCGTAAATGGCAGGAGGCAGTTTCGTTTTTATTTACTATGTTTCTAATACAATTTGTGTTCATATTATATTCTGTTGCATGGATATTCTTACAATAAAATTGATTCTCTATAGTTTTACATTTTTCTTTATAAAATATCAAATTATCTTCATTTATTAATGCGTATTCTTCGCTTATAATTTCCAAAGTTTTATTTATTGGTGTTGGAACAATATGATATAATGTAAATACATTGTCTGATATTATTGGAATTTGTATGTTAAATATAATATTAGTATTGTTGTAGTAGGCGTTTAATTCTAAAAGTTCAAATATGTGTTCAGAGGAGAGTATATTTATCGTGTTATTTAATGTGTTATGGATTTGCATTAGTTCTGTATGATCTAATATTAATTTAGGAATAATGTTTAATTTAGATAGTACTATTGCTTCGGCAATATTGTTAAGGTGTTGTGTAAGTATATCTATGTTGTAGTTTATCTGATTTAGTTGTTGAATTTGTGTTATTGTGTTAATTGTAGGGTTTAGTGAATTACGGGTTTGATCTTGAATGTTTTTTATGGACTCTGTAATGATATTTTGTTCTTTGTTTATGTGATTTGTTATGTTTTCAAATCTCTTGATCATATTGGTATTGAGGATTAGTTGCTGGTTTAGTGTTGTATTAATTTGTCCATTTTTCGTTAATAAATATTCAATTTCCCTATTTAGTTTCTCTGCATCGTCGTAATCCATATTTCCAGTTATAAATTTTATCGTTGAACCCAGTGCATTTATCAGTCCTCTTTTCCGTCTATTTCCTGGGGTTAATAGGTTAAGTTTCGTATTGAGTTCTTTTAATTTTAATTTAGTCGTTCCCAAGGCGATTTTAGCGAATTGTGTGGTTTCAAAATGCGTTATAGTTTTCTCTATTTCTCTTATATTCTCAGTGTAGGACTCGAGGTTAATTATATGTATAAGGTGCTTATAGTCAGTTATTGTTTTACCAGTTCCCAATTTCAATGGTATGATACCCTGTGTTGGGGAAACATCTACAATTTTTACATCGGCCTGTGCCAGCATGAATCTAAAAGAAAAGTGAGTTTAAGTTTTATGTTTCTTTTTTATTTTAGATTTATGAAGTTTTTGGTTATCTAGTGTTAAAAGTGTCACTCTATTATTTCGTTTAACTACTCTTTTTGAAAATCTGGGGGTCAATTTGTTTCTCTTACATTCTTTTCTATAAATGTTATCATTTTCCATAAGGATTTCGGGATCTTCCCTATTTTGGTTTAACCGTTCGATGCGTTTGTCTGTGTCATGTGTCAGTTTTTCTTTAATCAGTTCATGTAATTTGTTTTGGAAATCTTTTAGTTGTTGTAAGTACTCGTGTTGTGTATTATATTTTAAATCTTTTTCAAATGCGGGTGTTCTCCCATAGAACAATTCAAATGGTGTTAACTTTGTCGCTGTGTGTATTGAGTTATTATATGTCATAATTACTTCGAAAAGTATTTCATCATGATCTAATGGTATTTCCGAATCTTTATATTTCTCCACAATTATTCTATAAGTTTCCGTTATCGTTGAGTGGAGTCTTTCTACTGGAGAGTTACCAGTACTTTGTTGAAATGATGTGTAGTGTATATTAATTTTGTTAATCTTGCAAAAGTCTTTTATGATACTCGCATTGAACTCTGAGCCTTGATCACAAATAATTTTTTTAGGAATGCCGTGTAGGCTTATGTAATGCTTAATGCTTTTTAAAATTGAAATGCTATTTCTAGATTCTAACGGGTATGCCGATCCGAATTTGGAGAATTTGTCGATAAGTGTGAGAATATTTCGCTTATTAATACAATATATGTCAATGTGAACAATATCTAATGGTTTTGTCGGTATTTCCGGGGTTTCAAATTTGGGTTTTGGAGGTCTTCTGTCATATTTTAGAGTTTGGCATATATTACAATGATTAATACATTTTGTTATCTTTTCTTTCATATAAGGGAAAAAATATTCTCGTTTCAAATGTTCGAATGTTTCCTGTATACCTCTATGATTGTGGTCGGTGTGGTAATCGTTTACAAGTTTATCCTGATCATCGATATTTCGGATATCTTGTAATAAGATTTTACAACGTATAAGTTTAAAAAGTTTACTATTTGCAAAAAATTTAGAATATGTGCTTTGAACAATTTTGAAAGTGTAGTCGTCTGTCATTATCGCAGAAAGTTTATTGGGGGCAAGGTAACGTTTAAAGATATCAGTCATTATAGTTTCATTATATTCCGGTCTACGTATTATCTTTCTTAATTTGTTCTTAAACACGGTCTCAAGTGTTAGAGGAGAACCTTCGTTTTTCACCTGTAAGATAATCTGGATGTTAAATCCGTTTATTGCCTTTTCCGAAATTGGGATACCATCGTCGTTATTTTCCTCTGCAGAGTGAATTGTCGTTCCCGCTGTACCTTGAATTGAGTCATTGTCAACTGTATTAATGTTAACTTCTTCGATATTTGGAATTTTGCCATCGTCGATTCTAATGCGGCTTAAAGCGTCTGCATTTGTATTAAGTGTGCCTTTTTTGTAAAGAATTTCATAATCAAATTCCTCTAACTTTAACCTCCAGCGTACTAATTTTGAATTCGGCTCTTTAAGACTCATAATCCAAGTGAGCGGCCTGTGATCGGTTACTATTTTAAATTTATGTCCGAATAAGTAGGGCCTGAAATATTTTGTTGCCCAAACAATGGCTAACAATTCTTTCTCTATTGTCGAGTAGTTTATTTCACTGCTCGTCAGTGTCCTACTGGCATAACATATAGGCTTATCACTTCCGATTGGACCTTGTGAAAGAATTGCTCCTAAAGCAAAGTCGCTCGCATCAGTAGTTAAGATAAAAGGTTTTGAGAAGTCTGGGTACTGAAGTAAAGGGTCATTGATCAATAGATTCTTGCATATTTCGAATGTTTTCCGATATCTGTCATTTAAAATAATTTTCCTTCCTTTTTTTAAACATTCGGTTAAGGGTTTTGTTAACTTCGAAAAGTCTTGTATAAATTTTCGATAATAGCCTAATAGTCCCAAAAATGATTTGATCTCTTTTTGTGTTTCTGGAATAGGAAATTTCTTTATTGCGTGAATCTTTTCAGGATTTGGCTTTATTCCCTCGGTGGAAACAATGTGTCCTAAAAACGCACATTCCTTATGTAAAAACTCTGATTTATCCAACTGGATTTTTAAATTTGATTCTCTTAGCCTTTCGAAAACTTTCTTTAAATTTAACATATGTTCTTGTAACGAGGTGGAGTAGACAATTATGTCGTCTAAATATACAAGACAAACCGTACCTATTAAGTCTTTCAACACATTATCCATTATTCTCTGGAATGTGGACGGGGCGTTTTTAAGGCCGAATGGCATTCTAACAAATTCAAAGTGACCGCCATCTACAGAAAATGCAGTTTTTCCCACATGCTCGGGGTGCATTTCTATTTGGTGAAAACCACTGGCAAGATCTAATGTTGTGAAGTACATACTCCTGCCTAATTTGTCTAATATATCTGTGATATTGGGTATAGGATATTTGTCGCAAATTGTTTTCTCATTCAACTTACGATAATCTATAACTAGTCTCCATTTTTGTACATTACTAGCATCCTTTTTTTTCGGTACTATCCATACAGGAGCACTCCAAGGTGAAAAACTTGGTTTTATAATGCCCTGTTGTAGCATTTTGTCTATTTGTTTCCGTACCTCCTCTTTGTGGACGTAGGGATACCTATAGGACTTTGTGAAGATAGGGATATCATCGGTAGTTTTAATCCGATGTTTAATTTGGTTAGAAAAACTAAGAGGATTTCCCTCTTTGAAAAATATGTCATCAAAGTCCTTACAAATTTTAGTTAAAGCTTTTTTCTCTTCGCTATTTAAATGATCCGTTCTCAAAAATTTTGTTATATTATCCTCATGATAGGATGTGTCTGAATCTATTGTGAAGTTATTAACTTCAATAAAATTTTGGTTTTCATATGGAGTAGTTTTCATAGGCTGTTCGATACAAATTACTTTCTCTTGGTCTGATGTGTTGACTATCTCAACAAAACTGTACCATTCTCTTGAGGTATAGATACCCTCCGAGATAAATAAGTCCGGTTCAAAAAATGTTCTTTGCATGAAAAAATCACCGTTTCGGCAATCGACAGGAACTTTAATAATAAATTTTGAACAAGGTGGAATTAGAATTTTTCCAGAAGTTAGATTGGGTTTAAATTGCAACGGTATTACAGAATTGTTTGTGATTAGTGTTTTATTGCCTAAATCTACTTTAGCCTTTAATGCATTTAAAACATCTAGTCCTATTAATCCATCGAAATAATTATGGAATCTAAAGACAAATAGTTCCATTTCACCTTTCTCTTTGAACTCCACAAAGTAGGGTAGTTGGATTTTCTTATCTAAAGAATGTTTATTTAAAATCGTGGTGATAGTAATTGGTTCACAATTTTGACAATCGTCCTGGTCAACAAATTCTGGATTTATAAACGAAGATGAGGCTCCAGTGTCGATCAAAAATTTTAATGGTCTATTAAAAGGGGAAGATATATTTATATAAGGTAATGTATGTCCATGTTTATTTATATCTAAATATCCGGTTGATCCGGGGAGGCATTCACTTGAAAATTTTCGTTATCATCAATTTCATTCTTATTGTTATGTTCGTACTGGTTATTTTGTCCGAAAATAAAGTTATGATCAAAATTGTTCTGAGTATTCATATCATCCTGTGGAACATAATCGTTCTGGTGATAATAGTAGTATTCGTCTAAATTTGTGTACGGGTAAGGAGTGTCTTCAGTGTCAATGTTATGAATCTCTTGAGGTTTAAAAGTATTCACTGTTCTTTGTGTCTGCATACTTGGCGGTTTCCTCAAATGAGTAAAGCCTGAGCTGACATCCATTGGTTCAGGGGGTGGAAGATTTTGTGGACGATATTGTCTTTGTCCGAAATTAGGATTAAAAGGATTATTATTATTATTCAAATTTGGTGTATACTTCTGAGGTATGTTAAATTGTCTATTCTGTCCAAAATTATTATTAGGTACACTAAAGTGGGGATTCTGACCGTTACCGACTGGATTTTGATATCTAGTAGTATTATTTTGATATGGAGTTACAGGCTGTCTAGGAAACTGTTGTGAAAGTCTGTTCGGATTGTTCACTATTGGTTGGTATGATTGAGTAGGTGTATAATTTTGGTAGTTTGGTGGAAAATATCTAACATTCTGTTGGGGAGTAGAATATATGTTAGCAAATGGCTTTTTAGTATAATAAATATTTTGTTCTTGTACGCAAAAGGAAAGAGCTTCAGCCATTGACCCAGGTCTCATTGATCTAATGTTTGAGCCTAAAGGTTCTTTAAGGCCAGATAAAAATGTATTTAAACACATGTCGGCAAAGAGTTTCCGTTTCGCTTCTATGACACTTGGATTTGATTCATGAATTAAAATATTGTTATTAATTGACGACTGTATTTCTACTATTGAACTGTAGAAATGTTGGACTGACTGAGTCGTTTGTCTCAAATTATGTAGGTCCTTTATAAGGGATGTTTCGTTCCGTTTATCCGAATAGTGTAGAATAAGATTACCCTTTATATTCTCCCAAACTAGAGGAGTACCATAAACATTAAGAACTTCGTTGGCTGGACCAACTATTTTATTTCGTATTGCCCTTAAGATAATTCTCGCATAACTTGTCCCATCTACGTTATTTAAGTATCCTAAAATTTCCTCAACATTTGCTAAAAATTCGTATAACAATCTCGGATTTCCGTCGAACTTCGGAAGATCTTTTACCGCATCCGGGATTCTCAATGACTCAAATATTTGATTCATAGGTGGATGTTGGGCTTGCACTTGTGTATTAGAAGGTGATGGATTATCGTTAGTTACTGACATTTCCCTGTTTTCTGGAATAGGTGTTAGTTGTCTAAAAATGCGTGTGTAAGGTTTGGTTCTATGTATTTTTCGCATGGATGGACCAACTTTATTTTAAATATATGTTTATATGTTACTTAATAATTAAAGTGTTACTTATTTACCCTAATGTTATTATAAATATCTCCATATCCAATTGTAGTAGTTCTTTGTTGGTTGATGTTGCTGCTATTGTTGGTGTTTTCTGCTCTTGCTGTTGTTGTTGATGTTTTTGTTTTCTGCTTTTGCTGCTGGTGGTTTGATGTTGTTTCTTGCTGTTGATGGTTTGATGTTGGTTTCTGGTGGTAGGTTGATATTGTTGTGTATATTTTTTGTATATTTGCCGTATTTACAGCGGACAATATTGAAACTATTGAAACTTTTAGCTTTATGGTTTCTACAAGTGAGTTTATGGTGTGATTTTCTAGATATGTTATAGTTTCTTCTTATTATTTTTTTTTTATTTATTTGTTAAAAATTTTCTTACTTTTAGTTCAAAGTCTTATTTTCACTAAACTATATTTAATTGTTCACTATTATATTCACTAATAGTATTTTAGTCACTATTATTTGCACTAATAGTTTTATTCACTTATAATTATCTTCATTAACTGTATATTCACTAACAATTATATGCACTAATTGTTCGCGGATTTTTATACTATTATGTACTTTAATAGTTTTAATCGAGAGCGAAAGTTGATATTCCGTCAACTTTTTTTTCGACTGCGCCAGTTATATAGCTTTTGCTATATTTCCCAAAAAAATAAAACGAAATTTATCTTTCTGGATTGAAGTTGAGTTTATTACTGATTTTCTTTTTGTTATTTACAATACTTTATAATATAAAATTGCACATTAAACATTTTACTTTATTTATGTCCAAAATACAAGAATTGCTTTTATTTGTTTTATACGGAAATTGAGCAAGTTAATATAATTACAAGATTGCATTTTATTTGTTCTTTACGGAAATTGGGTAAGTTAATTCTTTGTATTATTTAAGTTTATGCTAACGTAGTGTCTAGACAGAATACAACATAAATATATATACATACATTGGTAATGGTGTTATTGATATTAATACGTACATACATTTGTAAATGTGTCAACGACACGTTTATATATTATCACTCATAACTCGCGTCCTCTAAACCTCTTCCGAAAAATCTAGAAAAAATCTCAAAAATACTTTACCCTATAAGCTTTCCAAGTAACCTTGAGCAATCATTAGAATCGAAAAAGAAATTTTTTTGGGACATTACGACCCACATATTATGGGAGACTCTTGTATGCCTAGTTGGAGAATTTAATGTCAATTATATTGGAGGAATTGTCATGTTTATGTTGTTGTTGCCTTTGCATGGACTAGTTAGTATAGCACCTTTCGAAAATGTGCTGTTAGTGCTTTGATAAAATTATCTACCAGATAAACGTGTCAGTCCAGCGGATTTGTGGGCGTTTTACCTTGTGTGTGTATGTGTTTGTTTCACTTTGTTTGTTCATAAAATTCAAAGAAATTCAATCAAGATGCAATTAAAGCATAAACAAGTAAGATAAGCATATTACATTTTTCATTTCTGTATATATGTAGTATTTTTCGTTAATCACCGAATTTTAACAATATAACCTCTGAATTTTTAATCCCCCTACTTGGTGGATAATTCTACCTTGGTTAGTGTCGTCATTCTACCGATAAATTCATATGTTGTTATTTGAAAAATATATGTGTTGTACATTTAAAAAAAAGCTGTACAAAATTATTATTACAATTATTTATACAATTTATTCTTCTCCACAAGAAAACAGAAATTATTTATTTATTCAACACTGTCGACTACAATTGTCAGTGTTATGAATTGCAATTACAACATTGACAATTAGTTCGCGTTATAAAATGACCCAATAATAAACACAGTCAATAACATAAACTTGAAATCGTTTTTCTGCTGGAATTTAATCGCTTTTTGACGTAGTTTTTATTTTGAGGAGTTTTTTTTTTAAGTGAGAGAGAGATGCTGGACTACTTACTACCCAAGGAGGTTAGCAAATTTTTCGAAATTTTTATTTGGGATGTTCATTTATATTATGCTTAACACACCATAACCTGGGCCAATAACGAGGTAAATAATTTAAATTTGGTGTTATTAATACTTGATACTTGTATCAACGGTGTTTATATTAACATATTAACGATTATAATTTGCAGTTAGTTACACTTCTTAACATATTTTGTTTCTAAATAGGCGTATACAAATCTCAACTTCTATCGTCCATTTATTTTCAAATGTTGCCTGGCTTTGCACTACAGCTTTTGTGTCTCTGATTTAGTGCTAATGGATGAATTGATTCCACTGTATATCCTTGTTGATTATGGCATAGCAAAGAACGATGTTGTATCTGTTTGGATGTGCAAACAGACAAGTACAATCAGAGATACACATATACGACATATGTTTCTGACAGGGACGAAGTGTGCATTATTCGTAGATGGTGGAATTAAAGTGCTTTTAACCGCTTTTGTTGGTATAAGTGTTAGGATTCGAAAAGGAACACAAAACACAAAAAATCCTTTTCGCCTTAGTAAGCAAGCGCGTGTGAGACTTACAGCCATTATGTGGTATGAATGTTTTGTGGAGATTAAGCAAGGATTTTGTCCATGGCTTTATCAGACTTATTTGGTTTTTACGATTTGTTAAATGCCACTGGCACTTTTGCGGATTATGTTGGATCCAAAGAAGCTTTCCGTGTTGGATTCGAGTGTAATATGTACATGCAAATATGCCTGATGGGACAGTTTAAATCATATTTCCTTGTTGACTCACATATTCATCTTTAGTCCACACCTGTTGCTGTTGATTGCGAATTTGTCATGGGGTGAAGTGAATATGTTGTTTTTAGTGTCTACCGACCGAACCAACATTTAAGAATTCAAATATAGTAACATCGTGTGATTAGCAGCACTATTTTGTTAAATGTGTCTCGATGTTATACCCATCTCGAGCTAAGCGCCTATGAGGATTGTGAGGTTATTCTTGTTTTGCAGGAAAAAAAACTGCAATTTACTAACAAAAATAAATTTTTGAATGAACTTAAACATGGTAGAATAAGTAAGGTAGAATCAGCAGGTGTTGTTGTAATTATAGGTAACAAGAACAGACATTTTGTTTTGGTTTGGTATTTATTTTCTGTCAAAGTGGTTGGCGGTTGTTCTTTCTTACAATTACAACATCAATCACCTGGTTTAAAGTCATCTTGCCTCACACGTACAATATTCGTGATCCAAATTTGATTTTCCATATATTTAAATGTTCAGGGTTCTACGTAAATAAGGACGAAAGTGTAATTCGAAATATCATCCTTGTATTATGTTCTAATGTCAAATTTTCAATGTTTGCGTTAGCGCTATTTCGGGAGCACTCAGAGAATATACGCAATCATAACCTATTCTGAATGTTTTCAGCCATTTTCAATAACAAATACAATTTTTGTAAGACGACTATGCGTTACAAACTACAACAATAGTTCCGCGGGAATATGATTCGAACCCTGGTATTCACAAACATGTTCTGCCACACAAAACTCAGCTCAAAATCGCCCAGTTCTCAAGCATAGCTTTAGATTACCGTAATTTGTATTGCATTTTGATGTGTAATATACTTTATACTTTATAGTGTGCGCGGTTCGTGTGCATGAGAACGTGGGTTCGATCCCTGCTCTGACCACCGGAAATTTTGTTCGACGGCGGTCACCTCGCATAGTTACGGCGACACTATAGAGTATTTAGCCATGAAAATGCTTAAAACTGTAGGTCCCAATCAGTGAGTATAAAACTAGGAAGCGCACAGCTCACTGGTTGTGAGAAGCTCTCCCCTATTCTTTCAAGGGATGTAATGGGAACCCATTTATTTTTTTTAGAGGCCAAAAACGCCGTATTAAATACCTTATAAATAATTTTAGAATACTTCATTTGGAGTTACCTTGTTGTGAAGCAGAATGTGCTACAGGGTGTCAAAGTCGACCCCTATAATGCTATTCCTGATACGGGTACCTGTAACTTCTACAATTTTTAAGCGATTTTAAAAGTTATTTTCTTGGAGGTATCTGTGAAGAAAGGGAAACCAACATTTGTTTGCGCGATGTTCTCCCAGTTGGAAATTTCCGAAAGACATCAGTGACTAAGATGTGGCATGTCAGAGTCCCTGCTGACTTGCCGATCCGCTCTCATATAAAAACTTCATGACACCCATTGACATTTTCATAAAAATCACTCAGAAACACTGACCTGTGCGCTTTCCAGTTTTCACTCACTGATTGGGACCTACAGTTTTACACCGATTCTGCACGGTAATTTGAGAAGCTTTTTCATGGCTAGATACTCGACAGTGTCGCCGTCACTATGCGAGGTGGCCGCCGCCGAAAGAAAATTTGAAGGTGGTCAGAACCGGGTTCGAACCCAGGATCTCATGTACAAGAGCCGCGCACACTAACCATTGTACCACCGGCGGCCATTTTCATATATTTGTTAAAATGTCAGCAGTAATTTTCCGCAGTTTGTCAGTAGTGGCGATTATCTTCTGACATGTATACTAGTTTTCAGTGTGAAGAGTGGTGTTTGCGTATTGTGTGCTAAATATTAAAAACGAAAAGAAAGTAAAATTAATTGTTATCGGTGCCAAATATTACTACCGAATGAAATTTTTTTCAGAAAGGTTGTAAAGGTTGTAAAGCTTTACTTGCGCAGACAACAATTGCGGTGAAAGAGTTGCAACTATAAGTGCTTTAACCCTAAAAAGGACAACTATTTTCCAAGCGTTAGCGAACAACAGTGCCTCTGAATCTCTATGAAATATTGCTATGTAAAAAAAAACACATTTTGATAATAATTAGACTCAAATAATTTTTTATAAAAACAAAAATAAATTCATTTACATAAAAGAAAATAAAAACATAATGAACAATTTATTGACGAACAATTTAGTGTTGTTGTTGAGTGTTCATTACACTCATTTTTCCGGCAATTATTGCAGCATTGCTTTTGCATTTTGAATTTTGCGTATGGGCACAAGTGACACCGTTTCCTTTTTCGTTTAAAGTGGAAGCTGAAGGTCGTGTAGAAGAACTTTCAGTGGCCAAAGCTCCAAGATAGCCTTTTTGCAGTTTGGGACGATTGGTGTAAGTTTTTGTTGTGTTGCCTCTTTTTTATGTAAGGTTCAACTAGAGATTCGCCCAACTTTCGTAGGACTAAATTTCGTCTGTTGGGTTTCCGTTAGTTCCAAGACGGAAATTTATTATTTCATAGCACATATGCAGCTATTCCAGCGGCATCTAGCAAATTCATAAAAAAGGCGAATGGCCAACGATTAGTTTTTCTCTTTATCATGTACTCGTGAATAAGTTGATCAACTGTATCAACACCTCCTTTGGTTAAGTCATAATATTTATTTATATCCGACATAACTTTACCATTTTTCCGGTTATCTTGTCGTCGTGGTGCATTGTTGACAAAAAAAAATTACGGCTATACCTGGTTTGAGTACATGTGACGCAATAGTAATATTTTTTTTTTGAAAGTCAAATAAAGTTGTACATGTTTCCCGGTTTATGTTTGGCTGAAATTCGGGTGGAATACAGGCCTTATTTTTACGCAGAGTACCTACTAACGTTAGACCATTAGTCAAAAGACTTTCGGCTAATTCTTTACTTGTAAAGTAGCGATTAGTTCCAAAATATGGTGCACACAGATTTTCAACGATGTAGCCTACTTTACCTGTATAAGGAATTCCGTCGAGTGGGTAGGCTGTTTTGGAATCACACAACCACCAAATTTTTATTTCATATTTGTCCGGTTTCGATGTCATGTAGTGAATAAATGAACAGCGACTGCGACAGAGAATAAGCTGCTCATCTACAACAATATTTTTGCCCGGTATATAATATTTTCCAAAATTATGGTTTACCATTTCACAAATACATCTGATTGGCGCCAATTTTTCAGTTTTCCGTCTGTTGCTTCTGGTACATTTATCATCAAAACGAATAAATCTTAGTATTTCCATAAATCTTCCTACACCCATTGTAGCTTTGAAAATTGTAATGCCGTATGATTTATCCAAAAATATTCGATAGTTTTGAGCGTTTGATTTCATATGTCCAACTGTAATAAGTAATCCAAAAAATGCATGTAGCTCATCCATATCTATTGGGTTCCACTTCCTTAATTGACCATATGTAGCTACTGCTTCTTTTTTGATATATTTTAAAATCTCTTCCCATACAGTGTTATCAGTAAACATTTTGAAGCTACTCCAGATTCTATCCAATGACTTTCCTGGCGGAAGTAAAACTGTATCAAGTTTCCCCTTTATGATATTGCATGACTTTGCGCGAAATGTTCCATATGGTTTCGCCATCCACTCAGTTCCATCTTTACCATCATAGTTTTGGTTATTTACTGCGTTTACAAACTATTCGTTTTCGTCTTCTGATATTTCATCTCTTCATCTGACGCCTCCATCACAAACTCAAGTTCAGAGTCTGATGAGTCATAAGCTTCTTTTTCAAGTAAATCAATTCTATCGTCTGTCCACTCCTCTAAAATCTGTTCCAGTTGCACTTTACTCAATGGAACCTTATTTTTTCTCGATGGGTCCATGGATATATTATTGCTTTTCTAAAAGTTTTCTAATTGTATATAAAACTGTAAACTTTCTAAAATAAAATCTAAATTACCAATTTTTTCAATAAACCGTTCTACTAAAATTATAAAATAAATAAATGAATAAATGGTTTCCCATTACATCTCATGAAGAGACAGGGAAGAACTTCTCACAATCACTGAGCTGTGCGCTTTCCAGTTTTCACTCACTGATTGGGACCTACAGTTTGACACCGATTCCGAACGGTATTTTGAGAAGCTTTTTCATGGCTATATACTCGATAGTGTCGAACCCAGCATTTCATGTACAAGAGCCGCGCACACTAACCATTGCACCACCGACCGAAAATTATGCTTAATACGAATTCTTTCAATCTGCTGTCCATACGAAATTATTCAAAACACGTGTTGTACCTAACAAGAACTTATTTTACCAACTGAGAGTTCTGTTACACGATGGTCTTTTTTCGGGGGGGGGGCGGTGTTTTTCAGTTCTTCTTCGTAATTCCTCGCGGAATTACACGTAGAATTTTATGGCTGCAAGATCTTCAAAATGTTGAGCCTCCTAAGCACTGTTGTGCGTTTGTGTGGTGTTTTGTTAAATTTAATAATATTAAAATTACCGCTTTAAATTTTTCAATATTATACTTTAAATTTCGTACCTCTACGAAACTTTTGTGAATAATACAAAAAAAAAATTGACTTATTCGTACGACAGTTTTTCGTACATTGTACGAAATATTAAGTGGGTTCAAAACCACGAATATTTTCGTACAATGTACAACGATTTTCGTGTATTTTACATATGAAAAATTTTGAGTATAGGTGACTGATGTCACTGAAGCCCTTCAAACGTACGGCCCAATGGCGGATAGAAACCAAAAGAAGAAATTCCGGGTTCGACATATTGCATCCTGGTCAGCGTCTGATCCATAATGGGCGGCTGCCATAAAATATCCTGGCACCAGGTTAAATCCAAAACCCGGTGGACTGCGTTGGCCTCCCGCCACCGTTCATAATGGTAGTGAATATATTACATAAACGAAAAAGAAAACATAAACAACCCCTATTTTTTGACGACCCCCGCAAACGTTATAAGGACCACAATTTACGGGTATGCACTTGGAATGTAAGAACTCTACACAGATCCGCTGCAAGTATCCAATTGACAGATATCCTCGAAAGTTATAAGGAATGCGATGGGCAGGACATGACTGCATACGAAAAAGAAACTGCTACATATACTACAGTTGCCCTGAGAAAAAACATGAATTTGGTTGCGGATTTGTAGTTGGCAAAAGACTGCGACATCTAGTATCTAGGTTCAATCTTGTGAGTAAACGTATAGCCACAATCCGCATAAAAGCGAAATATTTTTCTATTTCCCTAATTTGTGTTTGGGTATCCCCTGATCAAAGAACGAAGGACCAATTTATTCACGCGGTAGTTGATGGAAGGCACTCGTCCAATGTAATGGACGTACGAGTGATCAGAGGAGCTAAGATCGATTCCGATCACTACCTGGTTACAGCAAAGGTTCGCACAAGATTAAGTACATAGAGAGAATGGTACGAAACCAGACACAGAGAAAGCTAGTCATCGGAAAGTTGCAATTACCAGAGGTAACCAAAGCGTACTCAAGGAAGCTCTCCCACCTTTTGGCACAGAACCCAGCCTCTCCCGATGACGATCCTAAAGCGCAGCGGTTACCCATTTCCGACTTTATAAAAACTGCCGCAACAGTTATACTGGGATTCCCCGGCTTAAGAACAAAAAAGCTGCAGAAATCGATGGATTACCGGCGTAGCTGTTTAAGGCTGGAGGCGATGAGCTGATAAGGTGCATGCATCATCCCATTAGCAACATTTTGTTAGTTGAATGAATGCCTGGAGATTATTATATATATAAATAACTATATTTCCTAGCTTTTTAATATTTTTTATAAGCTACTGGAAAATAAATCATTAGATTATAGTTAAAAAAATCAAAATTCATTTGTGACGCTATCTAAATTTGGTTGTGTCAATCTCTAATGAGGTTGTGCCAACCTGTAATGTGTTTGAGCCAACCTGTAATGAGTTTATGAGGTTGTGACAACATCTAATGAGGTTGTGTCGACTTGTAGTGAGGTTGTGTTAACCTCTAGTAAGGTTGTGTCAACCTCTAATGAGATTGTGTCAAACACAAATGAAGTTGTGAGAACCTCTAAATTCGGTTACTGCTAATTCGGATGTCTCAGCCGTGTGCAAAATTTCCTCAAAGGGATTTGTGATTGGGTGACATTGTTTCCAAAACTTAGCGAAGCAAAGATAAAAGAAGGTAGGAGCCATAGAGTAATATACATTGAGTCTGCAACAGCTGTTTTTCTTGGACCGGAAACCAAGAAAAGTCACTGGAAAAGTTGAAACAAGAATTATACATACTTGGCAACCCATGCATAATGATAAAAATCTTTATTTTAATAAATTTTGTGTTTCAACTGCAATCTCTGTAAATAATTTAACTCTAACGCTTCATTACTTTTTGCTATATTTCACTTGTTGTCCATTGTTTCGTCGATTTGATGAGTTTTTACTTTTGGTTCAAAAGGTAAATGTGTGAAAAACGTATTGAGCAACCCTACATACTTCCAGTCATTTATCGCTATGTGTCTTTCATACTTTATTCTGCATGTTTTTCCAACTCTAAGGCTGTGGCATAGAACTCCAACAGTTGTGGCATAGAACTCCTCCTGGTATGAGTGAGTAGAACTTTCATTCCTATTACTAGAACAATTAAGCCAAATATGAAAGAATTTGAGAACAAATTTTTTTTGGGTGGCCGCTTCATTTGAAATTTTTGTTTTGTTTTGATTTTGATTCTTCATAATTTTTTGTTGCAGGCCGACGGATGTTATCAGTCAAAGTGCAGCTGACAAGGTATCGCGCGCCTAATTATCCCAATGTGAATAAATTAAAAAATGTTCTGATATTGTTTGTTTATAGATATTAATCTACATATTTCTTTTGTTCGGTGACTTCTAGTGAAATTTTACGTAGCATATTTCTTCAATACACACCAACTCCGTAAAATTCAGTTTTGTGCGACATTTTAGCGCCAACTCGGAATAAGTACGAAATTGACCCTTAAATGTGTTTTAAGTTTTGACTTATTTTTGACATTCAGGTTGAGTTTTGAGCTTTGGTGTGCTAAGAAACTTATAGTAAAATTTTATTAGGAATGTTTTGTTGTACATTTTAACCAGTTACACCCCTACTTTAGGGGTGTTTTTTTTTACCCTGTTCCACATAAATAACAAAAAAGACGCGTTTATTGAGACGGTCGAGGTTTAAATTATTCCACAAAAATGCTTCTCTTAAATTTTTACATAAAATTGCTGAACACATCCTATACCTAAAATGTACGGTCAACATGGTTTCCTATGCCGATTGTTCATAAGAATGTGCAAAAGGGGAAAAATTTCACCCCCCTTTAAAAAAAAAACTCAGACGTAAACTTTCAAAACGCCAATACACGTATATTTTTTTAACACCTTTATCAGAATCCGTTGTCAGAACCTGGTTATTTTGATTGCGTTCCATAGTGTTATTGATATAGTTATTTGTTTCTCTTGGTCGTAAACGTTTCTGATGGCTGAAGGTATGTCAGACCAATATGTGCCAAGTTCGGAAGAGAGTGACAGGGAATCAGATATTGTTGCGCCAGTAAGGAAAACAAGGAAGGCTGTCGATCCTGGAAAATGGAAGAAGAATGTCCGGAAACAGTTTCGAACTGAAGGGAGAAGGTATGTTTCTTCCCGAGGAAAATTAGTTGAAGCCAGTAAAATTGGTTCCGACTGTAACTGCAAGTCCAACTGATTTACTAAAGTTGGTATCACTTGGAAAACAAAAGACACCAGAATCTTTACTTGGCCGGACTTATTTCTATAAAATATGTTGAAAAAGGAGACCTTCAAACGGTTTGAGAACCAACAGAACCTTTTGTACCAAGTATACAGTCCGAGAAGGTAGCAATAACACTGAGGTTTGCAGAAAAGCTTTTGCTGCTCTGCATGGAGTTTCTCAAAAACGGATTGAGCGTATAGAGAAGGAAATTTCGAAAGAAATAACTGTTACACCAAAATCAGATGGTCGCGGGAAACACAATAATCGTCCGTACAAAGTTCCAGATGAGATATTTATCAAAGTTCATGACCATATTCTGAGCTCTCCTGCCAGGCAATCACATTACTGCGGAAATGACAATCGTCAGAGGAAATATAAGTAGTTGTCCGTTAAACTGAATATCAAAGTCAGACACGGGATGTATATGGAGAAACATTCCGAAGCCAAGGTGTCATATGACTTTTTTCTTCCGGTACTAAAATGGAAATTGTAATTGTAATTGACAGCTGAAGGTCTCCGATCTGACACGTGTCAAACTTGTGATCAAATTCAAAAGAAGCAAAGAAGAAACTTTGAATCACAGGAAAGGCTGCACATAAAAAAGGCGGAGATTTTCTTCAAGGATATGAAAGAAAAGCATAAGGCGGGTGCAGAGCATGAAGACTTAGAAACATTATGAAGAGCCTACCAACAGAACAACATCAAACGTTCCAATGACGTTTATTTTAGGTCGAAACTCCCCACGGTTCATGTTTTATAGATAGTTGTGTATATTTGGTCATCTGCAGCTCTTTTGCTAAGAGATGCACGTGTTAATGTTAGAATAACTTTTGAATGCGACATCAGATTGTAACAATCCAGGTATCGCGTGATAGGTTTTAACCTTATCTTTAGGAGTATGGTAGCAATAAGTAGAATTTATGTGTGAAATTTCATCGAAATCGAAGAGTATCAAATTTCAAAAGTATGACTTTTAGGTCGATTTTTTATGCTAATGTACAAATTTTCAAGTGAAAAATCGCTGGGTCGATTTTGATTTTAGAACGATGGTTTCTTGGGAATATTTTCTTAGAATTTGCCGTAAAATACGTTTCCGCTATACTCTTGGTCGGCAAACAAATTGACCTACCCTAGTGTACAACTTTGGTATATCCTCTGGGAAAACGAGACATCATCACTTCTTCATGAAACAGTCGGAAGAAAATCATCTAATGAGCCAATAAGTTTCCTTTACCATTATGTATACAATGTGTTGCATCCCCCAGTTAAGCTCTTTATCTTTTTTCGGACAACTGTGTATCTCAGAACATAAGTCATTAATTAACACTGCTTTTGGGCTATTTTGTTGATAGTGGAAGGAAGACTCACTAAAATAGTGCACAGATTGAGAAAAACTGAAACAGTTTTACTTCGTTCCGAATATGTGAGAATAGTCCAAAATACGTGCAAAAATTATCCAGTTGTACATGTGGACAGGTCAATGAAATTCGACTTTGTTGGAACTTCCCGTGATTCTTTTTTGAAAGCCCCTTACATTATAAAACCTAATGGTATGAAACATAAGTACGCCAAATCTAGATACATAGTTTGCATTTATGATAGTTTGCAAGGAACCATCAGTAAAAATCCGTGACACCAGAAATGAGACATCGCTGACTCTCGAAAGTCAACAACAGGCATACAGTGGTGCTCTAATATTGAAACCTGCTAAACTCAAAGAAGGAACTCGCTGAGAAGTATATTCGCCACAACGAGATGTGATTCTTCGATGGTCTAATTGGAGCTTCTTTTTCAATTAAGTAGTGGTCTTTGGAGCTTCTTTTTCAATTAAGTAGAAAGAGTGTTTTAGGTCTTAGAATTTAGTTAGTACACGCGCTATTGTGTTCTTTTTTTGAAATAAACCAATTTTGTTGAAAATTTACCTTATTCAATGCTTCCTTAGTTTAAAATAAAAGTAAATTTCAATAATTTGGGTCAAAAAGGAGTTAACTCCAGAATAAAATGGACTGTAGAATTTAACGAATATCTGATTGGAACTTGGCGAATACATGTAGTGGTAGGTGACAAATAAGTGGACGAAGTCACAGGCGATTTACACACATTTTCTATTTATGATTTTTTTTTATTTTCCAAACAACACAGGGCAACATTTTTTAGATTGAAAATTCTGATGCGGTTCAGGTCACAAAATTCTGAAAGCTCATGATGGTAGTAGAAACAAATTTGTATTTTTTCCGTTTTATCATAGTTTTTTACTGTTATTTTGAAAACAGTTACGAATTAGACCAATCAGTTAAGAACAAAATTGTAGTTAAAGGAAATGCTAACAACTCTTTAAAGCAACTCAACTCCACTAGATACTTTTAACTGTAACACTTTATTAGGAAGCTACAAAGGGTAAACGGTTTGAATATACCTGGTATGTCCTTGATTTCTTCCTGAGGATATTTTGCTGGCTACTTTGTTTCAGCTATTGGGATGTAAAAGATACAACGTGTGAATATTAAAAGCAATATTGAATTGATCGCTTGAAAAGGCAAAGAAAGGAGGATTCCAAATGGAAAAGTGCTGTAAACTTGATCTGTTTTGCTATGTCTGTGGCTCTTTTGGGGCTAAACGTTTGAAACAAAAAGATGAAAATATAATTTAGCAACTGAATTCAGAAAAGCATATTATTCCAAACAACCTGTTTTTTTTTTGATTGACCGTGGACGTCAAATACCGTATGTCGACATTGCTATTGCTACACTTTAGACTGGATGAACGGAAAACAGGAAAAATTGCACTTGTTACGCGAGTATACATTTTAAAAACGGGATGAATCGAAAAAACTCATTGAATACACGTTATGATGATGATCTCAATGCCACCTACCACAAGAACATTCCGACGCAAACCAACCACCAAAACCACCGAGTCCCGATAGCGCAACTGTAACGGCAGCGCAAACTTTTGAAACTGTTTTGACTGACAATTCCGATCCACCGTGTGAGCCCGACGAACCAACGAATAGAGCAAACCTTGTAACACAAGCCGAAATGAACTATGTTGTCGCCAAAATGGGATTATCACAACGCAATTCTGAATTTTTGGCTTCGTCTCTGAAGAGAAAACAACTGACGGATGTTGATGTTAAAACCACAGGATATCGCAATCATCGTAAATCTGTGGCCGTCGGTAGTGCAATGGTAGTGTGCGCGGCTCTTGTGCGTGAGGACGTGGGTCCAATCCCTTCACTCACCACCTTAAATTTCTTTCAACGGCGGTCACCTCGCTTAGTGACGGCAACACTATCGAGTATTTTGAGATGAGAAAGCTTCTCAAAATACCGTTCGGAACCGGTGTCAAATTGTAGGTCCCTATCAGTGAGTGTTAAACTAGAACGCGCACAGCTCTCTGGTTGTGAAAAGCTCTCCCTAATCCCCTCGTGGGATGTATTTTTTATATCGCAATGGTCAATTGGAATTTCATCATTTCTTCGTTACCAACAATGAAAACACGTACACATACTGCATCAAAATAATTGCCTTAGTGAATCAAATCGGAATGGAGTATGTTGCTGAAGATTGGCGACTGTTTATAGACAGCCCGGTAACAAGCTAAAGAGCAGCGCTATTGTATAAAACTAATAAAAGCCCGTCACTTCCTGTAGCGCCCAACACTGATTTGAAGGGATGTTATGTAACAATGGAAGTTATATTGGAAAATATAAAGAGCATTTATGGAAGATCTGCTGCGATCTTAAAGTCGTCAACATATTGCAAGTAATGAATGGCGTTTGGCAGTAATTTTACTTGCAATATGTTGACGAGTTTAACGTCGAGCTAAGGTCGACCATTATTCACATACATGGAAAAAACATGAATCAGATATGAAAGATGTAGCTTTAGGTATGACAGTAGAGCTCTTGGTGAAGGACATTATCAAAATATTTCAAATTTAACTAAGATCTGTTGTGTTTTTGGCATTTTTCGTGTCTACAAGCCAATTGTCGGTCCAACATTTGTATGATCTCAAATTTTTAGCTCAGTTTGATAAAATGTTGCCTAATACTAAATTTCATAATGATCGACCATGTTAGGCGGGAGTAATCATGTCGACTAACCGGCCGGTCTTTTTACTTCGGAAAGGAGGTACCAAAATGTTCATCGCAAAATAACCCCTATTTTAGGATTGACTGGGGTTTGACGAAATGTGGGTAAATACCAAATTTTACTAAGATGGCTAGTGTATTACTGGACAATTCGACCGGGTTCTCCGTTTTTGAATTTAAGGTTAAACATTTATAGAATAGTTTCCACCATCTGAGGTGAAGGTACTCTAATAACGGGTGGCACGGCACATGAACTGTGCTACAATAAGAAATTCAAATAACTTTTTTTTCGACAACGTATTTCAATTAGGGAATGAAAATTCCTGGAATTTTTCATTTCCCGGGAAAGCGGGAAAATAAACTCAATGTCCCGGGATCCCGTTTTAATTGCGAATCCCTTATTTGATAACGTTTTTAATATTTTTTAGGTAACTTTTGTACTACAAAAGAGAAAAAACGTTGTTATGTGTCTTGCAATGTGTTACAAAATCTAATATTTAATGCATCTAACGAGGATCATTCTATTCTACATTTGACACCCTAATATCTGTGAAACTTATCTAACTTGTACACCAACCATCTCTAAATCTATAAGTGTTATGGATAAAACTGGCACATTTTTTGTAAAGTATATTGTCACTTCATCTGTCCAATTATATACATCACGCTACGTTAATATACAACCGACAAATGCTTAGCGGCGACAAACTCATTTTCCGAGGTAAAATTATTGGTGTCGATTTCGCACATAAAGTTTTAGTTTAACCTATACAAAGATTTAATATATAATTGGGCGTACCTCTGCCACTTAATTTCCTATCGAGGTGATATATTGTTTTAAGTATATTATTGAAAACTTTTTTGAATACCTACTGTAGTTCACTTTAAAATTTAAATTTAAAAAATCACAATGTTTTGGTCAGAATTTGCAAAGATCACATAATAAATAAGTCCTCTTCCAAGATATAAAATGATTTATTTACCCTTTAAGATATTGAAGTTGAAAATTAAAGAAAATATATATATTTTGTATAAGCATGATAAAAAATTATATTATTGACGAAAGTAACTGTAGAGTACACTTTTGTTAAAAAATTAGAAAATGATTCCACTATGCGGAAAACTTTCGTCGCTACGATGAATACCTTTCTTTGACGCGAAATATATTTTCTGAAACTTTGACGTTTATGTGTTTATTTCTTGTTGCTAAAGCCCGGTGTTCAGTTTTTATGAAATTTTCACTTTTCATTTGCATGGTACTCAGCTCTTTGCGGAAATTTCGTAGGCAAAATCAATTACAGGATTGTACGCCAAGCTATTTCGTACGAAAACAATTGTTTGGGACTGGAATTTTGACATTTCGATAGTTTTAACAACCAACAGTAACACCGCATGCATTAAAAATAAAACGGCGCACACACGGCAAAAGTGGCAATTTAGGAGGACAAAAATATCTAACTAGTGAAGTTGATTTTTTAAGAAGAGATTTAACATAATATGATAGTTAATAACTGGCCTTCGGCACGGGAAAATTTTGTACTGTGCCTGTGGATTCAAATTTTTCTACTAGACGCTCAATTGTTGATCTGGTAGAACGAATATGACGACCATAAATTGGACGTAGCGCTCTTAAAGTTGAGGCCACTGACTCCAAATTTCGGTAGTAAATTTTAATAATTTCGACTCGTTGTTGGCTCGTATATCTTTCCATGATGAAATGGCAAACCTTACTGAAGAGAAATGTCAAAAGAGCGGGAAAAAATATGGCCTCGTTTGCTGTCCCTATCGATTTACTTTTGTAGCGTATCTGTTGAAAAACCCGTTAGATGAGGTAGTATTTAGCTTTTATTAGGTTAGAGTCAAGTGAATAGCCCCAAATGTGAATTTCTATGCAATGGTGGAAACATTACAAAAAATCTATTCTATTTTAAATATATTTCATTTATTACATTATGTAAAAACATATACTTTAATATTATAATTATACAAAATTAGAAATTAATTAGGTAAAGGCATAGATAAAGTAGCTTCCGGGAAAGTTGTAATGCATTCGGCTACAACTTTTAAAAGGAATTGTCGTTGTTCCTCATCTTTTGTCAATGATAGATTATAGTCTTGTATTCACTTTACTCCTCTCTCCGCTGTATCATTTACAACTCTTAAGCCATTTACTACTTTTTTGGCGTTTAGATAACATTGATTTTCCACCCATACATCGGGATCGGTGTTTAAAAACGATGTATTTATTTCAAACCATTTAAAAAAATTCAAAATCCGTGGAGAATCAAAATAATCGACTTCGTTGGCTAAAAAATTATGAACTTCTTGAAAATTTATTTTTGCTTTTAAATCCCTATCATCAATATCATACGCAACGTTATCTACTACTGATGTACGTTTTTTAACCATCCTAGTTTTGATGGTTTTTCCCAAATTATCGTCGAAAAATGAAAATGCAACTTGCTCGGAGTTGAGATACCCCAGATGATTAAGTATTTTACTCAATGCCTTGTCTGCAATTTCTTTATCAATTGGTCTATATTCAACTAACTTTTTTAATAACTGAAGATCTTGA
This sequence comes from Phaonia tiefii, assembly GCA_963931995.1. NCBI lineage: Eukaryota > Metazoa > Arthropoda > Insecta > Diptera > Muscidae > Phaonia > Phaonia tiefii. The sequence goes on from OZ008370.1 coordinate 63,123,310, forward strand.
TTGGGGGCTAGGATGGGCTTGTGGGAATTAAACCATGCTTTTACATAAATATTGACTATAAATATACATATATCTTCAATACCATTTTTCTCTTCTTCTGTAAGCGGAAATTGATCTCCGAAAAGATAAATTTTAAGACAATAAATTGACTTCGCCATCCACCTGGCATGATGTGTAGCTCCTGGTAGTCTAGAAGTAATTTTTTCCGATTGAAAGTGTCCTAAATAAATCAGCAAAGTTTTATAAATTCCTTGTAGTTATCTCTGTTCTGAAAGTTTTTTCATTCTTCAAAAAGAAAAATTTAAATATTTCTAATGCGTTCATCTTCTAAAACCGTTTTGTATTTTGTTTTGTCTATGTTTGACCACTCATCTCGAAATATTCGAAATATATCCGGTTGAGGAGCAGAAGTTCTACCCATTTTGCAATTGAAGACTTCCTTTAAAACAATTTCTAGAATATGGTGGCGACATGCTAAATAAAGAAAATCTTTCTGGAATAATTGCTCTAGGAGAATGCAGGTTCCTCTTCTGCATCCAGAATTTACAGAAGTTGTATCAAAACACATTGCTTATTTTGTCTCTTGCTCACCACTGCTGATACTACAGCTTTAGCCTGATTTATCCCCGTACCATTTTCGGGAACTGGAACTCCTACTAGCTGTACTTCATCGCCACAAGAAACATTTTCATTACATTTTCTTTACTTAACAATTCTGGAAGCAATTTTCCATCCCAATGCACAACAGCACCCCGGAAAACGGAATTTTTGAGTCTACTCCTAATTAGATTCGTTCTTTGTTGCCGTAATTGTTGTCTGCGTAGTCGTATGGCACTTCTAATTAGTACAAAATTTTGGGGGTTATGTCCTAACGCTTCTGCTGTAGCAGCTATAATCCGAACAGCATCTCTATCAGTAATAGTGCACCGGTCTAATAATACAGATAATTTTTCAGTTATGATTTCTTCGGTACCTCGACAGTATTTTCTCTTTTTTAGTTCTGGCTCTGGTTCATCTTGATTGGATAAATTGTAGTCAGCATCTTGCATCGGCTCATCATATGATACGCTGCTTGATGATTCCAGTTCTACACATTTTTCACCTTCTGAAAAGGTAAAGTCAGTTTAATATATTAATATTTAATACATTTTTTTGAAGGCATGGTCTTACCTATATTTGTAATCGATTTTTTGAATCTTGGTATCTCAGCTGTTTGTCTTGATGCTTTTCGTTTCTCAGCAACTACATATTTCATATCGACACCTCCCATATAGCCAGGACGACCTTTTTTTTGTTCCAACAAAAGTTGTTTGTCTTCTTCATATGCCTTGGTGAGAGCATCCTGATGAGCAACGTCAAACAAATCGTCAAAACTTGATTTAGAATCTCCCTCTTTTTTAACTTGAGATGCGTTTGTTGATCTTGTAGCATTTTTTCGTAGTTTCCTCCACATTTCATAAAATTTTTCCAGCTTTGCGACACAATGCTGAATATCCTTCGTTCATATCTTAGCTTTCTCCCGAAACAGAAGAACCTCCTTAATTGTAAGGTTTGCTGCTTCTCGTTTATTTAACTTTACTTAACGCATTTTATAAAATAGGACACGTAACACTTATCAATTAGATGGCAACTTACTGCCAATGATTTGATGATACATGTGGCCAATTAAATAAATTTTATCGGTTTCCCTCGAACTCATGCCCATTGATTCTTTAGAAGTTGTTGGTCGATCCATATTTTTTTAAATTCTAAATAATATATAGAACGTGTTTTTGTTTATATAGCCAAATTAACACTGCAATACAGATTAAATGGATTTATTTGTGTATTTACCAGTATTTGTGTATTTTTTTATTTATTGTTTTAAGGTTTTTTATTTAGGTATTTTTTATAGTTATTTTTATTAATTTTGTAAACCCTGATTTGATTTGTTTTACTTATTTTCACGTTTTTTCACTATAATTGTCAATTATCAATAAGCGCCTCGAACCGTTGTAAATATCAGCTGATGTAATGGTGCTTATCATCCAGGCTACGGGCCCATATGTTGTAATATCAACGAAGTTTGAAATCAACCGCTGTATCGAACCACAAATAGTGTGATCAAAACCGAAACTGAAAACCGAGGATTCGGTTTTATGTGTAAAAGTTTTTAAAGTTTTAAGCATTAATTTAAATACAAAACAAAACCAATTAAATTGACTATTTACATATAAATGTATATTCCTTCAAAGAAGGGTATACAAATAAAAATCGGTTTTCTAACAGGTCGGTTATTGGAAATCCGGGTTTTGAAAAAATATAGAATTTCGAATAACTCGAAAACCGGTTTCCTGATAAAGTCAAGTAGTTAAACACTTTAACCACTAATATGCCAGTTTCGGACGCCAGCTCTATTTTGAATATTTGGATGATTTCGACCATTAAATTTGGGGTTATACATTTGGCCCTAACCAAATAAATGCTAAATACTACTTTAGCTATAAGACATACAGGAAAAATTAATAAAATAAATATTGATAAGAATTACACTAGCTATCGAATAAAACTTGAATTAGACTTCTAGAGTCAATAAATTTGAAGTTATGGTCAAAAGACTAAAATTTTCTCTAAAATATCACCTTTTTCGCCAACTTTGCCCTCATAGGGGCACGTGTTATTGTAATCGGATTGAGCTTAAACTTTTCCAAACTAATTTTTTTAGTCCATTGTCACATTTAAGGGGGTTGAGACGATCGATAATTCAGAATTATTTTTTTGTAACCACCCTTATCAGAAAATTAATCATTGCTACCTGAAGGGTTGAAGTTGGGATCGTCTCAGTTATTGTTTTAATGGACTGCTTCAATTGAGTTCAATTCCTTGGTTTCGTTTTGTACACCACTTGGCTGACATAAAGCCATATAAAAAAGTCAGGTAAGGTGAACATAGGGGCCAGCGGAAAGTGGAGTTTCTGGATACTAATTTGTTTGGGAATCTTCGTTGGAGGTCCGTCACAACCGGTCTGACTATGTATGCAGTTGATCCATCTTGCTAGAACCAAATGCTGCTGAAGCGGATACGTCTTCGGCGCATTTCGGGATAAAAAAAATCCTCCAACATCTTTAAATAACGGTCCTTTGGTTGATTACATTACTGTTTTGATCAAAATGGGTCTCAGCAGGTATAAACAAGCAACTTATCAAGTTGTTGCCCTCTTCGGTCATTTTAATAATTTTTTGACAAAATTCCAGGCTTATAGACAAATCAAGAGGATTTACCTTGCGTGTAATTCGAGCTTTGTACGGAAGCAAGTCTAAGTCATCATGAATTATCCGTTGTCATGATTGTCTGCTAACTCCAAATTGCGCCCAGTTGAGTCAAACCGCTTGGATTTGCCTGATTTGACGATCCTATAACAGCGATTGTGTCTTCAAACTGAACACAGGGATCTCGATGGTACGGTCTCTGTGCGATGCTCCCATATTCGGTAAACATGTTTATCCTCCTCATAACATCTACTCGGTGGAGTGCCGACAAACTCCCTCCTAAATTCCTTTTGGACGGAAATGATCCTCATAATCCTCTTTTCGGTATCCGAGGCATTCATTGTAATAAATGTAAATAATAACCTGTAAAATAAAATATTTATATATAACCTGTAATATAAATATATATATAGGTCCATCTATTTTGCGGTTTCAAAAGTAAACGTAAATAAAAGACATATACAAAATTTTTTTTCATGATATTTCTTTTTTATTATAAAGTTTGAACGTTGACATTATGTGTGAAACACTACATCATTTAAATGACCACCACGCGAAGTGCTGCAAGCATTGATTCTTTTGAGGTAATTTTCGACCACTTCTTGACCCATATTTGGCAGTATCTCAGCCATAACTTGGCGAACGTTGGTTCTTAAGTGCTCAAGAGTTAAAGGTTTATCTGCATAAACACGGTCTTTCGCGTAGCCACACAAAAAAAAATCTAATGGTGTCAAATCGCATGATCTTGGTGACCAGTTGATATCGCCATGACGAGAAATTACGCGGCCAGGAAATGTCTCTTGCAATTAAGCCATATTCGCTCGAGTTGTGTGGCATGTGGCACCGTCTTGTTGAAACCACATATTCTCAAAGTCGCATTCTTCAATAGCAGGCAAAAAAAGTCGGTTGTCATATGACCATAACGCTCCGAATTGCCGGTGACAGTCCCTCCATCGTCGTTTTCGAAGAAGTAAGGTCCAATCACACCTTCGGACACGCATCAAAAAGTGACTTTTTCTGGATGTAATGGCCTCTCTTCAATTACTTGAGGATTCTCAGAACCCCTAATACGAAAATTTTGTTTATTAACATGCCCACCGAGTGAGCAATATGCTTCATCGCTGAAGAAAATTTTGTTCGAAAAATCGCCGTCCGCCGCCTGTTGTTCAAGCACCCATTCCACGTATCTACGACGTTGTGAATGGTCAGCTGGCTTCAGTTATTGTGTGAGCTGGATATAGGTGTAGAACCATATGCAAAATACGCCATAATCTGCCGTAAGACAGTCCTAATTCCTGAGAACGACGAGGAATCGACACATTCGGGTCGTCGGCAACACTTCCACATACAACAGCGATATTTTCAGCGCACAGGCCTTACAATATCTGTAACCGCTCCAGTCTCTTCAAATTTCTTCACTATTTTGCCAATTGCTTGCGTAGTTGGACGATTATGTAAACCATAATCTCCTCTTAATGCACGATATGTGGCTGTGCCAGAATCACCATTTTTAATAATTTTTATGCGTTGTGTGATAGTTAAGCGATCCATTTTCGTCAATGCCAGACTTTCAACTGAAAAGAAAAAAAATTGGTTTAACAACTTAATTTGACAGATGTCGAATTCCAGCCCTATACTTTTGAAACCACGAAATAGATAACCCTTTATATATAAGAAATACGTTTCGGAAGAAAAAAATTACAGCAGACAGTTGTCCAGTTGTCAGTTGGACTGTCCCTGCAGGCTGTGTCAGAGACACGGCCATTAAGTTTAACGTAGAATACGCCATCCGATAATAATATAACAATAAATTCATTTCTTATATTATTTATCATTTATTGTTATATATGTTTTCTGTCTTATCGGATGGCGTATTCTACGTTAAACTTAATGGCCGTGTCTCTGACACGGCCTGTAGGGACAGTCCGTGGCCGAAGGCCTCGGACAACTGTCTGCTGTAATATTTATATTTACCAACGGCATTTGATTCAAGTCCGTTTAAAAAAAAAATATTGTGTTCAATTTTTTTAAACTTAATTTAATTTATGTATTTTAATTAATATTTTTATTGAAATAAGTTCTGCAAATGTTGAGAGGGCCGCCCTAATATTAAAAAAGGTTTACCTTATCGAGTCTTCGCATTAGCATTCGAGCGTTGTGTGAAAGCTTTACGCTTTACAATTCAAAATTAATGTTACAACAGCTTTATTGAAGCTTTCGCAAAAAAGCTTTATTACGTTAGCTTACTGTTTGTTTCACTTTTTACTAGATACGTGTTGCCAAGCAACATTTGCTTGCTGTTCGTTTCACTTTTTACTAGATACATGTTCCTAAGCAATGTTGAGCAACCAAAAACACTCAACCAAACACCACACATATGTTTGAGTGTATGTGTTTAAACAATTTTCATTTGAGAAATTAAAATACTAGAAATATATCAACCAATATGAAATGTATATCAAACGAAAGATAACATCTTCATTTACCTACAAAAAAATTTTAAAAAAATTCATCTAGCCGTTTCCTCAAATTCAATGAAATAAAGATTACAACAATAAAAACCTGACATGACTCCTCATACCGTAAGGTAAGACGTATTCTACGTCAAAAGATTTTGTACTAAATTTTTCTTTTGGGATGTACCACAAGAGGCCTCGATGACAACATTTCTTTCTGAGCTGTCCAACTTATTGACAGTCGTCGTTCTGACCTGCTGAATAGTCAGCATACCCACCAGACCGACAGGACTCGATAGTCTTAAATCGTTCTACAACCAATTTTGTCCAAAGATATTTAGTGTATATCATGGCTCCCTCTATGGCCTTCTTCGTATCACATGACATATACGTTCATCTGTATGGGTGGGGGTATACAATATATAATTCAATTCCAGCTACAATACAAAGCAAATACATTCAGTGTCTCATGCACAAACTGTACATGACATGTCGGTCCAGTTTGCATACGTACTTAAATAGTTACATAGTATAAACTTTTAGAGATAAAGTTTTTTTTCTTTAGCCCTTGTAACTTGAATTACTTATTACATGCAAATATTTATGTTGCCATAATGTTCTGTATACGATAGACAAGGACTTTGGTAGGCGCGTGTTACACTATGAGAGAAATTGTTGGATATGTTTAAATGTACGTTAGTGTACATTTTTAGTGGCATAGTGTAAACATGAGCTGGAAGATTTGCAAAAAAAGATTTCTCTGATTTTTTGTTTCAAAAGAAAATGCAAACAATCAAACAAATAGAAACAATAACATCGGGAAGAAAATCGAATTGTTTTTTCATTCTTCAACCTTTACTTTCTAAACACAAACTTTCTTGTTTCATTATTCAATCAATATTTTCTAGCTGTTTTATTGTTTTTGAATTCTACAAAGGTGATAGTGTAAATCGAAAGCAGAGCGAGGGTTCTATTTCTTTCATATGGAAGTTAGTTTCATTCAATTTCTCCATTTTATAATATAGTGTAACACACGCTTCAACATATTTTACGAGTAAACATATTTTTACGACTGGTGACAAGCAAACTGCATAAGTCAGTTTTATATGTCATTGTCACAAAACGACTGGTCGTGGCCATTTGTTGCAACAATAATGCACTACAGCAAATACTACAAAAGATACTCTTGGTAACAACTACAAACATTTGTTTTACTCTAATCCATGTATGTGATACTCGCTTGTATGTAATACATAGAATGTCGTATGTAAATTACAAAAACTATGTTTAAACTAAACGCAAAGAACTAAACAAAACTATAATAATTTTTACAAATTTTAAAATATACAAGATATCTAGGCTACTGCATGCAATCTATTGTCGCACGATATAATGTATTGGTATTCCCTCGACCAAAGAGCTGGGGATATGCATTAGGGTGTACTGACACCGCTGTTGTTGGAATTTAAAAGCAGGGAATTTTCCATCAAATGACGCATATTGAATTGCAGATTATAATAATTTCAAACCTTTTTAGTTGGTGTCCTTTAGATTCCCTAAAAGGCATAAGTGTATTCACATCTTTTTACTGATACACTCACACTTCACTTAATACCTTCGTTACTGTCTCCGATTTTTCAACGACAATTTATTTGATGTAAGCGGACATTTCGGTGAAGATTCGTTGTAATTTGCGAAAAAGACGCAAACATAATCCCAAAAATTGCAACAATTTGGACAAATGTATTTTTGTTTCCAGATTTTAATAAATAATATTGATTTCACTCGACACCACACTGACGCCGGTTGCTTAAGGGTTCATTGTCTTTCTAATTATCTGGATATCTACGTTACACCATCATTTGCCTCTTATTTGACAACTAATAGATAAGACATTTCTAGAGCTAAACTAATAAGTGTTTTCCACAATGTTGTGCATGGGCTTAGCTAGAATAGTATGGACAGCTAAATCAAATATTTAAATATACCCTCACCCATAGGGATGGGGGTATATATCATTGATTTTTAATCTGATTTTAAATTTTAGTATCGGCTTGAGGTCATAGGTATAAATAAAGAGAACGAAGTTGTATAACACAGTGCAACACGAAAAATATAACTATGTACGGACGCCACTACGTGATAAAAGAGCAAAAAAAAAAAGACCCGTGTCTCCCAGTTTTGCCCAAAGTCAGCACTTTTTTTAATGGACCCCCAAAGATTTGGGGACCCGGTGTCAGTTTTGCAAAAAAGTGGTCACATTGTCAGGCTCATATCTTACGAACCGTTAGGAATTTTGATTTACTCTTTGCGGGAAAGTTGTAGCCCTTATTATAAAGAACAAAAATTGTGAACATATAAAAACAAAAACTTCATCTTCAAGGTCAAAATATTTTTTTTTACCCTTTTCCCCCTGTTCAGGTCCATAGGTAGCAAACCGTTCAAAGTTCAAGGAAACAATCAACTACGAAAATGTACCTAAGATCTCAATGAATAACTTTATAAAACATATGAACTTCCGAGGAATGATTCTTATTTCCGTTTACTTCAACAGTGAGATACTATGCTATCTCACAGCACAGGCATTAGCATTTTCCTCCCTTCAAATACAATCTTGTCCATTAGAGATTATTATGTAGAAAATCTCAATAATATTTATGTATATAATTACATTGTAGGGTAACAAAAAGTATACGTCTAGTCTTTGCTGCAAGCTTTTGTCAACTAATTTGATTTTTCCGCCTAAATTTGTCGATTGTATGTCTGTAAACTTGTGAACATTGGTCGTCATCGCACCTGTAGTTAAGTCCCTTCGCAAATCGAATTGAAAGAGTCGCCGAGAGTCTCTTCTCTCTTCTCTTCAGTTTGAATTGTCACTTCATCAACGTTTGGCCTGTGCCCAGAGAACGTACAGTGGGCTAAGAGTGCTGTTTTTCGTTTCAAAGGCTTATAATGTGTCTTTTGGTCCAATTTATGTGCTGAAATTCCCGTCTTCAGTTTATTCAACGTAGTACCCGCACACATACCTTCTGACATATGTTGGTTGTGTCTCCGTTGTAGTTGGCGTATAACATTTTGTTTTATATGTCGTCTAATCGATCAATTAATGGCATTGTAGTTATGTCTCCACTATTATTGTTAACTTTTATCAATGAACTGCTTCTTGAATTGGACAGGGCCGACTGCCAGGTCTTTGCCTATGCCGATTATATTTCTATCATCTGTACGGGTAGAAACCTCAATTTACTTAGCATTCGTACAACCAGCCTGCTTAGTCTGATTTCGAACTGGAGCGCTAACAACGGACTCTCACTTAACCCACTTAAAACCGAGCTTATCTTGTTCTCTCTGAAATATAAAATACCTGCATTTGAACTGCTGTCAGTTAATGGGGTGCAATTACCGTTGACGGTAAAGGTCACGTATCTGGGAATAATTCTCGACCGAAAACTGTCTTGGAAACCGAATGTGGAGGAGAGGATGAAAAGGCGTCTGTTGTTCTTTACTGTTGTAAAGGGGCGATAGGAACGCGCTGGGGTCTATCTCCTAAGATCACCATATTGAGTTATACGGCAATAGTCAGACGAATACTTCTCTATGGCATCGTAGTTTGGTGGAGGTTCCACCAAAAGAAATATATACTGAATTCATTGATGAAAATTCAAAGATCAGCACTGATTAGCGTTAGTGGGCCAATGGGCACGATGTCAGGTACTGCACTTAGTGCAATCCTGAACATCTGTACTCCTCATATCATGGCCGAATCGGCAGTCGCTACATCCCTGGTGAGAATCAGAGATTGTGGCGTTTTGATATCGGACACGTTGAATTACTATACCGGATCAACTCTATTCCCGTAAAAACGGACTACTGTATTCCCTACCTTCTACCAGCGACAAATTAAAGGACTTCTATTCCGAACAGGAATACCTGGGAAAATTCACTGGAAGGGGACGCCAGTAGTATCAGATTTTTCACGGATGGATAAAAGTTGGACGAGCAAGTAGGCTATGGGGTCCATTCACCGGACCTAAATGTAAATATCTCCTTCAAGCTGCCTGATCACTGTAGTGTATTTCAGGCGGAAATTATCGCCATACTGGAGGTTGCTGAACTACTGGAAAGTAGTGTCACAACCCTCCGGAGAATATGTATCTACACAGACAGCCAGGGTGCCATAAAATCCCTGGAAGCCATGTTTGCTACGTCCCTGACAGTGAAAGAATGCCACTCATCGCTTAGGGTGATGGCAGAGCATGTTGACGTCAGGCTCATCTGGGTACCGGGACACAGCGACATTCCAAGCATTAGCGTAGCGGATACGTTAGCTAGGCAGGGCACTACGGCACAGGTTCTTCCGGCAAAAGAAGGTGTTAGTATGGCAATCTCTACCTGCCGTTTGCAGATCAGGCAGTGGGCCGATAATATGTTCAAGAACAAGTGAAGACTTACTTCAACTTGCAAACAAGCCAGGGTCGTCTGGCCACATGTAGACAGGAAGAGGCAACTACTTATCTATGAGAGGAACACTTACGAGACATTGTATTGTAAGAAAACACGCTCTAAGATTGGTACACAGAAACTCCACTCTCTGTAAATGCTGCGTGGAAGAAGATGAGGAAACGAAGAAGAAGTAGGATATTCGGAACACATCTAGTTAGCACAGTAGCCCTACAGGATATTCCAGTAGGTCTTATAGACATATTTATTGAAAGGGCAAATTGGCTGGACGACTAGTCAATAGTTGCTAGGAGGAAGTGTGCTAGACAGCATGCTGTCTTGCTGCCTTTTCAACCAACCAACCAACGCCGAACCCCGAACCAGAAACAATCGGCGTAAATATCAAGGCAGTGCCATGGAAAGTTTAACATCATTTTCAATAAATTGTTTTGAATTGAAGTTCCTTATCGCACGATACATGAAAATGGGATAAATGGAAAAAAATGAGACAACTTTTTTTTAAAGATTTGTACAGTCAGGGGCGTATATGCGGCTTGTTTTCTTTCATATTGGCTTTGTGTTTGTCATGCCCATGTGAAGCGTGCTGGCTTCAACAAAATTACAGCTATGGAAAGCGGGCTTCGCTGAACATGTTGGAAGTGTAGGGAATTCGATGTCGATATTTAAGATATTTAAGGAGGCATAGAAAGGATTTCAAAGTTTAAATTCTGATTTTCTGTCTAGTAGTTCGAAACTTAAATCGTTGGAGGATATGTTTGATATCGTAGTGGTCGTAATTTAATTATACCAGTAACTCCTAACTTGGATAATGTGGGCAGACTTTTCTTATCTCCGAAACCGTCGTCGTCTGTTGTTCCTTCATCCATTGAAGTCAGGGACCGTATTCATTATTAGTTTTATTATAAAAATTATATACTAATGATGATGTTATGAACTTTAAGGATTTCTTTCTATGGTAATGATTAAGATTTAAAAAATCAGCCGATAATCATTATTTTTTACCAAAAAATCATAATTATTTTCCTTCAGAACTTTTGTTATTATATTATATTCATTATATTTTATTATTATAATTATTAAAAATTTAGTACCGTAATAAACAGTAGGAATTTAATAAATTATACCTTTGTACAGTTTTATATATTCAATTTTTTGAAATCAATTTACCATCCATATAAGATAACAATGTAATGAAAAATTTTTAATAAAAAAATTACATAAATATCGTATTATTTATATACTAAAATATATGGTCTACGAGTAAAAGGAAATGATATTTTTTTTATAAACTAATAACTTTAAGATAGCCACCAACATATTTTGGTTTTTGACGCAGGTGCGATACGTTAGTATTGTGTTTAAAATCACCGACATTGTGCATTGTACTTGATATGATATAGGACGGGAATGCCATTTATATCCTGGATATCTTTGTCCGGGTATATAAACGCCTCGGGTGGGACAACCCCTTTTTGTAATGAGTTAAATAATTTGCATTTGTATAATAGGGAGCCATTATTAAATTGTTTGCATAGTTTGTTGTACAACGTAGAATATGGTTTCTTATTAAATTTGTGATGTAATTCGAATTCGAATTACATTTGCCTTATTATACTTATACAATTTCTTTTTTGATATATAGTTTGTGTACAGAATTTGTGCTGTTCTATACAGAGAAGAACGTGCTCTGAAACATTTCCCTTCGAATACCCTTAATTTTTCCATGAACACCGGCGATACGTTGAACCAGACAAGACAACCATATGTCATGAGAAGACGAATTAACGTTTGATACACAATAGTTTTTACACGGGAATTTATATGTTTGGAATGAAAAAGAAGCATGTATATTTTATAAAAATGCTTTCCTTGCCTTTGAGACCATCTGCTTTATACGTTCATTAAAGTATATGAATTTTTCCAGGTGCACCCCTAGATATTTAATTTTGTGTTTGTTCTCAATGCTCCTATTTGAAAGGTTTGTATTGATTCCGAATTATTTCCATTTCCGTTTCACGTCCTTATTACATTTTCCTACTGGTGGCGGAAATAGAATAGTGTCAACCTTGTAGTGTTTATTTTTAATTGCGAATAAAGGGCATACTCCACGACCATGTTGAATGAGTTTTGAAGTCCTTCATTAGTCATAGATTTTGTCTTATCAGCATGATAAATAACAATAACATCGGCGCCTGCCGAATAGTTTGATTATTATTGTTTTCACCGAAATCCTTATATGATTCTAGAAAAGCTCCTCTTGTATCATGCATATCCTTTTGGTCACGTATTACTAGGCTGTCCGTGTTATTATTTTCTAGATCTTGCATGTTTATTTCAGATTTTCTTAGTATATTCCTTTCAGATTCGTGCACAACTATTTTAGTTAAAATGAGTGGTTTAATTTTTTTAAATATTTTCGTACCTTGGAACATTCTTACATGATCTCTATGATATAATCTCTCCAGGTTTTCTTGAATTTCTTTATTACCTATTAATACAAAATTTTCATTCAATAGTTTTTTAATCAGTTTGAGTTTTGCTTTCAAGGTGTTTAATGGTAATTGTGTAAGTCTTGTTTCTAATCTATTATGTATTTTTATCATCGTTAATATTTTAGTTTTTATACCCTCAACAATAGGATGGGGGTTTATATCATTTAATACGAAAAAAACCAAACCCTAAAAAATATAGTTTTTGTCTATAAATTCTTTATATATGACCACGCCCCTTTACCCAATCCTGCTCATATTTGCAGCAGATCTTAGAATATGTAAACCTAACCAACATACCCAATGTTGTTCAAATATCGTTAACAGGAGCAGAAATAATGGATTTGTAATTTGTTGTTTGTATGGGAGGTTCCACGCCCCTTTGTCCAATCCCGCCCATATTTTGATAGTTCATTTTTGTCGTCGCCATTAGTTTGCATGCGAAATTTCAGAAAAGGGTTAACAATTAATCCAATGTTTCCTCGGGATGCATGCATACATACAGGTGAAGTTAATATAAAGAATTTAAAAAATTTAACGCACAGACGATTGGCTGGCTGGCTGGTTGGTCAACACGATAACTATCGTAAATATTTATCGACCAGAGCGAAGTTTTGTTAGCGACTATTATTTGTCCACGCCCCTTCTGGTACCTCCCATACAAATCAACACATTTAGTACGAAATCATTGTTCTTCTAAAACCTTTTTCTGGTAGCTATGACTAACTTCAACTGAAATATTGGTTAATAATCTGTAAATACCTACTTCATTGGAGAAAGTGCACGAAGTCGCCACGCCAATTCTGGTACCTCCAAGTGCAAAAGCTTGGTGGTAGTCCATGTTGTCAATGCGATAAGTCGCGTGAATCACTTCCGATGAGTAACGAAATTGAGTATTAGGCTTCATATTAATAAAAGCCGTCGGTGGTGCAATGGCTAGTGTGCGCGCCTTTTGTACATGAGAACGTGCGTTCGATCCCTGCTCAGACCACCTTACATTTCTTTCGACGACGGTCACCACGCTTAGTGAAGGCGACACTATCGAGTACTTAGCCATGAAAATACTTCTCAAAATACCGTTTCGGAACCGGTGTAAAACTGTATGTCCCAATCAGTGAGTGTAAAACTAGAAAGCGCACATCTCACTGATTGTGAGAAGCTCTCCCCAATCCCTTCATGGGATGTTATGGGACACCATTTTTTTTTTTATCAATAAAAGCCAGTCACCTATAAATACAAAGGTGATTTTGCCATGCCCATTTTGGTCCCTCCCATGCAAAAGTTGTTCGGTCGGCGGGCTGGTCGGCCAGATAACTCCCAGAAATCTTTAAGTGACGTGTCTATGTCCAAACTTAGGTTGCGGTTGATAATTAACAATGTGGCCAACCCCCTTCTGGTACCTCCCATACAAATCGACACATTTAGTGCAAAATCATATTTCTCCTAAAACTTGTTTCTGGTAGATGTGTTTAGTTTCAACTCAAACATTGCTTAATAATCTGTCAATGTCTACATATATCTGATTCTGGTACCTTCCATACAAAAGCTTGGTGGTCCTCAGGGTTGCCTATGCGATAAGTCGCGTGAAATACTTCCGATCTTAATGAAATTAGGTTATAGGCTTCATGTCATCAAACGCGAGTAACCTAGTAAGACAAGTGTGATTTTGCCACGCCCATGTTGGTGCCTCCCATACATAAGTTGTTTGGCAAGATAACTCCCGCAAAGCCGAACCAGTCCTCGTGATGTACTTTTATACTTATTTATGTTTGTGTAATACCAACTGGTGAAGAATTGCTGTAGATGGTTGCAATGTGTGAACTTATAATCTCCTATTATAGACCCATCTATAACGTGTACATTGTGCTCACGTTATGGGGACGTGGTACTCTCGGTCCACGGGTAAGAGTGGCGGCGATGGGTTCGCTCGATTGAAAAAAAACAAAACTTTAGTAACAGTAATATCAGCAGCATCAATAATGTTATTTGTTAAAATCTCTATAATGACATCAATCGTATTTGTAATCGTATTATTTGTAACATGTCCAACAAGGTGCGATATTGATTTGTGTATGGAAGACAAGTAATGCCAACCAGTTAGTATTTTTCTAGTTATGATAGAAGGGTTGAGATCGTGAAGTATCCATATTTATTTCAAAACCTATTGGTAAATGGTCAGAACTTAGGGAATTTTAGGAACATAAGTGGGGGAACCTGAATGCAAAATATTGTAAGGTAGAATCGAAACAGTATCAGATAGTATGTTTTCCCAAGCGTTATGTTTTTCCAAGCTTCTGTGCCACAAACATCAACATTACTTTCAATTTTTAGGAGTTTTCTAATATCTGTCTTAAATAATCCTCTTTGTTCTTGCATTTGCCGCTCCGCCTGGGAAATACACACCGATTATACTAATATTCTGGAAATCAGCTGTACAGAAATTGATTCCAATATTTCCAATTAGATTTGCTTGAATAGGGATGGATTTTACATCCTTGAAACCTTTTTTGACAAGAAACGCATTTCCTGCACTAATTCGATCTATACAGTCTCTGCGAAAACATTAATATCCAAAAACCAAAAAACCGGGGAAACCGATTAACCGTGTGCCGGGTTTTTTAAAAAAAATTAATTTTAGAACAACCCGGAAACCGGTTATTTGGCGTCGGTTCACTGTTTAATCGTATTTTACGTAAGTTGTGTTAATATCCTTAATAAAAATTAATAATAAATGATATGATTTTCGAATTTTGGTGAAATTTTGGAATTAAGAAACATGATTCCTATTGTGAAATATGATCTTATGCATCAATAAGTTCTAAATGACATATGCACACAATTTTTTCAAAATGATTTTATGACTTGAATTTGAATTAATTAAAAATTAATTAAGAACATTTCTTTATCAAATTTCAAAATTAAATTTATTGCATAAGCTAATGTTTTAAACTTCATAAGATTTTCATAAATGAAAATCTTTTTCAAAATTAAATATGATTATCGATTGTAAATCAGTTTAATGCGAATTTGAATAAAACTTTTGAAATTTATATTAAACACGCATTCTAAATTGGAATACTATATGTGACGCGCCACGACAAATACAGGCCAAAATGTGAATTAAAGTATAAATTTCACGTTTTGGGTTTTTGACGCCTAACGCTACCTACATATCTCAAGATGAATTGCAGTTGATCGATTAATTGAATTTTTAACCGCAAGATAGCGTAAAAGTCAATTTTCCAAACCTCCAAGATGTCACTTTGCTTTGCTGTGATCACATGTGTGTTTGACACTTTAGAACTTGTAACCAACAACAAAATATTACTGTTAAAAGAGAATTGAGTTGCTACAAAAGTGTCTTTAGCGTGTTTTAGTCCCAGTGTACGACTGGCAGAGTTATTTCAACAAGAAAAAGTGGAAAACAATCACAAATATTACAAAAAATAGTCATTTTGGTTTTTCTTCTGCTGATAAAGGAGCTGTTCTCACAAGAACATGGGACATTTCAGATTTTCCAGACCCAATCATTCCACATGGTTTATCAATTCAGAGAAAAAAATATTTATATAAATACATTAGACCTTATTGTAGGGACGAGCATAAGGTTTTACTATGCCAGCTATTGCTGTGCACCAGTCCGAAAGTGAAGATCTACATCTCGACTCCGAAGAAGACAGCGTCCATGCCCCAAAGAGACCAAAAAGAACCTTGAGAGAGGAAAATGCAAAGTAGAAGGAAAATATTTGCTACCTAAAACCCATTTTTTTTAGATTTTTCTATTTTATAAAAAATATGTTTACTTGGTACTTGCCTATACATATTGTAGTTTTTTTTACAAGATTTTTAATGTTACATGCATACTTAAAAATCATTAATAAAAATGTTACACTATTTCATTTCATTTATGAATAAACAAGTCACGAAAAATAAAAGGTTGAGGGGGGATTAGCAATTGGGGGTGGTGGTGGGGGTGGTCAGCACTTGGGGGGAGGGGTAGTTCAAAAATGGAGTGGGTTAAATTCCCAAACGAAAACACAATAAACACTTAGGCACTTCATAGGGTAGGCAAAATCCTAAAAAACACGTTCAAAAACAAAGTCAAACTTTAACCTCAATTATCTCGAAACTACCTTTTTGAAATAAAAACTTTAAAATGCTGTTACTTCGTAAATTTTTAAGATATTTGCATGATTTTGGTGTCATTTTGTTCAGAATTTTGAAAACTGGCAAGATAAGGTCCCTTTTGTCGTGGCGCGTCACATATATATTTTTTAAAATGTGATGATGCATTCGACCTTTCGTATTATATTTCAAATTAAAATGTTCGATCGTTAGGTCTATTGTAACTTATTTTATTCTTCAGTATTTCGCAACCCATGGGTAGCGCAAGACCTAACGAACAAACATTTTAATTGTAAATATATAGTTTTTATTTAAAATTAAAACGTAATTAATTAAATACAGCTGTTAAATCTTAAATGGTCGCTAAACAAATGTATTGTGAGTTCTACATGTGCAATTTAATTTAAAGCAAAAAAAAAACGGTTCCACCGGTTTTTGCCAAAATTAGACACCGACAACCGGTTTCTTGAAAAATTGATTTTTCGAACAAACCGGAAACCTGTTTCTCAAAAATGCCGGTTTTTTGAACCCTCTAGATCTCGGTCAAACACATATGTCTTTACAATTTTTGTGCAAAAAGAAAACAAAAAGTTATAAATATTTATTCTTAATATTTCTAGCATTTCAAACATCACATTTAATTGCTTACCATACATTGTACAGGTATCTAATAGCTAACCATGTGATAACGTGAAATTGTTCTACTTTGGATTGACATTGTTTAAGATTATTTAATACATCTAATTTCAATTGACTTATTTCTTCCAATGAGAAAAGTTCGTTTAATTTATTACGCCTTTGATTATTTTGGATAATTGGCCACATAAGTGTTTCATTGTTCTTTTTCTTATTTCTTATTTATTAATTTCATTGTACAATTTAATATATAATCATTTAGTTTGAGCCCAAGCGCCTCAGAGCATTTTTAGGGCAAGTTGGCAAAATTTAATTCAAAATGTATTAAATAAGATATTAACAAAGTAGTAATATGTACTTTTAATTATACTTTTATAATGAGAACTTCATAAAAAAAAAATTATATATAAATGATAGAAAAAAGACAAATACAAAAATAAATTAAATTTGTAAACCAAATTTCTTATGGATTTATTTTTTAAATCTTGAAATTCTATTTATAGATTTTAATCTTGCCGGTACATTATTAAAGGCAACACGTCCTAAGTAATCAATACGCTGGTTAGTTTTCTGTAATCCACATAAAGGTACTCTTAGATTTTCTGCATTTCTTGTATTGAAGCTTGTTTGATTTTGGGAAAATTTTATTCTAGTATAACCAATCCTATGTATAGATTTAGGAACAAACTTCAAAACGTTATAATCACATAAACCACTTATGGGTAATATTTTCTTGATTACATCCTTGAATATTGATATTGGTGAAAATGTGGCTGGTAGGTTATAAGTAACTTTCAGAGCTTTATTTTGCAAATTTTGTAGAGATTTAAAGGGACTGCTGTTCCTATTCCACGCATATATTATTGATATATAGTTAAAGTGCGAATCGATCAAAGAGTTATATATCATTAGCTTTGTTCTCTCATTTAACTTATGCCGTAATTTAAATAAAATACCAAGTGATAGGGCTACTTTACTTTTCAGATCATGTACATACACTCCGGTTCACTTATTTAAAGGCACTAAAAATTCCACAGTCAGCAGCCTGTATATATTGCAATTTGTCTCCGATTGCAGAATTTTAAAATGGAAATGGAAGCTAGACATCTTGAGAAGCTTGACATCTTAACTAAAGAACTTTTTTTTTAACAATATTTTTAAAAAAAAGGTTAAAAATGTGCTATTTTTTTTGGTTCACTTGAATAAAGGCACTTCATTATTTTTTTTATTATTTTTAAAGTAAGCGATGATTTTTTGTAGGGAGCGTTTGTTTGTTACAATTTATTACATCTTAATCATTTAACGAGTCAAAACGGCAAAACAAAAAAATTTTAATGTATCGGAAAAACTAAAATCGATGTTTACCGTTCTGAAGGATATTCTAACCGCGTTATAGCTTAAAAATTGGACGGAGCCTAACAGTTGTCGACAAGCACATCAAGGACCCCAAGGGCTATGGAAAAAATGTTAAAGAAGGTAGACAATTTGATGACAAGCAGTCACTAAATCAGGCCATTAAGGATGCTTGGAATCAAATTTCGTTGGATTACATAAATTCTCTTTATCTCTCAATGAAAACCCGTATATTATTCAAGTGAACCAAAAAATAGAGCATTTTTGATTTTTTTTAAATTGCTCAATAAAAGTTCTTTAGTTAAGAAACCACTATTGTCATGATTTTTAGTTATATCTCAAGATGTTAAGCTTCCATTTTCATTTTACAATTCTGCACTGAAAGAAAAACGCTTCGTCGCATGGATGAAACATTTTCGTTAATGTTTTTACATTGCCATAGTGAAAAGTGTCGCATATCCGACAATTTGGTAGTCACTGCAACAAAAAATTTCATACATGATTTCTTTGACAATTTTTCATTTCGTTACTGCAACAACCTGCTTTTCGTTCCAGCGACAATTTTGTTTAATTTGAATTCTGTAGAATAATGGGTTCAAAATTTAAAAAAACAGTAAAGGGATGATATTTAAACTACTGATATTTGGTTTATCTCTTACTTTTTATAGTTTATTTTTAGTATTTATTTATTTTGGGGGTTTGTTTACATAAAGAGAGAAAAGCAGTCGAAAAAATGAGCGAGCGTAAAAAGAGGCCAGCAAGAAAAAATGGTGAGCGTGAGCAGGGTTGCCAGAAAATGTTCAATTCATATCCCCAAATTGCAAGTTCAAATCCCCAGAAATCCCAATTCGAGATTTTTAGTCCCCAAATTTGTCCCCAACTAGATTTTAATAAAAATTCACAATTTTATAAACAAAAAATAACATTTATTCCAATTATTGTATAGTTTTGTACTGATACATAGCATTAAAAAGAGAAAAAAACATAACATAATAAACTTCAATACTAAAAAACATTTAACATTTAATTAGTTTTTTAGAAAAAATAACATAAAAATAAGGAACTTTCATTGAGATCTAAAAATATTTGTTTATACATATATTATATTTAAATTAATTATAAGGAAAACATTTTCATCAGGCTTTAAAAACTACACTGTTTATTAAAATGTAGCAAATCATATTTGATTTTGTAAGACGTCATAAACTTCTAGTTCATCAAAATTTTCAACGTCAGTTTGTTTGTACAAATGTTCGGAATTAAATTTTTTTAACATATTTTCGGGAACTTTATATTTATGACAGCAAATTTTATAAGCACTTAAATATGATTTTACTCGGATTAAAGCATCTAGCATTTCATATTGGAGTTTGTTTCTTAATTTTGTTTTAGTTAAATTCATACAAGAAAATATTCTTTCTACATATGCATTACTTATAGGTAAAATCATAATTTGAAACACTGCTGTAGAAATTTCACGAAAAAAGAAATTGCCAACGTTATCTTCGTACTCGTAGACTAAAACCCAAAATGCAAAAATATCTTTTGGAACGTCATTATGGTTTTGTGATTTCCAATCAACAAAGGCTAATTTGTTCCACTGATTTTCGTATGTACTTAATGAAACATTTTTTTCGAAAGTGTTTTTCAAAACTCCATATACTGTTTCAAATTTTTGTTTTTTTTGTATATTTTTGTAAGAAAAATTTTTGAATTGTTCAAGGTGTTTTAAGTTATCTGGAAATCGTTTGATCATTTCTCTTGATAATACCAATAAATACTGAAAGCAATTTTTTTTAAATTCAATAACATCTTCATCATCAAGGTCATGTAACTCCAATTCTTCGGTGCAAAGGGTTCCGAGATCAATATCAGCGAAATGTAAATAACAGTCATTTTCGTTAATCACTATTTTCATCTGCTCTATGTCGTTGTTAACAAAACCCGATTTTATGAATTTTGAACAAATGTGCATAAGCAAAAGTAACAGATGTTCGTATCCATAATAATAATCAACGCTTTCACCTTGAAACATAGTATTGACACTATTGACTTCTTCTAATATTGGGCATAAAAACAATAAATATAACTTGTTAAATATATTTTGAAATTCCTCAGAAATATGTTTCGCCATTTTTTCATTGTCGGCAGTAGAAATTATATTAAACTGGCATTCTAACTCGATCCATTGCTCTAGAACCCTTTTTACAGCTTTTCCAAAAGAAAGCCATCTGGTATTTGAAATTTGTACTAATTTGTAAAAATTATTTGAATCAGCTCCCAAATTAATAAGATCAAAAAGTTGTTTATATTTTACGGTTCGTAATGGAGAATGTGAAAAATAATTATACAATTCTCTAACGAGAAATTCCACTGAATTTGGGATAACTTTGGATGCTTCAGAACTACATAAATTTAAGGAATGACAGATGCATTTCACCAATTTAATGGAAATGTTTTCTTTTTTTAGAAGTGCGTAAGTGACTTATTAGAACCGCACATATTGCTGGCTCCATCTGTCCCAATAGCATCCATGTTACTCAAGTTCAATCCCAAATTATCCATAAAATTCTTTAGGCTTTTGTGCAACACCTCCGCTGTAGCTTCTTCCACGACTAAAATTCCTAAAAACTCTGTCATTAATTTAACCTCTTTTGTGTTAAAATATCTCACGCATATAGCCAACCACTTCACCCTAGAAACATCTGTTGATTCGTCTACAATAACACAGTGCAACACGAAAAAAAATATCCATATACGGACACCACTACGTGATAAAAGACTAAAAAAAAAAGACCCGTGTCCCAATTTTTCCCAAAGTCATGCGCTTTTTTTTTATGGGCCGCCAAAGATTTGGGGCCTCGGTATCATTTTCGTAAAAATGTGATCATTTTCTCAGGCTCATATCTTGCAAACCGTTCAGAATTTCTGTCCTGAACAGGAGAAAAAGGTAAAAAAAATGAAATTAAAAAATTTTCGGCAAATTTTCACTTTTGCGTGCTACTTAAACAGTGTTAAGAATCATCTCTAGGAAGTTTATATGTTCTAGAATTTGTTTATTGAGATCTTAGGTAAATTTTTGTAGTTGATTGTTTCCTTGAATTTTAACGGAAAAAAGGTAAAAAAAAATCATTTTTGGTCTGGTCTGGAAGGTGAAGTTTTTTTGATTTTATATGTTCGCAATTTTTGTTCTTTATGACAAGAGCTACAACTTTGCCTCAGAGAGTAAATCGAAATTCTGAACGGTTTGCAAGACATGATCACATTTTTACGAAAATGATACCGAGGCCCCAAATCTTTGGCGGCCCATAAAAAAAACTACATGACTTTGGGAAAAATTGGGAAACACGGGTCTTTCTTTTTTAGTCTTTTATCACGTAGTGGTGTCCGTATATGGCTATTTTGCCATGACTTAAAAAATTGCTTACTAACTCCTCTAAGAGTGAAGGGGATATCACGTATTTTATTAATGCTGAACATTTTGTTCTATGCATTTTAAATAAAGTAGAGTTGTTGTTATTGTTGCTCATTGACGATGACTGGAAAAGATCACAAAGATGATCAATTGACCGTATGGATGAATGTGTTGATATATATATAGCCATTTTAATTTCAAACATTTTTCTTTCCTTGCAAACGTGGTTCACACCTAAAAAAAATCATTAGAAGGAATATTGTTTTTTAAATTGTAAGTAATGGTAGTGTAAATACACTGCAGGGAATGACAACAATGAATTTGTACTGATTCACTAGTTACATTGTCGGTAGTACTACTTTCCGGAAAATGAGCTGCGAGCTTGCAGCACGTATGGTGATTGGCGAATCAGGCGACGCATAGTTTGTGAGATATGGGCTTTTAAAGTTTACCACGGGCCTTATAAAGGTTACTGGGAGCGACACTGAAATGAAGAAAACGTATTTTCTGCGACGACCGGCCGTCCGGCTGGCACCTTTTTTTCGCTAGCAGATATGGCTTTGGGATCAAAGTTTTTTTTTTGGAAAAATATCGCTGATACGGAAAATTTTTATTTTCTCAAAACCCACATATGTATATTGCAAAAGGGGTAACAACCCTAATAGGTTCGTGCGAGGGCAAATTTTTCGATTTAATCGACGTCGCCTGAAAATAAATATATAATTTTTGGACTCGCTGTGGCAAGATCTTTTATTGGTAACAATTTTATAACGATTCGAGCGATGTAGCTAAACTGCATTTGTACCGAAATTTTAATGCGCCCTTATCCTTTTTTAGAAATCATTACATACTGGGTAAAGTTTCCAATTTTTATTATTGCAGATTTATAAATTTACTTACCATAGTTTGTGATAGCATTTGCTGGTTTCAGGCTTACAACTTTTGCCTTGTGTTTTTCAGTTTGGGTGTGCTTTTTAAGGCCCTTTTTTTGGCATTGAAAACTGGTTTTACAAACCTTGCACCAGGCAGCGTTTGTAGTTGATTCTACAAACCACTCTGGGGCATCTTTAATTGGAAGAAGCCAGCCTAGAAAAAAAAGTTAAAATTTTGTTGCAAACAAAAATATAATTTATTACCTTTGGTCCATTTTTCATTCATCCATTCTACGTTGAATTTTCTTTTGCATTTATCCATTTTTGGGGAATAAGTTTTAATTTCTTTAACAAATTTTATTTCACGTGGTTTGTTTTGCTTTACTTTACTGTTGTGTTTAATAACATCAAAGCAAGACGAAACCATTTATAAGGTGATAGCAACTCTACAACAACAGCTGTTTAATATTAATGTTATTTTTTATATGCGATTTCATAAGATCAATACACTAAAAACGAGTAAAATCAATCAGCGCTACCACATTGTAAATTAATTCGCACTGATACAAAGAAGTAAAAAGAAGAAATGAAAAAGTAATGCCAAGTATGTAAATATTTACTTTTCAGGGGTGCCACACAAGAAATTTCTGTTCAATTGTTCTTTCAATTTGCACCAGTACACTTACACTTTAGTAAATTACACTTAACAAAATTCTTGCGATAAAGATAATTATTAGAACTTGTAAAAAAAAAATCAATGAGTGTTCGAACTCACGGGCGATGTGAAACATCTTCTTGTTTTCAATTTCTGTGTACAGATAAGTAAATGTTACATTGTGGGATGGGAGTGGGGGTAAAAATTTTCCGCGGAAACCCATATTTTCGGAGTTACGGGCCTCAAAATTTCGGATATGTGGGAGGGTATTATGTTTAGAAAATGGTATTTATCCATTGATTTTATTGCTTATTTGAGTAATAAAGGTCAAAATAGGCGATAAATATTAAAGAAATTTTTTTCGATAACTTAATTAGTTATCGAGATATCGGACATTGAAATTTTTCAAAATTTGAAAACAGTGAGTTTAGTCCCGATTTTGTTTTTTTTTGTCGTAAAATTATTTAAAAAAAATCGCGCGATTTATTTAAAATTATTTTTGTTTTTATTACAACAAAAACAAGAACAGAAACAAGAAGAACATTATGTTTTGAGGAAAAGTAGGGTTATAAAATTCGAATATCGAAAATTGGTTCACAATGGGTTAATGAATCGAAAATATTTTGAGGTAGTTTTAAAGATATTTTGATAAGCTTTCCAACGATACCCATATCGTTGCGAAAATGTAGAAGATATGGAGGATTATATGTCCCAGCTTTGAAGGTAGTAACTCGGGAAATATGGGCTTCCGCGGTAAAAAATGTAAAATATGTTGGTTGTTTGTTTGCTTTAGACCAAGAATATCACAAAGAAGAAGTATATATCCACAGAAGACAACTACTCGCTGCCGCTACATCAGTGCGTGTGATTTTTCACAGTCTGACAAACTGTGCTGCGCAGTCGGTAAATTTTGTTTTCTTTATTGGATGTGTTGCCCTTATCGTTAACGGGTATGAAAAATATAGGAACCCTCAATCGAAGACCTACCCGATATTCCCACAAAATTTCATACCAGTGGGTAAAGCCATTTCGGAGAACGAACGTAACAAATATTGCAGCAGAATGTTTTTTTTGGCTGCAAGCATAATGTTTTTCGCAGCTTTTGTATTGAGATTTTTAGTCCCTACCGATCGCATAGATGTTTCACATCAAAAATTAAATAAAAAAAATATTGTAAAATTTAAAGTCCCCAGCAATACTAGAGAATTTATGAAAAATCCCCAGAATTTTTTGAAATCCCCAAATCCCTCCCCTCAAAAATTTGTCCCAAGCCGGTCCTAAAATCCCCAGTTTGGGGACAAATCCCCATATCTGGCAACCGTGAGCGTGAGTGGTAGGGCACGTACACATCTTAAATCAGTTCCTTCGCAACACCCAAAAGTGGTAGACATATTTCTCCGACGGAATAATTTAAATAATTTTTTTAAAAAAGACTATTTGGTTATATGTACTTAGTAATTATCTGTTGTTGTGAAAAATAAATTGTGTGAATTTATGTGTTTGCTGTAATCGTTTGTGCAAATTGAGTATTTATAAATCAAATAGATAAATAAACAGAATGCAAGGAGCAGCATGACAGCAAAGATAGTGACGCATCGATAGCAGAAAAACTACCCCGAAATATGTTTCTTAACATTTGTGTGTGTGGATGCGCAAGACGGTACAAATCGCAACAAAATGTTGCGATTTTGTTTTTTAACCGTAATTCGGTAGAGCTTGTTTGGTTGTATTGGTATTTGGATTTGAAGTCAATGAACACGAAGAAGCCAAAGTTACAAAGTGTTTCAAGTAAGACGAACATAACAAAACTCAACGAACAATGAAATTCATCCGATCGAAATTTTAAGAAATTTCGTTAAAATAAATAAAAGAGAAGTAGAAAAGAATATTTATTACAGAGCAACCACTTGCCTAATGCCGGGGAGATTTGGCGCTGCAATTGAATGACAAAACCCTCAACACAACAACAATTGCATTATTTAAGAAAACAGTGATGCGGTTCTATGTTAAAGGAGTAGCGCATAGGGGAGTAGAGCTTATGTTTATGGTAAGTACAGATATCGATGTAAATATCTTAATTATAAATCTTAATAATAAATTCTTCATATTTGTTTTTAATTGCAGCACAAGAATTAGACAGCCACAATAACACTCAACCCGTCGACTACCACAATCTTCTCCAGACGAGAGTTTCAACGTGGAATAGATTTAATATATTTGTATAATTGAGAGCATTTTCGAAACAAAAATCCAATTTTTTTTATCAAAACACCTGCAATGTAATACTAACAGTGTAGTAATGCACAATTGTTAACAAATAATTTCAAATACACTTCAAAAATTCATTGCAGCAATGAAACTGAATCATTGTAGTAAAGAAACAAATCCATTGCAACAGTTAAACAAATCCATTGCAGCAACGAAGCAAATTCATTGCTGTTATGAAACAAATTCATTGCAGCATTGAGATAAATTCATCGCAAGAACGATACGTATTCGTTGCAACAATATAACAAATTCCTTGCATCCATGAAACCAATTCGTTGCAATAATGAAGCAAATTCATTGCAGCAACAACACATTTTGATGGCGGGAATGAAACTGTACGTTAGCTCACTGTCGATGACAAAAGTTGTTGGGTTGTTGAACATTTTCATCCCTGTGACGATTCTTTTCAGTTCAGTGTGCAGTCGGTTACAAATTGCAAAAGATACAGGCTGCTGAATATGGAATTTTTAGTGCCTTTAAATAAGTGAACCGGAGTGTATATGCATATCCCAAGACAGGCTACCTTGCAACGTTAACCCAAGATACTCTCTGGACGGGCTTTCAGCCATAGTTCTTCCATCAACATAAACGCTGAAATTATTATTCAGACAAGCAGAGGGTAGTTTGAAGCGGACGAGTTTTGTTTTGTCAGCATATATCAGTAAGCGGTTCAGGCGAGCAAATACAAAAACCAACGCACCATTTTATTCTTCAAAACGACATCATACTTTTTAGGGATAAAACAAACACACATCATCCACGAACATATATAATTGGCCAATTAGGTCTAAATTCTTTATATCATTCAAGTAAATTGAAAACAACAACGGTCCTAAACCACTACCCTGAGGCACTCCATACTGTATAGAATCAATAAAACTCTTTGAGTTTCTGACTTGCACATACTGTTTTCTGTTCCAAAAATAACTTTTAAATAACAGCTGTTCACGTTTCTGCACACCAAAAATGATAACTTCTTCAGCTATACTTGGTGATCAACAAGATCAAAAGCTTTGGTTAAATCTAAAAATACCCCTGCCACCCCACTATAGCCATTATCCAATCCTTTACATATAAATTTTACAACATTATGAACTGCGTCCTGTGGAACCCGAATTGAAAATAATAAATTAATTTAAAGAATCTTTTAAAAAATGTTGTCTTTAGTAGATAATACAGCTATTGCATTGCACACCTTAGGTATTGCTACAACTTTATGTATTTTCAGAATATTTGGGTATACTGAAGTAGCTTACATTTTATTACTATTTCCTTACACTCCTTTACAATTTTAGGCGTATATTATCATGGTCTTCGGGAAGAATTTGAATTTACTGTTTATATTCAACAACCGACTGAAGAAAGTAATCGTTAAAATAGTCCATTTTAACCATATCATTTGTTATTCTCTGACCTTGCGAATCATTGAAGATGAGGTTATCCTTTCCAAGCGTCTTATTAAGAAATGTCCATCCCTGGCTCGGATCACTGACAGTTTTCTTTATGCCATTAACATAATAGTTATCCGTACACTGAATGGAAAAGCATCGCCACAGGGATGAAAATGTTCATCACCCCAAAAACTTTCGTCATCGAAAGTGAGCTAACGTACAGTTTCATTCCCGCTACGAAAATGTGTTCATCAACTGCAAATTATTCGTCACTGCGAAGAACGAATGGTTGTTGCTACAATGAATTTCATTCATTATTGCAACGATTTTTTTTCGTTGCTGTAATGAATTTGTTTCATTGTTGCAGTGAATAAGTACCGTTCTTGCTATGAAATTATTTTAGTTTGTTTTTATTTATTTGTTAGTTTTGATGTGTTAACATCTATACGCGCGGCTCTAGGGCAGTAAACTATAAATTTAATACATACACAAGTGTTAGGTTTGTAAGAGTAAATCATCGTTTGTTTGTTCGTTGCTTGGCAGTCGGTATTGAAAGTGATTATTGGGCGATTTTCATATAATTTTCCCACGCGATTTTCTCCCGAAATTCATAGCCGATTTTATTAATTTTTGGATTAAAAAGCTAGTGCGGGTTTCGACGAAGAGTTTATTCCAAAAATTAAGGCGATCCGATATCGGCGAGCCGAGATTTAAGTGTTTTAATTTGGAGTAATATTAAAAAAGTATTTTATGTTGATCTTCGGTTATATCGTACGAATATAACAATGTATGTATGTATGTACAAGTGTCTGTTGCTTTGCATTCTTTGACTTTTGTGGGAATAAAACAAAAAGTATTGAGCAAGAAAATAATGACACATGTGCTTGCACTGGGTCTTTAAATAATTTTTAGTATTAATATTATTTAACTGTAACGTCATCATATGATTGAACGCTGTTTTTTATTTTCCAATGTAACATTTACGAATGTGTTCATAGAAATCGAACAGGTACCGTGTAGCAAAAAGCTGTTAACACATCGCCCGTGAGTTCGAACACTCATTGGATTTTTTTTATTTATTAGTTGTTTCCTTTCGGCAATGAATTTATTTCATTGCAGCTCTGAATTTTGTTTCATTGATGCTATGAACTATTTGCACTGCTGCAATGATTTTGCTTCATTGCTGTAATGAATGTGTTAAAGTGTGTTTGAAATTATTTATTGTACATAAATACACTGTTAGTATTACATTGCAGGTGTTTTATTAAAAAAAATTTGCATTTTTGTTTCGAAAATGGTCTAAATTTTCTAAATATATTATATCCATTCCACTAGTATGGAGAAAGATTATGGTCGACGAGGGGTTGAATGTTATTGTGGCCGTTGTACTCAGATCCTGCAATTAAAAACAAATATGAGGTATTTATTATTAAAATTTGTATTTAATATCCACATATGTCTGTACTTACCACGAACATAAGCTCTACTCCCGTATGGATTTCATAAAAGCAATTGATCTGTGTTCAAAATTTTCTTTAATATGGAACCCCATCATTGTTTCTTAAATTATGCAATTGTTGTTGTGTTGATGGTTCTGTCATTCAATTATATCTCCGCGTAATTAAGACAGAGCAGAGCTAAAGCATTTTCTTCAACTGCTCTTTTATTTATTTTAACCAAATTTGTTAAAAGTTCGATTGGATATATTTGATTGTACTTTAAATTGTTACTTTTTATGATCGTTTTACTTGAAACACTTTGTTCATTTCACCCAAGTTCGAACCCAAATACCAAAATACCAAACAACGAAACAGGCGCGACCGAATTATTGTTAAAACACGAACATTTTCCCTATCGGTCTTTTATGAGCTCACTCAAAATCAAGTTAACTTTTTGCTAACGTATTTACAACTGACTTCTAGCTAACTCAAAAGTTATGCAGACTTTAGTCAATTGTTTTTTCCAACAATCAGACTTCATCTCGATAAGTAATGAATTAGCTTTTTGCTCACTCAAAGCTGATGCAGATGTAAGTAAACATTAAGCCATAGTAATAAAATTCAAAGAACAAAAGAAGAGAAGAGAATAAAAAAATACATACCTGTGAATACAGATCTGTTTTCGTTTGTTTCTTTCAGTTTAGCTCGCGGTTTCAGGAGGCACGTATCAGTTCGAGAAAGTCAAAATAAAAATATAAAATATTAATATGCATATTTTTCTATATTTTTAATTTCCGAAGACTGAAATATTAATTTTTTTTTTATAATTTTAGCTCCATAAAAAAGTATTAAAACGATTTTTTTGATGTGTTAACATCTATACGCGCGCCTCTAGGGCAGTAAACTATAAATTTAATACATACGCAAGTGTTAGGTTTGTAAGAGTAAATCATCGTTTGTTTGTTCGTTGCTTGGCAGTCGGTATTGAAAGTGATTATTGGGCGATTTTCATATAATTTTCCCACGCGATTTTCTCCGGAAATTCATAGCCGATTTTATTAATTTTTGGATGAAAAAGCTAGTGCTGGTTTCGACGAAGGGTTTTATTCCAAAAATTAAGGCGATCCGATATCGGCGAGCCGAGATTGAAGTGTTTTAATTTGGAGTATTAATTTGGAGTAATATTAAAAAAGTATTTTATGTTGATCTTCGGTTATATCGTACGAATATAACAATGTATGTATGTATGTACAAGTGTCTGTTACTTTGCATTCTTTGACTTTTGTGGGAATAAAACAAAAAGTATTGAGCAAGAAAATAATGACACATGTGCTTGCACTGGGTCTTTAAATAATTTTAAGTATTAATATTATTTAACTGTAACGTCATCATATGATTGAACGCTGTTTTTTATTTTCCAATGTAACATTTACGAATGTGTTCATAGAAACCGAACAGGTACCGTGTAGCAAAAAGGTGTTAACACATCGCCCGTGAGTTCGAACACTCATTGGATTTTTTTTAATTTTTATATTACAGTTTTACTGGCTCAAAAGCTAACTCATTTTCCTTGTTAAATCCTACTCAGTTTTTACATGTGATGTCATCAGAGTGAATTAGTACTCACTCACTCTGCATAAGTTTCAGTTAACCACAAGCTAGCTGACTACAAGCTTATCATTAACTAGTCAGTTTTTTATGCGCCAAAAACTAACTCATAGTGACTAGCTTGTGGTTAACTGAAACTTATGCAGAGTGAGTGAGTACTGACTCACTGCAATACCGTCATGTGTAAAAACTGAATAGGATTTAACAAGGAAAATAAGTCAGCTTTCGAGTCACTTGTGACTCACCTTTGACTAACCACTTGTTAGCTTGAAGTTAACTCAATTCCCGACAGGGTTGTTACGATTTATACCATCACGCTCATACAAACACAAATGTTCAGTTACATATTTCGGAGTATGTAGTTTTTCTTCTATCGATCAGTCACTTTATTTTCTGTCGTGTTGCTCCTTGCATTGTGTTTGTTTATCTCTTTCATTTATAAATACACAATTTACACAAACGATAACAGCAAACACACAATTAATTTTTCTGAATAAACTATTGTTACTTTACTAAGTTGAACTAATTAGTCTGTTTTAAAAAAATGTATTTAAATAATTCCGGCGGAGAAATACATATGCCTACCACTTTGGTTGTTGCAAATGAACTGATTTAAGATGTGTACGTGAACCAGCACTCACACTCACCATTTCCTCTTGCTGGCCTCTTTTTGACGCTCACTCATTTTTGATGTGTTAACATCTATAAGCGTGGGTACGGCCTAAATTCACAAAGTGAATACATCCAAACACAATTTGACCGACTGCGCTCACACAGATTATCCGACAGCGATCACACATGGTTTGCCCTTAAACTCCTCCGAAACGGCTGGACCGATTTGTATGAAATTTTGTGTGCCTATCGGGTAGGTCTCAGAAACGGCCAACATCTATTTTTCATATCCTTAAATGAGAAGGGTGACCCACCCCTATATAAAACACAGATTTGTCCGACTGCGAAACACAGATTGTCAAACTGCGAAAAAACACACACCCTGATGTAGCGGCAGCGAATAGTTGTATTGTGTGGGAGCGACGCACTCTCAGAGCAAAGAGAATAATGACGTGGTTATACGTAGTTATATAAAAATGAGATAGAAAGAGTGCAACGATAAATTGTGTACTTGGGTTGCGTATGTACGAGCATACCAATGTATGCATGTACATGTTCCTGTGGCTTAACATTCTCTGTTTTTTGTGGGAATAAAACAAAAAGTATTAATCAATGACCGTCGGTGGTGCAATGGGTAGTGTGAGCGCCTCTTGTACAGGAGATCCTGGGTTCGATCCCTGCTCCAACCACCTTAAAAATTTCTTTCGACGATGGTCACCTCGTTTAGTGACGGCGACACTATCGAGTATATAGCCATGAAAAAGCTTCTCAAAATACCGTTCGGAATCGGTGTAAAACTGTAGGTCCCAATCAGTGAGTGAAAACTGGAAAGCGCACAGCTCAGTGATTGTGAGAAGTTCTCCCCGGTCCCTTCATGGGATGTAATGGGAAACCATTTATTTATTCATTTATTAATCAACAAAATAATGACACTTGTCTTTAAATATTTTTAAGTGTTATTAAGTATTAATATTATTTAAATGAAACTTCATCATATGATTGAACGCCTTTTTAAATTCTTTATGTTAACAGCGCGGGATTGGACAAAGGGGCGTGGTCATATATAAAGAATTTATAGTCAAAAAGTTTGGTTTTTTAGTATTGTGAAAGGTACATAAGTCAAATAAAATGTGGGTGCGGAGCACTTTCAGAGCAAAGAGAATAATGACGTATTATACGTATATAAAAATTAGATAGCATGAGAGCAACGAACATTTTGTGAACTTGTGTAGCGTATGTACGAATATAATAATGTATGTATGTAATTATATACAAGTGTCTGTTTCTTTACATTCTTTGATTTTTGTGGGAATAAAACAAAAAGTATTGAGCAAGAAAATAATGACACATGTGCTTGCGTTAGTCTTTAAATAAGTTTAATTTGCATTAATATTATTTAAATGTAACGTCATCATATGATTGAACGTTGATTTTTATTTTCCAATGTAAGATTTACTAATGTGTTAATATAAATCGAAGAGGTGCCGTGTAACAAAAAGGTGTTAACACATCGCCCGTGAGTTCGAACACTCATTGGATTTTTTGACTGCTTTTCTCTCTTTATCTTCATAAAACTTAGTTTCATTGCAATAACGAAATTGTTTCTTTAACTATAAATGTTGGCAAAACTTCCAAAATAAATAAATAATATAAATAATCAATAAAAAGTAAGAGATACACCAAATATCAATAGTTAAAATTTCATGTACTTCCTTTTTTTAATTTTTAACCCATTTCTCTACACAATTAAAATTAAATAAAATTGTTGCAGGAACGAAAAGTAAGTTCTTGCAGCAGCGAAATGAAAAATTGTCAAAGAAATCATGTATGAAATTTTTCGTTACACCGACTACCAAATTGTCTGATATACGAAACTTTTCATTGTAGCAACGTAATAACATTAAAATGAATGTTTCATCTATACGACGAAGCATTATTCTTTCAGTGTACACACATTGTTGGCAATAGTAATAACTTTGCTTACGCGTTTTAAAATATCATCTTCTTTAAAATTGTTCCTGCATTTTCGAATTTTTCTCAACAGATTGTTCTTTAACAAAATCAGTGCCGGAAGATTACCATTTATCCATGGCGTGAGCTCAAATCTCATATTCTTTTTAAACTTTTCCGTTTTCATTAAACCATTTACTGCATCTTCCACACAAAACACCGACTTGTCTGTTAACTAGAATACATTCCATTGATCAGTATTCACTGGTAAACTAGGTCGTATATGTTCACTTGCTTTATCGTAATCATAGTACACTTTCCGTACCTCAATATAATCATTGACACGGGTTTTAGTCAAGAATTTACAGCTTATTACATTATGATCTGAAAGATCACATTCAATTGCATCTATAAAAAGTTTATGACAAAAATTGCCGAAAGTATGATCAATGCATGAATTACTAATTGGTCTTGTTACTGAATTATACGCACCGTGACAGTCATAACTCTGAAATAATGTAAGCCAATCAGTATACCGCGGGTTCTGAAAGAGATCAATATTAGAATCACCCACTATAATATCGTAATAGGATAATCGGACTGATTACTTGAAGTTTGATCAATTACACTAGGTCACAAATAACAAAATTTTCTCTGTGATTTGTTTCTAGCATACTTTTTCTCATTAATTTTGACCTACTAAACACGAAAATGAGTTTTAAAAATTTTTCTGTTGATTGGTTTTCGAGATACAAATTTTTGAACTTTTTTTTTTAAATTTTTGGAGGTACACTTACAATTTTGAGCATATCTTTCGTCTTCTTTGACGTATTTGATCCTACTACTACTCAAATTAAAGCAAATTGAGCCGTCTACAACTCATTCTCAGAAAATTTTCAAATCGGGTGAGTCGTTTTGATGTTGGCGGCTTAAAAAGGTTAAAAAACTGCGTTTTCTTAGTAAAAATGTGGCAGAAAAATTCATATAAAAATTCATATAAAATATAAAACGCGATGCTAACAGCGATTTTGGTTTTTTTACGTATAGCTGGCATTTTTCCAAAGAAAATAAGCACTTACTTAACAAAATCTGACAACAAATGGCGGACTTATAATTTTTTTGGTAAAACACCGAAATTCCGCTATTTCACGATATTTTGATTTTCATTATTTGCACAGCTAACCTACTAGGAGGGATCGAAAAAGCAAGTTTTTTATAATCCTTTTGGAATAGAACGGAACAGTTGCTCCTATACATAAGTTACTTCTGTTCAAAATTTCACCACCCTGGGTTAATGTCTTCTGTTCTGGCAAGGGACGTGAAATTTCAAAAATTTAGTGAAATCAGCAATTTTTTTTTTTCGAAATTTTTTTCAAATGTCACAGCACTTAGCAGTTTTGATAAAATTTTTAAATTAATATTAATAACACAAATATTTCATAATTGTAAAAAACCTATTTACAATACCGTAGGGACGTTTCGTCGATGTTTTTAAGAAAATGGTAGAATGAAAATGCAGAACATAGAAACACAGGTGCATTTTACGATACGAATTTTGGCAAACCCACTTTACATGTACAAAATTGTTTGGAAAAAACGTTTACGTAATTTTTATGATTCTCAGAATTAAAAAAAATAAGTAATACACAAATAGTTATTTAATTTTTATGATTGTGGTTGCAGAGTAATATACGCTTCTGAATGTGTGCTCGTGTTTCTTTATGACTGCTACTCCGTTCACAGTCAATTAAAGGGAATTACACTTTTTTATTGATGTGTGTTTTCCCGATGGCTACCTGTTCGGATTTTTTTACAGAAATTCCCCCCACATTTGTGAGTGGTCATTATTTGGTGTTATTTATAGGTGTTCATTTATCGTTTTTTGTCATTCAACAAGTGTCTACGAACGCGAGTAGTACGAGTAAAAAGTGAAACAAATTGAATTTAAGTACATATAATACCTACCCAACAAGTAAGACAATGAGTAAAAGACTACGTGTGTTCGAGTGTTTGAACAATCTAGAGAATTTCTGCAATGTTTGTGGCGAGTTTATAAAGAATAGTCACGCACACACGTTTACTCCAGCAGTGCAATTGCACTATTTGAATTATTTTGGTATTTCACCAAATATCACAGAATCATGGACACCTAAGTCGCTATGTCATCTTTGCTATATAATCCGAACCAACTGGGCAGCTGGCGGAAGGTAAGAATTTTTATTTAAACACATTAAGCAAAGCAAATATAGTAATTTATTTTAATTTTAGGCGCCATATGAAATTCGATACACCAATGATGTGGAAAAAGCCGCTATGCCATTCCACAGACTGTTATTTTTGCCTCACCACAAACAGTGGGGTAGGGAGATTTTTAAAATGGAACTACGCTCAAGTGGGATCGTTTGCACTTCCAGTACCACATTCGAATGATGTACCATATCCAGTGTGCCCTGGTGCATCTCTTCAAAAAGCAGAATCGTCAGATCAAGAGTCCGAGTCAAGTGCAAGCGAATTTGGGGCGTGCAGAAAGCGAAAATTACTGTCACAGGCCGAACTAAACGATTGGGTGCGCGATTTTGGTCTCACTAAGGAGAAATCCGAACTTTTTGCGTCTCGGATGGTACAGTGTGGATTTGCGGATTCAGAAGTGAAAGTAACAGCGTACAGGAAGCGTCACCAGCAGTATGCAAAATTTTATACAAAGAAAGACCAAATATGTTTTTGCAGCGACATTTCCGGCTTGTTCCAAGAGCTTCACCAAATTCACAACCCCAATGAATGGAGGTTGTTTATTGACAGCAACAAAGAGAGCTTGAAGGCAGTTCTCTTACATAATGGGAATGAAAAGCCATCTCTTCCTATTGCTCATGCGGTTCATTCAAAGGAGAACTATGAAACTATGAACATTTTGCTGAAATGCATAGAGTATAGCAAATATAATTGGAAAATATGCGCCGACCTCAAAGTTGTGGCCATTCTGTGTGGACTCCAAGGAGGCTATACGCGACATTGCTGTTTTCTGTGCCTTTGGAATAGCCGCGCTGATGATCAGCATTATATTCAAAAAAATGGCCGGAACGAACGAAACCTGTAGTTGGAGAAGCGAATGTTCACCGCAAACCACTAATAGAGAACCGTGAAAATATAATACTTCCGCCGCTGCACATAAAATTGGGTTTGATAAAAAATTTTGCCAAAAAATTGGACAAAGAAGGTGAAGCTTTTGCCTATTTACGGTCAATTTTCCCTTACCTTTCGCTGGCAAAAATTAAAGAAGGAGTCTTCGCAGGACCCGATATAAAAAAAATGTTGAAAGATGAAACATTCCCGAAGCTGTTATCACCCATCGAAGCCGCAGCATGGAATTCCTTCAGGCTTGTTGTGGAAAACTTTTTAGGAAACAACAAAAGCCATAATTATAAGGACATAGTTGAGGATCTGGTAAAGAACTATGAAGCAATGGGTAGGTTTTTTTTGAAACAAATGTTAATTTAAATAGCGTTTTAATTCTCGTTTTTTTTTTAATTTTTGGGTAGGAGTGCACATGTCACTTAAAATACACTTTCTGCATTCTCATTTGGATTTTTTCCCTGAGAATTTAGGAGACGTGAGCGACGAACACGGCGAGCGCTTTCATCAGGAATTGAAGGCTATGGAACGACGCTATCAGGGCATCTATGACACGGCTATGATGGGTGACTACATTTGGACCCTAATACGTGAGACCAATTGCAGCGAATACAAAAAACAAAGAAGAAGTCAGCTGTTTTTCCACATGGCATAAAATGTACAGTTATATCTTTGTTTCTACTCATTTTTTATGGGCGTTGATTTGGTTAATTTCGTTAGTTTAGCTAACCTGGCACATCCATTTCTAATTGTGCCATACATTGAGTATGTAGTGCTCTAAATAAATTAAAAAATAATATACTAAGACTAATTTGTTTATTTTAAATTAAGTTCAAATGTATTTATTCGTTTGCGTTGGGTAGGTAAGCTGTGCAAATAATGAAAATCAAAATATCGTGAAATAGCGGAATTTCGGTGTTTTACCAAAAAAATTATAAGTCCGCCATTTGTTGTCAGATTTTGTTAAGTAAGTGCTTATTTTCTTTGGAAAAATGCCAGCTATACGTAAAAAAACCAAAATCGCTGTTAGCATCGCGTTTTATATTTTATATGAATTTTTATATGAATTTTTCTGCCACATTTTTACTAAAAAAACGCAGTTTTTTAACCTTTTTAAGCCGCCAACATCAAAACTACTCACCCGATTTGAAAATTTTCTGAGAATGAGTTGTAGACGGCTCAATTTGCTTTAATTTGAGTAGTAGTAGGATCAAATACGTCAAAGAAGACGAAAGATATGCTCAAAATTGTAAGTGTACCTCCAAAAATTTAAAAAAAAAAGTTCAAAAATTTGTATCTCGAAAACCAATCAACAGAAAAATTTTTAAAACTCATTTTCGTGTTTAGTAGGTCAAAATCAATGAGAAAAAGTATGCTAGAAACAAATCACAAAACGACTGTTGGCTAGTGTTATACAAAGAAATTTGTCAATTGTACATTTCTGCGATCTGTAAAATGAAACAAGTTTCAGTGGTTTCAAATTAAGTTTATAATTTCAAAAACTAACTACTACGAGCTCAACAAAATTCTCACTCTTACAAATCTCTATTGAGACTTTTATAAATGTATAACGAAGTACCTCCATACCCATCCTCTCTACAGCAATGTACACTTGAGAACCCAGGAATTTCATATATTTGTAAAACATTATGTTGAAACCATGTTTCTTGAATAGCAATTACATCTGGTAATTGAGAAAAACTACCAATTAATGATTTACCAGCAGTGTTGCCAGAAGCTGTCAAAAAAATTAGCTAAATGACCAAAACAAAAGTTGCAAAATTAATAGAAACGATGCCAAAATTATACTAAGATAAAAAGGACTTCAAAAAGTCAACATTTCACAAAAGTGTTCATATTTTAAAATTGTAATTTCCTTTAAGGCTGTAAGAGATCATGTTTTCTCCGGTTAGTGAACAACATGTAAATTCCGCGGGTGGGATTCGAACTCACATTCGCTGGACGATCGTTTCGATGTTTGTGAAGCATCATCTTCAGCAGCGTCTAGCCCAATCAGCCACTGCGGTGTGTATTTACACAAGTCACTAACCGAAGACATTTATTGATTGTGTGCAGAGTGATTGTTTGTCGCTACTTACACATTGCTTTCCTACTACACGCACTGATGCAGAAGTTTTGAACGTTCTATTTATAGAACGAACTATTCTAATTGTAGTTGTCCCGTTCTGTTTTGGTTTGGCCCTATCATATGTTTCAAA
Source organism: Phaonia tiefii (assembly GCA_963931995.1). Classification (NCBI taxonomy): domain Eukaryota; kingdom Metazoa; phylum Arthropoda; class Insecta; order Diptera; family Muscidae; genus Phaonia; species Phaonia tiefii. The sequence goes on from OZ008370.1 coordinate 63,161,636, forward strand.
TTAAGTTGTTTTCAGATCCTCCTTATGTTTAAAGTTGTAATTTCCTTTAAGGCTGTAAGAGATCATGTTTTATCCGGTTAGTGAAACAAATTTAAATGCCGCGGGTGGGATTCGAACTCACATTCGCTGGACGATCGTTTCGATGTTTGTGAAGCATCATCTTCAGCAGCGTCTAGCCCGTTAAGCCACTGCGGTGTGTATTTACACAAGTCACTAACCGAAGACATTTATTGATTGTGTGCAGAGTGGCTGTTTGTCGCTACTTACACATTGCTTTCCTACTACACGCACAGATGCAGAAGTTTTGAACGTTCTATTTATAGAACGAACTATTCTAATTGCAGTTGTCCCGTTCTGTTTTGGTTTGGCCCTACCATATGTTTCAAATTAAGTTGTTTTTAGATCCTCCTTATGTTTTAAGTTGTAATTTCCTTTAAGGATGTAAGAGATCATGTTTTCTCCGGTTAGTGAAACAAATTTAAATGCCGCGGGTGGGATTCGAACTCACATTCGCTGGACGATCGTTTCGATGTTTGTGAAGCATCATCTTCAGCAGCGTGTAGCCCGTTCAGCCACTGCGGTGTGTATTTACACAAGTCACTAACCGAAGACATTTATTGATTGTGTGCAGAGTGGCTGTTTGTCGCTACTTACACATTGCTTTCCTACTACACGCACAGATGCAGAAGTTTTGAAATTTCTATTTATAGAACGAACTATTCTAATTGTTGTTGTCTCGATAATATTTTAAGTTAGCTATTTAGTATTACCATATCGCAATATTGCTCTTTGTGGGGATCTGTGCGCGCCTCTTGAGTCGAACTCTGCTCGGATCCCCTTAAATTTCTTTCGCCGGCGGTCACCTCGCTTAGTGACGGGGACACTATCGAGTACTTAGCGATGATAAAGCTTTTCAAATACCGTGCTGAAAACTGTAGGTCCTAATCAGTGAGTATAAAACTAGAAAGCGCAGTGCTCGCTGGTTGTGAGAAGCTCTTTCCAATTCCTTCATGATAACCATTGTTTTATAAGTATTGTTGTTGTTGTGCCATCAAGACCAAACATGCTATATTTTAATGGTATCTGATATAGTTATTTATGAGTGAAAAATTGGATATTATGATCTTTGAGAATAACAAAAATTGTATTGAAAATGTCACTAGTTTCAGATATAATTGTTGAATTGAAATTCATCTTTAACGGAAACCGTGTGATTCCGGTATTTTTAACCCATTTATGAAGTTGTTCACAGTTTTGAAACAATACTCTTATTGGTAAAATATATTTTCTTTTAGAATTTTGACCATCTACATCTTCGTCATCTGCATTTGAATATACATGGAAAGGAGTTCAATAATTGAATGGCGACATTTTGGCATTGGATGTGGACTTTAAGTCACCCGGTTTAGCTTTCCGTTTAATTATTTTTGTAATTTTTTGTCCACGAAAATGTAATTTATTAAAGTTGTTGTTCACTGAAGAGTATCAGAAGTGGCACGTCGATATTAATTTCTTACATACTCTATTTAGTAAAAAAAAAATAGAAAACAATCGAAAGTGGTCCTAAAATATAAACAATTAACAAGGGTGACGTGATGTAAAATAGGGTGGCAACTTCTGTGAAATGCCCATATGATGCTGATAATGCAATCTAACACGATACGTTTGTATAAGTATGACGCACCGTTTACCTCCTAGATGGGAACGGTCAGTCTTAAATGCGATTTATGTTAGCGTAAAATTTGAATAACTCAGGGGTGGATTTAGATTTTGTTGATAAACTACCAGGCAATCAGGCGTATTTTAAAATTTTAATTTTAATAACAACTTTTATCACGAAAATAATATCTCAAAAACTATATTACTTCAAACTAGTAAAGTGAAGGCAAGCATGGAGTTACGGAAGAAAGTGTAAGACGTTCGACGAATATATCGCACAGCTCCGGTGGTTCTACACACCAAGATTCCGATATTCATCGGTTATAGTAAAGGGTGTGACTGTCGTTGGTGCAATGGTAGTGTGCACGGCTCTTGCGCATGAAAATGCTTCTCAAAATACCGTTCGGAACCGGTGTAAAATTGTAGGTCCCAATCAGTGAGTGTACAACTAGAACGCGCACAGCTCACTGGTTTGTGGGTGAAGGTCTCCCTAACTGGTGAAGGTCTCCCTAATCCCTTCATGGGATGTAACAGGAAACCATTTATTTTATTTTATAGGAAAGAGGGAATGATAGGAAGTGCAAATCGACACAACGCAACTTCTGTCAGTGACCATTGGCATTTGCTTCTAGAAAATTAAAGTTTTTGATGATAAAAAAAAGCAAGCAAACAGAAACAGTTAGTTTTATTTAGAATTTTTTAAGCCTTTTTTACCAAACTCGGTGATAAAATTCTCCAGAAATATAACAAATTTTCATTTATACATGAGATTGTTAAGCGAGTGTTATAACTATGAGTATTGGAACGAAGGTCCTTATCGCATGTTGCGGGATGGGGGCTAAATGAAAATAAATTAAACAACTTTTTTTAACACTATTATGCTAACCCAGTATTATCAACTATATTGGTTACTTTGGTTTGTGTCTAGACTAACATATATTGGGAAATTTCTTGTTTAATAGGAAGTTTTCTATGTGGAGTCTGTAACCAATATTAAGCATATAAGTTTTGAAGTTTTGAAACCAATAAAAGTAAATTTAGAAAAGTCAAAGTGAAAGAAGTATAAAAACAGAAAATTTTCTTAAATAAGTGCCGTTTCTTAAAAAAAGTAAACTTTCTCGAAAAAAATAAAAAAATACCTATTCATATTCTTAAACAAGGTACCTTATCGTGAAAGAGTACCTTTTCTTAAAGAGCTATTTTTGCTTAAACAAAAGTAAATTTTCTAACAAAAAGTACCTATTTACGAAAAAAGTTTTTTTTTTCCTAAAAAAAATTTCATTTAAAAAAAAATTTTTACTTCAAAAAAAAATACTTAATCTATAAAACAAAACTGAATATAATTGCAATTTTGTGGACTGTATTTGCGGCGCTAAGAGAAAAATAGCTTGAGTCAAATAATTTTTCCGTGGCGAGAAATTATTTGGCCAGTTATTTTAGCAGAAACAAACAAAGGAGTTAGCGTTTGTTGGGGCATTGAATTGCGGCGGTGTAATTCTTACCTTAAAATATCTAAACTAATCCCAATGCAGTTTCTTTTAAAAACGTTATAAAACATACAGTGTTTTATTAAAGTAAAAAAAGAACTTTTTTATTCTGTTGTTCGACCTTTTCCTTATCAATAAATAATCAAAGCTTGAGGTCAGATTTGCTGTAGTTATATTTATTTTCCTCGATATTGCGCTACTCCTTTGTGTAGCATCATCAGGAGATATAAACAATATTCAACAATTAAAACAAAACAAAATTAACAATTGTGAAAGAAATTATGTCAATTCAAAAATGTTCAAACAAATTTTCCCGCCATTTTTCAAAATTTTCTGAAGTAACACAAACAAAAATAATGTTCGAAAAAGTTCATATAAATTAACCCAAAGAAAAATATTAGATTGATATGATAAACAATTCTTGCTTAAATGGTTCTACTTTTTACTAATTAAATGTCTGTAAATGTGGGCTACATTATCTGTATCTGTTTTATAGTTAATTCTTCTCAATGTTGGTGTATTAATTATCTGTAGCATTTCTAACATATAACGACGTTTATAATTGTTTTCCTTATTTAAAACCGCTGTATCCTGAAAGTTTGGGTAATGATTTAAACTAGCACAATGGGATGTTAATGCTGTTTTCTGTGTAGAAATGTGCCTATATTTCTGATCTGATTTGTGTCCTGCAATTCGTGTCTTTAGTTTATTTTTTGTAGTCCCTACATATACTTTTCGGGATTTCATTTAAGTTTCGATTATATGCAATACAAATAATAAATAATACAAAAACGATTAATAATTTTAAGTCTGAATGCAAGTTTAGACAAAAATTTTTCTTATAAAACTTCCATTTTTTAAAAATAAAATAAGACCTTTTCTTTTCTTGGGATAAGTCGCCTCTCTGAAAATAAGTAAGTTTTCTTCAAAAAATAAACTTTTCCTAAAAAGGGAACAATTTCTTTAAGAAGTAACTGTTCTTAAAAAAACACTTCTCTTTAAAAAAATCATACTCCTATGGCTTTTTCTTACAGAAAGCACCTCTTCTTAAAAATAGTACCTTTTCTTATAAAACATTAGGTTTTACTAACAGAAGTACCTTTTTTCAAAAAAGGTGTTTTCGCGAAAATATATTACATATTCTTTCAAAAAGGACCTAGAAATATAATTTTTTTAAAAAAAAAATACATTCTATAAGTATGAAAAAAGTTTATCATTTTGCAAAAAGTATCTTTTCTTAAAGATCCATGTAAGTTATCGTATTTTTCAACGGGCGTATTAGGCGTGGTGGAACTAACTAGTACATAATATATGGCGGAAGGAACTATGTTCCAACCGTACCTCTTGAAACCTCACACCTGACACCTCATGTCTTGAAAAATATCTGGTGAAGTAAGAATGTAATTGTGCGACAATTGGTATCTGGTATTTTGCCGAACAAATCGCAATTAATGTTTTTCTCTATTTAGCGTCAACTTGTGGAAAGGATGTACTACTCTCTGTGATTTGTTCGTCTACCAATTGAACATTCATTTTTGCTGTGCAAACATCTGGTCTGCAATTTTTTTTATTTTGAATTTACTTTAGAGCACAACAAATCTGGCCATGTCTGTCATCTTTCAATTGTTTTCCTCTTCACAATAAGTCCTTTGAACGAAAAGATGGAATCTCTAGAGCATAAACAATCTACCGTTGTACTGTGCTTTCGCTGAGACGATGTCTTTGTTTCACAGCGACTATGTAGACATTAAAAACATACGACCTCCAGTTTCAACTTCCTTTTCTTCTCTATCCTTCAATTGCAACCATTTGGGTTTTATTCCCGTGTTCACATTTAGAAAGGGATTTACAGCATTTTCTCCATTTCAGTTTATGGCCGTAGTTCACAAGCTCCTTCTGACAGCGTTCTGTTTTTCACATTAATGACACCTGAGTGTCTTACCGCGTTGGACTGAATGAAAGAAAATGCAAGTAAAACTTTACATCGTTGGAACACATAGAGTTTACGAGTCATTTAAGGAAGTTACTGGCTGTGGCAAATACGTATTTATATGTGTATACAATCCCATATTGTAGCACCATAAACGTAGTTGTATATTGCACACATATTCCTATTAAGATTGTAGTGCATATAGAATAATTTATATGTTTTTGTTAGCTTAGCTGCATCACCAGAAGACTATATCTCTTCCATGAAGAATTGTACTTTCCACCATTGTTCCCACTACGTCGGCTGCTAATAAAGCTCTTACTATAAAGCTCATAGATACAGTCAAATCAAAAAGCGGAATACTATGATAGTCTACTTTGTATATTGTCGAACAAAATTTTGCTAAATGTTATTCAGTAGTGTGGCAGAGCTTTAGCACCCCCAAAATTGTCTTTGTAAATGTGTACCCGAAAAACTTATCTATTAGCTTAAAGTGAAGTACAACTTTCTAAAAATAACTCGGATCGTAGGCACAGACAATTGAATAACTGCCTTCTGTTTTTTTGCGCATCGAATTTATGGGCATTTCTTGTTAGTCAATCAAAACTTAAAAGTCAATCAATAGATTTTAGAAAAGAATTGCATCAGCAAAAAAGAAAATCAAATCAGTTACTTCACAAAATTAGACATATAGACAAATTGGCATAGGTTCTTCCTCTGTCGACTATCTCATGTTGATCTATGGATCACGACTAATTATGTTGACTTTTTTGTAATCATTGAAGCCTGCCCATAGATCGGATCGTATGATTTTAAAGAAATTTGGAAATTTGAGAACAAATTTGTTGTTACCTGCGAACACATAAAATATAGGTATTTAAATATACGACATGCACTGACGTAAAAAAACTTCAAAGTGGGTTGAATTACTTATAACTTTTTCATTATATTTTCATTTATTTCTTTTCAGTAGTTTATTGTAGTTGTTGGGAATTTAGAATAGAACAGTACACAATTGAACAATGTGCCCAAATCGTTGAACTTTATTTGTCAAACCAACGGTCAATTGTTTTGACTCAGTGTGTATATCGTCGTTATTTGAATAGCGGGTTGGCTCCTCAAAGTCAACAATAAACCGTCTGCTTGCGAATTTTCGACAACAAAGTATAGTAAAGAACCGACCTGGTGTCGGCAGACAACGAACGGTGCACACAGACGACAATATTGAACGTGTACAGGAGGGTATTCGGGAAGATGGAGAAACATCACCAAGCAGACGTTCGATACAACTTGCCCTCTCACAAAGGCCGGTGCAGAGAATTTTGCCATCAAGAAGAAAGTTTTCGTACAAAATTCGCCTTGTCCAAGAATTAAAACCCATGATTTCCAGCAATGACTTGATTATGCAATTTATTACCGGCAAATTTATAATTTAGTTATGAGCAACGGAACCCTTTTCCAATTAAAGGGATTTGTTAATAGACAAAACTGCAGAATACAGGTTACGGAAAATCCAAGAGTAGTTCAACAGCGACAATTAAAGTCACTTAAGTGTATAAGTACTCTTTGGTGTGGTGTTTCCTCGCAAAGGCTTATTGGCCCATATTATTTTGTGAAAATGAACACTGTGTCGCCGTTTCTATCACTGGTGTTCGATATCGGACAATTTTGGCAAAATATTTTAAGGCCAGCTGTGGAAAACCGTCTGCAAGTATGGTTCCAATAGGATGGAGCCACAGCGCACACTGCGAGGAACGCAATGGTTCTTTCTTTTGCGTACAAACGATTTTAATTGGCCTCCGCGTTCACCGGATTTAACTGCTCCAGACTGATTCCTTTGAGATTATTTGAAATATTAATATGCCTAGAACCATCCAGCACTTAAAAAACAATATAAATAACGAAATCAAATCAATCAAATCAATTAAAGTTTTGCGAAAAGTTATTGAAAATGTTTTGGAAAGAGGACGAATATGCCAAGCAGAATGGCCAGATATAATTTTTCATAATTTAATTAAAAATATTCTCCATTAATATACTGTATTTAAAAAAATAATTTATAGTTATGTCTTAAATAAAAAGCTATAGTGAATTCGAACTCCTTGGGTAATTTTACGTCACCCGTAACGGCGGCCAATGCCGTCAATGCTGTTAGTGGTAATGAGGAATTGGGCGAAAATGTAACGAATGAAACCAAAATGGTATCGGTTGCGAAATTATCAATTCGATAAGAACCAGTAGGAGGATACGGCCGTCCACTTCATACAAAGCCTTGCATTAACAGATTGGTGCTATGCATGGCGTTTTAGAGCTTTTTTATTCGAAAAATTTTGGTTTTTGTTCTATAAAATTCATAATGGGATTTGTTCTATAAAATTCATAATGGGATCTGTCATCAACAAGTGGTTGTGACAGCCATTAAATGCAAGTAATTAGTTGAGCATGTCAGTATATTATTTGGTACAATCGAATTAGTTTTTACACTTTTCTTTGATGCAACAAATAGAAAAATTACACTTATAGGATAGAACTAAAACTCTATTGACGGATTACATTTATTTCTTGTTGCTGTGGCCAATGCTGAAATACAAATCAATTGATATGATCAACATTTGGTGCAAGGGATCTTTTGGTAACCACAACTGAATAATATGATAGTGCATGGAAACTCCAAGTTATAGTTGGCTGCAAATATAGTTGTGACAATGAATCTCTTCTCTGTATGTAACTAGTATAGAAAGTCATGAACAAACTGCAATTACTGGCAGTTTAAACAAACCTCGGTAAGTCATCATTATTTTACAAGATCACGCAGCAAACTAATAAGAATAACCTAATTAAAAACGAGCGGTGTCATCAATTCCACAGTCAGCATAAGATATTATCCTTCCGATTTTATATATTCATAAGCATTCACTGTAATATTAACTGTCTACTACTAAATGCAGAGAACCAGCGCTTGCCGGCAGAGATGTACTGAGTATAAAATAAAATATAGTTTGTATAAGTACAGGGTGGGCAAAACTTGGACTGACTGATTTGAAATGCTTATAATTTTTGTATTTTAAAATTTTTTTATTTAATTTTTTCTTGCAAATGAAAGTATAAATTATAAATTTTTTTAAGCTAAGTATGAAAAATTACATCTTTTAGATGGCGTCCATTCTCCTGGTGGCAGTTAATGGCTCTACTCAATACATTTTGCATTACGTTGCGCAACGTTTTGAGCAATTTCTGTGCGAATATTCTGCTTTAGCTCCTGAATATTTTGTGATTTGTTGACGTAAACTCGTTCCTTCAAGAAACCCCACTAAAAAAATCTAGGGTCGTCAAATCTGGAGATTCGTCAAATCTGGATTATTCGGCCAGCGAAAAGTTCTCGCAGAAATACCATTGTGGCTCTTGCGGTATGAGCTGTAGCTCCATCTTGCTGGAACCATATGTTACGATTATTGGGAACTATCGGACGTAAAAAATTTTCCAATATGGTCCGGTATAACACCCCAGAGACGGTTTCTGGCTCATTAAGTTAATTTTCGAAGAAATATGGACCAATAACTTTATCAGCCATGATTCCACACCAAACAGTGCATCTGACAGGGTGTAATTGTCGCTGATGCAATGCAATCTGTACCCCAAATTCGGCAGTTCTGCTATTTCACATATCCATTTAAATGAAATGTGAAATTGTGTGAAAATTTTCTTTGCGTTGTAACAATTGATCGTCCGGAGACATAATAAAATTCAATAACTTTTACACGTTCTTCCACTGAGTATGAGGACATTATAAAATTTTATAAAATTCTGTATTATCTTTATTAGAAAAATAAAAAAATTAAAAATACAACAATTATAAGCATTTCAAATCCGTCAGCCCAAGTTGGCCCACCCTGTATATTAGGGTCGGGTGATTTTTCAGATACAACGGCTCAGAGTGGGGTGATTTTTTACGTACCACGGCTCAGCAAGAATTTTTGCCGAAGAGACTAATAACTTTAAATAAACTCTACTCCTTCCAGAAATTCAATACAGATTACACCTTCACACCTCCAAGAAAAAAAAAATTAAACCTAGTTGTATTAAAACATTTCCTTGGACCGCTGAGATTGAATTCGAAGTCGGATTAGCGCTGTCATGGTCCACTCTCAAAATTTCAAAATGGTGGATCTAATATTGTGGCGAAAGTTCTATTACTTTGAGCGTTCAGTCCATTTCGTTTCTTTTAAATGTAAAACCTAAAATAGCGGCTACAATATGGCGAAAAATATTTTCTAATGTGGTACCATTGGAGGAAACTAGGTATCTGCTGCATTATTTTAACTGGTTTGTTCCAAAAAGCATAAGGAAATCAAATTCATTCACTGACGTCGAAAAAATAGTTGATTTTATGGTTTCAAGTTACCAACCACCTTCTTCCCAAATCAAAATGACCTTTATAGACCTGACCATAATCTTTCACCATAGCATATCCTTATTAGACAATATCACGCCCCAAGCTCTGACCATAGTCGCACTGATACGTAGCAACAGTTGAAAGGGATGTGCTAGCATCAGATGGGTCTTTACAAAATCGAGAATCGTATGGACGCGAGTTGATATAATAATGTATACAATGGGACATATTCAAACAAACCAAACAATTCTTCCACGGATCCGAAAAGAAAAATTTGCAAATGTCTTGTCATTAAATGATTTATTGAACAAAAAAATCAATGAGTGTTCGAGCTCACGGGCGATGTGTTAACACCTTTTTCTTACACGGTACCTGTTCGATTTCTATGAACACATTAGTAAATGTTACATTGTAAATTAAAAAAAAGAATAGGTTGTTTGCTGACGACTCGTTTGCTATTGCACTTTCTTTTTTTCTTACATCTGCTTTAACATTGGATGTAAAATTGTTAAAAGAAATAAAGCAATATTTAGCCCACTGAAATAATTGTTTTTGTTTTGTCATAAACAGAGCGACGACAAAAAGTATTGAATAGTATAAAGAACTTATTGCACTTTTTTCTGCTCTCATGTAGAGAGCCTGAGTAAAAGAGCATAAACGAGTCTTACTCTCTTTGTAGAATATGCACCTTTTCGACAATGTTATTACATAAAACAATACAAAGAACATAAATGTTTCAAAAGGCATCAGTGTTTCACATCAAAATTATGAATGGACCAAGTCATGATAAAAAGAGAATAATACATTTTGAATCATTCGCCAGTGCTTTTGAGTCATACAATTCCTTCCATGAGTTTTGACGTAGAATACGTCTTACCTTACGGTATGAGGAGTCATGTCAGGTTTTTATTGTTGTAATCTTTATTTCATTGAATTTGAGGAAACGGCTAGATGAATTTTTTTTAAATTTTTTTTGTAGGTAAATGAAGATGTTATCTTTCGTTTGATATACATTTCATATTGGTTGATATATTTCTAGTATTTTAATTTCTCAAATGAAAATTGTTTAAACACATACACTCAAACATATGTGTGGTGTTTGGTTGAGTGTTTTTGGTTGCTCAACATTGCTTAGGAACATGTATCTAGTAAAAAGTGAAACGAACTGCAAGCTAATGTTGCTTGGCAACACATATCTAGTAAAAAGTGAAACAAACAGTAAGCTAACGTAATAAAGCTTTTTTGCGAAAGCTTCAATAAAGCTGTTGTAACATTAAGTTTGAATTGTAAAGCGTAAAGCTTTCACACAACGCTCGAGTGCTAATGCGAAGACTCGATAAGGTAAACCTTTTTTAATACCAGGGCGGCCCTCTCAACATTCGCAGAACTTATTTCAATAAAAATATTAATTAAAATACATAAATTAAATTAAGTTTAAAAAAATTGAACATAATATTTTTTTTTTAACGGACTTGAATCAAATGCCGTTGGTAAATATAAAAATTACAGCAGACAGTTGTCCGAGGCGTCCTCTGGCCGTGTCTCTGACACAGCCTGCAGGGACAGTCCGTGGCCGAAGGCCTCGGACAACTGTCTGCTGTAATTTTATACTATTCAATACTCTTTTGCGACGATGACCTGCTTGTTTGTTCGCTGCCGCTACATCAATACCATCATACTTATTTTCAGGCAGAGGCTATTGTTGGACAACAACCAAGTATGTGATGCTAACGCTGTGTGTTGTTTGCATGTGTTAACTTTGATAGATTGCCCTACCCGTGCCTATAGATGTTAACACATCAAAAATTCCTTCCCTTTGGTGTATTATCTCAAAAACTTTCAATTGACCAACAGTAAGCAATTGACATTCACACTAAGCAATTTTTCTTGCCTCAAGTCATAGTTGGTGTGAGAGAGAGGTTAGACGAATGGGAAAAAATAGCGTGTTTTGTTTTTCAGCCACACTTATGTGTCTAAAGTTTCCTTTCCCACTTTGATTTTTTTTAATAATTTTTTCCGTACAAATTGTGATTAGAACTCAAATTCATTTTATTTTGTCAACTAAATCTTTCCTACAAAACATCAAAATTAACAAATGTGAGAATGTCGGAAAAGCAATATTGAAAACAGGAATTGCAGATACAGAATTGCCTTGTATGAACAAAAGCGGAGAGTTCCATAGAATAACACATACTATAGAAGTTTTTATTCGCTCAATAAATTAAACGTCATACGTACGATGGAAATTACACAGTGGAGGGTGGAAAATATGGGTTCAATAATACCAGATGGTGGCAATAGTATACAGCGATCCACAAAGGAACTACACCCGAATTTCGTGTTTTTGTGGCAAACTAGTTGTGTTAAATACAATACAAATGTATACCAACGATAAAAATCAACAAAAAAGTGCAAACTACTTTTAAATTTTTCAGTTCTATACCAAAACGACAGGAAATAGTTAAGTGAACATATTTTGTAACTCCACCTGGTGTATGTAAATTTTAAATTTAATTTGCTCTCATTTCCACAAACCTACGATGAGAGTGTGCAATGAAACGTCAGATGAGCGAATAAAACCTTCTACGCATGTGTTATTCTATGGAGAGTTCAAATGAAAGTCATACAAATTGTCGCAAGTAATAATGGGTAGTGTGAATGGGGACGAACGAGTATTGGTGTTTGGCGTCGACAGAAGTCTACTTGTATGAAGTAATTACATACGCTGGTGCATCGGAACAGAAGGACCCAAGTTTAGGGTTGGGAAATAGGGTAACATTGAAAGGGTAAGATAATAGAAACTGTCAAATCTTTTTACTATCACGGTTCATACAAATTGTTTTGCCTTTCTGATTAAGGCGTGGTGTGTACATTGAATTGAATACATTGGTTATTTCAATTGGGTTTACCTCGGATTATTCCAACAGGTTACTCCAAGCTCATTAATACGTTTGAAAGCTTTTTAAAATGTCACCAACTAAGAACTCGATGGCGGTGGTGATGGTGATTATGCCCCATTGATTACGATCGAAACCATTAAGTGCGTCTGACTTTCGTTTCGATAGGAACTATTCTACACTCGTGGTGCGTTCAAAGGAACTGCCGAGCACTATACACATATATATTCCATTTTGTCCATAGGTTCCGTCTTATGTTTTCATCCATCGTTCATATGTTCTGTCTGTCTGATTGAAAGATACGGAAAATTGTTACAATTGAACAGTCCCATGTGGTCAAACAATATAATCTTTTATACAACAACAACAACAACAACAACAACAAACAATATAATCTTTTTGACAACCCAATCAACAATTACCGAGTTCGTATCCAGGGTAAGAAGTGAAATTGGCCAAAGATAAAAATGCGTTCGACATAGCTGTGATAAATGCGTTTGTCTCAAATATAACAATAATCCACAGATGATTCATTTCGAATACCAAGTGCAGATTTGAGAATCGGTTATGATAAAGCCCAGTTATCACCATCCGGGTAGTACATCGACTTCCGTGGCACAACTAGCACTGCGTTGCGATTGTATCGAGCATTTCATCAGAAAACTCAGTATACGTCATCGTTGTCCGCAATCCAGTGGAAAAACTAAATACAGTTGCTTGAAGTTCCGGGCAAAAGTGCATCCCGCTCCTTGTTTGATGGATTAACACAACGGTGTTGAAGCTGAAAATTATTAAGGCTAAATGATATAACTCCATACAGCATAAAATAAACACAGGGAAAAGATTAGTTGGAAATCAGTTCTGGCATTGGAAATTCCATGATAAAGTCTAAATTTTGATTAGAATTCATAATTGTGAAACATCAGAATTATTTGTCGATGTTATTGATAGATTAAAAATAGGTCGTACTAAATACAAGTTGCTACTACCGAACTTTAGTTGTATTAACCAATTTGAGTATCATCTGAAATGGAAGATACAGCTAATAAAAAGTACAATATTAGAATTCGTGTCAAATATTAGTCATTGTAATCATAATTTAGTTTCTGTCACAAAAACACTTGTTACAAAGTTATGTATTCGATTTTTCACAAGAGGCTTTGTTGTTAAACAGAAACTACATATATTTGAATGTTACACGAGGAATTTACAGAAAAACTATTATTTTGAACACAAAGTGATAACCAAAGTTATGAAAAAGCAATAAAGTGTATAGATATCAGACAGCGAATAATACATATTATCATAAATTGAGGTGAAGTGAGATTTTTCAACAAAATCGTTGAATCTGACGCCACTATGGACGCCTTCACAAACACATGCAAACAATTGTCGACACTTGGCTGGAGGAACTATTATTGTGGATGACACAAATTACCTTCAACATACATATGATTCCCCGCGGTAACCCGTCCTCAGTTTTGATTGAAAATATGAAAAATTTAGAAAGACTGTCAATATTTATTTTTTGAGATATAGAAATTTTTTCATATTTTCGATAAAAAATTACCACGAAATACGAAACCTGGTTATAAATAATAATAATTTTGTTTACATTTAAATATAAAATACACAATTTTAATAAAAAAATATTTTTTTTACTTTTTTTTTCTATAAAATTCATAAGGGTTTAACGCATCACCAAATGGTTGTGACAGCCATCAAATTCAAGTAATTAGTTGAGCATACCAATATATTACTTGGTACAACCGAATTAGTTTTTTTATTTGTCGTTCATCCAACTAATAGAGTATTCACCACTACAGAATAATTTGATTGCTAGAACTAAAAGTCGATTGACAGATCACATATATTTCTTGTTGATGTGGCTTCAACTAAATATTTCAGTTCTTGCAACCAAAAGTGAATTACAAGTCAATTGATATGCACAGCCTGAACACAATTATTGGTAATCACAACTGAATAGTGTGATAGTCCAAGGAACCACCAAATTTTAGTTGGCTGTAAATATAGATGTGACAACGAATCTTTTCTCTGTGTGTAGGTATTTGGGTACACACCATGGACTGTCGTGTATTAAAATAAATCTTTCCATTAGCCCCGGTGTGATGGCATATCTCTGTTGGGATTTATAAATTGCACATAGTACACCTGAATCTATCATGGTGCACGTCTTTCGTGTTTCCCATTTCCCTATATTTCGCAGCAGTTTTCCTGATCATTTTTCGACATAGAAAACAAAACTAATATAAAATTATTGTTATCTATTTTTTGGGCACATCATTCCTGTCTATTATAAAAACATGTACCGCTGTAACCTCTCACCTGGCCCACGCTTGAATTTTCAAGTGTCATCACTTCCTTGGGTATTTAAATACCCAGTACGCTGGAAAGGTTTATGTCGAATGCAGTAAATATTTTGTTGTTATAAGTATCTAGTATGTTAAACTTTGTTAACATACCACGTATGGCCGACTACTTCAACAATGAATTGTTGATTTTCATCGGATACGAGGGTAATTGTATGTTTTGTGGTTATAAACTCTAACGTACATAGGTATGTATGAAGACGGATTGTTTGTCGGTTACTCCATGCGAGATGGCGAGGAAAAGTTAATATGATCATTTATATGTCTATACTTATATATGTGTGTATATATTCTTCCTTAAGATATATAGCTTGTTGCAGACATTTTATATCTATTACAAGAAAACCTATTACAATTCCGTACGTACAGCAATAGTAGGGAAGAGATAAAAACGAGTAATCTAGCGGTGTATTTATTGATTATCCGTCCAAGGCAGAGATTTCAAATGAATTTAGTTACATTGGTATCCGTATAATAATCTTGGTACAGCTGAGTCAGATTTCCTATATTATTTATTAGAGATTTTATTCAAGTAAAATATAAGAAATTGGCCTATTAGATTTTATAAGTTTAAAACTCTATATTTTGTGTTCTCCTTGCAATCGAAACAATCACTTAGGACCAGTTTCACAATTGTAAGTTGAACGCAAACTTCCTTGTTGATTTGTGTAAAAGTCACGGAAAATATATATCAACGGATGAGAGATCCTATAGTAAATCAGAAGAGTTGTGCAATTAAATAATTGATTAAACACGCAACCGAACTAATCAAAATCGTAACTTATCAAATTATTGATTATTTATAAATAATAATAATCTATTCATTTTAATTTTGATTATTCAAAACTTGAGAGTAATTATTTGGTTAGTCAAAAGTTTGGCAATTTTTGGGTGTGTTTTATTTTTATCACCCAACTTTTCGCTCTATTACAATCCATTATTAACCTCCCAAATTTGCTTATTTTTTGTCTCATATCAAATTGTGTGAATATTAAAATTTGATTGAAGAGTTAGTTAATGGTTGTATCGAGCAGCGTCTTGACTCGTTTGGAACAGAGCGTGAAAGTTTCCAAAGTTTTTATCTTCGAGGTAGTAAACGAATATTTTGAACTCAGACCTGTGGTATACGAAAATCATAACGCCTGAGTTGATATCAACCAGGGAAATATGAGTGCTAATAGGAGTTATGGTATGGTAAGCAATCACTTCAGACATAAAGTCCTGTTGCGAGAAGCAAAGCTCCAGCTATATCAAAGTCCCTTTCTGGCACAGAATCCTAGAGCAAATTGCAAGTAGAAGTACGACTGGGAGTCATGAGGAGAAAAATTGTTCGGAAAATATATAATAAACAAACCCGAATATACACGTCGTATGAACGACGAATAGTATGATGTCAGTACAATGGATGAGTGTGAAGCAGCGCGAAGTGTATTCGGAGAATTATTTGAAGGAGCCCTGCTAAAGGTTATTGTCACTAACTGACAAAGAGATGGTGTCCCATAACATCTCATGAAGAGATTGAGGAGAGATTCTCACAATTAGGGGGATGCGAGCTTTCTAGTTTTTACCCTCACTACTTTAATTGGGACCTACAGCTTTACACCGGTATCGAATGGTATTTTGAGAAGCGTTTTTCATGGCTAAGTACCCAATAGTGACCGTCGTTGAAAGAAACGTAAGATGGTCTGAGCACGGATCGAACCCAAGTTCTCATGTACAACAGGTGCGCTGCGCACACTAACCATTGCACCACCTATGGCCACTAACTGGAAAGAAATGGCAAAAGATTGAGCCGGTTGGGGAATATAAAGATTCTCTTAGTATGATTGCACTTTTTAAATTTGGTGTAATTTTTTTTTGAAAATAATCTGAAATTTGGCAGCTGTCCATATGCTTATTTCGATTATTAAAAATGGAGCGGTTTACGAAGGAACAGCGCGATACTATTGTGAAAACTTTTTAAAAAATTTGGAAAGTTATGTTGAGACCGCTCTCAAACTTTGGAAAGTGCACCTAATTTGTCAATTCCTGAGCTCAAATAAGAGATCCAACGCGTTATCGGTGAGATACAGCCACATCTCTATGAAAAAGTCATGCACAATTTCTTTATAATGCAATAAAAAAATCACAACTATGTATCTCCAAAAAACCGTGTTTTTATTTTAAAATGAGAAAATGCATTCTTACTGAGACACCCAATAGTATCATTAGGATAGGGACGATTGAAATAAAACCCTCTTCCAATTGAATAAAATCGTAAACCCAGTATGCAAAACGATTCGATATCGTATCGAAAATACATCGCTATTTCTAAATACTAAATCGATATCGAATTCGATATCATGTCGAAAAAAGTAGTGATTTCGTATAAATTATGCAAGGCGATATAGACTAAAAATGTGGATGATTTATCGACGTGAAATTTAACTCGAAATATAAGCGATATCGACAAACCTTCGTCTCGATATCCAGTATAAAAGCTATATTAATTTCGATTGTATGCTGATTCTAAATATCGTCACCTAAAATGCCAAAAGACGTAACCCTCATTTTCAAAATTTTACAAGAGAAGCAAAAAATCTTATAGAATCCAAAGTATTTCAATTTTAAACGCATTCATTCCACAGCTTAACTTAGGAACTTGGAAATCTACTATATTGCACACATATATTTTAGCGTGGAGTATTATATTCAATTATTTTTTGAGGTTTACGCCTTTGGGCATTTCAGGTGACGATATGTGCTTCTCACATTTTTATTATGTACATTAAAAATTAAATACAACTAAGTTTTTAATCATTTATTGTAACGAACATCGAATTCCAAAGCGAAACAAAACACATAAAGGTTTAAAGAACAAAATTAAATTATTATAAAACTAATATTAACGATGAAATTTAGTATTAGTATCTTTTTCTAATTTTTTTCAAATGTTTTTTCACTCCTTGGCGCTGCATTTCGTTACCTACTAAATGTATCGTCATCTTCGAATGCAATTTGGTTTTTCTTATTCTTTTTTGGACACAGCACTCCGTTTAACGGCAGAAAATGGTTGTCCTGGTAAAATTTGGAAGCATCGCATTTTTAATATTAAAATTTGACTCAGGCTCCTTATTGTCCTCTATAATTAGGAGAAGAAGATCTACAACAATAAGTAGTTGCTTCGTCTCAAAATTTATTTTGTATTTACATTATTGCTTACCTTCTTTTTCATCTTACATTACATGAATGGATTAGGGAGAGCTTCCCACAAACCAGTGAGCTGTGCGCGTTCACTGATGAAGTCACACAGTTTTACACCGGTTCCGAACGGTATTTTGAGAAGCTCTTTCATGGTTAAATACTCGATAGTGTCGCCGTCACTAAGCGAGGTGACAGCAGTCGAAAGAAATTTAAGGTGGTCAGAGCAGGGGTCGAACCCATGTTCTCATGCACAAAGCCGCGCCCACTACCATTGCATCACCGACGGCCATCTTTAGGTTTGTTATTTTTGTGTTTGAATTTCTGCCATCATTTGATTTTAATTTTTTAGTGTTGGCAGAAGTCAAAAATATTGATGTTTTTCTGAGAGTTTAAAATTATATTTGTATATTTTCTGTATCGTACAACACTATTTTATGAATTATGGGTTTGTTATTGTGTTGGTGACATTTTTGTGGGTCTTTATTTTTGTTTCGAATTTAAAAGGCGTTTTACTCTAAAGACTACGAACGACAAGTAATTCATTTTGTGAAAGTATAACAAGCGAATATGATTTAGACGAACAATTGCGATAAATAAAATTTAGAATACACAATGACAATAACTTAATGGTAAATAAAAAACTTCGTTAATTTAACCCTTGAAGAAGTGGGACGCAATATTTTTCAAGTAGCAGGTTTTTTATATATTTATCAAATTTCTCATTCAAATGTACATGCAATCCGAAATATTTACCTCCCTACCCACAACATCACATCTTACGGTTAAGGCAAAATGTGAGAGCGACGGGCAAAACAAAATAGACACACGGAGGGTGTGGTGTACCTTCAAAATACAAGGTCAGGTGTACCATAAAATTTTTCACTGATGTCGATTTACTGTAATAATACACCCCTTTATAATTAAAGCGTAAAATTTTCCGAAGTACCTTGCAACTAATGTTATTAATACTTTTGTGTAAATATTTATGTTTAGGCCATTTAATCAAATTACGTAATTAGCGTTTCTTAACAATTAAATATTTTTATCTAGATAGGTTATTATTTTGGAAGTACTCTTGTATATTTTAACAATATTAGAATTAAAAATACTGAAAAAATTTAAAACTGATGTATGGAAAAAAATTACTTAATTCGAATAAAAGTGAAAGAAAGAAAGAAGAAAGTGTAACACTGTGTGTAATTTTTTAAGTCATGGCAAAATAACCATATACGGACACCATTACGTGATAAAAGACTAAAAAAAAAAGACCCGTGTCTCCCAATTTTTCCCAAAGCCATGCACTTTTTTTTTATGGGCCGCCAAAGATTTGGGGCCTCGGTATCATTTTCGTAAAATGTGATCATTTTCTCAGGCTCATATCTTGCAAACCGTTCAGAATTTCGATTCACTCTCTGAGGCAACTTTCACTTTTTTTACTTTCACTTTCACTTTGTAACTTTCACCGCTGAGCTCTCGTTGACGTCGCGCTGTGTATATGGTTATTTTTTTTCGTGTTGCACTGTGTAATTGTAAAATTTAACAAAAAAAAAATATTCCGGATATAACATCACAATTGACTCTTTTAATCGATTATATAATATAACATTAAATTGTTAAAATTATAGACTAAATGTCGTATCGAAAAAGACTATTTTTCTCTAATTAAACTCTAGAAAATTTCGAAAAAAAGAGCCGGCTCGAAACATTGCAAGCTGGGTATGTTTTGGAAATTAAATAAAAATGGACGTAGGCAATGCAGAAATATATTTTTGCTGATTGACACAAAGAGTATACGACCTAGAGGTTCTAGAGCAGTGGTAACCAGCCCATAGCCTCGCGAGGCAGACAATAATCGTATTTTCCTCGTATTTGTCACACACACACGATCGGCAACTCCCATGTACACAACAACTATGTTTGCACATAATACGTTTCTGTGCGTGCGTTCGGTTTTGCCTACCACTGTTCTAGAAAACCTCACATCTGACTAGGTGGAGACCACGTTTTTGGTGACAAGTTGATATAAGTAGACGTCGGTCAGTCAATGGTAATTGTTGTGTGAAATTAGTGATGTCAATGAAAATAGAGGAACAAACGTTGGAACGAAGTTCCTTATCGCACGTTGTGGGATGGGGGCTAAATGAAAAAATTTTAAACAACTTTTTTTTAACTACTTTATTACAACCCATTATTGCCAACTATATTGGTTACTTTTGGTTTGGTTTGGTTGAAAGGGAAGTTTTCTAGGTGGAGCCTGGGTATTACATATTGTAGTTGTGAACCCAATAAAAAGTAAATTTAGAACAGCCAAAGTGCAAGACTGGCAAATCCATGAAATACAACCCAGAGCATGGATTTACATTTGGCAGCACCCTCACTCTTATACTCATACCATAGATTAAGGAAATAAGTAGTTATCACACAGGTGTTGTCAAGTACTGCCACTAGGTGCCGTGTGTTCGTTTGTAACTCACATTGAAGTTTCTCATAACCCAGCGGGCAAAAAACCGCGCCTTAGCGAGTGTTACGCTAAATGCTCGCAAACGGGCTCAGAAAAGAGTATTTACCGGACCAAAACCGGGGGAGAAATTAAACTCGCCCAAATGTTCGCAAACTGGTTTAAAAACGGGTGCTGAACGGACTAAAAAAGAGAGAGAAACGTTGATGTCGTTGTGTCGTGCGCCAAACAGAGGCACACACTTGCTGGCACACGACACAACAATAATGTTTTGGCAATTGCATTTTGTTTTATTTTTCGCAAACGAATCTCTTGCAAGACATACTGAGCCACAAACTGAGCGACTGATGATTCATTTTCCGATCGTTTTCGGATCTGTTTTCGAGAGTTTTACCCACAAAAGTTTCGCGTAACTCTCGTATGCGAAGTTTTGGTCCGCTGGGAACTTTCATTGACGTTTATTCAACACTGGGAAATTTGATACATACAAAAAAAAGTATCATTTTCCAGGCTGTGTTATTCGAACAACTAGCTTACTTTTTTATGTCGTTTTGTTCCCCACTTTCAAGTTCAAATTTTGTTATATTGATTGCATCTTTTTGTTACTGTTATTGTTAGTGTTCGTTTGTATTGGATTTGAGAGCAACGAACCACAAAACAAACCCCCTGTTGATGTTGCCTACCATACCTATTATTAGCGCCGGTTCTAAATACATCTTGCAAGGTATGTTTTGGTTGGGATCAAACGTTGTAATTATTGCATCCAGCTCCATCTAGAAAATATCCCATTGAACAAGAAATTTCCCAAGGCATGTGCGATATCTAGTTAATTCCCTTATCTATGCTCATACTTTTGGCTTGGTTTGTGTCTAGACTAACATATTGGGGGGATATTTTTTGTTTAATGGGAAATTTTCTAGGTCGAGCCAGTTTATTACATATTATAGTTTTGAACCGAATAAAAAGTAAATTTAGAAAAGCCAAAGTGAAAGAAGTTTAAAAATTAACATTTTTCTTATTCTTAAAAAAAGTAAATTTTCTCAAAAAAATACCTATTGATATTCTTAAACAATCTACCTTTTCTTAAAAAAATACCTTATCTTAAAGAAAAAAGCAATCAAAAAAAGTACATTTTCTTACAAACAGTACCTTTTCTTAAAAATTTATTTTTTTTAAATAAGTACCTTTTCCTAAAACAGTACATTATCTTAAAACATATTGCCTTTTCTTTAAAGAGTACCTTTTTTGTAAAACAAAATAACTTTTCTTGAGATAAGTACATACTCTAAAAATAGTACATGTTCTTTCGTAAAAAAAGCTTTTGTTCAAAAAAAATATACCTTCTCTTAAAAAAATACCTTTTTTTACAAAAATTCCTTTTCTTAAACGTACCTTTTCTTAAAAATAAAATAATACCTTTTCTTTTCCTTTCTTGAGATAAGTAGCCTTTCTGAAAATAAGTAAAATTTCTTTAAAAAATAACCTTTTCCTAAAACGAGTACCTCTTCTTTAAAAAGTAGATGTTCTTAAAAAAATTACTTCTTTGTAAAAAAAATTCATACTCTTAGGCTTTTTCTTACAAAAAGCGCTTATTTTCTTAAAAAAACATTAGCTTTTAATAAAAGAAGTACCTCTCACTAAAGAAATGACCTTTTCGGGAAAATGTAATACAAATTCTTATACTTTTTTTTAAAAATACATTCAATAAATAAAAAATTTCTTAAAAAAGTTTATCATTTTACAAAAGGTATCTTTTCTTAAACATCCATTTAAATTACAGTATTTTTCAACAGGCGCCTTAGACGTGTTGAAACTACCTAGTACACAATATATACCGAAAGGACCTTCGTTCCAACCGGGTATCCCCTGACACCTCATGTACTTTTTTTGCCGTATGATTTACAAAAACAAATTGTATATCTTCCTATTACATTTTGATAATTTCTTGTTGATTATTAAGCGAAATCTTTATTTATATCACGTATGGCAAGTGACACTGATTGATTAAAAAATATTGATGAACAGCTCTCAAATTTCTAGTAAAAAGGGAAGAGTTCATTTGAGCCCCCCCGGAGTGACTAACAAATCAGCTGTTGAAAAATAATAAAGGATATCTACAGCAGAAAGATAGATTCGTATATTTTTTGATTTTCTTTATTTTATCTCAAATGCAACCCTGCTCGCAAATTTTTTTGAGAAAAACTAAAATATGACAGAAACCTCACAGACCTGCCAACATTTTTTCTGTAACGTTCTGCTCAAGTTTGGTGTCCGCAAATGAGAATTTTAATATACAACGATTTCTCTAATAGTCCTGAAAACAAATGTAGGTTTTCCTCTGATGAACTTCTTACAGTTATATATTCCAAAATACGAGGCCATCTGATCGTCTATTTATAGGTTGTATTGAATATTCCTGACAGCCTATAAAAGATGATATGTTAAGTGCTTGGATTTTAATGTTCAGTATAATGACACAAAACCCGCATGAGTGAATTGATGAATTTTATTTAAGTCACTGGTTGCCATTAGCTTTTTAAAGATTATTTCAAGAAAATGTTGGTCATGCCTTCGTTGTGAGTGAACCACGCGCGGTGTCCAATTTTGAACCAAGACTGTGAAGATTGTTGTTTTCCAAGACTGTGATTTAAGCCATTTCAAATATTTTCCTAGATTCGTCAAATCGCATGATCTAGGTGATCAACACACTGATCCTAAAGATGCTCATGCGTGTTGTTGAAACCACATGCCAACCAGATTCATCTTGTACATTTTGGGCGGAAATCATGGAACTTTGTCACCACCGTTATTTTTAAAGAAATTCCGACAGATGATTACGCTGGCCCATAAACCGCACCAAAAAGCGCATTTTGTCGGACGAATTGCCGTATCCTGTATTGCCTATGGTTGCTCAGCAGAACAAATGATTGTTAGCATACACATACAACCAGAAAGCCGGCAACCATAAAAATGTCTAATCGCTTGAAAAACAGTTCTAGCAGAACACGAATTTTGATGAGAAAGCTCAATAATTTCCCAACGTTGTTCGGTTCTTTCTGTGACTAATTAATTGACAACGATAACTGCGCAAGTTTAGTTTTAAGGGAACGGTCAACAATTCGTCAAGGAAACCAAACATGTTAACAGTTCATAATCACCCGCTACTGTAATTTCAGTAAATCAATCAAAGGTCGAAGTTTTGACACAAATATTGCTGCTGAGATAATATGTACATATATTGTGCATTCGGTTGATGCTGTCGAATTAGCAGTAACCGAATTGTCACAACCACAATAGAGGACATCACAGCCGAATTAGAGGTTGCTACAGCCGAATTAGAGATTGTCAAAGCCGAATTATGGTTTCTCACAGTCGAATAAGGGTTATCACAATCGAATTTAGATGCTGTCACGACTGAATTTGGAAGACGTTTCTATTAACTTAGTGATGACCTATTTTCCTGTATTCTCAAAAATAATTACAAACTCTGTAGTGAAAAAATAAATTTTTAATGCCACTCTTAACCCTTTTGATGTACAGGCGACCATAGGTCATCTCGTCAATTCGGATGTGTAGTGTCTGTCAAGTAAGTCCTTGCCCTTGCTTGAATTATAAAGAAGATATGTTCCGATTAAGTACTTACTTACTTACTTATCCGGTCTCGGACAACCCCGGGGGGTCAGGGACCTTACAAAACGAAGATAACATATTTCGCCAACCAGTTCGATCTTTTGCTTAATCTCTCCAGTTGGCAATACCAAGTGTACGCAGGGATTCGTCAACCTGATCCCTCCAGCGGAGTCTTTGTCTTCCTATTTTTCGTCTTCCTTCGAGTTCGGTTTCGAAAGGCCTTCGCGCTGGTTCATCTTCATCCATTCTACTGACATGGCCTAGCCAGCGCAATCGCGTTATCTTGATCCGCTTAACTATGTCAATGTCAGGATAAAGCTCATACAGCTCATGATTCATGCGTCGCCGATACTCGCCGTTGTGCACTATAGGGCCATAAATTTTTCGGAGTATTTTTCTCTCGAAGACTCCTACAGATGTTTCGTCTGCTTGCGATAGGACCCAGGATTCTGCGCCATAAAGCAAGACAGGTTGAATGAGAGTCTGGTACAGCTGGACTTTTGTTACTCGAGAGAGGGCTTTATCTCTAAAGTGCTTGCTTAGCCCAAAATAACATCTATTCGCAAGCACAATTCTCCGTTTGATCTCAAGGCTGACGTTGTTGTTTTTGTTCACGGCAGATCCGAGGTATATAAATTCGTCCACTACCTCGAAGTTATAACGGTTATCAACGTTCACGCTTTGGTCTAATCGCGTGGAGGCCCTGTTCGTTGAAACCATTAATTTTGTCTTGTCCTCATTCACCGTCAGACCCACTTTTGCTGACTCCTTCTCAATTCTCGAAAAAACCGCAGTAACTTCTCTAATTGTGCGCCAAATGATATCTATATCATCAGCATACGCGAGCAGCATGTGACTTTTGCTGCTGATGGTTTTATTCATATTGACTGCAGCTTTTCTCATAATGATCTCCATTAAGATGCTAAAGAGATCGCACGATAGGGTGTCGCCTTGCCTGAGGCCTCGCTTAGTTTCGAAAGGTTCGGTAAGATCCTTACCAACTTTCACTGCGTATTTGGTGTTCGTCAAGGTCATCCTGCAAAGGCGTATGAGTTTTGCAGGAATACCAAGCTCAGACATTGCGTCATAGTGTTTCTCCCGTATCGGACTATCGAAGGCCGCTTTATAATCGATAAATAGATGATAGGTGTCGCTTTGTTTTTCGTGTGTCTTCTCCAGGATTTGGCGTAGTGTGAAAATCTGGTCAGTTGTCGATTTTCCAGGCCTAAAGCCACACTGGTATGGTCCAATCAGGTCAGCGATAATTGGTTTTAGTCTTTCGCACATTATACTTGATAGAACCTTATATGCTATGGATAAAAGGCTTATTCCACGGTAGTTGGCACAAATACTCGGGTCACCTTTTTTAAATATGGGACATAGTACACTGAGACTCCAATCGCCGGGCATGCATTCATCTAACCAAATTTTGCTAATGAGCTGATGCATGCACCTTATCAGCTCATCGCCGCCAGCCTTAAACAGCTCCGCCGGTAATCCATCGGCTCCTGCGGCTTTGTTGTTCTTAAGCCGGGCAATAGCTGTTCTGACCTCGTCTTGGTTAGGAGGGGGGCAATCGACGTCGTCGTCCATATTGTGATCGATTGTCCCATCGTCATCGGATATCTCAGGTACTAGTAGCGCGGAGAAATGCTCTCTCCATATTCCCAACATGCTCTGCACATCTGAGACGAGAGTTCCGTCCTTGTCTTTACAGAAGGGGGGCCCTGAACCATGTCCATTAGTTCCGTTTTTAACTTTTTGGTAGAATTTTCGGGCTTCGTTCTTCCTTCTGTATGTCTCAATTTTCTCACTCTCGCGTTTTCTCCACTGCCGTTTCTTACGCCTAAAGAGACGGTTTGCCTCCTTTCTCTTCTCCCTATACCGCTCAGTTACAGCTCGCGTTGCAATTGACTGAAGCATTACCATACGTGCAGCGTTCTTTTCGTCATTTGCTATGCGACAATCTTCATCGTACCACGGTTTATTGCGAAGCGGTTTTTCGAAACCAAGTACGGTTGTTGCGGCAGTTTTTATAGAGTCGGAAATGGGTTTCCACTGCGCATCAGGATCGTCATCGGGAGGGGGTGGCTACCTCTGGTAATTGCAGCTTTCCGATGTCCAGCTTCCTCTGCGTCTGGTTTCGTACGATTTTCGCTCTACTTAATCTTGTGCGAACCTTCGCTGCTACCAGGTAGTGATCAGAATCGATGTTAGCCCCTCTGATCACTCGTACGTCCATTACACTGGATGAGTGCCTTCCATCAATTAGTTCTTTGATCAGGGGATACCCAAGTAGTCTTGTGGATGTCTTTATGCTGGAATCTTGTGCCACTAATGACCATGTTTTTTGCCGCGGCAAAGTCAATCAGTCTCATACCGTTGTCGGAACTGTCAGCATGAAGACTGAAATAGCCAATAGTTGGATTAAACACATTCTCCCTTCCTACTTTGGCATTAAAATCTCCTAGTACAATCTTAATGTCATGGCCAGGGCAGCGGTCATACGTTTCCTCTAGGAGCTCATAGAATATGTCTTTGGCATCATCATCCTTCTCTTCTGTCGGGGCATGCACACAAATTAGGGAAATATGAAAATATTTCGCTTTTATGCGGATTGTGGCTATTCGTTCACTCACGGGATTGAACCTAGAGACTAGATGTCGCAGTCTTTTGCCAACTACAAATCCACAACCAAATTCATGTTTTTTTTCATGGCAACTGTAGTATATATCGCAGTTTTTTTTCTTGTGCAGCCATGTCCTGTCCATCGCATTTCCTGGATAGCGGTAATGTCAGCCTTATAACTTTCGAGGACATCTGCCAGTTGGATACTTGCATCGAATCTATATAGAGTTCTTACATTCCAAGTGCATATCCGTAAATCGTGGTCCTTATAACGTTTGCGGGGGTCGTCAACAAATAGGGGTTGTTTATGTTTTCTGTTTCGTTTTTGTATTTTCACTGCCATTATGAACGGTGGCGGGAGGCAAACCCAGCCCACCGGGTTTTTGCATTTTACCTACTGCCAGGATATTTGATTGCAGCCGCCCATTATGGATCAGACGCTGACCAGGATGCGATATGTTGAACCTGGATTTTCTTCTTTTAGTTTCTATCCGCCGTTGGCCCGAATGTTTGGCTCATCCGCCTTCTAAGGACAAAAGAATATGCCCGATTGTTTGATGAGCTTCAGTGACATCAGTCACCTACTAAACCTGATTTGATGCTCATTTGTTTCGCCTTCTCACTCTAGCTAGCTAACGGAGGTTTCCGAAAAGCCATTGCCCAGGACATACTGCGTGGAAGTAGTGAGCTGCTTGGACTGCCCAATGAAGGAATCATTTCTGGCCACTCCCAAGTGAATAGCAATCAGAAACTTTCCACCTCCACGGACAGTCCCATGTCCATGTTCCGATTAAGTATTAAATAATATACTCGTCAAATGGCACCTACGGCTCTGATAATGGGCCATTTCTCTTATTTTGGCTGTATCTCACCTATGACGCGTTGGATCTCATATTTGAGCTCAGGAATTGACTCTAGTTTATTCGCATAAACACGAGATTTCACAAAACCCCAAAGGATGAGGATTTTCTGCGCCCCAAATTCGAGAATTTTGTGTATTCACGAAACCATTCAGATGAAAATGCGCTTCATCGCAGAAGATGACTTTTTTTTCAAAAATTGGCTTTGACTTCACTTTTCGCTATTATCCATAGAACAAATTGCCGGCGAGCTCCGGTGTAAGCTCAATTTTGTACGCATGAAGGTGGAAGTCTGTTGTCAAAATTCGCTGCGTAGTGCTTCGTGAAATTCGAAGTTGCAGAATTTTTGTTTTCGAGTTTTCTGCGACACTGTCGATTACAGCAGCAATTTTTGCCTGTCTATAACCGACCCAGTTTCTTCAAATTTTTTGACCACTCTTCGAATGACGCGAGAGAGGAATGCGATTGAGTGAATCGCGTCAACGTTTTGGTTCTTTTCTACGAGGGTTGCCACATTGCGGTGGTTTTTCTTCTCTATTTGTACATCCTTTTTGTGCAAATGGAACATACATCAGCAGTTGCTAGTAACAGTGGCTCAGCACCTTCTGTTTTTTTTCTTGGTTATTCAACTACAAATAAACAAATAGTATCAATATATACAGGTTTTTTACACACAGGCCCATAATCACACTCTGTAGTGTATTTTATAATACATTTCAAATATTTTTTTTTAACATATTATATTGTGATGTACAAAGAATATACAGGTTAATATTTCAGTTGCAAAGAAAAAGCTGAGAAAAACATTGCTCATGTGTTTATTATTAAAATAAAAAGTAGTCAGAAAAAATATAAAAAGAACATTTTAGTTTGAAATCCACCAATTTCCGCTCACGTTTCGCTCGCTTCTGTCTAATTCAGCAATACTAGCACCATATCGTAACACTGTGTGTAATTTTTTAAGTCATGGCAAAATAACCATATACGGACACCACTACGTGATAAAAGACTAAAAAAAAAGACCCGTGTTTCCCAATTTTTCCCAAAGTCATGCACTTTTTTTTTATGGGCCGCCAAAGATTTGGGGCCTCGGTATCATTTTCGTAAAAATGTGATCATTTTCTCAGGCTCATATCTTGCAAACCGTTCAGAATTTCTCTCTGAGGCAAAGTTGTAGCTCTTGTCATAAAGAACATACAAAATCAACATATAAAATCAAAAAACCTTCACCTTCCAGATCAAAATCGCAAAAAACTTAAAAAAATTCGATTTTTTTTTACCTTTTTTCCCGTGTTCAGGTCCATAGGTAGCAAACCGTTCAAAATTCAAGGAAATAATCAACTACAAAAATTTACCTAAGATCTCAATAAACAAATTTCTAGAACATATAAACTTCCTAGAGATGATTCTTAACACTGTTTAGGTTGCACGCAAAAGTGAAAAATTTGCCGAAAATTTTTTAATTTCATTTTTTTTTACCTTTTTGTCCAAAAAATGAAATATGCCTGGCCAGAACCATGTGTTTGTCCAAGGGTTAACACCGTTTAGGTAGCGCTTAGGTATCACGCGATCATGCACCGACAGCAGCAGCACAGGCAATGCAGTAAGCTCAGCACACGCAACAAGGGACGCAGCACACAATATAAAAGCGACACGACGCTCACATCGAGGCATTACACAGCGCGACGTCAACGAGAGCTCAGCGGTGAAAGTTATAAAGTGAAAGTGAAAGTAAAAAAAGTGAAAGTGCTACAGTATAATTCGCACACAACATTGGCAACTGACAATTTCAATATGCAGTGTGAAAATATTGATTTATTTTGCTACGTTTGCGGTCATCAAACCAGAAAAAAAACATCTACAAGATTTCAGAAGGAAACGAATCTTTTAACTAGTGAATTCAAAAGAGCATACACATTGTTTTTCGACGAAGTGGACTTGACCGGTGAAAATTACACACCTAATACAGTGTGTCGCCAATGTTATAACAATCTCATGGCATGGTTGAGTGGAGGCAGAGGTACTATGAAGTATTGTAAGCCGGTAAACTGGATTAATCGCCCAGGTGATCATGATGCAACCAGTTGCTATGCATGCGTAAATTACACATGTCGTCTAAATCGACATTCTGAGAAGAACAAAATTTATAAAGCAACTGCAACAGCCACACTACCAGTGCTTGCACCTGAAAATTTTGTATCACCAAGGCCGCCAACTCCAGATCGTACTACAGAATTTACAGCAATGAGTATAGCAAGTGGTGTTACTTATGAAGATCCATTTGATACCGATTATGAGCCCCAACAGGGAATAGGATTTCATTGTGGCCATATTGGGATTATCGCAGCGACTTGCAATATTTTTGACAGCTTTTTTAAGGCAAAGAAAACTCACACATGCTAATGTTAACTCTACGGCGTACCGCAAACGACAAGCTGAATTTCAGATGCTCTACACTCTAAATGATGAGAATTCGTTCGCTTACTGCAACGATATAAAAGCTTTGGTGGTAAAAATGGGAATGAACTACATCGCTAGTGAGTGGAGATTATTTATTGATGGTTCTGTTTCAAGCTTGAAAGCAGTGTTGTTGCATGTGTCGAACCGAAACCTTCCATTCCGCTAGCAATGGGTATCAACATGAAAGAAAGCTATGAAACATTGAAAGATATAATGGAAAAAATCAAATATTACGAAAATAAATGGAAGATTTGCTGTGATTTGAAGGTCATCAACATTTTGCAAGGGATCATCGATAAGGGCGGCTTCCCAAAATTCTTTTGTTTTCTTTGTAATTGGGATTCACGCTCACCTCTGAATCAATTCCAATGTAACTCGTCGAGGCCAAGAGGAAGTGTGGATGAACAAATACAACAACATAGACTGAAGAATGCACCTTTAATTGACAATACTCAAGACATCTTGCTGCCACCGCTCCACATAAAATTGGGAATTGTTAAAAAATTCATCGAAGTGGCCGTTGTAAATTGTCCAAACGCATTCGACTATTTGAAAAGCGTTTTCCCAAAGCGTAGCGATGACAAAATGATAAAAGGTATTGTAGTAAATTTAAAACGAATTTTTGTTCACCTAATTGTACTATTTACACTATGTTAATGTTTTCTTTTCTGTCTTTATTTTTTGTTTTCATTTAACAGGCGTACTTAATGGCCCTGACATTAGAAAGCTATTCAAGAGCAACTTTGATTCATCGCTTGATGAAAATCATTCAATGGCATGGATTTACCTTCAGCGTGTATGCACCAGAGTATTGGGAGGGGATCGAGACGCGGAACCGGAAGCAAGAGAATGGGTGAAACAAATGCTGCATTATTTTGAGATAATCGGCGCATCGATGACATTAAAGCTGCATTTTCTTCATTTTCATTTTGACGGTTTTATCAAACAACTCCCTACCGAATCCGATGAGCAAGGAGAACGGTTTCACCAAACCACAATGCCCATGGAAAAACGGTACAAAGGCAAAAACCTCGACGCGTTGCTTGCAGAGGTATGTTGGTGGAGTCACAAGATCACCCTGTATTATGTTAATGAAGTATTTGAAGAACAACGAGCTGATGATGGAGGGCAGTCTGGAAGCAACGTGCCTGTGGACACCATAATTGCTGAATCAGAGTCAGATTCGGACGACGATTTGGATCCACAACTTAAGACAGCGCGATTTGCAAGTCCAGGGCCATCTACATTATAAACATAATACGAATACTTTTTTTTTTAATATTTTTGTAGTAGATAGCATAGTATCTCAATGTTTAAGTAAATAAAAAACAAATGAAATTAAAAAACGGTGTTAAGAATAATTCCCAGGAAGTTTATATGTTCTAGAAATTTGTTTATTGAGATCTTAGGTAAATTTTTGTAGTTGATTGTTTCCTTGAATTTTGAACGGTTTGCTACCTATGGACCTGAACACGGGAAAAAAGGTAAAAAAATCGAATTATTTTAAGTTTTTTGCGATTTTGATCTGGAAGGTGAAGTTTTTTTGATTTTATATGTTCTTTATGACAAGAGCTACAACTTTGCCTCAGAGAGTTAATCGAAATTCTGAACGGTTTGCAAGATATGAGCCTGAGAAAATGATCACATTTTTACGACAATGATACCGAGGCCCCAAATCTTTGGCGGCTCGTAAAAAAAAGAGCATGACTTTGGAAAAAATTGGGAGACACGGGTCTTTTTTTTTAGTCTTTTATCACGTAGTGGTGTCCGTATATGGTTATTTTTTTTCGTGTTGCACTGTGTAATTCATGATTATGAATAATGTCAGTATGTAACCATTTTTATCTAGATAAACAAACGCTTCGGGAGGTAAATATACAGATATTAGAGTATTTGATGTAAAGGGCTTTTCAATAAGAGCGCTACAAACGTTTTTTTAAATAAAACAAAACCGGTTTTAGATACCAATGAAATTCTTTATTCCTGTGAAAGTACGTTCTATGCCATTATGTATGGAACTCGATTTCTTTTGCATGGCCACCACGGGCACGCTTGCAGAAGTCCAGACGCTGAACCCAATTTTTGACGGTTTTCAAGCATAAATCGGCCGATACTGCTGCAATTTCACGTTCGATATTCGTACGAAGTTCATCAATCGTCGCTGGCTTGTTGGCATAGACCATAGACTTGACGTAGCCCCCAGGAAATAATCTAACGGCGTCAAATCGCACGACCGAGGCGTCCAATCGACTAGGCCATTTCGTGAGATAACACGTTCACCAAACTTGGTTTCCAATAAATTGATTGTGGCATTTTCTGTGTGGCTTGTGGCGCCGTCCTGTTGGAACCACATGTCTCCAAGTCCATATTATCCAATTTGGGCCAAAAATATTCGGTTATCATTGAACGGTAACGATTCGCATTCACAGTAATGTGCCGGTCTTGATCATCACGGAAGAAGTACGGCCCAATGACGCCGCCGGCCCATAAACCGCACCAAACCGTAATTTTTTTTTTTTTGGGATGCAATGATGACTCATGGATTACGTGTGGATTGCTCTCTGACCAATAACGCATATTTTGCTTATTGACGAAGCCATTCAGCCAGAAATGAGCCTCATCGCTGAAGATGATTTTCCGATGAAAATCCGAATCATTTTCAAGTTGTTGCTCAGCCAAATTCACGAACATACGACGCTTATGGTGGTCAAGCGGCTTCAGTTCTTGCGTCAATTTGGTTTGTAAGGATGTAGGCCAAGATCTTTTCGCAGAATTCGCCACAACGACCAACCGACGCCCAACGTTTGAGACCGAAGTGTGAGAGACAAATTTGGGCTTTCTTGAACTGAAGCCTCAGCGGCAGCAATATTCTCGGCACTACGGGCACTTCTTTGTCTCACTGGCACGGGAACACTTTGTACTGTGCCTGTGGATTCAAATTTTTCCACTAGACGTTCAATTGTTGATCTGGTAGGAAGATTATGACGATCATAAATTGGACGTAGCGCTCTTAAAGTTGAGGCCACTGACTCCAAATTTCAGTAGTAAATTTTAATAATTTCGACTCGTCGTTGGCTCGTATATCTTTCCATGATGAAATGGCAAACATTCTCAAAAGAGCGGGAAAAATATGGCGTCGTTTGCTGTCCCTATCGATTTACTTTTGTAGCGTCTCTGTTAAAAAACCCTTATATAGATGAGGACATAGCAACAAATGTGTTTGAATTCAAATGTATTTGTTTTTTTATGCTACTCTTCTTCTTTTAAATACACTCTTCCACGAACAAATCAAGTAAATACAAATGTAAAACGAAAACAAATAAATTAAATCAAAATCAAAAAAAAAAAAATATTTGTGTTTGCTTATATTTGCACAAAGTAAAGACAACAAATGTAAGATACAAAAAAAGTAAAGTAAGCCGCGTAGGCAAAAAACACTTGGAGTGTTTGTAAAAACATTTCTAATATTTGTGAAAACATTTGCAGTATTTGTTTTTATTTGAATTTGTTTTTGTATGGGTCTTTAAAAAAAATCCAATGAGTGTTCGAACTCACGGGCGATGTGTTAACACCTTTTTGCTACACGGTAACTGTTCGATATATATGAACACATGTGTGAATGTTACATGGGATAATAAAAAACAGCGTTCAATCATATGATGACGTTACATTTAAATAATATTAATATTTAAAATTATTTAAAGACCAGTGCAAGCACATGTGTCATGATTTTCTTGCTTAAAACTTTTTGTTTTATTCCCAGAAACAACAAAGAGAATGCAAAGCAACAGACACATGAACATACAAACATGCATTGTTATGTTCGCACATACGCTATTCAAGTTCACAAAATTCTCGTTGCTCTCTTGTTATCTCATTTTTATATACGTATAATACGTCATTATTCTATTTGCTCTGAGAGTGCTCCGCACCCACATTTTATTTGACTTACCTTTGAAAATAATAAAAAATCAACCCTTAAAAAAACAGTTTTCGACTATAAATTCTTTATATATGACCGCGCCCGTTTGTCCAATCCCGCCCATATTTGCACCAGATCTTAGAATATGTAAACCTAACCAACATACCCGATTTTGTTCAAATACCGTTAACAGGAGCAGAAATAATGGATTTTTAATTTGTGATTTCTATGGGAGGTACCAGGCCCATTAGTCCATTAGTAATTTTTGTCGTCGCCGTTAGTTTGCCTGCGAAGTTTCAGCTGGATTGGATTACGGCAAAAGGATTAAAAATCAATCCAAAGTTTATTCGGCATACATATGTACATACAGGCAGGTGAAGTTAATATAAAGAATTTAAAAAGCCGTTCAATCAAATGATGACGTTTCATTTAAAAACAACCAAACACACAACATCACACATACTTTGTCCGAAGTAGCTGACGTATACGTGTGTCACATAACCACCTGTTTGCCATATCAACAGCAACGAAACAGCCAAACACACAACATCACACATACTTTGTACGAAGTAGCTGACGTATTAGTGTGTCACCATAACGTCGACTGCGCAAGCCCATGGGCTTGCAAATGAAATTTTGCGTGGCTATGCTTTATATCTCAGTTCAACACGAGCAACAGACACATGTACATAATTACATTATTATGTTAATACATACGCTATAGACACAACTTATTTGCGCTGTAGCAATTATGGTTGTTCTTGTTACTTATCACGAACGTTGCGTCTACACATCCAACTTATTTTCTATCATACAAGTATGAACATTCTAATACTCAGAGAGTTTTGCATGACTTCTCTACATACTTAACACTCACGATGTTGGAACACAGAGACACTTATCTCTGTCGTATTAAGTGCTTTTTTTTGTTGTTGGTAATTGAAATTTTATATCATTTTTTGCTCTTTTTCATTCAACAAAACTCGCTTGAATATGACCATAATTCAAAATTTTCTTATATGTTATTAATGAACTTTTTATTTTTATATGTTATTGAATTGTTATGAGTTTAGAAGACTGATTTTATTTTTCTTTTTAAAAAAAATTATATTAAAACTTGAAAAGTTATATAATTTAATACATGAAAAAATACAATGAATAATTTTTTGATTTATATTAAATACCTAAGGTAACAATAAATTTGGTTTTTTTTAAATAAACCCATTGTTTTATTTTTTTTACCCTATTAGCTGTGTGGCAGCGGTTAAAATATAAACCGAGCACTGCTGTACAAACAATACTATAAAACCAGAGTCCTGAATGTGCCTTCAGACACTCTAGAGTGTCTTTGTTTACTTCTAGATTAAAATGACGTCATCAAACAGAAGTCCGATAAGTATAGCAACACCCAACGAAATCGACACTTATAACCACTTATACTTATGCATACACGAGTATGTATGGACATGCGGCATCGACGGC
This sequence comes from Phaonia tiefii, assembly GCA_963931995.1. Lineage (NCBI taxonomy): Eukaryota > Metazoa > Arthropoda > Insecta > Diptera > Muscidae > Phaonia > Phaonia tiefii. Next base: position 63,197,015 of record OZ008370.1, read on the forward strand.
TGCCATTTGCAGTTACTCAAGTTGTAGTTGGTACGAATATGTTGTGTACGGTGTGTGGTTCGACGCACACTCTTCACACGTATACATGTTTGGTCGCTAATACTTTAACAGTACTCTTAATGGGAATTTTGTCATTGGCTGGTACATACATACATTATTATGTTAATACATACGCTATAGACACAATATCGTTTGCCTCACCCCTGCCACACCACTCTTTCATTGCTCTCTTGCTCGCTCATTTTTGTTTAACACGTCATTATTCTCTTTCGCAGTCGCAGAAAATCTGGTTTTAGCAGCAGCATAAAATCTGGTTTTAGCAGCAGCAGAAAACCTGTCTGTGTGTTGTTTGAATGTGTTGACTTTTATAGATTTAGTCCCTATACGCCGCTATAGATGTTAACACATCAAAAATAAAAAACGAATAGTAGAAAATGCAATTTTGTTCCTTATGGTGCGTTTACACGGGACAGTTCAAGACCGGACAGTTGATAATATGTATTAGTTGTCTAAAAGAGAAAAATTTGTTGTGTGACGTATGTGTCCAGCCAGTTATAAAGACAGAACAGTTTTAAGCAACCGTCGATAGTGTCGTTTCTTGTAAATTTCGTGCTCTGATTTTGATTTGATCTTCTTCACATTTGCTTGAAATCTTAATTTACTAAAAGAAGATTGCTACATACATATATTATTTATACATGTTTACATCTAGCATGTGTTGCCAAATAATATTTCAATAACACTTCAAATTACCAAATAAAACTAAATTTTCCCAATTCTACGATCGTTTGCTATGTGTTTTGCCCTATTTCTCCAGATTACAATGAAGCTGATGTACTCAGAAAATTTCAAAGGTATACATGTTTATATGTATGTATGTGATGTTTTGCTTTGTTTTTCACAAATTACCACGAAATGTCACCGATCTGACCAAATACGTCAAATCACTTGCCGAAGTTACTGTCGTCGAAAAATCAGAGACAGTGGCGAGGCAAGTGGCAGAAGTGTAAGTGTGGTAGTAAAATAGTGTGAATGTATTGCTATTGTCGGAACAAAACTGTCCCGTGTAAACGCCAGGTTGCTCATCTTTACCTTCTAATGAAAGAATATGTTTCTTGCATTGTCGTGTGCTACAATTCAAACAAATCCAATAAACGAAATGCAAAATACTCGAGTATTTTAACAATTAACTCAAATATCAACTACAGTAAATTGAGAGAATTTGTATTTACATTGTTTTATTCTCTCAACTACTCAAGTTTGTTTACTGCACGTCGATCGCATACAATATTTATCGTATTAGTTTCTTAATCCTTGAATGCTTTATAGGATTTGTTTGATGGCAATAGCATAAAGCAAATGATCAACTTATTTGCGAATGTCTTGACGTATTTATAATACGTACTCATGCTAAGGCCTAATATAGATCACCAGTATAATAAGGGGTAGATATTAAATTGATAATGGTACATTCCATGCATTTTAAAATGTGGTTTGTTGTGATGCAAGTCTTAGAAATTGATAATGTTGTTATTTGTTTTGAAGAATATATTAAGCGGACTAAGGCTATTGTTAATGAAAATATACCGCGTGTTAAACCCAAAATTCATAAATTACCTTGGTAGACTAAGGGTTTTAAAATATTAAAATTTTAAGAAATAAATTTTATAATAGACTAGCAAACCCGGCAGAGTTCATCCTGCATTTTAGTAGGGGGAAAAACAAAAAAAAAAATAATAGACTATAGCACTCAGTGATATCGTATCATTCTACTGGTGAAAGAATTTTTAACATTAGCTTTTTATAATATTAGTATAGATATAGATGTACATATAAATATATATACATTAAGGCGGGTTAATTTTTAGATAGCTCTATCCCGTATTGCTTTTCGATCAGCAAATAACATTGTTAATAAGATATTTTCTGGATGTGCGTAATATGAGTTGTTTTGAATTACACCATCTACAATATTACGTTTGTAAGTTTGGTTGTAAGTACCGTGTCCAACGTATAAATTTTAATAAAATTGCACTGCCGTACACAACAGAGTTATAAAACTTCACATTGAAGTACATTGGCACATACACTGAAATAATATAAACTGCCTAAGTTATTAAATTGGTCGATGGTGTATTAGTTGTTACATATAATCGTAGTAATCTACTTGCTTTGGTTAACCAACGAGAATGTGCAATTGGTCATGGTTTAATGTTAGCTAAATCAATACCATTCGAAATTGCTTTAGCTATTTGATATAAATATTTAACATCCATCCATCATTGCAGGCATATTCTCCAGTGGTATTGGATCAAAATCAGCTACTACCTGAAAAATTAAATGTTTAGATCAACTAAAAAATTTAAAATTAACTTTATTCCAATCGAAAAGTAAAATAATGACGATAAATAGTGATAATAAATGATGATATTAAATAAAATAAAGTGTTACATACCTGCAATTTCTCACATTTTTGAATGGGCTTTGAATAACTTTCCACTTGCTGCTCGTGGTCCACTGGTGACTGTTTTGGACCAGTGAATTGGTCTATTTTCTGTTCCAGTATTTGCTGGGTCACCATCACTGCATATGCCAATTAATTGATCAACTGTTAATGTTTTATTGTTGAAAAATTCATTCAGTTTTCTGTGTTTGGTTTTTGCATCTTCTTGACTACCCAAATTTACATATCCAAGTAACTCATTATAGGGCTCTTTCAGAACAACTAAATGCGGTTCTTTTACCATAGTGGTATAAAATTTGTCATTAATTTTCTCTGTAGTTAATGAGTCATCTTTTCTACCATCGAAAGAGAATGCAGTTATGGAAGAATTTGTATGTCGTGTACGAAGCACTGCATCTCTAGATTTAACTTGTTCTCTAGCCACTTTTGATTTATCCATAATAACAAGATTACCATGAACATCTCTAAAATTTATATATTCGAATAAAGCTGTTGCTAAACATGAAGCGACTCTACCTGAAACACCGAATCTATCACACATCATAGCAAAATTTAAGGCATCGTATCTTTGAGTATAATGACCTCGTCTCATTTGAACAGTTGCTTCTGGAACTTCTGTTGTTGCTTCATTTTCATTTTCATCCATGTGTAATTCAGGTGGTTCGTATGTTTGATCATCGGTACTAGTTGTAATTGTTGGTATTGTTGTAGCTACTTCTTCAACGTCTTCCGTATATTCAGGTATTGTGAATTTTCTCTCATTATGCTGGTCCATCATAAATTCTTTTAGATGTTCTGGAATCAATCCACACGAGCATTCTGTTGTTTTTAATTTGCAATTACATTTGCCAGTATAAAATAATTCGTTTATTGAATCAACAATTGCTTTAAATTCATCACTTTTGTTTCTATGTTGTACATGTTTCTGGTATTTATCAAGCAAACCAGTTAATTTTTTGAAAACACTCTTTCTATTAATGATTTCAATATTTAATTTACACCAAATTTGGATCAATTTATGTGTTACGTGAGGAGTAAAAGTTTTATACGAGAACATTTTGTTTTCAAATTTAGCACGATCACTTAAAAAAAAATAATGTTTTAAAATGTCACATTTAGTAGGCAAACTAAGATCATTTAAATCACTGGATAAATCAAAAAGAACAATATCTTGATGAGGGATGTTAGTCAATCTAGACTCAAAACAGAATTGATATCGCAGAATTTAAAGGGCGCCAAGATTTAAAGGTAACATAATGTAAGGGCAATTTAACTTCGAAAATTTATTTGCATAAGTTGTGCTTAAAACTTTAAACATATGTTTTCTTCGAATACAACCGACACAGTTGAGTTTTGAATATTGATAAAATATTTAAAAATATGATATATTTGTTATTATTATAGACTATTCGATATTATAATATAAAAGACAGTTTTGGTACCAAACAATTTCAATTTTAATTGAAAGCGCTTAGTTTAAATGCAGAATTCGAAAAAAGCGCCATCTAGTACCATTGAAAATTCTTAGTTAGATGTGAAGTTCCACAAAAGCGTCATCTAGTACAAAAAAAATCAATTAAACATTTTAAACATTAATAAATTAATTTAGTAAGTATTGATTAAGGTTTATATGATGCCCAGAATGCAGTCAATTCCAAAAGCCATTATACGAAATGTACTTACGTCCATTATACATAAAATTTAGATTAAAATTGTTTTGTTGTGGTTTGAAATCGTTTTTTTTTGTGCTGAAGGCTATTTTGCTATTGCACTTTCTTTTTTCTTACATCTGCTTTAACATTAGGTGTAATATTGTTAAAAAAAATAGCCAATATTTAGCTCACTGAATTATTTTTTTTCTTGTTTTGTCATAAACAGAGCAACGACAAAAAGTATCGAATGGTATAGAGAACTTCTTATTGCACTATTTATCCGTTCTCACGTAGAGAGTCTGAGTAAAAGAGCATAAACGAGTCGTATTCTCTTTATAGAATATTTTAATATACTTATAAATTCACCATTTCCACAATGTTATTACATAAAACAATACAAAAAGCATAACTGTTTCAAATGTTTCACATCAAAATTATGAATGGCGGGGAGAGAGTTCTGCATATGAAAGAACGAAGCAACGTATTAGGTCGCATTGACCGCGCATTAACAATGCAATTAGATGAAGAAAGAAATTACTGGATAAACATTCTGAAAAGAGTAGTTACATGCGTAAAAGCGCTTGCATCACGTGGTTTGCCTTTCAGAGAACACGACGAAAAATTTGGATCAATCCACAAAGGAAATAATTTGATGTCCTTAGAGCTTATCGCTGAGCTCGATCCGTTCTTAGCCAAACACATTACACGTTATGGAAATCCAGCCTCAGGATTTACGAGTTATCTTTCTTCAATAACATGCGAAGAATTCATTCGACTTATGGTAAACAAAGTTTTGGAGACAATTGTAATGGAAATATTAACAACAAAATATTTTTCTCTGATCATTGACTCGACACCGGAGATATCTCACGTATACCAGCTCACTTATCTAATCAAATATGTCCTGCCCAATGGATCACCTGTAGAGCGGTTCCTCAAGTTTATTCCAAACACATGCCACAAATCACAACAAATGACAGATTCTGTTGCCTCAGTTTTAACGGAATTGGGAATTGACATTTCATACTGCCGCGGGCAATCATATGACAACGCAGCTAACATGTCAGGCATATACAAATCTGTGTGTGTACACCCGCCAGTAACTATACAGGAGAAAAATCGTTTTCTTGTTAGCGCATAGTTAAAAAATATTTACGCACAACAATGACGGAGCAGAGGTTAAACGATTATGCTTTGCTTAACATAGAAGGTGATTTGTTAAGCAAATTGGATTGCGAAGATTTAACTAATGATTCAGACGAGTTTTGTAACACATTGTAAAACATTTATTTTATTAAAAACAAAACCTAAACCCGTTTTAAATGTTTTATTCTAATGTCCAATCATCCCTGAAACCTCGGAAAATATTATAAACTAGCTTGTAGTTAAACAATTTTCTGAAACAATTGAAAGTGGTAATAAAGTAAATTCATGAATTACATATATATGTATCTAGTCTATAATGATAGTTGCAGAGAAAGGGGCGGCACATGCAAATTGCAAATCCGACACTGCGCTGGAAGGTCCACTACTAGTAACTTAGCAGTTTTTACCATTTTTTGCATAAATCTATTTGAGAATGGGGTTCAAGTTGATACAATATATAAGTACACGGACTTTTCGAAAGCTTTTGACCGAGTCCGTCATGATATTTTGATTTTGAAACTATTCAAGTTGCGATTTCATTGTAATATTTTGAATTGGTTTCGGTCTTATTTATCAAACAGAGTTTGTGTAGTTGGTATTGATGGGTACTATTCCGATTCCTTCTATTCTACCTCGGGTATACCTCAAGGTAGTATTCTTGGTCCGTTAGTGTTTAGTTTGTTCGTTAATGATATTGGTATGTATCTCTTAAATTCTAAACACCTTATGCAGCTGATGATCTTAAAATTTTTAAACCTATTTATTCCTTGAATGATGTTACATTGTTGCAAGAGGATTTAGATTCTCATGTCAATGATTTACCATTCAACACTAATAAATGTTTCCAGCTGTCGTTTCATCGTTGTAGAAATTGTATTGACTCATCTTATTTTATTTTTAATAATGAAGTAGAAGTTATTTTTGAAAATTTCGATTTAGGCGTGGATTTTGGTTTTAAGACGACGTTCACTTGACATCTTAATTACATTATCCCTAAAGCATATTCGATGTTGTATTTTATCCGAAGAAATATTTCTGCGTTTTCATGTCCATACACAAAAGAGGCTCTGTTTTCTGCTTTTGTTCGTTCCAAACTTGAATACGCATCTTTTATTTAGAACCCATTTGCGACTATTCATGCAACTCGGATTGAGAAAATCCAGAAATCAATCCTGAAGTTTGCTTTAGTCTCTCTAAACTTGCCAGTCTCTATTCTTTCTTATGAAAGCCGTTGTTGGCTTATGTCTCTAAAGTCATTAGTGTCCAAAAGGGATATTGCGTCTGTTATGTGTCTTCATGGAACCCTGAGTTTAGCTTCAACCTAAGCCTTGGTTTCATACTGACAGGTCACGGGTCGTTAAATGCATTCTTGCACAGAATGAGACTTGCGGATCGGGAGTCGTGTGATTGCGAAGCGCCAATCGAAGATTGGCTCCGTGTTTTGTGCGAGTATCCCCTTTACGGGGCTTTTAGGGATTTAGTCGGCATGGGTGTCACCAGATCCGGTGGTGAGTGGTGTGTCAGTAGTTTGCTTCTGTCTCCGGATGCGTTGTGTGTGGCAACGCGGTTTGCCTCTCGTGTTTTCGCGAGTCGGCTCCCACGGTGAGAAAGCTACAGCCGTCTGACTGTAGTTATTAGATCGTTTAAATTCCATTTTAGCATTTAAATGGCAATGTCACGTGATGTTGTTGTTGGTGTTGATTTTGTAGAATTGTTTCAAGATTGATGCTTTTGTCGCCGGGGGTGACCAGTCCCCTACTTAGTACAAAGTAAAAACTGGAAGCAGCTTCACTGCGAAACTCGGACCAGAGATGCCTATCTGGTAGCACGGGTGGTGTTGGCCCCCTTGTGGGAGATCGTGCTGGCTGTGGTTGCCACCAAAATCGCTGGTAGAGGCTATGTAGTTGCCTTGTATATCAGTTACTTGTAACGAAGTATGCTAGGCAGGTGCATATCCTCGAAATATGGGATCCGTGTCCCTTATCACGGAAGAGGTTTGGATAGTACCCCACTCTTTACCAAGGAGGAGTAGCTCATGTACAGAGAGTTTGCTCAATTGGTAGCTCGTGGACGGAAGAAAGAAGTCGCACTGGCGGATATGCGAATACGGGGCGTTTGTTTTCCCACGTAATCGTGTATACCAATGGTGTAAGGCTTCCTATCCCTGATCTATTGGCTGCCCCTCTATGCGGGGTAGCACGGATATCTCACGGGCGGCGCTAAAGTCGTTGGTGGGGCGGTGCTCACCTGTGGTTAAGGACTTCACGTCGAGAACCACACTCTGTCCGGAGTTGGTCTCACTTATTCGTCTTAATGCCCCATCATGCTCTCTACTCCATTTTAGTACATTTCATATTGAAACACATTTAACAAATTATGCTTTAAATGAATAAGCCTATAAATAGATCCATCATACTTCTTAATAGTTTTTGTTATCACTTGAATATAACTCTGCCTAAAAATAAGTTTACAAAATCGTTACTTAAATTATTATTGTTACTTAATTTATAAGTATTTTATTTGTGAACTTATAAGAATTGTTGCTAAATATTTATTTATAAATTTGCGAGTCTGTAAGGATGTATTTCCATAGACGTAAATAAATGAAATGAAAAATAATGATTTATAAATAAGAAACACTTTTCTTGCTTTCTCTACTTGTGTATTGACATGAAAGTTAAAATACAAAAATTTATCCAAATAAATACATAAGTATTTCACAACGTCGTTTGTAGGAATTTTCTTGTCATTAAGACAAGTGTTTTGTAGATTTTTGTTAATTTCCTCTATTTTGTTGTGTGAATAATATATTTCGATGTCGTCCGCAACTCCAATTATATTTTCAATTTCAATTACGAGATCGTGTATATATAGACTAAATAAAATTGGGGCATTTACGGTTCCGTGTTGAATATCATTCTTCATTTTAAATATTTTCGAACTCAGTTTAGTCTTACTACATACCACACATTTCTTCATTTCATTTCATTTATTAGTCAATGGAAATTCAAATTCCTTACAGACTACGATTTACTAGCAATTTGTACAATAAAGTATTTTATATAAAATTAAAACCAATAATATCAATATCGATGTGTATACTTATACAATGTATTGTTATAAAAATTCAATCTTAAATTTGAAGAAAACGTTTTTTGAAACAATACTTGGATATGCAGAACTCTATTTGTGGGTTAGATTTCTTCTGTTGATTAACATTAATAGCATTAAGATAGTGTTACGAATAAGTAAAGGCTTTTGCTTACTGTTAATGACTCTACTAACAGTATGTAAACATCAGGCGGTTAGTGCTGCGCCTGAAAGTATGCATTGTAACAACGTACCAGCTCGCTAAACCAGTAGCATGAATTCACCTCAGTAAAGATAATTCTCCTGTGTAGGAGAATGTTCTACAAAGATAAACAACAACAACAACATCTATTTTCTAGAAGGTTCTTGAATTCGCTAGATATATGTACCTTCATTTGTGTATGGTGAGTTGGTATAAATAGCGGAGGTCTTTGGAATGGAGAGTTCAGTTTGTGATTAAACCCCGTAAAGTAAGCAACGCGAATTGATAGTAAAATACAAGACTTGTTAAAGTGTCATAAATAAAGTAAACTGTTGTACTGTATAAGTAAAATAAAAGGAAGTGATACCGTTGTAATTATCGTAATTTAAAACGAACCTTGTTTTATTATTGGGAATAAAACAACGCAAAAAGGACGAATAAGGAAATTCGTAACATTGGTGTCAGAAGTGAAATTACGAATTAAGGACAACGATGAAGTTTGAAGAACTCAAAGTTGAACAGCTAAAAAAGGAGTTGAGCAAATTGGATCAACCGACAGCTGGTAATAAAGTAGAGCTGCAGAGGCGATTAATAGAAGAATTTAAACGCCGAAACATCAACATTGACACATATCAGTTCGAGTGCAAAGACGAAATGGAGGTTTGTGCAAAAGAAGCAACTGGTAATGTAGATGTTTCTACAATGTTTGCTGCCATGATGCCCAAATTGGACGATAATTCTAGAATAATGAACGAGAAATTGGACGAGAATTCTAGAATTATGGACGATAAATTAAGCGAGAATTCTAGAATTATTCAAGAAACATCAAATGCCACAAATGAGAAACTGCAAGAAATCTCCGAAGTTGTGAGCAATATGGAGATTCAAGTGAACGATAAATTCGAAAAGGTTGAAGAAAAAATCGAGGAAATGGGGCAGAAGATTGAAGAAGTCGAACATATGTTCGAGGAAGTCGAACGGGAACTAAAAAACGATGTAAGCGAATTGCAAAGGAAAATGAATGAACTTCAGTTGCAAGAGGGTCCGGTGCGAGTAATTTCTGAAGGCTCTAGTAGATTGAAAGCTCCCAGTTTCGATGGCTCTACACCTTTCGATGTTTTTAAATTCCAATTCGAAATGGTCGCAATCAAGAACTTGTGGAACAGCAACGACAAAGCCGTTGAGCTAATTTTAGCACTGAAAGGCAACGCAGCAGAAGTCCTTCAGAGCATTCCCGTCAGTGCCAGAAACAACTACGAGGATATACTGGCTGCGTTACAACGCAAGTATGGTGGCGATCACAAGAAGGATTTATATCGCATGGAATTGAGAGGCCGAGTGCAAAAGCATAATGAAACGCTTCAGGACTTCGCAACCGAGGTGGAACGTTTGGTGTTGATGGCATATCCTGGAGAACCCCAAACTTTCCTAGAGCAATTTAAGATAGAGGCATTTGTTAGGGGCATTAACGATCCTGACGTTAGATATTCGGTGTATGCCTCACAAAAAGCTACATTTGTGGAAACAGTTTCATTCGCTTTGGCGAATGAGACGGCGAGGGTTGTTGCCAGTCAACAGACATATCATGTGCGAAGGGTAGAAACGGAAGGCAAATCAAAAGATTTGAAAGGCGCCGTTAGCGAACTGAAGGAAGTGATTCGGATTCTCACGAAAGCGCTATGGCAAGCAACAAAATTGAAAGGTGACAGTCATGGCGAACGTGGCCATATAGGGCGTGACTGTAGAGACCTGAGAAAACGGTCAAGATCTCCGGCGATAGCGGCCGATACCGGACGAGTAAATGACCGTCCACATGTAATCGAGCCTAAACAGGATTTTAAGGCTGAGATCAAAGAGCAAATTATTGACGTCCGATCCCTGAGAATTGAATCCGACGACGAGTGGTTCACGGCACAGAGAAGTGATCCTGTATTGGCAAAAATTATTTTGGCAAAGGAAGAGGATAAACAATTAACGCGGAATGAAATCGCTTCAGAAAGCCCCGTTTTAAAATCATATTGGGCCCAGTGGAATAGCCTGAGATTACTAGATGGCTGTCTATACCGTGTATGGGAAAGTGAAGATGGTAAAGCGGAGAAAAATCTAATTGTGGTACCTGCCTTGAAAGTGAAAGAGATAATTGCAGAATCTCATAATGGTCCGAGTGGTAGGCACCTCGGAAAAGGCAAAACTATGGAGAAACTAAGGGAACGTTTCTATTGGGTTGGTCGTCAAAAAGCTGTATCCGAGTGGATTGCAGGCTGCACCCAGTGCATGACAACTAAAGGACCAACGCGGAGGAGTTGCGAACAGAGACATCAGGAGAGCCCAAGTGCTCCCTTCGAGCGAATATCCATGAGTGTGGCTGGTCCATATCCAACGAGTAGCTCTGGGAACCAATATGCCCTAGTCCTTATGGACTACTTCAGTAAATGGCCCGAGGTGTACGCTATTCCAAATAAAGAAGCGAAAACAATAAGCAAAGCTATGGTGAACAACTGGATAAGTCGTTTTGGTGTCCCTTTAGAACTGCATTCGGAGCAGGGTAGAAATTTTGAATCTGCGATCTTAAAAGAAATATGCGAGAGGAGTGGAATTCGTGGTATAAGAACGACATCAGTGCGTCCTCGGACTGACGGTACGGTAGAGAAATTTAATCATGCTCTTGAAGAATATTTGAGCAAGATCGTCAGTAAGGATAGAAAATTCTGGGACGAACGCATACCAAAATTCCTTCTAGCATACCGGTCGGCCACCCAGGATACCACTGCCCGAACACCAGCTACTGCCGTCTTTGGGACAGAGTTAAAGCTCCCTAGAAATTTGGAGTTTGGCAACTGCCTAACATCCGACAGTGGGGAGAATGATGGTATCCCAGGGGAGCTTAGCGAACTTCACGAGTTTGTTCGCAGCAGAATGAAGTTGGTCAGTAATAAGATGAAAGCCAGGTACGACCAAGCGGCAAATTCCGAAGGATTCCATGAAGGCCAGCTAGTTTTACTGTTCAACCCACAGCGCAAGAAGGGTTTATCTCCAGAACTTCAGACTCACTGGGAAGGCCCTTACAGGGTTGTAAAACGAATAAACGACGTGATTTATAGAATCCAGAAAAGCCAAAGTCCAAGAGCTAAAATGAAAGTCGTGCATTTGGAAAGACTAGCTCTGTATGGAAAACGGAGGGTTGAGCCTGCTCGGGACGAACAGGCTTAAGTGGGGGGCAGTGTTACGAATAAGTAAAAGCTTTTGCTTACTGTTAATGACTCTACTAACAGTATGTAAACATCAGGCGGTTAGTGCTGCGCCTGAAAGTATGCATTGTAACAGCGTACCAGCTCGCTAAACCAGTAGCATGAATTCACCTCAGTAAAGATAATTCTCCTGTGTAGGAGAATGTTCTACAAAGATAAACAACAACAACAACATCTATTTTCTAGAAGGTTCTTGAATTCGCTAGATATATGTACCTTCATTTGTGTATGGTGAGTTGGTATAAATAGCGGAGGTCTTTGGAATGGAGAGTTCAGTTTGTGATTAAACCCCGTAAAGTAAGCAACGCGAATTGATAGTAAAATACAAGACTTGTTAAAGTGTCATAAATAAAGTAAACTGTTGTACTGTATAAGTAAAATAAAAGGAAGTGATACCGTTGTAATTATCGTAATTTAAAACGAACCTTGTTTTATTATTGGGAATAAAACAACGCAAAAAGGACGAATAAGGAAATTCGTAACAATAGATTAAAGCTCGTGGCAATGTACTACATATTAAGCTAATAATTAGTATGATGGCAAGGCACATAAAAACTTCATTATATCTAAGACTTCTAGGAGGAACATTAAATGGAGTTAAAGCAAGCAGATCTGGGCAGTCAATACCGCCATTAATAATATCAAAAACAAGCATAACAGACTGCAATTTGCTCCGAAATTCTAAAGAAACCAACCCCCACCATGAACATTTTATTTCATAAGTATGCAATGGATTTACCATCCATACTAAAGAAACAACAAACTTCATAAATTTGTTCTGAACCTTTTCCACACGAGAAACATGAATGACAATATGAGCATACCAAATCACAGAAGCATATTCGAACTTCGATCTGACAAATGAGGCATAAATCAATTTGAGTGTGGTAGGATCGGAAAATTCAGAACAATTTCTTCTGATGAATCCAAGCACTTTAGGAATAATATAGTCTATATGCTAAATGAAAGATAAGGATGAGTCAAAAACAACACCAAGATCAAGGGTAGATTTACAGATTTCAAGTTATAGTTACCTATTTTGAAATCAAACTGAATTGGATAATGGGACCTAACACAAGAAACATGTTGTAGTATATGCATGAATTCAAATACACTGTAGTGTAAATATAAAAGAATAGTCACAGTGCAAACATTTGAATTCATTCAAATACACAGCAGTGTGAAACATAATAGCATAAAATACATTGTAAGATACATTGTAAATATTTCGTATGATAAGCTACGTGTATGTCAGTGTCTGCACATATGAAAGAAGTCCAAGTGTTTCGGATTTCTAAAGCTAGCGCAAAGTGGCGCCGCTTATAACGTAAACTAAAACCACAGTCAATGACTCGAACAAAAATTGGATCAACAATGTGGGTTTCGAAAATGCGAAACAAGCGAATAATGTACAAAGCCAACTGGAGCATCATTGCGACACACTAATGCCCCAGTTGTGACATATTTGCAAACACTGAGAATTACGTAAGATCGAACACGATCGATCAAACCTAGATAGTAAAATAGAAAAGTAAGAACTCTTTATAAGCAGAACATTTTTGTAAATAAAGATTCATTCTAAACACAAACATCAAAGCAAGCAGTCGTTTTATTGGAGAATCAAGGCGACACCTATTACATGGCGATCCTGCCCATCCGAGCCTAAGAAGTGAAGGAAGGATGCACCACCACTACTGAGAAAAAACAGATGTCCTGCAACCAACCCCACCATCTGAAGATGATCCTGTCCTGAAGCGGATAGTTCAATTGTAGGATATAAGTAAAGTTAATTTGGGGAGAAAAATAAATTGAAGACCAGAAAGTGCATAAGCACATCTGGCAAAAATAAATTGAAGACCAGAAAGTGCATAAGCACATCTGGCAAAATAAATTGAAGACCAGAAAGTGCATAAGCACATCTGGCAAAATAAATTCAAGACCAGGAAGCGCATGGGCGTGCCTGGCAAAAGAGTTAACAAATTTAGGGATTGATAATTTTGTTTTGAAAAAAAAAAAAACATTCAAAATGTCAAGGAAGCCCACCTTCCCTTGCCATAGACGTAATCGTGGCAAAATTGATTGGTGTGAAGGTTCTTTCCTAGAAGTAGAAAAAAACGAAGAGGAAACCTATGAGCAAAAGCTCAAATTTGTTAAATTCATGTGGGAGATACTAGAAATAGAAGGTACCCCAACAAAAAAAGGTATTGAAAATAACCAATACGATGAAATGTTACATGTTAGAATGATAAGGAAATTTTGTCCGGGTTATACATAAGCACTTAAAAACTTAAGTATTAAATTTAAATAGATGTATTTAGAGGGGAAAAAAAATATATATGAGAATAAAATGAATAAATAAGTAAAGAAAAACTACAAGTATGAGTTTATACATTTAAAAAAAAAAAAAAAAAAAACTTCTTATGGATCGAATATATGAGAAGATTGAAGCATTGATAGTAAATGCAAGAAAGAGTGTAAATAAATGTTACACACTAGAGACAATCCAAGCAAAGAAAGACGAGATAACAAGGTTACAGAAGTTAGTAGAAGAAACACTATCGGACGAATTAGTAACAGACAAGACTCGTACGTCACATATAGAGACGTTTAACGTACTAAAAGAAGAAGCTTTGAAAATTCTACAATTGCATTTAGATAGGCACAAGACCATAACAGAACCACAAGTAACAGAAAACTGCAACTCAGGGACTATACAAATAATGGCTCAAATAAATCTGAACGCATCTGACCTCGCGTCATACACAAAATTACTACCAGTGTATAATGGAGCAAAAGATGAATTAAACCAATTCATTGCAAACTTAGAAATGGTTGTTGACACGGTCCCCGCAGATAAAGTCAATTCTTTTTTCAATTTTGTATTCAAAACAAGATTGGCATTGAAAGTCCAAAATAGAATAAAACAGAAAACAGTTCCAACCAATATAACTGTACTAATTTCGGAACTAAAGAATGCATACAAGATCAAGAAATCACCAACAACGTTATTGAATGAGCTGACACGGATCATTCAAACAGAGTCCATTAGGAAATTCTCAGACAAAATTGAGAACCTAATAACAGAACTCAATGAAATACAAATAAACGATGTAGGTGAAGAAGGTAGAAACGCAATAATAACTGCGAATGAAACGATAGCCTTCAATGCATTCAAGAACGGACTGAAAAACAGGGACATAGCTAGAACCATTGAAGCAAGTCGAACAAAGTCTTTTGCAGAAGCGATCGAAATCGCTGAGGAAACTTCATCTGACATGAAACAAAGTCAGATAATGTTCCAGAATGTTTCTCACGGTAACGGAGGAAAAAATTGGAATAAAAATTCCAAGAACTCAGAAAGAGCAAACTGTAAAAGATGTAGTTATCGACATGGAGAAAAATGTCCGGCCAAAGGACAGAAATGTCATGCGTGCAATGGGTTCGACCATTTCAAAAAAGCATGTTTTACCAACAAAAGAAACAACCAGAAAAATGATTACAAAGGTAATCAGAGAAGTTACGATGGTAAGAATGACGGCCATAGTAACAACAGAGGAAAAAGAGTACACCACATAAAGGATCAGGGAAACTCCACGGATCCGGGGGTTGTACACTACCGGGACTCTCCGGAACGCGAACAGTAGATACCAAACAAATTTTTAGCATTTCATCTGACCTTAAGAACTATGTAAAGCTAAAAGTACATGGTACAGAGGATGTATTAACGTTCCTTATAGATACAGGGGCCGATGTCTCTCTCTGCAAGGAAGACTTAATACATGATCATATAAAAGATCCAGATGATTATTGCTGTTTGACTGGAATCTCAAAGCAAGAGATAAAATCTTTGGGTTCCGCGAATATAAAGATACAATTTGGTAAAACGGTACTTAGACATAAAGTACAACTGGTAGACTATGATTTTCCCATTTATACGGATGGTATA
Organism: Phaonia tiefii; assembly: GCA_963931995.1. NCBI lineage: Eukaryota > Metazoa > Arthropoda > Insecta > Diptera > Muscidae > Phaonia > Phaonia tiefii. The sequence continues at coordinate 63,212,763 of OZ008370.1, forward strand.
CTTGGAAGAGACTTTTTGTGTAATTATAATTGCACAATAGATTATGACAAATTCGTTCTGAAAATAAGTGCAGAAGAAGAGTTGATAACGTTACCTATATACAACAATTCAATTAAAATAAAGTACGTAAAAATTCCACCTAGAAGTGAAGTAATTTTACCATTCAAATTGGACATTAAAGAAGATGGCGTAATATGCAGTCGCGAAATTACACACGGTGTATTTTTAGCGAATGCCATTGTTCCGAAGATTGGTAATCAGCATATACGACTACTAAATGTTTTAGATGAAACTGCTATTATTGAAGATCTGAGAATACAGACAGATCAATTAAGTAGTTATGACATTTACAAAGTCAACAGAGGTAAACCGAAATATAGTGAAGAACGTTTCAACAAACTGCTAAATGAACTAAACATAGATAGCAATGACGAAGATGCACGGAACGAATTGATAGAAATGCTGAGGCAATATCAATCAATTTTTCATCTGGATGGTGAACAATTAACAACGAATAATTTTTATACCCAAGCAATACGGTTAAATGATACTGATCCGGTATACATAAAAAATTATCGTTTACCACATACTCAAACAGGGGAGATAAGTAATCAAGTAAAAGGTTTATTGGAACAAAAAATTGTAGAACCGTCAATAAGTCCGTACAATGCCCCATTACTATTAGTTCCTAAAAAGGGACAAAGTGATATAAAGAAATGGAGACTAGTCGTTGATTTCAGGAAACTGAATGATAAGATAGTTAACGACAAATTCCCATTAACACGACTAGAAGACATCTTAGATAAATTGGGAAGAGCAAAGTATTTTTCAACTTTGGATATGACAAGTTCTTTCCACCAAATAGAACTTGAACCAAAGTCAAGACCCTACACAGCTTTTTCCACTCCGGATGGCCATTATCAATATACCAGATTGCCATTTGGGTTGAAAATATCGTCTAATAGCTTTCAAAGAATGCTAACCATCGCTTTATCTGGTCTGGAATCTGAAGCATTTCTATATGTAGATGACATAATAGTTTTCGGATGTAGTTTGAAGCATCACAATACTAACTTGGCAAATGTATTTGCTAGATTATCGAAATATAATATAAAGCTGAACGCAAGCAAATGTTGTTTCCTAAAACCGGAAGTTGTGTACTTAGGACACCTAATAACAAGTAAAGGTATTAGACCAGATCCAAGCAAATATGATGCTATTAGTAAATATCCTATTCCTAAGAACGCAGACGAAGTAAGAAGATTCGTAGCTTTCTGCAATTACTATAGGAGATTTATAAAGAACTTTGCGGAAACGGCAAAATGTATGAATGACCTACGGAAAAAGAATGTAAAGTTCGAATGGTCAAAAGAATGCCAACATAGCTTTGAAACTCTTAAGGACAATTTGATTAGTCCACCAATTCTGCAATATCCTGATTTTGAAAAACCGTTTGTATTAACGACAGACGCGTCGGATTTTGCATTAGGTGCTGTCCTATCTCAAGGCACGATAGGAGAAGATCTCCCTATATCGTACGCAAGTAGATCTCTTAATAAACACGAAAAAAACAAACCGGTAATTGAAAAGGAATTGTTAGGAATATATTGGGGTATACAATTTTTCAGGCCATATTTATATGGGAGAAAATTTATAGTGGTCACAGACCATAGACCGTTAGTGTCATTATTTTCTCATAGAAACCCAAGTTCTAAGTTGACACGGATAAGATTAGAGTTGTCGGATTACGATTTTGAAATCGTATATAAAAAAGGGATTAACAACACCAATGCAGATGCATTGTCCCGAATACAACTTGATTCAACTGTATTGAAGAGTATGATACCGATTGGAAATGATGAAAAAGTCAAGAAAACGCTAGTAGTAACAAGAGGCATGACGAAAAAGTCGTCAGACAAAGAAATTATCAATAGTGAGTCACAGGAGACTGATCAACTCCATATGTGGGACTGCACATCGATAAGCGATATAAAACTTGCAAGCAAATTGAAGTTTATATTCGAGAAAAGGCCAAAAGACGATGAATATCTATTCATCGTAGAAAATGACAAAGGTCATAAAGAAACGCGCGTTAGATGTAGCGATAATCCAAAGTGTTTAGGCACTCTTTTGGAGAAGCTATCATTCTATTTGAAGGAAACGGGGAATAAAATATTTGCCATCGCAAAAGACGATGCAATATTCCGTGAAATTCCTGACGAGGAATTTAAGGCCAGATACAATGATTTGAATAAGTCAAATCAAGATAACATTGTGATAATGTTATATGAAAGACCTCGAAATGTACTAAGCGATGAAAAAAAAAGTGAATTGATAAAGTTGTACCATGACACTCCACAAGGAGGACATTTCGGTGTAAAGAAAACAGTTGCAAAGCTGAGACAAAGGTACGTCTGGAAAAACATGACCAGAATGGTGAAAAACTATGTATCAAGGTGTGATTTATGTCAAAGAAATAAGCAGACTAAACACACAAGAGAGCCGCTAAGAGTAACAGACACTCCGGCACAAAGTTTCAACACGATAGTGATTGACACTGTTGGTCCACTCAGACCTGCAGGTGACTATAGATACATACTTACAATGCAATGCGAGTTGACAAAATATGTGATTGCTTGTCCAATGGAGACGAAAGAAGCAAGGTCAATCGCGAAGGCATTAATTGATAATGTAATATTAAAGTATGGAATATTCAACATACTGAAGTCGGACAGAGGAACTGAATTCACTAATGAACTCATGAAAGAAATATGTGAAATGTTGAAGATTGAGCAAAGATTCTCAACACCGCATCATCACGAAACTTTAGGGACAGTAGAAAGGAACCACAGAGTTTTGAATGAATACTTCTTGTCTTTTGTAAATGATGATAACTGGGAACAATGGATTCCCTACTACACATTCGCATATAACATTACTCCTCACGTGGATACAGATTATTCACCATTCGAATTGATATTTGGTAAATTGCCTAGTCTTCCTGGTGATGAAGTCATGAATCATCCCAAGATATACAACTGGGACAATTACGCAAATGAACTGAAAACAAGATTAAAATATTCACTAGGCAATGCAAGGATACTAACACGAAAGGCAAAACAAAACAGACAACTAGAATCCCATAAAAAGAAAAATAGCATAGAATTAGAAATAGGAGATTTAGTTTTAGTCAAAGTAGACAATAGAAGAAAAAATGAGTCACCATATATTGGCCCATACGAGGTTACAAACATAAATGATTTAAACGTAACAATAAATGTAAAGAATAAAGAAAAAATTGTACACAAGAATTTACTTAAGAAATACATATAAAACATTGTAATACTGACCTACACTAAGAATTATAGTAATAAGATATAGAAAAAAAAACAAAAAAACACCTAAATATATACACAATAAATTTTGTAGTAATAAGACTGCTAATATAAACAAAAAAAAAAGAAAACCAACAAAAATAACAATAACACAATACAGAAAATAAAAATCTTCCAATTTCGGTGTAAGATTTTCTAAGGGTGAGGGTGTAGTATATGCATGAATTCAAATACACTGTAGTGTAAATATAAAAGAATAGTCACAGTGCAAACATTTGAATTCATTCAAATACACAGCAGTGTGAAACATAATAGCATAAAATACATTGTAAGATACATTGTAAATATTTCGTATGATAAGCTACGTGTATGTCAGTGTCTGCACATATGAAAGAAGTCCAAGTGTTTCGGATTTCTAAAGCTAGCGCAAAGTGGCGCCGCTTATAACGTAAACTAAAACCACAGTCAATGACTCGAACAAAAATTGGATCAACAATGTGGGTTTCGAAAATGCGAAACAAGCGAATAATGTACAAAGCCAACTGGAGCATCATTGCGACACACTAATGCCCCAGTTGTGACATATTTGCAAACACTGAGAATTACGTAAGATCGAACACGATCGATCAAACCTAGATAGTAAAATAGAAAAGTAAGAACTCTTTATAAGCAGAACATTTTTGTAAATAAAGATTCATTCTAAACACAAACATCAAAGCAAGCAGTCGTTTTATTGGAGAATCAAGGCGACACCTATTACAATGTACACATTTAGAGAGATTTACAGGAAGGTCATTCAAAAGACACCACTCATTTAAGTGTTCTAAGTCAATTTGCAGAGCAAGGAAATTCCGCAGTGAGTCCATTTTTAGAAATATTTTTAAATCATCAGCATATAAAAGAAATTTAGATTTAGTGAACCATGAAGAAATGTCGTTTATAAATAGTATGAAAAAAAGTGGTCCTAAGATGCTACCCTGAGGAAATTTAGATTTAGTGAACCATGAAGAAATGTCGTTTATAAATAGTATGAAAAAAAGTGGTCCTAAGATGCTACCCTGAGGAACACCAGATGTTTACAAATATCGAGTAGATTGAAACCCTTCAATAGCAACTCTCCAGACCCTACCAGAAAAATATGACTTTAACCACAATAACAAAGTAGAATGAAAACCAATATGCTCTAGATTAGAAAAGAGAATACTGTGGGACACTTTGTCGAAAGCTTTAGCAAAATCCGCGTAGATTGCCTCTACTTGGCTTCCTTGTTCAAAGGCCGATATATAATATTCAGTAAATATAGTTAGATTTGTTAAAGTTGATCTACCAGTAAAAAACCCATGCTGATTCAGGGAAATAAAGAACTTTGTGACAAAATACAAACGTTTATAAACAACATGTTCAAATATTTTGGACATAAAGGTAAACTTTGCGATCGGTCAGTAACAAGATACATCATCCCTTCTCCCATCCTTAAAAATTGGTGTGATTGTAGCCGACTTCCATCGCTTAATAAAAACGCCTTCTCTAGGGGATAAATTAGAAATATATGTGAGTGCCGCCGTAATAGAAGATGAGAACTTTTTTTACAAATACGCACATAGACCATCAGCATCTGATTTCAAACCATTTTTCACTTGCATTATTCCATCAAAAACCTCGCCTTCAGTGACCACCATATTACCTATGTCAAGTATGGTGAATGATTCAGAAAAATTTAATGCACTACCCGTTGAAGAGTTGAAGCTGGACTTAAAAAAGTTTGCAAACATATTCACAGCTTCATTACTAGATTTCGAAATGTCATCACCATATTTAACAACAGACGGGATATCCGATACCCGTTTTATAGATTTGATAAAGGACCAAAATGCTGTGGGGTTATTTTTTATTTCAACCTCTGTTTCAATCATAAATTGCTTGTTAAAAAAATTTATTTAAAAAATTAAATTCACGCTGATAATGAATAAATTTTGCCTCATCTTCAGCATTGCCGGATTTAGATGCTTGTTGATTTTTTGGCAATTTTGCTTTTGTCAACTCAAGGTTGTTAGCCAGTACATCGAACTTTATTTTTAACACTTTCACATCTTCACAAATTGTTAGTGTTTGCAGGAAAGACTTTAGCTCTCGTACCTGGTTCGCAAATCTGGTGATATGTTATATCATGTTGGATGAAATGCTGCTGCAGTCATCGCAATTAAATACAACGTTCTTATTGTTGGTGAACATTTCACGAAATTTCTCATCGACTTTAGCACATATATGATGAAATTTTGCTCTGCATATATGACACGCAGTGAACTGGGATTTCAATGATTTGAAACACTTCGCGCAAAAGCAGATTATCCATAACAACGACTTATCGATTTGAGTGCGAGACGAAGACTCCAAATATGGCAAATATACTGTTACGAATACTTAAAAGCTTTTGATTGCTGTTAATGGCTCTACTAACAGTATGTAATTAACAGGCGGTTAGTGCTGCGCCTGAAAGTATGCATTGTAGCAACTTACTAGCTCGCTAAACCAGTAGCATGAATTCACCTCAGTAAAGATAGTTCTCCGCCATTCGCGATTGTTCTACAAAGATAAACAACAACAAACAATGTCTAGAAGGTTCTTGAATTCGCTAGATATACCTTCATTTGTGTATGGTGAGTTGGTATAAATAGCGGAGGTCTGTGGAATGGAGAGTTCAGTTTGTGATTGAACCCCGTAAAGTGAGCAACGCGAATTGATAGTAAAATATTGAACTTATTAAAGTGGTGTAAATAAAGTAAACTGTTGTACTATATAAGTAAAATAAAAGGAAGTTAAACGGTTGTAATTATCGTAATTTAAAACGAACCTTGTTTTATCATTGGGAATAAAACAACGCAAAAAGGACGAACAAGAAAATTCGTAACAATACTAAATAGGAAGGGCAATTGTAATTGTAAAATATCATCGAATGCCTTTTACAAATCAATTAACAAGCACCGGTGCTGTATTTTAAGTTGCATTTAATGTTTGAAATAAATTTATTGCATGTACTGTAGAATGCTGAAACTTAAACCCAAATTGTTTTTCACATACTATTTCCAGCTTTTGACAATTATTCATTAGCATGTTATTAGTTCATATTTCAAAAACTTTGATTATGTTCGGAAGCAAACTAATGGCTCTGAAATTTTTCGGGTCGGTGTTATCTTTCCCTTTTCGGTATTACGACAATTTTTGCAAATTTCCAAGATTTCGGATAATATGCCTTAATATTATTAAACAGTATCAAATACTCATAAATCAAAATGCTCGAAATATTTTTTGTCATTATATTAGGTAGATATATTATCTATCCTAGATGAAAAGTTTGGCCATACTTTCGAAAACATGTATAAAAGGTCATCATGGGTGACGAAATAGTTGTTTGCAATGGACAAGCTCAACCCATTAGCCTTTGTGCATTCAGTGAACTGCATTAAGGTTGACTGGCTAATTACAGTCCTGTCCTAAATTCTAAGAACGAGGAGAAATAGTCATTGACTTGTACATGAGTATTGTTGTTTAAGTCGATATCCTGTGATGCATAAACTGATTCTAAATATGATCCTGTAATATCAAGTACTTTATTGAAACAGTCTTCAATGGCAAATGACCGACAATGTAGTTTTCTATGCCGAATAACACTCTATTAGTAGGTAGAAATGGTTTATCCGCAACCAACAACGCCATCTGGATTTCAACTTCTTTGTATTCGAGACATGGGTAATTCGGTAAAGTGTTAAATATAAGTATAAAGAATTTTTTTCACTAACCGGAAAAACATTTTCATTATTTTGTAAGCAGCTGACTTGACACAATACAGACAGACTAAGGAAAAACAAATTGCCTGTTGGTTTTGGCTTGTAGTATTTGTTGTCGTACAACATCTACTATAGATAGCCAAAATTTCTATTCACTCAAATGCCAACAAACAAATCGAGTGAAACCCTAGCCATTCTCTGCTCTCTCCTACTCTCTTCATTGAATATTTCAATACACGAGGAGCTTTTTGATAGTGTTAGTGCATATAACTTGCACTCTTTTTAAACTCTCATGTAGAGAGGCTGAGTAAAAGAACATAAACGAGTCTTATTCTCTCTACAGAATATACCAATATATAAGTAAATGCACCATTTCGACAATGTTATTACATTAAACAATACAAAAAGCATAAATGCTTCAAAAGGCATCAATGATTCACATAAAAATTATGACTGAACCATGTTATGACCACGTTTTGAATCATTCGTCAAATGTCGCCAGTGCTTTTGGGTCATACAATTCGTTCCATGAGTTCTCTATACTATTCAACACTCTTTGGCGAAGACGACCTGCTTGTTTGTTCGCTGCCGCTACATCAATACGATCATAATTATTTTCATGCAGAGACTATTGTTGCACATCAACTACGTATGTGATTTAACGCTGTGTGTTGTTTGCATGTGTTCACTTTGATAGATTGCCCTACCCGTGCCTATAGATGGTAACACATCAAAAATAAAATCACCTGTTCAAACGAGCTTACCTATTCGTAATTTTATCGCAACTTGTGTCATAGTTACCCACTGACAGAAGTCAAATGTTGTAGCTCATCAGCTTTCAACGAAGTGGGGCCATGATGAATTATTCCCAAAAATTTAACTGATGTTGTTGATTTTTTTTGCTCATGCTTTATGAACGGATATATGCTAGGATTAAATTTTAACATGTTAAATAAATATTAGGGTCACAGGTTGGGAATTATATAATTAAAAAAATCCATATAAAATAAAACCATTACAGAAATTTTAGTCGGGTGAATCGACTTAAAGATACCCTCACCCGAAGTCATCCATTGCGACCGTGTTCCATTGAATATTGTCAATAATCAATAGCAGAGTGGCATTGTTCTAAATATTATTGAATACCCAACTTAATTACGATCCTAAGGGATTATGGGGAGTTATCCTGCCTACCAGCTAATTTTCCGCCCAATATTTATATAGGAGGTACAAAATTGGGCGTGGCGCAGTTGTTCAGCTGATTTTGCACAGTATTACACAAAATATTGATCAGTATCAAATTTTGTTAACATCGGTTGTGGTATACGGGAGATATTGAGTCGGCCAGCCGGAAAGCCGCCCCACTTTTGAATTGGAGGTACGAAATTGGGCGTGGACAGTAGTTATTCTTTAATTTTGTAGTCTACGAGAGTTATCGCGTCAATCAACCGGTCATCCGCCCAACTTGTTTGTGCATTTGACTAAATTTTGTCTAGAACCAAACTTCATAAAGATTTTTTCGGTTTTGCGGGAGTTTTCTTGCGGAACAACCTTATCTTGGTAGGGCGTGCAAAGTCGCGCTTGTTTTAATCGGTAACTGGCGGTTGATGACAGGAAGCATATAATCTAATTTCGTTAAGATCGGAAGTGTTTCACGCGACTTATCTCATTGCCAACCCGGACGACCACCAAGCTTTTGTATTAGAGATACCAGAATGGGCGTGGCAAAACGACTCATTTTCCAAAGCATAGTGGCAGTTGACTAAATGTTGCCTAGTAGCAAATGTCATAAAAATTGGTTCGGTTTTACGGGAGTTATCTTGCCGAACAACCAGCCGGCCGAACAACTTATATATGGGAGGCACCAACATGGGCGTGGAAAAATCATCCCTGTCTTACTTGGTGACTCGCCTATGATGACATAAAGCCTGTAACCTAATTTCATTAAGATCGCAAGTGTCTCACGCGACTTATCGCATTGACAACCCGGACGACCACCAAGCTTTTGTATGGGAGGTACCAGAATGGGCGTGGCAACCTCGCCAATTTTCTCCAGTTAAGTAGACATTTACAGATTATTAACCAACGTTTCAGTTGAAGCTAATCGCATCTACTGGAAAAAAGTTTTAGAAGAAACATGATTTTGTACAAAATGTGTCGACTTGTATGGGAGGTACCAGAAGCGGCGTGGTCAAAACGTCCATTTTCAATTCCAACCTAACTTTGGATAAATAATGGCCACTAACAAAATATCATTGTGATCGCCAAAGATGATGTATGTTATCTGGCTGAACAACTTTTTATGGGAAGTACCAAAATGGATGTGGCAAATCGATGACTGACGTTTATTGACATGAAGCTTAATACCCAATTTCATTAAGATTGGAAGTGGTTCACGCGACTTATCGCATTGACAACACGGACGACCACCAAGCTTTTGCATGGGAGGTACCAGAAGGGGCGTGGCGACTTCGCCCATTTTCACCAATAAAGTAGATATTTACAGATTAGTAACCAAGCTTTGAGTTGAAACTCATCACATCTACCAGAAAAAGTTTTGGGAGAAACATGATTTCGTACTAAATGTGTCGGTTTGTATGGGAGGTACCAGAAGGGTCGTGGCCAAAAACGCTGTACAATTATATTTGATTCTTTCATAATGTTTCACTGCAAAAACAACATGATTCTGCCCTTGTAAGATTTTAGTATATTTAAGCGTCATCGATTTGCATAAATAGCGGTTAGAGTACCCACGTTCTCATGTATTAGATTTGAATTTAGGATATCGATATTTTGTATTTCTAAATAAAAAAACGCCTAAAACCTAAACCACCACCTAGATGGAAAATTTGTCTTGCAGACATTGTCACTAGAATGTCCTTAGGAGAATGTCAGTAGGTGTTGACAATTTACATAAGATACATACTCGTATCTTCGTGGCATATCACTAGTTATGTCTTAGCTTGGGAACGAGCTGGAAATTTCTGTAAGACTGTCTTAGGGATTTGTCAGCATTATGTCATGACCAACTCTTACTAAAGCCAATGATGAATGGTGATGGGAAACGTCTTTATTATTTGTCAACGGGGTGTCATGTACTTAGACTTTCAAGATATTTACAAAATTTTAATTTGATGTATATATGTCATATATATAATATATGTATATAACATGTCATATATTTTTAGAATTAATTTGAAAAATATTTGAAAATCAATAACACATTATTCATATTTCAAGGAATTATGTACTGTATATGTCTATTGCTGAATGTACATACAAGCGTCCATTTCAAATTACATATATTAACAATATTTCTTTCAGATTATTTTAAGCTATTTAAGATTTAAATATAATAAGAAAGTATATAGAAGATGACACAATATTACATTTAGTGACGTCGTGACGAAGTGACCCACTGATAAATTGTGCCATAAGGACGTATTGTGTACATGACAGACATAAGCTTATCACCACTATTGACAAACTGCGGAAGATTCCTGCTGACTTTTTACCAAATGTGTGAAAATATCAGAGGGTGTCGTGAAGTTTTTTGTATGGGGACGGACCGGGAAGTCCGCAGGGACTCTGACATGCCACTGGTTAATCATTGATGGCGTCTTTACGAAATTTCCAACTGGGAAGATATGGATGTAAAATTTCGTACAAACTCTTCACTATTTATTTGTGACTGGAAAAGGGAGTAATAAATTAATCCATAGCAGATACATTAGGGTGTACTGAAGAACGTTTTAGTTCTTTTGTAAGGGAATGTTATTTCGCTGTTGAAAATGTCCTAAAGACATAATCAGTGACTATGAAGTGACATGTCCAACTATATCAAAGCGAACAGGTTGACCTAAAATGGACTTTCTCAGTATTTTGATAAAATTATTAAATAAATTAATTTGTTAAATTTAATATTTAAATGACTAAAGCATAACTCTTTTGTTTTAAGAGATATTACAGCAATATAAATTTTGTATAATTATGTAACTTATAAGCTATTAGTGCTATAAAAATAAAGGTTTTGTCACTCTTAGAAATTTTCAGGTCCAAATTACTCGAAAATCTTGTACTTAATAGAGCATATCTCCTTCCCGTCAAAACGCGTCGAAGAAATCTTGCACCAGTTTGGAGCCCGAACGCTCCTCTATGACACTATAAAAAACCATTTCCCATTATATCCCATAATTGGGTCCTACAGTTTTACACCGGTTCCGAACGATATTTTGAGAAGGTTTTTCAAGGCTAAGTACTCGATAGTGTCGCGGTGGCGGTAGTCGAAGAAAATGTAAGGTCTGAGCAGGGATCGAACCCACGTTCTTATGCACAAAGGCCGCACACACTAGCCATTGCACCACCGACGACCACTCACTATGATACTATCCCCGATTATATATATTCTTCAGGTTCCGCCCGTTTTGTGGAAAATTTATGAATATAAAAGATTACCAGAATTTTTTTTCTGTACAGATTTCCAACGTTCTTTTTTGATATATTTGGGCCTTCTGAACACAAGTCTAAAACCACTTTTTTTTACCATATTGCAGTCAAATCCCCTAATTTTCCCAGCTCTCTCTTACTAATTTGTTTTTCATCGTTTGATGTCCTTATATAGTATTACGGAGGTAACTTTTCTTTTGCCCATTTTGGGTGGTTACGATTTTGGCCATTGTTTATTTGTTTGTACTGTGTCGTGGGTATTCGCGGGTAGTTATTTGTCCTTTCACCATCCTTGTCAAAATCTGTTTAGTTGTCGACGTGATCATCTTATTTGTCAAGTATATGGCACGCAGATGTTTTTCCCTTAAGCCCCGTATTCAGTTCTTGCGAAATTTTCGTAAAAAATGTTGTCATTTATATGGAAGATGTTGTTGCTGAGAGTGACCAACCATTATTGATTTACCTTGTAAATATTTAATTTATAATTCCTCTACGCACTCCATTTTATTCTTAACGAATGTGATGTTGCTTTTGGTTGTTATGATTATTGAAATGTCAAAATTCCGGTCCAAACAATTGTTGTAGGAAATAACTTTGGCGTAACAACCTTGTAATTGAATTTGCCTACGAAATTTTTGGAAAGAGCTGAGTACCAAGGAAATGAGAAGTGAGCGAAATTTTCAGTTCATAAAATTTTCGTTGTTTTTTATACACGAATCGAAAATTCTGTGATCGTCCAGTTTTGGTTCTTACCTATGGTCTTGTCATGTATTTCCGGGTTATTGCCTTTTATCTATTTCAGGTAATTGCAAGAAATAAAATAATAATTATAATAATATTTTCATAATTATTATTCATTATAGTTCGAATAATGGCTAAGTACGGTTATAAAGATCTCGCTGATATTCATTTTGGTTAATGTATGAGAAATTCATACTACAAGCTTACAAGTCATGAACAGTTTTCTAATTGAAAAGTGGTTAATTTTTGTCACTGGCATTACTAGTTTCGAACACGGTGACAAGTTCATCTTCAGATGCCTAACTACTGTGCCTGAATTGATACCATCGCTTGATCATCAATCGTATATATACAAACTCAATTCTGCAATTCACATGTGCGAATTAGTATCGACCGAAGATCCGTAAGTATCAACATCACTGAAAGGCCTATAATTCCAACAACACGAATAGGCAGAATTTTTCCACCACGTTCTTCTTTTGAGTTTTCATGACTTGTAAGCTTGTAGTATGAATTTCTCATACATTAACCAAAAACTAACAAAAATCGGTCAATAAAATTCAAATTCGATATTCATTTTGAACAAAAAAATTTGGACGATATAATGTCGCACATACTGAACAATCCATTAATAAAAATATGCAATCTAATCTACAAGAAATTGAAGTACATAAAAATAAAATTATAAACTTTATAGCAAGTTTTCAATGTATTCAATGCTCTCAAAGCAAGGAAAAAATTTACAAATGTCACCACGAATGGTTATCAAAGGAATTTAGTTTTGAGAGTTCATCTACAACCGCAAAGAAAGTGGAATAAATGGTGGACGCGCAAAACCAATTAACGGATGTAGTGGAAGATGCCGAAGACGCAAGCTTGAAATATCAATGAAGGAATTCCTGAAACAATCATTACGGATTCATTCATTCACCAAATTCAACCAAGAAAAAATAAAAAAAATAAATTTACATATTTCTAAAAAATTGTGGAAGCGAGCTTAAGTCGCACAAAGTGGATTCTAAAAAGTAGTCCTACACCAGTTGGAGATAAGAAATTCACTCCAGAAGAAGAATTCGCACTATATTTGGATTTGAAATTGATTAAAAACCAGTATTGAAGATTATAAAAAGATGAAAAGAATTGTGGAATTTTTTCAGAGTATCGAGATTTAGTTTCTGTCAGATAGGAATTCTTACCTCCACAAACTGCTATATGTGTGACTTCAAGTTCAGCAGAAATAAAGTTGCAATATCTTCAGGAACATATTGCAGAACGATTGTTAAATATGCCTGATAATGGCCACTTGGAAAAGCTGGGAAATAGCAGCATGACTTTAATTTCTAAATGGGGATGTGATGGATCTTCTGGCCAGAAAAAATACAAACAGTGTGGTGCCGGAAATTCATCAAATTCTAATTTATTTGTGGTATCTTTCGTTCCATTTCGTTCCATTGTGCTTAACAAAATTTATACCAGTTTAGAGCCACATAAATTGATATATGGAAAAATGAAATAAGGTCTTCAACAAAATATTGCAGACCAATAAAATTTGAATTCAAAAAGGAAACAAAGGATGTCATAAGAGAAGAAGTTGTAAACATAAAATATCAAATTAAGAACTTCAACCGGTAATATTTAAATTTGATGATCAAGCCATCGAAGTAAATTTTAAAATGTATCTCACGATGATTGATGGAAAACTTAACAAGTTTAAAGTCATCGTCAACCTGCATTATATGCCAAAAGACATCAAGTCAATTAAGCCAACACCCACCACAACACGATAGTTTTAAGAAACCTAACCAATTTATTCTGTTCCCTGTTTATTGCAGAACACGTTTTGTGGAGCATATTCTTAAATTGGGTTATGAATTGGTTTGTAATTTGGTCCGTTAGGCGGAACAGTGAGAAAACAAAGAAAAAAAAGAGCAAAGAAAAAAATAAATTCAAGAAAAATATCTTCAGCAAGGTCTCATAATCGACCAACCGAAACAAGGAGAGGGAAACTCAAATGATGGAAACACTGCCACTCATTTTCCCAATCCAGAAGCTGCACCATCGATTACAGGTGTAGATCATGAATTCATAAGACGATTCGAAATCATACTTCAAGCTATATCATGCAGCCGATAGACAAATGCAACAAATTTGGAGAGTACGCCAAGAAAACAGTTGTACTTTATAACGAAAAATTATCTTTGAGATATGTATGTATATGACATCTGCAGTTCGCTTAATTTTGTACCATGGGAAACAAATAATTCAATACCAATTGGAGATCTATCTGAAGAAGCGCAAGAAAAAGGAACAAGACTACAGATTTTTCGAAAGCACAACACAAGAAAAATTTGCAGATGTTGTACTAATGCAAACCTTATCACTAATTTGTTGTGCATTTCTGATCCATGTCTGTCTAATTTTAGACAAAACTGAAAAACTACCTATGCTGAATTAGACGGAAAGGCTAAACAGCGTCTCAAAGATGCAAATCAAGGATATTTAGGAGAAATACTTACTGAAATGATTTGATTTATATGCAGTAGTTTTTCGGCACACTAAGTTATACTATACCTCGTTACTGTAGTTCTCGAATCGAAAAAGTTTTCACATTCAGCATGATGCACAAAATTCCATCGTCTCTCGATTTGTGAGTAAAATGAGTTTCTGTATATCAATGCGAAAAGAGGCAACATTGATGACATTTTTATTGGAATATTCCAAGACAGCTGTCAAGTAATACAAAAATATAAACAAATAAATTAAGCTAGTGCGAAAAAGGACAACAATCAAAAGTTGTTTTAAGGCATTCCCACATACAGTTTACAATTTATGTTGGAATTTAACCCTCCAAGTTGTCTCGTGCAAATCTCAATTTAATTTACATATATTCAACTATATTTTCTTCTCCATTTAAAATATTAATTCTTTATTTCTTAATAGACTTTTAGTAGAAACAATATCAAAATCTCGCACCGTTTTAATTTGTGAATATTTTTGACGTTTTAAATTTAAAATTTTTCGATTTCCTACTTTTTAGAAGCAATTCTTCTCGCATTTTTCCAATAAGCATGAAATGTGACATATGTGACATAAAGTTTTCGCAAAACAAATGTAGAATCAGTCGCATGTAAGAAACAATTTTTTGTACCGATTCGTAGCTTTTTTGTTTCAATTCACATGTTTCATGTGACGACTTTTTCGATTCGAGAACTACAAAAACGAGGTACTGGTTTGAATATACATACATACTTATACATATGTAGATAACAATTTGTTCTTCATTTAAAAGATTATGTAAAACATTGATATAGAAATACAAACAAAAAATCCAATGAGTGCTCGAACTCACGGACGATGTGTTAACACCTTTTTGTTACACGGTACCTGTTCGATTTCTATGAACACATTAGTAAATGTTACATTGGAAAATAGAAAACAGCGTTCAGTCATATAATGACGTTACATTTAAATAATATTAATACTTAAAATAATTTAAAGACCAGTGCAAGCACATGTCTCATTAATTTCTTGCTGAATACCTTTTGTTTTATTCCCACCAAAAACAAAGAGAGTGCAAAGCAACAGAGCATGTACATACACACATTGTTATGTTCGTAGATACGCTACACAAGTTCACACAATTTTCGTTGCTCTCTTGCTATACCATTTTTATGTACGTATAACCACGTCATAATTCTCTTTGCTCTGATAGTGCTCCGCATCCACACAAGACAATTATGTGCTGCCGCTTTTTTTCGCAGTCTGACAATCTGTGTTCTATATAGCAGTGGGTCACCTTTATCATTTAGAGGTATAAAAAATAGATGTTGGCCGATTCTGAGACCTACCTGATATACACAAACGGTCTAGCCGATTCGGAGGAGTTTAACGCCAAACAATCTGTGATCGAAGTCGGACAAACTGTGTTTGGATGTGTTCACTTTGTGGGTTTAGTCCCTACCAGCGCCTATAGGTGTTAACACCTCAAAAATAATAAAAAAAAGTTCTTACCTAAAATAAAATCATAAGACAAAATCTTCTCTATCTTAGCTGAATTTCAACCAATGTCGGACAACTTTTAGGGTCGTTACTTAATACACTATGTTTTCAAAAAAGCCGAATTTTCTCATTTTCTGGTAAGACACTTGTTAATAAATATTAGTTGTAAAAGTAGCTGATAAAATAATACACTATCAAAAAAGCCCAATTTTAAGCATGTTTTAGGACTTTTATACTAAAATTAAACTAAAAACGAATATGTGCTTGAAACCCACAATAACTTTTTTCTTATCAGTCGATTTTTAAGTTGAACAAAGAAAAAACACGTATTAAAATTCCAATCTCATCAAAATTTATAGATTTTTGACCGCCTTACCGAGAATTGGTCCACTGTGCGACGGTAAAAAAATTAGATATATGAGATTAATGTGAAGAAAAATCGACAAACCTACCCGAGTTATAATAATTTCTACGGAATTGACAGTCTTTACTTGTCCCAACTGATTGTTTTTCGGTAATCCTTCCGTCGGTGGTGCAATGGTAGTGTGCGCGCCTCTTGTACATGAGATCCTGGGTTCGAACCCTGCTCAGACCACCTTAAAATTTCTTTCGGCGGCGGTCACCTCGCATAGTGACGGCAACACTATCGAGAATGTAGCCATGAAAAAGCTTCTCAAAATACCGTTCGGAATCGGTGTAAAACTGTAGGTCCCAACGAGTGAGTGAAAACTGGAAAATACACAGCTCAGTGATTGTGAGTAGCTCTCCCCTGTCCCTTCATGGGATGTAATGGGAAACAATTATTTTTTTTTAATTCTTCTTCGATAAACTTGATCAGACAGTTGCTGTATACGACTTTTGGTAAAACTTTACATGAGGTGTCAGGGGACACCCGGTGTGCTATTTCGTTCCAACACGACTAAGGCCACCATTGAAAAATTCGATAAGTTATTAAAAAAAAATTGTTTATTTTTTTCGTTTAGACCCAATCCCGCAACTGAGCCAAATTTTGTATCAAATTATCATTATCGGTCAAGCAACTAATGATGCAGGCCGAATCTCAGGATCAGAAAAAGGCTAAAACCGTTCTAAATTTTGGGAAATTTGTAATTCCTTTTAAGCTAACAGATCATGTTCTTCTCGTTATTGAAAAAAACTTAAATGCCGCAGGTGGTATTCGAACTCACATTCGCTGGACGTTCATAACGATGTTTGTGAAACCACATCTTCAGTAGCGTCTAGCTTGTTAATCCGGTTTGTATTGCACAATTTTAGAATTAAGGATTTTAGAATTTAAAAATAAAATTTTGTGCTTTTCGCGAAAAAAACGCATATCTAACTCACCAAAGACAAAATGAAAAAAATGCTGGCAAACAAACAAAAGAACAGTGGTGATAAAATTGTCGACGTTTGGAGGAACATTTTTATAATAACTGGACCCAAAGAAAAAAACTTTTCAAAACCAAAAAAAAGTTGTGATATCCATGATCACAATTCACACAATTCACCGATCTGAGGCGAGAAATTAGTTGCTGACCGAATTATACTCTCTACAATGTCATGGTTTCACGGATTGTGTGGAAGCGACTGCCGACTTGTTGGAACTAATTGTCATACAGATCACGGATTTCAATTTCTGGCAGCAAATCGTTCATTATCATTAGGCGATAGTGGACGCCATTCACGGTTACGTTCCAGCCGCCCTTATTTTTTGAAGAAATATGGAGCATTGAACTCACCAGCTCATAAACTACACAGAAATGTTGTTTCTCTGGATGTAATGTAATGTTGCTTTGTCTGGATGCCTTGAATGCATTCGGGTTGCCCTTCCTCCCAAATGCGGCAATTTTAACTCCACGACAGTACTGAACCTCATCGCAGTACAAGGATTTCCTTCAAGTTTCAAACACCGATACGGTGACGATTCGGATTGTTCCATGATGAGGTGACCGGTCAAAAAATCGACATCTGTAAAGGTATCTCTATATAAATCACCATTTACAACATCTCTACAGTTATTGAGTGAATATCGTTGAGCAGGCACTAGCCACATCTGGAAATACCAGCTTTCCCATGTCTAGCTTTTCCTGTGTCTGCTTTCGTATGACCTTCGTTGCGTTGCTGTTTTTGTGCGAACATATGTTGCAACTGGCTAATTATATAAATATATATAAGCTCTCGGATCGCACGTACGTGCATTACACTGGAAGTATGCCATCCATCAATGCGCAAGCAATCTATATGTTTATTTGTTTTCAAATCTAAAGATTCCCCAGTAACCTTGTGGATTCTCTTGCCACTGACAACTGAATTGACCAACAATCGAGAAACCACACGTCAAACACTACACAAAACTAGGCATGCAGCATTCGCTTAAATGGTGTTCTCTGTAGAAAGGAATGAACTGATTTGATTTTGGACAACTTAGGAAATCATGTTCTGGTTACAAAATGTGACCATAGTGGGTTGGTTGAAATATATTTTTTTCCTCTTGGTTTCTTATGGCCTGGGCGTCTGTACCTTTCACCGTGTCATGTACATAAATTAATGAAATATTGAAAAATTTCGCATGTGTGCGGATAGTCAACTATAAAACTGCAACCAAATTCATGCTTTTCTCGTGGCGGCTATAGTAGATGTGGCAGTACTTCCTCCTTGTACAGTCATAGCCTGTTCGTCGCATTTCCGGTATAGCAGTAGTCAATCGTATTACTATTGAGGATTTCTTCCAGTAGGTACCGGATCTGTATAGTGTTATATTACGGGTGCATTTCCAAAAATAGTAGTCCTTAGAATGTTAGCGGTGTCACCAACAAATAAGGGTTGTATGTTTTCTTTTAATTTCTTGTATATTCATTACGAAAATGGACTATGGTGGTTTGCAAGACCAGCCCACTGGAATTATAGATTCTATATAATACCAGGATTTTTATTGCAGCCGCCCATTGTGGGTCAGACGATGACCATAGTACAAAATAATTAGTCGGACCTGAATTTTGTTTTACATTGACTTTTTTCTATTTCTATCCGTCACTAACAAAAACTGTATGTTCATTCGCCTTCAAAACACAACATGAATGCCCTAATAGTTCGATGAGCTATTGCCACATGATAACCTGAGATGCATGTCATTCCCGCTTGCTTTTTCTCTTCAGCTACCATCCGACAGTAGTCCAGGAAAATACTATGAACACATTGAGAATGTTAGATACCCCTTAGTGAATGGAATATGCTCGTCGCCACACTTCGCCTGAACTACATATTCACAGCCAAAAACTCTAGAAAGGAACCCGGCGGTAAACATTCCTGTAAACAGCTCTTCGTAATCAACTCCAACTCCAAAACGAGTTTTTCAGCACACCCTAATACACATAGCAATATATTCTAAATATAGTATAACAATATAGTCACGCATGATTTACATTTCAATGAAACGTAACAATATCAAAATAAAACGTCAAAAGCGAAACGGCATACAAGCATGAATTTCAATCTTAGGAAATAAGAAAAAAAAGGCAGAATAGACGACGCCAATGACGGAGAATCTTTTTCAATGGCGGAACATTAATTTACATCTTGTCCTTATCCGTAGTTGTATACAAATTAAGTTCTGGAATTTAGACATACATATGTACTAGTGTATTAAAAAAACGGTTTTTTAAAAATGTCGGTTTTCAGATTCTCCGAACATTCCGACTTTGGCAAAACCGGTTTTCGGTTAAACTGAAGGTGTAAAATCCGGTTAATGACAGGATTCGGTGTTTATGTCGAAATGGAAAACTGTACCATTTATAACATTTTCTTATAAACAACAATAAAATTATATAAAAAACTATAAAAAGATAATATTTCAATATTAAACAATTTACGTGCTTCTTTTTAAACGATTTCTTTCATAGAATAATACATACCATAGAAGTTTTTATTCGCTCAATAAATTAAACGTCATAGGTACGATGGAAAGTAAACATTGGATGGTGGAAAATATGGGTTCAATAATACCAGATGGTGGCAATAGTATACAGCGATCCACAAAGAAACAACAACCGAATTTCTTGTTTTTGTGAAAAACTAGTTGTGTTAAATACAATACAAATGTATACCAACGATAAAAGTCAACAAAAAAGTGCAAAATATATTTAAATTTTTAAGTTCTACACCAAAACGACAGGAAAAAGTTAAGTGAACATATTTTGTAACTCCACCTGGTGTAAGATAATTTTAAATTTAATTTCTCTCATTTCCACAAACCTACGATGAAGAGTGTGAAATGAAACGTCAGATGAGAGAATAAGTTTATCTATGGTATGTAATATTCTATGATTTCTTTGTTTATTTTAAAGCAAACTAAAATTTAAGATACACTTTTTTTAAATGTAAACATACAGCTAGTAGAACATATCGTCGGTTGACAGGAAAAACTCACTAAGTGCATTTAGAGCACAATGGAGATAATGGGGTTATAATCAATTATTTTGTACCAAAATTCTATTTTAGTAGTTATCGACTTAAAATCGTAGATTATAATAAAATTATATTTCTTTTTTATAGTTGGGCTTGTATCTTCGTGTTAAATGCAAAAGTCCTCGTAAAAGTGCGAAATGAAGGACTTAATGAATTTTACCTGCCGGGATCACAAACATAGAGGCACATAATGAAAAACAAATTCTACTTTTAGTAAGATTAATCTTTTATTTATTAAAAAAAAAACACTTTCGTCGTCCTCTATATCGCTTTCATCATTAGATGGCTCTGGTAAGCGTTCCGGATGTACAAAATTAACAGTGGGCAAACTTTTGAACCACGGGATAACTTCTTCTGGAATTAGACCAGCATCGCAAAGTTTTACAAGGTCAGTTTTTTTTGCTTGTGAAATGGGTAAAAGATTACAGTATGCTGATTTTAGTTCAACTATTGTCCTTCGGCGACCTCTTCCGGATACATTTATTTTTTTATAGTCAGATGTATGATCGAATCTGTAATATAAAATTTCTGGGAATTCTTTTTAAAATTTTAAACACTTTATTTTAAGCCCTGACACTTTTTCACCACACTCGTCTTTGTTCCGGTTTTTGATAGTGGTAGCTGCTAGTTCCTGTAGGTTATAGAAATCCACGAACTTTAAGAGATGAACTTGATATTCACCCTTCATTTTATTTTTTTGGAAGATCTAGCAGATTGAAAAATCCGTATCCAGTCAGACATTGTGTAAGCGCTTTTATTTTTTTTCCGACTCTATTGCGGAATGCATGTAGTCACATTCCATGTGCGAATGCCCTGACTCTAAAAATTTTAGCTCCAATCTGTTGAGATGGCTTAAATGTTTTACAGCATACATTAACACGGCTGCTACTTGCTGGTTTCTGTTCTGACCACCACAAGTGTCACAGAAGTGTGAAACATCTGTCACGGTCAAGGGCAATGTTTTTAGGAAACGAAACAAAATTGAGCCTATCTCATTGCTCCATCGCTTACCATTCAATTCATTCAAAGTGTAACAATGAGCATTTTCTCCGCTTCCTACGTAGATAGTCAAATTATATACGCATATCTTTCTGGAATAATAAAACAATGAGACA
The DNA here is from genome assembly GCA_963931995.1 of Phaonia tiefii. Lineage (NCBI taxonomy): Eukaryota > Metazoa > Arthropoda > Insecta > Diptera > Muscidae > Phaonia > Phaonia tiefii. The sequence goes on from OZ008370.1 coordinate 63,234,648, forward strand.
CTCGAATACGGCAACTGGAGGACACTTTGCAAATCGAAAGTACAAGTAATGAACGCAGGATCATTTTTGCATCTCAGTTTATCATTTTCCTTGGCTTCATTACACTGGTTTTTTCTCATTAAATGCATTGAATGCTCTGCTTCCAGCTCGTTTTTATTTATGGCTTGATCATATTTAGCGCATCTTGCACAGAGGTCTTTTTTTTGGTTTAAAAAACGAATAGTTATAATTATCGCAGAATATCCTTCTATAAGTTTTTTCGCTGACAATTTCAGTAATATTGCGTTCTTTGCAGAAATCATTACGGTAAAGATTATACATCTTCCAAATAGACAGATCACTATTTAGGTACAATTTCATTGAGGACTTTCGAACATAGTGGGATTCCATAACTGGGAAGCTTTCTATATGTGTTTTTACTAAAGCGACCACTAATTCGCTAGTTTTGTTACCAGGCGCCTTTCGGCCTCTTTTATCGTTATCAGTAAATGATCCAAAATGGGAACCGCTGATGGCTGTATTAATAGGCCTATTCGAAATACACAACGTCTTTTCAAAAAAATTTGAACATACTCTATGACGAGGTCCAGAGCTATTTTCTAAGAAATATTTTTTAGAAACATGGCGTGCTTTATCACTGCTGGGATCTACTTTTCTTCGGCTCTGCTTGGACAAATTTTAATATAAAATCTTTCTTTCTAGCAAAGTCACAAAATCCCCAATACAATTTACAAATTTTTTGTCTGTCCTCTTCTGTAATATTGCTTGTACACTTAAACTTACATTTGGAACAATCAGCAAGTTTTGGAGCTTTTGCAGGATGGCTTTTGTTTTTGGTAGTATATGGCATACATTTTTCTCGTCGCGATTTCAATACATTGACTTTCCAGGTTTCTGGGTGATTTGTTCTGCGTCTTGTTAGAACTTTTTTTGTCAATTTCATCCGAATAATCGGAATTGTCAGAATCCTCTCGTACAGGCTGGAAAGTTGGGTCATCATTGGAATCTCCACTAAAGTCTGTATCAACACTATTGCAATCATAGTTCACAAGTCGATGTGTGTCGTTTTGGATCTGCCCAAAGTCAAAGAGAGCTTATGAGTATGATTGAAATTTTGACAAGCAAAAACTATAAATATAGTTGTAAGTTGAAACTTACATTAACTTCAATTCCTTTGGCCTCTTCATTCACATCGTTCTGAACACTATCAGCTGCATGTATGCCTTGTAAAACTCCAGTATGAATCTTAATGTATAAAGGATGCAAAATCAGTTTTGAATATAGAATTAAGCCCGATGTTAATATTATCGTTTCAAAATAGTAGGTAATAGATAATACAAAAAATATTACTTGCATGGTTTTGGTTTACATCATTAAAACTTGTGACACCAGATTGTGGTACCTCAAATACACTAACAGATTTATCATCAAACAAATCTCTTTGAGCACCAAGTATATATTTATGATTCTATAAGAAGGATTCCATAAATTAATATTATTATCCTCAAGTTGAATCTAAACATAAAGAAAGTACTTACAAGATTATCGAGAGTTTCTTTATGCCTTTGTTTATTCATTGCCAATTCGGCCAAGTATTTACCTCTTGTCTTACCAAAGTCACACAGACGACTGAATGAAAGAGCACAATAACTTTGTGAGAGGCGGTCTTCCACAATTGTGGTATGAAATGGAAATCCCTGTTTTAAGAATACGTTCCACTGAAATAGGGACTTCCCCGTATTGACTGTAGCAACGCGATGGTAAAAGTTGGTTTGAGGATAATTTGCTCAGTTACAATCATGTTGGAGGAACAGCAGTTATCTTATGTGTTTTTGTTTATTTCTTTTATGTATGAAAAATACAATTTCAAATAAAACAAAAATTCTGTAAAGTTCATTAAGTACGTATATAGCATAGAGTGTTCGCAAGAAATATTCATTAAGTACGTTCATGATTTTTTCCTGCCGTAAAAATCTGAAAGACCGCAGTTAATGAAATTCGAAATTTTGAAACTGGTGTTTTGGAAGCACTTAGGGACTTACTGAGTTTTTCCTGCGATACATAATTGAAAATTATAGTACTTTGCATTAAAAAGTAATTTTAGTTAAAATGTGTACTTAGTGAGTTTTTCCTGTCAACCGACGCTATGATATTTTATATTTTTTGGTTAATGTATGAGAGAATTTATACTACAAGTTTATCAGTCAGGAACATTTTTCTAATTGAAAAATGGTTGGGTTTTGCTGGAATAATAGACAATTCAGTTAAGGGCACCCACTGGCATGACAAGTTTCGAACTCCGTGACAAGTTCATCATCATATGCCTAAATTAATGTGCCTGAATTGATACCATCGGTTGATCATCAATCGTATATATACAAACTCAATTCTGAAATTTACATGTGCGAATTAGTATCGAGCGAAGAGCCCTAAGTATCAACATACACTGAAACCCCTATAATTCCAACAACAAGAACAGACAGCTTTTTCCACCATGTTCTTCTTTTCCTCATGCGTTCTCGTATGGTTGCAGCGCTTCGAGGTGAAGTTTTAAATCTATATCACAGAGTTGTATTTTTCCGTGGTATATCTTTTTTGGTGATTACATAGGTGATATAGTTTATAGATTATATAGTTACATTTTGTTAGGCAGAAATTACACACTTAGTCGAATGAGGACCGTTGTGATAACACGGAACGTCATGTTCTGTCCTCTTCGTTGAACCTGTAAATTAACCCTGTGTGGTTAAGGGGTGTTTAAACCATAATATATCTCATCGCGATATTCCAGGATTTGGCTGAAGAAGTGGCATACATTACTCCCTGGCGAACCAAGTATTACCCTACAAAAAGTTCCTAAGATGGGCCAGCTTAACTCACTGAATGTATTTTATATGCAACATGAAGTAAGATCCTAAATATTGTCTCCCACTCATAAAAAATGTATATGCTTTCTTTACTGCCACAGCATCTGCAGTAATCGTATGCAGGGATTCCAAGGTTAGACGCGAGTCTGCCTACTAAACAGTGCCGAGTAATCATTATCTTGCCTAGGAATGGATTTTAAAGTTAGTGTATGGTTCAGGTCAGACCTGCCCGGTGACCCTGTATTTAGTACAACCAGACCATCTATCATTCGCATAACTGAGAGCTTCGGTTTTAATCATAAGCTTGCCTTCAGAAGCTCATTGTAGACCCTACTCTCACCAGCTCAACCACTTTATGGTTCTCTGGAAAGTTGTTATGCCCCGGCTCCCATATAAGGTGAATATGGAACTGTATAGCAATCTACGTTAGAGATACGCGGCAGTTCATGGGGTAAGGAGTACATATTGTCAGAGTAGATGTAGTAACCCCAGGCGGTGATGATGTTTCGTCCCTTTAAAAGAGAACCTTCTCCGATTGCCACGAATTCTGCTTGAAAAACTACAATGGTCTGGTAACCTGTGTGCAAGATCTAAACCCAGCGCTTTAGCATTGATTCCAGATCCTACTTTGTCATCTGGTTTGGAGCCATCAGTGTAGAAGCCTAACCGGAATCTATAACCTCAAGGTTATGCGCCTTCGTGTAGTCAATCCAGATATCAAATTAATAATTCCCTACCTAGACAACACAAGCACATACTATATCCACAAATGCGACAAGAGTGCATTCCTTCAGGTAAATAGATTTATCTATGAAACTTACTAAAACGGGCAGAGTTGTTTCCGTGGATTTGCTCTTATTGCAAGTGTGTTGGCATGCGCACAACTAAGAAGTAGCTATGATCGTTCACAGATATTAGTCAATCATCCGCTCCAATGCATTCAGAGGAAAGGATAAGAGCCTAATTTGCCTAAAGCCTTTTAAAGACTATTACTATATGCTATGTTTTCTCCGCTTTTGGAAATCGGATTATCTCACTCAAGCGGATAAGCCGCGCTTCCAATGCCATTGTAGAAACGTGCCAAGACCTCCTCTTGGAAGATCTAAACACTTGATTATATATTATTCATGTCTAATTTTGTACACATTCCAGACCCATTTAAAAAGTTTTCAGTAGGACCTTCTCAGGATTAGTACATCTTTGTTCCCCCAACAAATAAAATAAATATTTTCCCACTTCATCCCATGAAGGGATTGTGGAGAGCCTCTCACAATCACTGAGCTGTGCGCTTCCCAGTTTTCACTCACTGATTGGGACCTACAGATTTATACTGTTTCCGAACAGTTTTTTGTGAAGCTGTTGCATAGCTTATTACTCGATAATGTCGCCGGCACAAAGCGAGGTGGACGTCGTCGAAAGAAGTGTAAGGTGTCAGAGCAGGGATCGAATCCACGTTCTCTCGCACAACATCTGCGCACACTAGCCGTTGCACTACCGACGGCTACTGCGGATGTTTTTTTCTTACCACGGTAGGAAGCAATCGGACCTGAGAATCATGTGTTATTTGTTAACAGCTGAGGTGAGAATATCGGTAAGATCGAACCCACCTTTATTACTTTAGATACTTTAGGTATTAGCTGATTTGGAGAGAGGAATGTTCTTTATAATAGCTTTTGAACTTTGTTTGTACTTTGTGAAGTTTTTTCTGATGGTTGGACAACGAATGCTCACTCGAAAATTTCGATCTTTTGCTCAAATGAAATGGGTCCTGCTATACAAAGGTGCCATCAAGGATTTTTTGTCTATCTAAAGTAATAAAGGTGGGTTCGTTGTCTTGGTTACAAACAGAAAGGTTAGTGGGACAAACCATTCTCTAAAAGTGTCTCTTTACCTTATTTTGTATTGGTACTTCATCATTTTATACTCTCTTCCTTATCGATTAGGTTCCTCCTCAGAAATGACGGCCGCGGTATACTATCTTCATCCGGCAAATAGGCTGACTATATCCAGTTGTTAGAATAATATTTTTCTTTTTCCTGTGAGCTATAAATTTCAGGGGTTTTTTTACTTCTGCAATTAGTAGAAATGTAAACAGCCGGCAACAGGATTTGAACTCACTTTGTGTCTATTATTTAACCTATCTGTCCCCTTGTTTGACTTATCCAAATTGGAAAAATCGTCGTTGAGTAAATTTTACTTTGGACGTTGTGTTCTATTGCTCAATGCATTTCTGGTAATATGCTACTAGGTTTATTATTAGTCGGCAGATATATATTCTATTTCCATTATTATTTTCGGGAAACAGCTGACGAAATAATTCGTTAGCAAAGTCTTTTTTATCTGTCTGATGGGTTCAGTCACCATAGTGAGCAATTGAACAGCTTTGTTTGTTGTTCTGTGTTATAATATCAGTTGTTCTTTAAAAACCGAAAACCGGTTAACGATTGAATGTTACTGGTGAAACCGGTTCTTCCAAAATAGCAATTTTCACAAAACCGAAGTACGGTTAACAGGTCAGAATTCCATTAATCGGTATCGGGTTTGAATACATTATTATGTGCATACATACATACATATGGATTTGTGCATGTTCATTTCACATAGTACATACAAATGCCAGGACTTTTCTGTTTGATATCCCTCAGTCAGTTGGAATCTGAATCGTTCAGATCAGAACTGTTCTAACGAGCACAATTTAATAAATTAGATATCTAAATTAAAATGTAATTAGTCCCGTTAGTACCCTCGTAAAGAATTTAACTGAAAACTGTTCGCTTTGCTTTTTAATTATCTACCTAAAATTTAATAAGTTTACAAATGTAATAATTTTACATTGGGGCTGGCCAATTTATGTTACGAATTTAACATTAAGGCTGTTTTTTTACGACTTTGCAAATAAAACGATCCACACTTAATATTACGAAATGTGGCAACATTTGCTGTAATGGGTGAAAAAAATGCGATATGGCAACACGTTTGCAACCAGTGCCAACAAATACATGGTAGCAACAGATGTTGTTGTAATTATGAGCAGTAACAACAGACATTTTATTTTCGTTCATTCGTTTCAGTTGACAATCTCTACACAAATATATGTATACCAACAGTACAAGAATATAAAAAGTATATACAACGAAAAACGACATGGAAAAAATTTCAGGACCAGTTTAAACGATTATACCTGATAGATTATTCTACCATGATCAATGTGTATAACATTTACCGCACGGTGTTGTGAACAATTTAGTTCCAATTTTATTTTCAATCGCAAATAAAAATCTATACTTCAAATTTAGAGATATAAAAGTATACATGGTCTTCCATTAAATAAAATCATTTTAATGAACGCAAAATGTGTAAGGCATTTTGCAAATTTCTGCTTTTGAGTCTCTCCTTTATAACATTTTCATTCGCAAGAAATAATAACAAAATTTATCTAAGATAACTTTTTGTTGCCATTTCTTGAAATTTAACATGTGGCAACATTGTCATTGCTCAAGTCGGAATTTAAGTGAGAAATTGAAATAGCTCTTAATATCGCTTAGCTGAACAAATTAAGGTATAATTAACTTTAGCGGGGTAAAAAAAACACACTTATTATCATGGCTTATCATATTCATTGAGAAATAGATGAGTTTCTATCCCTCTCTTTACGGTTTCTCGATGACGACGAGATAGTAAGCCATTTCATATAGTTCAGACATAAAACGGACAGGATTAAAAAGGAATGCGTACTGTCGTTCGATGCAACCAACATAAAACATAATTTAGCTGTCATTAGTATCAATAAAACCCTATTTCAACGTAGTTTGCTGCGTGGTTTGCTTCTGGTTGCTTATCACTCTCTCTATCCGATCTGTTGTATAACAATGCCCTACTACATAGTCGATCAGCAAAAAATGTCAAATAACAATTTTTGAAAAACAAAAGACAAGAGGTTTTTGATTAACTAATATTTATTAAAAAAACAAACTAATTTCATGTAGGTAGAACCAAACCTAGGTAATACAACCGAAACAGTTAGAATTCAACACTGTCTTACAGGGGAGAACCTGCATTAGGCCGGCGACAGAGTTAGCGCTACTTGTGAAGCGAAACGAGAAGCGATAATAGTTCTTGGTACTGTCTAAAACGATGTATTAAAATAGACAGTCAAAATATTTTCTTCACTTGAATGCCAACAAACAAAACGAGTGCAACGTTAATCATTCTCTGCTCTTCCTCTTACTCTCTACATAGAATAATTCAACACACGAGCAGCCTTTTGATAGTGTTATTGTATTTAGCTATACAAATTCCAACCATGTTGAAGCAAAACTAAATAAACTATGCAAAAAGTATGAAATAATTACGATATGACGCGAGAGAGAAATGCGTTTGAGTGAATTGTGAACATTTTTTGGTACTCTTTGATGAGGATTGCCAAATTGCGCACATCTTCTGGTCATCTACTTCTTGATCGTCTTTTGTACAGTAATGCAGTGATGCCAGGTCGGCACTTTTGTGCTTTTTTAGCACAAATTTTTTGATCACGTCACTTTTTTTTTTTTTGGCAAAAAGTGCCGGATGATTTTTGTCACTTTTTTAAAAAAAGTACACTTTTTTTTAAGGAAAATTCGCAATTTTTTAACCGGTTGTATTTTTTTGTAGGTCCAATACATATTTTGTTAACGCTGAAGAGAATAGTCTTATAAAAAGGTAAGTTAAATTGTGCAATAATATCTACATGGTAGAGTCGTTTGAACAGCTGAGTTAATTTTTTTCATGCGATTTTTCGCTTAAGTTGTCTAACCCATATGTATTTTGTTTTTACACTCTTTTGCATTCTTGTGTTGTTGGTATGCATTTGTGTAGAGTTTGACAACCGAAGCGATTCGAACAAAAACAATATGCCCGTTGTTGCTGCCTACAACTACAACAACACATGCTGCTATTACCATGTATATATCATTGTACCATGGTAAAATGGTTTATATTTTGGGAAGATTTGTATACTACGAAAAGTGAAAACAAAGAGGACTTTAAAAATTACGGTTGCTTTTCATGCATGTGTTACAATTGTTTTAAGTGTCGTGTAGAAAAGCTAAGGAAGCAAATATTTCAAATTAAGGAGGAAGACAAAATTACAACCCAAAGAAAGTAAAAATCGAGCTTGTTCCGCAACTATACAAATATTAAATTCGTCGAAATACGACTAGAGCTTGTTTCTCCAAACATTTTTGAGGCAATATTAAACAAGATGAGATGTTTAAAGGAAATAAAATTGATCTTACAGATACCACCGTGTTAAAGAAAAACACACTGAAACTCCCTGAAATACATTGGATAATTTGTTAATGTAATTTTTTAAGTCATGGCAAAATAACCATATACGGACACCACTACGTGATAAAAGAGTAAAAAAAAAAGACCCGTGTTTCCCAATTTTTCCCAAAGTCATGCACTTTTTTTTTATGGGCCGCCAAAGATTTGGGGCTTCGGTATCATTTTCGTAAAAATGTGATCATTTTCTCAGGCTCATATCTTGCAAACCGTTCAGAATTTCGATTAACTCTCTGAGGCAAAGTTGTAGCTCTTGTCATAAAGAACATATAAAATCTTCACCTTCCAGATCAAAATCGCAAAAAACTTAAAATAATTCGATTTTTTTTACCTTTTTTCCCGTGTTCAGGTCCATAGGTAGCAAACCGTTCAAAATTCAAGGAAACAATCAACTACAAAAATTTACCTAAGATCTCAATAAACAAATTTCTAGAACATATAAACTTCCTGGGAATTATTCTTAACACCGTTTTTTAATTTCATTTGTTTTTTATTTACTTAAACATTGAGATACTGTGCTATCTATTACAAAAATATTAAAAAAAAGTATTCGTATTATGTTTATAATGTTGATGGCCCGGGACTTGCAAATCGCGCTCTCTTAAGTTGTGGATCCAAATCGTCGTCCGAATCTGACTCTGATTCAGCAATTATGGTGTCCACAGGCACGTTGCTTCCAGACTGCCCTCCACCATCAGCTCGTTCTTCTTCAAATACTTCATTAACATCATACAGGGTGATCTTGTGACGCCACCAACATACCTCTGCAAGCATCGCGTCGAGGTTTTTGCCTTTGTACCGTTTTTCCATGGGCATTGTGGTTTGGTGAAACCGTTCTCCTTGCTCATCGGATTCGGTAGGGAGTTGTTTGATAAAACCGTCAAAATAAAAATGAAGAAAATGCAGCTTTAATGTCATCGATGCGCCGATTATCTCAAAATAATGCAGCATTTGTTTCACCCATTCTTTTGCTTCCGGTTCCGCGTCTCGATCCCCTCCCAAGACTCTGGTGCATACACGCTGAAGGTAAATCCATGCCATTGAATGATTTTCATCAAGCGATGAATCAAAGGTGCTCTTGAATAGCTTTCTAATGTCAGGGCCATTAAGTACGCCTGTTAAATGAAACATTAACATAGTGTAAATAGTACAATTAGGTGAACAAAAATTCGTTTTAAATTTACTACAATACCTTTTTTAATTTCGTCATCGCTACGCTTTGGGAAAACGCTTTTCAAATAGTCGAATGCGTTTGGACAATTTACAACGGCCACTTCGATGAATTTTTTAACAATTCCCAATTTTATGTGGAGCGGTGGCAGCAAGATGTCTTGAGTATTGTCAATTAAAGGTGCATTCTTCAGTCTATGTTGTTGTATTTGTTCATCCACACTTCCTCTTGGCCTCCACGAGTTACATTGGAATTGTTTCAGAGGTGAGCGTGAATCCCAATTACAAAGAAAACAAAAGAATTTTGGGAAGCCGCTCTTATCGATGATCCCTTGCAAAATGTTGATGACCTTCAAATCACAGCAAATCTTCCATTTATTTTCGTAATATTTGATTTTTTCCATTATATCTTTCAATGTTTCATAGCTTTCTTTCATGTTGATACCCATTGCTAGCGGAATGGAAGGTTTTCGGTTCGACACATGCAACAACACTGCTTTCAAGCTTGAAACAGAACCATCAATAAATAATCTCCACTCACTAGCGATGTAGTTCATTCCCATTTTTACCACCAAAGCTTTTATATCGTTGCAGTAAGCGAACGAATTCTCATCATTTAGAGTGTAGAGCATCTGAAATTCAGCTTGTCGTTTGCGGTACGCCGTAGTGTTAACATTAGCATGTGTGAGTTTTCTTTGCTTTAAAAAAGCTGTCAAAAATATTGCAAGTCGCTGCGATAATCCCAATATGGCCACAATGAAATCCATTTCCATTTGTGTTATTAGTTGTGGTCCATCTCTTCCCTGTTGGGGCTCATAATCGGTATCAAATGGATCTTCATAAGTAACACCACTTGCTGTACTCATTGCTGTAAATTCTGTAGTACGATCTGGAGTTGGCGGCCTTGGTGATACAAAATTTTCAGGTGCAAGCACTGGTAGTGTGGCTGTTGCAGTTGCTTTATAAATTTTGTTCTTCTCAGAATGTCGATTTAGACGACATGTGTAATTTACGCATGCATAGAAACTGGTTGCATCATGATCACCTGGGCGATTAATCCAGTTTACCGGCTTACAATACTTCATAGTACCTCTGCCTCCACTCAACCATGCCATGAGATTGTTATAACATTGGCGACACACTGTATTAGGTGTGTAATTTTCACCGGTCAAGTCCACTTCGTCGAAAAACAATGTAGTATATGCTCTTTTGAATTCACTAGTTAAAAGATTCTTTTCCTTCTGAAATCTTGTAGATGTTTTTTTTCTGGTTTGATGACCGCAAACGTAGCAAAATAAATCAATATTTTCACACTGCATATTGAAATTGTCAGTTGCCAATGTTGTGTGCGAATTATACTGTAGCACTTTCACTTTTTTTATTTTCACTTTCACTTTATAACTTTCACCGCTGAGCTCTCGTTGACGTCGCGCTGTGTAATGCCTCGTTGTGAGCGTCGTGTCGCTTTTATATTACTGCATTGCCTGTGCTGCTGCTGTCGGTGCATGATCGCGTGATACCTAAGCGCTACCTAAACGGTGTTAACCCTTGGACAAACACATGGTTCTGGCCAGGCATATTTCATTTTTTGCTACCTATGGACCTGAACAGGAGAAAAAGGTAAAAAAAAATGAAATTAAAAAATTTTCGGCAAATTTTTCACTTTTGCGTGCTACCTAAACAGTGTTAAGAATCATCTCTAGGAAGTTTATATGTTCTAGAAATTTGTTTATTGAGATCTTAGGTAAATTTTTGTAGTTGATTGTTTCCTTGAATTTTGAACGGTTTGCTACCTATGGACCTGAACACGGGAAAAAAGGTAAAAAAAAATCGAATTTTTTTAGGTTTTTTGCGATTTTGATCTGGAAGGTGAAGTTTTTTGATTTTGTATGTTCGCAATTTTTATGACAAGAGCTACAACTTTGCCTCAGAGAGTTAATCGAAATTCTGAACGGTTTGCAAGATATGAGCCTGAGAAAATGATCACATTTTTACGAAAATGATACCGAGGCCCCAAATCTTTGGCGGCCCATAAAAAAAAAGTGCATGACTTTGGGAAAAATTGGGAGACACGGGTCTTTTTTTTTAGTCTTTTATCACGTAGTGGTGTCCGTATATGGTTATTTTTTTTCGTGTTGCACTGTGTAGGTAAGTACCTATGAATACTTCCAAATAAACAATAGCGGCATTCATGCAAACGTGAAAGCCGAGAACTTTTGCTCAGCGCAAGTTTTCCTCGCACCGTTGCATGAGGCACCAAGTAAAGTTGCTCAGCGTATTTGTGCTCAAAACCATATCAGCTGACCAAGATGGATACAAAAGGTGGTAGCAGTAGCAGTTGCATGTGTGTGTACTTTTTCTACTGTTCTAGTGCTATCACCTTATTTATCCATCCTAGTCAGATGACAACGAAATGTCAAAAGTTTACACGTTTCTCCACCCCACGTTTGCGCAGCAAATTTGCCTCGAAAACATTCAACTTTTGAGCAAGTCGCTTTGTATGGGAAATTTGTTTGTTTTGACGTTTGCTGTGCAAGTTTACGATATTTTCGAGTTAACGAGGTTCTTTCGAGCTTTCATGAAGACCACTAATATAAAAAATTGATGTCGAAGGAAATCCGTCGCGGCTGAAGACATTGTGGACAATAACGAACAATGCGCTACCGATGTAATTCTGGAGAGGTAAGTAAGATCGGTCGAGTAAGAGTCTTTATTAAAGAACTTGTTAAAATGTAAACATTGTTAGGACACTTCTTAAAGAAACCTGTTACCACATTAACGCATTTGTAAAGAAACTTGTGAACGTAACATTTAGTCAGTTGTTTATGAACCAGTGAGAAGAATGGGTGACAATGTTGAATTTCAATTTGTTGGAGGTGCTCGAAGAAATTGTGAATTGGTGTATACTCCAAACAGCAAACATCTTTATAAAGTGAAATCTAAATATATAAATAAAGAAAGAGATTGTATACGGAGATAGATTTGTTACCAAGAAAATTGTAAGGCATCTACATATACACATTATTGACAAACTGCAGATCATTAGAGTGTGTGAAACTCTAAGAAGAATCACACGCTCTATTTTGCGATTCCTTTCATCAGATCACTTGTTGTTGTACTACTTAATACTAACATTTAAAAAGTGAATTTGGAATGCAATTTGGAAATGGAAGATATTATGTAGCTGGTGATGATTACAATTTCCAAAGTGAAAAGGAAATGCAATTTGGAAAAGGAACAAATTGAAAAAAAATCACGCAATTTTTGTTAATGTCAACATTTTTCAACTTAATCCTACGACTTTTACTAGCGACTTCGAAAAAGCGCTTCGAAATGCTATTTTAAAACTTATTCCAAAAGTGCACCTAAAGGGATGCTGGTTTCATTACTGCCAGGCAGTGAGATGGAAATTGGCAAAGATTAGTGAACTAGCGTGAGCCGTAAAATCAACCGCGGACGTAAGGCGAATATTTAAAATAATATTAGATTTACTACCTAATCCTTCCGGCGTACAAAATAATAAACGGGTTTGACAAATGTAAGCAGGATGCTTATAGGTCTTGTACCATATTTTCAAAATATCAATAATAAATATTAAATTACTAACCATTGCTTATATTGCATTACGACTCCTTATAATTTAAAAAGAAACAAAAAATGGTCATAACGCCAGAGCTGTCATAAGGCCCAAAAATTTGGGCGCTGTGACCGGTTGCCGGTACGTCCATCAGAAAAATACCTGCTTAATTCTGACGAATCTGAAATTAACGACATTTTGGAGGAATTTAGTAACTTGTAATTCAGCAGCATTTCTAAACGTAAGTTACACCTGAAGCTATGTTTTTCATTTTCTTATAATTTGTATCTTATTTAGACTTGAAGATTACAATGCAACTGTTGGATATGATTTGCGGGCAAGAAAATATGTAACAAAGATAGACTTAATAAACCTATGTAGAATTATACACATGCATACTATATAGTTGAAATTAAAACTACATGCATTTTAATACAACCAACAAACAAAATAATTGTAATAAAATCCTGCGCAATCTGAAAATAAATCGTATACTACCTTCACACTGTATCCAAAATTTCGCATTTTGAGATTTCAAGTGAATTTATTGGAAATCGAAATACGATTTTAGTGTTAATCTTAACCAAAGCCGTTTTTTAATTAGTGCAATTTTGGCATCTTTTTTTTTGAATTTGGAACATTTTTTCGGATAATTTAGCACATTTTTTTTGCAATCTCCTGGCAACACCGCCGTAGTGCTTCACATGTCAGAGTGAAAGCTACATTGACCGAGTTGTTTTGTTTGTAATAATATGTAGCCATTTACCGGTGCTCATTTGTCCAAGATTAATTCACACGAAGAGTTATATCAAACAATAATTTTAATGTATTTTTTTTTAATAAAAAGAGAGAATTCCTCGATATTAATAGAAATCATGGGGAAAACGGCAAACTCCACAATTTATACTCTAAACCGAGTAAACATACTGAAAAATGTTGTAATTATACAAGAATGTCATAACACACTGGATTATATTTCATTTCAGCTCATTTTGTTATTTAAATAACCAAGCCTTTAAGACCAAACACGGTTATAAACTTCTTCACAATAATTTCTTCAATAAACAAAAATTATTAAAATTTTTTTATTTTATTATTTAAGCTCAAGACCATTCCGCAAGCAAAACACAAAAAAAAAATTTTGCAAAAACTTCCCATGTCCAGCTCCCTTTAGACGTGATTTTAGTTGTTCAAAAGACAACACATTCTTACATGCAATAACAATACATGCAGTTTCGTCTTCCTCCACGTTTTTAAACTCACCAGGGATGATTATTTGTGTTTATTCGGCATGACGAAACTGCATGCAATTGTTATTGCATGTAAGAATTGTGTTGTCGTTTAAAAAACAAAAACATGTCCAATGGGAGCCGATGGTTCTCTGGAGATGGAGTGAAGTTTTTGCAAATGTTGTTTTGATTTACTTGCCATATGTACAGTTGGAAATTCCCAAATGGAATGAGTTTTTGTTTGCATTTAGTTTGATGAATTTTTGATGTGTTAACATCGATAGGCGCGGGTAGGGACTTAACTCACAAAGTGAACACATCCAAACACAGTTTGTGCGACTGCGATCACAGATTATTTGGCGTTAAACTCCTCCGAAACGGCTGGACCGATTTGTATGAAGTTTTGTGCACATATCGGGTAGGTCTCAAAATCGACCAACATATATTTTTCATACCCCTAAATGATAAGTGTGATGTCAGATTGTCAAACTGCGGGGAAAAACACGCACACTGTGTTTTATTATTAGCGGTAGCGAATAGTAGAATTGTGTGGGTGCGGAGTACTCTCAGAGCAAAGAGAATAATGACGTAGTTATACGTATATAAAAATGAGATAGCAAGAGAGCAACGAAAATTGTGTGAACTTCTTTAGCGTATGTACGAACATAACAATGTATGTCGTCACCTAAAATGCAAAAAGACGTAACAACATTTTCATCACTTTACAGGAGAGGCAAAAAATAGTTAGATATAGAATCGGAATTTTGTAAATAAAATTACCATTTTGGACGGTAGATGTCTAAATGTTTGTGGGAATATGTAGTGTAGCCAATTGTAAGTATAGGGGCATCGAAATTTTATATAAAATTACAATTCAAAGAAAAAACGTGGATTTATCAAAAACTTCATCTATTTTATATTTTTAATAAAATCGTTGATTTTTAACTTAGGTGTTTACAACTTTGTCAAATCGTGTATTTTAGTCAAACATATCGTAATCAATCAAAAGAAAATTTTGCAATTTTGTTGTTACGTCATTTTTCATTTTAGGTGACGATGTATGTACATGTGTCTGTTGCTTTGCATTCTCTTTGTATTTTGTTTGAAAAAAACCGAAAAGTATTAAGCAAGAAAATAATGATACATGTGCTTGCAATGGTCTTTAAATAATTTTAAGTATTAATATTATTTAAATGTAAAGTCATCATATGATTGAACGTTGTTTTTTATTTTCCTATGTAACATTTACTAATGTCTTCATAGAAATCGAACAGGTACCGTGTAACAAAACAGTGTTAACACATCGCCTGTGAGTTCGAACGCATAATTTTTATGACTGCTTTTTTCCTTTTATCTTCATAAAACTTAGTTTCGTTGCAATAACGAAAATGTTTCGTCAACTATAAATGTTGCTAAAATTTGAAAATAAATAAATAATAAAATGAATCTTTAAAAATAAGAGATAAACCAAATATCATTAGTTTAAATCTTACTGTTTCTTAAGTTTTAACCCATTTTTCCAAAAAATTCAAATTAAATCAAATTGCTGCAGGAACAAAAAGTAAGTTCTTGCAGCAACGAAATGAAAAATTATCAAATACATCATGTATGAAAGCTTTTGTTGCAGCGGACTACCAAATTGTCAGATATACGAGACTTTTCATAGTAGCAACTTTAAAAGATTAACGAAAATGTTTCATCCATGCGACGAAGCATTAATATTTCAGTGTAGGGTACTTATAAAAAAGACTAGTGGAAATGATGCGGACTTACAGAGTATGAGTATACAATCGTACCAATTTTGTGGTCCTATAAACAAATAATATGATGTCAAAAATATAGATATCAATCTATAAATGTACTGAAAAAAAGACTAAACACAAACAGCAATAAATCTGACAAAAAAATAAATGTCAGTAGTTTACTTTAGTATTTAACTCTACTAATACTGGATTAGTTTAGTGTTTAAGGTTTACGGTAACAATAATATTGTTCTAATTATTTGTTTTTGGTTTTTTCTTACTATTTGTTGTTTTCAGTTGGTATTAATATTACTAAATATATTTTATTATTATTTTTAAAAACAATAATCTTGAGTCTGTTTATTAGTATCTAGTAAATAGTTTTTTTAGTAAATATTTTTTTTGTTGTCAGAACAAACCACAAAGTTTAACTTATTGTGGCGAATACTTTCGGAGGTTGGTGTGATTGCTGAATGAAAATCAAGGAAACCTGGCAATATTTTTGAAGTTTAATTTCTAATTTTTCTTAACCTTTTTCAGCTCGAAAAATTAGTAAAATCGAAACAAATATTGCTGTTGACTAGTTTACACTTGTTTTTATCAATAGAAACATTTAAAATTGGCAACGTTTATCAAATACAAGGGTTTGTCATTTAAGAAAGTTGTCGAGGTAAGGAAAAGGAATTTAGACAAATCACAAATCATAAGATATCTTACTCTATCTCAACTTAATAAATGTCATACAGCCTTGATGTTCATGTCTTCTAATCGGGATATAACTTGATTTGATTATGACTGGTTTCTCATTATACGAAAATGTCGTGATATCACCTACAGCACATGCATGGTACTAAAGTACCTTCCGGGACATTCAGTATCCGCAAAGATGTCCTATAATGAGGATTGAGATAATTTTCGTTGCCAATACATTCTAATATAATGTAAACCTATGTTTCTTCGTTGCAAAACGGCATGATTCTAGCGGATCTTCCGGGACATCCGAAGTTAAAAATTTAAGTTTCAGTTGTGGCCATAGGTTTTCCGTAAAACAGAAATGACCCTACTGTAGGCCCCTTATTTTAACGTACCCCTTATTTTAAACTAAAAAAACAAATTATGACAATAATAGGAAACTGAAAAATGAAAAGGAAGTGTTAAGAAATATATAATGAAATGCAAAGAGAACCATTTTTTTGATTTGAAATTATTTGTAGAAGACCACAGGAAATAGTAAAGTAGCCGGTAACGGAAATGAAATTAATCGGGTACGACAGTAATTTTGAAGTTGTATCGAATATGAAATTCAAGAGAGTGCACACGAAAACACAGGACGAGAATTTAAAGAAATTTAAAGTATTATTTTTAATGAACCGTAAATGAACAGACAAGGACTAAGATTTTGGAACCATAATCGGATTTAAATGGATAGCATTGGAAATATATATCATTTTAAAGGAAAAGGATGGATTTCGATGATGAACTTTTTTTCGGAGTTGATATAACATCAGCACGATTTCCGAGATTTCATTCTGAGGATATCGTTGTCATTATCCTCCTAGGCGTGCCCGCCCCTGATATGTCTTTTCAGTCATCCTTGGCAGCTTCTTTGCAAGTATATATTTTGCTGGAACCTACCCCATAATGAGATTCACCCAACCTTCACGTATCCGCTACGTTCATCTTTTTTCAGACAAATTAGCACATTGTATTATATATACAACATTCTAACACAAATTAATTATACACGTAAAAATAAACATAGTATATTACAAAAATTAATGGCAGTTTTAATCTTAACTTCCAATACAAAAAAAAAATAAATTGAAAATATATACATATTTTTTCCTTTTAATTCATTCTCTGCAGTTTTTTCTTTTTAATTTAAATAATTTATTTATTTCTTAAATATAGTTAATATTTTCTTTGTACTTTTCTATTTCTCTTAATGTCTTCACTTTTGATTTTATATAATCAATTATTTAATAATGAAAGTAAATACTTATAACTTTCTTAACATTTTAGAATTTTTTTGACGTTACTTACTTACTTGTCCGGTCTCGGACAACCCCGGGGGGTCAGGGACCTTACAAAATGAAGATAACTTTATTTCTCCAGTCGGCAATACCAAGTGTAAGCAGGGATTCGTCAACCTGATCCCTCCAGCGGAGTCTTGGTCTTCCTATTTTTCGTCTTCCTTCGAGTTCGGTTTCGAAAACCCTTCGTGCTAGTTCGTCTTCGTCCATTCTACTGACATGGCCTAGCCAGCGCAATCGCGTTATCTTGATCCGCTTAACTATGTCAATGCTGGATAAAGCTCATACAGCTCATGATTCATGCATCGCCGATACTCGCCGTTGTGCACTATATAGGGCCATACATTTTTCGGAGTATTTTTCTCTCGAAGACTCCTACAGATGTTTCGTCTGCTTGCGATAGGACCCAGGATTCTGCGCCATAAAGCAAGACAGATTGAATGAGAGTCTGGTACAGCTGGACTTTTGTTACTCGAGAGAGGGCTTTATCTCTAAAGTGCTTGCTTAGCCCAAAATAACATCTATTCGCAAGCACAATTCTCCGCTTGATTTCAAGGCTGACGTTGTTGTTTTTGTTCACGGCAGATCCGAGGTATATAAATTCGTCCACTACCTCTAAATTATAACGGCTATCAACGTTCACGCTTTGGTCTAATCGCGTGGAGGCCCTGTTCGTTGAAACCATTAATTTTGTCTTGTTCTCATTCACCGTCAGACCCACTTTTGCTGACTCCTTCTCAATTCTCGAAAAAACAGCAGTAACTTCTCTAATTGTGCGCCCAATGATATCTATATCATCAGCATACGCGAGCAGCATTTGACTTTTGCTGCTGATGGTTTTATTCATGTTGACTGCAGCTTTTCTCATTATGATCTCCATTAAGATGTTAAAGAGATCGAACGATAGGGTGTTGCCTTGCCTGAGGCTTCGCTTAGTTTCGAAAGGTTCGGTAAGATCCTTACCAACTTTCACTGCGGATTTGGTGTTCGTCAAGGTCATCCTGCAAAGGCGTATGAGTTTTGCAGGAATACCAAGCTCAGACATTGCGTCATAGTGTTTCTCCCGTATCGGACTATCGAAGGCCGCTTTATAATCGATAAATAGATGATAGGTGTCGCTTTGTTTTTCGTGTGTCTTCTCCAGGATTTGGCGTAGTGTGAAAATCTGGTCAGTTGTCGATTTTCCAGGCCTAAAGCCACACTGGTATGGTCCACTCAGGTCAGTGATAATTGGTTTTAGTCTTTCGCACATTATACTTGATAGAACCTTATATGCTATGGATAAAAGGCTTATTCCACGGTAGTTGGCACAGATACTCGGGTCACCTTTTTCAAATATGGGGCATAGTACAGTGAGACTCCAATCGCCGGGCATGCATTCATCTAACCAAATTTTGCTAATGAGCTGATGCATGCAACTTATCAGCTCATCGCCGCCAGCCTTAAACAGCTCCGCCGGTAATCCATCGGCTCCTGCGGCGTTGTTGTTCTTAAGCCGGGCAATAGCTGTTCTGACCTCGTCTTGGTTAGGAGGGGGGCAATCGACGTCGTCGTCCATATTGTGATCGATTGTCCCATCGTCATCGGATATCTCAGGTACTAGTAGCGCGGAGAAATGCTCTCTCCATATTCCTAACATGCTCTGCGCATCTGCGACGAGATATCCGTCCTTGTCTTTACAGAAGGGGGGCCCTGAACCATGTCCATTAGTTCCGTTTTTAACTTTTTGGTAGAATTTTGGGGCTTCGTTCTTCCTTCTGTATGTCTCAATTTTCTCACTCTCGCGCTTTCTCCACTCTTTTCTCTTCTCCCTATACCGCTCAGTTGCATGCGACACTCTTCATCGTACCACGGTTTATTGCGAAGCGGTTTTTCGAAACCAAGTACGGTTGTTGCGAAAATTTTTATAGAGTCGGAAATGGGTTTCCACTGCGCATCAGGATCGTCATCGGGAGGGGGTGGGTTCTGTGCCAAAAGTTGCGAGAGCTTCCTTGAGGAGGCTGTGGCTACCTCTGGTAATTACAGCTTTCCGATGTCCAGCTTCCTCTGCGTCTGCTTTCGTTCGATTTTCGCTCTACTTAATCTTGTGCGAACCTTTGCTGCTACCAGGTAGTGATCAGAATCGATGTTAGCTCCTCTGATCACTCGTACGTCCATTACACTGGATGAGTGCCTTTCATCAATTACCACGTGATCAATTTGGTTCTTAGTTCTTTGATCAGGGGATACCCAAGTAGCCTGGTGAATGTCTTTATGCTGGAATCTTGTACCACTAATGACCATGTTTTTTGCCGCGGCAAAGTCAATCAATCTCATACCGTTGTCGGAACTGTCAGCATGTAGACTGAAATTGCCAATAGTTGGATTAAACACATTCTCCCTTCCTACTTTGGCATTAAAATCTCCTAGTACAATCTTAATGTCATGGCCAGGGCAGCGGTCATACGTTTCCTCTAGGAGCTCATAGAATATGTCTTTGGCATCATCATCTTTCTCTTCTGTCGGGGCATGCACATAAATTAGGGAAATATAAAAATATTTCGCTTTTATGCGGATTGTGGCCATTCGTTCACTCACAGGATAGAACCTAGAGACTAGATGTCGCAGTCTTTTGCCAACTACAAATCCGCAACCAAATTCATGTTTTGTTTCATGACAACTGTAGTATATATCGCAGTTTCTTTTCCTTGTGCAGCCATGTGCTGTCCATCGCATTTCCTGGATAGCGGTAATGTCAGCCTTATAACTTTCGAGGACATCTGCCAGTTGGAGAGTTCTCACATTCCAAGTGCATATCCGTAAATCGTGGTGCTTCTAACGTTTGCGGGGGTCGTCAACAAATAGGGGTTGTTTACGGTTTCTGTTTCGTTTTTGTATTTTCACTGCCATTATGAACGGTGGCGGGAGGCAAACCCAGTCCACCGTTTGACGTTATGTAAATGAATTTCAATTTCATTAATTTTTTAAGGAAAAATATATACAGATTGTTTTTGTAGTTGTTTTAGTTAAAGAGAATTATTTTAATTTTTTACATGTTTTTCTTATGGTTTAGAGACACATATTTATCTTTAGTTTTAGTTTTAATCTTCAAGTTTTTGTTCTTGTTTTTATCGATATTTACAATTTTTACTTTGCTTTCGAAATATATTTCATGCATAAACTTTTTTTAGTTTACATTTTTTGAAGTTTTCAATAATTTACATTTATTTTCATTGATATATTTTTTAACTTAAATTTTATATTTATTTTCTTATTTTGATTATTCTAATGTTGTACACTCCCGGACACATGTTAGGCAATAAGGTTGAGGTTAGGTAGGCAAATTTTAACTAAATTTGTTTTTACAGATACCTTTTTTAGCTTGTTTCCTTTTTTTTAGTTTGGGTGAGCCCTACGCTATTTTCCTTTTCCTCAGCAATTGTCTTGGATTTACGGCACTTTTTCTGATGGTTGGTGCTGTGGTAACCCTTACGAAATTGTGTTACCCCAAAAAAATGTTTGATGGCTTTGCACTGGTTGACTGTAGATGTCGATGTTGTCCGCTGGTAGTGGTGACTTTGAATCCCCGGAAACTATTACCCAGAGTGCTGTTTAATGTGGTGTTTTCAACCAAATATCGTCCGAACTTGTCCACACCGCCGGCGTTCTTCCTCAACTAACCACACCACTTTTTAAGTTCGACTAGATTGGCATCAAGATGACGTTCCAAATGTTTCTAGGCCGTCTCCCCAATGGTAGTGTATTGCTGAACTCACTTATGAAACGTATGTTTTACAATTGACCTCGACTTTAATTTTTCCTTGACATCGTTACCTACTAAGGATAGTTTTAATCAACTCTGTATCATTTTGCTGACGTGGCAATGTAGCCCTTTCAGAGTTACGATCTCTTGTATGTGTATAATCGACCTATACCCTGTAGGAGTCAAACACATTTTTAAGTAACTTCAAACTGGTTTTTTAATAACCACAACCAGTTGATTAACTTACCTTTTTTCCTTGTCGCGGACTCACTATTTTAGCATGGGCATGTCATAGGCGATAGTCAATTGGTCATCTCTGCATGACTTTTTAATTGACTACTAAGTACTTATTTTTCAACCAGTTTGTAGTTAATTAGTAAACTATTATTTAAAAACCACTTTTTCCAATTCACTAGTAAACAGTTTAATTTTAACTCCTTTTGTCTAAAAATATAGACTTATATATCTACAGTGGCTCAAAATTAAAATGGGACACCTATTAATATTACTTATGTTTCCTATATTCTACTGAACTAACTTAAGAAAACAAATTTATATAACGTTTTAATGATAATGCGATGAGTTTATTGAAAATATAAACAGAAGTCATTTTCATTAGTACAAAAAGTAAGAAACAAAAAAAAGTAAAGTAATTCATAGTATTAGGGTCAAAGTAATAATGGGACACGAATTAAAAAATATGTAAATAAGGTATCATATTCAAAACTTCAATATTTTGTTGGGAGGTACATTTGTTGTATTACCGCTTTTAAACGTTGCGGCATCGATTCAACCAGCTTTCTCCAATAATTAGGTGATAGTTTTTCCCATTCTTCCTTAAGAGCAAGTGTAAGTGTGTTTTTGTTGTTAATGTGGTGATTTTTTAATTTTTGTTCCAAATAACTCCACACGTGCTCAATCGGTTTTAAATCCGGCGATTGTGGTGGTGCTTCGAGTACATGTGGGCAATTATAGAGCAACCAATTCCGAACATAATAAGCCTTATGCTTTGGATCATTGTCCTGGTAGAAATAGTACTCGTTGGAAAGGCCTAATTTTTCGGATGTTTCTGAAAGGTTATATCGCAAAATGTTTAGGTAGTACTTGTGGTCAAAAAATCCTTCAATAATACGAAGATTCCCAGGACCAGCTGCCGAAATTGCGCCACATACCATTACTGACCCTGACCCGTGCTTCACAGTCGGTCGTAAATTTCTTTCGCGCAGCTCTTCGTTCGGCTTTCTCCATACGTATGACTGCCCATCTGACCGGAAAATATTAAATTTACTTTAATCAGTAAAAATCACTTTGCTCCAAAACGAAAAATCTTTTCCTCTGTGCTCTTTTGCAAATGATAGTCGTTTCAGCTTGTTGACTTTACTGATATGCGGCTTCTTCCTAGCTACTCGACCGTTGTATTGATGCTTTCGTAAAATATTTCTTATGGTTTCGGGATTAGCATTTTTCCCCAAGAATATTTCTGCTTCAGCCGCCAGTTTAGGTGCGCTAAGATGTGGGCGTTTCTTTATTTGCTGTAAGAGCCAACGCTCGTCTGAATCCGAAAATATTTTTCGCTTGCTCGGTTTCCCAATGTTTTCAAAATTTTCTGATGGATATTTATAACACAACTGACTGAAATATTCTATATAGAGTTCTCTTAAAAGTGCCAGTCAAAAAAAAAAAAACATTTGGTACCGTTATCTAAAGCTAAACCGAAAATGGTTGCCATCTGTCAAATTATTACTTTGAGGGTCGTGATCTGTATTATTGTGAATGAATGCTTAGACATTTATTTTAATTGAATATAAGGCAGTAATTATTTCCTTAAATAATAAACACTAACGTGGCAATATGAAATCATAAAAATAAAGTAAAAATTCCGTTACCATATTTTAAAAATAATATATATTTTATTATGTGGGTTAGTGTCGCATTATAATGTTGAGCCACTGTATATATATTTATATACAGTAATAAGTATAATGTAAAAAGAAAATATAAAAATAAGGCATCTTTTTACAATGTGTTTGTTGACATTAAATGAATATTAAAGTACATTTTACATATACATATATTTTTTAATTGGTTTTTTCTCACTTGATTAAAATTAAGCACTGTTTTCCTCACAGACCTCGTTTGCTTTGATTAACATTTGACTTCATGACATGCTTCTCTTGTTTTCTCATTTTCTTTTCATTTACTTATTTTGTTTTTATTTATTTCTAACGTGTGTTTCTATGCAATATGTTTGGTTGATATCTGCATGTAATTTAAACCAATTCGTAGTGATTTGCATAATAGTTAATATATAGTTAGTGTTTTTTATCAACCGATTATTTTATTTACTACAGGGTAGTGAATGGTCACACATACATCATTAATTTTCTCAACTTAACCAAGTGTCCATAGATAGCGTCCTCTCCACAATAAACATTACTTTAAAAAAATTTTGCATAGACAACAATTAATACTACGGACACGGGCGTCGCAATATCAATGGATATACTTATATGGGAGTTATAAGTTGTATTTTTTCCATAATAATACGATAGTTTATATAATAGTTTTGTTGCTTTATTTATTAATGATGTCGTATTTGAATACGCAGTGATACGAGTTATTTGAAGTTATTGTTTAAGAATCGGTTTATTTCACTATGACTTCCATTCGGAAGCCTCATCTGATATCAGATATGGTTGATATGGTTTTATGACTGTGCGTACATGTGTTTGCTTTTTTGTGTACATTCCTGTCTTGAAATCAGAATAAAGTAAGTCATAATTAAGTAATGCCATTTTGTGGTTTTCCATATTTCATGAGGGTTTCCAGTCACGTACGTTCATGTTACATTCGCAAACCATGAGACCGAATGCTATTTTTGTCTAAATAAAACTAGTGGCTTTGGGAGGAGTGTGTATAGGATGGGATTATGCAAAAGTGGGATATGACACAATTCTAGGTCCACATTGGAAGAATTGCCTATCTCCAGCTGTCCCAATTTAATTATTTCATAAGTTCATTGCACGCTTATTTTTTTCAAATTCCGTTTCGCTATCTTTGTCATTGTGTTTAGTTTGGGGAATCCCAGAAATTGATTTAATTGCATTTACAACATTGAAGTTGCCACAGCGATTTGCAGTTAGAAAGTTGTGAAATACGGACGAAATAATTAATTTGTAAAAAGTGGTCGCAGTTGGAAATAAGCATTATTGTGGTATTGGTATTCGAATTCCGAAGTGGTATTAAGAACGGGGAAAACGGTGAATCCCAAAAACAGTTTTTGCAAACTTTTTATGTAGCCAATAATTTGGGATAATTCGGAACAAAAAAAAATATTAGGTGAGTTTGAAAGTGAGACATTTCTAGACACATCAAAGCCTAAAAAACCCTTTTAATAGATGTAGATCGTCAACAAAAGCATAAAATAGCATAGCTCTCTGATTAAGAGATTGTGAATTTTTTGAATGTGGTGGATTTCGATACTGATTCGGACGTAGAAGAAGATTTGGAAGACGGCTTGGACGATGATGTGTACGAGACAGAGTGTCCTACAAACGATGGAATTCATGAAGAGATTAGTAGTGCCGTTCACTTATCAAATTCCATGTTGGACTCAGATATTTGTGTAACTCCCTGTGGAAGTTCAGCGTCGTTTGCACAATTGTTTTCTCCCTCTACCTTTGATTGCTTCAAATTCCCCTCGATCAAAGAAAGTTCACCAATAGCTTTGTACAGTTTTCCCCGCACGGGGCTATCGAAAGCAGCTTTGTAATCGACAAAAAGATGGTATGTATCGATTTTCTTTTCGTGGGTCTTTTCCAGGTTTTGGCGTAGCCTGAATATTTGGTCAGTCGACACGACAGTGTACTATGTTTCTTTTGCCACCATTGGAAAAGCCTTTTATACATAGCATATAAGATTCTGTCAAGTATAATTTGCGAAAGAGTAAAACCAATTATCGCTGAATCCTGGAGAAGACCCACGAAAAACAAAGGGACACCAATCATCTATTTGTCGATACTAATGCCGTCTTCGATAACTCGACACGAGGGAAGCTCTACCAAACAATGTCTGAGCTTGGTAGTTCTGCAAAACTCATACGCGTTTGCACACTGACCTTGGCGAACACGAAATCCGCAGTGAAAGTTGGTAAGTATCTTACCGAATCTTTCGAAACTAAGCGAGTCCTCAGGCAAGGCTACACCCTACCGTGTGATCTCTTTAATATCTTAATGGAGATCACTACGATAAAAGCTGCAGTCAACATGAATAAAACCATAAGCAGCAAAAGTCACATGCTGCTCGCGTATGCTGATGATATAGATATCATTGGACGCACAGTTAGAGAAGTTACTGCGGTTTTTTCGAGAATTGAGAAGGAGTCAGCAAAAGTGGGTCTGACGGTAAATAAGGACAAGACAAAATTAATGGCTTCAACGAACAGGGCCTCCACGCGATTAGACCAAAGCGTGAACCGTTAACATTTCGAGGTTGTGGACGAATTTTCAATAGCAAAAACAACAACTTCATCTTTGAGATGTTATTTTGGGCTAAGCAAGCACTTTAGAGATAAAGCCCTCTCTCGAGTAACAAAAGTCCCGCTGTACCAGACTCTCATTCAACCTCTCTTGCTTTATGGCGCAGAATCCTGTATCCTATCGCAAGCAGACCAAACATCTCTGGGACAAATAGTCCGAAAAATGTATGGCCCTATAGTGCACAACGGCGAGTATCGGCGAATCGAATCGCGAAGATGGAGGAGACGATGAATCACGCCTTGCTCATCTCCCGAACCATAACAAAGCGCAAATGTCAAGTCTCGACAGCCCCTTATAGTTAAAATCAGCAACATAAGAAATGTTGATGCACTTTAAGCCCCATATTCAGTTGTCCGAAATTTTCGTAAGAAATTTTGCGCTTGACAAATTTCTGCATTTGTGTTTTTCCATCTTGATAACGTTTTCATTCATAAGAAATGATAACAAAATTTATCTAAGACAACTTTTTGTTGCCATTTTTTGAAATTGAACATGGGGCAGCATTGTCATTGCTCAAGTCGGAATTTAAGTGGGAAATTGAAATGACGTTTAATATCCTTTAACTGCCCCGCACAAATTAAGCGATAATTAACCTTAGCTGGGTAAAACAACACACTTACTATAATATATTAGACATTATTCTTGTTGTGTTAGGTTGTACAAATGAATAAAAAAAAAGAAATAAGAACAAACAAAATAAACAAGAGGGTACGATATCAAAAGACACAGAAATTGACAGATGGAGTCATAACAAAGCAAAATCAGCTGATCTAATGCGTCAATCTCAACTAGTTCAGCCATGTTCTAAACTCAAATATTTATTGCGGAGACTTATCTTTGATATACCAGACAAATATTTGATTAAAATTCCTCTTTGCACTCCATTTTATTTTTAACTCATGTGATATGAATTTAGTTGGTAAAATTATATAAATATCAAAATTCCGGCCTTAAATATTATCAAACAATTGTGTTTCGTACGCAATAAATTTGGCGTGATTGATTTTGGATACGAAATTACTGAAGAAAGCTGAGTACCAAGTAAATGACAAGTGAACGAAATTTACGATTCATTGAATTTTCGTTATTTTTGGAATGAAGTTCCTTATCGCACGTTGCGGGACGTTTTGTTTTAACACTATTATGCTACATCCCACTATTATCAACTATATTGATTATTTTTTCTTTGGTTTGTGTCTAGACTAACTGGATGTCTCACATACATATGTTGGGAAATTTCATGTTTAATGGGAAGTTTACTATTATATATTTTATTTCGTATATATTGTATTATATCGACAACGTTCCCGGCAGAATATATTAAGCACATATTTGGCCACAATGACTTTTTTTTCCATATTCTCAAAATTTATGCCAAGCTCCATATTTCGGTATACAGAGTCCCTTGTATAACCACGTCATGAGTTATTAAGCAAATGAAATGATAAAAACCGACAAAATAAATAAATCAGCAACTGGACAGGAAGTTTTTTTCGTTTCCAGAACAATTTTCATTTTGTCGCTTAAATGTTTTCTGCCGAGAACGTGTCGATATTGTATTTCGTATATATTGTACTTTTGAACACAATAAAAAGGAAACTCAGAAAAGCCAAAGTGAAAGCAGTTAACAAAAAAAATTTCTTAATCCTAGAAGGATACTGCGTGTAAAATTTACTCACACAAGGAATAGATTTGTTCGTAAATCAGTAGGTTGACCACACTGAATGTCAAGATGTTAGCAGTTCCTCGCCAATTCTGTTATTAGTCGCCCGCCCCAAGCATTGAATTATGTGATTTGAATTATCATACTTGTGGACAATTTACGAAAAGTTTGTGAGTAACATTTACTTATCGGTACCCTTTACGTTCTAATTTTGGATGGGTAAAATTTACTCATTAGTACCTTACTACGTCACTATAAATATATTTTTTGTGCTGAATTATGACAATTATAACGGGTTTTACAATAAGACCGCTACAAGTTTTTTTTTTAAATAAAACAAAACCGGTTTTAGATACCAATGAAATTCTTTATTCCTGTACGTTCGATGCCATTATGTATGGAGCTGGATTTCTTTTGCATGCCCACCACGGGCACGCTTGCAGAAGTCCAGACGCTGAACCCAATTTTCGACGGTTTTCAAGCATACATCTGCCGATACTGCTGCAATTTCACGTTCGATATTCGTACGAAGTTCACCAATCGTCGCTGGTTTGTTGGCATAGACCATAGACTTCACGTAGCCCCACAGGAAATATTCTAACGCCGTCAAATCGCACGACCGAGGCGGACAATCGACTAGGCCATTTCGTGAGATAACACGTTCACCAAACTTGGTTTCCAATAAATTGATTGCGGCATTCGCTATGTGGCTTGTGGCGCCGTCCTGTTGGAACCACATGTCCTCCAAGTCCATATTATCCAATTGCGGTAGCGATTCGCATTCACAGTAATGTGCCGATCATCACGGAAGAAGTACGGCCCAATGACGCCGCTGGCCCATAAACCGCACCAAACCGTAATTTTTTCGGGATGCAATGATAACTCATGGATTACATTTGGATTGCTGTCTGACCAATAACGCATATTTTGCTTATTGACGAAGCCATTCAGTCAGAAATGATCCTTATCGCTGAAGATAATTTTCCGATAAAAATCCGAATCATTTTCAAGTTGTTGCTCAGCCCAATTCACGAACATACGACGCTTATGGTGGTCAAGCGGCTTCAGTTCTTGCGTCAATTTGGTCTTGTAAGGATGTAGGCCAAAATCTTTTTGCAAAGTTCGCCACAACGACGTCACAGAGATGCCCAACGCTTGAAAACGACGTGTGAGGGACACATTTGGGCTTTCTTGAACTGAAGCCTCAGCGGCAGCAATATTCTCGACACTACGGGCACTTCTTTGTCTCACTGGCACGGTAACTTTTGTACTGTGCCTGTGGATTCAAATTTTTCCACTAGACTCTCAATTGTTGATCTGGTAGGACGATTATGACGACCATAAATTGGACGTAGCGCTCTTAAAGTTGAGGCCACTGACTCCAAATTTCGGTAGTAAATTTTAATAATTTCGACTCGTTGTTGGCTCGTATATCTTTTCATGATGAAATGGCAAACCTTACTGAAGAGAAATGTCAAAAGAGCGGGAAAAAATATGGCGTCGGTTGCTGTCCCTATCGATTTACTTTTGTAGCGTCTCTGTTGAAAAACCCATTATTACTCACGTGAGTTTTTTATTAGGTCACTATAAAGAAAAGTATAAAGTATAAGAATGGCCGGCCGCGGGCTAACAGGTGAAAACATTTTGGATGCAATACATGATCTTGATTCAGAGGAAGAAGACAATTTTTTTCTTTGTTTCTTTGATGAAGATACTAGTAACAGTGTTGTAGATCCGGAATATCTAGCAGAGCCGGAAGAATTAAATGATTTCGAAGAAAATATAATACATGAAATCATAAATGTAGAAGAAGCTCGATTGGAAGAAAGTGAGGAAACTCCTGCATGCAGCAAACGTATAAAACAGAAACTTAGTCAAAATTTAAAGAAGGGGAGAAGAACTGAAAGATCAGCTGCTCTATTAATTGACAATCGTGAAACTGAACACGTAATTTCATCAATTATTATACCTACTACGGACACTATGATTAGAAAAGGTGGAAACTTTGTTTGGAGTAGGGAACCTGATGATAAATCTGTTATTTTTATGTATTCGTAATCGTCGGAAGTCAGTAATAATGTACTATGTTTGTTTATTTTATATAGTGTAATAACAAATTACACTTATAGTATATTCTGGCTTGCAATTGTTTTCATTTTAAACTACTATATAAAATAAATCCGTTTACAACATGAAAATTCTGAAGTGAGTAAAATTTACTTATCAGTACCTATAAGCACCCACAAATTAACCGTTCCCTTCTAGGGCTAAATAAGTTCCTTTTCGTAAAAAAAAGTAAATTTTCTCAAAAAAAAAAAATATAAACAAAGTACCTTTTCTTAAAAATTACCTAATCTTAAAGAAATACCTATGCTTAAAAAAAGTAAATTGTCTTACAAAAAGTACCATTACTTAAAAAAGTGCCTATTATTAAAAAAACATTTTTTTTAAATAAGTCCTTTTCTTAAAAAATACATTTTCTTACAACAAGTTGCCCTTTCTTAAAAACTACCTTTTCTTTAACGAGTACCTGTTAGGTGAAACAAAATAACTTTTCTGGAGATAAGTACCTACTCTTAAAAATTTATAAATTCTTGAAAAATGGACCAATTCTAAAAAAATTGTATTTTTTAAAACAAGACCTGCTTTTAAAAAACCTTTTCTTACAAAAAATCCTTTTCTTCAAAGTACCTTTCTTAAAAATAGCCTTTCTAAAAATTCGTAAATTTTCTTCAAAAAATAACCTTTTCCTAAAAAGAGTACGACTTCTTGAAAAAGTGCCTGTTCTTAAAAAAGTACTTCGTTGTAAAAAAAAATCATACCCTTATGGATTTTTTTTACAGAAAGTCATTCTTTTTAAAAATAGTGCTCTTGCTTAAAAACCATTAGCTTTTGATTTTTTTTATACACGTAATTCTTGTGTCAACGAAAATTTCGCAAGAACTGAATACGTGGCTTTACCAAACTTAACCGAAGAAAAATTTTGGGATGGTTTTGTAACCGGAGAAACTTAATTTGCTCTTAAGGAAGAAACAATTTTGTTCTCTTTTAACCAATTTTTAAGTGAAGAAACAACTTTCGGATGATTTTGGATCACGCGGAATCCCGTGGCAATGTAAAGAATCAAACCTAATATTCCTCCTCATGCATACATTTTTGAGTTTTACCCCTTCGCACAGTGTGTCTGATTGGAAAACAACACGGTAATAATATCACACATTTTAAAGTATTGTTCTGATCATTTTGGAACGCACAAGATATTTTTAGAGGTGGAGTCCGGCTTGCAGAATATTGCATTCTGAGGCACCCTCTGTTAACACAGTTGGTGCTACAGGGTGTCAAAGTTGACCACTTTGGTGCTGTTGAAACGTTCAAAGCATGGTACTTCTACACTTATAGGCCGCTTAAGAGAATCTTAAGAATCCTTGCACGCGGCAAACAAAAAATGCACGCGGCAAGCAAAAAATGTGCCACTCTTACTAAGATATGCTATATCAAAATTTAAAATTTTACACTTTTTTGTAGATTTTTTCAGATTTTTGTTAATAACTCGGCCATATAATGGAAAGAATATTTCTAAAAACACCACTAAAATAAAAGCATTGCAATATCAAATACACCGCAATCGTATTGTATTACCCTTTACAAAAAACTTTGATTTCGTGATCATATTCGTGAACGTGATGGTATTCGTGAAGTTGAATAGCATTTTTATTAATTGCGGCTTCACTAGAGCATTTTCAAATTGAGAATTTATTCCCCCACATATATTATATAGCATCGATCATATTCAAATTTAATTGAACGACAACTTTTATTACTCTTCCGCATATTTCCACGTAAATGGAAGTCAGGGCGGATATTTGGATTGTATTTCGATCTTTCTTTACATATACAAATTGGCGACGTAAAAACTGGGAACAAGGAATTAATCCATATATTCTTGAAACAAAGATTCAGTTGAAGATGTTGGTGTGTCAATATATAGACGCATTCTTAATAATGCAAGTGACGCCACAAAAATTGTTGACAAATCTTCATCAGAACCACTTTGTTGTTTATATTCTGAAAACGCAGGCGATCCGTCACATCCCTATTTACAAATTAAAGTCAGATCAGGGTTATGGCATTTGCCAATTTCTTCGACAGAAAATTCTGATATAATCCTTGAAGCAGTATTTTCAAGAAGATGTGAGAGGTTAATTCTTGCACTAGTATCATCATCATATATTTCGGACGGCAAAAATAAATTTATCGGAATCCCTGGAATTTCCGTTTGAGATGTGAGTTCCTAAGTTTAAAAAATTTGCCTAGTTATGTGTGTTGCAAAGTGTTAGGAAATCTAATATTGGTGGGATCTAATACTAACGATGATGTACATATATTTTAAATTTGTAGCCTAATTTCTCTGAAACTTCCCTAAATTTTACATCAACCATCTCTAAATCTATAAGTGATGAAGGTAAAACGAATATATTTTTTTTATAAAGTACACTGTCACTTCGTCTGTCTAAAAAAATACAGTACGCTATGTTTATATACAACCGACAATTGTTTAGCGGTGACAATCTTATTTTGCACTGTGACCCCTTTGTAGCACAACCTAAGGTAGAATTGTCGAAGCCGATTTCGTACACGAAATTTTAGTTTAAATTCTACAAATCTGTCTTTTTTGTTGTTTAGATGCAACAATAAAGTGTTTTCGGGGCTTGTCGCAAACATAATATACTTGTGTCCGAACACATTGTGTTTGATATTCAATATTACATGTTTGAGATGTTATGATTAATATGGTATAATATATGTATGACTTTGCGACCCACATATATTTATGTTTGCGATACAAATACAGCTGTGTTTGTTGCACTGTCTATGCTCTCTTGAGAGCAAGAGAATAAAAGAGGGACAACGAGAGAGTCTATATTGTAACGGCCTTATTCATAAAAACTTGTCATGGGTTTGTTAAAGGTGTAAGAAGGTAAAGCCCAAAAATTGTATTCATAATCGAAAACCTCCTCTGTTAAGAGTTCTCTAACGTCGCCATTTTTGTTGAACGTTTAACCCTTCTTTAAGGCTATTTTATCCGCATTAATGCACAAAAGAAATAATATTTTTACATTTCAATATTTATGCGATATAAACAATTGGAATTATTTTGTGTATATTTGCAGCGTTTATGGTGTCACATTATCCTGCCAAATAGTTTCGTTATAATTTCTAAAATTTTTAACCAATATGAACTTTTGTTTACATAGTGATGTATATAAAATCAAAACATTGCAACTACAACCTATTATCCGGTTTTATATTCGACTACCCAAAACTGAAATCCAATTCAATATGATTTTTTGACACTTCTTCCAAATTTATGAATATAGAAAATATTAATTGATATTCTTATTGAATAGTTCTTTCCATTAATTTTTAAAATTTTGCAAAAATGCATTGACGCATTTAAATAAAAAAAAAGTTTAGTACGGTCTATAGGTTGTTGTTCATCTTGTTTTTACATCACAAGTACTGTGAGAATACATAAAACAGGGTTGTCAGACACTTATCTGTTCCCTAGTTCAAATACTCATTATGAATACGGTTCTAATAAAACCTTCGCCAAATCTTAAAGCTTTCAATAACTGGTGAATGCTTTAGGGTGCCTCACAATGAAATATTATTGTTTTTTTTATGAAAAGGGCAGGAAGTGTGTATCTGTATTTTTGCATTATTCTCTCAGTCAGTGAGCAATAAATATTCCTGAATGTGCGTGTAAATTGCAGATGAAATCAATGTTTCTTATTTTGGTTGATATATCGCGTTTTAGTTTTATGTATTCAGTCGACAATGGTTCATAGGACAGAGGATATGAAAAGCGCTTGATCAGTGGAAAAAGAAAAAGCGAAGGCTCGGACGGTTAAATGGTTTGTGATGTTACTTTCGTTTTTGTGTATGTGTTTCGTATATATGGATCTCTGCTACTAAAGTGAGAAACGATTTGTAGGAAAGAAACGGTGGACCATTGTGAAATAAGTGTAATAAAAAACAGAAGTAATTAATCAACGCTTGGCTTGCATGAACTTTATTTGTATATAAATATCTTGTTTGTGTACCGACGCATAGTGATAACCAACGCATAGTGATAACCAACGAATAGCTGAAACCTTCTGAATATAAAAACGTGACAGGCAACAGAGAAAGGAGAGGCAAAAGAGCAGCAGATTCTCATTTCATGAAAAAAAACAAATAATGCATTCAATGCAAGTAAATGTAATAGGGCCCTTTTACATATTTTCATTTTTGTATTAATTACTTATAAATGTGGATTTATATGGATACAATTAAAATTAATTATTCGTTTCTAAGTATTATTTTATTTGGGAGGAAATTCGCATATGTTTCCACGTAAGTATATGTATGTTTAAGGGAAACACGCACGGATGTTTGGGATGAAGAACGCATATGTTCCCACGTAAAAGCATACATGTTTGTCAGTAAACATGATATTGTTTGCATTGAAATACAAGTAAGTTTGGGACTTGCACACATTTGAATGTTTGAAATGTGTTTGGGAAAATATGTTAGAGATTCCGTTATTTTTCAGCGTGTATATAATTGGGCGTATATCTGGAATTTAACATCCTCTTGAAATTCTATATGCATTTATGCATAAGCATATCATGGGACTGTCCGTGGAGGTGGAAAGTTTCTGATAGCCATTCACATGGGAGTGGCCAGAAATGATTCCTTCGTCGGGCAGTCCAAGCAGCTCACTACTTCCACGCAGTATGTCCTGGGCAATGGCTTATCGGAAACCTCCGTTAGCTAGCTAAAGTGAGAAGGCGAAACGAATGAGCAACCTGAGTGGTAATGCGATCACTGATACGTCTCAGGATTATTAGGTGACCCTGTCACTGAAGCTCTTCGAAGTAGTGGACATATTCTTCTGTCCTTTGAAGGCGGATGAGCCAAAACCCTGGCCAACGGCGGATCAAAATTGAAGAAAACAAAATCCAGTTTCGACACACTGCATTCTGGTCAGCGTCTGATCCATAATGGGCGGCTGAAACATAATCATCCTGGCAGTAGGTAAAATGCAAACCACGGTGGGCTGGGTTTGCCTCCCACCACCGTTATATCGGCAATGAAAATACGCAGAAAATATGATGAAAAAAGAAACCCCCAACTGTTGACGACCCTCGCAAACGTTATAAGGACCATGATTTAAGGATATGTACCTGGTATGTTCGAACGTTGTACAGGACTGGTGCCACTTTCCAACTGGCGGCTGTCCTCGGAAAATATAAAGCTGACATCACAGCGATCCAGGAAATGCGATGGACAGTATATGGTTGCATCAGAAAGAAAAACTTCGATATTTACTACAGATGCCATGAGCGTAAGCACGAATTTGGGTGCGGATTTATAGTAGGCAAGAGACTGCGACACCTAGTTTCAAGGTTCAACCCAGTGAGTGACCGCATAGCCACAATTCGCATCAAAGCGAAATATTTCAACATCTCGTTAATTTGTGTGCACGCACCGACAGAGGATAAAGATGATGAGGTCAAAGAAACATTTTATGAGCGCCTGGAGGAGGTATATGAACGCTGCCCTGACCACGACATTAAGATTATTCTAGGCGATTTTAATGCCAAATTAGGAAAGGAAAGTGTCTTTCGACCAACCATCGGCAATCACAATCTACATGATACCACCTCCGATAATGGAATAAGACTGATAGACTTCGCTGCTGCAAAGAACATGGTAGTTAGTAGCACACGATTCCAGCATAAGGACATTCATAAGGCGACCTGGATATCTCCTGATCAACGGACGAAGAACCAGATTGATCACTTGGTAATAGATGGCAGGCACTCTACTAGTGTAATGGATGTACGTGTGATTCAAGGTGCCGATATCGACTCGGATCATTACCTGGTGGCTGCGAAAGTTCGCACGAGATTGAGCAGGGCGAAAAACGTACGGAGCCGAACACAGGAAAAGTTCGATATTGACAAGCTACGAATACTGGAGATAACAATGTCCTATCGACAGAAACTCTCTCTCCTGCTGGAGCAGAATACCCCTCCTCCCGAAGACCCAGATGCGCAGTGGAAGCACATCTCCCAGTCTTTGGAAATCGCTGCAATGACTGACCTTGGCTATCAAAAACCGCAGAAGGATAAGCCATGGTACGACGAAGAATGTCGCATTGCAACTGATGAAAAAGACGCTGCACGTATGGCAACGAAACAGTCAGTTACAACGGGTGCTGCGAGTGAGCGGTACAAGAGGCTGAGAAGGGAGGAAAACCAATTATTTAGGCGAAAAAAATGGCAGTGGGAGCAGAGAGAGAGTGAAAGAACCGAAATGTGCAGGATGAATGGTGAGTCGCGAAAGTTTTTCCAGAGGGTAAGAAGATCGACCAACGGGCCTAATAATGGGCTGCCCTCCTGCAAGGACGAGAATGGAAATCTGGTGACTGAGTAACAGTGTGTGCTCAAAATGTGGAGACACCACTTTTCGGCACTACTCCACTCAGATTCTTCCACTGAAGATCAGGAGGTAATGATAGTGGCCTACCCGCTGAACTTTTTAAGGCAGGTGGCGAAGAAGTGATAGCCCACATGCATCAACTGACATGCGGTATATGGCTGGGGGAATCTATGCCCGACGACTGGAGTCTCAGTGTATTATGTCCTGTATTCAAAAAGGGTGATCCGTGTGTCTGTTCCAATTATCGCGGTATCATTCTGTTATCCATCGCGTATAAGGTATTGTCGAGCTTATTATGTGAAAGACTAAAGCCAATTATTGAAAACCTGATTGGACCATATCAGGGTTTTAGACCAGGCAAGTCCACAACTGACCAAATATTCACGTCACGCCAAATCCTGGAAAAGACCCACGAAAAGCAAATCGATACATACCACCTTTTTGTCGATTACAAAGCTGCGTTTGATAGCCCCATACGGGGAAAACTGTACGAAGCTATGTCTGAACTTGGTAGTCCGGCAAAACTGATTCGTCTCTGTAGAATGACGCTGACCAACACCAAATCAGCAGTGAAAGTGGGGAAAGACCTCACTGAACCATTCCGTACCAAGCGTGGACTTAGACAAGGCGACACACTTTCGTGCAATCTCTTCAACATCTTAATGGAGATAATAATGAGAAAGGCTGCAGTAAATACGAACAAGACCATTAACACGAAAAGCCATATGTTGCTGGCGTGTGCTGACGACATAGACATCATTGGGCGAAATTTGCGAGAGGTTACTGCAGTATTTTCAAGAATCGAAAAAGAATCATCAAAGGTGGGTCTGGCTGTTAATGAGGGCAAGACAAAATTGATGGTGTCAACGACTAGAGAAACCTCTCGACTTGGTCCGCACTTGAACGTTGACAACCGATTTAATTTTGAAGTGGTAGATGAATTTGTCTACCTTGGATCCGCCGTGAACAAGGACAACAACGTCAGCCTGGAGATAGATAGGAGAATTGTGCTTGCAAATAGATGCTATTTTGGGCTCAGCAAGCAGTTTAGGAACAAAGCCCTCTCTCGACGTACAAAAGTCCAGCTATATCAGACTCTCATTTTACCTGTCTTGACATATGGCTCCGAAACTTGGGTCATATCGCAAGCGGATGAAAAACACCTGGGAGTTTTCGAGAGAAAAATTCTCCGTAAAATATATGGGCCTGTTACGGAAAACGGCGAGTACCAACGTCGCTGGAACGCAGAGCTATATAGTCTCTATTCTGACGTGGACATAGCTAGACGAATCAAAGTGTGCCAATTGCGTTGGCTAGGCCATGTTATCAGAATGGATGAAGATGAGCCAGCGCGAAAGATTTTTGATAACGTACCCGATGGAAGCAGGAAAAGAGGACGACCAAGACTCCGCTGGAAAGACCAGGCAGAAGAATCGCTCCGTAGCCTTGGTGTTACCAACTGGCGAGAAAAGGCGAAGGATAGAGCCAGTTGGAAGAATATGTTGAAATTTGTTTAATTTGTTTGTTTAATTAATATGTGTAAGGCGTCTGACCTCATGAGGTTGTAATATAATCAATAAAAGTATATCATAGAAAACTGATGGAAATATCTAACAAAATACATTAAGCTATTGAAGGTCACATAAAATTCAAACATTACAATGGTTTGGTACGTATTTGCATAGATCGAATAAAAAATAAGTTCTCTGCCAAGATATACAATTATGTATTTACAATTTTTTGAATATTTAAGTTTTTATGGAATATTTAAAAAAAAATAATATTTATACTATAAACAAAAATTAATAGCAAGAGTGAACTTTTGTTCAAAAATTTGCTATTTTGTGAAGAAACGATGTAAATTGGTTAAAAATATTTCTGCGTTTGGCAAAATATAATACAGATTATGAGCCACAACTGGGAAGAGATGGACCACAACTAATAATATTTCAGTGTGGCCATATTATTGACAACGTTTTTAAAGCAAAGAAAACTCACACATGCTAATGTTATGTCTACGGCGTACGGCAAACGGCAAGCTGAATTTTACAGCCTCTACACTCTAAATGCTGACAATTCGTTCGCTTACTGCAACGATATAAAAGCTTTGGTGGTAATATTGGGAATAAACTAGACGCTAGTGAGTGGAGATTATATATTGATGGTTCTGTTTCAAGCTTGAGAGCAGTGTTGTTGCATGTGTTGAACCGAAAACCTTCCATTCCGCTAGCAATGGGTATTAACATGACAGCAAGCTATGAAACATTGAAAGATATAGTGAAAAAAATCCAATACTACGAAAACAAAATGGAAGATTTGCTGTGATTTGAAAGTTATCGACATACATATTGTAAGGGATTATCGATTAGGGCGGCTTTCCAAAATGCTTTTATTTTCTTTGTAATTGGGATTCGCGCTCACCTCTGAATCAATACCAATGTAACTCGTGGAGGCCAAGAGGAAGTGTGGATGAACAAATACAACAACATAAACTGAAGAATGCACCTTTAGTTGACTATAGTCAAGACATATTGCTGCCACCGCTCCACATAAAATTGGGAATTGTTAAAAAAAATCATCGAAGTGGCCGTTGTAAATTGTCCAAACGCATTCGACAATTTGAAAAGCGTTTTCCCAAAGCGTAGCGATGACGAAATTAAAAATGGTATTGTAGTAAATTTAAAACGAATTTTTGTTCACCTAATTGTACTATTTACACTATGTTAATGTTTTGTTTTCTGTCTTTATTTTTTGTCTTCATTTTACGTGCGTATGTAATGGCCCTGACATTAGAAAGCTATTCAAGAGCAACTTTGTATCATCGCGTGTATGCGCCATAATCTTGGGAAGGGATCGAGACTCGGAGCCGGAAGCAAGAGAATGGGTGAAAGAAATGCTGTATTATTTTGAGAAAATCGGCACGTCGATGACATTAAAGCTGCATTTTCTTCATTTTAATTTTGACGATTTTATCAAACAACTCCCTACCGAATCCGATGAGCAAGGAGCAACGATTTCAACAAACCACAATGACCATGGGAAATCGGAACAAAGGCAAAAAACTTGCAGAGGTAATATCAATTTTATTGCTGTATTGTTTTGCATTCTTTTTTTGATTTCTTCTCTAATTCATTTCAGGTATGTCGGTGGAGTCACAAGATCACCCTCTAAGATGTTAATCATGTACTTGAAAAAGAAAAAGCTGACGATGGAGGGCAGTCTGGAAGCAACGTGCCTGTGGACACCATAAGTTCTGAATCAGAGTCAGACTTTGGATCCACAATTTAAGAGAGTGCGATTTGCAAGTCCAGGGCCATCAACATTGAAAACATAATATGAATATTTTTTTATTATTTGTGTAATAGGTAGCATAGTATATCACTGTTGATGTAAAGAAAAAACTACTGAAATGGAAAAATTTTCGGGAAATTTTTCGCATTTCCGGCTACTTAAACGCTACCTAAGCGTTAGCTAAACAGTGTTAAGAATCATTCATAGGAAGTTTATATGTTCTAGAAAGTTGTTTATCAAGATCTTAGGTACATTTTTGTGGGGAATTTTGATCTGAACAGGTGAAAAAGGTAAAAAAAAATAGAAGGTTTTAAAGTTTTTTGCGATTTTGACCTTGAAGATGAAGTTTTTTGACAAATTTTGTTTTCTATGACAAAATTACACCGAGGCCCCAAATCTTTGGGGGCCCATAAAAAAAGTGCATTACTTTGGGGAAAATCTTTGGTCTTTTATCACGTAGTGGTGTTCGTATATGGTTGTATTTCCATGACTTCAAAAGTTACACACAGAGTTGTAGATCAGACCCATGGAGCCTACTGGATCAAAAAGAAACGGGTCCTCCTAGAAACAAGGTAGTGTGGGCACTCAAATTATAGATATTTGCTTTTAAAATTATATTGTGATTTTTTATAAAATTAAAAAAGCAACAGATTTTTTTTCCATATTTAATCTTGTGATGACTTAACGAGTTATTGATTAATTTTCGATAGTTAATTCGGCTTCGATCTTTCTCAAAGTCGCACAGTAAATCAGTGCGGGCGAAAATGGAAATATTGGAGCGGCGCTCAAATAATATTACGAAATAGAAGCAAATGAGTCTTGTGCGCAGGGGTGGGGTTGTGGGGCTTAACCCCCCTAAAAATATTTAGATTTTAATTACTTTTGTAAATTGTTATGACTGTTTTTCTATAATTACACGGGTTTATTTTTGAAAAGCCATCCAAACTGGATTAGCGTTGCTTGTGCCTTGACAAATGATGTTTCTTTGACTGAAATACGATCATCCGGTTCGGTAATAATTTTTTCGTGGCTGTGCAAAAGCTCAAGGATGCGTTAGTTAATAGTTCTAAATATATACACACCATAGATGGGCACACTGCAGTGTATATTTACTGCATTCCAAATAGCAGTAAACAGTAAAGTTTGACTGATAATGAAATTTAATTTGTATTACCAGTAAGTTGTTGCTGACTACCGAAGAAACTCTCAGTTAAAATAAATTACATATTTACTGGTAATATCAAACTTCAGTATCAGTAGAAATTAATTTTTTTGGGCACACCAAATAAAAAATATGTGCATATTAGAGCTCACCTCAAAAAGTCATATTGATGCTTAAAAATACTGTTTGTATATATTTTTGGTAAATTGGTTAAACCAAACCTCCCCCCCCGAAATATATTCCAGTGCACGACCCTGTGTATGACCAATCCAAATACAGCTTGTTGGTAAGTACGTATTACTTGCATGAATTATTCGCAAAAAGGGAATTGTAATTTTTTAATGTATACATAAATGTTAAATGATGCATTTGATAACGAAAAAGCGCCTCTGTCAAAGTTTTTTTTTTATAGAAGCCAGGAAATAGTGCAGTGATTTATTATTTTTCGCCCTGCAGCGTAGGAGAAATGTCATTTGTTTTAATTTTGTTAGTAATTGCTACAAAGCGCAGCAGGAAAAACACCTATGGAAATCAATATTATTAGCAACATAAACAATTAAAATCATAGAATAGTTAATGTTTCATTTAGATTTCTAGTAGGTCATTTCTTATGATACTAATGTTTGCACCAACTGTTTACTTTTCCTACCATTTTGGGGCATAACTTAATTTGTAAATATGAGGTGTATGATGATGTTCTTTATGGTTATACAAACATACTTTATTTAAAAAGTTAAAAAAATATGGATATGGGCATTTCCACAGAAAGGTCAACCTTTTGACACATCACGTCACTCTCGATAATTACTTATATTTTAGGAACAGTTTGGTTGATTGTGATATTTTATTACTTACATTCTGTATTTAGGAAGAGAATAGAAACCAATCGAACCACATGGTCATAAAATATAACCAAATAACGAGGGTGATGTGATGTGACATAGGGTGGCACTTTCTCTGGAAATGCCCATATGTGGTGTCAATGATAAGAATTTCTTTTTACATCATTTATTTACATATTTGTAAAAATTACATTTGTTTTTTTTTTTATTTTCGGTTAGTTTATTAATATTTTTATGTTCTTTTTTATTGCGTTTATATTAGCCGTAGGAAATGCCACCCTATAAATTACTCCCTAGTTTAGGAATGAAACTACGCCCGAAAAAATAAAGACGGGCCTTGAAGACAACGAAAATGTCCCCAAAAAAGACGAGGGCGACTGTAATTGGCCGTGCCTTCATAATGAAAAACCCCCAATCATAGGTGAACACAGCACCCAAACATTGGACAAAAACACTGTAATAATATCAAAATTGTTAAAGTATTCATTTGGAATATACTAGACATTTGTAGAGCTTTCAGAATATTGTAATTGGGGGTACCCTGCACACTGGGGCAGCTCCATAGAGACCAGTGCGCAAAAGGACACTTTGAACTGTTGGGTAGACAAGAAAAGACTGTCACTTTTCACAAAGTGTACGGTATTTTGGAGAAGAAAAATTAATTTCATTTTGTTTTTATATTTTGCACAGTAAGTCAAGCGATCAAAGTTGACAACTTCATTGTGAAATTTGCCATTGGGAAAGTGTAAAAAAGTAGTCCCAACTAATTTGTGTATATTTTATTTGTTTATTTCAAAAATAAAAAAAAATTATTTTTGTAATTAATTAAGCAAGTGGAAGAAGAGCTAGTATTTTTTTTTTTTGACTTTGTTATAAATTTTGCATAATATCTTCTCTTCCGGCAAAAGTTAAGCAGACCTTTTAATTGTGCATAATTAAGACATATTTATTTAATATAAATATGAAATCAGAAGCGCTAAACTTTTGCCACACGGTTGTGTCCACATGGTATGTGTTACATGGTGTCAAAACTGACCACTTTGGAGCTGATCAAATTTTCCACGAATGGTACTTTTACACTTTCAGGCCGATAACAAAGATTTTTTACTTTGAGAATCTACTACGCAATACAAACGAAAATACGCCAAGTGTTGCGGAATGTATTTTAGGGTTATTAAAATATTCTCTATCAAAGTTAAACATTGCCAATAATTTCATTGATTATTTTCTGTTTTTTGTTTTGTTAATAACTCCGCCTTTTGAGGGAGAAAACTGTTTCTGAGAACATGGACAAATTAGGACCACTGCAATAAGGAATACGTCGTAAAAACGTTTAATTTAAAAACTTTTAAGTTATCTCAAGGGAAATGCCGACTTCTCAAAATTGGATTTTTTCCAACCTGTAAAACTTATTGAAGTTTTTTTCTCTTGGACATTGAGATTTATAATCCCGAAAAAGCAATAGTCTTTGTAGGTGTAACTGCAGTTTAAGACACACAATATTTCCCGAAAAGCTACCATGATTCTTTTAGTATTCTCTTTAGTTTTTCCCAACAAACCTATACAAAGTTTTAAATTTTTCTGAAAAATAAACCTGTGGTAAATATAAAAAAGTAAAATTATTATCATATGGAAATTCACATTACATTCAGAAATCTCTGAACATGTGAATCTGCTGAAAAAACTTTACAATTTTATTTATATATTGTTTTTTTATTGTAGATGGAAATGTTCTTAAATACACGCCAAAAAAGAAATACATACTACGCAGAAGTGACCCCAGGAGAGCGTAGTATGTTAAATAAAGTTGCTTTGGGATTAAAAATCTCTAAGTTGCTTACTAGTAGGCAATAAGAAGGAACCATCAAAATGTATTTATATATTTTAAGTAAAATTTTTAACACGTTTTTCCGATATTTTCTGTTTTCAGTTTTTTTTTAATTTTTCCAAAAGTTTTTAAGAAATTTTAGATATATGGATATTTCCTAACAGAATGGAGGAGGCATAGACTAATACTTAAAGTAGACCTAATAGTTCTCTCACCAAGTTTATGACATTTGGCCTGGTGTGATATTTACGTTCGATGTTGAAAAGAATTTCTTTACTAATACCAGATAGAGGCAATGGTTCAAAAAACGACCAAAATAACAACAACGGCATTCGTTTTGTGTTTT
The DNA here is from genome assembly GCA_963931995.1 of Phaonia tiefii. Classification (NCBI taxonomy): domain Eukaryota; kingdom Metazoa; phylum Arthropoda; class Insecta; order Diptera; family Muscidae; genus Phaonia; species Phaonia tiefii. The sequence continues at coordinate 63,278,490 of OZ008370.1, forward strand.
ACAATTATTGTGTTGAATACAACACAAATGTATGCTAACAATAACAGCCAATACAAAATTTAAACCTCATTTAAATTTCACAGTTTTTCATCAAAACGACATGAACAATTAATGCAAGACGTTGTTGTAACTCCACCTGGTGTATGTCACTTTTCGTCAAGCATCTCTCTATCACATCGACCGCATCAAGAAGAGTGTGAAAGGAAACGTCAGATGAGCGAAATATTCTCTCTAGTATGAGTTTACTCTATGGGAGGAGGTGTCTGTCTGTGTACGGTATCACAACAAGTGTAGGTATCATACGCACACCTAGCATTGCATCGATCAGGACTATGGCATTGGCTTTTTTTACACTATGGCATTGGCTTTTTTTTACCTGATGTCATTATTTTATGAAACTATGATTTGGAATCATAAAATACTTCGAACTTGCGTAATTTTGGCAAAGTCCTCTTCAAATACGACAAACTCAAGAAAGTGCCACTACCCAGCAAGGAAAATGAGTCAAGATCGTATCGAAACTACATCGATATTTCTAAATACTAAATCGATATCGAATTTTGCATCATGTCGAAAAAAGTAGTGATTTCGTATAAAATATGCAAGACGGTATAAATGTGGACGATTTACCGACGTGAAATTTAGTCGACATATTTAAACAAATTAGACTTGAAATTTCGGGTTTTTCAATAAGAGCGCTACAAAAGGTTTTTTAAGATACCAATGAAATTCTTCATTCCTGTGAAAGTATGTTCGATGCCATTATGTATGGAACTCGATTTCTTTTGCATGGCCGCCACGGGTACGCTTGCAGATGTCCAGACGCTGAACCCAATTTTCGACGGTTTTCAAGCATAAATCGGCCGATACTGCTGCAATTTCACGTTCGATATTCGTACGAAGTTCATCAATCGTCGCTGGCTTGTTGTTGACTTGACGTAGCCCCACAGGAAATAATCTAACGGCGTGAAATCGCACGACCGAGGCGGCCAATCGACTGGGCCACTTCGTGAGATTACACGTTCACCAAACTTTGTTTCCAATAACTTGATTGTGGCATTCGCTGTGTGGCTTGTGGCGCCGTCCTGTTGGAACCACATGTCCTCCAAGTCCATATTGTCCAATTGGGGCCAAAACTATTCGGTTATCATTAAACGGTAGCGATTCGCATTCACAGTAATGTGCCGGTCTTGATCATCACGGAAGAAGTACGGCCCAATGACGCCGCCGGCCCATAAACCGCACCAAACCGTAATTTTTTCGGGATGCAATGATGACTCATGGATTACGTGTGGATTGCTGTCTGACCAATAACGCATATTTTGCTTATTGACAAAGCCATTCAGCCAGAAATGAAATTCAGAATTCAGAAATTGGACATAGCGCTCTTAAAGTTGAGGCCACGTACTCCAAATTTCGGTAGCAAATTTTAATAATTTCGACTCGTTGTTGGCTCGTATATCTTTCCATGATGAAATGGCAAAACTTACTGAGGAGAAATGTCAAAAGAGCGGGAAAAAATATGGCGTCGTTTGCTGTCGCTATCGATTTACTTTTGTAGCGTCTCTGTTGAAAAACCCGTTATAAGCAATATCGACAAACCTTCATCTCGATATCCAGTATAAAATCTATATAAATTTTAGTTGTATACTGATTCTCAATATGTGCTTCCCACGATTTTACTATATACATTAAAAATCAAATACGAATCAAATACGAATAACTATTTATTGTAACGAATAAAAGCATAGAATTCCAAAGGGTACCAAATTATATAAAGGTTTAAGGAAAGAACCAAAAATTAAATTGTTGCAGAACTAATTTTAAAGATGAAGTATAATATTTGTATCTGTTCTTTTTTTTCTGTATCTATCTAAGTGAGCCATCGGTGGTGCAATGGGTAGTGTGCGCGCCTCTTGTACTGGAGATCCTGGGTTCGATTCCTGCTCCGACCACCTTAAAATTTCTTTCGACGACGGTCACCTCGCTTAGTGACGGCGACTCTATCGAGTACTAAGCTATTAAAAAGCTTCTCAAAAACACTGTAGGTCCCAATCAGTGAGTATAAAACTATAAAGCGCACAGCTCACTGGTTGTGAGAAGCTCTCCCAAATTCCTTCATGGAATGTAATGGGAAACCATTTATTTATTTATTAATTTCTTTAAAATGTTGTTCACTCCTTGGCGCTGCATTTCTTTACCTACTAAAGGCATCTCCATCTTCGATTGAAGTTTGGGTTTTCTCATTCTCTTTTGGACTCTGCACTTCGTTTTTCTGTTCTGGTAAAATTTAGAAGAATGGCATTTGAGATATTAAAATGGCCTTAATGCCCTCTATAGTTAGAAAACAACAATTAGTTATTTCGTCATAAAATTTATTTTGTATTGACATTATTTCTTACCTTCTTTTTCGTGTTTAGGCTTCTAAATTTTGTGTTTGATTTTCTTTTTTCATTTGATTTCAATATTTTAATGTTGGCAGAAGTAAAAAAATACTGATGTTTTTCTGAGCGTCTAAAAGTATATTAATAGAATAATACATACCATAGAAGCTTTTATTCGCTCAATAAATTAAACGTCATAGGTACGATGGAAAGTAAACATTGGATGGTGGAAAGTATGGGTTCAATAATACCAGATGGTGGCAATGTATACAGCGACCAACAAAGGAACAACTCCCGAATTGCGTTTTTTTTGACAAACTAGTTGTGTTAAATACAATACAAATGTATACCAACGATAAAAGTCAACAAAAAAGTGCAAAATATATTTAAATTTTTCAAATTTTCACCAAAACGACAGGAAAAAGTTAAGTGAACATATTTTGTAACTCCACCTGGTGTAAGATAATTTTAAATTTAATTGCTCTCATTTCCACAAACCTACGATGAAGAGTGTGAAATGAAACGTCAGATGAGAGAATAAGTTTATCTACGTATGTATTATTCTATGAGTATATTTGTATATTTTCTGTACCGCACAACATTATTTTATGAATTATGGGGTTATTCTTGCGTTTGTGACTTTTTTTGTCTGTCTTTATTTTGGTTTCGAATTTACAATACGTTTTAGTCTTAGTACTAAGATCGACGAGTAACTAATTTTGAGAAGGTATAACTTGCGAATATGATTTAGACGAGGAATTGCCATAAATTAAATGTAGACTACACAATGACAATAACGGTTAAGGCTTACATTACAAATGATTATTACCGATTTATAATTACGGTTAAATAAAAAAAACTTAGTTTATAACTTGAATAAGTGGGATACAACAGTTGGAAGACTCGATATTGAAACGCAATGTTTTTCAAGGAACACGCTTTTATATTTTTATTAAATTCCTCATCCAAAAGTACATACAATCCCATATATTTACCTCCCTACGTACCACATCACATCGAACGTTGGCATTAAGAGCGACGGGTCAACACAATATAGACACACGTAAATCACAAGAATAACAAAGTCAGCACAGGAGCCACGCATTATCACGTGCTTCCTTTGTTCTAGCGTTGGAATATGCACCTGACATCGATTAATCAGCGCATTCTGAAACGTCGATCAGTGCAATGGATAAAGAATTCCAACGTTATAACACCTTAAAATTCCCCAAGGAAGCGCCCGACATCTATTGCGCTTCCGTGAAACTTGTACCTCTTACCACGTATTGATAGTGCATCGAACGAAATAACATTATTTTCGCGCAAGATCCGAAAATTTAATTCTTGCTTCTAAATGCCGTCGTTTGAATCGACAAAAAATCACGATCAAATATCCGATGGACGCAATTGTGAATCTACATTCAAAATACAAGGCCAGGAGTACCATAAAGAAAATGTATTGTAAAATCTAACAACAAAAAATAGACAGATATAACATGGTTATAGACCCTTTTTATCGATTAGATAATATAACTTTAAATTATTAAAAGTATAGCCTAAATGTCGTATCGAAAAAGACGACTTTTTTCTAATTAAACTCTAGAAAATTTCGAAAAAAGGAGCCGGCTCGAAACATTGCAGACTGGGTACATTCTGTTCACTTGATTTAAGTTTCCCAAACTTAAAGCAATCATTCTGTGCACTATACGCCACCCGGGACATATTCGAAGTATCCCAAAGACATTTTATTATACTTATTATAGTAAAAAATATTGTAAAAAAACAATTGATTATGAGTTTGAAGATGATGCTTCACCAACATCGAAACGATCGTCCAGTGAATGTGAGGTCGAATCCCACCCGCGGCATTTACATTTTTTTCACTAACCGGAGAAAACATGATCTCTTATAGCCTTAAAGCAAATTACAACTTTAAACATAACGAGGATCTAAGACAACTAAATTTGAAAACATATGGTAGAGGCAAGCCAAAACAGAACGAGACAACTACAATTAGAATAGTTCGTTCTATAAATAGAACTTTCAAAAGCCTCTGCATCAGTGCGTGTAAGTAGGAAAGCAATATGTAAGTAGCGACAACAATCACTCTGCACACAGTCAATAAATGTCTTCGGTTAGTGACTTGTGTAAATACACACCGCAGTGGGTTAACGGGCTAGACGCTGCTGAAGATGATGCTTCACAAACATCGAAACGATCGTCCAGCGAATGCGAGTTCGAATCCCACCCGCGGCATTTACATTTTTTCACTAACCGGAGAAAACATGATCTCTTATAGCCTTAAAGGAAATTAGAAACACTTCAATTATTATTACCAGTGTGTACATAAATACTTCAGTAAAATAATTCCTAAAGTCAGTTCTATTTACTTATGCTATCGCGAAGGACCTCTGTGAAAACGAGAAGTGTGACAAATTTAATTACAGCAATTCGTCATGGAAATCGTAATTAAACACAATATTCTTTGTAATGTCATTTGGAACATAATCAGAGAAGTTGGAAAACCTTGTATTTATATTAACCTCAATTTTAATTGACACCGTTTAAAGTATTAGGCTGAACAATAACGTTACCGCGAAAATTACAAACTTTTTCAAAGTGTATAAAAAAGAACGAATGATTGTAAAAACTCAAAACAGAAATGTACGCAGATTGGTTAAAGTTGGAGCTGCCAATAGAAGTTACCAAAAAAGTTTCTGGTCGTCCAAACAAGGAATAAGATGATATCTATGACAAGACAAAGACAACGAAGCAAGATGAAATTATTAATTCTTATTCAACAAGTTAAATAAGAGTTTGTTTAGGACACATTTTTAGGGTGAAATTAGGGTGTTATTTCCTGAGGCAGCCGATTTTTTAGGGTAACACGTGACCCGGTTGAGTCTGTGCACTTGGTTGACTTGGGTGTCTCAAAATTAAATAAAATCGATCATACTTATAACATCAAAGCTGGCAAACGATGAAAGGGATAACTTGCCTAATGGCTTATTGGAATTTGCCAACTCCTTGTCCAAAGTATTTAACATGCAGTCTAGATCGTCAGATGAGCAGCCTCAAAGATGAAAGGCTGCGGAACTGACAATAATATAATACATTAGTAATGAAATCTTTACAATTATCCACGTGGTTTATCCTTTAGATTGTTGCATTTAAACAACCATTTTAATATTATATTGGTTTAAAAATGTTATTAATTAGCTGTTCAACGTGTTGAAGACTTCTATTAAGAAAAATCCTTACTGCACCATATTCACAAGAATATTATGCCAGGTCAATTGTGCTGACATTACAATATGACGTCTTAAATAAAATGCCACCTGCCACAAACTGGTCATGTCCGTAAGACAACAAATTACACACGCAAAGAAAAAAACGTTTATTGCTCGGTTGCCACAACAATACTTTGACTGATTTGTATTAATTTATTAATCGCAACCGTTCATGTAGTTCTCCCAAATAAACTCGTATTTCGCAAATGTGTATCATGTTGCATCAAACGCGTACAAAATCACATTTGTCGGAAATTTAAAAAACCTTTAGCGATAACTGAAATTGTCCATTTTTCTAAACAGAGAACAGATTACGAGGAACGTACATTTCTTTCATTCTGTCGACTGTATACACAGGAATTAGACGACCAGAACATGTGCGCAACTTGGCAACCCTGGTAAAAGAGAACCAAAAAGTGCTAGGAGTTTACTCAAACGCATTTCTCTCTCGCGTCATATCTTGCTTATTTCATACTTTTTGCATAGTTTATGTAATTTTACTTCAACATGGTTGGAATTTATATAGTTATATACAATAACAGTATCAAAAAGCTGCTCGTGTTTTCAAATATTCAATGAAGAGAGTAAGAGAGAGAGTAGAGAAGTACTAGGGTTTCACTCGTTTTGTTTGTTGGCATTTGAGTGAAGAGAAATTTTGACTGTCTACTTGTATATCGTTTTTGTACACAGTTTTCTCCACTCGTTTGGCATACACACACGCATACACATTAAAGTGATCACACACTCTAAAGCTTCTACCTTGTCGTATATCTTGGATGGGCAATTGAGGCGTTGTAGTTTGCTGCGCTTTTAGTTGTTATTTGAATGCAAAGCGAGATAGACGTGTAGGTAAACAGTGAAAAAATAGACAAAAATGCCAACTTTTTTAAAACAAACTCTATGGGCAAAACCAAAATCATAAAAGTTGGAAATTTAAACAAAAAAGAGCTTATGGAAGCCATTAATAAAAGTTTTAATTAAAATTCGGTTGCTGCAACTGAAAGAACAGTTGGTGGAACGGTTTTTCGTTTCTCACAAACGTTTTTTAGCTTTAGTTTTCCATTACTCGTTTACTGAAAACGTTTTTCAGTTCTCGCCAACATTTTTTTAGTTAGGATCAACTACAACTCGGTTGCTGTAACCGGGGGAACAGTTGGCAGAACCGTTTTTCTTTTCAGGCAAACGTTTTTTTTAGGCTTGTGGTTGTCATAACTCGTTTGCTGCAAACATTTTTCGGTTCTCCCAAACGGAATGACATGTATGGCTTAACAGAAGTTCGTTTCTCCCAACTACAGTCCCCAAACGAACCAAAGTTATCTGGGATTTCGTTTGGGAGGAACGAGTTTTTTTTGCGTGCAGTTAATCGACTTTGGTTAAACATGAATACTTACATACTAAGGAAGCCGAAGAAGCTATCGTGAAATAGGAATCGGATTTGCAGCAATTCACAAGTGTAAGTATTTTAAAACCTGAAATATGTTTTGCATGGCCACACGTCATTAAAGACCTAGTACGAAGCGGTCAAACTTGTTAACAATTAGTTCTACCCAAATTTCTAAAATTGGGCTAGTTGTAATGAAACTCGTGCATAAAAACGAGGTATTCAAACCATTTTGAAACCATTACATGGACAAGAGATGCACAAATTTAATCTGTCAATAGCTTTATCTTCACAGATATTGCTTTTCAGCTATGACGTATTGAGTAGGGGGCCAAATGCCGTTTTTGCGAATGCGCATATTTGTTATCCCCCATGTCTGAGGAAATAAAGTGGACACGATTTCTGGTAAATCATGCATGACAATTCCAAAAATTGTATTATATTTTCTTAAACACCTGTGCTTTCTGAGATGTCGCTAATTGAATGTTTAAAAATACTTCAATTTCAGAATTTTTTAAAGCCGCTAATTACGATGTGTTATGAACGCGATAAACACCATAATTTAACTTTGCATACATCGAACATGGCATTCTTGAAAATAGTCTAATTTTTCTACAACATGTATAGTGAACGGAATAGGACTCAAAGAAAAACCACCAACCAAACCAAATCATAATTGTATATAATTTTACTTCTCTTTGTTTCACATCTCGTAAACTATGCCTGCCTTAAAACAGTGTCTCAAATTTCGAGATCCCCACCGTAGCCTAACTGATCATAAATTTTCGTCTCATCCATATAGAAATGCACGTACCCGTCTGTATCAGGTATTACTTTGTTCCATGAAACCCTTTCCGGTACGAGAGTGTGTTATTTCCGATCGAATAGTAGATCCGATCTCGAGGAGTCGACAAATGCAGGAAGGTTGTGAATACCTTCCAACACTGAACCATGCCAATCTATATGATGCCTCATCCCGATATTCCAGGTTGTGGCTGACGAGGAGTCGTATATTAGCCCATGACAAACAAATTACCTGTCTACAATATGGTCTTAACTTCATTCAGCGTACACTACCATTGCACCACCGAAGGCCACAGGATGTGTGTTATACCCTGAGTTCGTATTTATCCCCACGTGTAACCCATTCACATCGTCGTGGGGAATGTGTAATCAACGTTTACCCATTACCCAAAGGGTATGGGGAAAATAATAGGCAGCTACCCACGAAAATCAGGAATTACCAATCACGATTACTCATTTCCCACAGGGTAATGGGGAAAATAATGTTTAACTACCCCCCACAATGGGGAATTTCCAATCACTATTACAAATCTCCCACAGGGAAATTACCCAACATGATTACACATTGCCCTAAGGGTAATGGGGAGAATAATGCGTAGTTACCCACGGCGATGGGTAATGTGTTACCTAGGGTGTCCCATCCCTATTTTTGTTCGAAAATATGAAAAAATTAGATATTAGATAAATCGAAAAAATAACCAATTTTTTTGGTGTTCCTGAGGATGTTTCATAAATTCGTCCAAGTCGTATGGCAGCACATGTTTTAACAAAATCGCCAAAATAATAAAATCGCTAAAATAAAAAACTCGGAAACTGTGCGTCCTATCGAAAAAATTAATAGATTTTTTGCCTCCATAGGAGACTGTAACCGTTGGATGTCTTCAATATGGCATCACTTTTTTTGAAATCGCTAAAACTGAAATTTTTCCAGCAAAAGATCGCTAATACGCCCTCATGTATATATCTCGGAAACGGCGCCTCCAATTGAAAAAATAACCAATTTTTCGCGGTTTGTAAGGGTTTTTCATAAAGTGTTCCTATTGATATGGAAGAATTTTTTTAAAAAAATCGCCAAAATAAAAATATCGCTAAAATGAAAACTTGGCTATAACTCGGAAACGGTGATATTTAATTGGATATTTAATTGGGCGCCGACACAATTGATTACCATACGGGCTCGTTTTATGGCATTTTTCATCACTTCGGCGAGAACTTCGGGCGACAGATTCTCGCACTCGTGTCGAATGTTGACCTTGAGGTCTTCCAGGGTCCCGGGCTTGTTCACGTAAACACGGGACTTCAAAAAATCCCACAAAAAAGTATGGAAAGGATAAATCGGGCGATCTTGCGGGCCAGTGCAAATCGCCAAAACGAGAGATGAGGCGACCCGGAAACGCCGCCTTCAGAATATCGGTTGTGGCTTGCGCAGTGTGTGTCGTTGCTCCGTCCTGTTGGAACCACATGTCCTCCAGTCCAAAATTCGTCGAATTGCGGCAGAAAAAACTCGGTTAACATGGCCCTATGGCGCTCATCGTCCACTGTTGTCGTTTGACCAGTGGCGTTCTCGAAAAAAAATGGCCCGATGACTCCTCCAGCGTGAACACCGCACCATGTAGTCACTTTGAGCGGGTGTACTGGCTCCTCGTTCATCACTCGTGGATTTTTGGTGCCCCAGAAGCGATACTTTTGCTTGTTCACGTACCCGATGAGGTGGAAATGAGCCTCATCGCTCATTATGATTTTGGTGGAAAAATCGTCCACTTCGTCCACGAGATTGAGGATGGCTTGGGGCGTAGGTTACACGCGTTTGGCGGTCGACAGGTAGCAGGTGATGCACTGACTGGACTTTGTAAGGGAACATGCGCAGGTTTTTGACCAAAATTCGCCATAGGGACGACCGGCTGATGGCTAATTGCGAGACACGGCGTCTGGTCGATGTTTCCGGCGACAGCTCGACATCCTCGGCAACAGCAGCGATATTCGCGGCAGAACGGGCGCTCCGGGGCAGGCCACTCCTGGCAACGTCTCGTGTGGTCCCATACTCTTCAAGGTTAGTGGCCAAAGGGAGCAGTGTTTGCGCAGTCGGTGTCGGACGGCCGGGGAATCGGCGACGGTATTCGCGCTGCGCCAACACCACAGACGAATTGTTGCGCAAAAAAATAGACACGATTATTCCGCGTTCTTGGGGAGTGTTTCGCTTCATGGCTTGTTTACTTGTATTCTACATCTGTATAGTCCACAAATGTCAAAACAGATTTGACATTGGCGGCCATTTGCAAAAATAAGAGCATCTGCCAATAGGGTGGTCACTTTTGAAATATCCTGTATATATATGTATATATACATATATGTATATAATTGGTAACTAAAAAACTAACTCTGATTAACATATACATATAAATATGTATATTAACGTACAAAAACATATTTTGCGCCAAACTAACGAGTCTTGTCGTCCCGCTTTTGCCTGAATTGTGTTTGGTTACTATAAATGTTTTGAGTCGCAGTAGCTCGCGGCTGTTATTGTGTTTTCTACATTGAAACTTTGGATGTAAAGACAAATGTTTAGCGAACCACTGACTTGTCATTCATGAGCATGAACATCAACTATCGTTGATATTTATTGTCGGTTTACTGCCCTTCTTGATACCAATTAAAAATGTAATCGAAGTTGCTCGCATCATTACCATGTGTACAAAATTTTTTTTGTAATATTTATTCAAATTAATCAGCCAGATAAAATGTTATCGACCAAGCTCATGCCCATGAATGAGAAGTCTCTGGTTCGCCTTATGTTTCTGAAATGCACTTCAACCGCGCCAGTTGAACGGTTGGTAGCATAGAAAAATTAACAAGTAATCGCAGTAGACATTGTTGTAATTGTTTGGGTACTCCTCATTTCAAATTCAATACCAAAAACAATTTAAACAAAAAATTACTAAAGCAAAACCGTTGACTTTTACAGAAGCAATTAACTAAGCAACAAGAAAACATTTAAATAAACTGTTCTACTGAGTTTTCCTTCTCATTGTATCATGGATTGAAGGGAAGCGCGTAGAGGCGGCCGCTCTCAGAAGCATCCGAGAGACGTAATAAGCTGTATGGCGTTCAATGCATGACATAATTATTTGTATGTATCATCAATAAGAGCTTCAAGCTTGACTAGTTAAGGGTATTTTGTTTAGCTAGTATTGCCTTTGTAGATTCTACTCTTTTGTTCAAATCAATAGGGAGTCCAAAATAATTTGAGTAATAGGCAAAAGTGGAAATACATGAATGTTAAATGTTAAACAATCACGTGCTGGTACAAGATGTGTTTAACAATTTTGTTTTGTTTTTGTTGGTTAGTTTGCTTGTTTTTGTTGGCAAAGCAGCAGTATTTGAGCGCTGTATTTGTACACATAACAACAGAAAGGCAAAGCGACACCTACACCACAACAAAAGCCAAAACAACAATGCATAATAATGATTTATGAAGGTTTACATTTATCTTGGAACTACTACAAATACATGTGCTGCAAAAGAACAGCATAGTCCATTAATATAGCATTCCTTTTTGTTGGATAGTTAATTGATCGTATGGGAAAGTGTAGTGCGTGCCGAAAAATTGTTGACATTTAGCATGAGGAAATTAAATTGTATCTGAATAGTTTGCTAATTTTTATGGAAAACAGACGTTTAAAAATGGTATTTTTCCCGCGATATTCTCGCATTTTTGGATTTTCAGGCATCTCGCATGAGACACAAATGTGGATTAGCAAAATGGATTATTTTCAATTATAGGGTTTTCCAATTTGAGTCATATGATTTCAAAGTGACGTTTCGGCAATTTGTGGTATGTCATGATCTGTCTTTCTCTTCACTGTATTCAGTAATGTTTACTATTTCAGCATGGAGAAATATACGCTTCAATTGCAACGTTTCGTGCGCTTTTGCCATTTTGTGGTCGTAATAATCGTCCACCTGTGCCCGCTATTCATCGAATTGTTTTAAATTACGAGCGTACATTTTCGTTGCATAATGTTCAAGTGCCAATAACAGTGTTGCTGAAGACCGCAATTTATCGATTCCACGACGTTGTCAACTATTGGGACTGGGGACCATACAAAATTTTCAGCACAGAAGACCTGAAGCCATTGGACTACCGTAATCGTTATGAATTTGCTGATTTTGTCTTGGACCAACTTGAAAACGATAACGATTTTTTAAGACAATCATCTTCTACGATGAGGCTCACTTGCATCTGAGTGGTGCGGTACATAAACAAAACTATTTTCATGAACAACCATTACATTCACCTAAATTGACAGTTTGGTGTGGTTTTTGGTCTGGTGGAATCATCGGTCCGTACTTCTTTTGAAATGAAGCTGGTAACACAATTACTGTCAATGGAGAGCGGTATATATCGATGATAACCAACTTTCTATTTCCGAAATTGGAAGAAGTTGATCTTGACAACATCTGGTTCCAACAAGACGGGGCTACGTGCCACACAGCACGTGCAACCACCGAATTATTGGGAGAAAAGATTGGAGGTTCGATTATTTCAAGAAACTGTGACATTGAATTGCCTCCAAGAAGTTGTGATTTAACACCATTGGACTATTTCTTGTGGGGTTATTTGAAGTCATTGGTCTTTAGCAATAAGCCAGACCCTCTTCAAGCTTTACCAGTTAATATTGAACGTGATATTCATGACATACGACTTGGTTTGGTGGAAAAAGTGCTCGAAAATCGGGTTCGTCTAATTCGTTCCTGCAAAATAAGACGTGGAGGCCATTTGAAAGACGTTTTCTTCAGAACTTAATTTTATCGATTGTACTTCACATGAAATAACAAGACACTTGAATTTCCTTCACAATCAATGTATTTTTTTTCAAAAGAAATCATATCACTTTACTACATTTCACTTGTGTACATTTATTAAAAAATTTGGAATATGTACACTAGGGTGTACTGAGGACTGCGATTTTCGGTATTTAAGTTGTGGGAGTCTGAAAATACACGAATTCATCGCCCTGTTTGTGGTGATTCACTTATAATCGACGTTGTCACCAAAGTCATCCTGTTCATCAGCTTCATCCGCGTCGATTGATGCCATGAACCTTGACCATATTGAAGTAAAATTACTTAAACTATGCAAAAAGTATAAAATAATCAAGACATGGCGCGTGAGAGAAATGCCTTTGAGTGAATTTCTAGCTCTTTTTTACCAGGGTTACCAAATTGCGCACATGTTCTATTCGTCTAATTCTAGATCGTCTTTGCGTCCATCCGTAATTGTGGCAACAATGTTCTTTCCAAATGCAACACTATGAAGCATTTGAAATGACCTGTTTGCATTTTGAACGACTGTTGAGAGTGTCGCTTGCATTACCATTCCTCTCGCGCCATCTAATTATAAATAAACTGTTTGTGCTTTTATCATCCTCCATATTATAATGCAGGCGCCACTGAATGATTTGTAGTATTACATTCGAAATATAAGAAAAATATATAAATATATGCAATATTTACTACTAAAATATTCCATAGTTAATATTATAGTTCAAGTTACAGTTCTTGAACTAAACGGAATAGATTGTCATTGATATTTCTTACTTCTAATGCGCAAATTTGGCTAAGGCGCCATCTACAAGCTTATTTATGTAGTCTCGGTTGGAACAACACTGTTTCTAGTTAAATTTTTGTACAAACAACGAGAAGTTATTGTACGAAATGCTTGAGATGACATAAATATTAAAATTGCAACGTTTGAGTTTTGCTTTACCAGATTTATAAACAGGTGCCTTATAAATTTTAACTAAGATAATATTTCCCGGGAATGCCGATGAAGGAAAGGAATTTCCCGGTAAAGCGGTAGTGAAGCAATTTTGAATTTCCCGCATGGGAAATTCCGGGATTTTATATAGATGAAAAATGCAAACAAATTCGACAATGCACGACAATATTTTATGTCTGTCCATCCGATAATAGGTTTGGGAGCTACGATCATCTGAGAAAGCCATCCGTCGAACTGTGGGTAGATTTCCTACCACATACTCCCTAAGTAATGAAATAACATGTCGAAGGAATACACATCATGAAGATAATATCGCTGCTTTATACTAGAGTGTGGAAGATGATAATCCAAGATGACCGATTCGTCGTCGGTTGCATACGTATGTATATACGTCCATATTCCCAAAACCATCTTTAAATGGTAATGCCATGTATTGATCTTTCGACAAAAAAAAATTGAGATTCAAATTAATTATTTCTGATATTTTGGGTGTAATTTTTTGTTACCAAAAATTGCTTAGTGAGAAAGGCCCTTTATAGGAAATATTGTTGGCCAGAGCTGCCATATATTCATAATTGGAAAATATTAGTGCAATGTGATTGAGTTTTAAGTCGATATAATGCTTTCCACTTACTAATTATTTTTATCACGATAGATTCAGGGGAATAATTCAGTAAAATTTTCCTCACTTCTCACAAGATGACATTAATAAACCTTATAAAAAACAAACGCCACGATCAACAGTTGTGAACGTGGTCTTTGCTTCCCCATATTATATTCGGCTGGACGGAGCTACAATTTTGCTCTGCAGTTTATGACGTAATTGAATCGGCTCAGATAATCTCCGAGACACTGGGATACTAGTTCTTCTTTATGTATTTGATCGATTTGTGTATTTTGTCTTACTGTGTAGTACTGGTATCAAAAACCAATGCTGTTGTAAATGAGCCCAATGTTAAGCATACTGTTACATATCGGCATTCGAAATTGCTCTTTTGCTCAAGATCTTGTTCTTTGAGAATTAAGTAGAAGCACAATCGGAGGGATACTTTGTAAGCCAAGAGCTCCAGCATGCGAGAGCGCTAGTGACATACACATACGAGTAATTGCTTGTAGTGAGTGATACCGAAATTCATGGTAAAATAAGTAAGGTAAACGCACTAGGAATTGTTACAACAAACACAGGCATTTTGTTTTTGTTTGGTGTCCATAATCTGTCAAATTTTCTTCATGGGTGTACCTACTGTAAAAGTAAACAAAAAAGTACAACAACAAAATGCATGTGAATTTGTCATAAGAGTGACACCTAAGCAAGAAATATGTTGAAATCAGCTGGTCTAACGAGTTTACCTTACTCATTTTACCATGCCGAAATTCTTACAAATTTGAGTGAGGAGCTTTTGTTTTCAATTTCTTTCCTGAGATGTCTACATAAAGACTGAGGATACCAGATTGGACCGTGTTGTGTTATTTCAGAGCAATTTGTGTGGTCTCGCCACTTTTATTTGAAGGAAGATGCCGTGTGCTCTGTCGAGCTTTTTAAATTAATACTTAACACTTTTTTGAATTTTTAAATATCGGGTGGCGCGCGAGTAGTGCTACAAAAGCAAAACATAATAACGTTTACTCCTGAGAGTAATCATCTTATTTGTTATTTTCTTTCGCAGGTAACCATTTAGGTTTATTAAAATGTACCCGTAGGCTTACCCCCGAGTAGATGGGCCATTAAAACAAGTTTGCCTAATCCGGTAGCATCGCACGAAGACCCTTCCATCGAGATCGGATTCATGATTGAAATGTCCGCGGAAGACAACCACTTGATAAATTGTATCTTTATGTGTGATGATCTAAACCGAAGTGTAAACAATTTAAATTGCTGTATATGGAGTGAATATAATACAGAAATACTCCATATGACGTAACTACACCTAGAACTAGTTCCTGTGTGGTGCGCAATTTCATGAAGGTGCATTGTGGGGCAATACTTCTTTGAAGAAAACGGTGTAACAGTATTCAACAATGGGGACCGTTATCTAACGGTGTTGAAAGATTTTTATTACCCTGAACTGCACCGAAGACGCATCCGTTTCAACCAGATGGAGCAACTGCATACATAACCAGAACTGACCTCCATAGTAAATTTTCAAACTTATTAGTATCCAGATCTGACTGCACCAGACTTTTTGATGGAGTCACGTCTAGCAAGAGGTGTACAAAACGATACCAAGGAATTTTACTGAATTGAAGCCGTCCATTAAAAGAATAATTGAAGCAATCCTGACTTCAACTCTTCAGGGTGCAAAGAATAATTTCCTGATCAGATGTCGTATATATCATTTACAGTCTATTTTCTTCAAATCCAATTAATTATGTAAAGCAAAATGAAATAAAAATAAATGAAATAAATTGATCAAAAAATAAAGTTATTTGAATTTCTTATTGTACCACAATTGGTGCGGCACCCTGTATATAGCGTACTCTTTTAAGCATAATTGTTGAAGTATTTTATTAAATTACATTTTTGTACGATGTTGTTATATATCTATCATACATCGGTTTTTTTAAATTGCATTGGATTTTAATTTGCAGTACTATATCTAATGCAAATGCCAAACAATTAGCATTGTTGGCAATGGCAATTAAAAAATTTTGAATTTGCATTTGCTCATGCAATGAAAATGCAGGTTGTGGAATCAGATGCCAATTGTAATGAAATATGGGAATGCTTTTAATTGTTTTGAATTTGTTTGACTGCTGGCAATTCTTTTTTTTAAATATTTTATAAGTAGAGGTTTGTGGCTTTGATGGGTATTGCCTCATAGTACTTTCAAATTCATAAACCTGTACTGTAAAAAATATTTTAAACCCAAAATTGCCAGATATCAAGGAAATGCTTTGATAATAAGTACAATTGCCAATGGTATTGAGATTTTTTTGAATTTGCATTTCGAAAGGTAATTCAAATTAAACTACAAATTATAATTGTCATATAATTAATTTGCCCCATGTGTGATGTCTATACCCAGCAGGAAAAACTACTTAAATGTAAAATTCAGTAAACGATTCCACGATTAACTCCTTTGTCGACAGAGTCAGCAAAATAATTTCTATCCTAATTGAAAAAGCCAAAATCCAGTTTCGACTCACTGCATTCTGGTCAGCGTCTGATGCATAATGGGCGGCTGAAACATGATCATCCAGCAGTAGGTAAAATGCAAACCACTGTGGGCTGGGTTTGCCTTCCGCCACCGTTATATAGGCAAAGAAAATACACAAAAATTACAAAATACGAAGAAACCCCCTAACTGTTAAAGACCCTCGCAAAACCACGATTTAAGGATATGTACATGGAACGTGAGAACACTAACCAAGACGGGTGCCACTTTCAAACAGGCGGCTGCCCTCGAAAAATATAACGAAAGAAAAACTGCGACATTTACTACAGCTGCCGCTGCAAGGACTGAACTTGGCTTATCAAAAGCCGTAGAAAGATAATCCATTGTACGGCGAAGAATGGCGCATTGCCGCTGATGAAAACGACGCTGCATTTATGGCAACGAAACAGTCAGTTTTAACGCGTGGTGTGAATACCTGTACAAGAGATTGAGAAGGGACAAAACCCAACTATTTAGGAGGAAAAATGGCAGTAGGAACAGAGAGAGAGGGAGTGAAAAGACCGAATGTACTGGATGAACAACGAATGCCGAAAATTTTTCAAGAAGGTAAGGAGTTCAAAATCGAGAATAGGAATCCGGTGGCAGATAAACATGTGTGCTTAAAATGTTTTCAGCGCTACTACACTCAGATTCTTCCACTGAAGATCAGGACATAATGATAGTGTGGACGACAGTATCCCACCCGAAACAAGCAGTTATTAGAACAGAAATATCCCGGCGTACGAATAATAAAGCCGCTGGAGTGGATGGGCTACCCGCTGAGCTTTTGAGGACCGGTTGGAAAGGACTGATTGCCCACATGCATGAACGTATATATGGCTGGTGGAATCTATGCCTCACGATTGGAGGCTGTAATAATAAATTAGCCGTTATATAATTGCAATACAAACGGAGAACGTATGAGTACTATTGAATCCTCGAATAACGCTCATACTTCCAAGTGTACACACATATATTTATCACATCATTCCCATGCTAGATTTTAAAAATGGGCATTTTGTTGCTTGAGGGGTTTAACATTTTTGATTTCTCACCGATAAGGGATCTGCATGTCGTTTTTGGATCCCAGCTACTGTCATGAATAGGTTCGTAATTTTTGTTTAAAGTTTGTGAGTAGTGGCCGTCGGTGGGGCAATGGTTAGTGTGCGCGGTTCTTGTACATGTGAACGTGGGTTCGATCTCTGCTCAGAACACCTTACATTTCTTTCGACGACGGTCACCTCGCTTAGTTATAGCGACACTATCGAGTACTTAGGCATGAAAAACTTATCAGAATTCAGTTCGGAACCGGTGTAAAACTGTAGGTCCCAATCAGGGAGTATAAAACTAGAAAGCGCACATCTCACAGATTGTGCGAAGCTCTCCTCAATCCCTTCATGAGATGAGCCGACATGCAGTTACCGACTGTGTTGGTGTATCTATTTTTGAAAAATTAATCGCAACCGGGAATGAATCAACCTTGTAATCTCATACTGGGCGTAACGTTACTCTCCACTAAAAATGCGAATCAAAATAAGTATTGTGAACAGAATCGAAGAAAGCTACGAACTAGAACTAGAAGTGACCGACACATAGCGGGGGTTTCTCGAAATGAAAGTAGTTCAGCTGTTTCTAAACGGCTGAACCAATCTTATACCAATTGTGTAACTCTGTTAGGACGTTTTTAAGGTTGAAAAAGCTCAGATCAGATAACAACAACTTACGGCCGTATTCATAAAAGTTGTGACAAGTTTGATAGACTTTTTGTATGATAAATCGCTTCTTAAACCTTTCATAACTTTTTATAAATAAATGCTGTAAACGCATATTTATAGAAAATATCGGAGAATTAAAATAAATAGGTAAAAAATAGCGTTCGGAACCGGAGTAAAATAATAGGTCCTAATTAGTATTTAGGTCCTAAATAGTGTACGCGGCTGTTGTGCATAAGTACGTGGGTATGGGGATGTGGGTTTGCTCTGTGAGTTTGCTGTGACCACCTTATATTGCCGTCGACGACCGCCACCTCGCTTAGCGATGGCGACACTATCGAGTACTTAGCCCTGAAAAGGCTTCTCGAAATACCTTTCGGAACCGGTGTAGAAATCAGTGAGTGAAAAATTAAAAAGCGCACATCTCCACAATCCCTTCATGGGATCCACAATCCCTTCATGGGATATAATGGAAAACGGTTTTAAACAGTGAGTGTAAATCTAGAAAGCGCACATATCACTGGTTGTGAGAAGCCCTCCCAATCCCTTCGTCGGATATAATGGGAAACCATTGTTTGTTGTTTGTTTACCTAAAACAAATTCTACCATAGCCCAAGTGTTTATATTGCTTGTGGTCTGGCTTTTGTTGTCTTCTGTTAGGTAAATATTTGCTTCTGGGAATATGACCTTGCCAGCAAAAGCTTTGGTTGATATTTGACAGATGTTTGCATTACTTTACTGTCGAATACTCCCTGAAGAAGTTAATATATTTATGAGTTGAACCAGGTCTATATGCTACATGCAATATAGGTTAATTAAAAGTCTGAAGTTTCTGCACTCACTCATTTCTCTGAATTTTAATTGTTATTGTGTCAATCGTGCCAGCCACTTCTACCTGACTTAACCTAACGAAATGTAACTACCTCTGCTTTTATTGAAACTTTGGTAGTTCATTTGTAAGAACTAACAACCTCCAAAAGACTGAACCCTTCACTGCCATGTTTCAGGCACTATTTTTAAATATTTAACATTCATTATTTGAGAAATGTTGAGGTGTCGTTAGAAACTAAATTAGCTAAGGGTTTGTTGGGAAAATTTAGAAATTTTAACAGGAACGGCTAGATTTCGACAGTTCGCACAGTTCTTTGTCCCGGTACACTGATGGGAGAAAAATAGAAGGAGTCGTCCTAGGGTAATAAACTTTGGCACGAGTCGCTAATATAATAGAATTAAAAAATTACATGAGGTGTCAGGGGACACCTGGTTGGAACGAAGTTCCTTTCACTATATTATGTACTAGTTAGTTCCACCACGCCTAAGGCGCCTGTTGAAAAATACTGTAATTTAAATGGATCTTTAAGAAAAGATACTTTTGTAAAATGATAAACTTTTTTTAAGAAATTTTGTATTTATTAAATGTGTTTTTTAAAAAAAATTAAAATTTACGGTCCCTTTTGTATGAATATGTATTATATTTGCCCGAAAAGGCCCTGTCTTTGATGAGAGGTACTTCTTTTATTAAAATTTGACGTTTTTATGTAAGAAAAAGCCTAAGAGTATGATTTTTTTTACAAAGAAGTACTTTTGTTAAGACCATGTACTTTTTAAAGAAGTGGTACTCTTTTTAGGATAAGGCTATTTTTTTAAGAACATTTACTTATTTTCAGGAAGGCTACTTATTTCAAGAAAAGAAAAGGTATTATTCTATTTTTAAGAAAGGGTACTTTTAAGAAAAGGAATTTTTGTAAGAAAATGTATTTTTTGTAAGATACGGTATTTTTTTTTGAAGAAAAGCTTTTTTACCAAGGATCAGGTACAATTTAAGGAGTGGGTACTTATCTCAAGAAAATTTATTTTGTTTTACAAAAAGGTAATCTTTAAAGAAACAGTAGTTTTTTAAGAAAATGCACTTTGTTGTAAGAGTTTTTTTTGTAGTTTTTTAAGAAAAGGTACTTATTTAAAAAATTACTTTTTTTGAGAAAAGGTACTTTTGTAAGAAAATTTACTTTTGTAAGCAAAGGTACTTCTTTAGGATAAGTTATTTTGTGAAGTAAAAGTGCTTTTTTAAGAATATGAATAGGTATTTTTTTTGAGACAATTTACTTTTTTTAAGAAAACGCACTTATATAAGAAAATGTTATTTGTTTAAACTTCTTTCATTTTGGCTCTTCTAAATTTACTTTTTATTCGGTTCAAACTACAATATGCAATAAACGGGCTCCACCTAGAAAATTTCCCATTAAACAAAATGTTTCTGTAAGTCTAGACACAAACCAAAAGTATAAGTGCAAAAGTAAGTGTGTTGCCAAATGTAATTCCATGCTCGGGGTAGTACTTCATGGATTTGCCAGTCTTGCGCTTTGGCTTTTCTAAATTTTTGGGTTCAAAACTACAATATGTAATAAACAAGCGCCACCTAGAAAACTTCCCTTTAAACCAAACCAAACCAAAAATACCCAATATAGTTGATAATAGTGGGTTGTAATAAAGTAGTTAAAAGTTTTTCATTTAGCTCACATCCCGCAACGTGCGATAAGGAAATTCGTTCCAAACACTTCAAAGCATAGATAAAGGAATTAACTAGATATCGCACATGCCGTGGGAAATTTATTGTTCAATGGGATATTTTCTAGATGGAGCTGAATGCAATAATTACAACGTCTGATCCCAAACAAAATATACCTTGCTAGATGTATTTAGAAAAGGTGCTAACAAAAGGTGTGGTAGGCAACATCAACAGGGATTTTGTTTTGTTTAGTGGGTCGATGCTGTACAGGTCAAAATAAACGAATACCAACAATAACAGTACACCAAACAAGCACATAACCAAAATGCATTTGAATTATAAAGTGGGGAACACAACGACATGAAAAAAGCTAAATTAGTTGTTCGAATAGCACTACCTGGAAAATGATTCTATTTTTGTATTGGGAAAATGTCCCACACTGTTGAATAAACGTCAGTGAATGTTATGAGAAACGTCAATGAAAGTTACAAAACGACAACACAGCATCTAGTGGCAGTACTTGACAACGCCTGTGGGATATCTACTTATTTCCTTTATCTATGCTTCAAAGTATCGACAAACTTGACCACGCTCATCGCCCACCGCCTGTACAAACCGAAATTATTATTGGCTGTAAAAATTTAACTATTGCGATAAATTTCATGAAAATTGCGCGAGGAACACATTTATATGCCACCTTATCAAAAAATAACATTTCATATTTTTTAAAATTTTTTTATAGAAAAGGTCAAAATAAGCCGAAAAGATTAAATATTTTTTTCCGATAACTGTGTTAGTTGTCGAGTTATCTGCAGATGAAATTAAAAATACTATTTAAAAAAATATCATTTTCGAACCTGTTTCTTACAAATATTAATTTTTTTCAACGCTTTTTATAGAAAAGGTCAAAATAAGCCGAAAAGATTAAATATTTTTTTCCGATAACTGTGTTAGTTATAGAGATATCGACAGATGAAATTAAAAATATTTAAAAAAATATCATTTTAGAAACTTCTTCGAAAAACTATCGATTTTTTTCAACGCTTTTTATAGAAAATATCGAAATAAGCCAAAAAGATCAAATATTTTTTTCGATAACTCTTTTTTATCGAGTTTTTAATAAAAATTAAATTAAATTAATTTTTTTTAAATAAACTAAAAAAATTCATATGGTTTAAAATAAACATAACAATAAAAATTATTTACATAAAAAAAATTATATAACGAAAACACTTTTTTAAATAAACAAAAGAAATAAATTCAATCTTCAATCACTGCCTGATGATATTTCCTCCGAATCACTAAATTCAACCGTGGGAGTCGGATTTCTTGGGTGGTATCACACTCCTGCTATGCGGCAGAACTCCTTGAAGGGATCTAATCCTTGGGATTTGCACCTACGCAGGTACATAAATTTCGCCAGATATCCGGGCATAAATTCCTTTCGCCGACCGCCGCCAGGCATGGACCCTTTAGCATGCGCCCATGATCCCTCGATCGAGTTGGTGTGGGCGCCGGTTTCCGGATCCTTGAAATGGAGTGAGTGATTCACTTTTATATGATTGTAGCGCTCTTTGTTCATACAATCATATGATTTCCAAAAATCCGTTATCACTGTTGTCCCAGGCAGAACCCAGTCCTCAATTATGGGAATTAAAGTGTCCACATCGAGTCTTTCTACCCCCACCATAAAACAGCGCCCCGTCTCTCGCTCAAAGCCTCCGAAGACCCATTGTCCTTCAACTCGTTTGCCGCGGTTATATTTCCTCTTACCAAATTTGCTTTCATCCAGCTCTACCGTCCGGCCGACACCACCAATGGGCTCCTTATTCATGATAAGGTCATCATAAACCACCTCTCGGCAGAAACTCGCCCAGTCCACAGAGGCTTTTGTTCCATATATACCGGCATATTTTCTTATTATGGTTCGGGGTAAATTATCCAGCCAAAAAAAAAAAAATTTATTGTCGCTCCATGCGCAAGTTTGGATTTCGCAAAAAAAGTGCCAGTGTTTATTGAGACACCATAGCCGCAAATCGACTTCTTCTTATGGACGTCTTTTGTCAAGTTTCTGCAGCGCCATTTATAACCTGCATCATCTTTGGTTAACACCATGGGTTTAGGGTGTTTCTGGGGGCAGAACATTGTATCATATTTCGGCAACAGTCCAAATTCCATAAGCTTTTCAATTAGCTTTAATTCATCTTCCTCCCACATAAAAATTTCATTTATTCGAACGTGCGCCATTTAGTTCTTGCAAAACTTCACTAATGCAGCGTAATCGCGTAATCGCGTATGCATTTGATACATACATGCTTACATTTCGGGGAAATCCCCAAAAGTAATGCAGAGGTGATATTACAGGTAGGATAATAGTTCCGTTAAGACATATAAGTATTTGAATTAAAAATGTGGAATATTCGCATGATAGAAGACGAAAGTAGCGCTGCAGGCAAAAATTTTTTTTAAAAAAATTGCGCGATTTTTTAAAAAAAAATTTTTGTTTTTCTGAAATGTTTGCATAAACATCTGCATGTTTAATAGAAGTATTCGCATGGTATATGACGAAAATAGCGCCGCAGTCAAAATTTATTTTTCTGGAAAATTGTATGAAATTGCTTGAAATGCAATGGTTATGTTATTCCCCTTCATATGAATACCCATAGTCACTATATTGTAGTGTGGCCCACATATTGGGTCTCAAGGCCCCCATATTACATAACAAAAATGGACTTAAATGGGCCTACAGACATCGCAGGGAAAAAATAATGGCACCGCTGAACTCGTGAGATAAACACCTTTCACTGAAGTACCCACACTTAACCATACCAAAATGTCCCTAGGCGAACCCGTTTTTTGGACTCTGTGGGCCTCCTAGGTCCGTGGGACGGTTAATTTGTTGATGTCTCGCATTGTTGAATTTTTCTTTAATTTTAGTTTTTTTTTATCAATTTCTGAGCCGCTCCCGGGGTGAGAAAATTTAGCCAAATAATCTCCTAAAAATAATTCATATTTGACTAAAAAATTAAAAAAGTAATTTTAAGCACTTTTTAAAAAGCTTAAATGCAAAAGAAGCGGAACAAAGCGGAGAAGATTTTGCATTTTTCTAATAGATTAAAGTTTAAAACTAATTTATCATGAACAAATATTTCACCGAATTTTATGAGGTTTTTTTTTGCCATCAAAAAATGAGAATTTTTCAAATATTCATCTTGAAAAAGTAAGTTTTTAAAAATCAATTAAAAAATTTATTTTAATATTTATACGAAATAAAAAAAACCAAATTTGTTCCGCTTCTTACCTATCCAAAAAATAGAACATAATTTAATTTCTTCGACAAATTTATTTTTGAACAATATTTTCCTTCAACTACTATCGAACGAAACTAAAAAATCAAATTATTTAGCATACAAGTCGCTCACTTTGAACTGCTCTGGAGGACAAAAAACCTATTTCTATGAAAAACTCTTTGAAGATTTTGTTAGCAACGTTATTACTTTTAAAACGATATTAAAAAAATTCAATTCCAACTAAGTCAGATTTCTGATTTTTGTCCATGAAACGCCATGACAAGTTACAACACCGGGCAACACGCGCCAATGATAAAACTTTATTACAAAATTGGGCGACCTCTTTTGGCATCGACTCCTACAAAAAATCATCTTCAACCACGTTGCATATTTTTGGATGCACGGGTACGCCAACAAGGAAAATTGCCAGATTAGTCAGGACACCTACTAACTCGATGTTCTGCATTCGCAGAAAGTCACTGCTAGTGTGGATTGGGGCAGCAGCGTCATAATATGACTGGTATCGCCGTCAACGGAGAGCGCTTCAGGAATTTGAAGAATGCGCACGTGAACGACATGTCGCTCCAACAAGACGACGCTACGTGCAACACAGTCGATTTGAAAGCACGGTTATCTCATGCAGAGGCGTTGTGAACTGGCTCGCGTGAAAATTTTACGCCTCGGATACGCACAACCGATCGTAGCCGCGATGGATATTCAAATGGTGCCATATTCCCCACATAAAGTAATTGATGAACGTTGGAAATGAAGCAAAATATTGTTGTATTAATTTTTAAAATCTACTAGTCCTTGTTGGAAACCCCTCTAAAAACGACACAGTTTCATAGAAATCACTTATTGCCAAGTATTGATTTTTTTATTAGAATTTTTCTAAACTTAATACATATGTCCACATTTGGAAATAATCCTTGCAATTTTTAACTAAACAATTTTTTTTCCAAGTTCTTACATAAAATATCAAAGTACATGTAAGCTACTACATGAAAATACCTTTAAACTACTTGGCCAATTGATTCCCTAGTGTCCGAATTAAGGTGTACCCACTCGTTGTATCTCATATCTTTCATTCTTATTTTATCCAATAATTCCATCAATTTCTCCATTAACTCATTAGTTCCTGTGAAATGGAAATACTTACGAAGTTATCACATTTTAGTGTATCTTCAATGTATAACACACGTCGTGAAAGCCACGGGCGTGATACATGAAATAAAAACGCTATGAAATAAAAACTCCTTAAATGGAGAACTAAATATTATACTTTTTCTTTTGGTTTTGCTATACTTTTTCCCTATGTAAATTGAAATGTTCTAACAACCGCACAGTGAGCGATTTCCGAAAAAAAAACATTGAAATAAAGGTAGCAGTTCCTAATCGCCCAGTCTGGTCGGGGCGAAACTCCAAACACGCCCCTGGAGACCCACAGGGGGAGCCCAAAGTTGGCAACCTCGGTTATTTAAAAAATTTAAACTTTGAACTTTTTCTACTGTAGACATTTTGTAGCGATTGTAACAACCTCCAGAATGCTACTTGGATTTTCCCTGATCAGCAGACGAAGAACGAGACGAGATATCAACGGCCTACTCAAAAAACCTCACTCGGATGCTGGCGCACAATTCACCAAAGCAATATAGGGGGATGAGTATCGAGAGGAAGCCGGTTAGTTTAGGAAGAAAAACCGATTGTGGAGAAAGCGCGACGGTGAGAAAGTTTAATCCTACAGAAGGAAGAATAAGGCCCGTATATTCTGCCGAAAAGTACAAAGCGAAACAAACGAAAATGGATCAGGGTCCCCTTTTGTAGGGAATTGGATGGGAATCTTATCACAGATGTGTAGAGTATGTTGTGAATATGAAGAGAACAATCCTCTGCTTTACTTGTCCTACAAGACTTCAATATAGATGATGGTGTAATTCACATACAGGACGATGGCGTCGACTGCCACCCACGTAGCCGAAGCGAATTTAGATCTTCAATTTCTCGGCTTAAGAACAACTGTTGCAATATAGCTTAAATTTTCCAAGATCGAATACGACAAGACTGCGGTACTCAAACCTATCGCCCAGGATGTGTAACCCTTTATCTTAATGACTTCTTGAACGGAATCGACAACTTATTGGGGTACTTCATGAGATGAATCCAAATTGGTGCCACCACCAATGACACGAATCTTGGACAAACCGGACAATTTCCAGGTCACATATCCATAATATCAACGGGGTTCGAAACCATAAAAAAATGGCATCGGTCAACTTAAGAAAGATGTGCTTAAGGACATCAGTGTTGCGTTGCACTAATGTTAGGCGCGACTCGACCTCATTTCCTCTATCACCAGCGGTTACAAAACACAATTTGGAATTGTCAGAATCCACGTAATCTTTACTTTCGGAAATTTTGGGATTCTTCAAGAGTTGGAAGCATGTTACACGTCCATCAGTTCACCCATCAATTTACATTTGTACACATACATGAGGCAATGTCACTGGATACAGTTTGGGTCAAACTACTGAAAACGCATGCCATACCGACTTGACCAATACCAATAATGGTCACTTTGTTGACGGAGAAAGGCAACTCGGTTCATGAGATTATCTTTAAGTGAAGCCATTTTAATTTTTTGCTGCTGGTTTGTTATTACACTGGGTATATTATACTTTTAGTCCGCACTGTTGGCAGCCTGCGAACGAATTCGTCATCATTGGGCGAAATCTGCAGTACTTCGGACAATTCAGAAGGAATCAGCTACTGTACGTTTGACATTAAACGAGGACAAGGCAAAATTAATGATTTCGAGAAGTAGAATATCCATCCGATTGGATGAAAAGTTATAATTTCGAGGTAGTGGACGCATTTATTTACACTCAAAAAATATGTTGGTAAACACAGCAGAAAAGTCTGCTGAAAAGTGGAAAGCAAACAAATTTGCTATTACAGCAAACATTGATTCGTAATTTCAGCAAAGAGTATGTCTATTTTATGAACCCTGCAAAAAGTTTGTTGTTATTGATGTTCTTTTGCTGTAATAACAAACAAATTGTCTGCTGATAAGTAGCATACATTGTTTGCTATTAATAGCAAACCTCGGATGTCCTGTGAACGTAACGCCTGATTATAATTCAAAGGGGAAACTTGTGCTTGCAAACAGGCAAGCACTTCAGACATAAGACCATCTGTCGAGAAACAAAGATCGGACTATATCAAACTCTCAAACAACTTGTCTTTCTTTATGGCGCAGGATCCTAGGTCGTATCGTATGCTGATGAAATATCAGTGGGAGTCTTCTAGAGAGAAATGCTCCGAAAAATATGTGATTCTATAATACAAAACGGCGAATATCAACGACCGATGAACCACGGGCTTTACAATCTGTATTCCGACATCCATATAGTTATGCGCATCAGATGAACCAGTGTGAAAGGTATTCGAAGACGTACTCGAAGGACATCCATAAATAGGACAACCAAGATTTCCCTGGAAAGACGAGGTTGAATATTGCCCGCGAGAGATTGGTGTTGACAACTGGATGAGAAAAACTGAAGATTGAGTCGCCATAAGAAACATGTTATCCTCATTTTGTATGCAACTTGACTCCTCTGGGTTGATTGAGGTCACGTAAATAGTACCAATCTACAAATTCTTATGGATGTCGAGATATTTTTTTTTGTATTTTTGCCGGTTATGTGCGAATATTTCCACTAGTATCGAAAACGCTAGAATTTTTTAAAACTAGGTTAGGGTTTGTTATGAAATCAATATGTCAGAAATCCGGTTTCCGGGTTTAAAGTTCGGAAACAACCGGTTGAACAGGGCTTTTTAATTTTTACAAAAAATTTATTTACCGACCCTTTTATTCGCGTTTAAATCTCATAATTCCATAAATTAAGTTTAAATTTTAAATTGTATTACAATTTGGAATATGTGTTTAATATAAATTTTTACACCTTTATTCCGATTCACATTAAACTTATTAAAATTTGAAAATCATATTTTAAAGTGCAAGACATTTCAATGTTTAAAAACTTTGCTACGTTTAAAAATTGCGTTTATATACTAGAAATTTGAAAAACTAATTATTTGAAAAGCTAATTTAATACTTATTCAAATTATAAAAGCATTTTGATATTTGAAAAAATTGTTGGAAAAATCTATTTAAAACTTATTGAAGCCATAACATCATATTCGAAAATAATTCGAGAATTTCATTAAAATTTGAGAATCAAATAATTTTCTTTTCAATTTACAAATTTTTAAGGGATTTTTAACACAAATTGAGTAGAAACCGCCTAAACTGTTAACCGACGACAAATAACAAACCGGCATACGGTTAGTTGCAAAAATCCGGTTAACATGTTTCACTGGTTTCGGATTTGTACAATCTAGTCGAGACTAACTGAAAAGGAGTTTTAATTTTAAACTGTAACAAATATTGTAAAGCAAATTGAAAAACGTTGAAATATATAAAGCTTTGTGGAAATAGAACACTTTAGAATAAAAAACACCAACTGTTTTAAATTCTTTGGAAAACAGGTGTCGTATTTTGTCCATAGTAAATCAAATAGTTTTAAAAGATTAATGCCCAGTTTAACAGTTGAAAATTCTCCATTTCAAGGAACTTTAAATGTCCGATATTTGTCATTAAAATTTCGTTTAATATGAAAATTTTTCTATGAGCTTTTAAATGACGAGTCTGAAACTTGCCTTACATTTCTTTGCATGTGTTTTTAAATATAAGTGAACATCGATTATTTTTTGTTGATATTGGAATTTTCTATCTCGCACACATGTCGTAAATTTTAACAAAATATTTCCATTTTGGAGAATGATATCTCGACGTGCAAGGCTGCCCCGCCACCTCTTTAACTTAATTGAGATTCCTGCAGGTGTTCTATACCCTTGGTACCACATTCCTTCTTCGGTACACAAGCTATTAATTCAAGGTCCACTGATAATTCCTCATGCGCTGTCACTAATCGGCCAATTATCCGAAGGTGCTCAGGAAGCCTGAAACAAAGATACCAAACGATATTGGGAAGACATCTCACGAAAATTTTCCAGGGTGTTCCATCGTCTATTAGTCACTTCTGACTCGGATATTTCTAGCATCCGAAAGCTACCACAGAAAAAGCTGCGTCGGAAGCTGCAGCGATGTTGCTCGCTCCAGCAGTAAGTAAATGCTGCAGCAGATCAATTTGGCGCCATGAATGAAATTGAACCTGACCTTTTGCACTAAACAAAAATTGCACTCTCACTATTTCGATATCATTCCAAAATTTATTTTGGAAATAAACGTATTCGTTGCATACAATGCACTGCTCACGTTCAGTTAATTACGTTTACAATAGTTTCGGTTTCGGAATCGTAATCAGCGAGTCTCAAAACCTGCACATAACGATTTTTGTCAAGATCTGACAACTTTTTCACACCCGTGTCTGCTATATTGGATCGGCAAACTTGTTTAGAATTATTTGGGTATTTGATTCGTAATCAGCGACCTCCAAAACCCCTACATGCCAATTTTTATTCCGATTAGAGCTCCATTGAGGTTTTGGCCACGAATTCAGGCTTTTCGTCCACTGTGCGGCCGGAGACAAAGTTAGGTGATATTCAAATGGCAAATGTTCGATTTCTCGAGCAGCTGATATATGTGAAACTGTGTGAGATAGCGTAATTCTGAAGACGGCTTTGAGTTCAGCTTACCGGAACTACCATAGAAAAGTTAGTTTCAATAAAATAATCAAATTCACAATGAGTTAATTGCAGTTTGAACAATAAAGAAGAACGTATACTTTAGTATTATTTATTTGTTTAAACAAAATATAACAATGTAAAACAATATTACAACACAAAGTTTAAATAAAAGATTCACGAAGAATATGGGCGTCAACCAATTATTTCCATCGATTTCTACCTCTTTAATTTGGTTCCATGGTAGTTGAGTTTGTTTGTATTCCATTTCCAGGAACTGCTTCCATGTATTTTCCGCAATTCATGGCCTTCGATACCCCTGCGGGTTCTAACCAAGGACCGTTTTAACGTGTATCCAATTTAATGATACATGCACGTTGCCAGAGTACGTCATTAGAAATTGCCTTGGGCCAGTATATATGGAATATTTGCCTCAGACAGCGATTGACAAACGTTTGGACCTTCTGCAGTGTCAGCTTCGTCAAGCTCCAAGTAGTAAAACCATACAACAGTACAGACTTCACGCTGTAACTGAATTTTTGCAATTTTGTCTTTTCCGATATCCTCAGATTGCGACAGATTTTGTGCAGGCTTAGGAATGCAAAATGGACCTTTTATATTCGACTACCTATATCCGCCGCGGAGCCACCATCCTTGGTAACCCTGCATCCTAAGTAGTGGGTTAAACCAACGTTTTCAATTAACGAGCCATCAACTGCCAGTGTAGTATTTCGTTCGGTTCGAATACGCATTAGCTATGTCTTCTATACATTTGTTCTGAATCCTACTTTTTTCGCATTTTCGGACAGTCTGTTTACCTGTGCCGCGATGTCATCAAATTTGTGGGCCATAATGCATATGCCATCTGCGTAGTCGATATCATATAACTAGATGCTCATGCATACTCCAGTGAATGCTGAACGCTGCTTCTGTATTAGTTGCCCTCATTACCTCGTCCATAAGTAGAATAATTAATGTGGGGGACAAAACACATTCTTGTCTAACTCCCGCAGATGCAGTGAAAGGTTGGATTTCCCTTCCATTAAAACAAACTTTATTCGCAGCATCTCTTTACAGTTCACGGATCATGGACACTATCTTGTTCGCAAACACACTTTTTACTGAATGTCGACCAAATTGAGTTGCGGTGTACACAATCAAATGATTGCTCGAAGTCTACTAAAGGTAGATATACAGGCGAGTGTAGTCCAGCTGATTGTTCTATATTATACGAAGTGTCGTTGACACGCAAACAATCATGCCTGAAACCCGCCCGCTCCTTCCGTACAATTTTCTCAACCACCGGCGAGATTCGCTGAAGTACAAAGGTCGCCATTACTTTTCCTATTGCATTGAGCAATGTATTACCTCTCTAGATTCCGCACAACGTTAGATAATTTTTTTCGGAATAGTGATAACCACTCCCTCTTTCCAGTTCGTAGGGCTTTTTTTCTATCCATGCACTTTTGATGACCGGCGTAATGACATCTGCTAATGCTGGCGCGCAATATTTCAAGAGTTCGGCTTGAATATTATCAAGACCAGAAGATTTGTGATCCTTAATTTTACACAGTGACGCCTCGATCTCGGGTAGCGGCAATAAGGGCATGCGATATGAAAATAAAATCTGGGGGTTTATTAAGTCACACAAGGTTCTAGGTAGCAACAATTTTGAACATGCTTATTTTGAACACACACAGATATCTCAGGTAAAAATTTAAAAAAAAAACTACACATTGAGATATTTTTGGCCAAAAGTGAATTTTTTTGTAAAAATTTACAAAATTGTTACAGCTCTGGAGAAAACTGTGCTAAAAACTGAAAACTACGGCATTCACAAACAAAATGTACATTCAGCTATACTTACAAAAGCTACAAAGAAAGTGCACATTTTCAAACAAATAACTTTAGTATGTATTTGCAACAATGTTGTCTCCCAAAAACTTAAGTATGTATTGTCTTTCCAATACCTTGACTTTTAAATTCATATTATTTCCCCAAATTGTAAATACTTTTCTATTGTTGTAAATTTAGTTGTTTTAGATCCTCGTTATGTCTACAGTTGTAATTTCCTTTAAGGCTGTAAGAGATCATGTTTTCTCCGGTTAGTGAAAAAAATGTAAATGCCGCGGGTGGGATTCGAACTCACATTCGCTGGACGATCGTTTCGATGTTTATGAAGCATCATCTTCAGCAGCGTCCAGCCCGTTAAGCCACTGCGGTGTGTATTTACACAAGTCACTAACCGAAGACATTTATTGATTATGTGCAGGCAGAGTGATTGTTGTCGCTACTTACACATTGCTTTCCTACTTACGTGCTAAATTTTTCCAAAAATAGAGGTTTTTCCCAAATATCTCGAGGATAATGAGAGTACAAAAATACATACAAGTATGATTTTTGTTGGCTTCAACTAGCGCTACAAACATAAAAAAAATTATTTTCAGTAGTAAGCAAATTCAAAGTTTGACAAGGGTTCCCATTTCCCAGACTGTCATAATTGATTTCCCACGGTGCGGCTCTAGTGAGATATGTGATTCCGATGAAGAAATTTGAATAGAACTGGATCTCAGCGATGTCTGTGTAAAAGTTCATCAAAAATCCTCCACTGAGCGTCCCACAGTTCTTCCTCCTATATATTGATGGGACAAAAAATAGAAGGAGATTCAGATTCATGAAATTTTGTACGACGTTGTTGTTGGTCAAAATCCAGAAACGGACCAACTCTTCTGGTACCTCCCATACAAAGGTTTAGATAGATCTCAAAAATTCAACGCGCTATAATACCCTATCAGACTGTGCGAATTCTACGACACTTTACACTGTGCAATCGGTTTAATTCCAAGAAATATGTGCCAAATTTAGAAGAAATCGGATCACGGACTCTGATACCGCCCATATATGTCGTGCAATGGGTCTCGAATATTGATCATATCCTAGACTGCCGAACTTCTGCAATACTCAGCAAACCATATTGCTTTCATCGTCAAAAACTCTGTAACAAATTTTAAAGAAATCGGAACACGGATTCTTGTACATTCCATATAAACAATGAAATAGGTGTTGAATATTAATCATGCCCTAACGACCTATTAGACTGTCCGGTTTCTTTCAACATTTTTTAACCATATTTTTTTCATCGTCAAATACTTCTTACCAAATTAGAAAGAAATCCGATTAGGGATTCTGGTACCTGCCATACAAAAGTTGCAATTGGTATTGAAAATTTATCGTGAAGTAAAAATCTACCGGAATAACCGATTTTTACTAAACATGTTTTTTTAATGCTGAAACCTCTGTGCAAATGAGTTCTGGTACCTTAAATACAAAGTTTTAACACAATTATAATTTATTGTAGTAAGCAAATTCACATTGCTCTCTTTCATCGTCACTACCGCTATTTAATATATATTTTTAAATATCTACAATAAATTTCCTTTTACTGGGAATAGCGTCATGCTTCATTGAATTGATGCATGGATCTGACATTATTATTAGCCGGGTCATTAAATCTTTATTGGCATTTTCATGGGAATATTTTCTTGTATGAGACAAACGATTATTTTGAATAATTCTATGGTTGGCTTCAAGTGCTCTCTCAGATAAATAACCTGTAATGAAAATACCGTTAATATTATTTTCGCAAATAAGAAAACTAATATTTAAAGTACCGAGTGGTAATTAAAAATAATTAATTACTTCACAACCATGGATTAGTACTCGGCATATAGTACCATCCGTACAGGATTAAATATATATTCTTTGTTAGTCTAAAGAGTTCTTTAAAAGTATCATTATCAATTTCCATGCCACAATATAGGACTCTCAGAATTACTCCAAAGTATTCAATAAGTTCTTTATCGACTCCACTTATATAAGTTAAAGCTACGCTTTGTCAACACCCTTTAGCAACATTGTTGCAACACTTTCCCACAATAAAAATGCAGCTGTTCATTCACATATTAGCTTCCCACATTATTTGCTGACGTTGCGTCTGCACTGTTGTCGCAGGTGACACAAGTTCTAAAGAAATATTCTGCACAAAGATTCTGTGCTAATGCTTCCCACGTTTAGCTGCTTAGGGAAGAATTCATGCTAAGGCACTGGGACTGAGACAAATGGTATCGTGGCAGCAAACATAAAATTAAGAGATCAGTTATAAGTCTAACTCGATGTAAAGCACATAGTGCTGCTCCGTAAAAATAAATAAATATTTTTTTAACCCTTTGTAAAACAAAGTGTTTAATTGGCGCCCGAGCAGGGACCGCGTCGGAAAATTTGAATAAAGTTAAATACGCGGCCGATTAACAAATTAAAACCTAAAAAGTGGCCCCTTAGTATTGGAACGTTAGTTCTAAAAAAAGGAAGGACTGTACTGTCCAGCCCTTTGAGGTAAAAAAATCGTGAAAATCACATAACGAAAGTAAAAATTAAATTAAAACTAAACAAAGTTAAATTAAATATAATTAATTAATGAAACACGAATAAAATAACTATCAATTTAAGCAAAATTAAAACATCGAAAAGTAAATGAACTCGAAATTAAAATAAAAACCATAAGTGAAATTTGTAGTAAAAGCTAAAACAAGCAAAGTTAAATAAAATATAATTAATTAATGAAACACTAATAAAGCAATAAAGAATTTAAGCAAAAACAAAAACCAAAAAGAATATTCATTAGTAACAAACAGTGACTATAAACAAATCGCATGTGACTCCAAGACGTAAATATCAACAAACCTCAACATCAACTACAAGAGGAGATCAACAGCATGACCATGGGAATAATCATTTTTTTAATGTAAGCTCATATTTCTAATTTGTGAAATTATAATAAAAACAAAGAATAACATTTAATAAAATACAAAATGAGTCAAGAAGAAGATATAGCTGCATCCTTGTCAAAGTTAAATTTAGGCAATTCTAATCCTAATCCCATCCCATCATCCTCCACATTTTTCACAACCAATCAAAAAAAAGAACTTTCAAAAATAATTGAAGAAACAATTAAATCAATTTTACACCCAACCATAATAGAAGAAGGAGAACCACATATCGATTTTAGTAGAAATGTGGAAGATTCTGAAAGAGTACCGGACGTGGTTAAATGTCTCAGGGAGTTTTCAGGGAAACCTGGAGAGTTTAGCTCCTGGAGAAAATCTGTAGACAGGATTTTCCAAATGTACGGGCAAAATATCAACACACCAAAGTATTTTGTGATTCTTCACACTATTCGGCACAAAATTGTCGGTGAGGCCGACGCAGCACTTGAATCTTACCGAACTCCGCTGAACTGGGGTAAAATAAAAAAATGTTTAATGTTACATTATTCTGACAAAAGAGATGTTGGTACTTTGGAGTATCAAATGACAACTCTTGCCCAAAGGGGAAGTACTGTTGAAGAATTCTACCAGCAGGTCTATCAATATCTTTCTCTAATTTTAGACAAAATTGATTGTTTAGAACTTGGTGAAGAAGCCTTACTTACATTAGCATCAACTTATCGAGACAAAGCTCTCGATACCTTTATCAGAGGACTCAACGGTGCCTTACCTAGTCTCCTGAGTGTAAGAGAGCCAAAAAGTTTGCCTGAAGCTCTTCATATGTGTTTAAAATTAAGCAATATGAATTACAGAGCCAATCACGCCCATAACATGACTTCAGGTTTTAAAAATAAAGCCAATAATAATAATCGTCAACAACAGAATACCCCACAGTATCAGAAATTTTCAGGTTCACGTCCTTTCTATCCAGAGCTTACTAACTTCGCTCAAAAACAATTTCAAAAACCAAATCAAAACCCTTATTATAATCAAAAACAAACATATTACGCACCTCAAGCACATTCCAATCCACCGCTTCCACCCAAACCACAAGTACCCATGGAAATAGACTCAACCATACAGACTAAACAAGTTAACTACCAAAATAGACCATCCCATAATCATCAAAACAATTTTCAAAAACGTCCACACTCCCAAAATACCCACCAACCAAAGAAATTTCCAAAAGTTTACAATGTAGAAATAGTGACAGATGACCCACAAGAACAAATAGTCGAATACACCGAAGACACCTACACAGAAAATCCAGAAGACTATCAACTCGAGTACGGAGGGGAATATGTCGAAGATGAAACAACAATTGACGACATTAATTTTTTAGACTAAACGCTTCTTCATTGCCATATTTCAGCTTCAAAATGAAGAACGGCAACGAAGTCAAATTTCTATTAGATACTGGTTCTAACAAAAATTATATTACTCCAAAACTCATAAGACAACCCATACCCAATAAACCATTCTTTGCGAATTCAGTAGGAGGACAAGTCAAAATTACTCATCATGCTAATATTGAAATTTTTGGCAACAATATAGGGAAAATAAAATTTCATATCTTACACAACCTAACAACCTTTGAAGCCATTATAGGAAACGATACATTAAAAGATTTAAATGCTGTTATCTTCACAAAGGAAAACTACTTTACCCTCTTAAATAAGTACAGTTACCCTATGCAACAATTGAACATTAACTCAATTGCGCATACCTTACTACGGATAACCCATCTTAGTTCAGAAGACAGCACTAAACTGAAAAACTTTGTTATACCTGTCCAACTTTATTCTCCGAACCAAACAAACGCCTAACCTTGGTAACTAATGTAAAAGCGGAAATTAGAACCAAGAGTGATAGACCAATTTATTCAAAAACATACCCATATCCTATGCCTTTAAAAATTGAAATAGATAAACAAATTGAAGAATTGTTAAAAGATGGCATTATTCGTCCATCAAAATCTCCTTACAATTCTCCGGTATGGATCGTACCGAAGAAACAGGATGCTTCGGGTTTACAGAAATATCGTATGGTAATTGATTATCGAACCATACCCGACAAATATCCGATCCCAGATGTAACCACAATTCTCTCTAATTTGGGAACAAACAAATATTTTTCCACAATTGATCTTAAAAGTGGATTTCATCAAATTGCGCTCAATGAAGCAGACATTGAAAAGACTGCTTTCTCTATTGCAAACGGAAAGTTTGAGTTCACTCGACTTCCATTTGGCCTGAGAAATGCCCCTGCTATTTTTCAACGCACATTGGACGATGTCTTAAGGGAACACATCGGTGTCCGATGTTATGTATACATCGATGACATCATTATATTCAGCAAAATCAAGGAACAGCATTTTAATGATCTCAAAATTATATTTGACACATTGGAAAACGCGAATCTAAAGGTACAATTTGATAAATGCGAATTTATCAAAGAAGAAACCGAATTTCTTGGTATTATAGTAGGACAAAAGGGTATTCGTACCACCCCTAAAAAAGTAGAGGCCATAAAAAACTTTCCCCGTCCAAAAAATATCCACGATTTACGTTCCTTTTTAGGAATGGCAGGACATTACCGCGGATTTGTAAAAGCATATGCCCAAATCGCTAAACCTCTAACTGAAATTCTTAGAGGAGAGTTGGGACGAATTTCCAAACACATGTCTAAGAAAACTGCAATAAACTTATCAGCGCAACAAATAGAAGCTTTTAAGCAATTGAAAAATTGTCTAATATCGGAAGATGTGATGCTTCACTATCCCGATTTCAATAAAGCCTTCGAGCTTACCACGGACGCTTCTAATTATGCATTAGGAGCTGTTCTTTCTCAAGATGGCAGACCAATATCCTTTCTTTCACGAACATTAAGTAGAGCTGAAGAAAATTACGCAACCAATGAAAAAGAAATGCTGGCAATCATTGATGCCCTACAATCCCTCAGATGTTTTCTTTATGGATCAAAGAAAGTAAAAATATTTACTGACCACCAGCCATTAACTTTTGCTCTCAGCAACAAAAACACAAACGCAAAAATGAAAAGATGGAAGGCTCAATTAGAAGAATATAATCATGAATTAATTTACAAGCCAGGAAATACAAATGTAGTAGCCGACTTACTATCCAGACCACCGATAGCTACAATAAATTCGTTAACTCCCATTGTCCACAGTAGTGATAGCTCCTCCGAAAATATAATATACTCTGTGGAAACTCCTATTAATGTGTTTAAAAATCAAATTCTCCTAACCGAAGGGTCTACGTCCTCTTACAAGTTTGATATCATTTTCCCCATGTACCATAGACACACAATCGAGATAAGTGACAACGACGAATCCTCACTTGTAGAAATATTAAAGAATCACCTCAACCCTGCTATAATTAACGGTATAAGGACATCCGATCAAATAATGCTAAGAATTCAGGCTATTTATCCACTTCACTTTGCCAATTACAAAACCAGATTTACACATCAAATGGTAGAAGATGTGACGGACACAGAGGATCAAAACAAAATTATTATTGAAACACATAATCGAGCACATAGAAATGAGAAAGAAAACCGTTTACAGATTTTGGAAAAATACTTTTTCCCAGCAATGGCTAAAAAAATCAAAAACATAACTAAGATATGTCGAATTTGCAAAGAAAGCAAATATGACCGTCACCCAAGTAAAACAAAATTAGGTTCCACTCCTCTGCCCGAATATTCAGGGCATACGATCCATATAGATATTTTCTCCACAGATAAACACAACATACTCACTTCCATAGACAAATTTTCAAAATTAGCGGTTACAAAGAATATAGATGGTAGAAGTATGGAAAACATTAGAAAACCTCTAAGAGAAATCATATTTCACTTTGGAGTACCTAAGAACATAGTTTTTGATAATGAAAAAGCGTTTAGCTCACAACCAATTAAATTCATGTTAGAAAATGAATTTCATATTAATACTTTCATTGCTCCCCCTTACAAAAGCGAAGTAAATGGTCAAATTGAACGCTTCCATTCCACAATAGCCGAAATCATGAGATGCCTCAAACAAGAACATACCGACAAGAATTTTGACGAATTATTAGAATGTTCAGTAAACGAATACAATCACACCATTCATTCCGTCACGGGTAAAAAACCAGTTGACTTATTTTTTGGAAGACCAACTTCATCCGACCCTGACAATAGAGAACAAATAAGGACAGCTAATTGCGAAAAGCTTAAAAGAAAACAAGAGCAAGACTTGCAGTACCATAACAAAAATAAATCTGAAAATATTAATTACGAGGAAGGAAACAAAATTTACGTTAAACAAAATAAAAGACTAGGTACCAAACTTTCAAAAAGATATAAAGAAGAAATTGTTAAAGAAAATAAAAATTCCACAGTTACAACAGAGTCAGGGAAAATAGTACACAAAGACCGTATAAGAAATCTATAAAATACTATCTTTCAGATCACTCCTTTTCATCATCAACAACCACTTAGGACAAGGATCAGTCGAAATATCAGAATATTCGCAATCAGAAATAGTAACCATCGATGGCGGCATTGCGAAAATAGAAACCGGAACTTACAGGATTTTTCACATCATAAATCTTACAGAATTTTCCATCATTACATCTAACATACGACTTGCTTTTATCAAAATTATCCCAACATCCCATCCTTTATTCCCATTTCTGGAGGAAGAAATAGTCTACATTGAACAATCTATAGACAATTTAACACCTACAACTAGAGACAAAAGATCATTAGATTTTATAGGTACAGCTTGGAAATGGTTAGCAGGAAGCCCTGACCATAATGATTTAGTAACAATAAATGACAAATTTGAAGAATTAACAAAAAATAATAATGATCAAATTATAATAAATAAGAGAATAATTGAAAGAATAAATAATATCACAGATGTAAGCAACAAACTATTAAAAACCTTAAAAAGCGGCGAAGAATTCAGAAATACATTCATATTGCAAACAAAATTTAAAATTGATATTGTCAAAAAAGAAATAGAAAATATAAAAAGAGCCATACATTTAACAAAAGCAAATATTATAAATACATTTATCCTATCCGACTCTGAAATATTACAAATAAAAAATATCTTTACTAATGAGAATATGCCTTTGAAAGCTTAGAAGAATCATTAAATTTCGCAGATATTAAAATCGCTGTTAAAAATGAAACAATAATTTACATTATAAAAATACCTAAAACAGGAAAGGAAATTTGCCAATCTATGATCATAAAACCATTAAAAGGAAGAGAATTTATTTTAAAAATTAAGCATGAAAAAATATTGAAATGTAACGATGCTTATTATGGTGTAAAAAACGTTTGTAAAACCATTGACAATGTAAAAAAATGTAAGCAAAATGAAATCTTAAATCTAAAAAACGAAAATTGTATTGTAAAAATTTTAAAAAATAAACCCCACAACTGCACCATCACAAATAACGATCATATAAAAAACATTGAAGAAATTCAAACAGGATTAATTTTGCTAAATGAATTCAAAGGGAAAGTCAATATTGGAAACAATACTAGAAGCCTAAATGGATCCTCTTTGATCAAATTCAACAATGAAACAATACAAATTAATAACTATAAGTTCGCCACAAACGATATTGTAAACCTGAAACCTCTACCGGCCTTAGTACAACACAGCAACACCAAATCAGATTTCGAAGAAGTTCTTTCGCTTCAGCTTATGAAGCAACTAAATTTAAAAAATATTGGGAAAATAAATTCTTTAAATAAACTGGTTAAATCTAGCTTGTTTACCAACCTTGGCCTCTTGGCCACTGTAATTTTAATCATTACAATTCTAACAGTAAAAATGAAAAAATCTTCTAATATAGAATCACACGTTATTATTAATGCAGAACCTCCACAATTACCTCAACAGCCTCAAGGAATCCAAATTCCTACACCCAAAATGGGCAAACTTACGAGTTTAAACAATATCCCATATTTTTAAAACCAATCGGGGACGATTGGAATTTCGGAGGGAAGAGTTAAAGCTACGCTTTGTCAACACCCTTTAGCAACATTGTTGCAACACTTTCCCACAATAAAAATGCAGCTGTTCATTCACATATTAGCTTCCCACATTATTTGCTGACGTTGCGTCTGCACTGTTGTCGCAGGTGACACAAGTTCTAAAGAAATATTCTGCACAAAGATTCTGTGCTAATGCTTCCCACGTTTAGCTGCTTAGGGAAGAATTCATGCTAAGGCACTGGGACTGAGACAAATGGTATCGTGGCAGCAAACATAAAATTAAGAGATCAGTTATAAGTCTAACTCGATGTAAAGCACATAGTGCTGCTCCGTAAAAATAAATAAATATTTTTTTAACCCTTTGTAAAACAAAGTGTTTAATTTATATGCTGATAATTGCCTATCAGAAAAAAATCGACAAGCGGTACTTCCATCGTTGGTAGTACCATAATCAGACTTAACCATTATTAACAGCCCAGTGTTTGCCCTAAACTGCCTTTGAATTCTGGGTTTGGTGTCAAGATAGTCTTCTACATTCTACGCGCAATTTTTTGATGGGAAGCCGATATGCAATATTTAAAACGCATTCTAGAAATTGTAGCCGATAGTGAAGAAAAGTGAGGCCAAATTGGTACGTATAAACATTTGAAATGTATTTGATATTTAGGTTATTTATTTCGGTTGGGTTTGCATTACAAATGAAACACCTACTGTACGAATTCGAATTTGTGAGGACATTAGTGACTGCACCATATATCACAGTGCAATGGTTGGTTGGTTGGTTGAAAAGGCTGCAAGACAGCACGCTGTCTAGCACACTTAGGCTAAAGAAGCCCATTGTGATACCTGCAGTTTCCTCTATAGCAACTATTGACTAGTCGTCTAGTCAATTTGACCTACAGGAATATCCTGTAGGGCTACGGTGCTAACTAACGGTGTTCCGAATATCCTACTTCTCAGTCCTGCCCGAGCATGGCAATCCAAGAGAAGGTGTTTCGTCGTTTCCTCGTCCTCTTCCATGCAACATCTACAGAGAGTGGAGTTTCTATGTCCCAATCTTAGAGCGTGTTTTCCTATAAGACAATGTCCCGTAAGTGTTCCTATCATTGTGGATAACCTGCCTCTAGGCAAGTTAAGTAGTTGCCTAGTCCTCTTCCTGTCCACCTGCGGCCAGAGGACTCCGGCTTGTTTGCAAGTTGAAGTAAGTCTCCACTTGTCCTTGAATATATTATCGGCCCACTGCCTGCTCTGCAAACGGCAGGTAGAGATTGGCATACTAACACCTTCTTTTGCCGGAAGAACCTGTGCCGTAGTACCCTGTCTAGCTAACGCAACCGCTACGAAATTACCTAGAATGTCGCTGTGTTCTGGTACCCAGATGAGCCTGATGTCGAAATACTCTGCCATCACCCTAAATGATGAGTGACATTATTCCACCGTCAGAGACGTAGCAAACATGGCTTCCTGGGATTTTATGGCAGCCTGGCTGCCAGTGTAGGTACATATTCTCCGGAGGGTTGTGACACTGCTTTTCAGAAGTTCAGTAACCTCCAGTATGGCGGTAATTTCCGGCTGAAATACACTACAGTGATCAGGCAGCGTGAAAGAGACCTCGATCATTGGTGCCGGTACTCGCCCATATTGTATGGTGCGCGTTGGCGTCGGCACCTATAATGACGTTACAATTCCGTCTTTTTGCCTCCGATACAATATCCTTGACGCACTTCAATATGGTCGTGCGCCATGTACGATGAAACTAGCCAGATGTCCCGCTGACCGTTTTCCAGCGAGAGGCTGATGGCGGTTGTATCGCAATCACTAAAATTCTACAATAAAAGAGCATTGAATTTGTTTTTAATTAGTATGCAAGATCTTGGCCTACCTGGGGTTGATAGGACGAAGGTCCTGTATCCATTGCACCTGATACCACATATACAATCACTTACCGTCTATGGTTCCTGTATCCATTGCATCTGATACCACATATACGATCACTGACCGTCCATGGTTCTTGTATCAGGGCCACATCAGCTCCACCCTTCGCAAAATGGAGAATGAGGTTGGCAGATGCTGCCTTACTTTGATGAAGATTTATCTGCAGGACTTCCATCATCTACTCCGGGTACCTCGATCACGGTTGTCTCGTGATCACCCTCGCTAGTGATGGACAGGTCGATGATGCTGCCACTGACGTCATCCAGTAGTGCTTCTTCAGCATCTACCGCCGTTTCAGAAAGATTTCCAGCATTTACATCTGTGGCTACCGACTCTGACACGGTCAGTTTACCACTCAACGTATCCACTTTGTATACCCTGAGGGGTGCACTCATGAACCCAAACCGAATTTGGCCTTTGGACTCCTCTACGGGTTTTAAGGACTACTGGTGCAGGACCAAAACTACCTGCCGGGAGGTTCCTACAGGGTCCTCGACCTTGAGCACCTTCCAATCCTTTGCAGGAATGGAGGGATTGCAGTGGTTGATTATCTTCCAGTTGGTTAGTATGTGAATTTGACGGGACACAAACCCTAGTCCTTGGTCTTGAAGGTATATCCTTCCTATCCACGGCTTTGAGTTTGGCCCCCGGCCAAACCTCGCCTACCCGACTCATTGCGGACTTATACAATCGCGGTGCTCGTTCATCAGAGCAGCCGATAAGTTTAATGCTTCCCTGAACCATCTCGCGTCTTCGCAGATGGACACAGGACCAGGGTTGTCGTTGACGATGTCCATAAACACCGTAAGACCGAACACCGTAATAACAACGAA
This sequence comes from Phaonia tiefii, assembly GCA_963931995.1. NCBI lineage: Eukaryota > Metazoa > Arthropoda > Insecta > Diptera > Muscidae > Phaonia > Phaonia tiefii. The sequence goes on from OZ008370.1 coordinate 63,322,112, forward strand.
CACCGTACTTCAATCCTGGGAACCTTCGTCCAAGACGCCAATGATTAGGCTGTCCTCCGCGATATCACTAAGGGACCTGCCGAGCACTGGGTGGCTCTTATGCCTCTTAGAAGAGGGACCAGGTTGTGTATCCTCCTCCACTGAACGCTGTCTTTTTGTACCAGCCAGTGGAAGCTTTGTACCTACAGACTTGGACCCTCACAAACGCCCTTAGCCCACTCCAAGGTATCCGGAGAGTTGACTAACCAATCTAGTGGCCAGTCGAAGATCAGCTCTCCGCTTTCGGGAGGGCCAGAAATTATTTGTTTTCCCTATAGTTGATTAGGGTTGACCACCGCCCGCGTTGTTCGTAGTTGCGGAGACACCTTGCGTGTGACCGCAGCAGACTTACGAGCACTAGTGCTCGAGGAAGAGGCCGTAGGCTCGGGTAAAGTCACAGGGTTTCCTGTGGCCGAGGAGTTTTTATTAACATTATTCAAGTTGTTTGGGCCTCAACTTGTAGCCGCTATCTACGTCCGTAAAAAGAAATGGAATGTGTTCAAAAAGAGGGGCCCCGTAGTTGTCTGTGAAGCAGGGAGTTCCACGCGAGAGTTGACACTCCGCATTATGGGACAGAGTCTTCAGAGCCAGGCCGAACCAAAAAGGGAGTCATCTCAACCTCACCACTACCACCAACTTAACGGTAACGGATTTCGAACGTACTACAAGACTTGCCAGGTTTTAATGAGGCGGATACGAACGGTACGTTAGCCACGAGCCACTTCGACAGAGTGTCACCTCTGCCTACTCAGGTCGCAGAGCACAGGACGTCGGCTCGAGAGCAGAAAATAAAATAGTTTCGAAAATCGTGAACCAGGGTCGTAGCAGAGTCCGTGCCAAAGAGACAGAAGATCAGTTAGAGTTACCCAGGATGCACCCTGAGGAAAAATTTTCGCAGAAACTTCTTTCCATCTCCTTAATTTATCTGGAGATGGAGAGAAGGTTCTGTGACCGTTTTACTTGTGTGTTTTGCTAGCAATATTTTTCGAACATTTGCATAGTGGTGAATTCCCAATTCAAATAAGATTTCGTTTGCATTTAGTTTGATGATTTTTTCAAAGGCATCATTCAAAACTACTTAACTTGCCGAGAGGCAGGTTATCCACAATGATAGAAACACTTACGGGACATTGTCTTGTAGGAAAACACGCCCTAAGATTCGGACATAGAAACTCCAATCTCTGTAGATGCTGCATGGAAGAGGACGAGGAAACGACGAAACACCTTCTCTTGCATTGCCCTGCTCTGGCAGGACTGAATAACATACGAGAAATGAATTGGAAAACATAAACAAACCTTGCAGTGACAACTACACCTGGTAAACCAATGTAACTATATCAGTGGTAGGCAAAACCGAACGCACGCCCACAAAAGTATTATATGCATGTGTGTGCGGTCGCAAACGCACAGGCATAGACTGCCTGTTTCTGTTCTGTTTTGGTCTGGCCCTACCATATGATTCAAATTTAGTTGTCTTAGATCCTCGATATTTTTAAAGTTGTAATTTCCTTTACGCTAAGAGATCATGTTTTCTCCGATTTGTGTTAAAAATGTAAATGCCGCGGGTGGGATTCGAATTCATATTCGCTGCACGATCGTTTCGATGTTTGTGAAGCATCATCTTGAGCAGCGTCTAGCCCGTTAAGCTACTGCGGGGTGTATTCACACTAGTCACTAACCGAATACATTTATTGAGCAGAGTGATTGTTTGTCACTACTTACACATTGCTTTCCTACTTACACGCACTGATGCCGAAGTTTTGAAAATTCTATTTATAGAACGCAATATTCTTATTGTAGTTGTCTCGTTCTGTTTTGGTCTAGCCCTACCATATGAGTCAAATTTAGTTGTTTTAGATCCTCTGTATTTAGTCACACAGTTGAACAGACCGGTCAGTGGATGAGTGGTTTAGTGTGCTCCTAATAACAAATCACAAATCGTGATTTACCTGTAAATCTGTTTGCATGCACCAGTCTACTTCAAAGTTGTAGCTTTAATTTTGTATGCAATTTAAATATCACAACTGTTAGTTAGCTCCAACTACACATTGCTATTAAGGGTAGTTTTTATTGAAAATTAAAGAAACCAAATGACATACAAAGTCTACTAAATCTTAAAAACGAAAAGGAATCAAAGTTTATACTCGTAGTTTGTTTGGCTGAAAGATACTTTCATTGCTAATTAGTCCCGTAAAAAAACACTTTCCCGTAAAAAAACACTTTAGTCGTAAAATTAAATTGAAAAAAATTGTTCAAACCAAACCTTAAATTTCCCAAAATTATATATACTTTACTTTTGGGGAAATTAAACAAAAGTTTTTGTACACTAAAAGATGAACAATCTTAGGAATCATTCAAAACTACTCCCTGTTTTTGAGTGAATCCAATTGTGCTAGGCTGATTTTTATGTATTCCGTCGGTTTTGTTGGAACTGAGAATTTTTAATTTAATTTGTTCTAGTTCAATACCATTGTGTATCTCTATAAACCGAGGTGTGGTCTCGAAAATGGTAAACAGTATAGCAATTTTAGATCATGAGGAAGCATTTTCACTGTAAGGAGTTGTCGTTGATATTGCGATTTCGATTTCGTAAACTATTCAGTAGAATCATTCCAAACATTTGATGTGGATCTGTGGCTATATTTGAAATAGCTATACGGTTTTCTAAGAGTTCTGAGGATGAATATTGCAAAACTTCTTTCTGAAAACTATATCTCTCCTAAAAGTATGTGTCTAAACGCCAAGCGTTTACCCTTATATATATATAAGTACTGAATTAAAATGAATTGTAATCTAGTGTAAGTGTAGATTTACGTACTGAATTAAAATGAATTGTAATCTAGTGTAAGTGTAGATTTAAGTACTGTACTCGTACCTCATTGTGATTGAGAACAGTTTAGCTTTGAATTGTTAATTGTCAGCCGATTTAGGATCGCGCAGCTTTTCTTTTTTGTAAAGTGCACGAATCAGTCGTTCAACTGCACTCAACCGCTTCGGTTTAAACTCTTTCAACACTAAAATTACATTTACATACATTGAAGTCACCATTTAAATTGCATTCACACACGTCGAAGTGGATTAAACCAATAAACGCCATACGATTTATAACGTTTATTGAAGTGTTTTACTTGGCGCTTATAAGGTGAGAATCCTCCCTCAACAACTTTACTCTAACCCATATACTCGCTAATACTTCTCGTATTGTTCTTCTCTTTCTGCGGCTTATACAATTTCTCTCCCTTTGAGAAATTGTATAAACCCCAAAATCTTAGCTAAACCATCCATCTACAGTCCACTCTAAGCCATTCCACGAGCCCATAATAAGAGAATATTTATAATAAGCCGAGACAGGCTTATTCAGTATGTATTAAAAAAGCACCAATACATCGAACACACGCTAAGATGTGTGATGACTTCTCGCGAAGTCATTTCTCGCTACACACATCCTCAGACGACAGCTCCTGTTCCTTTTCCATAAAAACACGCATACGTATAAATTCCGACACATTTGTGTTTGCACATTTTAAGAAATTAATATTGCACTTTCAGATCAGTGAACTAAGTCTGCTAGGGAACTGCATTCCCCTAACTCTGAAAACACTGAGACACTTTAATGGCTTGCTAACTTGTTGCTCACTGCTGCTCGGAAATATTTGTCTGCGAATATGTATACATTTAAGAATAAAATATTTGTGCAATGTGATTTCATAGCAACATGTGTATATCTTTTGGGTTGTGTAAAATGTACATCCCAGCAAACAATCTAATATGCCGGCGATAACGCCGATAATTATATTCCGGCAGTAATAATTTTTGTGTTGCGGAAGTTTGCCCCATCGACAGGACTTTCAGCAGAAAGCGATACATCAATATAAAGACAATTTAGATATAAATATCACCAAAATATCATATACAACATATGAAGATGTTCACCCTGGGATAATAAGACGATTTTCGTTTTAATTTTATTACAATTTCGTAACTAATGCCTGTACAAGTGTAAATTACAATAAATTATGAAAACATATGGTCTTTAAAAACAAAAAAACAAACTATTTGTCAGTTTTCCTAAAACGAATTCGAACGATAGCACGAATAGCCCAAAATGAAAACCTAAAGAATACAAATAACATAACATCAACGGAGTACTATAAAGCATAGATAAAGTAAACTATAGATGAAGCACAAGTGTTGGGAAAATTTTAGTGTAATGGGTAATTTTCTAGATGTCGTTGAAAGCAATAAATGGGATATTTTTTTTTCCAAAAAAAAAAATCAAAAAATATGACATTAAAATTCTAAAATTTCATAACGAAAGAAAAAAGTATTTTCAATAAAAATATCACTTCGACACAAAAATACAACACGTTACTGAAAGTAGAATATCTGATAAATAAATTGGTTCTTCTTCCGGTTCAGCTACCATTCCATTTTGAGAGTCCTCAGACACTCTGTCAGATTTGGCATCTTCTACCACAGAAGTTGATACAGTTTTTGGGTGGGATAGTCTTTAGATTAAAAAGGCGTTCTGGCATGTTCATGTTTTGGCGGTCTTACGGGTTTTCTCTTATTTATTTATGTCCCAACATCGGCCTCATGGCGATGAAATAGTTTTTTTATATATGAAACAAATGGTATTATAAATATAAAATCATTTAAATTTTGCCACATTTTCCCTTGTTTGAATTACCTTCACAAAATTTTCCCACAAGTTTGAATAAACGTCAATGAAATTTATGGGAAACTTCAATGAAAGTGACAGTAAGTATTTAGTACAGGAGAGCACCTAGTGAACAAAGTTGACAATGGGCGCGCTATATCTATTATTTCCTTAATCTATGGTATAAAGCTCCCCAAGCCAATTTCACTTTTTGTAAGCTAAGATTAGAACTAGAAGTTCGAAATGTTGCTCTTTCGAACGTTGTCTTGAGAATTTGGCTATCTCACTCCGTTGCTAAGATACTCAGTGTCAATGATGCTCTATAATCCACTTTCGCTTCTTAACTTAAATGCTGTTTTTCTCTAAACTACGTTGATGGCGTAAGGAGCTTTATAGTTTTTTTTTTTATTTATTTCGTCTACCATTAATACAATTAAAAAGTATTAAATTTACTAGAATTTACTAGAAGAAGAAATACTATATACTTTTGTTTATTTTTATATAAGAAAAATTGTTAAGATTTTGATACAGTTTAGGGCAAAATAATAGGATAAAAAAGCATTTAAAGTTTTAAAGAAATTCTGGAATTATGTCTTCTATCATTTTCATCCCGGAAGATGTAGAAAATTTAATTATGCAAATTTCTTATTACTACTTAATCTGAAGATCTGTTACGGTCTTCGAAGCTTTGTCTAAGTTTACAAATTACTTTGTTCAGCATATTGATTTTGGAGCGACTGTCAAGAAGACTGGTCGAAAAACGTCTGTTTAGATCGAAAATGATTTAAAGTTTTGGTTCTGTATGATCTGCAGTTCTATGACGTTTGTTTTAGCGCATCTGCCAGACCACACTTGACATAAGTAAGTCAATATCGGCCTAATGCAGGATTTATAACTTATTTTTACGGTTTAGTTTAGACTTTCTATCTAGAAGAGGAAATAGAGCCCTACCGCAGCGAATAGCTGTCTCACGAGCATTCAGAACATGCTCTTTATATGTAAGGTATTTGTCCAATGTTAGTCCAAGATATTTAATTGATGATTTGAAGGGGATTTCGGAGTCTTGAATACGAAATGGAATGCTCGGTAGACTTGTAAAAGGGAAAATAATGGTTTGGGTTTTCCATTCATTTATCTTTACTTTCTACTTTGAAAAATATTTTTGAATATGTATTCGACATTTTGTCATTGTTTTTACAATCGCGTTAGATTTTTTCCACTTGAAATGATTGCAGTGTCATCCGCATATAGGGCGGCTGCTGTATGCTTATGGAGTTTAAAATCCGATGTGTACACTGACTATAATATAGGTGATAGAACAGATCTCTGTGGTACACCCGCAATAAATGTCTTGATTGATCACTTTTTGTTGTCAACAGCAACGACAAAAGTTCTGTATGATAAAAAGCTTTTAATTATTTTTTGAAGATAAATTGGATATCCAAAGTCGTTGAGTTTGAAAACTAGGCCATTTTGCCAAATAGAGTCAAAAGCCTTCTCTATATCAATAAATAAAATGCCGGTTCTCCTTCGTCGGTGTTTATTAGAAAGGACTAGTTTCTCAATTCTTTAAATTTGATGAACCGTAGAGTGCTCTTTGCGAAATCCAAATTGTAGATATCTCAAAATTGAATTATCTTCGGTAAATTCATTTATCCTATGCAGAATTATTTTTTCAAAGATTTTATCAATGCAATTTAGCATACTTATGGGACTGTAGCTATTTGGACTTTTTTTTTGATCTTTTCCTTGGTTTAGGATCGGTATAACTTTCGCATGTTTAAATAGTTTTGGGAAATATCCGTGTTTGAAGCAGCAATTGAATACATTGGCGAGAATGTTGATTATCGAATCAGGCATATTCTTCTAGACTATAGGTTTGATACCATCAACACCTGGAGCTTTCTTATTACATAGTGTGCTACCCTAATTTTGAAGCATATTGGGATCATATTGTGAGAAATTTCATAAGCTTCTTTTAATATTTCCGCTACAACATTGGCACTACAGTGGAAATCAGCGCCATCTTTTGACAATGTTCCAACCGACAATATTTACATTTCATAGCCGATGAGAATGACCAGACTTTTTTATTACCAAGTGGCAACCCCTGGAGAAATGTATTCCTGCCATAGACGAATATAGCATAGACACATTTATTCTCTCATCTGACGTTTCATTTCACACTCTTCGATGTAGGGTTATGGAAATGAGAGAAATTAAATTTAAAATTAACTTCCACCAGGTGGAGTTACAGAATGTGTTCACTTAACTTTTTCTTGTCGTCTTGGTGTAGAACTGAAAAATCTAAATGTATTTTGCACTTTTTTGTTTTGCTGTTTGCCACAAAAACACGAAATGCAGTGGTTGTTCCTCTGTTGGACGTTGCTTACTATTGCTTCTATCTGGTACTATTGAACCCATGTTTTCCACCATCCAATGTTTACTTGCAACCATACCTATGACGTTTAATTTATTGAGAGAATAAATGTGTCTATACTATATTCGTTTATGATTCAACTGTTATTCATATCGCTTGATACGTGATGATTCATCAATAGTGTCAGCTGATGAATGCAACAGATTAAAACGTTTCACTCCAATAAATCACTACTTCTTTGTAATTTGCGACTATATCTATTCTTCTGTCCGATTATAAATATATAGACTTAAACGTGAAAGTTTTTTCTGCCATGACTCCGGCTTTCCCGTTGGGATTTGTTTTGTTGCTCCTTGGTTAATGTTTGTGGTTTTCAGGAGAACTTTTTCAACACGGGCAGGTTATTGTTTTAACTTCATTATCCACCCAATACCGGATAGAATTCCAATTCGCCTTATTATGTATATAGTGGGATTTGAGGCGATTGTAAAGTATGCGAACTAAAGAACGTGCCTTAAAAAGAGCATGGTCAGAGCAAAACAAATCGTCAAGGGTCAAAAGTTGGGAGATTTGAAGACTGGAGTTAGTGAGCAACATATCCACCACCGAAGGCTGTATAACAGAAGGCTGTATACAATTTAAATTGGAGATCTGAGTTGATGTCCATACAATTTGCTGCCAGCTGTGTTTTGTTGTAACAATTCCATCTGATGTGCCATACATTCAAATCGGCAAAAATAATAAAATCAGTTGTAGAAGAAGTAATTTTATCAATGTCTGTAATAAAAATTAGAGTGTTCTTTTGGGCAACATGCCGCAGTGAGTCTAATTTGTCGATTATTAACGTGCATCTTAATAGATACGTTTTCAATTGTGTGTGTTGCGAACTTTACGCCATCTTCTCTATATATTTTATAGTTTCTGAGGTTGAATTTGTGGTTGGGTTTCAGAAAGGTTTCATTTAAAAACGTAAAGTTCCTTAAATTTTGAAGGATTTATTATGCCCTGGGCATTCCAGTGCATAATCTGAAGCTCATGTGCGGTGTTTAGACATGTTTTAGCGTCATACCCACAACCCTTATTTTATTGTATGTATTTTTGCATTTTTGTAAAGCATCTAGAGCTTCAAAATAAATTTCCATGATCTTTTCGTTAGAAATATCTTCACTGTCCTCAGCGAGGCCACCTGATTTGGCTATTGAGGCATATGACATTTTATTTCCCTGGGGACTACATCATAGTGAGAATACTCATTTTCAGAGCATAGATATAAGTATAGGTTCGATTCTGTGACCGGATAGGCCTATGCTTGTTAGTGACTTTATGCCGAATTTCGAGGTATTTCTTCCTAAAAGATCAGTGAGGATCGTCGCCTCAATGATTTACATTTTTCCGATCTTTACTAATACAGTTGTAACATTTGTGAATTACGGGCCCATTTGATTGAGTTTTATCCAATTGACAAGTGGAATAATCATCTGGGCCACCACAACCCAGACAAACAACTTTTGGCACATTAGTGCATTGGGTAGGACCAATTTTCATCCGAAGAGGATTTCTCCATTGTACTATTTATGCCGCAGAAGTATATTATGTTTAGTACCTAGCGCTTCCAAATTTGGGATTTGTTGAACTTCAGCATGAGCAAAGCATCATCTTGATTTGTGCTACTGGTAAGAATCTCTTTTACCGATACTGGCGCAACGTTAAACTTCGCCTTAAACTCTTTACTAATTTTATCGGTACTGTTTCGCGGCAGTCCAAATGGCATTGCTTACATTATCTAATATGTCATAACCTTTGTTCCAATTGACATCCTCTTGTACTTAAATTTTTGCCCAAGTAATTCTATTAATTTACTGAAGTTGTGACAGCTGTCAATGATAGTTTGAATTCCTCACTTTGGATGCTAAACGCGTCGGAGTCTTCCACTTCAGAAAGGGGCAGGCACCTAGTGCCGGAGGTGGCACCAGTAAATTTTTGATGTTTAAATTTTGGGATACTACCCCAAAACTTTTTCCGTTTGTTATACATTGATGGGAATTACGATTGAAAACTGTTGAAAACACTGTGTGTTTTAAGTCATGGAAATATGACCTTATACGGTCACCACTGCGTGATAAAAGACAAAAAAAAAATGACCCGTGTCTCCCACTTTTGCCCAAAGTCATGCCCCTTTTTATATAGGCCATAAAGATTTGAGGCTTCGGTGACACTTTTGCAAAAAAGTGATCATTTTGTCAGGCTCATATCACGCATACCGTTCTGAATTTTGATTTATTCCCTGAAAATCGCAAAAAACATTAAAGAGTTCGACTTTATTTTACCTTTTTTCCTCTGTTCAGGTCCATAGGAAGCAAACCGTTCAAAATTCAAGGAAACAATCAACTACGAAAATGTACCTAAGGTCTTAGTAAACAACTTTGTCGAACATATGAACTTCCTAGGAATGATTCTTATATTGTGTGCTGCGTCCCTTGTTGCGTGTGCTGAGCTTACTGCTTTGCCTGTGCTGCTGCGTAGTATCTCAATGTTGATGTAAACGGTGTTAAGAATCATTCCTAGGAAGATCATATGTTCTAGAAAGTTGTTTATTTAGATCTTAGGTACATTTTTGTAGTTGATTGTCTATTTGAATTTTGAACGGTTTGCAACGTATGGATCTGAACAGGGGAAAAAAGGAAACAAATCAATTTTTTTTAAGTTTTTTGCAATTTTGACCTTGAAGATCAAGTTTGTTATGATCCTATATGTTAAAAATTGTTATTCTGTATGACAAGAGCTACAACTTGTCCTCAGAGAGTAAATCAAAATTCCGACCGATTTGCAAGATATGAGCCGGACAAAATGACCAATTTTTTGCAAGAATGACACCGTGGCCCCAAATCTTTGCGGGCAATAAAAAAAAGTCCATGACTTTGGGCAAAACTGGGAGACACGGCTCTTTTTTTTTGGTCTTTTGTTACGTAGTGGTGTCCGTATATGGTTATATTTTTTCGTGTTGCACTGTGTAAGTAGAAAACAGTAATACTTTGCAGCTGCTTTTATAATCACGTCCAAATGCTTTGAGTGATAGCATGCGATTGGAGCTTTATAGTACTCAGCTGACGATAAGTCAAAATTAATGAATTTGTATAACAATTTCAAATTATTTACATCCAAGGTTTGACCAATTCGTTCGATCGTTCAAATTAGTTTAATGAAAACAAGCAGTATAATTTGTTCGTGATGTGCTGTGAGTTTTTGTGATTTTCCCCCTCCCTTACCAAAGATAACAGAAATACCCCAGTTGCTGTTTTCGATTATTCATAATTTTCACTTGACGGCACAGGCTGTTTCCATACGACCATTTCTCACTGGGATACGACGAAAAAGTCCATTCTTTATTGATTCTGTTGCTTGAAAATCGAATATACATGGATAACACAGTGCAACAAAATTAAGGTAATTTTATGGGTGGTGAATGATTCCCTCATGGAATGAAAGCCATAGATGAGTATATTAAAACTACCGAAGGACAAACCCTAATATCTCACTTCTTTTTATGGTCTGATTAAATTTATATCTCAAGCCGAAATAGTATTTGAAACATGTTCAAACAACTGTATTTGTTACTAAAATGTTATTAAATTGAATTAGACTTTTGACCGAAAGACATTTCAATGCTCTATCTCGATTCCTTATGTGTCTTTTCGTCCTTATTTCGATAGATGTCAAAAAGTACGATTTGGACGTTCAAATGTTCCATTCAAATATTGATCGGAAAATTTCAATAGAGGTTGTCAAAGCAAGAAAACGACGTCTTCAACTTTTGCAGGTCCTGTCGGTCCTTTTTCAAAGCAGTGTTTAGACAACGACCTAGAATAGCTAGTTTGAGGATTTAAATATTATATTCAGTGGTTACCTGTTGATTTTAGAAATGGCTGGGTAAAATAAAAGTATGATTTTGATATCGATTACTAGTTAAATTTTTAAACATTTGTGCCTTTTTACGGTAAATGCAAACTGTGTCCTACATCAGAATATTTTTAAATGACAAATATATATTTTTGGTTGGTCCTCCACCTAAAATTTCATATTAAGGTAAATTATATTTTTAATTACCTTAAAAATAATGAACCAAACTTAAGTTATCCTTTAATAAATAAGTTGGTAATCTTCGAGGAGTATGGAGTATGTGTCTACTCCACCAATAATTTCAGTAGGTATGTATTGCCGCGAGAAGTCGCTTTCCTTAATACCTGCGTGTAGTTGCATTTTAAATAAAGAGGAACTGGACTCGCAGTCTATACAAATATCCCACATATATTTTCCACGGCATATTAAATAATCAACAGGTAATCATTGAATAAAATATTTAAATCTTCAAACTGGCTATTCTAGGTTGCTATCTAAACTCAACTTTGAGGAAGAACTGACAGGACCGGCAAAATTTTAATATATTGATTTCTTGTCTTTGACATCCCATATCGAAATTTTCTGAGTATTTGTATAGAATACTGGAATGTTTTTAGACATTTCTCGAAATAAAGTCGAAAAGGGCACATAACGAATCAAGATAGAGGATTAAAATGTTCTACGATATATATCTAGTTCAATTCCACTGAAGGCATGTTATCTCGGAAAACGAATGGGTTATTTACAAATACTGTTATTTGGTCATTTCTAAAATACTATTTTGGCACAAAATAATAACCTAATCAATCCCTCTAAAAATAGTGTGACCTAAGGTCCTTCTGGGATTCACGTAAGGTTTTCATTCTACAAAGAAATCATTCACCTCCAAAAGAGTTGTTCCACTGTGTAATAGGAAGGCATATTCATAGAGTATCATCATCGAATGTTGCAATCTTTCTCATCTGATGTTTTGTTTCAAACTGTTCCTGGTGCGGTCGCTGCGATTGAGAGTTATTTGACGTAAATCGACTTACACCTGGTGGAATTACAAAAATTGTTGACTCAAATTTTTCATGCCATTTTGATGAAAAACTGTGACATTTAAACGTATTTTAGGTTTTTTGTTATCCTTTATTTACCGAGTCAAATAGCTTCTCTGTGCGTCATTTCTATATGGGCATATTGCTCTTACTATTTTCTGAAAATACAAAACAATACAATTTAGGGAAACTTTGCCTATTTAAACCATTTCTGCGCCATCTATCGCTTGACTTTCAAATCCACCACTTATATTTCACTTTCTAGGGAATTTCCATTATCTTTGCTCGTACTGTATGGGTCTGCTTTCTTAATTCTGGGGACCATTCGATGACATTTTTATATTTTTCTTAGCATTATTAAAGACCATAGAATAATACATACATAGATAAACTTATTCTCTCATCTGACGTTTCATTTCACAGTCTTCATCGTAGGTTTGTGGAAACGAGAGCAATTAAATTTAAAATTACCTTACACCAGGTGGAGTTACAAAATATGTTCCCTTAACTTTTTCCTGTCGTTTTGGTGTAGAACTGAACATTTTAAATATATTTTGCGCTTTTTTGTTAACTTTTATCGTTGGTATACATTTGTATTGTGTTTAACAGAACTAGTTTGCCACAAAAACACGAAATCCGGTTGTTGTACCTTTGTTGATCGTTGTATACTATTGCCACTATCTGGTATTTTTGAACCAATGTTTTGCGCCATCCAATGTTTACTTCCCATCGTACCTATGACGTTTAATTTATTGAGCGAATAAAACCATCTATGGTATGTGATATTCTATGTTAAAGACCCTCTTGAGTCAAAATATTTTTAATTTTCAAATGACAAAAATAAATTGTATTTTTTCTTTTTGGTTGAGTATTTCTGAAAATTCCGAAATACTCGTACATAATTACTTGGATTACATGTTGTATGACCGAAAACAAGTAATACCTGCGCAATATTGTTGTGGAGATATTGTTTCAAATTATTTGTTGGGATATGTATGAAGCTTAATGTTTGTTTTTGTTTATTGTATGCGAATATCAGTGTTTGTTTGTTTGAGTTGTGAGTTATTATTAATGTTTTTCATTACATTTTTCTGTTTTTAAATGAACATGACAGCTTGTTGTATTCTCTTTGAAAAAAAAGAAACGAACTGTTCCTTTCTATTAATCTGGAGACTATTGTGGTGAACACGGCTGATACTAATGGTCCCGCTGACGTTGCCTCATTCATCTTTGCCAACATCATCGCCACACATACGCAGAAACTCTGCTTGGGGTCGTTGACAGCATAACTTTTGACCAACATTCAGTCATCCAACTTTTATCCACCCATCGCCTGTGACGAGTTTAGCATGAAGTTTATTCGAACATACAAATGCACGTTGCTTCATATCCTATTCACATCAGTTGTCTGCATGTATTAAAGTTATAATGATATTTGCTCCCCAATTTAGCCACGAGCTAAAGAAAAGTAGTACATTTATATTTACATGCAAACATACATATGCATATACATAAATTGATCAACAAACAATCTTTGCTTTGAGTGGACAGTTCGAGTATTAAAATTTTGCAAATTGAATATTATGTGTCGAAATCATTTAGGTTTGGTTAGGTCAAGGGGTTTCGACGACAGCTGATCCACCTTCTAGTTTCAAATTTGATACAGGAAAGAATGTTAAATAGAGTGAGCGATAGGCGAATTGAAAACACTGATTCTAAATCTGATTTCATTGGCACTTCTGACTTTCAAAATAACTTCATATGCAACAAATTAGATCTGATGTTAAGAATAAAACAATTTTCATTCATTTATATTTGAATTGCATCCAAATTCTGCCAAAAAAAACTGGCATAAAAAATTGTATCAAATCTGTCATTAGCCCAGTGACTTTCGACGATAATTTGGTGGAACTGAAGCACTCATGGCTTCTATTTATGATTTCTCTATATGTTAGGTAGAGGAGGCTCTCTCTAAGAACACAGTTATGATATCATGGGTCGTCATATTTCCGTCCCTATCATTAAACATTACAATTAATCTGAATTTACAAAATCCTCGAGACTTTGCTACTTCATGGCACTAGCCGTGCTCAGTCATGTGCCAGTTCTTTGATTTAGAAATAGGAACAAGTTCGTTGTCATAAAGTAAGCTTGAAGTTAACATTCAATAATATGTTAAAGAATACTATAATTTAGTTCGATAACAACTAAATTTGGGATATGTCCTAAGATTAATAGTAAACTTCGTTGTTATCCAGCTACATGTTGTTCTCTACCCGCCCAGCCCAGCTTATTTTTAATCAGTCAGCCCATCAACCACTTTACTAGATTACTTACTTGATAATGTAATATAAAGGGTGATAAAATATGGAATAAAATATTCGTCAAATGGACAGCGCTGCTCTTATGACATTACTCTTTTCATACAATTTTTTATGATTTTTTCACAGATGTGTGGCTGTATCTCCCCGATGACGCGTTGGATCTCGGATTTGAGCTAAGGAATTGTCGCATTAACCCGAGATTTCACAAAACCCCAAGGAAAGAAATCGCACGGTGTTAAATCGCATGATCTTCGTGGCCAGGTGACATTAGAATTTCTTGAGATAATTTGTTCTGGAAATTGTTGCTGCAATAAATCGATTTTTTAAAACGCGGTGTGGCAGGTGGCGCCGTCTAGGTGAAACCACATGTGGTCCAGACCAATGCCGTCCAGTTGAGGCCACAAAGTGTCATGTTCCTGTAGCGGCTGCCGTTCAGTCACTGCAATTTTGTCCTCATCTTCAAAAAAGTAAGGCCCAATCTCGCCGCCTGACCACAATCCGCACGAGACAGTTGTTCGTTGTAGATGCAGTTGTCTCTCATGGATTGCATGAGAATTTTCTGAGCCCAAAATTCGAAAATGTTGTGTATTCACGGACCACTCAGATGGAAAACCGCTTGATCGGAGAAGATGATTTTTTGTGAAATACTGGCATTGACTTCACTTGGCTCCAACGCTTTCCATTGTCTGCTGGTTTGAGCTCCTGAGTCAGCTGAAATTTAAACGCATGAAGGTAGAGGTCTTTTGTCAACAATTTCTGTGTAGTGCTTCGTGCAATTTGAAGTTGTTGATAACGATGCCGAATTAATGTTTTCGTGTTTTCGGTGACTCTCGTTTACAGAAGTAATGTTTGCAAGAGACATTACCGACCCAGTTTCTTGAAATATGTTGACCAATCTTCGAATGGTTGGCATTATTAGGTGCACTTTCTCGACTGAAAATTCTTCAAAGTTTGCACGCGGTCTCAACATAATTTTCCAAATTTTTGTAATAAGTTAGCACAATTCTAACTAGTTGTTCTTTCGTTAAGCGCACCATTTTTAGTTATCGTAATAAACATATGTGACAGCTGCAAAATTTCAGCGTTGCCACTCGCACAAAAAAAAAAATTACATTAAATTTAAAAAGTGCAATCTTACTGAGACACCCGTTAATTATATATTTAATCCAAACTCGAAAATAGATAAGAAAACAGGAATATATTACTTACTTATCCGACCTCGAACAACCCCGGGTGGGTCAGGGACCTTACAAAATGAAGATAACTTATTTCGCCAACCAGTTCGATCTTTTGCTTTATCTCTCCAGTTGGCAATACCAAGTGTACTCCCTCCAGCGGAGTCCTGGCCTTCCTATTTTTGGCCTTCCTTCAAGTTCGATTTCGAAAACCCATCGTGCTGGTTCGTCTTCATCCATTCTGATGTGGCCTAGCCAGCGCAATCGAGTTATTTTGATCCACTTAACTATGTCAATGTCGGAATATAGCTCATGGTTCATGTGTCGCAGATACTCGCCGTTGTGCACTATAGGGCCATACATTTTTCGGAGTTTTATACTCTCGAAGACTCCTACAGATGTTTCGTCTGCTTGCGATAGGACCCATGATTCTGCGCCAAAAAGCAAGACCGTTTGTATGAGAGTCTGGTATAGTTGGACTTTTGTCACTCGAGAGAGGAATTTTTCTCTAAAGTGCTTGCTTATTCGCAAGCACAATTCTTCGGGATTTTCTCTAAAGTGCTTGCTTATTCTCCGTTGACCTCAAGTCTGACGTTGTTGGTTTTGTTTACGGCAGATCCGAGGTATATAAATTCGTCTACCACCTCGAAATTATAACGGTTATCAACGTGGCCGACGGTGGTGCAGTGGTTAGTGTGCGCGGCTCTTGTACATGAGATCCTGGGTTCGGACCCTGCTCTGACCACCTTCAAAAAAAAAATTTCTTTCGGCGGCGGTCACCTCGCTTAGTGACGGCGACACTATCGAGTATATAGCCATGAAAAAGCTTCTCAAAATACCGTTCGGAATCGGGTAAAACTGTAGGTCCCAATCAGTGAGTGAAAACTGGAAAGCGCACAGCTCAGTGATTGTGAGAAGTTATCCCCGGTCCCTTCATGGGATGTAATGGGAAACCATTTATTTATTTATTTTATCAACGTTCACGCTTTGGTCTAATGGCGTGGAGGCCCTTCTCGTTGAAACCATAAATTTTGTCGTGTACTCATTTACTTTCAGACCCACTTATGTTGACTCCTTCTTAATTCTCGGAAACACCAGAGTAACTTCTCTAATTGTGAGCCCAATGATATCGATATCATCAGCATACGCGAGCAGCATGTGACTTTTGCTGCTGATGGTTTTATTCATGTAGGCTGCAGCTTTTCTCGTAATGATCTCCATTAAGATGCTAAAGAGTTCGCACGATATGGTGTCGCATTGCCTGAGACGTCGCTTAGTTTCGAAAACTTTGGTAAGATCCCTACCAACTTTCACTGCGGATTTTGTTGTCCGCCGAGGTCATCCTGCAAAGGCGTATGAGTTTTGCAGGAATACCAAGCTCAGACATTGCTTCGAAATTTCTCCCGTATCGGGCTACCGAAGGCCGCTTTATAATCGCCAAATAGGTGATAGGTGTCGATTTGTTTCTCGTGGGCCTTCTCCGGGATTTGGCGTAGCGTGAAAGTCTGGTCAGTTGTCGATTTTCCAGGTCTATAGCCACACTGATATGGTCCAATCAGGTCAATGATAATTGGTTTTAGTCTTTCACACCTTATACTTGATAGAACCTTATATGTGACGCGCAAAATAGAAAGGGACCTAAGGGTAAAAACCGGTTTTGTTCAGGAGAGCCATTTTAAAGATTTAAATACGTGTATCTTTGGTGTACCATCACTGAGCGTGTTGGTATTGGTCTCATTTGAAAGCGACACATCTCATGACGTCAGGAAGGTGTTGGTCAACCTTGAAAACGCGCGTAGGTCGTCCCTACCTCTTGTTTTGTGTAGTTGGTTTTTACTGTTTTCTACCTAGCGCGCTGTTTCCATGAGTTTGATATCAATTTTGCTCGCGTTTTTTCGAATCCATCTTTATTTTCTGAAATTATTAATTGTGAATTATAATAAATACTCATTTATAATTCTTTTAAATCGTGAATATCACTCTCTTAGTACGAACATTTTTTTACATAACCTTATTATGTTATTCGCGAAAATAATTTAAAACTGATAACATTCTTACTGTTTGTTTTAGGATGAAATGGTGGACGAATTCGAAGAAGTAGATTTACTTTATCGCTTCCCTGATGACGAGGATGATAACGATCACTTCTCAGAATTATCGGATAGTGACTCTGAAGATGATACCGATAATATGTACCTTGATACATCTGATCTTGATTTACGCGAAGAAAAGGTAGATGCTCGACTGTATGGTTCAAAAATACTTCAGTGTTGTTCAAATCAATGCAATGAAGTGATCCCTAAGAAGATGGCTGTGGATTTTCGTACGTCTTTCATGAATTTAGATAAGGAATCCCAAGATTTAATTATTCTCGCACATCTGGCAGCTCACCGTGACGATGCAATGCTCAGGTCAAAAGTTGGTGATCGATCGCGAGCTATGCAGAAACGGTACAATGATATATATTATTTTCGAAGTTTGCCGATATGCCGTGATATGTACTTCTTCCTTTATTCAATGGGAATTAAACGCTACAAAAATCTAATCGAACATTACGACAAAAATGGTATTTATCCACGCGAACATGGCATAACGAATAAAATTAATGGTACAGATGCTTTAACTGCTTTGGAAAAAAAGAAATTGTTTCATTTATCTGCCGTTTTGCTGAAACTGTTGCTATCACTTTACCTGGACGTCAACCAAATCATCGTGATTATCGTTTATTGAAACTTCCAACTACTGAAAGTAAGACTTCTGTTTACACTAGATACACCAACAGCGTCGAACCGGCTGGTAAAATCGTAAAACTTCGCACTTTCCAAACGCTGTGGAAGAAATATTGTCCCCACATCGTCACTATGAAGCCGGCATACGATTTGTGCGAATTGTGTCGAAATCTTGCAAAAGATGCTGTTAATACAGTAAACGTTACTGAAGTTGAAAAAGAAGCAGCATTGAAGGTGTATTCTGATCATTTGCAATCTGCCAGCACTCAGCGAGAGTACTATAATGACTTGAGAACATTAGTCAAGCCTGATCCAAATGCCATGTATCCAGGTATTCCAGAGGAGGATTATCTAGTAATATCTATGGATTATGCTCAAAATGTTAGCTTTCCGTCGGGTCCACAGCAAACAGGAACTGCATACTTTAAATCAGGTCGCAAAATAGCAATTTTCGGAATTACAAACGAACGTCAAAATGTTCAACACATCGTCTGTATTGACGAAAGCGAATTCATTGGAAAGGTCCGAATTCAGTAATATCAATGCTTGGTTACTACCTACGAGAAGTGCATTCAACTAAAAATTTAGTGATATGCGCTGATAACTGTGTTTCACAAAATAAAAACAATGCGATAATTCGATATTTACAGCACCTTGTCGATACTTCCAGATGTTAGTCAGTTGAATTGAACTTTTTGTTAACCGGACATACAAAGTTTTCACCTGATCGTTTATTCGGAGTTTTCAAATCAAAATATGCCCAAACTAATGTCGACTGCTTCATGGATGTAGTTGATTGTGTTAGAAAATCATCTCGTAATGGATTTAATGTTCCTGTACCTATTCAACTTCCAAACTCAAGTGAGCCTGTTGTTGAGTGGAGAAAATGGGACGAATACTTCTCCACTAAATATAAAACTTTAATTGGAATATCGAAGTATCATCACTTTTGTTTTTATTGCAGTGCAATGTAAACTGTTTGCGAATTCAGCCACCATAAATGAAAACATACATCTGAGTAACAATACCAGTTTCGATGACAAACCAATTATAATTCCGTCGATGAAGCGTCAATGGTACTTGTATAAAGAGATTCGGCGTTTATGTTTTGACGATTCAAAAAAAGATTCGGGTGCTCCTCTTCCTTTGGTCTCTGGAAATGGAAACGAAGAGGAGGATTCGGAGGAAGTGGACAATCCTCAAGAAGTGGAGCCAGCAGACGTTAAGAAGAAATCGAAAAAAAAATAAAGGACCGGTACTGTCAAGTTCTAAGGAACCAATTCGCAAGAACAGTCGATTAAAATAATTTTTCTATTTTTTTAAATTGTTCATAAGAAAAAAAATAAATTTTTTGTAGCTTCGTAAAATCAAGTTATTTTGTTAATTTAGTAGGGGAAAAAGTGAAAATAAATAAGTTTTACCGTTAGGTCCCTTTCTATTTGCGCTTAGAAGCGTCGACTTTACTTTCATAAAACGCGCATATCTCTGGGAGGGAACACTGTTGGGGCATGGGATTGGTCTCATTCGATGCTCAGATGTTGTCCACTTCAAAAAAAAAAAAAGTGAAAATTGATGTTTTACCCTTAGGTGCCTTTCTCTATGCGCTGTCACATATGCTATGGATAAAAGGCTTATTCCACGGTAGTTGGCACAGAGACTCGAGTCTCTGTCGGAACTTTTGTAAGAAAAGGTATTATTTGTAAGAGAATGTTTTTTTTTTTTGAAGAAAAGCTTTTTTTACGAAAGAAAAGATACAATTTTAAGAGTAGGTACTTATCTCAAGAAACGTTATTTTGTTTTACAAAAAAGGTACTCATTAAAGAAAAGGTCGCTTTTTAAGAAAAGGCAATTTGTTGTAAGATAATGTACTTTTTTAAGAAAAAGTACTTATTTAAAAAATACATTTTTTTTGAAGTAAAAGTAGTTTTTATAAGAAAATTTACTTTTTTAAGCAAAGGTGCGTGTTTAAGATAAGGTATTTTGTTAAGTAAATGTACTCTGTTTGAGAATATAAATAGGTATTCTTTTGATAAAAGTTAATTTTTTTAAGAAAACGTACCTATTTAAGAAAATTTTATTTTTTTAAACTTCTTTCACCTTGGGTTTTCTAAATTTACTTTTTATTCGGTTCAAACTACAATATGTAATAAACAGTCTCCACCCAGAAAATTTCCCTTTAAACAAAAAATTTCCCCCCATATGTTAGTCTAGGCACAAACCAAATCAAAATTACGAGTGTACTTCATGGATTCGCCAGTCTTGCACTTTGGCTTTTCTAAATTTACTGTTTATTGGGTTCAAAACTACAATATGTAATAAACAGGCTCCATCTAGAAAACTTCCCTGTAAACCAAACCAAACCGAGTAATAAAGTAGTTAAAAAAAGTTGTTTAAAATTTTTTCATTTAGTCCCGATTCCGCAATGTGCGATAAGGAACTTCGTTCCATAATCTAATAAAGTCTTCCATTAAATAAAATAATTTAGATGAACCTATCATGTGTAAGCCATTTAGAAAATCCCTGTGTGTGTGTGTGTCTCTCCTTCGTAATAACGTTTTCATTCAGAACAAGTTGAAATTTTTGTTGAAATTTTTTGAAAATGAACACGTGGCAACTTTGTCATTGTTGTAGCTGCCCCGTATAAATTGAGCTATAATTAAATTTAGCGGGTTAAGAAAACACACTTCTTGTTCACTGTCATTACAACTACAGCGCTAGCCACAACTATCGTACGAATTTCTACCTGGTATGGGTCTTCACATGTTGTTGTTGTGATACGTAGATTTCTCTCTCATTGCTCTCATTAACAGCTGAATATTGAATTAAAAACAGCTGTCTGGCTAAACGGATCCTCAATATACGACATCTCGATCACAGTGTCTTCGTGGCTTACTCGAAAACGAAAACTTACTTCTGTTTTGTTACTGCATTGTCAGCATCACAAAATAAAGCGATACGATTTGTAATGAAACCTATAGTCCGTTTTTTTGCACTTTGGATTGCAATGCAACTGTACCAATACGCATAAGTCATAAGCATAAAATCCAATTGCAAATTTGTGTCAGCCTATCAAGTAGTGCACAGTGATTACAGCAACTAACATACATATATCCTGTTACGCCAACGTAGTAGATCATAACCTGATCTTAACAGCATGGTGATGTTTCCAGACCATCCGTCGGTTGCCTGTTTCACTTTTAAGAATGAGGTTCTATGTGGATGGAGACAAGCTCCAGAACCAGTAGCATAGAAAAAATTCCGCCTAGTCTTGCCAGATTATCCGCTCTATTGTTCTGAAATGTATCTGCCTCCATATAACAGGAATACTAAACTGTTTGGCGATCTCATTTCCAAATGCGCGGCAGTTGTGGAGAGTTTTTGTAGTCACGAATATAGATTACAGGGATTTTTCAGCAGAATCTCTGTCACAATAGATGTTGATAACTCAGGAAGTGATAGTAACATAGTGATAGATAGTAGCCAACAAACCACAATGCAGGAAAGCACTATTGGGTGTATACGTATTTAGTAAATTATAATCGTAGTTGAGCCTCGTCGAATACTTATGACTTTTTACACAATCATACTGCTATATTATTGATCATATTTATCCACAGTATACAAATTTCTTAGCGCAAGAAGAGTCAGCTAAGAAGTTCCCTTAAATTGATTGCTGGTTTTTGAAAAATTTCGCAGATATAATTCGCGGCGAAAGTCGTATGCAGGTGTAAGTTAGTCAGCCTTTCTAATATTTTCGGATGGAACGTTGAGAAGTTGATTGGTTTGAAGCCTTTTGTATTACTCTGTTATGGTTTCCCAGCATTCGGAATCAATATCACCATAAGTTTCCACTATCTAACGGGAATGTGCGTAACGTATAGTATATTTTTCATTACATCGTATGCTGGTACGGAGAGAGCTTGTATCAATCAGTGAGCTGTGCGCTTTCTGTCACTGTGTAATGGGACTGTCTAATGGGAACAAGGACTTGTAACTTTAGTAAAAGTTCAGGGCCTAGGAACGGAATATGTAGGGCCCAAAGATTTTGACACTGCATACCTCGAGCGAAATTTTCGTAGTATCAATTTACTGAGGAAGGGACAAGTGCTTAGGGGCTGAATATGCCGAGTCTAAAGTTTTTGATATATCAAAGCTTGAACAAATGTTCCTTAGTTGCAATTTAAATATAAATTACACAGTCAACTGTTAGCGCTTGCCAAAATTCAAATATTGTAATAGAAAGATATTTAGTTGTAGATACCTCTACTGTTTTCTGATATTGTAGATTGACTCGCCATAGATCAACTGAGACGTGGCACAATCCTTCGTCAATAAAGACTTAGAACAATAAATTAAAGGCCACAATGGGCAAACCCCAGTCTGTCAAATTGGGCTACGAAGTTTTACTTCTTTCAAAAAACACAAAAAGTTATAAAGTGCTGTCGCATTTATGTTCCCGATGACACCAAATGCAATTAATTGGACAAAGTACTTGTGGAACATTAAATAGTCCTTTATGACACACTTTTTGAATTTTTTCGCAAATAGGAATATAGGGACTCGCGTGAAAAAAATATGGGTAACATATATAAAGGGGTTTTCAACAGAGACGCTACAAAAGTAAATCGATAGCGACAGCAAACGACGCCATATTTTTTCCCGCTCTTTTGAAATTTCTCTTCAGTAAGGTATGGCATTTCATCATGGAAAGATATACGAGCCAACAACGAGTCGAAATTATTAAAATTACCTACCGAAATTTGGTGTCAGTGGCCTCAACTTTAAGAGCGCTACGTCCAATTTATGGTCGTCATAATCGTCCTACTAGATCAACAATTGAGCGTCTGGTGGAAAAATTTGAATCCACAGGCACAGTACAAAATGTTCCCGTGCCAGTGAGACAAAGAATATTGCTGCCGCTGCGGCTTCAGTTCAAGAAAGCCAAAATGTGTCTCTCACACGTCGTTCTCAAGCGTTGGGCATCTCTGTGACGTTGTTGTGACGAATTTTGCGAAAAGATCTTGGCCTACATCCTTACAAGATCAAACTGACGCCAGAACTGAAGCCGCTTGACCGCCATAAGCGTCGTATGTTCGTGAATTGGGCTGAGCAACAACTTGAAAGTGATTCGGATGTTCATCGGAAAATCATCTTCAGCGATGAGGCTCATTTCTGGCTGAATGGCTTCGTCAATAAGCAAAATATGCATTATTGGTCAGACAGCAATCCATACGTAATCCATGAGTCATCATTGCATCCCGAAAAAATTACGGTTTTTGCGGTTTATGGGCCGGCGGTTTCATTGGGCCGTACTTCTTCCGTGATGATCAAGACCGGCACATTACTGTGAATGCGAATCGTTACCGTTCAATGATAACCGAATATTTTTGGCCCCAATTGGATAATATGGACTTGGAGGACATGTTGTTAAAACAGGACGCCGCCACAAGCCACACAGCGAATGCCATAATCAATTTATTGGAAACCAAATTTGGTGAACGTGTTATCTCACGAAATGGCCCAGTCGATTGGCCGCCTCGGTCGTGCGATTTGACGCCGTTAGATTATTTCCTGTGGGGCTACATCAAGTCTATGGTCTATACCAACAAGCCAGCGACGATTGATGAACTGCGTACGAATATCGAACGTGAAATTGCAGCAGTATCGGCCGATTTAAGCTTGAAAACCATCGAAAATTGAGTTCAGTGTCTGGATTTCTGCAAGCGTGCCCGTGGTGTACGTACGGAATACTTTCACAGGAATAAAATATTTCATTGGTATCTAAAACCGGTTTTGTTTTATTTAAAAAAAGTTTTGTAGCGCTCTTATTGAAAAACCCGTTACATATATATATATATATATATAGCTTATATTGATAAGTCATCAGTGTATCAAGCAGCGAAATAGTGAAAACTGAAGAGTGTAAGTATATTATACAGAAGTAGGGTGTCTCAAAAAATTTCTTTTTCGATTTTCATGGTTGCTCAAGCTTAATTGGAAAGTTAAACTATTTTTGAGATTTTTTTCAGATTTTTCGGAAGAGGTTTAGAGGTCACGCAAGTGGAATTTCCGGACGGTTTTTGAATTGTATTTAAAACTCGGGCAATAACCACTATTTTCTTAGTTTGTAAGTCAACATTTTTAAAGCAAAGCGTCCAAGCTTTTATTGTATATGCATAAACCACCAGTTTTAGCAACGATTTTGTTCAATAAGGTAACATGTATCAAATTTTGTAAATAACGCTTTATAACATTGAAAATGTTTATGAACATTTAAAAAACGAATGATGTCCTTTAAAAGATGGATAAATTGCAAGCAATTTTGTGAAAACATTTTGAATTTGCAGTTACTGTTCCAGGGTTATGCCATTTTGAAACTAATAATGTCATAAACTGTTTGTCATTTTTGCGTCGGATTTGGTTTAAACATTGATTTAAATCTACATGCGCGAAAAAACGGGCGGGCATTATTTCCATGGCGGGCATTATTTCCATGAATTGAAAATCTGATGCGCATTTTTCAGCAAACAAAGCCACATTTGTAAACACAATGCTTGCAAACATACATATGATTCCAGCAATATGTTGCCGGGGTCGGTTTTTGCTGCCTGTAATTCTTTGTCGTTACTTCGCGCATGTAACTCTGGAACAGTAAGAGCAAATTTTTTACAAAATTGCTTGGAATTCATCTGTTTTTTAAAGTGCATCAGTAGGATTTTGAATTTTCATAGAAACTTCAAGCAAATCCGATGCAAAAATAGGAAAGAGTTTATAATAACATTAGTTTCATACTTAGGCTTTAAAATGGTATAACTCTGTAACTGCAAATTCCACATATTTTTTACAAAATTGCTTGTAACTTATCCGTCTTTCAAAGTGCACGGTTAGTATTTTAAATTTTCATAGTAATTTGAAAAGCTAAAAGTGTTAGTTACAAAATTTATCAAAATTTTGCGAAAAAAAAATTTAATACATGGTACCTTATTGAGCAAAATCATTGCCAAAATTTTTGTTTTATGCATATACAATAAAAGTTTTGACATTTAGCTTCAAAAATGTTGTCTTACGAACTAAGAAATTCGTCTTGGGCGTCCTCTAAACCTCTTCCGAAAAATCTGTCAAAAATACTTTGCCCTATAAGCCTTCAAATAAAGCTTGAGCAAAAACTAATATTTATTAATGGGACACTCTAATGGACAGCCCTTTTTTCGGAGCCAAAATTTAAGTACTAAATGCATATAAATGTTGATTTGGGGATTTTTTAATATGTTCTTTTCAGTTGGTGTATCTTTCAATGAAAGTCAGCAATCTAGAAGTAGAGGACTTTAACATGTCAGTTTTAACTTTTCGAAAACTTCCGTGTTGTATCATAAAATGAATTTTGATAATTCATTCTATATTTTCGCAGTTTCTGACTTTAATATTAACTTTATATAATTACATAGAGTTTAATTAAATTTTAGTCTGTTTATCCTCCATTATTGGGGACACTATTCGACTATACTATCTATTTGTTGGAAACATTATGCGACGGTCCTATCGACGGTTTAATATACACTTATATATTTACTTATGTTTTTATTATTCTCTGCTTTAAATAATTATTCTTGACTAATTATTCAAGCTTAAGGTCACTTCCGATTTCATAAAACTTTTTGTTTTTTTTTCGATATTTCGATTTCTTTTGGAAATCTTCTTCAGAAAGTTTTTAATATTAATTGAAAACTTTCCTGATATAATATCGAATAAAAAAAATTAGTTTTATGAAATCGGAAGTGACCCTAATTAAGCTTGAATAATTAGTCAAGAATAATTAATAAAATAAGGGTCGAAAAATTAGAAACAAATTATTCTCTACTTTTTTAATTTTAATAATCATTGAAATTAGTTTAGACTTACAAACACCTAAGAATGCCAACATTTTTTGGTAATAGTCCTCATTGTAGTAGTTTATCTATCTAATTTAATTTTGATTAACTATTTTTTTAAAGATTATTGTAATTTATCTCTAATTGGCCACTAGACTTCAAATTACAAGTCAATAGGGCAAAAAAAAAATTAAAAAAAATACAAATATTACATTTGTCTCTTCAACCTGCTCAAGTTGCCCCGAATAATGTCGCTGGGATCAATATACGTTCTAGCTTCAGTGAGAGGGGGAACCCGGAAGTTCAGCTTAGGTAGTGGCAGCCGCATGGCATGCTTTCTTATAAATTGTAGTCCATTGTGATACCACAAGGACAAAAGGAAAAACAATGAGATTCCCTAGTCAATCCCCAGAAAAATGCTCGCGTGTGTAACCTGCCGCCTTCAGATCTGTTCACATGTACAGGGAGTTTTTTAGAGACTCCACCTCATCCAGTTCGTCACAGCAGCTTCTGTAAATGTAATTGTAATTGCGTGACATCTGATCAGACACTGACCCGTCACACAGTGTTTCAACTTAAATGTCATTAATGTAAATAACGATCCTAATTCAAAATTGACTTGCTGACTAGCTTGACTTGAATCAAATCAGTTTTTTCCGATAAGCTTTTGAAATTTATATTTATTAAAATTAATATTTATTTGCATGCAATAATTATGTATAGTGGACCTGTAATCTTCTCAATTGGATTGTAGTAATTAGATCGGGTTTATATTTAGTTGTAGTTTGCAACTATTTTTATTCCAGTAATATGTAGCAGATGCTAACAAATATGATTATTATTATATTATTTATAATCCAATTGTACGAGATTGATATATGTCGTTTTGTTTATTTATTCAGAACGGAAATTTTTAGCAATGCTTTTATTTTATTTTCCAACACTGTAAAAAAAACCTTAAACTTCGGCAAATTTCATCATTACCCATTAATTTCATGTTATTTCCGTTTAATTATTATCCTCTTGTGCTCATTTCACTACTAACCGGTTTATCTTTGTTCATCATACGTAAAGTAAAACAAGATTACTCATTCATCACTCTTTTACCACTCAATTTCTCGTTTACTTGAATATCGGTTTATTTTGTGATAGAGCTAAGAATGAATATATGAAGCAAAGACGATCTAGAAATAGACCAGAAAATGTGCGCAATTTGGCAACCCTGGTAAAAGAGAGCCAAAAAGTGCTGAAAATTCATTGAAAGGCATTTCTCTCACGCGTCATATCTTGAATATTTCATACTTTTTGCATAGTTTATGTACTTTTACTTCAACATGATCGGAATTTGTGTAGTTGTATACAATAACACTATTATAAAGCTGCTCGTGTATTGAAATATTCAATGAAGAGAGAATGACTAGAGCTTCACTCGTTGTGTTTGTTGGCATTTGAGTGAGGATGGATTTTGACTGTCTACTTTTACATCGTTTTTGTATGAAGCTGTCATCTACTGTTTTAAGTCAGTCGTTGAGAAGCAAGCAAACAATAAACGCGATTTACCAACTAACAAAGACGTGTTTTCTTCCGTCGGCTGTATATCATAATTAATTCCCCTTAGTATTATCCAATTTGGACGTTGCATCGTCTGGCTGGGATAAATAGAAATTAGGATTATTTCACAACAAATCCTAATAAATAGATACATAATAATATCCTGAGGAGGCCTGGATTGCCCTAACACTTAGAGTAATTTACCCCCTTCTAGAAATTCATTAACATTTATGCCTTAAAACTATTAAATTGTTCCGACATCTTACTTCTAAATATAGGTTTTATATTTTATAGAACTTTCAAATTCAATAAATGATCTTTTACCACCGTGACGAGGTTTTGTGAGTTATACGAATGGCCAAAAAAGGAATAACAAAAAACCTACTCCATCCTATTTTATATACCTTAAAGAACTTAAATTCTAGAAACTGATTACATATATACAATGTGGCCCCTAGGCTAATGGGCAGTGTTATACACAGAATTCACTATCTCATAAGTGTGGTACCTTTTGTGGTAAAACAATACTTTAACTCCCTCACGGAGAAAGCCATAATTATTAAGCGCCAACAAACTGACTGGTGGCAAATAACTTATATCTGTGAGCGCCCAGACACCTAGGTCCAAATCTAGGCATCTAGAGACCAAACTATTCTCCATATCTCGCGCGCCTCTTGTTTAATGCCCTTGTCACCTAATCCACTAGCACAACTATTGCATATGACGTGGCACTGGCACTAGTACTCCTAAAGCCAAATTGGCCATCAAAGAGGATTCCCTCTCCTCAATTGCGTCCCGCAAGCCCGACAGCATGACCTCTCCACCAGTTTCCTAGGGATATTGGCTTGTAGTTCCCTGCCCTCCTCTGGTGTAGTAGGGATATTGGCTTGTAGTTCCCTGCCCTCTTCTGGTTAGCTCCTGCCTTTCGAATTGGAACCGTGACCACTTCCTAGCATGCAGCCGGGAAATACCCCAAATTCAGGCCCATGCTGCTTGCCTTGTCTAACGGACCACCACATCCAGCACTCCATTCCTACCACTTAACCTCCGATTTGGCATGGCCCTCAGAGCCTCGCCTACTTACACCGGTTTCACAAAACCCCACACTCAGCCATCCTTCACCAGCGCAACGCCCCGGCCAATCAGGCAGACCTCGACCGCCAAATTCCAACACAAGTGTCGTACCACCCACTAGCGCACTCATAGCCCAACGCACACCCAGTCGCCACATCATCCTGGAAGCCTTCCGCAAGAAGGTTAGTCTTCTCACAGTCGACCATCAGCACTCGTCCTCCTTCCTCGACAAGGCCTGTCATAGGCCTTTTCGCCCCTCTACCAACCGCAGCACCCACCTTCAAAACCATATCAGGCGCGCAAAAAATTTCCCGCAGGAAGTCAGCCCTGAGCCCCTGCTAAAATGCAAATATGACGCCCCGGACAATCCACTCCACATTTCGTATCGTGTCCTTCAAAATAGCCTAGCGACCCGGGTCACCCGTCCTCTTTGCCAGCCTGCTCGCCCTCCTCCTTTAATAGGCGTAGGCGCAGGTAGGCGTGGAAGTCCCCTACTCCCAGAAAGAGTCATACAAGTATCTAACTCCGAATATGTCCGAACATGTAGTTCGGGGTAAGGTCATGCAAATAAGAGCAATTTATTCGTTTTAATTTGTATGTGTGGGAAGTGCAAGATGGTGTAATCCGATTGCGCTCGAATCCCACACAAAATTGACAAGAGGTATATATTACGATGCTCAAAGTTTCAAGCAAATCAAATAGTAGAATAGGGTGTTATTTTGTGATGAATTTTCAAGTCCCTACGAATTCGTAGTATGGGAGGTACTAGAAACCGGTGCCCGATTTCTCCAAAATTGCTGAAAAATGTGGCGGTAGTAAAAATATTGTATTGGACAGTGGTGGGTCACGATAAAGCTATCCAATAGGGTGTTATAGTGTGATGATTTTTAGAGGTCCGCGGAACTTTTTGTATGGGGGGTACCAGAACAAGTGATCTGAATCAGTTTAAATTTCGCAGGAAGAAGACAGTAGTATAAATATTAAGGTCTGCAAAGCTTTAAGAAAGTCATACAACCGTCAAGGGTGTTATAGTGTGATGCATTTTCGTACCCCATTGGACCCTTTGTATGGGGGGTACTACAAGCTGTTGTCCGATTTCTTTCAAAACTGTTGCAAGCCTGACGATGCTAAAAATGTTATGTAATGCGACGTTTAGTCAACATTCAACTGTCCAATAGGGTGTTACCCCCGAACTATAGAACAGAATTGGACACTGTCTAAGTATTACTTCGTGAAAAGTTTGGTCAAAATCAGGGCATCTAATAGGGTGTTATAGTATTTGGATGGGCGGTACCAGAAGGCGTGCTCCGATTAGTTACAAAATTTAAATTTTTCTAACTATGACCAAATACACATTGACACGAATTTTCATTTATCTGCATCCAGTCCTTCAATTTTTGTCCCATCGCTGTATACGGACGAAGCACTGTGCGTCGTGACAGATATGATAAGTCAGACGTCCGGTATAGATAACAATAGCTGAGTTATTGCATTTCAACTTCAGGTGCTGCCACATTAGCTTGGAATTTATACCGATGGTTGCCGTAATCACAGAATTCCGCAAGATGGGCCTGCAAGTAGCTAGGAGCATGTAAGTTCTGGAAATTTCATCTGCTTCGCAGTCCTCTGGTATGTCGCTTGACCCGGCACACAAATCAGGTGGATATTAAACCTTTCAGCCAACTCATTAAGGGCTCATTTTTAAGCCTGAAAGAACAGAATTATATAAAACAAGTAAAAGTGTTAAATTCGGCTATGCCGAATCTTTGATACCCTCCACCTTAGTGTTAACCAGCAAAATATTAAATTTTAAAAAGGACCATTTTAAGAAAATGTACTTTTTAAAAAAAAATAAAAATAAGTTACTTGTTCACAAATGCAATTATTTGTTCACAATTGCTCACAAATGCAGGATGCTCACGAATGCTCACAATGCTCAAATGCTCACATGCTTAAGTACTTAAGAAGAAATGTACTTAAGAAGAAATGTACTTGAGAAATTTACTTAAGAAATGTACTTAAGAAAGAAATGTACTTAAGAAATGTACTTAAGAAATGTACTTAATGAAATGTACTTAAGAAATGTACTTTGAAATGTACTTAATATACTTTGAAATGTACTTTGAAACGTACTTAAGAAATGTACTTTTTTTTAAGAAAATTTACTTTTAAAAAAAAATAAAAATAAGTTACTTGTTCACAAGTAAAATAAAAACGCATTTTTTAAAAATAAAAAAGCATTTTTTAAAGAACTGTTAAAAAAAAACAAGCTGGGACGAGAGTTGAACCAACAACCCTCAAACTCCAACGCGCAACCCTTTACACATCAGGCCACATCGACCTTAGATGCAGCGTGACAATTCATATAAATGTATGAACACACGAAAGTACATCTAAACATTCTAAAGTACTTACCTATTATAAAGAACAACAAAGATTTCAACATGGAAATTCACCACACGGCAAAAGGAGTAGTTTAGTATAAAACTACAAAAATTAATGTGAAAATTTTATGAGTTTTTTTACGTTTCCAATCATGAAATTTTTTCCAATGGACCAATTTCGCTGATTTTCAATACCAAACTGTTCAGGAATATGTGGAACATTCTGGCCAAAAACCAAACCGCGTTATCGCCGATTGAAGTCGTGAGAATGTTTTCAACAGACGGACAGACGGACATGGCTATATCGACTCCGGTTGTTATAAGGATCAAGAATATATTTACTTTATGGGGTCGCAAAGCCTTATTTCTATATGTTACAATCAGAATGACAAACTGATATATACCCTCTATCACTTACAGTGGAGGGTATAATAACAGATAAATCCATAACGACGAAGAATTGAATGAATGAATATGTTTGTTGGCACAAAAAAACAACCTGGACACAAACACGCATTTTGTACAACCTCTTGTAGAGAATGCTGTTGTCTAGATCTTATGTTTCTAACTGCGGGTTAAAGTATTGTTAAGCATATACTCAATACCATAGTTCGAAGTTTTATTACCATTTGGCTAAGAAATGAGGACGACTTAAAAATGAACCCTAAAATTCTGAGACAGTCCAAGGCAGTTCTCGAATTTAGGAAGACAGTTTAAGAAGCAACTTGACTATCAGAGAAAATTTTGATTTAGACTTTAGTCAGAATATTAGTTATCAGCCATTCCGCTACTCTCTAATAGCTAAGATTTATACCTGTTAGGCACTACAATGATCTGAGAATTTTATCGCAATGGATAAACCTAGGCCCTGAGAAAATACACCAAAGCCTATTTTATCATCAACTTTTGAATCATCTGTATAGAAGTTCACGAATCACTTGTGTCCAGGCAGTGCGTGTCCATTCTTATACATCAGGTAAACGAGTGTGGTACTTCTTGACAAAGAGTACCCGGAAGATCATTGTGCTGAGATTGACTCTTTATTCGGAGCCAATTTCTGGCCATGAAATCTTTTTTTACGGTTTTTCTACCCACTGAGTGTGGGGAAAATAATGGGGAGCTGCCCACTAAAATTGGGGAATTACCCATCATGATTAACCATTATCCTCAGGGTAAAGGGGAGAATAATAAAAATATAAAAAATAAAAAAGGTATATGTATATCTCGGAAACGGAGCGTCGAATCGAAAAAAACCTAACCTTTTCCTAAGGGAGTCCAATTCGTGTGGAAGAATTGTTTTTCAAAAAATTGACAAAATAAGAAAACCGCTAAAATAAACAAGGGGCTATAACTCGGAAACGGTGCGTCCAATTGTTTGAAAAAAATCACAAAAACGCTCATATTTGTTAGCGGTTTTTGTAAAAAAAGTGATGGCATATTGTAGACATGTATTGATTGGCTAAAGCTTCCTTCCACCACTTTTTTATTTTACCGATTTTCTTATTTTGGCGATTTTTTTGAAAAAAAAAATCTTCCATGCGAATTGGACCACTTTATGAAAAACACTTAGAACCCCTCAAAAATTTGTTGTTTTTCAGATTGGATGCTCTGTTCCCGACATACAGAAATTTTTTATAATTTTTTCGTTTTTTTCGATAAACAATGGGGATGGGTTACCACGGGTTAACCCATTACCCAGCGTCGTGGCCAACTACCCATTATTTTCCCCATTACCCTGACGGTAATGGGTAATCTTGATGGGTAATTACCCATCGTCGTAGGTAACAACCCATAGTTTTCCCCATTACCCTGAGGGTAATGGGTAATCGTGATTGGTAATTCACCATTGTCGTGGGTAGGGTGACCAAAAAAACGTAATTTTTGGAAACCGGGTTTCGGTTTGTTCGAAAAATTAAGTTTTTAAGAATCCGGTTTTCGGATTTTAATTTTGGCAAAAACCGGTGGAACTGGGTTTTTTTCGGATTTTTTGCTTTAAATTAAATTACGCATATTGCACTTACAATACATTAGTTTAGCGATCATTACCTGAATATCGAAAAACAGGACGACGAAAACTTTACTGGAAGGACCAGCTGGAATACTGATTGTGAGAACTCAGTGTTACCACCTGGAGGAGAAAAGCTGAAGGTCGAGCCGGTTGGAAAAACATGTTATCCTCACTTTGTATGGCCCTTATATGAATAAATTTATAACACAATATATTGCTAACTTAGCTTCTGGAAGGCATGAATTCATAACTTATGAAATGCTTACACTGAGCTCTAAATCATGGGCTTGAAACCTGCTATGAATGGTGCGGCTCTTTTTGTCATCAACTTGCGAACTTAAGTGGGAATTCAACATATTAATATCATGCCGTCGGTAAGGGCGAAGGCAAGCGGTGATTTACCATATCTCCTTACAAACCACTATGGCCGAAATCGTGATTTTAGCGGCAAAAAATACTTCCCGACAAGCTAGCCTCACCAAATTTGGTGTGTAGACTTCTAATGATAACAAAAAGGATTTGAGAAAAAATGGGCGGGCCACGCCCCTTTTTCCAATGTAATGGCAAATAGTACTTCCCGACAAGCTAGCTTCACCAAATTTGGTGTGTAGACTTCTAATGATAATAAAAAGGATTTGAGAAGAATGGGCGGTCCACGCCCCCTTTTTCAGTAGCGCGCATAAAAGCGGAACGGCGAATATATTTGTAAATTCAATATTAAATTCATTAAATTGGAACTATCACCATACAACTTGGTGAATAATATTTTATCAGTAAAGGAAAGGAAAGTGGACATGCCACGCCCTTTTTTCATATAGCTCCCTTAATGTTGCCTTTTGAAAAAAATAAATAAAAGTAAAAAAATTGATTTAATTTTTATTCGGTTAATAACATGTTTTTAAATATCCGGAAGCAGCTATATTAATGTTTATGGGTCAATCTGAAAAAAGGAAAAAAATTATCAATGTTCATATATATTGCAATAGGTGATGTCGGGCTTAAAATACCATAGTCAGTTGCTTCGTTTTCTTCCGCTTCCAATTCTATCGAATAATTACCCAACGCCTCTACGCTATCGTCAGATATATCAGAGTCATAATTGCTGGCGCAAGCTTATTGAGATGTGGAAGGTAATTGAAATTGTGGCGGTAATTCGGGCATTTTAAAAAGTCCAATTACTTCATGAGAAAACGGAAGTTTTTTCGACTTATTTCTTCGTTCCGTTAAACATATACTTGAAATATATGGGTCGGAGCTATCCATAGGTCTATGATACATACCAAGTATATTGTGTTCTCTAGAATCTTTTCTAGTGTGACCAGTTCGATCGTTTTTATAAAATTTGTTACGCGCCTCAGATGCATTTTCTGCAAGACATTCTACGGGAGCTAGTGAAGCTTCTATTACTTGTGAAGAATGTACTAATATTTTATGTAGTGTGGCTGACATCGTGTACCATTCATAATTTTGGAAAAATATTTCAGCGGTTTTAATGCAATGGGCTCGAAACCTATGAGCATCAATTTCAAATTCGGCGGAAAGAGCTATTAAAATGATATGTAAATGCTCTAAAAAATTAAAATTTAAGCCAGTTATCGACGTTGCCGTCATTAGTGTTGCCGGAGCCATTTGCTTTGGGCTTATCAACATGTAGACCCATTTGAAGCCAAAACTCATTTTGCAGTTTTTGTTTTCTTTCTGCGAGGATTATCTTGTCTTCAGAACTACGAATTTGCCATTTTTCAAATGAAGTTTGTATGAGAGCTTTAAAACAAACTCGAAACAACGAATCCACGCATGCAAAGGGCTTAATCCATATTTTAAAGTGTCTCCATTGGGTTGGAAAACGGGAGAATCAAAGTTCCTTATAGTTCTAAAATGCTTTGGACCGGCATGGCAAATAGGGCACTGCTATGCGCTTTTTGTTTCAGTTAACACATTCAAGACTTTTCCATCAATTAGTGTTATATATAACTTGAATTTGACTGTAATTTCTTTCCCATTCCTTAATATGTATTGAAGAGGTTTCAAAGCCTTAATCTGGTTGTCCATGTTATTGTTTTCCTTTAGAATGTGCTCTTTTGTTTCCTTGACAAACTCCACTTTTAAAGGTCTGCAAAACCGTACTGACTGGGATGTTCGATTTATCGAAATAATTATGCCTGTTGAAGATATAATTTTTATTGGTATAGCTGATGTCACAAAAAGACATTGATCGAAGCTTTCCGATTGATTTGCCTGAAATTTTTGCTTAAATAAGCTGTGCCCGGTCGAACCATCAAATCCGTAGCTTAAAATTAGCAAGATTCTTCTACATCAATTGAACGCAACACTTCTTCTTGATAAGCCAAAATTCTTCTCGCTGTGTGGTCAACCAAATAATGCAACGACACTTCAGTACAACGTTCATTAGCTTTGATGTCATCCGGTCTACATTTCAACTTGCTCTCATAAACTTTGTCATAACTTGGATAAATATTGCTACCGTGACTTATATTTAATTGACGCATATTAACGTACTGCTTTTTAGTTAACTGGTTTTCTAGCAAAAACGTTAAGGCTTCTTCAGGTGATACTGAGGTGGCTTCTGAACGGTTACTACTAACAGCTTCTCGAATTTTAGATGCTCGGGTTGGTGAAATGGATACCTGGTCGAACACAAATTTTAAATCTGTGTCCTTAGATTTGTTTAAAGATAAAGAGACAGCACGAATTAATAACTTTGTGTTATCACCTTGCTGTGATGCAAGTTTGGAGGCCATTTTCCTTTTATTTCTTTCCTTACTTTCATCATAATCACTTTTAGGGCGCCCGATTTTGTTAGTTTGTCTCGGTATAACAAAAACTATTTCGCGTGCTAACCATTCTTTCTCATATTCCATAAACACTTTGCGCTCCTGGCATGCTTATACCATTTTAGTCTAATATAATTATTTATGTTTCGAGCTTTAGCGCAAAGTGACTTGTTCAATACATCATCAACTTTATGTGAAATCTTACATTTTAAGTAATTGGCAACAGCTGTTATAGCCTTGTTGTTTTCTAACCAAAATTCAAACATCTCCCAGTTTTTGAACTTGAGTGTTTCTGAAAAAGGACTGAATTCTCATGAGTTTGCAGTTTTTTGCTAACAATTTTGAAGCCACATAACAACTAAGTTCTCATGAACAATTACATGTATGACTCTCTTTTAACAAATGTTAATAACGTAAGTTCTACTCCACAAAAACCAATAAAACTCTTTAAGTTTTCACAAAAAACATGTCGTTTTTAAACCATCGAAATATGTACTAAAAACAAATATATTTCAAAATATGTTTACAACGGCTAAAGATACATACCTTGACTATTAGAATCCATATTCACTTAGTCTTTTAAAGTAAATATATACTGAAAAAGAAAACTTCCAATGTAATACAAAAAATTACTACTTCACCACTGACAATACTTATTGTGATAAATGTTAATATTAACAGCTGTTTATACAGAAACAGGGTTGTCGACTGTCGTAATTTTTATTCATATTTTCTGCCCAATATATTGTGAACTGAACACCATAAAAAATTTCTTTAAAACCTCAAGTTGAAAAGTGGACTTTATGCCGCCAAATTTGAAAATTCGGCCATAGTGCAAACCTATAGGCTGGCTCACCAATTGTGCTACAATAAGGAATTCAAATATATTTTGTTTTAATCAATATATTTAATTTTTTTTTTTTGTTGAATAGAAAATAATAGCCAATTATTTTTGAAGATGATAGACTGTAAATGATCTCCATGTTCTCCCAGCATATGCGACACGTGATCAGAAAATTATTCATTGCGGCCTGAAGGGCTAAAGGCGGGATCGCCTCAATTATTGTTTTAATTGACTGCTTCAATACAGTCAAATTCCTTGGTTTCGTTTTGTACACCTCTTGCTTGACATGATCCCATAAAACAATGTATGGTGTGGTCAGGTCAGGTGACCATAGAGGCTAGCGGAAAGTGGAGTTTCTGTATATTAATTTGTTTGTGCATTTTTGTTGGAGGTCCATCATAACCAGTCTGGCTATGTGTGCAGTTGCTCCATCTTACCGAAATCAAATGCTGTTGAAACGGACACGTCTTCGGCTCACTTCTATTTAAAAAAACTCTTTCAACATCTGTAAATAACGGTCCCCATTAACAGTTACTGTTACATCGATTTTTTCAAAGAAGTATGGCCCCACAATCCACCATGATGAAATTACGCACCTCACAGTGACTTGTTCTTGATACAGTTCCGTCTCATGGAGTATTTCTGGATTAGATTCACTCGACATACGACAATTTTGGTGGTTTATATTGCCGTTTAGATCAAATTGGGCCATCATGAATTCTACGTTATAATGACCGTCTGCAAACTCCAATTTGAATCGATATGTTTCGAGTCAAAACGCTTGGATTTGTCTGAAATGACGATGCTACAGCCGCGATTGTGTCTTGACCCCGAACATAGCGATCTCGATAGGACGGTCTTGGTGTGACGCTTGCAGATTCGGCAACCATGTTTACCCACCTCATAATGGTCCGTCTACTCGGGGGAGTGTCGACAAACTCCCGCCTTAATTACACTGCAGGTTCACTGCACTATCCATATCCTCTTTTCGGTATCCCAAATTTTCATTTTAATAAATCTAGACCGTAACTTGGAAACAAACAAAAAGTACATCGATTATTCACACAGAAAACAAAGTTATTTTGTTTTGTTTTTGTAGCACGATTCGCGCGCCACCTGTACTTCCCCAGAAGCTCTGATTTTTACTTGGTTGTTGTAGAACCAGCGAAATGTGATTATATTAATTAGGTTGAGTTAGAATGAGAGATAACTAAAGTTAGAATTGCAAACTGTATTGTGAATGTTGATTTACTCAATTTATACCCAGGTGAGGCAGACGTTTCAATAATTTCCAGGAATCCCGATGAAATTTTTCGGAATTCCCGGTCTAGAAATTCCGGGACCCATGCCCTAGCCATACATTTGGTACACTTTTTCATGGATGGCAATGAAGAAATAAAAAAGTATATCCCTTGTTTGATACGCTTTTTCTGTGATGCTAATAGTTTGTCCCAACAAAGATTTCCGGGTAAGCGAGTACTTGATACACCAAAAAGTTGAATCTCATTTCATTGCGATGAAATTAAGACCATTGATATCCAACTATTATGCTCGGATTTGATGAAGTTAAAAACCTGATTCTATGAAACAGTTAATAAGCATAACGTGTGTTTGGAACTGCTGAATGTGTGATTCCTCTAAAAGCACTTCCTTCCACGTTGCTGGGTTACTATTAAAACTTTCGGCCACATAACAAGTATTTCGATATAGTTTATTTAACTCAAGGATATAAATCTACATAAATAATAAAAGCTGACACAAAATCTTCCATCTACGTACATTGTTTCATTAACCTTTAATTTATCCTGAAGTAACTGTTGCGACTTGAAATATATAATTTATTATAATTCGTCTTTTAAAGAGGGAGGATGGGAAATAGTTCCTTAAATACAGATTATTCAACACAAGGTTGGCGTCTGGAGCAGCAGAAACCAAACCGACGTACACCACGATGACGCAGTATAAGTTAAAACAATAAATTCTCTAACTGGATGACATCCCATGACCACGAGACTTTTTAAGCAATTTATGTCTTCGTTGTCATGTGGGGTGGACTTGAACATAGAACAAAGCTGCTTATGATGCCGGATGATGACACTGCACTTACTTCTCTGAACAGGGAGCCTAGGACTCTTCACTCTGACAACTGCAAATACAGCGCTAATGACATTGTTGTTGACAACGGCAATGATGGCAACGTAGCACAGTGTGTTATTTACTTCAAAAGTATCAATCCTCATGTGCGCAAATCTTTGTATTTTTTATTAATATAATTTAATAATTTAATTGAAGCCCCTGGTGGAAGAAGGTGTTAACTCGCTTTATTTCAAAAGCAATATTTTGCTTCTTTTAATGTTTCCATGTTTAGATAAGAAAAAAAGTCAACATCTGATATTTAAAATATTAAATTTAAATTCTAAAATTTTGTTTTGAATTTTGTTAAATCAGGAAGGCAAGTATTGTTTTAGAAAAATGTGAGTTAACACCTTCTTCCACCAGGGGCTGCAATTTTTATAATTTCATGAAAATGCTGAAACATATTTAAGGATCTGATTGAAGAAGTAACTTTCATATTCAACAGTCGACATCATCCGTCGACAAAATTGTTTGTTAAAACATTTATTGTTTGTGTTCAGTTTTACACAAGTAGTGGCCAACATTTTAGGTCAATTACTTTGTTGAATTGTGTGACTGTTGTTGAAATGTGACTTGCGTGATAAGGCCGTAAATATCGTTTAATTTGGTGAACACTAAGTATAAATACATTAATAGGCTGGTGTTTTAGCCACATGGAATACATTAGCTGATAATTAATTACAATTGAATAAAATATAATCTTATATTATGGGAAATCAGTAGAAATTATGGAAAAACAGCGTTGGAAACAATCATCGACGGAACATGCAAAAAAAATTTGTAAAATAATACGTTCACCGGAGTATTCGACCAGTGTTTTTGCACTCAATCTATGATGGAATATATTAGTATGTAAAATCTTTGTATCGATATTCTTAGTATTAGTTCAGAAAAAAAAAATACATTGTAATTATATTGTTACTAATAGACATATATTGATGTTTTATGTTGCACGTTCGTGATGCACAATTCATGAGTATGCTTGTCAAAAAACTCTTTTTGCAGATTTTTATTCGCGATTACTTTGTTTATTTAACTTTTAAGTTTTGAGTTCATCGCGACACTTGATCGATGTTATTACTTTATAATTTTGCGAATAATGTTCTGTACTTACTAACAAAATATAATTATATAAAATGTTAAGCTCTCGGTAATATAATAGTAATAACGAGTAATAATCTAAAAAAACAAAGTTTGATTTGAATTTTTGTTATGACCGCGTTTCCAGAACCGAGGATTGGGTTTTTTACATAAACCAACCATCTGCTCACAAGAACTAAATAATGGTTTCAGATGACCCGAAAGAAACCTGTCTAAATGAAATTAAAATGGTTCCACAATGATCGAAAACTTATCTTAAAGGACCGTAAAATGGTTTTACGGCACCGGTAAATCTGAATAACTGTTAGAAACCAAAAAAAAAAAAAAAACAGCAGACAGTTGTCCGAGGTCTTCGGCCACGGACTGTCCCTGCAGGCTGTATGAGAGACACGGCCATTAAGTTTAACGTAGAATACGCCATCCGATAAGACAGAAAACATATATAACAATAAATGATAAATGGTAAACGTCAACTGTCAGCTGCTGTCAAACAGCATCAAGCAGCATTGTTATTTTGCTTACTTGGCAGCACTTTCATTTAACATAAAAATGTATGAATTAATTTTTCATATATTTTTTATAATTATATATCCATGTTAAATTCAAATTCACATTTAACATTTTGTTTCACTTAAACACATAAGTAAATATACGAAATATCAATATTTCATCAATCAAAACAACAGCCGAAGGTTTGTGTCCACACTGAAACAGCAGCATAGTTTGTGTTCACGCTACGAACTCAAACACTCAACCAAACACCACACATATGTTTGAGTGTATGTGTTTAAACAATTTTCATTT
The DNA here is from genome assembly GCA_963931995.1 of Phaonia tiefii. Classification (NCBI taxonomy): domain Eukaryota; kingdom Metazoa; phylum Arthropoda; class Insecta; order Diptera; family Muscidae; genus Phaonia; species Phaonia tiefii. The sequence goes on from OZ008370.1 coordinate 63,362,921, forward strand.
GAGATATTTAAAAATTAGGAAGATATCAACCAATATGAAATGTATATCAAACTAAAGATAACATCTTCATTTACCTACAAAAAAATTTTTAAAAAAAGTTATCTCGCCGCTTCCTCATAATCAATGAAATAAAGATTACAACAATAACAATCTGACATGACTCCCTATACCGTAAGGTAAGACGTATTCTACGCCAAAACGGTTCCTGAAAAACAAAAATGCTGTTACAATGTTAGCTGAACGCTATAGTAGCCATCTGCCTGAATGCAAAAAAGCTTCCCACGAGACAATCACAAAAGGTAATGGTTCATACGCATTTACGTCACTTTCAGTGAGAAGCAATGAGCTGGTGCAAAATTGACTTGAATTGCTTAAATAATGAAAATCATTGAACTGGTTTAACTTGTAGCATTCCCACAAGCCACGATTCACACTCGGCTCAGCTCGGTAAGCATTGAATAATGCTTGCTTCGGTTTGAATGAATGCTGTAATTGACAACGTTGGTGCAATGGTAGTGTGCGTGGCTCCTATGCATGAGAACGTGGGTTCCATCCCTGCTCTGACCACTTTAAATATCTTTCGACGGCGGTCACCTAACACCTCGCTTAGTGACGGCGACACTATCGCATACTTAGCCATGAAAAAGCTTCTCAAAATACCGTTCAGAACCGGTGTAAAACTGTAGGCGCCAATTAGTGTGTGTAAAACTAGATCGAGCACAGCTCTCTGGTTGTGAGAAGCTCTCCCTAATCCCTACATGGGATGTAACGGGAAAATATTTATTTATTTGTTTAATTCGAGTTATCCAAGTCAATCGATGAAATTTTATAAAGGAAGCGTTTTTTTTACTTTTTCAAACTTCTTAAAAATTTCTCTATAATTTTATTATAACATAAATGCCTGGTGGGTGCGACACTTCGCCAGACAAAACCTAAGAATGAACCCAAGTGAAAATTACCGTCAAATTGCTACTTTTTTACTCCGATGTTAATGTTGAGAGCGGACTGTATAAAAATCTTAAATTTAATGAATGATAAAAACAATGCGTCTGACTTGATGAACGTCGACTAAATCCGAGAATTAGGTTATGCAATTATCGCGCTATTCTCTCTTAAAAAGCCTACATATGTGGATCACAATTATATTACAATGTGTGTCTTGCCTTGCACCCACCCCTGCAGTTTTTGAAGTGTAGTCGGCTAGTCTCCGACATCCCTACATACATAAAACGTCGTAAAAGTGGTCTATTCTAATTTCATTTATCAAAACGGGAAATTCTCTGTGCTGAATTCGTTGTCTTACATTCGTAAAAATAATAAAAGTGGTGTATTCTCAGTTAGTTTATTAAAAAATTAAATGTTTCCGTTTATTTGATCTTTCAGTTCTTATGTTGTGAACATTGATGGTTATGGGAAATTATTTGTTGTGGATGTTTTCCAACAAGTAGGATTGTTGAGACTTGTGGAGAAGGGAGCAGATGATATGACTCGGTGGGCATTGAAAGAGCTATATTCCCAACCATCCACCGTAGTAATCAATTCCACATATTTCTTTTTAATGAAGGGGTTTCCAATAAAGACCTGACAACTTTTTTTTAAAATAAAACTCAAACCATTTGAGATATTTCCAAAACTTTATGATCGGCGTTAAATCGCACGAACGAGGCGCCCAAATGACTGATCCATTTTTTGAGATAACACGCTCACCAAACTTACTCTTCAATAATAAGTTTGTAACGTATGCTGTGTGGCTTGTGGCACCGTCCTGTTGAAAACACGTGTTGTCCAAGTCCATGTTTTTCAATTCGCACCAAAAATTAATCGGTAATCATGGCGCGATAACGATCGCCATTCACAGTAACTTGACGATCGTTGCTGTCGACGAAATAATATTGGCCAATGACGCTGCCGACATACAAACCGCACCAAACAGTTATTTTTTGTGGTTGAAGTGGTGATTCATGAAGCACATGTGAATTTTCACCAAACCAATAACGCATGTTTTGCTTATTCACGAACCCATTGAGCCAAAAATGAGTTTCGTCACTGAAGATGATTTTGCGATGAAATTCATCATCTTGGCGCATCTGATCCATCGGCTTCAATTCTTGAGTCACCTTGATCTCGCATTGGTGCAAACCAAGATCTTTACGCCTAATTTGCCATAAAGTGGTCTTGGCGATGCCCAATTTGACTGATTTGGATCGTTTGCTACGGATGCCCGAACGGCTGCGATATTTTCGTCACTTCGACAAACCCGTTGTCTCATTGGCAGGGCACCATCACACAATGAATATGTACACTCAAATTTGTACACTAAACTTGTTATTGCTTGTCTACTAGGGCGAGAATAACGACCGAAAATTGGAGTTAACGCTCTTAAAGTTGCGGTCACCGACTCCGAATTTCGGTAGTATATTTTTTATAATTTGCATACGTTGTTCGTTCGTGTACTTTACCATGATCAAAATGTTGACTTTACTGAAAAACAGGAAAGTAACAGTTAGATGATCAGTGAAATAGTGCGTTAACAAAATAAAATCAAAGTTGTCAAGTACCTATTTGAAGACCCTATATTTTCTACTAAAATTTACTTTTTCATAGAAAAAGTACTATTCATTAGATATTGATCTTGAACCGAACGATTATTAAAGAAAATCAAATATTTGGACCCATCGATTACCCCTTTTCACTTCGAAATGAGAATTAATACGAAACAAAATGGCAGAAATACGAAACTGAAGAAAGAGAAAAGTCAAAATTCGCCACAAACTTTTGTATCGTGCGTGAAAGTCTACTAGCAACACCACACAAAACACGTTAGGCACGCGTCGAACACGCACGTAAAATGCATAATGTAATGGTGCTCTAACTCAGTGCCTTGCGTGAAAGTTCTTCTTGGAATTGCAAACCAGTTTCCAAGTTAATTGTGGGATGTGATGGAATGACTTTGATCAGACGAAGGGCCAAGAGCGAAGAACCGCGTATGTTAATTTTGCTGTTTCCTTTTAATTGACCGGCGACGAAGTGCGAAATTAACTGGAAGGCTCTGACGATCATTGATTTGATATATGCAAGTGTGCGAGAAAATCGAAAGAGACAATTCGAATGAAGTTGAAGCCGCGTGCCTACCGCGATTCTGGGTGAGAGGTGTGGTGTTGTTGGCGCGATAGACATTCACGCACGACGTTTTGACGTTTCTCTTTCCCCACTTTCGTATTTTTGCCTTTTTGTTTCTCATGTCGAAGTGAAAAGGTCGGTGCAAATATTTAATTTTCTTTAATAATTCATGCGTGGTATGGCAGATGACGCCGTCTAGCTAACACCACATGTCGTCCAGATCCATGCCGTCCAGAGCAGGCCTCAAGAACAGGCCTGTAACGAATGCCATTCACAGTCTTTGAAAAAAGTCTTTTCTGCCTCATCTTCAAAAACGTAACGCCCAATCACGCCGCCTGACCGCTCAGACAGTTCTTCGTGGTTGGTGCATTTTTTCCCCATGGATTGCATGTTGATTTTCTGAGCCCCAAATTCGACAATTGTGTGTATTCACGAACCCATTCAGATGGAAATGCGCTTCAACGGAGAAGACGACTTTTTTTAAATTCCCACTGACTTCAGATTGCGACTTCACCTGCTGGTTTGAGCCCCTGAGTAAGCTGCATTTTGTAAACATGAAGGTGGAAGGAAGTCTTTTGTCAGAATTCGGTGCATAATTCGAAAAATTAACAATCCCTTGCCTGACAATTAGTTTATTGAATGCACCAATAGAGTTTAGCAGAATACTTGAGTATTGTATTAGAAGACATATGTATGTATGTAAGGGGTTCCTCAGGTTAAAGCTCTACTAACAAAATTTTGCAAACTGAAGACATGTGCAGCTAACAGCGATCAAAGTATCTCTCAAAACTCAACACCTTTTATACGCCGATCATGGGTAGCTGCGAACACAATCACACAATAGTGAGGTAAACTAGAGACAACATATACATGGAGTACTAGCAAACACGGAGAAAACAAGTTTTTCAACGACCACATTCACGAACTGTGCAACACGAACGTGTAAGACTCAATCGCGTATACACAGAGCCGGACTTAAACTTCAGGGGGCCCTAGGCAATAACATAGACCAATGTCATATAGAGCTACCATTCTTCTCATCTGCCATTTCCTTTCACACTATTTGTGGTGGGGTCGGTGCGATAAAGTGTTACTTGACGTAAATTGACTTGCACCAGGTGGAATTACAAAAATTGTTGACTTAAAATTTTCATGTCGTTTTGATGAAAAACTTTGGAATTTAAAAGTAGGTTGGCCTTTTTTGTTATATTTTATTGTCAGTATATATTTTTTTTGGTGTATTTGCACAAAACGTAATGCCGTGGATCCTTTCTTGGTGATTGGTTTGAGCCATTGTCTCCATCTGGTATTATTACGGCAATACTTTCCATCATGCAACGCCCAGATGCAACCACACTACACTTCGTAAATTTACTGAGACAAATCGCCCCTTTATACTTCATTACTCTATGTGCAATTCACTTGTGACATTCCTATTTGTATCGTGGATTTATATTCAGGTTTTCAAAGGGTGTATTTAAAAGTAAGGTTAAAGATAAAATTAAATACTTCAACAGAAAAATTGTAAGCCGTCGGCATCACATATTGAACCGATTTCGCGAGCGGGTCTGACCGTTCTGAACAGCTTGGCCAGAATATTGGTTACACAGATTTAGGACCACAATTCAAAGTTCCAATTTCGAACATATTGTCGTAGTCCATGTATTGTCGTTATAAATGTAGACTGAACTTTAAGAAAAAACGTTGAGGTGTGATACCATATGATTCAGGACGCCAAATAACCGGTTCGAAGCGTACAATTATCTGTTCAACGGCTGCTTGGCAAGTAGCGTCGCCTTGTTGGAATCACGGGTTTAATTTCAGGCAGCAAGTACTCCATTCCGATAACACGATAACTGGCGTCCTTCACAGTTAATTCAAATGTTTGCAGAAATATGGATAGATGCTTCCACCAGGTCATAAACCACAACAAACGTTTTGAACCTCTTCTGGTGGCACTTCAGCCCAAATAGGGCAATTTAGCTTGGCGACGTAGACAAGAGCCAGAAGTGGTGATCATCGATGGGAAACCACTGCATTGTGGTCGTAGGTGGTGCAATGGTGAGTGTGCGCGACGTGGAAGAACGTGGGTTCTATCCCTGCTCTGACCACCTTACATTTCTTTCGACGACGGTAATCTCGCTTAGTGACGGCGACACTATCGAATCCTTAGCCTTGAAAAAATTTCTCAAAATACCGTGCGGAACAGGTGTAAATACTGTAGGTTTCAATCTGTGAGTCTAAGACTATAAAGCGCACAGCTCACTGATTGTGAGAAGCTCTCCCCTATCCCTTCATGGGATGGAATGGGAAGTTATTTATTTAATTATTACAAGTGTCGCGGCTATCGATTCTTGCCGCAGTTGATTTTTGTATCCTTTTGAACCGTCGTCCTTACGATAAGCCAAGCCGTCTTGAAAGGGGCTAAATATATTGAACACTTTCAACTACCGCCGCTGTATTTTGTTTACTATATGCTGGAAGTGTTCTATTTGGTCATATATTATCCAATAATATAAATTGTCTTTCTAATTTATCCCTGTTCTTCCGAATAATGTGGACCTTAAGTTGCTCTAAGCGCACGAAATTGATTTCTCGTAAAACGCGGATTTTCGAAAACCATTTCAATAATTTTTAGACACTTTACCGTCAAAGTCATTCCGCGACAAAATGTCAAACCGTACTAAAAAGATATACTTTGATAGTTTGAGCTGTCTTAATGCATACATTCTAGCCAGTTGGACTATTTGAATTTTGTTGACGCTTTTTGCCTTCCAAATCCTTCCATCGTTAATCACATCTGCTGTGCGATTTGCGCGATGTGCCTAGAATTGTATGAGTCGCCTAGGAGTAGTTCGATTGAACATTCGGAAAATCAAACAATTTATTTTCATCAAAAGGGAGCCCCAGGCAATTGGCTATGGTGCGATACTCTAAGTTCGGCACTTCATACATACCTACAAAAAATAATATAATTGAAGGGCAATTTTTGTGAAATTGTACTAAGAAATCGGCAAAATAATAATATATTTAATTATGTTAACATTATTTGATATCGCATTAAGAGTTAACACTGCCAATGGAAGAGTTTACATGCTTACGCACTCTATCACACGGCGTACGTGCAATAATTAGAACTCGAACACTCGAACGGAAAGAGTTTTTTATGCATTATGTGCAAGTTTTTGAGATTCGGTCAAACGCTGGTATCTATAATAAAAATATTTAGTTTAATAAACCTGTGCAAATTTCACTGATATTCGATAACTATACTTTATCACTCGACTTTGCTTAAGGATATGGTGGGACAGCTCAAAATCCCTGGAGGGATTTTTAATTTCAAATCATTCAACTTTTCATTTAATTAATAATATACGTAAACTGTCGACGTTTTACTGCTACTTCTTACACACCTAATCAGTTCCCTTAAATGTAGGCTTTTAACAAATTGTATATTTTATCTTTTTTTTATTTATTAATCTGTGGAATCCGTGTATATCCGTATGGGATTTTATATTTTTTCTTCTTTAATTAATTAATAAAAGTGTGAAAAATTTCATCGTCGTACAAGATGATCTTCTATTTTTGTAATTGTGACACTAGTTGTATGAAGAGGCAACACTGTGCAGCGTCGTTTTCATCACTGTGACTAAAGATGACTTCATCGTCGGTTACTGTCCGTTGAAGTGCTCACTATACAATGCACACAAACTGTGATGTGTAAGTTGACGTTGCATCGTTACCATGTTGCTGATGTTGTCCTCGAAGTTATTGTTGTTATTGGGTTAACATCAAAGTAAATATTTTGTTGGGGTCCAAAGTTCTTGCGAGCAAAAGTTCAACATCTTAAAAACAGCAATAAAGAGAAAATGCAACTAATGCTGCTGTTGTTATGACTACATCTGATATATAAAAGGATGTGTATTAAATTGCGTGCTGAAACTGGTAGCCGAGATATGAGTCTGAATTAAAACAGTTTGTTTTTAAATTACAAAATTAAAAATTAAGCCAGACTGCAGTTCAAGATGTGTTTGAAAAATATGAATATTTTAATTTTAATGAATTTTATTTGAAAAAGGTGATCTATGATCACACCTTTCTAACTCGTAAACATGTCTTACAATATTGTTGTAAACAAAATTCAATCGGTGCCTGCTTAAGCTGTCACAATTCGCAAATAATTCCCGTACAATTATTTTCTCAGTAATTATAGGTTTAATTGATTTTTTTATGAATAATAATGCATTTAGTCTTAGAAGGATTTAAAAAGAGACCGTTAGCCATAGCCCATCGGTGAATATTGTAAAAGTCAGCGTTAAGTTTTACAACACAACTGTCAATTGAATCTAATAGGCCAGAAAGGTAAATCTGAACATCGTCCGCGTGCATGTGAATATTGCAATAAGATAACTCATGTGGATGTGGAAGAAGAGGCCCAAAAATGTATCCTTGTGGTACCCCTCTTGTTGAAGCAAGTAGTTGTTATGAAACATTATTTAAAAATATTGATTGTGTCCAGTTATGGAGGTACGATGTGAGAAGGTTTGTAGATCTATTCGAAAAATGACACAGAATTTGATGATCAACCGCGTCAAAAGCCTGAGAATGGTCGAGAAGTACTAATAAACTTACTCTGTTATCGTCAAGATCACTTCTTATCATATATTTTCACTAACATCGTTAAGAGCAGTCACACAACTATGTTTAGGTCGACACCCTGATTGCATATTACATAAAAGGCCGTAGGTATTCAAGTAGTTACATATTTGTCTATTTAACACTTTTTCAAGGTTTTTATTCAAAAAATATAAAATTGCTATAGGTCTAAATTGTTTATTGGATTTAGGAACTGCTATTATTTTAGCATGTTTCCATTTATTAGGGAGATTGGAAGACATTATAATATAATTAAAAATGTGTGCAACAAATAGTAGAAGGGGAGGTAAAATAATCTTAAAAAATTTCGGGTAAATGTCATCATATCATATTGCGTTAGACTTCACTGACATAAAGCTTGACATCATATCACACTCAGTAACACCTTAAATTTTTTTTTAAAATAATTTAAAACAATTGTCACCGTTAGAAATAGATTCAGAGTCAACATTTTAAAAATTATCATCTATATTGGCTAAGGGTAAGTTAGTAAAAATAGTATTAAGTGTATGTGCATCTACGGATCAACTGTTATTGTTACAACTTACTTTACAAGCACCAATGTCATGTATTGTCTTCCAAGTTTTCTTGGAATTAATAACATTTCCAGAAATTTTGGAATAGTATTCAATTTTTGCCACTCTAATAACGGGGTTGACTTTAGTTCTGGCTGATGTGTATTCATTTCTCTGCTCAGGAGATTTGAACCTTTTCCATCTTGAGAAAGCTGTGTCTCTTTCCTGTATCAGATATTTAATATTTTGAGTAAGTCAGAGTTTAGTTGTCGCCATAGTTGACTTGGGTCTCAAAGATACAGCCCCATAATAGAGTCAGAAAATATTTTCATCAAGAAATGAGACCTTAGCGTCTAAATTCGGTAAAAAATAAATACTGTTCCAATCCGTTTGACAAAAACTATTGTAAAGAAAATTATAATCTATACTATTCAAGTCACGATAAGTGTAGGTTTTATCCTAAGGCTTGACAGAAAAGTTGTAGGTTAAGAATATCAATGTCAGTCATGCTTGGAGAAACACGGAGCCGATATTTGGTCATAGAGTAACACTTTTGACAGATTATTTACAAAAAAAAACACAGGCGCATAGGTCAGACGTAGAATACGTTAGTCATTTTGCAATTAAAATATATGAATTAAATATAATTTTTGATAAATGATTTAAATCTATCTAATATATACGCATACAGCTGATAGCTAGTTATTAAGTTTTTGTAACATCAGTGGGCGTTTGCATGTATTAAAGTTAATTAATTTTAGATAGGATAAGTTATGTGTGATAAGTTATTTTATGTATGTATGTACAGTATAATTTTTAGTAAAATAAGACAACAACAAAACTACCAAAATGATGGCGATAACCCAAATAAGTTTGGAAACCACTGATCTAAACGATTGGAATAGTTTTGAACAAGATTTATTAATTTATTTTTTAGTTTGTGTGCTCGAAGACTGTATGCCATATGTTTAAGGATGAAACTATATCTAGTTTAACGCATTACATTATAGCGACATCTTCATTTGAAGTACAGCTACAGCAATACATTTTATGATATGGCAGCACAATAGATTAGCTGCTTTCCAACTACTTCCCAATGTATTCACAGAAATGTGTTTAGGAAAAACGCCATTGATATAGTGAGCGTATACATCGCCAATCCTTTGTATTAAGGTACATACACACACATTTACACGCTGCTCGCAGAAGTAAACAAACGACAGCAAAGATCTGTAAACTTTCAAGCATACACAAGTGTCCACGCTCCCCTCCCTTCATTTTATGTTCCCCTCCAAACGAACTAATAACCGACCACTCCCACAAAACGAAATGTACGCACACACACATTTACACGCTGCTCGATAAATAAACAAAACACAGCAAAGCCAAAATCATTTGATTTCACAACAACAACAAAAACAACAGCGGCATTTACAAACCAACAACAACAGCGGCATGTACAAAAAAAATCCAATGAGTGTTCGAACTCACGGGCTATTTGTTAACACCTTTTTGCTACACGGTACCTGTTCGATTTCTATGAACACATTAGTAAATGTTACATTGGAAAATAAAAAACAGCATTCAATCATATGATGACGTTACAGTTAAATAATATTAATACTTAAAATTATTTAAAGACCCAGTGCAAGCACATGTGTCATTATTTTCTTGCTCAATACTTTTTGTTTTATTCCCACAAAAGTCAAAGAATGCAAAGCAACAGACACTTGTACATACATACATACATTGTTATATTCGTACGATATAACCGAAGATCAACATAAAATACTTTTTTAATATTACTCCAAATTAATACTCCAAATTAAAACACTTCAATCTCGGCTCGCCGATATCGGATCGCCTTAATTTTTGGCCTAAACTCTTCGTCGAAACCCGCACTAGCTTTTTAATCCAAAAATTAATAAAATCGGCTATGAATTTCGGGAGAAAATCGCGTGGGATAATTATATGAAAATCGCCAATAATCACTTTCAATACCGAATGCCAAGCAACGAACAAACAAACGATGATTTACTCTTACATACCTAACACTTGCGTATGTATTAAACTGATAGTTTACTGCCCTAGAGGCGCGCGTATAGATGTTAACACATCAAAAAAGTCTGAAATATCATGCTCTTAAATATTTATTTCCTTAACTACATAAAACTTTTATATATAGACATATAATTTTTTTAATGTAATTCGAAACAAAACATATTACCAAAACTGAGTAACATATAAAAATTGCTAAAATATGTTTTAATATTTAAGTAAAGTGGGTGAAAGTTGATAAACATTTTCTCAAAATTTTGTGCTCCAGATCAACACCCCTACTTTACCGTATAACGTATTCTACGTTAAAACAGTCCGAGCAAAGTCTTGGCTCCAGAAGAAAAATGTGTAGGTTGGGTGTGGTTAGTAGCCTCAGGTCCAAAAGTTGACATATTAGCAGTTAAAGTGGGATCACAAATAATATTACAATTAAAGTCGCCACAAATTATTATATCTGCATAACAATGCGTTAAGATTTCTAATTCTCGGAGGAAATTACACAAGTTTACCCTACTGTTAGGTCTATAAACGCATCCATCTAATGATTTATTACCGAGGGACGATAGTTCAATGAACAAGTACTCAATTTGATTTATTTGTATTACATATGATATCAATTCGGTCGCTTAAGGATTAAGTCGGTTGCAACGACCGAATCCGGCATCAATTCGGTTGATGTAACCGAATGTCTCATGAATTCTGTTGGTACAATCGAATTTAATTTTCAACTTAACGTTTAAAATTATAAAAACAAATGTTATATTAAAAGAATTTAAAGAATTTTTAATTATCCCTGTCGTCGAGATACCAATATTTTTTTGTGGTTCTTAACAAAGGTAAATAAACATATTGTAATTATGGTTTTTGTATTAAATCGTCTTATTTTGCAGAAACTTTTCAAGCAGATATCAACATTTTTCAATCTTTTCAAGGTTGGTCGTTGGAGATAGGCTGGAATCATCTGTGTGTGAAACGGTTTAGGACCTACATTAATAGATAAAATACGCCAAAATTGGAGCGGTTACCCATGATGGCCGTATAAAATAAATGTGTTACCCTATTTTTTAATAATAAAATAGGTAAATAAATCATTACTTAATAACACTAGGTCACAAATAACAAAGATTTCTCTGTTATTTGTTTCTAGCATAATTTTTCTCATGAATTTTGACCTCCTGAACACGAAAATGAATTTTAAAAATTTTTCTGTCGATTCGTTTTCGAGATAAAAATTTTAGAATTTTTTTTTTTTTAATTTTTGGAGGTACTCTTACAATTTTGAGCATATCTTTCGCCTTCTTTGACCGATTTGCTACTCAAATTAAAGACACTTGAGCCGTCTACAACTCATTCTCAAAAAATTTTCAAATCGGGTTAGTAGTTTTGATGTTGGCGGCTTAAAAAGGTTAATAAACTGCGTTTTTTTTAGTAAAGATGTGGCTGAAAAATTCATATAAAAATTCATATAAAATATAAAACACGATGCTAACAGCGATTTTAATTTTTTTACGTATAGCTGGCACTTTTCCAAAGAAAATAAGCCCTTAGTTAACAAAATGTGATAACAAATAGTGGACTTTGGATTTTTTGGTAAAAGACCAAAATTCCGCTATTTCACTATATTTTTTTATTTTCATTATTTGCACAGCTTACCTACCCAACGCAAACGAATTAATACATTTAAACTTAATTTAAAATGAACAAATTAGTCTTAGTATATTATTTTTTAATTTATTTAGGTCACTACATACTCAATGTATGGCACAATTATGTCATGTGGAAAAACTGCTGACTTCTTCTTTGTTTTTTGTATTCACTGCAATCGGTCTCACGTATTATTGTCCAAATATAGTCACCCATCATAGCCGTGTCATAGATGCCCTGATAGCGTCGTTCCATAGCCTTCAATTCCTGATGAAACCGCTCGTCGTGTTCGTCGCTCACGTCTCCTAGATTCTCAGGGAAAAAATCCAAATGAGAATGCAGAAAGTGTATTTTAAGTGCCATGTGCACTCCTACCCAAAAATGAAAAAAAAAATTGAGAATTAAAACGCTATTTAAAACAATATTTGTATTGAAAAAAAACATACCCATGGCTTCATAGTTCTTTAGCGGATCCTCAAATATGTCCTTATAATTCGGGCTTTTGTTGTTTCCTAAAAAGTTTTCCACAATTAGCCTGAAGGAATTCCATGCTGCGGCTTCGATGGGTGATAAAACCTTTGGGAATTTTTCATCTTTCAAAATTTTTTTTATCTCGGGTCCTGCGGAGACTCCTTCTTTAATTTTTGCCAGCGTAAGGTAAGGGAAAATTGACCGTAAATAGGCAAAAGCTTCACCTTCTTTGTCCAATTTTTTGGCAAAATTTTTAATCAAACCCAATTTTATGTGCAGCGGCGGACGGTTTCACGGTTCTCTATTAGTGGTTTGCGCTGAACATTCGCTTCTCCAACTACAGGTTTCGTTCGTTCCGGCTATTTTTTTGAATATAATGCTGATCATCAGCGCGGCTATTCCAGAAAACAGCAATGTCGCGTATAGCCTCCTTGGAGTACACACAGAGTGGCCACAACTTTGAGGTCGGCGCATATTTTCCAATTATATTTCCTATACTCTATACATTTCAGCAAAATGTCCAAAGTGTCATTGTTCTCCTTTGAATGAACCGCATGAGCAATAGGACGAGATGGGTTTTCATTCCCATTATGTAAGAGAACTGCATTCAAGCTCTCTTTGTTGCTGTTAATATACAACCTCCATTCGTTGGGGTTGTGAATTTGGTGAAGCTTTTAGAACATTCCTGAAATGTCGCTGCAAAAACATATTTGGTCTTTCTTTGTATAAAATTTCGCATACTGCTGGTGACGCTTTCTGTACGCTGTTACTCTCACTTCTGAAGCCGCAAATCCACACTGTATCATCCGAGACGCAAAAAGTTCGGATTTCTCCTTAGTGAGACCAAATTGTTTAGTTCGGCCTGTGACAGTAATTTTCGCTTTCTACACGCCCCAAATCCGCTTGCACTTGACTCGGACTCTTCCTCTGACGATTCTGCTTTTTGAAGAGATGCACTGGGCACACTGGATATGGCACATCATTCGAATGTGGTACTGGAAGCGCAAACGATCCCACTTGATCGTAGTTCCATTATAAAAATAAAAATATAAAAAGGCAAAAATAACTGTCTGTGGAATGGCATAGCCGCTTTTTCCACATCATTGGTGTATCGAATTTCATATGGCGGCTAAAATTAAAATAAATTACTATATTCGCTATGTATAATTTGTTTACATAAAAATTCTTACCTTCCGCTAGCTGCCCAGTTGGTTAAGTTTATATAGCAAAGATCACATAGCGACTTAGGTGTCCATGGTTCTGTGAGATTTGGTGAAATACCAAAATAATTGAAATAGTACAATTGTACTGCTGGAGTAAACGTGTGTGCGTGATTATTCTTTACACTTGTGGTCTTTTACTCATTGTCTTACTTACGTTTTCTAAATATTTTAACAAAATAATATATCTATTAAACTATCACTTTACATATAGTACATGCACATATGTTATTCTTAGATCTTTTGAAACAACCAACGAATACAAAAAACAAAGAACAAGCGAATACAAATAACAAAGAAGAAGTCAGCAGTTTCTCCACATGGCATACTTATATCTTTGTTTTGTTTTGTTTTGTGGGAGTTGATTTGGTTTCCACATGACATAATTGTGCCATACATTGAGTATGTAGTGATCTAAATAACTTAAAAAATAATATACTAAGTGTAAAAAGTATGGCAACACAATTAATAGATTATAATGGCAACCCCTTCTCTATGCAACACTGTAATTGAATTCTGTTTTATGTTCTTTCCCTTTCTTATGTTTTTCCACATTCCATCAGTCTCTATCTGACCGCGTAATTGAAATCATCAATGCTGTGTTTGTGTTTTTCTTTATTTCCAACACTAAGACTAATTTGTTCATTTTAAATTAAGTTTAAATTTATTAATTCGTTTGCGTTGGGTAGGTAAGCTGTGCAAATAATGAAAATAAAAAAAATCGTGAAATAGCGGAATTTTGGTCTTTTACCAAAAAATCCATAAGTCCACTATTTGTTATCACATTTTGTTAACTAAGGGCTTATTTTCTTTGGAAAAGTGGAAAAAAATCTCTGTTAGCATCGCGTTTTATATTTTATATGAATTTTTATATGAATTTTTCAGCCACATTTTTACTAAAAAAACGCAGTTTTTTAACCTTTTTAAGCCGCCAACATCAAAACTACTAACCCGATTTGAAAATTGAGAATGAGTTGTAGACGGCTTAATTGTCTTTAATTTGAGTAGCAGTAGGATCAAATCGGGCAAAGAAGACGAAAGATATGCTCAAAATTGTAAGTGTACCTCCAAAAATTTAAAAAAAGAAATACAAAAATTTTTATCTCGAAAATCAATCGACAGAAAAATTTTTAAAATTCATTTTCGTGTTCAGGAGGTCAAAATCCATGAGAAAAAATATGCTACAACCAAATAACAAAACGGCTGTTGGCTAGTGTAATAAATAAGCTTTCAAAATTCATTTGTGACACTATTACATTTGGTTGTGAGAATCACTATCGAGGTTATGGCAACCTCTAATGAGGTTATGTCAACCTCTAATGAGGTTATGTCAACCTCTAATGAGGTTGTGACAACCTCTAATGAGGTTGTGACAACCTCTAAAGAGGTTGTGACAACCTCCAATGAGGTTGTGTGAACCTCTAATGAGGTTTTGTGAATCTCTAATGAGGTTTTAACAACCTCTAATGAGGTTGTGTCAACCTGCAATGAGGTTGTGACAACCTCCAATGAGGTTGTAGCTGCCTCCAATGAGGTTGTGGTTGCCTCCAATGAGGTTGTGGCTGCCTCCAATGAGGTTGTGACAGCCTCTAAATTCGGTTAGAGCTAATTCGGCTGTCTCAATCTTCTTCTTATATTCAGTCTTCTAAAGAATATGCTAGTTGATATTAAATTTACCGCTAAAGCATTTATTGGTGACATTACCCGATGTTTTCAAACAACTTCCGTACAAATGAGCTTCCGGCCTGGTACTATGGACTGTATATATTATAAATTATAGGTTGGCAAGCACGAGTGTAAGTCGTTGTGCATAGAATCATAAACCTACTGACCCTAATGTTGAGGAGCCACATTCTGATCGAGGTGCCCCTACTATTTACCGAACACTATGGATGTCGATAACACCGCCTAATCCATGCGGATTATGCGAAATCAGGAGCAGATTCTCTCTATTAGCGATCAACAACCCCTATGGTTTTCCAATGCAATGATTCACTGACATTAGCACTGCATGGGAAGGTTTGAAGCTCACCTTGTCCCTACAAGGGAAATTCCGTGGAGACCAAGAGCTCGCATCGGGTTGGCAAATGTATTTCACATAAGTAATGACAAGCTCATACAGGTATTTAAAATGCAGAATCCTCTGATCAGGATGGACAATTGACAGCTTTCACGCGCCGTAAAAACAAAAAAAATCAGTACGACCTATCTATTTCATCAAGGAGGAGAGCATAGAAATGCTGCAGAAGTTTGGGAATTAGCTGAATTTGAGCATAAGACATGCTATAATTAATATACTGTCATAAACAGTCACAGGAAATGAGGATACCTGCAGTTTTTCAGAAGACGACAGGAATGACGACGCAACTGAAGCATAAGGTGGCTCAGCTTAAACTATTTCTGGTTTGACTTTTATGCTGTGATGCAATTGGTAGACATCCGACTTGGGGTAGCAGTATAATCAACAAAAGAAACGAGTCTCGTTTTGATTTTGTTATGTCTACTAAGCTAGTAATATGCAATAGTGCTAAAAAAACTACATTTATTTCTTCGAGTTCAAATAAGTGCAAAGGGTGGGATGAAGTCCTGGACATCACTCTGATGTCCCATAACATCATTATTATCATAGAAAATTTTTCAGTATCGGACGAATGTTCTTTCTCCGATCATTGTCTAATTCTCTTGAAGGCCATAACATAGGCTACGACGACGGGATGAAGATCCCATTGAAAGCCTCAAGGAGTCCTGCATGTTGACCAAGATTCTATCCAAGGATCACCTAAATCCATCCATCATACCGAGGTTGGATGGGTCATGAACTGAGTAACCAGAGCAAACCCTAATATCACTGCTGGATACACAATTCCCCCATAGTGGTGTAGGGTATTCTGGTAAATCGTCTACAGTGAAGGAAGGAGACGATGGTACTGCGGATACACTAATTAATATTGACAAAATTGTGTAGGCCTTAAATAGATTTTCGCCATATGAATCGCCAGACCCTTAGGGAATACTTACAAAAGATTAAAGGTTAGTTTCCACTTGACTTAGGGCATTGTACATGGACAGTTTAAGATTTAATTACATCCCGGAAAGTTTGAGAAGGGTGAAAGTCATATTCATCCCCCAAGCCGAAAAAGCGGCAAAGAATCTGTGAAGGATTTCAGACCAATAATCCTTTCATCATACATTCTCAAGACTCTGGAAAGAACTTTGGATGAAAATCTCATAAAATATATATATCTCGCCAACAGTATTGAGACTTGGATAGACGCAATGCTGCTGGTAAGCGCTGAGTGTGGTGGTACTTTTCAATATTTTGCTTAAATTTTGGGCGGACAATTTTTTGGTTGTTGCAAAAATTTCCCAAAACCACTCAGGATCCTAACTAAGTTGTATATTAAATAATAGTTAGAGCAATGGCAATCTGGTATTGAATATGGTCACATTTGTCCTTTCAACGTAAGGGTTAATGTAGGTGTTTTTTTTAGCAGAACTCGGACGCAATGAATGACTGTGGGTGAGGGTATATTTAAGTTGGATCACCCAACTGAAATTTTTGTACTGGTTTTCATATATTCTCATAAATAAAAAAAAATAATGCACTTTGTATCTCTATAGGTCCTTCTAATTGTTTCCAAAGCTCTTTGTAGCAATTCGTTTTTGAAATTCTTTAGCAGCTTACTGCTTTCGGCATCGGGTTAAAGATACCCTGCATATTCCATCACATTCACGTTCGACGGTCACTAATTTGAGAAGGCGATTGGAGGAATAGCATGCTAATACCGATGCGCATTAGGTAATATGGCAACGTCAGCATCTAAGATAATTTCCAAAACTCAACTTGTGTGCATTCCCATAGGTGGCTGGCAATCCCAGAACTATGACCGGATGCAATAGTCTACTGAATTATCCATCTTAAATTCCAAACATTACAGAAATGTATCCAAATTAAAAAAAAAACCATCTATAGTGGTGCTGATATTGAGAGCGACCAGCAGCACTCAGTGGGTACCTGCCATCTCCGTCCAGCGGCGGTCAGCTGTATTAGAGCTAAAATCAAAATATAAAATACAAACTGTATGAAGAGTGAAAGACTGGTCAGCAATTGTTCGAACCCTGAAAGCAATTACCAAGAACAAACCGAAAGGGCTGCAGCTACACCTAATCCCCGTATTATGTACTCCTCAATAAAAAAAAGGTGAGCGCAGAGAGGTCGTGAACGTACAACAACACAGCATGCACTTCCTAGGGGTTTTAATCAGTGTACTCTTTCGGCAGTATATCCAGGTCACATCACGAGCAGGGACCCTTATTGCATGCCGAGATCGAGGAGGACTTGGGAAATCGAGGGATCACAAATCTTCTAGTCCTAATAATATTTCAGCGAAACTATTGAAATGTGTTATATCAAGGTTAACAGAAATCATTCCGATAGTTATTGGAACTGCATGGCAAAACAACAAAATGTCTACGGCTTGGAGAAGGGAGTGCCTGTCACTACCCTCAAAAAGAGTGACTTAACGCTGTCCAGGAACTGGAGGGGCATTACATTAATTAGTGCAATAGGGTAAGTAATGCCGAGCCTTATGCTGCAAAATGTCCCCCGCTGGTGGAGAAAATTGTGCGGAGGAGCAGGTAGGTTTCAGGTCTGGTCGTTCATGAGCGGACCACTTAGACATGCTGCGGATTATCCTAGAGCACCCGGTTGAATTACTCCCTACCTACTTTTCGCAGATTATCAAAACGTTTTCTATTGTAAATACCGAAACTAAGAGGGGATACCGGGCAAGACAGTACCCATGAGTCGGGAACTGTAGAAGGATGTAGCATATAAAGTTGGGTTTAATGGAGAGGAAAGATTACCAAGATTAGCCAGGTTGGTAGTTCCGCAGCGGATATAAATGATCAAATCAATAAGGTCCGTGTGGTATTCCCAAACTTGCAAAAATCTGGGGTACCAAGGAGATCTAGCAAAAAACGAAATTACAACTGTCCCATTGCAGCGAAAAATATGTACTATTTGCATGGCTGAACTAGTTGGAACTTGAACAGGCTGGAAATAAAGAAGGTCCAACCTCTTACAAATCATTGTCTGAAGCAAATGTTCCGTATTTATTTGAATTTTCTAATTTATAATGAAGACGACTGTCAAAGTACAAGTAACAGCGCTATTAAGTTGGATATACGTAAACCAAACTAGAAACGATATCGGATCAGGCATATGCTCAGGCATCCAGCATCAGATATTGCTAAAGTAGCACTTGAATGAAACCCTCAGGGGTATCACTGGCCAGGAAGACCACATGTCTTGTATTTAAGAAATGTGACCCGAGTTTGGGTGCCACCTACCGTGGAATAAGCCCTTTTGTAATTTGCTATTAACATTTATTTATTTATTTATTTATTGATTAATTTGTTCCTGTACACAAGACATAAGTCTTATATTGCAGCACAGGCATTTAAATCGCAAATTACGACTAGTGTAAAATAAAACAGAAAAAACAAAAAAACATAACAGTAACAAAAATTATAAGTCGTAATATATAAAAGAGAAAAAAAAGAAGAAACTTTGTTCGTTTTAAAACATAAATATAATAACAATCATAATCATTAATCATTATTAAATGAAACACAAAAGAAAATTAATTCCGTTATAATTACGTAGAAAAGGAAAATAGTCAAAAAAAGCACATAAATCATTAATCACCATCAAAGGAATTTCATCAACAATTATAAACCAAAAAACAAAAACTTAAGAATACAGATCAGTAATAATATTTCTAAAGTGCAGTACATTATTTATTAGCTGTATATTATTTGGGAGCGTGTTCCAGAGACGGATTCCATTTATGAATAACTGCCATTCTGAAGTGTGAGTCTTATATTTCAATGAATTAAGTTTCTTTCCTCTACATGAACGGGAGAAACACCTCGATTTATTGATAGCATTGACAATTTTGATTTCCCTACGTCGACATATTGGTACCTATTTGTCAAGTATGATTCAATTAAACGTGTTGCAGTACTGCAGAAATTAAACTGTTGTTTTAATTTAGTGCACAAAATCGAATGATCTACCGTATCAAAGGCCTTGGAGTGGTCTAATAGCACTAAAAAAGTAAGTCTGCTTTCATCAAGGTCTTTTCTGATATCCTCTGCAACGTCAATTAGAGCAGTAATGCAACTCTGTCCTTTACGAAAACCTGATTGACGGTCTGTAAGTAGAGATCTGGAGTCCAAGTAGTCGAATAACTGATTATGTAAAATACGTTCAAATGCTTTTGTAAGAAATGCCAAAATTGAAATAGGCCTGTAGTCAGAGATAGATTTTGGTATAGGTAAGATTCTAGCTTTCTTCCAGTTGCTGGGGAAATGACTAGTATAGTTTCGGCAATAGAAGTTTCGGCAATAACATTTTAAAAATTTAGGACGCATGTAATCTATTCCAACAGCATTAGATGTGATCGACAAACAGGACGCTAACACATCAGATTGACTGACACCAGCAAAAGAAAAAGTTTCAGTGGTAGTATACTGCTGTTCTTTATAAAACTCTACATCTGTCCTAGTCATGGGTATGTTCAAAAAACTTTCGTTAATCCTATTAGCATCTACATCAATAGGAACGTGGTTGCAACTTTTCCCAATACCAGTTTCCTGAATAATTTGCAACTTTTGCTTACACCGCACAGAAGTAGTGAATTTATCAGCATAATACTTTGATCTTGCACTCTTAATAAGTTTGTTCGCAAGTTTTCTTAATGTTCGGTAAATTTCATAAAACTCAACGATTTTAAATCTCTTCCATCGCGTAAAAGCAATGTTACGTTGCATGATGGCCTTTTTAATTTCATCAGAAAACCAAGGACGTCTACCGTGTCGTACAATTTTGGTTTTGAGAGGTACTGTCAGATTGAATAAGTACTCCAGATTTTTCTCAAGAAAAGATACCTGTTCATCAACCCTTTATCTATTAAATTTAAGGTATTTTCAAACCTTACGGGACCATATCAGTGTGGCTTTATAACTGGAAAATATACAACTAACCATATATTTACATAACGCCAAATACTTCAAACCCCCCACTAGAAGCAAATTGATATGTCCTAACTCTTTATTGATTATAAAAGTGATATCGATAGCCCGATAGAAAAAACACAATCACGAATCTGTATCTAAACTTGCTATCCCTGCTAAGTTGATACGCATTTACAGAAGGACACTGAAGGGCACTAAATCCAGACTGAAGTTTGGTAAAGATTTTACCCAGCCGTTTGATACACCTGCTGCAAAAGCTACATGCTGTTCACTTATTTATATGTAGATATAATGAGGAAAATATGAAAAATATTTTTTAAAATCAACTTGGTCGAACTAGATTTATGTAAAATTTTGGTAGAATCCCAGTAAATGTTAATGATATTTAGTACACATATGCTACTGTTCTATGCAATTTTTGTTGGCCTGTTTCGTTCGTCAATATTCGATTTATTACTTTTACTACTATCTATGCGTAGTGTAGATTTTGAAAAATCAGAAACTCTTCATCATCTCTTCAGTCAATAAAATACATTATGACGTTCTTTAGACTTCGCCCGTTATAGAAGTGTAAAAAGAAGCATTCAAGAGCTTGCGCTTTTTAAAATGGTGCTGAAAATTGTGGCCCCCTTTGATCATCCAAATATTATCATATACGGCCTAAAATGGAACTCGACTCATAACGATTTTTTATACTAGAGCTTTAGTTATTCCCTGAAACGTCTGGACCGCTTCGAAATGAGGTACGATGTACTGATAAGGGAAAACAGCGATTTATCAACATTCTATACATATATGTTTTGACGGAGATTGTTCTGCCGAGATGAGTCAACTTGTCTCAAAAGATTGGTACGGATGTCTCGTATGTCTCTAGGAATTGCCAACAGTAACGCATTGTAGAGAATGTGAATCATTTAGCAGGTCAATCCGTATATGGCATTCACTTCGTCCCGACGTCTTTTTTACCACTTACAATATACGCAAGTTCAAGTAAATGGTCAACAAACACTACCACCTCTATCCTTCCCCCCTTTTCCAAACATTGAGTGGATATTGGTTAGAACAAAAAAGACAGTAAATGAATATCAAATATACATATGTACTGTATCTATTTATATGAGTGCCACCGGCATTATAATTCTACCTTCACACAACTGTGCGTATGATTAATGTAAGTTAATAAATAATGTTCATACGCAGAATACAGGGCAAGATGTGTGATTTGAACTTAATACGATATGCATATCTAAATATACAAAAATTCCCATTCTGAAATAGTATATGGTTAAAATATTTTTCGCAAAAACTCAAATACTAAATTTCACTGAATAATTTCAGGCATACAATTCAGATCACTTGGTGATTTAGATAGTAACTTTGACATTTTGCATGCTATTATGAAAAAGTATGCTAATTCCTGGAGGCCATAAATCTTACTTGATCTACACGGAAAAAGTGTTTTATGGGGTTTGCTCTACTAACTTACTACATTCATCCCGTGTAGGAATTATTCACCCCCAACACCTTTACCTTCAAATTGACGCACGGTACTTTCAGTTCACTTAGGTGGTAAACTCGGCAATTGGATTTATTTTGCTATCTACATTACACAATGTGTGAAATTATCCTAAAGAAGTGACGCGGAATTTGAATGGTATTTAGATATTTTAGAGGACATTGGCATGCGCCCCTCCATTTATAATAAATCCTATTGCGGTTGACAGTAACTACTGCTATTATGGACCTTCTATTGCATAACTCATTGA
Source organism: Phaonia tiefii (assembly GCA_963931995.1). Classification (NCBI taxonomy): domain Eukaryota; kingdom Metazoa; phylum Arthropoda; class Insecta; order Diptera; family Muscidae; genus Phaonia; species Phaonia tiefii. Next base: position 63,385,412 of record OZ008370.1, read on the forward strand.
TGCAACTTGGATGGTTCACGTGATTGCTAAATATACTATTGAGCACCAATTAGTGTCTTGGGACACGAGTTTGCATACTACAAATGTAACTCTCGACAGTCTAATGTACAGTGTCTAGATCCAACCAGATAATCAGAGATACCGCATTAGATCCCCTAGACCTAACTCGTGTATCTCAGAGAGGTTGTGTAGGAAGGGTCGACCTATAGTCTTTAGGCGGCTATTCATTAGAGCCTGGCAACTGCAGAGGAGATGCTTCACCGTCTCCTCCTCTTTTGCGTCTTCGCAGGCACGGCAGTGTTTATTATATGGAAGATTCAGCCATCGTGCGTGATTACCGATGGTCCAGTGCCCGGTCTGCAAGATAATTAGCCTTGACATGTTCCCCCGATTTTGGCTAATCAGGGAGTTAGACCGATGAATGCTACATTCTGGCCATGTGTTGTGCTGTGCAAAAAAGAGCAGACTGCTCTTTTTTTACAGTGATTGCAAAATCACAGTTCGTCACTGTGATTGAAAATAGCTACTCACTACGATTGCTCTTTCGCAGTTTTTGGTAAAGTTGTGCAGTGAGCACAAACAAAAGAGCAGTCTGCTTGTGATTGCAATTATGATTGCGATTGTGATTGACAGCGTTGAATCTGTTTCTGTTATTCAGTTTAATACCAAAAACTGTGACTGTGTCGCAGGTTGTTATGCATCAGCAGGTTGTTTAGACTTTAAGAACACTAAAACAAAGCGCGTAAAAGAGTGTGTATTGCGTTACAAAATAAGTAATAAAAAGACAAGTGCTATGTGGTAATTCTTCTAATGTATTGATGGAAAATGTAATATTTGTAAGCAAGTAGCGTTACACATTTAAAGTAGCGTTACAAATTTAAAGCGCCATTTAAGCAGCAAACACCAAACGGTACAGGTGCCTCGGCGCGATTCTAGACTTCCTAACTTTTCTATTTGTAATTTTTATTTATATTCAGCGATTATCATTTTCAATATTAGACTTCTGGACAAAACTTATTAAATCTTGATATCGATGAAGTCCACACTGAACGCCAAACGGATTTTTTAACTAGTGGTGAGACGCCTAGACCCCAACAAATTTCTGGACAAGCCGCTGAAGTGCCAATACTGCCCGAGAGAGGACGACAGACTCAGTCAACAGCATTTGCACAACGTCCCTAAGCAAGAAGCGAAAGGAGCAAGCTGATAAGCACCTTATTCAAATATTTACATGTTCGTTCTATGCTTTCACCTTGTTGTACGAAAAACCATTTATAAATTTGCTGCATTCTCTAAACCCAACTTATGAAATTCCGAGTCGGACATGGGTTTCCCGTACGGCATTTCTGTTGGCATATGAGCAGTGTAAGGTTCGAGTTTTAGAAATGGTGATATGCGTAACAACCGATTGTTGGACATAACGCAACACAAATAGTTACTGTGCAGTAACAGCACACTTCACTGACGACAATTTTAAGTTGGTATCGGTGCTAGTCGACTACTCGAACATGGACATAAGTCACACGGCCAACAACTTGGCCAATTAAATAAATATACAATTGCATCGAGCTTCCAGTTGGATAAAGAAGTGGTACTTGCTGTGTCTGACAATGCGGCAAATATTAAAAAAGCAATCGACTTATTGCAGTGGAAACATTTTGGATGCATGGCACATACCTTAAATCTGATAGTACAAGATGGCTTAAAATCGAACCGTGCTGTACAATAAGTGCTCCAAAAAGTTAAGCCAACCATGACATTTTTCCGGAAAAGCCCAACCAACCACAAAATTGTGCTTAATAACCAAACGAGCCAAGTATTTCAAACACCACTTAAATTGAAGAACGAATGTCCGTCTCGCTGGAACAGTGCGTTGTGTATGGTCGAAAGGTTTGTGCAGCTTGAGGATGCAGTAAAAACATCAATCAGCTCACAGCTCCCAAATTTATCGGTCATCGAATGGCAAATACTAAAGGACTTGTGCAAAATATTGAAGCAATTGGACAGTGCAACAACTGCCCTTAGTGGCGAACTTTACCAAACGGCATCAATTGTCATAGGTTTGGTTGATGGCCTTAGTTCCGTTAACAAAAAAATGCAATCGATGGACTTGCAACCAAGTGTTTCAGCTATAGCCAAAAATTTTAGTTGAGGACTTCTAAACAGACTGGGCAGAGTCAACTGCAGTAAGACTCTTTGCTGTAGCACTTTTTGTGACCCTAGATTACGGAATATTCCGTTTACAGATAATCAAGTGAAGAACTGGATTATTGAAGAAGTGGCACGGAAATACTTGCAGATGTAAATAATTTAGAGGGGCATCAACTGAACCTACATTAACCATGGATGTAGTTAACGATTTTTCTCACTGGGGTGCATTCGATAAAAAAGCAGCTGAACACGCCCCACAAGGTACAGCGACTTCCAGGGCTATCGTTGAGGTTCAGAGGTACTTGGAATCTGGCGTCATTTCCAGACACGACTGTCCGCTGAAGTGGTGGAGTGAATAAATGTAAATATCCTCACTTAGCTAGAGTGGCACAGCAGAAGCTTGGAGTCTTGGCAACATCAGTGCCATGTGAACGATTATTTTCAAAGGCAGGGAAAGTATTGACAGAAACACGGTCTTGTCTAAAGCCCGAAAATTTGAATATGATTTTATTTTTAAATACCAACTCCAAGTATTTAGAGTCATAGGAATTTTGATTACTGCTAATTCCCGTAACTTTTCTTTCACGATGGCGTACTCTTGGGCTGCGGGACATGTGAGTTAGAGTTTAAAATTTACATAGAAATTTTATACAGAAATTTTAGACTTTTGCTTATGCCTCCCGTAGCCCAGACGAACGTTGTCGTGAAAGAGGGGTTACGGGAATAATTTTAATTTTTTATTCAGACTCAAGGTCGCACTGTGTTTTGTTTTTCAATGTTTCGTCTTTCTTCGAAGGACATAGTCGGGATTGAAAACTTATTTTGAATTTATAATTATTATTAACATTTAATATAAATTGTTAATCCTGATGATGTCTTTTGAGGAAGGACGAAACATTGAAAAATAAATTAAAAAACAAAGTGTCATTCATTCCTAAATGATCTCAATTTTTATCTATTTTTTCATTTTTTTTTTTTTTTTTTTACAAATGAATTAAAAAATGTTTTGTTTTTGTTATTTTATTATTTAGAAAAAACTATATGAATTGTTTTCTGTTTTAAATAAAGTGTTTCGGTTACTTTATTTCTAATTTGAAGGAGTGTTCGGCAAACAACCTTAATTTTTAGTTGTTTTTTTGGCCTTAAGTTCTTTGGTTTTTTTTTGCCATCGCCGATATAAATCACCGTTTATACCCACTATGATTGGTCAATCGCAATCACAGTTTTCACTGTGATTGACAATTCACAGTTTTGCACACCACTACTCCCAGTGGAAAAAACAAATCGGAATGCACATCCCTTTGTCAATTGATACGGCTTCATATGTCAACTGAGCTCTTTTACTTATGGTATTATTCATGCAAAAACCTTCCCCAAAATTTCCACCTTGTCGACAAAAACAAATATTTCGAAAACTGTAAAACCTCTGAGATTCTTGGAGTTTTGGCATCAGCTGTTAAAACACATCTTTGATTTATAGCTTAAACTATTTCTTGGGTCCAGTATCATCTATGACATACACAAAAATAATACAGAAGTGTTCCCAAAGATTAATGCTCCGCATCCTATATCGATATCTTATATTCAATAATGTCTATCTACATTTTGACGAATTTCTGTTACGCTAAACTCATCGCTGACCCCATCTCCATCTACTCTAAAAATTCCAATTGAAAAAACCCATTCTTAGTACTATATTTTATAATATCTCATATCTACAGAGATAGTTATTTACGAATTTTATGAAAGCAAAACTGGCTATCTACATAATAGGATGTTTTTGGCGTAGAATACGTCTTACCTTACGGTATAGGGAGTCATGTCAGATTGTTATTGTTGTAATTTTTATTTCATTGATTATGAGGAAACGGCGAGATAACTTTTTTTAAAAATTTTTTTGTAGGTAAATGAAGATGTTATCTTTCGTTTGATATACATTTCATATTGGTTGATATCTTCCTAATATTTAAATTTCTCAAATGAATATTGTTTAAACACATACACTCAAACATATGTGTGGTGTTTGGTTGAGTGTTTGAGTTTGTAGCGTGAACACAATCTATGCTGCTGTTTCAGTGTGGACACAAACCTTCGGCTGTTGTTTTGATTGATGAAATATTGAAATTTCGTATATTTACTTATGTATTTAAGTGAAACAAAATGTTAAATGTGTATTTGAATTTAACATGGGCATATAACTATAAAAAATATATGAAAAAATTAATTCATACATTTTTATGTTAAATTAAAAATAAATAAGCTTTATTCAAATTTATTTTATTTAATTTTAAGCTTATGTATATTATCAAAAGTAACTATCAAATAAATAAATTCATTTGCTTATGTTATTTATCATTTATTGTTATATATGTTTCCTGTCTTATCGGATGGCGTATTCTACGTTAAACTTAATGGCCGTGTCTCTGACACAGCCTGCAGGGACAGAGTCCGCGTGATTTAATGTGGTTCTCGACGTGAAGTCTTAACCACAGGTGTGCACCGCCCCACCAAGAACATGTTTGATACGACTGTTAGCGCCGCCCGTGAGATATCCGTGCTACCCCGCATAGAGGGGCAGCCAAGAGATCAGGAATAGGAAGCCTTACACCATTGGTATAAACGATTACGTGGGAGAACAAACGCCCCGTATTCGCATATCCGCCAGCGCGACTTCTTTCTTCCGTCCACGAGCTACCAATTGAGTAAACTCTCTGTACATGAGCTACTCCTCCTTGGTAAAGAGTGAGGTACTATCCAAACCTCTTCCGTGATAAGGGACACGGATCCCATATTTCGAGGATATGCACCTGCCTAGCATACTTCGTTACAAGTAACTGATATACAAGGCAACTACATAGCCTCTACCAGCGATTTTGGTGGCAACCACAGCCAGCACGATCTCCCACAAGGGGGCCAACTCCACCCGTGCTACCAGATAGGCATACTCTCTGGTCCGAGTTTCGCAGTGAAGCTGCTCCCAGTTTTTACTTTGTACTAAGTAGGGGACTGGTCACCACCGGCGACAAAAGCATCAATCGTGAAACAATTCTACAATATCAACACTAACAACAACGTCACGTGACATTGCCATTTAAATGCTAAAAATTGCAATATAAACGGTCTAATAACTACAGTCAGACGGCTGCAGCTTTCTCACCGTGGGAGCAAGGCTGTTTCCACCTCTTCCGGTCAATAACAGCTACCGGCAGCCAATCTTCAGGCTTCGCCCGATGATGCCCCCGTGGGTCAACAACAACAAGACACAAACTGAAAGGGCACGAGTTCGAGACCTTCCACGTGTCAATCCCAAACAGCACACGGTACCAGAAACAGGCCTCTGGTCAGACCTCGCGGCTAATCCACTTCCAAATTCGACTCCGACGAAGTCCGGGACTGGCAATCCCTGTGTTCGCAGGGTTCAGCAGTACCGACAACGAGATCCTAAACGGCTGAATAACTAGCTTGAAATACTTGAATAACTAGCTCACCCCGGATCTGGTGACACCCATGCCGACTAAATCCCTAAAAGCCCCGTAAAGGGGCACTCGCACAAAACATGGAGCCAATCTTCGATTGGCGCTTCGCAATCACACGACTCCCGATCCGCAAGTCTCATTCTGTGCAAGAATGAATTTAACGACCCGTGACCTGTCAGTATGAAACCAAGGCTTAGGTTGAAGCTAAACTCAGGGTTCTTCCCGACGAATTCTACATCCGGTATAAATCTATACGTTACTCGACCGTTGGTACTGGAATTCCAACGGCCCTGCCACTCAGATGTGACTAACGCATCTAACCGAGCCCGCCGCTCACTTCTACTCATGCTTTCTGCACCAACTATGAGCCAATCTGACTCACCCAGTGCGTACCCCCTCTTGATTTTGAAGTCCATGCTACGACGCATCACCTCTAGATCAAGAGGAGTGGCACCCATCAAAACTTGTAGGGCCTCTGTAGACACCGTACGACATACTGGCATACATGCCAATAACATTACTCTCTGAACAGAGAATAATCGACGTTGCCCGAAGACGCTTCTAGCAGTTTCGCACCAAACAGAAGACCCAAATGTTGCCATGACAACAAAAAGGCCCCTGTACACGGTCCTGACTGCTTGACGACTCAGACCCCACTCACTCCTCATAACACGCCTAACCTTTCCTACAACGCTCGTCAGTTTCTCGCGAAGTCTCCCTATATGAGGCAAAAAGTTCATCCTTTCTCCCATGGTGACTCCGAGGTACTTCACCTCCGTGGAGTAACGGATTGTGCCACCACCATTCAGACGCACGATTGGAAAATGGGACTTGAAACTACCCTTCAGCAACATGGTCACTGTCGTTTCCACCGATAAACTAACTCCTACACGCTCGCCCCACCGAGTGACAATACTCATCATAGCCGAGGATAGCTGTTCCAACTCGGAACGAGAACTACCCTCGACCATGATAAGCAAGTCATCAGCGTAAGCACATATCTTGCATTCGGCCTCAAGCTCATGCAAAAGCAAGTCCATCATCAGATTCTACACAAACGGTCCACAAATGGAACCCTGTGGACATCCTCGGACCACATCAACACACTCAGAACTATTTGCCCCGACTATCACTGCTTTTCTGTCAGAGAAGTAACTTCTCCAGAGTGCTACTTCCTGACACCCTAGCCCCGCTAGTCTTTCTTCCACGCTCGCCCAACTCAGATAATCAAACGCACCTTTAAAGTCGATGAAAACACCCAGAAGATACTTCTGAGTACACTCTACAACAGTTCTCCTCACGTGCGCCCAGGCATCTTCGACACTTCGGCCCCTTACAAAGCCGAACTGCCAACGGCACATGCTGTCAGCGACTCTCTCATTTAGTCTCTGCACCAGAATCCTCTCCAGTACTTTTCCAAATACTGGTAAGAGACTGATACCCCGATAAGAACGAGGATTACTCCTGTCCTTATCGATTGACTTCAACAGAACAATGACACGGGCTACCTTCCACTCGCGTGGAAAATATCCCTCATGTACACACCGCCCATACAAAGCCTCTAGGTATTCCGGAATAGCCTTCCAGACGCTTTTACACATCTCTCCAGCTATTCCATCCATACCAGGTGACTTTCGCGACTTAACTAACGATATGCTTTCTGCGATCTCTGATCTTTCCAGCTCGGGTGCAACAGTCTCAACTTCCCCAGAAGAAGAAGAAGAGGCCACTGCCTCCGCTCTCGGAAAGAACTCCCGCAGCAAAACTTTGACGCAATCGCTCCAGGAAGTAAGAATGGCATCGCCATCTTTCAACCCGGAGAGATCTGTCCTCCTACCTCTGCCAAGGCAGATTCTATACACATGAGCCCAAGAATCATTCCTATGGCAGGCAACAAACTGTCGCCAATCTTCCTCTTTCACGTTTACAAGCATATCCTTGTAATCGCTGAGGCAACTTTTGTACGCTGATCTGAGCTGGTCAAGATCACTAGCTTCGTTCCGTTTGCCTCTCTGGAAACGTTTCCTGAGACGGCGCACTTCCCTCCGCTTGAGTGTCAACTCACGTGTCCACCATCGTAATCTTCTCAAAGTTTTCTTGCGACACCTTTCAAGGAGATCGTCGTTAGCCCTATGAACAACTTCGCGTAAACACGAGACTTGCTCATCTACGGTCCTACAACGAAAGACTTCTATTGGAATCTCGCTAGCCTCAGCTGCGATGAATTCTCCATACACATCCCAGTTCACATCCCTGGTGCGCCACCGCACGATGTCTAAGCTGCTAACTTCAGTCCGTTCGTAAGTGAAATCAATTACAATGTAATTGTGATCACTTACGGACGGTCTGACCCTCCAACTAAACTGAAACGTTCTCAAAGCTGCGCTATTCGCAATCGTCACATCTATATCGCTAACTCCTCTACCATTATCAAAAGTGTACTGCTCACTCGGCTCATTCAAGGCATGAAGGCGGCCCGAAACAATCCATTTACTTAGCATCTCTCCCCGGTAATGCTTTTGCGACCCAGTCGAAAGTCTGGGTGTTTTGCTAAACCATAGCGGGTTTGATGCGTTAGCGTCTATCCCTAGGACGAGAGGGTTACTACTCGCAAGTAGTAGTACCGTGTCCATATATGCCAAATACGGCTCTAAAGGCTCAGAAAACTTGCAGTAAATACTACACAAAAATATCCGTCCGAAACCCCCTTCTACACACACGCAAACCCGCAAGTCGGTCCTAGAAACTACGGTACACTCTACGTTACCGTCATTCACGACCACCGCGGAGTTAAGTCTCAAATCAGCGAAGACCCGCATACTCGCAGGCAAACCTGTAATGACACCATGGCCACTAGCAGGTTCCTGAATGAGAGCAAAACTACACTGTCGTTCTACCATTACCTCTCCTACCTCGCACATTGCCGACATTGCCCTACCACAATTTATTTGTAAGATTGTGTGTCCCATACTTAATGTCTAGCCCTCGCTCTAGCCAGCATAACGCTATACATGGGACAGTCCTCAGTCATCATACGATGAGCCGAGGGTCTCCCCTGCAAAGCGCAGTTTCTGCAGTGAATTGCGTTATCGCAATCCCTTGCACAGTGACCCTGCTGTCCACACCAAGAACAGGCATTCTCTTTCCATCTGCACTCCCTAACGTAGTGGTCAAACGACAAACACCTGAAACAGCTTGGCACCGGATCAAACGGTCGTACGCGGAATGAAAACCACTTCACGTAACAACGACGCGATGCTAGCAAGGGCTCAAGGGCCGAAGCCCGCCCTTCCAAGACAACGTTCGTTGTTCCGCTCTTGGAACTATCCCACGGCCGACTAGTGAGCCGGACACCACTCTTGAACTCCTCAAGCGAGATCCTGTCTTTGAGATTTTTCTCGAAGACATCACCCATGAACTCGTCATGGGTGATCTTCGAGTCGACCCCTTGGACAACAACCCGCACAACCGAGCTATCAGGCACCGTAACGGTGAGCCCAGCCTCCTCAAACTTGGTATTCTTGGCAATACCCGCACGCTCCGCTACAGATGGTGTGCGTATTAATACGCCACCACCACGAAGCGCCCTGATCTCATAAAGTGGGCCCCACCTCACTCACCACCTTGCTGGCCACATCGTTGGCAGTTTGGCCCTGACGGCCCCGCACCACCAAGGACCAGGTCTCGACGGGCTTCACAACTGGTGCAGTGACTACCGAACAACCTCCTCCCACAGCTACAGGGGCAGTCGCCACTGGAGCCGGTGCAAGGAACGTTGCCGGCGCGGTGGGAACCGCGGGTCGAACGGCACTCCTACTGCTCTCCCTGGGCTTGGCATCAAGACGGCCCCGAAGGCGCTCGTTTTGAGCCAGCAAACCTACTACGAGTGCCTCGTACTCCGAAGAGTAACCGAGGACCCTCGCAACCAATTCCTTACTAACATTGGCCTCCATTAAATCGGAGACCAACCTACGGGTGACGCCTGTGTCCGCTCTACAGCAGGACTGACGTCACACAGTCCACTAGGACCTACGCGGCTACGGCCGCGACCACCATCGCTACTGGCGGGGGCTGCCGTACCAACAGGTACACTTGGCAGCTGACCCTTCAACACGCCTTTCGGCGTACCAGCAGCTCTCATAACTTCACTAACCTTGCTAATTGTACTCCTCATCTCCTCAGCAAGATTCTTCGTACCGACACCACTGGTGCCAGCAACCAACTTGGCGCTGCTACTACCAGCAGCGCCCCCTTCACTACCTGCCTGGGTACCACTCGCACCCATCTTCGGACTGCCTCTAGGCACTCCACCAGCTCCTGCACTACTATCAAAGTCGGCGTCAACCGGCTTTGACCTAGCCTTCCCCTCTGGCGACCCCAGCAGAACCCGTTTGGGAACCGCTGAGGACGTCGACGACTCACCATCCGTCATCGAACCAGACATAGCACTTGCGCTGCCGCCACTGCCACTCTGGCCCCGCCGCTTACGGTGCTTAACCATACCACAAAATCAACAAGTAAGTATAGAAAGAACACTTACCAGATTTTGCCGTTACTTACTAGCAACAAAATGTACTATAAGAAGCACTATAACCACTTGTTTACAAATTGGCGAACCAAAGTTGTAAACAAGTTACCGTTCTTGCACAACAACAGCGATCACAGCAACGATGCTATGAACAAACCAGTTACCGCACACAAACTCACTAACACTCTCGCACAGATGACCACTATAGAAAAATCTATCACTGACTATCCGCAAACACGTCTGATCGCAACGAATGCTCACAAACCAATGAGCCTGCAGGGACAGTCGGACAACTGTCTGCTGTTTTTTTTTTTAAGTAATTTATCGAAATCGGAGAATCACACGAATTTATGTACTTACTTTGCTCGGCTTGTTGTGTGCGTGACATTTTTGTCATACATATGTCAAATTTTATTCGCAAAGATAATTAGAAGTTTACTGATTTAAAGCAATTTTTTTGTTCGTATTCTATAATTGGTTTTGAGATTACTATTGCGTGATTCCAGGATTTGATCGTGGGTAAATAATGTACACACTTATGTACATTGATTACGTTTATTCATTGATTGTTATGGTTGAAGGCTAAAATGTCCGATATAAAGGGTCCGCCATCTAACGTTTTTTTTTTTCAACTAGTGCTTATTTCGTGAATGGTAACAATTAGCTCATGTCTGATTTGACAGATTATTAGTTTTATCCTTCCGCTGAACGAATATGGTTGTGCATACGCTTGAACAATGCTGGGAAATATTGCGACATTACTTTGAAAATCATGGTAATGTTGCAGATGCCTATTTTGCCAAAAAAAATCATCTTTTCAGATGAAGCTCATTTTGATCTTGGCGGGTATGTAAACAAGCAAAATTGTCGCATTTGGGGCACAGAAAACCCGACGCATACATTCAAAAGCCGATGCACCCAAAACGAGTCACTGTTTGGTGCGGATTTTGGACCAGAGGCATAATTGGGTCATTTTTCTTCGAAAATGAGCAAGGAGTGGCCGTTACAGTCAATGGTGATCGTTATCGGGCCATGTTGAACGAATTTTTGTTCACAAAATTTGAAGAGGAGGATATTGGCAACATTTGGTTTCAACAGGATGGCGCTACGTGCCACACAGCCGAAGCTACACTCGATGTTTTGCGCCCTGTTTTTGAAGATCGCATTATCTGTCGCAAAGGTGATGTTGTTTGGCCACATCGGAGCTGCGATTTGACACCGTTGGACTATTATTAGTGGGGTGCCCTCGAAGATAAGTGTTACGCCGACAAGCCAGAGACAATTGACGCTTTAAAGGACAATATTCGTGAAGCCATTGGTGAAATACAGCTGCACACAATCGATAATGTGCTTAAAAATTGGACCGATCGTGTAGGCTACTGCATGGCCAGCCGAGGCAGCCATTTGAATGAAATTATTTTCCATTCTTAACCGGAAGGATTGTACTTTCAAATTAAAAAACAAATTTGACAAAATATTCAGTAGTTTTTTTTATAGCATTTTCAAAAAAAAGTTATTTGGCGGACCCGTTATATGTGGAGAAAAATATCGATACATGTAACTCCCTACAACGTATTGCATACAATTACTAATATTCAAATTAAGAAGATATTGAGGGCGCATATATTACAGGTTCGCAACTACAAGAAATAAGAAACGAAATTAAAATATGTGCGTAATAATTGCTCAAATTACCCAAAATTTGAACCAGATTCCGAAAACGAAAACGTTATCCAAAATGTGTCCAAACACCGCAGATCTAAACGAGTCCAAAATTCTACGTCAAATAAGTGAAGTGTAAATGGTAGAAAGCGGATGCGTGGACAAACATCCCCAAAAGCAACAAAGAAAATTATGCCAACCTGTTCATCGGCCACTTGTAGAAAAAGTAAAGTAAGACACTTCCTAAAATTTGATGAAGGAACAAGAAAAACATGTTTTAATCGTTTTGGAACAAGACTTGGGAAGCGAAGCGAGTGTTTGGATAGCCCTAAATAATAAAGATTATCAAAAGAAGAAGCACAGTAGAAAAGAGAACAGCTTTATTTTTAAACTACCACACAACCAACTTTCGTTGCAAGTATGTTGACCAATGTTCTTATCAGCGCTATCATTACTTATCGGTATGTTTAAAGGATGAACTAATACGAACGATAAATCAATTTTGGCGTCACTTGCACCAAAGCCAATTTCTGAGAAGGGTGATTGTAAAAAACCATTATTTTCGAAAGGACATCACTAAAACATTCATTGCAACCACATGTAAAACCGGGGCATATGTTTTAAAAGATTTAGTTGAAAAATGTTCAGAGAAGGCAATAAAGCCCTTTTCTATTTTTACATTTTCTACCGTTTTTGACGAACAAAATTTAGCGCTCTTTCAGCCCGCAGAAACCAGTGCGATACTTGTGTGGGTATTAAGGTGAAACAAAGAACTATTGAAGAATACGATGCACATGCTATGGGTAAACAACGGGCTCAACTTGAAAAACAACAAGACAAAATTGCAGCTCAGGAAGGACCATGTCAGGTGCTCACCCTGGATGCACAAGCACTAAAGCTTTGTTCCAAAATTAACGCCTCTGCCAATTATTATACACAACGCCTAAAAGTACACAACTTAATGGTGTACAATATCACCACCCAACAATGTACTAATTATTGGTGGATCGAAACTGATGAAGACCTCTCCTGTTCGACGTTTATTTCGTAAATAATACACCATTTGTCAACACACTGTCTAGCAGATACTCTACCAATAATAATTTACTCTAATGGTTGCAGGTACGAAAACCTTAACCACTTTTTGTCGAATACTTTGGCGAATTTCTCAATAGAAATGAAGAAAGTCATGGAACAAAAATACTTGGAGAAAGGACACACACAAATGGAGTCTGAGAGTGCTCATGCAAAGATAGGGGCTAAGTTGAAAATACAGACAATATACTTGACATTCGACTATGTCAGGGTAACCAAAGATGCCCGCAAAACGGGTAAAATTATATTTTAATTATGATATCTGTCTTATGATTTTTTAAAAACTATAAGGATACTAAACTTATTCGATTTTCAAGCATTAGACCTGGTCGAGCAAAAAAAGATACGACTGTATCCCAACTAAGCTCTCTTTTATATACGCCAAGTGGTACCATTAAGTTGAAAGTGGTTTTGATAATAAGTACACTGAACTACTAATTAAAATCAAGCAATATGAAGGACACATAGAACCAAAGGTATTGCAAACCGGTCGACTACCAACCCCGCAAAAGAAATGGAAACATTTACAGGATCTAAAGGAGGTAATTCCAGAGCAGTTTCACTATTTGTATGATAATCTCATCCAGAAGCAGTACAAATTCTGAAAATATACTATAATGCTTTAATATTTAATTTACTTACACTTGCTTCTTTGCACTAAACTTTTATAGAAAATTAAAAATTGTTAAAACCAACATTGTCTTTGAATTTAAAGTGATTAGACATGATTTAAAGCATTTTTAATATCTCCTGCATGGTGTGTGGCACCTAAGGGTTTATTATTTTACATTTGTTCTACAGATTTTCGTTCTAAACAATTCTTTTGAATACATCTACCATTTATCTGAGGAAACCCTGGCCAAAATACAAAAAAAAAATTAAAAATATTCAAAAACAACGCCTAGCTCCCAGGAGTGGCCACCGGAGTGTTGAAATGTTAAAACAGATCCTACTATTTTTCATCCCCTATATTTCTTGTGTACATATCTACCCCCTATCACCCACTTTCAGGGTGGTCTCCATACAAAACCCGTAAAACAAACTCAATTATAAAATAATACAAAAGTGTCTATCTGCATATTATTTTCATACACAAAGATTTAATTTTTGATGCAATACCGCCTACCTACCATAGAAGCTAAAATAACGTTTTTTCGTTCTCCTGAATAATTATGTTTTTGTGGATAGCTATTATTGAATATAATCCCTCGATATGTACTCGACTTAATTTTAATCAGAATTGAATTTACACCCTTTAATCCGTTGGAACTTGTTCAATCAACTCCAGTTGTTTTGCCTAAAGAGTCAGTTTTCCTATCTCCTCATCCACAAGTTAAGTTATCGTTAGACAATCTCCACCGTACCATACTTTTCCTTGATGAGGATTTTCATGTTCCATAAAGGTTTTTGCAGCAAAATTAATTTTTTTATGTTATGTTTCTTCTGGTGTAACGTTCACTTATTGTTTTACTGTACTGTCTGAAAATTACCATTCATTATTAAAATCCTTCGTGGCTTCGATATGAGGGCAGATCAAAAAGTCCGTGACTTTTCGAACTTCCCTCATATTTATATGAAATGCAACACTGCTCCCATCAAGTACCATCCATTAGTAGACTACTGTTAAATTGTGAGATAGTTCCGTCATTTACTTTGCGTTTAACAGCAGTTCACAACATACAACCTAGTGCTTTTTTTTAAAAATTGAAAAAAGTGAATTTCGAGTGCTCAGTAAACATTAAAAAACCGTCGATCGTACCAAGGAAAAGCTTGATAAATACTACGGGCACTCTGCACCATCGATTTTAATGGTAAAAAGTGGTTTTCTGACTTTCGTTGTAGTCGCTTAAGTACAAATGACGCTGAACGTTCTGGACGGCCAGCTGAGGTCAATACACCCGAAAATATTGAAAAAATCGAAAAGTAAAAGTGCGTGAGATTGTTGGTTCCATAGGCATTTCATATGGCAGTGTGGTTTCGATTTGAAATGATCAGTTGGGTTTAAGAAAGATGTCTGCAAGATAGGTGCCGCGTTTGCTCTCAATTGACCATAAATGCAACGGGTGAACACGTGTGTAGTCTCAATGACAAAATTCCATGAATTGGGTTGCGAATCGGTACCTCATCCCCCATATTGTTTTGATTTAACCCCAGTGATTATTTCGTATTTCCAAACCTAAAGAAATGGCTCGATGGAAAGAGACTTAGCTCCAACGATGAAATTATTGATCAAAAAATGCCTATTTTATGGACCTCGAAAAATCCTATTTTTTGGAAGGAATATAAAAATTGGAGAAACGTTGGACTAAATGTATTGAGCTAAAAGGAGATTAAATAAATAAATAAATGGTTTCCCATTACATCCCATGAAGGAATTGGGGAGAGCTTCTCACAACCAGTGAGCTGTGCGCTTCATAGTTTTTATACTCTCTGATTGGGACCTACAGTTTTATACCGGTTCCGAACGGTATGTTGAGAAGCTTTTTCATGGCTAAGTACTCGATAGTGTCGCCGTCACTAAGCGAGGTGACCGTCGTCGAAAGAAATTTTAAGGTGGTCGGAGCAGGAATCGAACCCAGGATCTCCTGTACAAGAGGCGCGCACACTAACCATTGCACCACCGACGGCCAAAGGGGAGTATGTCGAAAAATAATTTTTTTTTTGCAAAACTACTGTGTTTCTTTCAAAAAGTCACCGACTTATTGATCCGCCCTCGTACCTACTCCGACAGCCTTACAAATTCCTTCATTGGATATAGTGGGAAATCATTTGTTTTTTATTAAAGCTGACTTACTTCTTAAATGATATTGGCTATAGTCAATCTTACAAGGGTTTATGCTGTACGACTGTTGGAGTGGGTGCAATTGTGTGCCACTGAATGGCTGTTTTGGGTAGTGGAGTCAGCATGTCTGATTAGGCGTGTAAAAGTGGATTTACCACGCCCAGCTTTCTCTATATTTGACTTCGTATGTTTCTCGATCTACTGATTTTTTTGTGTACACTTGCTGGTCAGCACATTTTAGTTAAGGCGATAATATTAGCCTTATGATTTAATAGAATATTCACCAGTTAGGTGAACGGACAAGGCGAGTATGTTCTTCTTCCACTCCCAGTGCATATTGGTATAGCTGGAATCTATGAAGTTTGCGTTCCTCGTCAACAAATACGCGTGTTGTTTGGTGTCTCTTCTTGTGTATTTTCAAACCAATTACACTTGTCTACAGTCATTTTGAACTAATGAAGCGACCAATAGTTTTTAAAGTATTTTAGCTGTCTAACCACGGAACAAATAATCATACATATAAAATATATAATACACATAATATATTTTTTAATTTTACATTTTGTAGGCATTAGTATTTTTATTTTGACTATATTTCGAAATCGAATCATCTAATCATGCCGAATATATCTCAATTTCACGATAGCTATGAATATTTTGAACAACATTTTTAAATAATAAATATTTTTGTACAATAGTTTAAATACAATGGGCATAAAATTAAATGTGACAGGTTCTAAGTTTTCAATTAATTCTGCGTTTCTTATAAATGTAAACTTACATGTTAAATACATTTCACTAAATTGATTAATTTTTACTGAAATCAACTTAACACAAAAGATATCTAATATCGTAATCGAGATTACGATGTTAAAAGAGAAATTAATTTGCTTCAAAGACATGAAGCAAGCTGCATTAAATGTCTATATGAAACGTTCAAATTGAGCTCATATAGCTCATACATCTTCAAAGACGGCAAAATAAATGAAATGTGTCAAATGCGTATATTCTTATACCTACAGTAAACGCTCTGATTAGGCGACAAACGTTCCCGATGGGAGTTTTTCTAACGACATGGGTATGATATATTTTTGTTTTTATATACTTATATACTATGTATATCGTTCATGCCATGTCAAACAGAATGATATTTGGGTAGAACTTAAGTAAGTGCTTCTGATATTTTTTACCAATTGCGGTGGAAACCAGTACAGAAATGTCAGTAGGGGGAGCGAACTTATTCATACCCTCACCCTAAGTCCTCTGTAGCGTCGAATGTCCATTTTAAATAATTGACCCACATTTTAGGAAGTTTTAAGAAATTTAAAGAAAAAAAACAAAAACGGACTGGTGTTAGGAAAAATATTGTCAAAACCTAAATCTAATGAGCCAGCCAATTATGCGCCCCATATTTCTATTGGGCATAATGTTGCCCAGTACCAAATTTTATTGATTTTTTTTTATTGATTACTTTATTGGTTATTATGTTTTACGGACCCACAGCGCGGGAATTCTGGGGGGAAAATATGAAAAAAAAATCCGTCTTGTCACATAAAATGTAATTGCATATGGACATTGTTGAGGTATTGGGCTGCTGAAAGTCCCATATTGCAGCCCAGCGCTGACTGTCTGGGACATTTGAAATGGTTTAAGCATTGACAAAAAAACAAAGTGGCTCAAAGTAAATCATCCACTTTTGTTTTTGAATAATTTATTTACTAAATAAAAACAAAATCATTCTGAGTGATCTAAATCTTTATTCGGACCTTTATATTTTTTTTCTGTTAAGTGGAAAATATGATATCCGTCAAGTGGCTGCCGCCAGTGCTGGTACACATTTGTGCCCGTTTCAAGACATTTTCCATGACTTTCCCCAAGACTTCCGGTGATAACTGTCCGCATTCCTCTCGTGTACCCTCCTGAATGTTTGCGAGTATCTTATGGTTGTTGGCATAAACCCGCGACTTCAAGTAGCGCCAAAAGAAGAAGACTGGGATGGTTAATTTGGTGATGCCAAAACGCAAATATGGGAACTTAAGCGACCAGGAGTGCTTCCTTCATAATATCCATTGTGGTTAGTACTGCACCATCTTTTTGAAACCACATGTTCATAAAACCCCGCTCATCCAATTCCGGCAGTAAGAAGTCGTTTATCATCCAATTCCGGCAGTAAGAAGTCGTTTATCATGGCCCAAAAAATACGTTCTACTCCTCCCTCCCGCCGCACCGCACAGTGGGTTCTTTGTGCATCACACGCGGATTTTCAGTGCCACAGAAATGAAGATTATAGACGTTCCCGCTTAAGTGGAAATGCACCCCGTCGCTCGTAATGATTTTCGATATAAAATTGTCTTCTACGTTGTTGAGATTGAGGATGGCTTGACAGTAATTTACACGCGACTGACGGTCAGCAGGCATTAACTGATGCACTGTTTGCACTTTGTAGGGGAACATGTGACAAGCCAAGTGTCGACTATAGAGTTTTTTGGGTAGAGCTAGAGAAAAATATCACGAATGGAAGTGTATATACCCCCTAACTACAAACTTTACGCTAGAGTTTTCTTGTCAAAAAAATAAGCTCTACGCTCTATCAAACGGATTTGATAGTTTTTTTTCTCTCTACAGTATAGTTTTAATGAAAAATGCATGACATTTCTATTTATTTGACTTCCGATGTCTTTAATATTAATTAACATTATTATTTAATTTAATATTATTGTACTTTAGTTTTCGTAAATTTAAATTGGAACTTAAATTGAATTGAATTTATTATTTGTTTTGATTTTAGCAAATAAGTTTTGTTCACTTGTACTATTGCATATTGAAACATAAAATGTCAAAACCTACCATGCGACTCAACAGTAGAGAAAAATATGTATGCAGTGTATACAGTATATAGTCTGTAGAGCTCTAGCACGGTAGAGCTCTACTTAAATTTTCTTTCTGACAGCTCTACGTAGAGCAGTAGAGGTGTAGAATCCCGTTATAGTGTACACAATACAAGTAGATTCTCTACACTCTACCGAAAAAAACTCTAAAGTGGATACTTGGCTTAAGTCTGTCACTAAAAACCACTGTAGGTTCCGTCTGGTGATGCCCAATTGCGCGGCCCGTCTTCTGTTTTATATTTCTTCGTTCTCCGCTGGGCGACCAGTCCGGTGGCACCCACGCCCTACAAAGTCTCGTGTGGTTCCAGTCTGTTCGAGTCGAGCAGCTAAGCGCCGGATTGTTTGCCCAGTTGGCGTGACACGATTAGGAAGTCGACGTCGATATTCACGCTGCGCAACAACAGAATTAAATTTACACAATTGTTCCACGCTTTTGCGGAGTATAGCGCTCCATTGCTTGTGTGTTTGTCTACTGCAGCTCTCTAGTTCACAAATGTCAAATATGATTGACGTACGACGCCATTTACAAAAATTATAGCATTTTCCGACAGAGTGATTAACTTGGCCCCAATTTGTATAAATATTAACTTAAATGGAATAGAGATTCTATATTTGAATTACGTTACTAAAGCTCTAAAACAAATATGCTGACAGATCTAGTTGAACTATTATGATTCACGAGATATTTTGATATGTAGATAGGATATGTTGCCGTCGGTGGTGCAATGGGTAGTGTGCGCGCCTCTTGTACATGAGATCCCGGGTTCGATCCCCGCTCTGACCACCTTAAAAAAAATAAAAATCTTTCGACGGCGGTCACCTCGCATAGTGACGGCGATACTATCGAGTATTTAGCCACGAAAAAGCATCTCAAAATACCCTTCGGAATCGGTGTAAAAACTGTAGGTCCCAATCATTGAGTGAAAAATTAGAAAGCGCACAGCTCACTGGTTGTGAGAAGCTCTCCCCAATCCCTTCATGGGATGTAATAGGAAACGGTTTTTTTTTAGATAGGAAAAGCATGAAGTCCTAAACCTTGACGCCTAATTCAGACGTAAGTATAGACATTTTTAGATAAGTATTAGGTATCTCTGGACTTCTGCATTATTATTCTACAAATTTAATATTATCGACCCCGAAATCATAAGCAAGTCCTCTCTGTTGATAGGCTTGTCGCATCCCCCAATTGCGAAAATTTAAAATATGAAGTTTGAAGCCGAAAATCTACATATTTTTAAAATTCTTGTTTGTACAAAATAAACTCAATTTTGGGTATGAGAACGAAATTTGGCACTCTGATACATCACATAATGTACAGAGGAAAATCTCAACATTTTACAAATTTCTCCCAAAGAATCTCAGATGGTCCTAAATAAAAGCAATAATTACCAAAAATTTGATTATTCTGAAAATTGCCAGTATTGACCTGTATTATTCAACTTGCATATTTGGAATATATGCAGATATGAGAATTACACCATTTCCAATTGAAATTTAAATAAAATCCTTTTAATGAGAGCCAATAGTATTTTTTACAGGGAAAATTTTTTTCAAATATACTGCAACAAAATTTCCATTACTTTTAATGAATACAATTTTATTGTCGTCTTTTTACAAGGTGTGTGGAGGGGGTAAAAACTTAAAGTCAGCTATGCTTTTAGGGTCCTCTACAATTCTTATTCAGAAGTCAAACATTAATTCGAAAGCGTTATGCTTCCAAATCGGTCTCAAAAATCTTATCATTTTTGAATTCCCTGCAATCTTTGTATCTAAAAATTTTGACGTGATACAGGAATCCGGCAAATGCCATTCTATTCAGGGTATCAAAATTACTTTGATTTGCTTTGTTTCACTTAGTTCAGATTTTTGATCACACAGTGTTATTGACCGATTTTTTGCATTCGATTTTTAAATTTCAATTGATGACTTTTAAATTTCAGTTGATGTTTTTTCAATTACAAATGATGTGTTTGAAATTTTAATAGATGTGATTTAAACTTCAATTAATGTGTTTTAAATGTCAATTAATTTTTTGTATTTTAATATTTTTAATGTATTTTAATTTTCAATTGATGTGTTTTAAATTTCAATTGATATCTTTTAAATGTGAATATATGTGTTTCACTCATTATCCGGTTGAAGGGAATTATATGATTGTTTTGGATGTTTTCGCACTAGTAGAGGTTGTTTCTCGTTAATTTGGGAATTGTGTATCCCTGTAATGTGTGATGATATACCTAAATACTTGTGGAGAAGGGAGGTGATGAGGTGCCTTGGTGGGTATCGAAATAGCTATATTTCCAACTATCAGCCGAAATAATCAAATCCACTTCTGCTCTTACAAACTTTTTCTATTAAAAATTAATTTTAATGGAAAAAGTGATCTTGAATCGGATAATCATTGAAAAGCTTAAACTTTTAAAGTTCGATAAAATAAAAATATCAGCCGAAATAATCAAATCCACTTCAGCTCTTACAAACTTTTTCTATTAAAAATTATTTTTAATGGAAAAAGTGATCTCGAATCGGATAAGCATTGAAAACCTTTAACTTTTAAAGATCGATAAAATAAAAATATCAGCGGAATAACTTGATGTCGACGTATTTGAAATTTCAAATGGAGTTTTTAAATTTCAATTTATGTATTTTTACAGTGTTTTACTTAACTTGCTTTTTAAATCTGAAATAGAATTTTTAGTTAAGTTTTTTTTAAAGTTTTTTTAAATTTCAATTGGAATTTGTGTAGTCTTTCAAGATGAGACAGTTTTTAACAAAAATTAAATATTTTGTTAAACTTTCCAAACTTCTTCAGCGTTAATATATTTCAATAAACTCAGTTTTGTGTACATGTTGATGTATGTGTAATCTTAATCGTTTTGAGAAAATTTTGAAGATAGTTAGCATTTAATTACTTGGCAGACAGTCTTCTGTTTGAAATGAATTGACGTCAGCTTTCTTGTTTTTAATATGATAAATAAACGTTCGAAAGCAATATGTGCCTTTTCACAATATTCTTTAAGCAGCACTAAATATTTTTTTACCTTTCACACTGCCTGGGTTATTATTACTCTTCGTTGAGAAAGCCATTATTCCAAGTTTCCTTTAAGAAAACTTTTTCCTAAAGGTTTCATTAAACAATTTTGTTTCTCAAAGGTTTCTTTTCAAAATGTACTTGTAGAAAATCTATGTATCTAGAATTACATACATCACATTCTCATTAATATGATGAGTGTTTCTATACATACTTACATGTTTGATGAATTCACCGAAAAGCATACCAAAAACGTTTGCTTATGAAGATCTTGGCAAGATCCGAAATAGCTATATGGACAGCCCTGGTATCATTGGAATACTTTTTGTCCTCGACTTTTTTGAAAATATTATTAAGCTAAAAAATAGTCTTAATATTAAAAAGGTTAAAAAGGTCTTGAGCTTGAAAAAATTTAAAAAATTGTGGTTTTTGTTTATATTGATTTACTACTGTATAAAATTCTTTGCGTTTTTTCCTTGTAGTTGAAGTTAGTCAAAATATTGGAATTAACTAATATAATCGTGACGATATTGTTTTATTTTTCACTTAAGGTCTCAAGGCGAAACAAAACTGAACACATATATTTTGAAAGGTCAACTATACATAGAACTAACAAA
This sequence comes from Phaonia tiefii, assembly GCA_963931995.1. Lineage (NCBI taxonomy): Eukaryota > Metazoa > Arthropoda > Insecta > Diptera > Muscidae > Phaonia > Phaonia tiefii. The sequence continues at coordinate 63,407,642 of OZ008370.1, forward strand.
TGGTACTATTTATAAGAAGAAACCATAAGAGTATGCATTTTTTTTACAACGACGTACTTTTTTTAAGAATAATTTAAAGAATCCACTTTTCTATTCCTTTTTAGGAAAATTTAATTTTTTAAGAAAATGTACTTATCTTCAGAAATGTTACTTATCTCAAGAAAGGGAAAAAAGGTTTTATTGTATTTTTATGAAAAGGAATTTTTGAAGAGAAGGTATTTTTTTAAGGGAAGGTATTTTTTTGAAGAATTTTTTTTTTAAGAAATAGGATTTTTTTGAATTGATCCTTTTTTTAAGAATAGGTACATTTTTAAGAGTTGCCACTTATCTCAAGCAAAGTTATTTTATATCACAAAAAAATTTACTCTTTAAAGAAAAGGTAGTTTTTTAAGAAAATGCAATTTGTTGTAAGAAAATGTACCTTTTTAACAAAAGGTACGTAATTTTTTTTAGCTTTTTTTAAGAAAATGTACTTTTTGTATAAAAATTTACTTTTTTTAAGCAAAGGTACTTCTTTAACCCATTCCTAGCCTCTTGGATCCACAGTTGTTAATTTTTTGAATAATGCTATGATCACAGATTCGAAACGGTCAAAACAATTCTTTTTCTGAAGTGGAATGACAACAGCGCTGCTACAGATGGTTAAAATTTTGAAATTATCGAGCCAATTCATTCCGTCAGTCGGTGGTGTTCGACCGCAAAAGCAAAAATAAATGTCAAGCTGCCGAAGTTGATCGCAGAGTACAACTTAGGAATGGGAGGCGTTGACCTGTACGATCAAGCACTCTATAACTAAGAATCAAATTCCTTGGGAAAAAGTGGTGGTGGCCGCTTTTTAGTGCTATGATTAATTCCGTTTTGCTAAACGCATGGAAATTGTATAAAACAGCCAACAGCTCCAATAAGGATTTACAGTAGTTTCATAGAACTGTTGTTTGCCACTACCTACGAAATTATACGCAGACGTCGTCAACCTCCAACCGATCAATAATTTCTAGTGTAGCAACTACTGCTGGAAACCATTATCCAAAAAGAATACAAAATCCATTACGCTGTCGCTAATGCCACAATAGAATAAGATGGGCTTACGATCAATGTGGCGTAGCACTTTGCGTGGAAAAGGAGTGCTTTAAACTTTTTCACTTTCTGCAAAATTGAGCAGATTGTACCTGCTTGGGTACAGCCTAAAAAACTTACTTGCTAATATTGGCAGTTCCTTATCGCCTGTTGCGGGATGGGGGTAAATGAAAAAATTTTAAACAACTTTTTTTTAATTACTTTATTACAACCCATTATTATCAACTATATTGGGTACTTTTGGTGGCGACCGGTCATAACGCCCAAATTTTTTTTGGGCCTTATGACCGCTATGACCGCTAAGGCATTATGACCGGCCTTATGACCGCTATTTGGTTTTAGGCCTTATGACCGCCCTCAGAGCGGTCATAAGGCCCAACAGATGGAAGGACACAAAGCCCAACATTTTTGGGCGTTATGACCTCCCCTAGCGCGGTCATAATGCCCAAATATTATTTTGATATTTTTTCTCCACTTATGAACAAATTTGAATGTTTTTGAGAAAAAAGTGTTGTTACTGTTCGAAAAGAAACTGTACAATAGTTTCTTAAGGCTGAAAAGTAGAATTGTTTGATGATAGATGTAAGTGTAAAATTCATTCAGGTGTTTATGAACCAGTGAGAAGAATGGGTCACAATGTTGAATTTCAATTTGTTGGAGGTGCTCGTAGAAATTGTGAATTGGTGTATACTCCAAACAATAAACAACTTTATAAAGTGAAATCTAAATATATAAATAAAGAAACAGATTGTATACAGAGATACATTTGTTACCAAGAAAATTGTAAGGCATCTATACAAATTATTAACAAACTGCAGATCGTTAGAGTGTGTGAAATTCTAAGAAGAATCACACGCTCTATTTTGCGATTCCTTTCATCAGTTCACTTATTGTTGTACTTCTTAATACTAACATTTAAAAAATGAATAAGGAATGCAATTTGGAAATGGAAGAAATTATGGAGCTGGTGATGATTAGAATTTCCAAAGTGACTGGGGAATGCAATTTGGAAAAGAAAGAAATTATGGAGCTGGTGATGAGGAGAATTTGAAAAAAAATCGATTTTTTCATAAGGCCTAAAACCAAATTGGGCGTTATGACCGCCCTCAGAGCGCTCATAAGGCCCAAAAAAATATTTGGGCGTTATGACCGTTGGGCGTTATGACCGGTCACCACTTTTGGTTTTGTTTGGTTTAACGGGAAGGTTTATAGGTTATAGGCTACCGCGAGATGAATTGATTGAGTTGTGATTTGTGTGACACTAATACATTGTCATGTCATGCATGTTGTTACTATCTACTTGGTATACATAGGAATTCGACGGCAATGTTACGTTCGACTCAAGTAAATCAATCCAACGTGTTCGAACATGAATCGTTTTACTTGAGTATTGCATGGTACATACGACCACTCATCCAAGACTGTATGGATGACGTTTTGTCGCCCACACTGAATTTATGTTATTCTAACGTTTCATTTGTGTGCGCACGATTGTAATTAAAAAAAGGAAAAATGGAGAATATTGATGTTTAAATTATCGCAATTAATTATTTTTCACTTGTTTTCTTAAAATATGTACCTTTTCTTTAAAAAAGTATTTTTACTTAACAAAAGTACATTTTCGTAAAAAAGAGTACTTTTTCTTAAAAATTATATTTTCTTAAAAAACATTCCTATTCCTAAATAAACAGCTTTTTCTTAAAAAATTAAATTTTCTTAAAAAATTAACTTTTCCTATAGAAATTACATTTGCATACATTTGTATTCTTACTTAATTTTTTCATTTTTTAATTTTGTACTGAATTCCTTTTTTATGTTACTAAAGTAAATCAATAAAATAAAAGCTAAACAGTCACAAACATACATAGATTGCTGGTACAACACGTATCAGAACACAGTTCAACCCAATCACTGGGTAGTCATAGCACCGTATGACTCGACGGTTGCGTCGCAATGGCTACTTATGAGTGGGTTTACGTTTAGACATGGCATGTCTCGAACCGCTACTGGCATCGGCCTTACACACACAGCATAGCATTTTGCACGATGAATTAAATGAATCAAAACATGCACTTGTGCTAGCTCTTATTATAGGTGGAGCCTGTTTATTACATATTGTAGTTTTCAACCCAATAAAAAGTAAATTTGGAAAAGCCAAAGTGCAAGACTGGCAAATCCATGAAATACAACCCCGAGCATGGAATTACATTTGGCAGCACGCTTAGTCTTACTCTCGTACTTTTGGTTTGTGTCCAGACTACTATATGGGTCGAAATTTGTTGTTTAATGGGAGGTTTGTTGTTTAATCTAGGTGGAGCCTGTTTAGTACATATTGTAGTTTTAACCGAATAAAAAGTAAATTTAGAAGAGCCAAAGTGAAAGATGGTTAAAAAAATAAAATTTTCTTAAATAAGTACGCTTTCTTAAAAAAAGTAAATTTTCTCAAAAAAAATACCTACTCATATTTTAAGCATAGTACATTTTCTTTAAAAAGTACCTTTGCTTAAAAAAGAAAATATTCTTACAACAAATTGCCTTTTCTTAAAAAACTACCTTTTCTTTAAACAGTGTCTTTCACGTAAAACAAAATAACTTTTCATGAGATAAGTACCTAGTCTTAAATTGTTCCTGTTCTTGAAAAAAGGACGAGTTATAAAAAATATCGAATTTTTTTAAAAAAAAACCTTTCCTTCAAACAAATACCTTTTCTTAAAAAATGCCTTTTCTAACAAACATTCCTTTTCTTCAAAGAACCTTTTCTTAAAACTTAAATAATACATTTTCGTTTCTTTTCTTGAGATAAGTAGACTATATATATATTATATATATATTTTATTTTAAAATACATTTCATAAAAAAATTTATTTCTTACAAAAAGTATATTTTCTTAAAGATACATTTAAATTATAGTATTTTTCAACAGTCGCCTTAGGCGTGTTGGAACTCACTAGTACATAATATATAACGAAAAGAGCTTCGTTCCAGCCGGGTTTCCCCTTACACCTCATGTAATTGTTTTTTTAGTTTTGTTTATTTTTTATGTTTCTTAAGGATGTGGTAGTTAAACGAAATGTAATAATTTTAGGTTTGGCTTTTAATGGGTTAAGATAAGGTATTTTTTTAAGAAATACCTATCCTATCAGTTCGATAGGATACTAAGTGCCAGATATATAGTAAAGCTTTGCAGAATTTAAACTAAAACGAACTAAATCGACACCAATAATTTCACATCAGAACGTGACACAAACATTTGTCGGTTATATATGCAGTGACAATGTATAAAAATATGTAAGTTTTATCTACATCACCTATAGAATTATACTTGGTTGGTGTGAAAGTTAGGTAAGTTTCACAGAAAGTTTCAAATTTAAAATATATGTATCAAATATTAGGTTTTGTAAGACATTGCAGTTCACATACCTACGGTATTTAATATGTTTGTACTGTGTTTGTCTTTTGTTGCACAAAATTGACCTAAAAAAGTCGAAAAAAGTTATAAAACGAGGGTCTCATATCTCAAACAGGAAATCCCGGGATCCGGAGAAATATATTTATTTTTCTCGCTTTCCCGGGAAATGAAAAAGTCCAGGAATTCGCATTCCCTAGTTGCCATCTTTCATCATTTCCCTTGCGGGAGTTTTTAGTCAGTCTGTTTTTTAAATATAAATATTTTAAATTTATTCAATATTAAGCTTAATATTATTTTCAAAAAAGTCGACCACAAAGGTGTTCCAATGATACCAGGGCTAATAAATGGGTTTTAAATTAAAGATAAATTTAAAAAATTAACCGTAAAGGTATAAACAGAATTACTAAAACTGTACCAAGACAGTTCAAACGAAACTCCGTTAATATCAAGAGAGTAAATAAAATTAAAGATTTTTCCCCTTCTTTTTAAGACCCGTAAAATAAGCACATGATTTAACATCATTTATTCTGCAGTATACAAAGAGCTTCTTGTAAACAATGACTATATTGCGTTTAGTTGGCACTATCAACTGCCTCTAAGTGGGAACTTTATTCAAAAAAATGCGCATGCACTTTTTCTTACAGTTTTACCTTATAGTTTTTTGGAATACACAATTTTTTGCTGGGTTGTTGATTGACCTCTGCATGACGTCAAATTGATATATTGTTTTACCTTTATCTTTATAATTTTTCCCATTGTTTTCCATTTTCAAGCAAACTGAGGTAATCAAATCGAAAAGTCAACCTTTCTACAACATGAAAGTGGATTTCGACATTTAGACTTTTTTCGACACAAAAACGATTTATAGTTATAATCATATTTAGTAGTATCCTCTAATGAGAGATTTCACTGTACACATGCATTTGTCCGTCAAAGTGTCACAAATATAAAGCACAATCAGACATGCAAATATGTAAACAGTGACACGCACACACATACCGAAGGACATTGTAAAAACAAACTTTTACCATACAAAGATTAAGTGTACGCAAATACTATATACGTAACCAAACATAAACGAATGCATATAAACGCTTTGAAATGTGAATACCCTGCAAACATATTGAATTGCGGAATATTCATCCGACTACACGAAAGTGGAACCAACATTTAATAGGAAATATCACACCCGCATACCGGAAAGGGCTTTCAGGGGCGAAGAAGTTGCGGGTGTGGAGGGATATTTTAATTTACATACGGATAAATCGAAACTGAGTACGAGGTTTACCTGATCATTGCTGGGACAAACTTTGACGATTAACGAAGAGACTGGCCGGTTAACTGAAGGCGACTATCAATCAGTCTTTCTGAACTCAGCATCAGCCCAGGCCTGACGCAAAAGTTTTTTGATTTTACTGTGGTTTTCGCTAGTCTGAGATATCACAGTGGACTGACTATAAAAAGTTTACGACTGCCATCGACTGCCTCCAAATCCTAATCTAACCATGGGGTTAGTACTATTAGCCATGTGATAATAGTAATCTATTATCGTTCATTACTACGAAATTCTTTTGGGCTGTGAATATATGTATATACATATATTCCCCGACTATTAGAACGAACTACGTTCTGCATCCCATCCCGTCAGGTGTGCTTATGATCCAAGCATTTTGGCAGCATGGAAATAGCAAAAGCATATGTCAGTAGTACCCCTTGGTGCTGCTAGCCTTAGTACTCCGTCATAAATAGTAGTTCGAAGAAGGGGCGAACGTTTTACAGCTACGGCCGTGATGTCACCTCACACTCCAATATCTCACCCATTGTATCAATAACACATATAGGTCTAATCAACGAGTGCTCGTCGGGCCTAGAGTGGTCCCAAATAACCTCCTCCTATTGGGATAGATTATACAGTGGCGAGCAGAAATGAGCACATGTTTAAAGTACTTGCATTTCTAAGCGAGTAAGAACGGTTATATCAAAGCAAAACAATACATTTGTTTCTATTTATTTCTTCTCTAATTCTCGACAAAACTGTCGAAAATTGAAATTGAAAGAGAAACAACTCGAATTTTGTACTTTTCAACTACGGTACGAATATAGCCTTTTCCAATGCATTTTCGCAAAATAATATTAAATTTGACCATTTTTTATGACACTAATGCGTATTTGAGTGTTAAAGTCCTTTTTTAACTGCCGATACTGTAACCGAATGGCAATCTCTTAGTTGGTTTCATCGTTGAGGATAGTATTGTATGATTGGAATACAGTGCCCACATCCATGTCACAAACAATAGTCAAAGAAATAAAATCAAGTTAGCCGGTGCTCATTAGAGTTCAGAAAAGGGCGAAATGTTGGTCCTAAAGAACAAGACAGTGGTCACCGAAAACTTTCAGCGGTTTTAACGCCAAACAATTATTCTGTAGCAAAAAATTAGATTGTGAGCCGGTGAACAGCAAGAAGATCGTTGCACGATATTTACTATAACTCAGCTGTAAACAAAAAAATACTCTATATCACATGACAATAAAAAAAGGTTTTATTCATTAAAGAAATCATAGCAGATCATAAGTACATTTGGCCGAAGTTCGTTTTAGGACGATTAAGTCATATCCGTCTGTATAGTTGGCTGGCTGGTTGGTTAACGCGCTAACTGCCGTATATAGTCACTGGTCGCAATGCATTTGCCAAAACTGAAATTGGGCCCGAGAACGGCTATCATCAGATAAATCTCCGTACTAAAAATTTAAAAATTCGTTTTTTGCAGATTACCTCCGAATAAAGGAAATCTCAGGACGTAATTTTGAGGGGTGGACAAAAACACTTTTCCCAGACCATACAATGAGGTCTAATACTACAGTCCCACCGACCAAGATTAGCGCATTTTGATTGTTAACTCCGTTAACCCGCGATAACTCAGAAGATTATTCATAAAAACTGAGTGAGATTAAATTTTTAACCTCATTTGAAACTGGTGTACGTTTTGATGCAACAGCGTAAACTACTAAAAAAATAAAGCCATAATAAAAATATCCACAAAAAATCAACTGTTTGACAGATGGCAGCCGATCGAAAATTTTCCGACATGACGCCGCCAGAAAAACTTTTTTGAAGCTCACACCGCCATCAATATTAGTTTAAACTGTGAGCAGATTTTATCGACTGTCCCGATTTGGCTCACTGATCCAATTTTAAAGGTTCAGTTATTTCAAAAACATCCAAAATTTGTAAAACAAACTGGAGAAAACAATAGCCGCCAACTTAATTTTTCTGTTGTGCCACAGTGATCGATATTTTTGTCTCCTCGCGGAGTTTATCTAAGCACGGAGTTGCCAACTGGAATGTGAATTTAATCTTAAATGGGATGGTTTAAACGCAAAAGGTTTCAGAACAAGGTTATCGCTAACCTGGCCGCGATAAACGGCGGTGTAAATGCGTTATAATATACATACATATCTTCAGAATATTGTGCTATTTTCTAGTTCGGAATCTTTGAGTTCTTAGAAATTGGAGTTTCCCAAAGTCCTTATCACTCACGATTACGTATGAAAAATGTAAGATAAACAAAAAAATGCGGTCCACCCAAACGTTAGGTCTGGATTCGGCAGGGTTACAGATCAACATCCATCTCTTTATATTGAGGTTATGAGTCGTCTAGTTTGTTTTAGTTAAATATTTTTATGATCAAAAATTAACAGTGAATTTACTAATAATAGAGAAACGCACTGTGAAAAATACTATTAGCAAGATCACGTGCGAGAATTTTGTCGGCAGAAAATTGGTGCCTTTTGTGACTTCAAAATCACCATCATAGAGATATTTAGTAACATTCTGGAGTACAAAGTACGCGAATAAACCATAGAATGCTTTCCGTAGACTTTATAACACACGTTCACTATATAACACGTTGGGATTTATTTTGGTTCTTTCTGCATCTTTTTGGGGATGGTGTCGTTAACCAGGTTGTTACAGGGTATCCTTCACCAACAACTAATATAGCATCATAAGCGTTTTCATAAATGATATTTAGAAGTCGTAAATTCCTCTAAATTCTTGCCTCATGAACTGAACCGAACCAACTTCAACCTACATCTGCAATTTTTATTTTGTATTACATGTCACCCGCGCATTTTCTGTTGTTTGACAGTTTGTTTATGTTGACGTATTCATTGTCATGTTCTGTAGGTTTCTTAATAACGATATGGGTGCAGTCGCAGGTGGAGAATTTAAATTTTCGATGAAGAAATTTAAAAATTCGATGAAATTTTTAAACAATCTTTGTGTCATAACCATCTCGACTTTCCCTATATAACCTCTTCTTATACATATATTGTTATACAGTTTGTAAATCCAAGGTTCGTTTTAGATTACAACAACTACAACCGTTTACTTTATTTACACCAATTAAATTTCACAATCATCTTCATTCAACCTTTTACTAATACTTCGCATTGCTTACTTTCCAGCATTTAATCACAGACTGACTCCAAATGTTGTTGTTTTAGCAATTTAAATTACTTTATTGTCCATGAATTTTTTACATTTTCCAATATTAATATAAATATGACAACTTTGAGTGGCTATATGGCCAGCCCATTTACTCTTTTCTGCATCTTTTTATTTTAGCTTTCTTGGGAAAAGGACCTAAAAACCCAGATTTCTTGACTTAAATATTAACCTAAAACTACACTAAGGATAAGAAAACAAAAACAAACAAAAGTAAGGAAACTAAGGAATAGAATTCAAAACAAAAGAAAAAATAAAAAAGTTACAAATAGTTAATTCCATAAAGTTAATAAATAATTAAAATAATAATAAAAACATAAATTTATATTATTCCCCTATGGAGAACTTTAGTATTCTACCAGGCTCATTGGTGACTCTAAATGTCTAAACCTCAGCTACTTATACCAACTCATCATACTTCAGTGGTAGCAATGCTCTCTGGAAGTCAGTAGAACACACTAGATTAGTGGTGAATTCATAATAATGGTGTGGCGAAGTTGTATGATCTGCATACTTTCAGGACCAAAACTAACCGCACTGTTATTTACCGTAAAGGAAATTAACAAGCATGTATATTACATTGCTGTGACATAAGTACAGCTTTTAATCATAACAATGTGTTATATAACTTCTGTGGTCATCGAGGATATAACCAAATCCATATTTCCGCTCATTTAAACATTTTTGTTAAAAAAATAAATTTAGTCCACTGACAACCTGACTAATATTTCTTAACAATTCAACTTTTTACTTTTTCGAATTTTCTAGAACATAAAATTACGTACGAATTATTCAGTTTTAAGAAAAACTTGTGTAAATAAAAAACTGGCCGTCGCATAGTGGTCCAAATCATCGATCTTGCGGCGCTTAAGTCAAAAATTAAATCTTTAAAATCGATAAATGTTTTCTATCGTATCAATTACCGATACTTTACTCAGAAAATTTGCGTGTTTACTTTTGTTTTGCTTTCAATATTCGCTCAGCTGTTAGCTGTCAAACATAACATTTGCCGCAGCAAGTGCATTCAAGGAATTTGGCGCCTAATTACTCAGTGCGTATTTGTTGTCACCTTTAAGGCAATTGTTTATAAATGTTGAGCCTAAAAGTTTTAATTGAAAGACAATCGTATATATTAACGAAAAAATAAATGTTGGTGACCTGTGTGTATCTAGTTTAATAGTAGTGAATTGTAGAAATTGACATTTGTGACAGTGCGTTTAAAGTGTTATATGCTCTTGTTTCAGGGAGTGCGACTTTTGGCGTTCGATCGTGTTCGGTCTAATTCTTTTTTTGTTTATTAATTTGGATTATTGTTGCTATGAATCGTTGTTGTGACATGCGAGTTCACGCAAGATAATTGGTTAATTAATTTTTTAGGCACAATGAATGTTGCCAAACGCACAATTTTCTGATTTGGCACAATGAAAACATATAAGCAAATTAGTGGAGGAGTGGAAGAGCTGCCACAGAACATTATCGTAATTATCGTATTTTGAAGAACGTAACAAAGAATGGTTGGACAGTGAAATAATATTACATATTATAAGTTTACACAAAGCAGGAAAAAGAAACGCTTCAGAAGTGGTATCCATGGTACATTCTGATACCGCGGTCCCAGCAAAGATTGAAAAAACCATTACTTCTACAGCAAAAACTGCTATTGCATACAGCCCTAATGAAAGTTTAGCTCTTTACGAGGACAGGGATTTCACAAAACACTCGTATAAATTGATGCAATCTGGTGCCAAAATAAGAAACACAAACATATATCCAGCATATGATGCATTGCTATTAGCAAAAAAGAAGAGCTATCCGGTCGGAGTCCAAATTACCGATACATCTGCCGATGTGTCCCTACATACCTTGGTTTATCATACTATTACAAGGATCGTTGAATCACAGAAACAAATTTTAGTCGGCCTCAATGAAGACATTATTACTACGATATATAAGTGGGGATGTGATGGCAGTAGTGGATATTCCACTTACAGGCAAAGCTTTTCTGACCCTGAATCGAACAGAACCGATGAAGATTTATTTTTAGTGTGCATTGTGACATTACAAGTCAAAATGGCAAGCGTTATTTTATGGGAGAATTCTCGGCGTTTTTCAACTCGGTTTTGTAGACCAATTAAATTGATTTTTGAAAAAGAAACTTCTAACTTAGTCAGAACTGAAATTGAAAAAGTAAAACTGAAAATATCTGAAATTATTCCAACACAGTTTGAGGCGTTTCAAATGCATCACCAATTTTACCTGGCAATGATCGATGGCAAAGTTTTTAGTGTGATTGCAGAATCCTAGTCACAAACATATGGCATTTGTGGAGCCACACCAAAATTTATGAAGGACTTAAATTATATTAAAAATCTACCACTTAATACTAATATGTATGAGTATAGCTTGTGAACATTACACGCTTGTATAAGATGTTTTGAATGCATTTTACATATTGCATATAGATTGCCAATTTAAAAGCGGCACGTTCGTAGCACTGATAACTCTGTTGTACAACAAACCAAGCTGGATATACAAGCTAAGTTAAGAAATGAGATGTGTTTACTAGTTGATATTCCTAAACCTGGTTCGGGAAATACCAATAGTGGAAATACTGCTAGGCGGTTTTTCCAACAACAAAAATTTGCTGCACTTTTAATTGGATTCAGTGAGGATCTATTGTCCATATTCAGTTATGCAAATATCAGCTCTTATATATGCGTTCGTCTTTTCCCAGTGACAATTCTAGAGTTACAATTCTCTTTTGGGTAATATAAATATAGACGGGCCAGCCCATTTACTTCTTTACATATTCCTTTTTTTTTTTTTTTTTTTTTTTTTTTTTTTTTTTTTTAATCGAGCGAACCCATCGCCGCCACTCTTACCCGCCCCTACCGACCGAGAGGGCCACGTCCCCATAACGTGAGGACAGCGTACACATTATAGACCGGTCTATAACGGGAGAGCAAGGATTATAAGTTCACACGTTACAACCAACTACAGAAATTCTTCACCAGTTGGTATTACACTAACATAAATAAGTATAAAAGCACATCACGAGATATTAACATAAGATACTTCAATATATAATAATTACGAGCAAAACGAAAACCAAATCATAAATCAGACCAGATAGTAAGGATAAAGTAAATTAAATTTACATATGTACGTTAACGAATATACAGCACTAATGCAATCGGTTCAAATGACAAATTATGCTAGACTTTGTCGTTTCCCAACTACCTGTGAAATCAATAAACTGATATAGCTCATTAAAGTCACGACACATTCTCCTAACTGGATCAAAGGACGCATAATTCGAACGCTGAAACTCGATGTTTACGAGTTTATAGTACCTCGTGGGTCTCAATGGGACATTTATGAAAATCTTAGATAACAGAAATTCAGAACATATACATCCATCAATTATCTTCAAAACTGTAATAGAGTTTATCATGGTACGTCTACTACTAAGAGTCGGCAATCTGATCAATGCTAGTCTACTGCTATACGAAGGAAGATTATGGTTCGGGTTCCATTGAAGATTTCTCAGACAAAAAATGAGAAACTGTTTCTGGACCGATTCAATCATATTAACATACAAATTGTACTGGGGGTCCCAAACAACTGATCCATATTCGAGAATAGGGCGGACTAGTGAAGTAAAAAGATTTTTCGTAACGTAGGGATCTGAAAATTCCTTTGCCCAACGTTTAATAAAGTTCAGAACGCCATAAGCCTTGTTCACCATCGTAATTATGTGGGAGTTGAAATTCAATTTTCTGTCCAAGAGAACACCAAGATCAACAAATGAATCCACCGATTCAAGAACATTGCCACCTAAAATGTATTTTGCCGAAAATAATGATGACCTAGAGAACAGCATATGCTTACATTTCGTAAAATTAAGCTCCATCAAATTGGTCTCGCACCACGTCTGGAAAGTAGACAAATCCCTCTGAAGTAAAGCATATTGACAAGGATCCTTGTAAGAAAAATAGATCTTCACGTCATCAGCGTACATTAACAATTTAGAGTGCATTATGGAGGCGGGTAAGTCGTTAATGAATAACAAAAATAGAACCGGCCCAAGATGACTGCCCTGAGGCACCCCAGATGACACAAAAATAGATCTTGAGAATGATCGACCAAATGATACCATCTGTTCTCTGTTCATTAAATAAGAACTAATCCAATTCAGCATGTTACAATTAAAACCCATTGCCCCTAATTTATATAATAACAAATTGTGGTTAACTTTATCAAAAGCCTTACTAAAATCGGTAAAAATCACATCAGTTTGATCTCCATTAATAAAGCCGTCAATAATAGAAGAGGAAAACTGAAGCAAATTAGTCACGGTGGAACGACCCTTCCGAAAGCCATGTTGACATGGATCTAAAATAGAGGAAACCTGATGAGAAATTACCTCTGTGACTAACTTCTCAAAAAGTTTAGGAATGGCACTCAATTTTGCAATTCCCCTATAATTTGCAACATTTACTAAACTACCAGATTTGTGGAGAGGGATTATATAAGAGCTCTTCCACTTTGCAGGAAAATGGCCGAACTTCAACGAAGCGTTAAATAAGAGAGTCAACGGTAAGCTGAGAGAATTCGAGAAGTATTTCAACATAGAGTCCGGGATACCATCAGGACCAGCTTTATTCGAGGCTTTCAAGCTGATTAAGTTATCTAGCAACCACGAAGAATTTACGACAGGTGCATCAAACGGAATGGTAGAGCGGACAGTGTACGGGTATGATTTGGAAACATCATAGGCTCGGGTGGAATAAATAGATGCGAAAAAATCGGCGAAACAATTAGCAATAGACTCTTCATCTGAATATTCAATACCGTTCATTTTGATCCTACAAGGTGTGGAAGACGAATTACGCTTCAAGTTAACAAATCTAAAGAATGATTTGGGGTTCCGTTTAAAATTAGCCTTCAACTTATCCAAATATAATCTGTAACTCTCACGAGATTTAGAGTTGTATCTACTCCTAGCAACAATATACTTAGCATAGTCTGCTAGCAGTCCAGATTTTTTATACTTGTTCGAACATCTATTCCTTACATTCTTGAGACTATTTAGAGCCCTTGAGGACCATGGGGGACCAGTATTACCCCTTATTGGCCTCTTGGGTACAGACTTAGAAATATAGCCATTAATAATATTATAGAAATCATCCAGGGCGATTTCAAATTCAAAAGAATTATCACACTGACATATACTATGCCAGTCGGTATCAAAGATAAGATTATTCAAAAGTATAAAGTTCGCACGCGAAAAGCATAGGCCAACATAGGACGAAGAGTAATTGCAACCAACCTGCATGGTATCATATGTATAATTAATTCCCAGCGTTGGATGGTAACTATCCTCAGGAGAAATTAACGGATCAATTCGAGAAATATCAAAGTTGTTAGAATCATCCACTAAAACTAGATCAAGGACTCGATTCATAGAATTGGGAATGTCGTTCAATTGAATCAACCCAAGTTCGGAAATATGCGTAACAAAATCAGATGACCAATCATATGGTGTCAATGGAGTCAGAGAATTAGTATCGGGTAAAGACACCCATGTCACAGACGGCAAGTTAAAGTCACCCAATACTAAAATACGGTCCTTTCTATTGGCTAACGCAATAACTTTTGCAATAGCGTCAATATGCACTTGATATACCTCAAAGCATGATGATGGCGGAATATAGGAACACGTGACAAACAATTTCAAATCGCCTAAATTAATGGACACCACAAGAAACTCAAGATCGCCAATGTCATCAACTGTAACCAACTCAGAAGATAAAGAATTCTCAATATAGATTAAAACACCACCTCCAATTTTACCAACACGATCTTTTCTATAAACTACGTACTTATCGCAGAACAACTCAGAATTAAAAACATTAGGTTTAAGCCATGTCTCAGAAAATGCAATGACATCAAACTCAAAACCAAAGCTATCAACAAATAATCTGGAATCTTAGTGCCTTATTTTCAGTTTTCCCGGGAAAAGGACATTAAAAACCCTGAATATTTTTTCAAAATATTAATTCACGGTGCTGACATTATAAATAATGTCTCACTCCCAATTGGCATGATGTCAGAAGAAGCGCATGAAGCCCGAAATAAGGATTTAAGGAATTTTAGAGAGCACCACGCAAAAATTCAAGAAATAATACAATGGAGGATCTAATGCACTCACTTCTTTTCTCTTCTGATCCTCTCATATCCTCGCTCTCCAAACAACCATCTAGCTACTTAATATAGAAATAGGTGGTGGTGTACTAAATTTGCTCTCAGAGCCAATTATACAAGAAGACGCTGCAGCTGGTGGTTCTAATGATTCTGCATAAAACCTAATATATTTGGCTTAAGCCTATTATTTCCGATATAACCGTATATACAAAAGTCGTTATATTATCAATATATAGCACTGAAATAAATAAAAATTGTTTAAAATTGAATTCTTTACGCACACAACATAAAGCACTTTTTTGTAATTTTTTTTTCAATTTTTGTCGTCGCCACGAGTTTGAATGCAAAGTTTCAGCTCGATTGGATCACGGGAACAGGGCTAAAAATCAGTCCAAATTTTGACTAGAACGCTTTTAAAATGAACTTATGATCTTTTTGAAATTCCTCGAAATAACGATAAAAAGGACACGTACAGAATTGAGACAGAGTACTGAAATGTTCTACGAAATAATGTCTCATTCAAAAATGTTCAAAAATTTTTCAAATACAATTTCAAAATACAAATTTCATCAGCCAATACAAAAATAGTGAGAACTTAGAGGGGTCAATTCTTTCGGAGTTCTAATGTACTCGCTTATGGCTTTCACTTCGTAAAGGATTCATTCACCCCCCAGACAATTATCTCCATTTTGTTGCATTAACGTCACCCTTCGTTATTTTGAGTACGACCTATTTCAAGACGTTATAAATAATATGGTGAGCAAAAATGGGAACAATAATTAATGTTATTTCGTTATTTAGTTCATTTTTAATTAATATTCAACAAAAAAAACAGTTTAGAAACTAGTAACGCTATATGAAAAATGAGGAAAAAATAAACGGAAAAAACACAGTTCAGCTCGAAAATAAAATCGCGCGTCATCGTTTCGACGAAGGATAATGGTGCAGCGTTATTGTTACTTAATTTCGAAAAGAAACGTGTTTACTCAAATACAATTATTCACTTACTTGTCCATATATATTTGCTCTGAGCCCTTGCAAATGTATGATAATTTTGTATAATTTAATTATTTATGTAATTAGTTTCTAATTTATTTCGTTGCTAACAATGAGTTTAATCAACAATTTATTTTATAAACGTTATTAATGGCTTCCGAGCAGAATTCCATAACGGTTAAAATTACTTTTATATTGAAACGATTATTAAAGGCCGATATGGTACGAAAAATTGTATAACGCATAAAAAGAGCTAAGTTTGGACCTTTCTAAGTTTGGACCATTCTATCCGGCTTTCTGGTCAACAAGTATATCTTAAGCGTTTGTAATAAGCATTGTTAGTTGTTATTTTCTAAACTAAGTTTGTGATTGAAAATATCTTGTTTCTTCTGAAAGGCTTCACTAATTTATATGTTTAACTGCAACTGTTTGTAAATATAACGCAATGTATTAAAACGCGCGAGTTTCTTGTATCTGCTATATAAAAGACAAGTAGATAGCTCTCGTAAAATATCTTGTCATTGGTATCATCCTATATATAAGATGTGTGATCGATCTTTTAGTGAAACACACACGCTCTAAGTTGAGTTTGATATTTGAAAATATTTCGTCAACCGATTAAAATGGATAATTTCGTCACTCCCATTAGATGAGACAGCTCCGATAAAATACAACTGATGTTAATGGAATGCAGAAGTAGGTAATAGCTAGCCTAACTTCAATCTGCAATTTGAAATGAATGCTTTCTCACGTTCATTTTGGGACCTCCTATACAAAAATTTTGTAAGAGGGTTGGTTGGTAAATACTTTAAATACCGAAAAATACAACCGATCTAAATTAACTTTAGTAAAATGCAATGTTTTGTCACATTTCACTCTGTTGTTGACTAAGGACAACATTGATCGGCAGCAAAAAGAATAAATAGGCGAGTAGAGGTTCGTTTTGAAAATGTAGATCGACCGAACTTAATGGGTTTCAAAAATGATGTTTAAGCTAATGTATGCAAAAATCGCTGACAACCAATAATCGTTCTTTTGTTGTAACCTGTTAATGATGTTCTGCTAAGATTCCAACGCACAAGTTTTCCTGAAAATCGTTACTTCATGTCTGTTGATAAGCGAAATTTTACATATGTCAATTAGGCGGACATATCTTGTCTATTAATATGTTCCATTTCACAGACAGATCGAAAACGCCATTTGGGCATTTCCAGTTAAAAGAAGTACTGACCACATGTTGCTGTATGAATGTAATTACAAGGGCAAGAGGGAGAGTGTAATGCGGAGTTTCCTGCTATTTGTGCGATGGCTGACGATGCGACCAAATATGTGATAATCTATCGCGATTATTCCTTAGCTTAAGAATTAGATTCAGTATTAGATTGCAGGCAATAATATTCTATTATTCAATGTAGTAACTTACTACTACCCAACGTGTAAGCGTGTTATCGAATACTTTTTATATGGCACCATTCAGCTCACAGCACTATTACACACAAAGACAAGTGTCGATCCAATAATATGAAAGTCTTTTTCAATCGAATACATTCTCACACTTGTATGGTTAATAAACAAAATCACTTATCAGAAACAAAAAGCTTTTACAGCGGGTTCTGTGTTAAAAGGGAAGATATTATATTTCAATCAATAGGGTTTATTTTGAATGGCAATGTAAGCTCATTACTAGAGGCGGCTTGTTAAAGTTTAAATACACCATATTTTTTTTTTTTTTAAATGGTTTCGGATTATATCCCATGAAGGGGTAAGGGAGTGCTCCTCATAACCAGTGAGCTGTGCGAGTTCAACACTCATTGGGACCTACTCTTTGACACCGGTTCCGAGTAGTATTTTGAAAAGCATTTTCATGGCCAAATACTCGATAGCGTCGCCATCACTAAGCGAGGTTACCGTCGTCGAAAGAAATGTAAGGTGGCCAGAGCAGGGATCAAAACAACGTTATTATGTACAATAACCGACCACATTTGGTGCTTATGATTTTCCTGAAATTGAGTTGAACCCATGCACAATCACTGCCAATCCGCGAGTCTGTACAGTAAATCATCGCATAGCTGTGTGAAGGCAGTCAAATCCATAACTTTGGGATATATTGGTTAATTTTTGTAAAGAAAATTCCAGACCAATTCACGAGGCAGTGTAGAGTGTCTCTGAGTGCATGCCTGAATGCATGACCGTGGGTCTACTCAAATATAGTAGAAAACCCTATATGATGAAATATAGATGGTGGTGGAACAGAGACTTTCAAAAACAACTAAAAACTATTAACCGTGTGTTTGTTTTGAATTGTATTGTCAAAAAATAATAGAAGCACAATTCCAACCATGGAATCGGAAAGCCTGTTTTCATAAAACTAAATAGAACGAACGAATCGGCCAAAATTAAAAAGATTATAATTCGAATAATATTAGTCAATTGAGCCATTTATTTAGGATATTCATTAATCACATGTGTCTTTTGCAAATTTCTGAATGATATAACTTGTTTAACCTACGAAACCCATTTATTTATGATTTAGTTTTGGGTGATTCATTTGCTCGTGCAAATGCATTTAATGGAAACAGACCTTAAATTAATATGATTTTTGAGTAATTATTCGTAGTACTTACTTACTTACTCCGGGGGGTCAGGGAGCTTACATAATGATGATAACCTATTTTGCCAACCAGTTCGATCTTGTGCCTTACCCCTCCAGTTGGCAATTCCAAGTGTACTCAGGGATTCATCAACGTGATCCCTCCAGCGTAGTCTTGGTCGTCCTATTTTTCGTCTTCCTTCGATGTCGGTTTCAAAAACCCTTCATACTGGTTCGTCTTCATCCATTCTATTGACATGGCCTAGCCAGCGCAACCACGTTATTGTGATCCACTTAACTATGTAAATGTCGGGATTCATGCGTCAGCGATACTCGCCGTTGTGCAATATAAGGCCATACATTTTTCGGATTATTTTTCTCTCGAAAACTCTTACAGATTTTTCGTCTGTTTGCGATAAGACCCAGGATTCTGCGGCATGAAGCCAGACATGAGACAAGTATGAGAGTCTGGTACAGCTGGATTTTGCTTACTCGAAGGACGGCTTTATCTCTAAAGTGCTTGCTTAATCCAAAATTAAATCGATTCGAAAGCACAAATCTCCACTTGATCTCATGCATGACGTAGTTGTTTTTGTTCACGGCAGATCCGAAGAGAATAAATTAGTCCACCGCTTCGATATTATAACAGTTATCAACCTTCATGCTCTGGTCTAATCACGAGGAGGCCTTCCTCGTTCAAATCATTAATTTTGTCTTGTCCTCATTTACTGTCAGACTCACTTTAGCTGAATCCTTCTCAATTCTCGAAAACACCGCAGTAACCTCTCTATTTGTGCGCCCAATGATATTGATAGCATCAGCAAACGCGAGCAGCATGTGACTTATTCATATTGACTGCAGCTTTCCTCATAATTATCTCTATCAAGATGTTAAAAAGATCGCAAGAGAGGGTGGAGCCTTGCCTTAGGTCTCGCTTAGTTTCGAAAGGTTCGGTAAGATCCTTACCAACTTTCACCGCGGATTTAGTGTTCGTAAAGGTCATCCTGCAAAGGCGTAAGAGTTTTGCAGGAATACCAAGCTCAGACATTGCTTTGAAGAGTTTCTCCCGTATCGAACTATCGGAGGCTACCTTATAATCGACAAATAGATGTTAGGTGCCGACTTGTTCGTGAGTCTTCTCTACGATTTGGCGTAGCGTGAAAATAGTTGTCGATTTTCAAGGCCTAAAGCCACACTGGTATGGTCCAATCAGGTTAGCTATAATTGGTTTTAGTTTTTCGCACATTATACTTGATATAACCTTATATGCTATGGATAATAGGTTTATTCCACGGTAGTTGGAACAGGGACTCGGGTCACCTTTTCATCTAACCAAATTTTGCTAAAGAGCTGATGCATGCACCTTACAGCTCAACGCCGCCAGCCTTAACATGCTCCGCCGGTAATACATCGGCTCCTGCCGGTTTGCTGTTCTTTAAACGGAAAATAGCTGTTCTGTTTAGGAGGGGGGCAATCGACATCGTCGTCCAACTTGTGATCAATTTTCTCGTCGTCATTGGATATCTCAGGTACCAGTAACGCGGAGAAATGATCTCACCACACTCCCAACATGCTCAGCACATCTGCGATGAGTTTTCAGTCCTTATCTTTACAGAAGGGGGGCCTGAACCATAGCCACTAGTTCCGTTTTTGAGTTTATATCTCAAATTTCTCACTCTCCCGCTATCTCCATTGCCGTTCCTTGCGCCTAAAGAGACGGTTTATCTCCTTTCTTTTCTCCCTATACCCTATACAAATGACCATGTCTTTTTTGCCAATAGTTGGATGAAACACATTCTCCCTGCCTACTTTAGTAATAAAATCTCCTAGTACAATCTTAATGTCATTGCCAGAAGAGCGGTCTAGGCTCTCATATAATGTGTCTTTGGCATCATCATCTTTCTCTTCCGTCGGGGCATGCACCCAAATGAGGGAAATATAAAAACATTTCGCTTTTATACGGATTGCGGCTATACGTTCACTCACAGGATTGAACCTAGAGACTAGATGTTGCAGTCTTTTGCCAACTACAAATCTGCAACCAAATTCATGATTTTTCTCATGGCAACTGAAGTATATATTTCAGTTTTTTCTTTCTGCAGCCATGCGCTGTCCATCGCATTTCCTAGATAGCGGTATTGGCAGCCTTCTCACTTTCGAGGACACCTGCCAATTGGATACATGCACCGGATGTATGTAGAGTTCTTACATACCAGGAGCATATCCGTCGTTTATGTTTTCTTCTTCGGTGTTGTATATTCACTACCATTATGAACGGTGGCGGGAGGCAAACCCAGTCCACCGGGCTTTAGCATTTTACCTACTGCCAGGATATTTGATTGCAACCCACCATTATGGATCAGATGCTGACTAGGATGCAATACGTCGAAACTGAATTTTCTTCTTCTGGTTTCTATCCGCCGTTGGACGATATATTTAGGTCTAAGGACAAACGAATTTGCCCGATAGCTTGATGAGCTTCAGTGATATCAGCCACCTACTAAACCTGAGACATATCAGTGATCGCATAGGCTGTATGCTAGTGATTTTTTGGTCTAGAGTGCACTTTTTTAAAGCTATGAGGTAGAGATGGGCGCGAGTCACGTGATTACCGTAAATCATGTAACTCATACGTGAGCGTTATTAGGAGCACAAGTGCAACACGTGGTCGTTCGTGAACGTGAGTAGCGAACAAGTCTTCATACGCCAGCGTGCTTGAGTCGAATCGTTGCAGTGCGTGAGCACTATATCGCTTGAGTCACGCATATTTTCGAATGTTTGAATTCATTTAGTTTCGATTTCCTTTGTTAAATATAGTATTTCTAATATCATTTCCCGCTTACGAAACTTCAAGCACAGTAGTGTTTTCTTCTTTCTATTGGTAAATGTAATTAAATGCTGTTGCAATAAAGTATAAAATGGCTCAGTTTATTTGCTAAACTTATGAAAAAAGATGAACTCAATTTAATTTAGGATATTGCTTGCATATCCTCAATGCAACCATAAGTCTCCGAAAATTTTCAAATATATCTCGAGTTTGCGACTAGATAAAAAGACTAGCAGAAACGAAAGATGAATACGTGATACACAAGCTCCCATAACAAACTTTTGGGGAAGCTGAAAACGTAGTCTTGTAAAATGTATCATCCTTGTATATACGCGACTGTATAAGTAGATGACCAATTAGGCACATTCTAGAGTTGTGTAGTTCACGAACGAACTAGTTCAATTGAACGATTCACTCTTGTGAACTTGATGAACTAGTTCACACTGTTCCGCTCTTCTGTTTCAGTAGTTCAATTGTTTCAGTAGTTTATTGTATTTCAATTGTGCAGTTACCTCCGCCATTTTCTAGTTCATGCTCTCTTTGTCTCACTCAATTTACACAAAGGTGCCTAATGTTGTAATCTTTGAGGAATGTACATATTGCCGGCTTCTACACAATAACTACAGCGCTAATCACCACCTTTATTTCAAAATATTTCAGAAACGGAATAACATAATCATTAAGTCGATCTTCAACAGGGCGATTTGGTATAAACAAATATCACAGTACCCAAAACACTTTAAAAATATGCAAAAATTAGATCACTTTCACGATTATTCGCACCGATTGAACTAAAATTACAAGTTAAACTGAAATGTGCTCTTTAGTTCACAGCTCATATGAACTGTTAAACTGAAATGATACAATGAATTAGTGAACTAAATGAATGAACTAGTTCATTCTGTTGAGCTGTACTAAAAAGAGCGCTCACCTGAATGAACTAAAATTCCCAACTCTAGCACATTCCAAGCCCGGAAAATGCGGAAGAAACATATAGGCTCTCTGTATTGCAAACATAAATTATGAATGTTCATTGCAGATGTATACAGGAAAGGGTCGAAGCTGCAAACCAGAAAAATAAATTTTTATATTTCCTACGAACTCGGAACTGAAATACTTCTAAGAAAACTTACGGGAACTGTGAGGAAAACAAAACTTTCTTTTCCCAAAGATTCTGAAAATGGAAAATAAGCCAAAACACTTTTTTCAATTATTTCTTGATACTGATAATAAGCGGACGGATTACGTTTGTGCGCAAGAAACCTCAGTTTGATATTTTTATTCATATTAAACCGCAGTAGGACGATTGTTGGCGATAACATAAAGCCCGAATTTGTCCTATACTATAACCAGACGAAGTCAGAAGTTGACACTCTTGATGTATTGGTCCAAAGCATAGACCATAGCATAAGACCATAGCAAAGCATAGACCATAATGTAAAATTGTATATATAAAAATAACTCGAATATATTAATTACAAAAACTGCAAACACACTTCAGAAGATGTAAATTTTGAAATAATTTCAAATTGGGTATAATTGGCCCATAGGATGAATGTGTCAAAGACGAGAGTTTGTTAATATATAACGTACATACGTACATATCAACTTAACGTTGTCGAAGATTCTTTTTTTTGATAAATTTTTTAATATTGGTTCGAGAATAAAGCAAATAGTTCAAGTAAAATCCCCATTTTATTTTCGTGAGTAATTTCTGTGTCGTGATTGTTGTCTCGTATCGTGAATCACATAAATTACGTTCGATTCATTTTCAATAACTCACAGAGTGTTTCTTCGAATGAATCAGCATCCAAGCTTGTTCCACTCTTTACAGACATTTTCAGAAAATTTTTCTCCTGGCCATCGCGTAGGCGATACCAAATCTGTGACTTCTCTAATGATCGAACGAATGGAGTCTGGTACATTTGTATAATTATCTTCCGAATATTTATTTTCTAACTGTTCAACTCGCCGTGACTACTTCGGCTTCCAACAATCTAAAATTGTTTGCTGGGAATCTTCGCACACATATGTCAGCGTGTGTACTCAGTGGTAGTAGTTTACTACAAATAAACACTTTGTTTGCAATAGAGAGAGAGAGAGAGAGAGAGAGCTCAAAGCAAAAGCATTTACAAAGTCACGCATGTAGCAGACAACGCTTTCTAAAGAGCTTCCACTTCCACTGGAATTAAAACATTTTTTAAATGCCACTTAAAGTAACACACACGCACACTGTCACGCTCTCAAACAATTGCAACATCGAAGAAGCATTTAATGTACATATTAATGTTTGTTTAACTTTAAGTACCTCTACACACATAAGTCCTTCATAAGGATGTTGAATTTATATAACGAGCGTTTAAAATAGAAGGAGTTACATCAGTTTTGGCGCACAGACTCGTATTACCAGGTGGCGTATTTCAATGAAAATTCGTATTTTTTGACAGTTATCGACAAAGAGGACAAAGAGGTGGTATGCCATAAGCGCCAGGGTCATAAAAACATCTTCAAAAGTGCCGCGAGCGCCATGACACTTTCAAAAATGTGTTTAATTTCCGTGGTTGGTAGACATTTGTGTAATATGTCAAGTAAGCTCGTGTGCTTTTTACATGAAATATATGTCGTGTTCTTGCTGGAAGTTATTTAAAATGCCGAATTTGGAAGGCATTGAAACACAATTTTTTGGGGTTCATTTCATTGTTAATTTAGGTAACAACAGTTATCCTGGAGGCTAAATGGAAATATGTCAGGGACGCATTGTGTGAAATATGTGGTCCGATTTCAAAAGGAGATGCAGGGTCTTCCTTAGCAGTGCTACGATACGGGCTGGTACCAAGGCCGAGATAAACTAGTAGCGTGCGGAGTCAGTCGACTACTACCGGTATATTCCACAAAGCGAGTCAGCTGGGGAAGGGCGGTAGGACGGCCCATCGAGGCACATACACTTGCCAGCCTTTCAGCCAATCCACATGACGTCGAAACCATTGTGCGCATTCTAAAAAATTGTAATCCTGAACATATTACATATAATTGGATAATCGGTAGATTGGAAGACGCAGATGGGTCCGTGGAAACGCAATGTTCATTCCGAATAACGAGTCACTGCCTCTTCTAAGGAAATCCGGCGATTAGTTCTCGTTTGGTTTTGGATTGATAACGCTCTTAACTTTTAAACGTGTTCTGTTGATAATCAATCGATCGGGATGGATGGGGACTCAGGGAAACAGTAGAAGTAAAAAGAGTGTGATCACGTTTGCACGTTTACACGAGGATGGAGACCCGCTGAAGCCAATGGTTGCGCTTCAAAACAGAGCTAGTACTAGATTAAGAATAAGCCCAAGTTTGCGCCCAGAAGCACAATAATTTGTCTACGGCAATCTGAGATAATTATCCTAGGTCTGTAAAAAGGTAGAATCTCATAGAACAAAGGAAATGTTCAGTGGAATCCTTATCTTCCTCATCGTTACAGCTTCTGCCAAAGGCATTTGCCCCGACATTTAGCAGAACCGCATGTCTACCAATCAGACAGTGTCCTGTCAAAACTGAACCAAGCATTGATACTTTGAGCCTGACTTCAGACAAAATGTTCACGGATCTTCATGTATCCATTGTGGGCCAGATTTGGATTGAGCGTACAGAAACTGTTCCACTTGTTCATCTGTTCTGCACCATCAGGAAATGATTACATGTCGCCATGGACCCTGTAAGGTGGTCCCTAGCCCGCTCATCCGACCTGCAGTCCCCCGGAGTGTCCCTGTGCACGGGCACCCACGTGATGTGAATTTAGTACTGCTGGGCCAGCTCGGTAATAGATCTGCGGCAGTCATGGGAAGATGTTGAATTCAAGAATACTGATTCCAGGGACTGGATGACCACCTACCTGACCGGAGACATTTACCCCAATGACTGTTGGACTACTATTCCACAGCCAGTACGTAACTCTCTAATAGCAAATACTTCCGCTTGAGAAACGCTACAATGATCAGTTAGCCAATGACAAAGGGTCAACCCTAGTACCCAAGAGTAGACCCCGTGGCATAGCTGATCATTAATTTTCCACCCATCCGTGTATAAATTCAAATATCCCTCTATCCCAGTAGCTCCTTTGTTCGAGTAATCCCTTTTCCATATGAGAGTGTGGTAATTTGAATAGCGGTTCCGCTTTGGGACTACCTTCTATAATTATTCCATAAACGACTCCGATCATGCTCTATTGAGAGAGTTGCATTAACCTGACGGCAGACGAAAAAGCAATCTGCATGGCAACACTCACAAACAAATTGAACTAATTTTGAGTTAAAATAAATTAAACTTCAGGAAAATTGACCTTCGTATGGAGCTAAAGATCTTTAAACTCAGGTTTAGTTAATGATTTTCTTTGGATTTAGTTCATACTTTGAACTGGCCGTTAGTTAAAATTGTTGGTTTTTAGTTTAATAAAGTCTAACCATGCACTAGACCACTGTAGCACATATAGGAAACCGTTACTAGTTTTTAGTTCAAATGTACATCATATTTAACTAAATTCAAATGGAATTGAACTAAAATCAAGGTAAAAATAAACCGTATATAGAGCCAGAGACTAGAGCCAAAACTTGGAATTAGTTCAAAATATTCATACTCAGTACAAACATCTGCAACATGTAACCAATGTAAGTTATACGTTAACAAAAGCCAGTTCAATGCTATTATTTTTATTATTATCTAATAATACTAGCTGACCCGGCAGACTTCGCCCTGCCGACAAAAAGTATTCAATGATGTCATGGCCACAAATGAATTCACACATTTTATATAGGAAAACACATCATCACAAAAGTGTGCGTTAAACGGAAATGCGTAGATATTTTTCGATGTTTTTTGGAACGAAGTTATGGGCTAAGTGAAAAAAATTAAACAACTTTTTTTTATCAACTTTATTACATTCCGGTATTATCAACTATATTGGGTACCTTTGATTTGGTTTGTGTCTAGACTAACATATGGAGGGAAATTTCTTGCTTAATGGGAAGTTTCTGGGAGGAGCACCTGTAATCAATATCTATCTATATATCTATACATATGTAAGTATAGCTGGACCCGGCAAACTTCGTTTTGCCTTCAAAGTTTTTGTAATGCCCAAGGGTGAACAAAATTATATTGTTCCATTATGTTTGTAGTAAGTGAATATATCTGCTGGCGTCCCGACACAGGATAATGCCACGTTTAGTTGACAATGGGCAAATAGACCTGTAGAATGTAAAATAACTATTTGTTAGAAGAATTTGTTTAGATTTCGACCGTGTTCTGATTTGTCTAATTATACTATAATAGCTGTTCCCGTTGCGCTTCGCTACCCCTGAATTGTAATTTTAATGAATCACAATTTTTTTTATTTTTTTTCTATTTATTCAAGTGCTCTAGGATATGGAATATATCTAGTTTAGCCATCTGGTGCAAATGTATATTAGTCGGATGGTTTACCTACACGTGAACATGCAACATATATTGTCCGTGGGAAAACACGGATTTGTCAAATTTAAGCGACTGCCCTTGAGCATTATTAATGGTCATCGCAAATGGCAACAGAATTTGAAATGGGCATGTCTGTAGGTATCATTGGAATGCGTGGAATCAGTACATCAGTTCGTTTATAATTTCCAGTGATTGTAGTAGCCTCTATAATATTATTCAGATTTTTTTTTTTAAAATGCTTTATGATATTTAGGATGCTCTCGAAACTGACCTCAATGATATTCATATTCATTCGTACCTGTGGTCACTTTCTTATCATCATAGTCTGACCTTTTTAATAAAAAAAAATAAAAATAAATGGTTTCCCATTACATCCCATGAAGGGACCAGGGAGAACTTCTCACAATCACTGAGCTGTGCGCTTTCCAGTTTTCACTCTCTGATTGGGACCTACAGTTTTACACCGATTCCGAACGGTATTTTGAGAAGCTTTTTCATGGCTATATACTCGATAGTGTCGCCGTCACTAAGCGAGGTGACCGTCGTCGAAAGAAATTTTAAGGTGGTTGGAGCAGGGATCGAACCCAGGATCTCCTGTACAAGAGGCGCGCACACTACCCATTGCACCACCGACAGTCACGACCTTTTTAATAGCAGTGTTTTTATTGGTTTTCCCCAAAAAGTAATTTGCGTCATATCAGTAGTATATGTACCGAACCTCACATTCCTACTCTGTATCAAACAATTGTCCGTACACCTGGCAGTTGTGAACATATTTCAATGCATCTCAAAAAATATATGGCCGATATGATTCAATTTTTTTTTTAACTTTGATTTTTTTTTAACTTGAAAATGATTTAAATCGAATCGGCAATATATTTCTGGGGATACATTGAAATATGTTGTCAAGTGCCTGGTTTACGGACAATTGTTTGATATAACATATGTAATAGTCAAATATTGACTCGTGTCGGAAGCACCTCGACCCTTTTTCCAACTTGCTGCCAAATAGCCTGTTCGTATATGTAGGCCAACTGTAACATACTGTGCAATTTTCAGGACGATCAAACTATTATTATGACTGCTATAATAGGTTATTTTAAAAGGGGCCTGGTACATCCCACTACCACTCGTGCTGTAATTCATAATGTATCAACAACATATATACCAAATCTCGTCTTCATGCCTCTGATAGTTCATGAGATATAGCCATTTTAAATTTCAAATGGTATGGGCGCTGGCACGCTGCTTTATCCAATCACTACCAAGTATAACCAAGGACTATCAGTAGATCATTAGTACCATATTGTGAAATTTTCATAACAATCGGTACATTAGAAAAGCCGTCAGTGTTTTCTTTGAAAAGGGGGCGTGGTACCGCCTACTTACAGCCTGGCTGTAATCCATACTGCACCAACACATATATACAAAATCTCATCTTCTTACCTCTGATAGTTCATGAGATACAACCATTTTAAATTTCAACTTGTATGGGCGTTGCCACGCCCCTTTATCCAAACATTTCCAAATAGAGCCAAGGATTGTCAGCAGGTCAACAGTACCACATTGTGAAATTTTCATTACAATGGGTATATTAGAATAGCCGTCAGAGCGATTTTTGAAAAGGGGGCGTGGCACGGCCTGGGTCACCCTTATCACTAAGGGATATGAAAAATAGATGTTGGCCGATTCTCAAACCTACCCAATATGCACACAAAATGTCATACATATCGGTTCAACCGTTTCGGAGTTGTAAGGTAACTAACCTTGTGACACGAGAATTTTATATATTTATATACAGATATATATTATATATTTATATATAATATGATATATAGTAATATATTATTATTATTATATATGTAGATATTTTATTATTTGATATTGTTTATCCCGAAGACGCATTAACAATTGAAGGCTTCTTACAGAAACGTGGTACTGGTGTCGAATAGAGTGGGGTGAGTTTGTGGAATTACGTGAGGCCCGCGTGAAATTGTGATAGGAGCAAAAATGACGTCAGTTGGAACTAGACGAATTTGAATTTGTGTATATTTTACAATCCTAAATTATTCACAATAATTATTTCATAATAATTAACCATTTTTAACCAACCATAACCATTTTTAAGTTACAACGATTTTATGAGCTATTTAGGATGCCTAGACACGTTCAGATTGTATTAATAGGTTCACAAAAGTTGTTCAGCTTTACCGTGGCAACAATTCTGCTAAATGTTGTCAGTGAAAAAATCGAGTTTTCAAAAAAGAAGTGCAGGAAAATCTGAGAGTTAGTAAAAAACGATTTTTCTAAAACTTTGACGCGATAAAGACATTTCAGTGGTACCGGTCAACTCAGTAGGCTTGCCTTTAACCTATACAATTTACTAGAATGCTGATAAAAAATTTCATGTTAAAAACTACAACAGTGTAAGCACTAACACAGAAATACACTACAAACAACGGATTGGAAAGAGGTTTCTGTGCCAACACACACGGAAAAGATTAGTTGAAAATAAATTCAGGCATTGCAAATTCCATGATAAAGTCTATATATTGATCAGATTTCTTAATTGTCAAACATCAGAATTATTTGTCGATGTCATTGATAGATTACAAATCGGTCTTACTAAATACAAGTTGCTACTACCGATATTTAGTTGTATGAACCAATTTGAGTATTTCAAAAACCTCATTCATCCGAAATGGAATATGCAACTAATAAAATGTACAATATTAGAATTCGTGTTCAAATATTAGTTCTGTAATCATAATTTAGTTTCTGTTAAAAAAAACACTCATTACAAAGTTATACATATTCGTTTTTCACAAGAGGTTTTGTTGTTAAAGAGAAACTACATATATTGGAATATATTTTAAATAGAAAGTGATAAACAAAGTTGTGAAAAAACAATAAAGTGTATAGATATCAGCCAGCGAAGAATACATATTATCATTGAGGTGAAGTGAGAAACACAATCGTTGAATATGACGCCACTATTGACGCCTTCACAAACACATGCAAACAATTGTGGACACTTGGCTGGAGGAACAATAATTCTGGATGACACAAATTGACTTAAACATACATATGATACCCAGGGTAACCTATCCCCATTTTTGGTCAAAAGTATGAAAAATTTAGAAAACTGTCTATATCTGGAAAACGAAGCGTCCAATCGAAAAAATTACATTTTTTTACAGGTTCCTAAGGGTTTCTCACAAAGTGTTCGAATTCGCATGAAATATTTTTTTTTTTTTAAAAATCCCCAAAATAAGAAAATCGCTAAAATAAAAGAAATGGGTATATCTCGGAAACGGTGTGTCCAATCGCAAAAATAATAAATTTTTTACTTCATTAGAAGGCTTTCACCTGTGGGTTTTTCTGGCATCAAAAATCGCTAAAACACCCCTATGCAAATATCTCGCAAACAGAGCGTCCAATCGAAAACAAAAATATTTTTTACGAGTTTCTAAGGATTTTTCATAAAGTGGTCCATCGTATAGAAGATATTTTGTTCAAAAAATCATCAAAATATGAAAAACACTGAAATAAAAAATGGCTATAACACGGACATACATACATATGTGAGATTTAGCGATTTTTTATTTGTAAAATGTTAGTTTAACGGAATTTAAGTGATCCCGTATGAGAGGCATCCATTGGTTAAAACCTCCTATGGAGGTAAACAATTTATAGCTTTTGCGGTTGGGCGTGCCGTTTTCGAGTTATTGCTATTTTTTTATTTTAGCGATTTACTTATTTTGACGATTTTTAGAAAACAAGTCCATACGAATTGAACCACTTTACGAAAACCCTTAGAAAGCCGAAAAATATTAAAAAATTTGTTATGTTTTGATTGAACGCTCCGTTTACGAAATATACACATAATAGCGGTTTAGCGATTTTTTATTCGAAAATATTTAGTTTTAGCGATTTGTTTTTAAAAAAAAGTAATGCCGTGGTAACGACATCCATTGGAAACAGCCTCCTTTGGAGGTAAAAACTTTATAATATTTCCGATTGGACGCACCGTTTCCGAGTTATAGCCCTTTTTTTATTTTTAGCGATTTTCCTATTTTGGCGATTTATTGAAAAAAAATTACATGAGGTGTCAGGGGCCACCCGATTGGAACGAAGTTCCTTTCGCTATATATTATGTACTAGTTAGTTCCAACACACCTAAGGCGCCTGTTGAAAAATACTGTAATTTAAATGGATCTATTAAAATGATAAATGTTGTTAAGAAATTTTTTATTTATTGAATGTATTTGTTTTTTAAAAAAGTATATTTTTAGGCCCCTTTTGTAAGAATATGTATTATATCTCCCGAAAAGGTAATTTCTTTGATGAGAGGTACTTCTTTTATTAAAATAAAAAAATGGTTTCCCTTTAGATCCCGTGAAAGGATTAGGGAGAGCTTCTCACAAAGAAGTGAGCTGTTACCGTTCTAGTTTTATACTGACTGATTGGGTCCTACAGTTTTACACCGATTCCGAACGCTATTTTGAGAAGCTTTTTCATGGGTGAATACGCGATAGTGTCGCCGTCACTAAGCTAAGAAAATGCCTAAGTGTATGAATTTTTTTACAAAAAATGCTTTTTAAGAACAGGTACTTTTTAAAGAAGTGGTACTCTTTTTAGGACAAGATTATTTTTTTAAGAAAATTTACTTATTTTTAGGAAGGCTACTTATCTCAAGAAAAGAAAATGTGTAATTTTTTTTTTGAGAAAAGATTCTTTTAATAAATCGAATTTTTGGAAGAAAGGGTATTTTTTTGTAAGATAAGGTATTTTATTATGAAGAAAAGCTTTGTTTTACGAAAGAACAGATACAATTTTAAGACTAGGTACTTATCTCAAGAAAAGTTATTTTGTTTTACAAAAAAAGGTATTCTTTAAAGAAAATTTAGTTTTTTAAGAAAAGGCAATTTGTTGTACGATAATGTACTTGTTTTTAGAAAAGGTACTTCTTTAGGATGTTATTGCTTTAAACTTCTTTCACGTTGGCTTTCCTAAATTTACTTTTTATTCGGTTCAAACTACAATATGTAATAAACAGGCTCCACCTAGAAAATTTCCCATTAAACAAGAAATATGTTAGTCTGGACACAGACCAAAAGTACGAGTGTAAGAGTGCTGCCAAATGTACTTCCATGCTGAGGGTTGTGTTTCATGGATTTGCCAGTCTTGCACTCTGGTTTTTTCTAAGTTCACTTTTTATTGGGTTCAAAACTACAATATGTAATACACAGGCTCCACCTAGAAAACTTCCCTTTAAACCAAACCAAACGTACCCAATATAGTTGATAATAATGGGTTGTAATAAAGTAGTTAAAAAAAAGTTGTTTAAAAAATTTTCATTTAGGCCCCATCCCGCAACGTGCGATAAGGAACTTCGTTCCAAAAAATTATTTCATGCGAATGGGAACACTTTGTGGGAAACCCTTAGAAACCCGTAAAAATTTTTTATTTTTTCAATTGGACGCTCCGATTTCGAGATATAGAAATTTTTTCATATTTTCGATAAAAAAAATGGGCACGAAATCCGAACCCTGGTTACAAATAATAATAATTTTGTTTATATTTAAATATAAAATTCACAATTTTTATAAAAATTTTTTTTAAATTTCTTTCTACAAAATTCATAATGGGTTACAGCATCACACAAATAATTGTGACAGCCATTAAATTCAAGTACATAATTGCATACCAATATATTATTTGGTACACCCGAATTAGTTTCTACATTTTTCGTTCAACTAACTAATAGAATATTCACCACTAAAGGATAATTTGATTGCTATAGCTAAAACTTGATAGACAGATCACATTTAATTCTTGTTGCTGTGGCTTCAACTAAATATTTCAGTTCTTGCAACCAATTATTGGTAATCACAACTGAATAATGTGATAGTCCAAGAAACCGACAAATTTTAGTTGGCTGTAAATATAGTTGTGACTCCGAATCTCTTCTCTGTGTGAACTCTTAAAGTAAATATATTGCATTGGTTATATAGAAAACGGTGTGAAACTCCACATATAGGAGTCACTTGGATCAATAGATAAGTAAGACCTAGATAACTACGTGTAAGTTCCGAATGATGAAGAATGGATATGCTCGTTTACCTCTTTGTCTACATTATTGTGTTAGGACATTTTTGACTATTGGTAAGAGTAAGTTTGAACCACCTTCTGTGTTTCTAATTCCGGAACTGGGTCATATAATTTCGAGGTTTAACTGCCGTTCTCTTGTAAGCCTGCACCACCGTAACAGGTCTTATCAATTCCTACATTTTTGTGCATAATGTGTTTGGTGGTGAGTACCGTAAAGACAAGGAGAGTTCCCAATACGTGGTTTACAAAAGAATGCACCGGACTTTACGAAGAAGTAAGACTGAAGCTAGCCAAAGGCGCAACAAAAGCGGCAAGACTTCCTAGACACTTTACAAAATTTTGAATTTATGAAAGTATTTGGCATATACGAGAGTTTACCGGACGAACCTTTCTAACAAATACTGTCATTGGAGGCAGATTTAGCATATACATTATTTTGTTCCTTACTAACTGTAAATATTATTAAAAACGTTACTCAAGACTCAACGTATCTATATAGTTGATGCCAAATATTCTGTTGTGGCTTAGTGTGGTTACAAGTTACTGTTGATACTTCATTTTGAATACGGCAGACATACAAGGTGGCACAAAGTCAATCATCCCATTTTGTTTTTGAATGACTTTGTACTAATACTGATTTTGACTGAGGGAAACCTTCACTTGGAACTTTGCAATTTTGCCTCTTAATCGGAAAAGATGATATCCGTCATGTGGCTGCCGGCAGTGTTGATACACACTTGTGCCCGTTTTATCGCATTTTCCATGAAATTCCTCAAGATTTCCGGTGATAAATGTTCGCGTTCCTGTCGAAAATTCTTCTTAAGACTTGTCATTGTCAGAGGCTTGTTGGCAAAAAGCCGCGACTTCAATTAGCCCCAAAGAAAGAAGTCTGGGATGGTTAAATCGAGCAATTTTTCTGGCCATGCCAAATTGCCAAAACGGGAGATTACGCGACCAGGAAACGCTTCCTTCACAGTGTGCATTGTGGCTCTTGCTGTGTGTGCAGTTGCTCCATTTTGTTGAAACCACATGTTCACAGAACCCCGACCATCTAATTACGGCAAGTCGTTTATCACGGCCCTGTAGCGTTCGCCAGTAACACACTGAAAGAATAATGCTTCGTCGCATGGAAGAACCATTTTCGTTAATGTTTTTTCGTTGCTACAATGATAAGTCTCGTATATCCAACAATTTAGTAGTCGCTGCAACGAAAAATGTTAGACACGATTTCTTTGAAAATATTTCATTTCGTTGCTGCAAGAACCTACTACTCATTCCTGCAATAATTTTATTTAATTTGAATTTTGTATAAAAATCGGTTAAAAATAAAAAAGTAAGTGCATGAGATTTAAACTATTGATATTTGGTTTATCTCTTACTTGTTATAGTTTATTTTTATTATTTATATATTTTGGAGGTTTGCCAACATTTGTAGTTAACGAAACAATTTCGTCATTGCAACGAAACTAATTTTTTGATGATAAAGAGAGAAAAGCAGCCATAAAACTGAGACGAAATAAAAAAGAGGCCAGCAAGAGAAAATGGTGAACGTGAGCGCTGGATCACGTACATATTTTAAATCAGTTCCTTTGCAACAACCGAAAGTGGTAGACATATTTCTCCGCCGGAATAATGTAAATAACTTTGTTAAAACAGATTAATTAGTTATACTTAGTAACAATATTTTATTGTGAAAAGTAAATTGTGTGAATTTATGTGTTTGCTGTAATGCTATGTGTAAATTAACTATCTATAAATCAAATAGATAAATAAACATAATGCAAGGAGCAACATGACAGCAAAGAAAGTGACGCATCGATAGTAGTAAACTACCCCGAAATATGTAACTGAATATTTGTGTGTGTGTATGAGCGTCACCGTACAACAAAATGTTGGTGTTTTCCCAGTAATCCATATTTGCCGATAATGTCTGAATCAGACAAATCTGAACAATATCTGAACTCTATCGAGAATTCTTACCGAAATTGTTACGAATTCTGTTCGATTTGTCTGAGAATTTTTTCTTTATTATGTTCCGAAATATCTGAGCGAATTCGCCCGAATTCTGTTAGACTTGTCTGTGGGATTTTTATTAATTTTTTGTTCAGACTTCTCTTAACGAGCTCGCAACGAGCTCTGAACCATTTATCTGAGGTAGTCTATTCGTTTAAAAGTTTTGTTATTTGCTACATATTTTACAGTTATTGTTATTGTGTTCAGATATGTCGGAACCAATTCTGATCGAATTCTTAACTGTTTGGCTGAGGTATTTTTATATTTCAAATTCTTGTTTTTTTTTGTTTACTTTTACAGTAATTGTTTTTTTTTCTATGCTTTGTAGTTTTGTGATGTGTTTTTTATTTCATTTTTTAGTTCTCTTTAAGCATTTATGGCTACTATTGTTATCGTGTATCAGCAAAAAAAGTGACAATTAAAATTATAAAAAAATATTAACACGTTTTCGTATAATTTGTTTGAAAAAGAAATAATTTTAGCTAAATTTGTTTATTTAAACATGTCTCGTCAAGCTTCAGAAAAAAAGTGAAAAGAGAGGCACAACACTTACTAAGTTCTTTATCGTTTTTAAAATTATTTACGCATGCTATGAATTACAATTTGTTTGCACATTTCGCATGTAAAAAATAATAAAGACAAATTTATATTTAAAAACAATCGCTCTTTTCATAAATAATTGAGACACTAGTAACAAATTTGCAACGAAGCGTCACGCAAAGCGTCAGAATTTACCAAGACATTAGCTCCGAATTCGGTTCGATATGTCGGCAAAATCATCAGAATTTAATTAGACTTACTGCTAGAATTCTGACCGAAATCGTTCAGAATTCGGTTCGAAATGTCGGCAAAAACATCAGAATTTAACAAAACTTTAATATAATAAATCATTCAGAATTCGGTCAGAATTCGATCCGAGAAATCGAAATTTCCTTTCGAATTTCCCAAGACTACGGTTCAGAATGCGGTTCGAACTGTCGCCAAAAACATCAGAATTCCCTCAGAGAAGTAGTTTAGAATTCGTGTCAATCCTCTCATATGTTTGTCGTTACGAACTCGGTAAGAATTCTGATCCGAAATCGAAACATTTTGCCCATTGTCGTACAGAATTCTGAACGTTTGGTTAGCTGGGTTTTAACCATACATATGTCGCGGTTGTTTCGTTGTATTGGTATTTGGATTCAAAGTCTATGAAATCAAATGAACAAAGTGATTCACGTAATTTAACAAACAATGAAATGAATCCAATCGGAATTTTAACAAATTTGGTTAAAATTAATAAAAGAGCAGTTGAAGAAAATGACTACAAAGGGATCACTTGCATAATGAAGTGAAGCTGTGGCGCGACAAATGAAAGACAGAACCCTCAACACAACAACAATTGCATATCTTAAGAAAACAATGATGTGGTTCTGTGTTTAAGGAAGTTTTCAACATAGACCAATTGTTGTGATGAAACCCATAGGGGAGTAGAGATTATGTTCATGGTAAGTACAGTCATACGTAGATGTGTACATATCTTAAATAAAAATTTTAACAATAAATTCCTCATATTAGTTGTTAATTCCAGAACCTGAATACAAAGGCTACAATAACACTCAACCCCTCAACTTATTATCAAAACACCTGCAATGTAATACTAACGGTGTACTTATATACAATTAGCAATAAATAATTTCAAACACACTTCAAAACATTCATTGCAGCAGTGAAACAAAACCATAGCAGCAATGAAACAAGTTTATACCAACAACGAAACAAATTCATAGCAGCAATCAAACAAATCCATTGCAGCAATGAAGCAACTTCATTGCAGTAATGATACTTATTCGAACGATACTTATTCGTTGCAACAATGAAACCAATTCATTGCATCAATGAAACAAATTCATTGCAGCAACGAAACAAATTCATTGCAGCAACAAATTCGTTGCAATAATGATTCAAATTCTTTGCAGCAACATTACTTTCACCACAGTTATGAACAATTTGCAGTTGATGCACACATTTTCCTAGCGGGAATGAAACTGTACGTTAGCACACTGAATAAGCCCGTCGTGGCTTATGTTACAGGTAGCTGAGTGGGCTGTATGGGTTAGAGCTTTGAGTTAAGTGCATGTACGATTTCTCCACGAAGAGATCGTATAAGTTTAAGAGGAGAGGAATGGAACAAAGAGAAAGCACCACAGAGAAGAATTAGCCCTTGTGTGTTAGAGCAAGTTCACCATTGGAAAAATATTACCTGTTCCGTTTGAGCTGATAATCAGAATTTTCTGGGTAAATAAATACGCTTGGGTTTAAACGTTATAATTCATTAATACAAGGTGGCGCAAAAGTAATCCTCCTTCCAGAAAATGCTATAAATTTTGCGATTGGCCCCTAATGTCAGTTCTGTTTTGACATTTGTGTAGTAAACACATGCGAAATACACGTTAATAAACAATGTTACGCTACACTGCTCCAGAACGCGGAATATTTCTGACTATTTATTTGAGCAATAATCGGTCGGTGACTTTGGCACAACGTGAATTTCGTCGCAGATTTCCTGGCCGTCCAACGACTACTGGTGAAACACTGCGACGTTTAGCCGCTCGCCTCGAAGAGACTGGCACAACACGAGATGCTGCCAGACGTGGCAGACCCCGGAGTAGCCGTTCTGCAGAGAATATTGCTGTTGTAGCCGAGGATGTCATGGATGCGCCGTCGACATCGACCAGCCGACGTGCCACGCAAATGGGTATCAGTCGACGGTCTTTACAGCGAATTTTGGTACAAGATTTGAAGATGTTTCCGTACAAAGTCCAGACGGTGCATCAGCTGTTAGCTGCTGACCGCCAATCGCGTCTGACATACGCTCAAGCCATCCTTAATCACCACCAAGAGGAAGATGATTTTTCATCAAAAATAATCATGAGTGATGAGGCCCATTTCCATCTTAGCGGGTACGTAAATAAGCAAAATTTACGCTTCTGGGACACTGAAAATCCGCGTGTAACCCACGAAGAGCCATTACACCTGCTCAAAGTCACTGTATGGTGTGCTGTTTTCGCTGGAGGAGTCATCGGACCTTTGCTCTTCGAAGACGTCGCGGGCCAAACGGTTACTGTGAATGGTGAGCGCTACAGAGCAATGATTAACGAGTTCTTTTTGCCGCAACTTGATGAATTGGGATTGGAAAACATGTGGTTCCAACAGGACGGTGCAACGGCACACACTGCACGTGCCACAACCGATATGCTGATGGATGCATTTCCCGGGCGCCTAATCTCCCGTTTTGGCGATTTGCACTGGCCAGCAAGATCGCTGGATTTGACCGCTCCAGACTTCTTTTTGTGGGGCTTTTTGAAGTCGCGGGTTTATGTCAATAAGCCTCAGACTCTTGCAGCTCTTAAAGACAATATCCGTCAAGAATGTGAGGACGTATCGCCGGAAGTTTTGGCCAAAGTGATGGAAAATGCCATAAAAAGGGCTCAAATGACAATCAACTGTGGCGGCGGCCATTTACATGACATCATATTCTCGACTTGATGTAAACAAAAATTAAAAGACCAAATAAAAATAATCCACAAGAAGAATCAAAGTTTTTAATTTTTTTTAAATTACAGCCAAAAAACATCGGAAGTTTACTTTTGCGCCACCTTGTATAATGTTATACTTCAAAAATAGATGCGCGTTACAATAATTTAGGTTTAAGTAACGAACTTGGTAGGTATATATGTATGTATAAGCTAAACCACTGATGCGTATGGTGGGAGCAAGACTGAACCCATTGTTTCGTGCACTTAAAAAACATTCTGATTATGCGTTATCTTTTAACGAAAAAATACACAACGATAGTTTTGGATACATATTTGACTATAATTTAAGTACTGTTCGTACCGTAACTTATACTACGTTATTTTAATAAGGCTGAACGCTTGGCGTTTAGACATGCCGCCGGGTCAACGTGGAGGCACACAACACAGTGGCTAACGATTTTATAGCTTCTGATAAAATCGGCTGATCCGGAGCTATTGTTGTTGCCGTTTGTTGTTGGCCCCTTTTTGCCTTCTGGTTCTTTGGCCTACGTTTTGGTGAAGACCTGGGACTCTGGCGACTTGGCGATGTACTCTGGATTGTGTGGCGACTTGGTCCAGAACGCTGGATGGCGCGGCTTGGTGGTACAATTCTCGGACGGCTTGGGGAATGTAACAACGTGTGGGGGTAGTATTGGCGCTTCTGAGACGTATTCTTCGACCGACATTCCCTAAACGTGTGGCTTCTAGCCAAGCAATTAATGCACTAGTCGTGCCTTCTTACTGCTCGATTTCTTTCGGTTGGCGTCATGATATGGAATCTAGAGCAGTACCGTATCGAGTGATACTGGGTGCACAGCCTGCACCGGTAGATAGCTGACCTGTTACTTTGGTGGGACCTGTAATGGTAAAATGTATGATTAGAAACGAAGTGGGATTATGTTGAAACGAGTGCTGTCAAATATAAAGAGCATAATGGGAATTTTTATGAATCGTTAATGGGTATGTAGCACAATTTTACTATCGGACGGGTCATTACCCCGTTTGCAGTTCGTACGTCTACGATTCGTACGTTATTATCGCCTCCTGGGTATGTTTTTTCGATTCTACCTAGCCGCCATTCATGAGGAGGATGTAAATCATCTATTATGACGACAAGGTCGCCGACTTTTAGGATGGGAGTGGTTTTTTGCCACTTGTATCGTTTGTGTAAAGATCGGAGATAATCTTCTTTCCACCTGATAGAAAATTGGTGATGAAGCGCTTTCAATTTTTCCCATCTATTTATCAGAGGTAAGTCCTCAGAGGGAGGTTCCGGAAAGAGAGTAAGGGTGGTCCCCTTAAAAAATGGCCAGGGGTTAGAGCCGTCATGTCTATTGGATCTTCTGACAGTGCAGAGATTGGCCGAGAATTGAGCACCCCTTCTATTCTCGCTAATAAAGTCGATAATTCCTCAAACGTATACTTGTGAGCACCGGCGACTCTTTTGAAGTGATACTTGAAGCTTTTTACGGCAGCTACCCAGAGCCCGCCCATGTGAGGAGCATGCGGTGGGATGAACTGCCATTCAAAGCCATGAACAGAGTACTTTCGAAACATGTCGTTAGCAGTGGTTTTCAAGAATTTGGTGAATTGTTTTTTCAAATTTTTGCTTGCTCCCACAAAATTACGACCATTGTCGGAGCAAATTTTCTGTGGGAGCCCTCGCCTCCCAACGAAACGGGAAAAAGGGGCTTCAAATGAGGACGATGTTAGTTCTGAACGCGCTTCGAGGTGTACTGCCTTGGTTGAGAAACAGACAAATACACAAACATAGCCTTTTACGTAAGGTGCGTTGCGTAGGTTTGAAGATTTGACTTCGAAGGGTCCGGCAAAATCGATGCCGGTTGTGTTAAACGGGGGTGTTAAAACACATCTCTCCTGCGGTAAGGGTGCCATGATTTGACTACATGGCCTGTGTTTGTATAAAAGACAGGTTTTGCACTTATGAATAATGCTCTTAACACAAGTTTTCATGCGAGTTATGTGAAATTGTGTCTGTAGAAATCTGCACATAAGTGTACACTCAGCATGGTCAAGAAATAAATGAATGCGCTCAATATATAGAGAAGGCAAAACCTAGAATTTCTGGGTAGAATAATAGGGTTCCTTTCATCATAAGGAAGTGCTGAATTTGAAAGGCGGCCTTTTACTCGCAACATGTTGTTTAAGTCTAGACCTGGGTTTAATGGTCTTAAAGTGCTTTTTTTACTAATGGGTTGGGATTCCGATAGAGCTTTGTACTCCTCAGGAAAGTACTGTTTTTGTGTCAGCACAATTAAACGATTTTTTGCACATATTAACTCGTTCTTTGACACAGTTCTGGTATTAACATTCTTCCTGTTATTTTTGTCACGCAAACTGTTGTTGAGAAACCTGAAGATGACAGCAACTACTCTTAGTGCTTTGGGATATGAAGAAACCCGTTGTAAAACATCAGGCTCTTCGCATGTAATGTGTAATGTTTGAATAACCGAAACAGATGCTGTAATATCTCTGAGACCATGGGGTGTTTTTCTTCAACGTCTTGAGCAAGTTGCAAAAGAGTTCGATTTGTGAGAAATGGAGCACAGTTAACACCAAACGTGACAGTTTTCAATGCGTAATCTCTTATGGGACCATGGGCGTTATTTTGAAACAATATTCTTTGAAATGTCCTATCCCCGGGGTGTACAACGATTTGTCTGTACATCATCTGAATATCTCCACTGAACACATATTGGTATTGTCTCCAATTAAGAAGTGTTGATATAAGGTCCGTTTTTAAAGTGGGTCCAGTATACAGAACATCGTTAAAAGAGAAATTGGATGTTGTTTTCCGAGATGCGTTGAAAACAACCCGAACCTTGGTAGTTTTGTGTTCAGGGCGCACAACGGCATGATGTGGGAGGTAGAATGAGAAGAATTTCCCTTCGTGAGTAATTTCCTGAGATGAAGCTTCTTCCATGTGCCCAAGATCTAAATACTCCTGCAGAACAGTGTGATAGCTTTCCTGGAGTTCGGGATTTTTCGATAGTGTTTGTTCCATTCGGGTATATTGCCCCAGGGCGTTATAACGGGATGAGCGGGATGATGGAAATTCTGTTATAAATGGCAGGCGTACAACATACCGACCGTCGGGATCTCTAGTAGTTGTGTTTTTGTAGAAATCTTCACAAAACTGATGTTCTTCAGGAATTGGTTTGTCGCACGTTATATCCCCTTGTTCCCAAAAGTTTTGAAGCAGGTCATTCAACGCGATATCTTTAGTGGGTTCGATATTCGTGGTAAAGGATTGAATAACTTCCGCCCTCATGGGACCACTGAGCACCCATCCGAATGCAGTATTATATGCGGAGGTTGTGCCACAAATATCCTTTTTTATACCATCTAAATTGATGTATCTTTCAGAGTCATTTCCCAGA
Organism: Phaonia tiefii; assembly: GCA_963931995.1. NCBI lineage: Eukaryota > Metazoa > Arthropoda > Insecta > Diptera > Muscidae > Phaonia > Phaonia tiefii. Next base: position 63,449,794 of record OZ008370.1, read on the forward strand.
ATGATGTCTATTTGGGCTGATCTGTTAAAATTTGGATCTGACAGATCGAGTTTGGAAAGCTCTGGACAGTTAGCGTATTGGAATGACGTTGAGGGTAGGCACTTAGTCTGTTTTGGTAGCACTATTGCGTTGATAGTGAATTTGAGGTTGCATTTAGGCGGAACTACAACCAATTCACATTCTCTATTAGCCTTTTAGTTTTGTTCTCCGATGCCAATAACATCGAAGTTGACCCTTTTAGATGGACTTTGCAGCCTGTTCGCATTTTCTCTGATAAGAACGTGCGCTGCGATCCAGGATCAATTAACGCTCTTATTATAAATAAATCCCCTCGTATTTCGATCGGAACTAATGCAGTTCGCAATGAAATGGGATCGCTATTCGGGCAATAATGATCTTGTGTTTGAGCGGCTTGACTTTTCAAAGATGTAGATGGATGTTGTGCGCCGGAATTTGTCGAATTCTGAGGCGTCAATTGCGAATCATCGTTTGGGGCCTTCGACTGAATGTGAAGTAGTGTATGATGGGTTCTTGCAGTTTCTCTTCATGTGGAAATATGAGAGACAATTGTTGCAGAGTTTATTTTTGAATACTCGTTGCTGCGGAGTGAATTCCTTAAATTTTGGGCACACTCTGATATTATGGTCTGATTCACATAATAAACAGGTAGTGTGAAGATTCTGCTGGGAAATGTACGTCTGTACTCGAGATTTGTGGGATTGTTGAGGCATCTGTTTGTTTCTCGATGCCCGATTGTTCGTTATGCGCTTAACAACTTCGCTTCTATTCATGAGAAACTCATCTAGCTGACACCATTTTGGTAGCTCGCGGTGACTCGTCAAAGACTGTTTCCAAAGGGAGAATGTTTCTTCGGGTAATTTTCGAGTTACGAGATGAACGAGTATTGCATCCCATGAATTGACGGGAACTCCGAGAAGCTTGAGTTTTGCGATGCAGTCAGTGACTGTAGCATGCATTTCCAGGATTGCTCCACTACCCTCTATGCTTATCGTTGGGAGATCCAATAGCGTGTCCAATAGTTTTTCAACTAATGCTCTCTTGTTCACAAATCGATTTTTCAGTGCGTTCCACGCCAGCTCAAAATTGTCGTCACATACTGGGTATCTTCTCACGATAACACCAGCTTCACCTGTTTTTTTCTGTCTCAAGTGGTACAGCTTCTGAGCCCGCGTTAGTTTCGGATGGTCTATGTAAACTCCGGTGAACATATCCCGGAAGCCTGGCCACTCTTCATAACCTCCAGCAAAAACGTCTGTATCGCACGCGCGAACCTTGAGGTTCGAGTCATTTTGGGGTTGTGGTGTAACGAGTTGCAGCGGCGGGGTTTGTCTGCCCATCGGTGGTGGACCATTGTATCCCTGCGAGCATTTCAGCATGTCGATCATACGCGACCTTGCAACGTAGTATGCTTCTGAGCATACACTAAGATTAGCCTTGCCTTGCGCCCTATAGTCTCGTGTGTTAGCCGATGAGACGGAGAAAAACATAGTTTCGTAACTTTTCTGGATTTTATCGTAATATTTATCAAGATCCTGCAGTCTAACCTCCAGTATTGTGTCTGATTGATCTATTGTTGTTGAATGCTCGAACAGAGGTTAATGAGCTGATCGCAATCAAAGAGAAATTTTTGATTCTCTCTTGGCATTTCCGAATTCCCTGATGGAACTTCGTTTTGGTCGCACTCATTGCCGTGAGACTCATCGGAACGCAGTTGGTTGGTCGGTTTTGGCTCAGACATTCTAATAAGGTTGACTGGTACAGTAAAATATTACGTATATTCCGTTCGAGACTATGATTGAGTAATTGAATGTATTGAGATTGAGTGGATTACGTACGAAATGAGATTCGTGAAAAGAGTATAACAGACTAGAGGATCGCAAGTTGTAGAGATTTGGAATAAATTTTGTTCAAACAGTGGAAAATTGATAAAATTTTTTAACCAATTAATTTGTATTTCAAGCCTATTTATTGAAGCTCTACAAATTTATTTACTGAATTTGTTACCTTAATGGTAGAGGGGAGTGAAGATTTTCATGTATCTACCAAAGTCGGCTACAGTTTGCAGCTTACTTATGGCAGTCTATTGTTCATACAAAGTTATCTACCGTTCGCAGATAACTTTGTCCCATAAATTTTACAAATTTTACCTACAATTCTTCGATGACATTTGTGCCTTAAACGCTGTAGGGAGAGAGATTTATGGATGATTTGTGTATGTGAGCGGATTGTAAAAAAGATTGACCGAGATTCTTGAGTTAATGACACTAATTTGCCTTAATGTATGAGAACTTTGTTAAGTTGAGTATGATGTGAACTGGAATGTCGATCTTTTTTACAACCTGTATAGTGTAAGTGTGAATAAATAAAATAATATAATGGAGTATGAAAAAATTGTATAATAAAGTATGTGTAATTAATTTGGAAATGCACATTCGCAATTATTTCCCAAATTATTATCGTGTCAAATAAGCGTCAACTTATTTGAACACTGTGGGCGCCAGATGTAAATAAAAAAAATTTTCAATAAAACACAGCATTTGATAATTTGAGCCTTATTTTTGACTTTTATAAATTTATTTATTTTTAAATCGTTTCCAATGTAAGTACAAAGGTATAATGTGTATCAGAGCTTCATATGATGTCACGAATTTTTTTTTCCTTTTTTCCCTTCTTTTTAACGAATTGTCTGTTACTTTTAATTTAAATCTCTTGTGGGTGTAACTTCAAGTAAAAAACAGGGGCCACACTTAAAAATGGTTCCTTCCCCAAAAGATTTATTAAATGAAATCATTAACTGAATAATTTTCTTCCCGCGTTTAATTATATTAGCAATTTGATTTAAGTAATTTTCGTGAACAAGAGTACTATGAAATTCGATCGGATTTATTTAATTATGTTAAAGGGAAAAAAATAAACACGAATTTTTTTGTCCTCCTTTCACTCCTTCTTTTCCAGTCAGCCCCTCTCCAACTTCAGTTTCCTTGTCGGTAATAATTTGTTCTTCTCTTACCTTTTACACTTCTGATGTTTGTGTTGTTCGTATCAATTTGATATTCCTTGTGGTTTTCCGTTTGGGGTTTCCTGTTGTTGTGATTCGTTGTTTTGATTAACTATTATTGCATTACCCAATATCTTTCGGCAATCAAAGAAACTGAAATCACCGAATGTAATGAAGAGGAAACAAACTCAAACGTACAGACGCAGATAGAGAAAAGCTAACCGCTTAAGAATTTCGAGTATTGTGTGTAAGTATGTGGTTACAGGACAAAATAGTCACGGAGAATTTAATGTGCACATAATCCAAGATCAACGACGTGAAGAATAATATCACAGTTTCGACTTGGTAGCAAAGTTTTAGTAAACGTTTCGTCACGAAACTGCGAATAATCATCCAGCGATCAATAATATTTTCAATCTTATCCGACAGCAGGTTTGTCTCTTATTGAATTTACTTTACTGTTCGGTTTTGGAATAATCCGTCCGTAGCAATTTTCATAGAGTAATTCTCTAAAACGCGAACACTTGACTCATCTGACGTTTCCTTTCACACTCTTCGTGCAGTCGGTGTGATAGAGAGATGCTTGATGAAAAGTAACGTATACCAAGTGGAATTACAAGAACTTGTGACTTTAACACAAACCGAAATGCAGTTATTAGTAAAGCAATTCTTTTCAACATCCTACGTTCTCATATCATACCAGGCCAAATATCAGAAATTTGCTGAGCGCAGGAAAGGTTCTATGGAAGTTAACTAGTGAAATTTGACAAGTTGAAGCAAAAACAGAATACCTGTCGATAGTGACGTGCAAATAATGTGCACAAAAGAAACAGCGATAATTTGACACTTGAGACACTTTTTGGTGGGCAACAAACAACACAAATTACAAAACCTTTTCACTTTGCCGTCTTTTGACTTCACACTATATTCTCTTTTCCCCTAAAATTAAATTATGTTGTACTTTTTCCCGCTTTGCTTACTCTGGGCACTTGTACATTCATACGATTGTCCGCACTAAATGGAAACTTTACAATAGTTGCAATTATGTATATTTTCAAAAATGCTTTGATTTGTGTATACTTTTATTGGGTTCTTCTGTTTTTTCTCTTTTTTCTTAACTTTGAAATTTCTCTTTCTGTTACTTTCACCTTTAATTCTAGGAATTCCAACAGCAAAATCTCCGTTACTTTTCTTCTGCGCAAAGATTTTGTTTTAATTCCAGCTAATATTGAGTTAAATACAACACAATTCTTTAATATTGGTGCTGAAATATCGATGTACGTATTTCTCCTTCCAATGTTAAGTTGTAGTGTGTTTTTAAATAAATTTTTTTCCATGACTAACTAACTAAAAAGTTTCTCTTTCTTATTGTACTGCACCCGTTCGGTTATTTTTTAACCTTTTCTGATCGAAGATAAATTCACTATGCCGTGCAACTCAATGATGTCAAATTGCCAGTGATAATTTACCCAAGCTTGCTGTGATGTTCACCCTGTTGCGTATGATCATGCGAAAGAGGTTGTAACGTTTTCGACATGAGAGCACAAACCTAGTTAGCTATGTAGTTTCTCTGTGTGGTATCGTGTGAGTTCTCATTAGTTGGAAGACGTTGTGTTGAGAGTATGTGTGTGTGTTGCGAGTATGGTTGAATGGTCGTCGTGAGTTGGGTGTTGTGCACAAACACAACTGAATTATTGTAGGCAGATGTTTTACCAACGTACAACTTGTCCGACGAAAGTAAATGTTGTGAAAGGCGGCAATTAAGTTAAAGTTTTACTCAACTGATAAATGGAGCATACTCCAACTCAAACTGCATAAAGCAGCAATGAGAATTTATTCTCAGTGGACGACTCAACCAAGGATCGAGAGAATGCAAAGACTGAGTTGCAATCTATTGTTCGTGCTATGTATGTACGCACGTTGTAAATGTAAATCACAAGCGATAATTTTGAAGCGTTATAGACCGTTCTAGCAAATGAGAAAATTGCAAAAAGTGTAGTTGTGAAATATATGTACATACGTGCATACATGAAGATACATTAATATTTACGTATGTATGTACAGTAGAACTTCGTTAATCCGGATCAATTAAAACCAACTCAATCTGGACTACGCAGGAATCCGGATTACCAAAGGCATTAAAATTATTGAGCAAAAAACACTTATAATTCAATTTATTCATTTATTATGATAAAGAAAACTATAAAAATCACTTCAATATAAACGTTAAAAGTATATAGTAATGGTACATTAACTTAAAATTTATTTAAAAAATTCGGATACCATTGTTTGCCGAATACAGTTTTGTTTAGCTTCCATTGCACGCTGCCGAAGCGTTCTAAGAATAGTCAAACTGTCTAATTCAACTTTATGTATATTCGGTGAATCCCCGAGCTACATAGTGATGCGCTGTAAAATGTGTGTCATTGTTCGATATTGTTGCAAGTTTGTATGTAATAATGCATTGTATGTATAATGATCTTCGTGGTAATAGCATTAGACGTTGTTGCTGGTTTAGGCAACAATAAGAGGCAGTTGTGCAGGCGTGGAATGTCAAACTCTCTTAGAAAATGAAAACAAAGAATATGTAGCAACAAAATCTATGCAAATTGACAATTCTCGCCTGCTGTGAAATGAAAAAAAAATCAGTTGTTCTACAGCTACTACCACTAGATCAGTATACCATGGAATAATGTGGACGTAAAAGTCGAAATAATGTGAATAAAAGAATATCAAATAATGTGATTTAGTGAAAATAGCATGAATGTGTTGTATTTTATTGAATTATCGAACACTGCATTACACAACACGCGATCCGGATTAGCGAAACCGTGGTTGGTCCGGATAACAAGGTATATAATAGATATTTTTAATTTTTCAACTCTGTCCGGATTACAGAAGGATTCCGGATTAGACCATATCCGGATTATCGAAGTTGTACTGTATATACATATATTTATATATACATATGTATATGTTCATATAAGTAGCGTTAGGACCGTTATGCCCTTAATCTTGTCTCAACCAATTTTCAACTGTTCAAGGTTGATTTTTCTTCTCTTTTCACCAAATTTTTCATTACCGTTTTTCATAAACATTTATGAGTTGTCTTTTTTTTTTTTTTTAGATTATGGTTATCAGGCACTTACCGGAATCATCACCTTGGAGTTTTACGACTGTATTAACTCATTTCTTAAAGTGGTTGATGAAAATATTCTTCCTTCTGTGGTAGCTGTGGGGCTTTCCTTAAATTTTTGTCTCAATTAGGAGGTTCGTAGGACCATGAATAAGCCCGTCGTGGCTTATGTTACAGGTAGCTGAGTGGACTGTATGGGTTAGAGCTTTGAGTTAAGTGCGTATACGATCGTAGAAGTTTAAGAGGAGCGGAATGGAACAAAGAGAAAGAACCACAGAGAAGAATTGGCCCTTGTGTGTTAGAGCAAGTTCACCATTGGAAAAATATTACCTGCTCCGTTTGAGCTGATAATCAGAATTTTCTGGGTAAATAAATACGCTTGGGATTAAACGTTATAATTCATTAATATAATGTTATACTTCAAAAATAGATGCGCGTTACAATAATTTAGGTTTAAGTAACGAACTTGGTAGGTATATATGTATGTATAAGCTAAACCACTGATGCGTATGGTGAGAGCAAGACTGAACCCATTGTTTCGTGCACTTAAAAAACATTCTGATTATGCGTTATCTTTTAACGAAAAAATACACAACGATAGTTTTGGATACATATTTGACTATAATTTAAGTACTGTTCGTAGCGTAACTTATACTACGTTATTTTAATAAGGCTGAACGCTTGGCGTTTAGTCACACACTTTCGATGACAAAAGTTGTTTAAGTGATGAATATTTGCATTCCTGTGACGATGCTTTTCCGTTCAGTTCAGTGATTGTCGATGTGTCAGTCAGTCTTTCACAAAAATCAGTCAGTCTTTCACAAAAATCAGCTGCAGGGTTCGTCCAGTGATGGCCAATTGCGCGGTCCGTGGTCTGACTGATGTTTCATCGTTCTTAGCGACATGGGCAGCCACAGCCGCGATATTCTCGACTAAACTAAACCGACCGACTAAAAAATTATGCCAAATGTCCTCAAAAATTGTACCGTTTGAAAAACTGTTATGCTAAAATTAGCTTTTTAGTATTTTTTCTAATTCTGAGTTCAAAACACATGAAGCCCCTCCAAGAAATCGGTGCTCATCTCTCACCGATAACATTAAAAAGAAATATTACGGTTTCAATTTGATATAGCCTGTATGTAAATATCATACAAACCATTAACTTAAAATATTTTAACAAATTCCGCAGTAATAACGAAAGACATACTATAAGTGTGATTTTCAGCTCTAATAAGAAATAGATTGTTTAAATAAAACTTAAAAAACGAATTTATTATTTTGTTAAAGGTCCATTGTTTTTAAGAATTTTAACAATCTTAGAATAAAAGTACCCAAGTTTTGGATAATTTCGAACAGTGGTCAGATCGTCACTACTTCGATATTTTCTTTGCGGATATTTCTATTTATTGAGATTTTCCCTGGAGTTTCGAGAAGAACTTCCTTCGGATGTAGACCATTTTACATAAGTCACATCGTGATATTGAAGGAACTACTGCTCAATATGACTAAGTTTAAGTTTGTTAGTAATCGTCCATATTTTGATTCCAGGTAAAAAAGTACCCTTTACAACTGGTTTTCACTCCAGAGTTGGCATCCCAAGTAATAAATTTATATGGAATTTTTTAAATGATCAACCTATTTCTGATATTTCATGAATTAATTTTTTGCTTTTACGCCTGTGGAGTTGCTTTGTTAGCCAGACCTAAAAATGTTGTATTGTACCTTTCATTCCGATAAATATGATGTAACATTTTCAGATAATTTAAAGGGACAATTAAAATAAATGGAAAAGTGTAGAGGAAATTGTGCTAAACGGCACAGGCATAATTTTTCAAAAAACAAGAGCCAAAACTAAAAAAATTATGCCAAAACAGCACAAATTATGCCAACATGTTAACACTGCCCGGTCTATTCTAGTCGAGCAGCTAAGCGCTTGATTTTTTGCCCAGTTGGCGCGACACGATTAGGAATTCGACTATTAAATTCACGGTGCGCCAACGCCACCGAGCGATTATTAGTCAACAAAAATCGTCAATTATTTTACGCTCTTGGGGGTATAGTGCCCTATTGCTTGTCTGTTTGTATTCTGCAGCTGCCTAGTGCACAAATGTCAAAAGTGATTGACCTACGACGTCATTTTCAAAAACTGGAACATCTTCCGATAAGGAGATTAACTTTGCTCCACCTTGTATAAATAAGAATAATGAAAATATCGCGGTTAGTTGTTGAATATATAAATACTTTTATTACTGACTTTCTTGCTGCTTCTATTATAAACGATACAAAAATTTTGTGTATTTTTAAGAAAATTTTCCACAATTACTTGCAGTGTTTTTCCTCAAAATAAATTCAAAAAATACTAATTTGTACATATTGTTTCAGGTGTTCCTCTTTGAATTTGTACTTATGGCGAGGGAGACTCAATTTCCAGTTTATAGATGTCAATCTATTGGAACTCAAATCCATGACTTTCGCAACTGGCTACGAAAAAGGATTTCAAAATGCGATTAAAAAATATTTCCACAAACACGTTTAAAGGGATGCTGGTTTCTTTTCTGCCTGGCCTTAACATGGAAATAATCGAAAATTAGTGAAGTGGCAAAATGCGATGCAACCACGGTTGCTTCGTCCTTTTGAATTTAAAAAAAATATTGGTGTTGGCGCTGCTTCCACCGAAAGAAATTCCAAATGCATTTAATGTACGCAAGTAGGTAGCATATGCTGGCACTAAATGCTACAGTATAGCGGAGGACATTCCTGACACATTCTTTGCATGCTTTTACCGCCAATAGCTACAAATTGTACTTTTGAACGACCTTCTTTGTGTTGGAAATTGTATTAAGTCTTTTGTATTCTCAGGAATCTCCGGACCAATTTTCTCTGCATGGACATTCTGGAAGGATATAATAGCTATTTATGCTCACAAAGGCCAACAATGCATGGTACCATTTTGGAATTTCTTCAAGTACTCAAGGAAGAAAAATGCCGAAAGTGCATGGAATTGCAACAAGCACTTGATGGAATCCACGATATTTTCGAAAGCCCCAAAAAAACCGAAATAGAAACCGAAGTGACCAAATAAAAAAAAAATTCTGATAAGTTCTATGCTAAGGACATATCGTCAACCGTATCTATATCCAAATAATGACAAATAAAATCAACAACCTCTCGCCTCCGCCATTACCAAGATACCAACTCATCAGTTAATGAAGTTCAAAGTATTATAGACAGCAATGCCTTGTGGCAATATTTATAGTTTACCTATACAAATTCTTGGAATCCAGTAATAAAAGAATCTGGATAGATACTACTGAGGCTTGGTAAAATATTGCCATTTAGCCTGCTTCAAAGCTACGGTCTTCAATGAGTCTAGCAAATTACGCTGTGAAATTTCTTCAAAGATCCGATTTAGAAGTCAATCGTGTAATGATTTTAATTAATTTAGGGAAATATCGGCCCAGGCTGATTTGGTGCCTTACCTCCTTCATAGACCTTACCAGTAAGCCATCCCCAAGCATTTTCTCTAATATTAAGATGAGGGGAATTAGGTCGCCATTGCATTAATTAAACGTTGTGACTTGCAATAAAATCATTAAATCATGGCGGTATAGATTGGCGGGTTATGTTGTTGCAGAGTAAAGAGTAGAATCCAAGGTAAGCCCCAAACAGTGCTTTAAACTTTAGAAAAGCTGCTTCCGATAGTTCTTTATAGGTATTTCTCTTCAATTTTATGTTCCGGAAGTTTACCTTCATTGCTCCAAAATAGCTGATCGCACCCCAGACCATTTTTGTCCAATCCAGCCCATATTTGCAGCAGATCCTAGAATATGTACACCTAACCAACATACCCAATTGTGTTAAAATACCGTCAACAGGAGCAGAAATAATGGAGTTTTAATTTGTGATTTAAATGGGAGGTACCACGTCCCTTTATCCAATCCCGCCCTTATTTTGACAGTTTATTTTTGTCGTCTCCATTAGTTTGCTTGCGAAGTTTCAGCTCGATTGGATCACGGGAAAAGGGTTAAAAATCCATCCAAAATTTTTTCGTTGCGGTGTATACATAACGGGGTTTTCAATATGAGCGCAACAAAAGTTTTTTTAAATAAAACAAAACTGGTGTTAGATACCAATGAAATACTTTATTCCTGTGAAAGTACGTTCGATGCCATTATGTATGGAACTCGATTTCTTTTGCATGGCCACCACGGGCACGCTTGCAGAAGTCCAGACGCTGAACCCAATTGTCGACGGTTTTCAAGCATAAATCGGCCGATACTGCTGCAATTTCACGTTCGATATTCGTGCGAAGTTCATCGATCGTCGCTGGCTTGTTGGCATAGACCATAGACTTGACGTAGCCCCACAGGAAATAACCTAACGGCGTCAAATCGCACGACCGAGTTGGCCAATCGACTGGGCCATTTCGTGAGATAACTGGTTCACCAAACTTGTGGCATTCGCTGTGTGGCTTGTGGCGCCGTCCTTGGAACCACATATCCTCCAAGTCCATATTATCCAATTGGGGCCAAAAATATTCGGTTATCATTGAACGGTAGCGATTCGCATTCACAGTAAAGTGCCGGTCTTGATCATCACGGAAGAAGTACGGCCCAATGACGCCGCCGGCCCATAAACCGCACCAAACCGTAATTTTTTCGGGATACAATGATGACTCATGGATTACGAGTGGATTGCTGTCTGACCATTAACGCATATTTTGCTTATTGACGAAGCCATTCAGCCAGAAATGAGCCTCATCGCTGATTGTTGAGGCCTCTTAAAGTTGAGGCCACTGACTCCAAATTTCGGTAGTAAATTTTAATAATTTCGACTCGTTGTTGGCTCGTATATCTTTCCATGATGAAATGGGAAACCTTTCTGAAGAAAAATGCCAAAAGAGCGGGAAAAAATATGGCGTCGTGTGCTGTCCCTATCGATTTACTTTTGTAGCGTCCCTGTTAAAAAACCCGTTACATGCATACAGAAAGGTGAAGTTCATATAAAGAATTTAAAAAAAAGTAACGGCATGAGTTTTAAACTACTGATATTTGGATTATCTCTTAATTTTATAGTTTATGTTTATTATTTATTTATTTTGGACGTTTGTCAAAAACTTTAGTTGACGAAACAATTTCGTTATTGTAACGAAACTAATTTTTATGATGGTATAAAGAGAGAAGCAGTCGAAAAAATGAGCGAGCGTAAACAAGAGGCCAGCAAGAGAAAATGGTGAGCGTGTGTTGTGGGTCACGTACACATCTTAGATCAGTTCCATTGCAACAATCGAAAGTGGTAGACATATTTCTCCGCCGGAATAATTTAAATAAATTGGTTAAAAAAGACTTATTGGTTATATTTAATAATAATGTTTTATTGTGAAAAATAAATTGTATGAATTTATGTGTTTGCTGTGATCGTTTGTGTAAATTAACTTTATATCTAACAAACTGTTCGTGACTTTGTGTTTTAACCATAATTCGGTCGCGCCTGTTTCATTCTGTTGGTATTTGGATTAAAAATACATACATTTGTGCGAGCAGTCGACGTCAATGAAAACGAAGAAGTCAAAGAATCAAAGTGTTTGAAGTACGACGAACATAAAAAATAACAATTCAACGTAAAGTTAGATAAATCCAATCGAAATTTTAAAAAATTTGGTTAAAACAAATAAAAGAGCAGTTGAAGAAAATGCTTACAGGGCGATCACTAGCTTAATGACGGGGAGATTTGGCGCTATAATTGAATATCAAAACCCTCAACACAACAACAATTGCATGATTTAACAAAACAATTATGTGGTTCTCTATTAAAGGTAAGTACAGACATATATATGTACATTAGGGTGTCCCAAAAAAATTTTGTTTTTCGATTTTCATGGATGATCAAGTTTGATTGGAAAGTAGTTTTGAGAATTTTTTCAGATTTTTCTGAAGATGTTTACAGGTCGCACAAGTCGAATTTCCCCCAAAAATCCGGAATTCCGGACGTTTTTTGAATTTTACTTAAAACTCGGTCAATAACCACGATATTCTCAGATTGCAAGTCAACACTTTTAAAGCAAAACTTTCAAACTTTTATTGTATATGCATAAACCACCAGTTTTGGCAATAATTTTGCTCAGTAAGGTACAACGTATTACATTTTCTCGTAAAGTTTGGATAAATTTTGTTTGTAACGCTTTATATCTATTAATATTTCTATGCAAATTTAAAAAAATAATGACGCATTCTAAATGACGGTTAAATAAGATTTCAAATAAAGCTTGAGCAAAAAAATTTTTATTGATGGGACACCCTAATGTACACATCTTAAATAAAGACCTTTTTAATTTTATTAATTAATCTCGAGGGAATTCTATATGTCTATTAATATAAATATAGTTTTCAAAAAGGAGTTTTTCAAATGTATTCCTACGATTCCTGGCAAACCGTATACCTGTTTCAGATCTAGCCACAGATCTTCATCAGCGGTAGTTTGGAATGATGCTATTGAAAAATTCATCAAACTAAATGGAAATGAAAATTCACTTCAATTCAGAATTTCCAACTAGTATGCAAGGTTCGAAAAATATCTCAAGCAAAATACACAAGAAAACATTTGAAAAAATTTCTTTCCATCTCTAGAGAACCATCGGCTCCCATTAGACATGTTTTTAGTTGTTGCCTAAAAGACAACACAATTTTGTACATGCAACAACAATTACATGCAGTTTATTTCTATTTCTATTAATAGAGATATATAATGGCCTCGAGCTTAACTAATAAAATTAAAAAGTACCAATGAAAACGCCGAATAAATAAATATCATCCCTGATGAATTTGAATAACATGGTGCACAACGAAACTACATGCAATTATTATTGCATGTACAAAATTTTCGATTTTTGAAAACAAAAATTCAAAAAATTGTTATCAAAACACCTAAAATATAATATTAATAGTATGTTTATGTACAATTGTCAATAAATAATTTCAAACACACTTCAAAACAATCATTACAGCAATGAAACAAAATCATTGTAGTAATGAAACGAATTCATTGCAGCAACGAAACAAATTCGTTGCAATAATGAAGCAAATTCATTGCAGCAACAAGCGTACTTTCATCACAGTAACGAACAATTTGCAGCTGATGAACATATTTTCATTGCGGGAATGAAACGTTACGTTAGCTCACTTTCGATGACAAATGTTGTTGGGGTGATGATGCATAATGTTGTTTGTTGTTCTATGTATTGTCTGAAGTAAGACTGACACTGTTATTCAGAGACGATCTTACAAAATGTGTATCGAACTTACGAGACAAAACTTATATCATTAGCATGAAAAAATACTGCCTTTATCCAAATGAACCAGAGTGTAAATTCAAAAACTACAATAAAAAAAAAAAATAAATCGTGTCCCTTAACATCCCATGGAGGGATTGGGGAGAGCTTCTCACAATCAGTGAGATGTGCGCTTTCTAGTTTTACACTCACTGATTGGGACCTACAGTTTTACACCGATTCCGAACGGTATTTTGAGAAGCATTTTCATGGCTAAGTACTCGATAGTGTCGCCGTCACTAAGCGAGGTGACCGTCGTCGAAAGAAATTTTAAGGTGGTCGGAGCAGGAATCGAACCCAGGATCTCCCGTACAAGAGGCGCGCACACTAACCATTGCACCACCGACGGCCACAAAAACTACAATAATCATGCCAAAATTTGCCGTCCTTGCTTTGACGAAATCCAAATACTTACGCTATGCCCGATATGTCGGCAAATTGTTGGACATGTCGAAGAAATCTGTATTTGGTTTGTGTTTCCTGTGATGTTTTTCCTGAAGTTCAAAATATATTGAACTTGTGGAAACATTGTGGGGAAAAATTGAAAATATTGGCGTATTTACCGCCAGGAAAACGGTCATAAGGCATAACAAATGGGCCTTATGTCCGCTGGGCACTCCGATCACTCTATTATTTATCCGTTTTTGTACACTTTTCAACTTGGCCATCATTTATGCTATTTTCAAAACAGTTAAAATGTTTTCTCATTTATTTAACTTTAATATAAATTACGCCCCTAAATTTAATAAAACTAATAAACATCAAAAATAAGAGAGTTTTCGGTTGAATGTCAGTGGATACTTTTGCATGTTGATGTGCATTTGTTGCACCCCTTAACAGGTCGTGAATTGGTTGCGGCGTTAGCCCTGTTGTTAATGGGCGATGCAACTGATGGAAGTGCAATTGATGTCAGCAAATTATGTCCCCCATTTGGATTCAAGGGCACACTGTGTCAATACAAAAATAGGGGCTGGTTGAATGTGTAGGTATTAGCACCCACCACAACTCTTAAAGTGACCTTTGTTTTCTGATGCGTGCATTTGCAAACAACATTAATGTAATTTTAATGAATGCTTCATCCTGGTCTGATGAGGGCTGTTATCCAACTACCATTCATACATCATAGTCAGTTATAAGCTCGAAACCTATTTATCTCACATTGCACTGTGGAGTATATGCAGCAAATTTCTGGTCAAACTGAATATTTATATATTCCTGTTGGGCTGTCGGTAATTCAATGGGTAGTGTGAGCGTCTCTGGTGCATGAGAACGTGGGTTCAATTTCTGATCTGACTACCTTACATTTCTTTCGACGGCGGTCACCTCGCTTAGTGCTGGCGACACTATCGAGTACTTAGCCATGAAAAAGCTTCTCAAAATAAATAAAAGGAGGTTATGGTAAAATATTTATTTAAATAAAATCTAAATAAAATAAATAAATAAATTAAATAAAATCTTGTTTTATTTCATGTAAAACGCCAAAATATTTCAGCTGTGTCGATTACCAATCGTGACCTAAAGCGACTCAACATGACCTAGATGAATCTCTCAAAAAATTTGAATGCTTTAAAGTGTTTGATCACGAAAATCGACCATGGAACATTCCGAATTCAATGATATAAAAATTTTGCACTTAAGTCCAATAAAACCAATCTGAAAAAAATTCGTTGAAAATATAAAGAAATTCTCACTTAGAACTCGAACTAATTAATTAGATTTGCTGGATTCGATTATATGTATTTTATTTTTCTATCCCACAATTGTCTGATCATAAGCTGTAATATTTCTGACAATGTTTATGGGAATATAATAGGAAATAGTAATCATTCTTATGTACCAAACTTAATGGACATCGGTCAATATTTACAGCCTCTGGATTTTGGTGAAATCGGTTAATATTTTTAACCTCTGAAGCCGATAGTATCAAGCATGGTTATTACAATTTACATGGTTGCTATATGACATCCACTTGCTGTTCAACTATTTTCCGACTTAGTTTTGTTGCTAGTACAAAAATGTATTAAATTTTGATGAAAAGTGTGACTCTTTTGCGATATGAAGCCAAGTTCTCTAGGTGCATTTATATGGGGGACATATTAAAACATACACCGACTTATCAACTTTAACAGCATTCATACTTAGTTGTAATCGACACATCTACCAAGTTTTGTCGAAAAAGCATCGTACTAACTAGGAAGATATAGTAGCAGCCAGCTTGAAGTTTAGAAAGTCCCATTATTGGTTGGCCTCAGAATATATGGTACAAGGCGCAGAAGCGCCATCCGACGAAGGAAAAGAAAAACGACCTGATAGTGTGCAGCGATGGCAATGCACATCATTACATGTGGGAAGCACTGCCATCAACGAAAAAGGTGAGGTTCTTATAGAATATGTTATAAGTAGCAACCTTGTATTTTGTAACATAAGGTACGAACCAACCTTCAGTAAGGTACGAACCAATACAAGAGGTGATTGATGTAGCCCTTGTGTTTGAGAGCATAAGTGATAAAATATCTGATTGGAAATTCTTCAGCGTTCATAGCTTTTCCGTCCAAGTAGTTTTTACGTAATTGGTGAGCCTCAAATTCTTGCTAATCGACGCAACATTAGGAAAACACTTTCAAAATCTCTATTCCAATAGAACAGAAGGTAAGAGTTATCTGGTAAATAGAAATAACTGTCGAATGAGTCACATCAGCCCTAAAGTCCTCGTTAAACGCCATATGCTACAAGGTTAAATCAAGGGGTCAACAGCGGTCACCTTAGTGGTCGCCTCATCTGATAATAGTGAGGAAATGCTTTAGAAAGCTGTTTAAAAGCGCAAAAAGAACAAGAGCGGAACAGGACTGGTATAGATATAAAAATAACTCACGCAGTACAAGCGAAAAATAAGGAAAGCTAATAATAAATCCGAGATAGATTTCTTCAGCAATGTGGAAAGCTCACCCAAGGCTAAGGCTTAGACTTAGGAACACTTTGGACCTTGCACTATTGGATTCATCACAAAAGATAATGGTTCTTTAATGACCTCTATTAAGGAATATCTGGAGCTAATCTGGATACACATTTCCCGGGCAATTCTGAGGGTGATCTAGATACCTCAGTTCAGTTCCGTGCAAGTGCAGGCATCGGATGGTGGTTTGTAACCGTACCATAGTTCTTTGGGCTACAAACAGCTTTAACCCTTTAAAGACACCAAGACCGGATAATGTATCGCCGGCGTAAGTACTGGCAGTGGCTGATAGACTGCTAGTTTGGCTCAAAGAGCTCTACATCGGATATATCAAACATGCCTACTTTGAGGGAAACTAAGGTTGTCTTCATTCTGAAACCGGCGAAATCATCCCTAACGGAACCAAAGGGTTTCCGATCGATTAGTATATCATCATTTCTCGTGAAAACCTTGGCGAGATAACTCGATAGCCGTCTTTGGACAAACATTAACCACAGCCTACTGTCTACCCAATAGCACGCCTACAGCAAGGGTAGGTCTACGGAAACCACTCTGTATGATCTGGTCAGCATTACATATTATAGAAGAATTAACCACGGTAGCGTTGTTAGACAGAGAGGGAGCCTTTAGACGTATAAATCTAGTCGCAATATATGCAGCTATTACGGATCTGGGTGTATGGGTGATAAGTTAAAGGATAATTTCCCAGTGCTCTTAGGGATACCCTGCAACTGACGCTTCATACCACCGCAAGACAGGCTTCGGATAGTAGTCTTGGGGTAAACCCAACCAGAGCGAAACTGTTTCTTTTCAGCAGCAGCTATAAAGCACCCACTATTGTGTCTGTCTCCTCAGGAGGTATTGAAATTAATTTTTACTCTGGCATTTTGTTGGGCAGTTTTCAAGCCCAACATTCTGACACGAGTCAAAAAGGTTGTGATATCACTAAATACATGCAAAAATCGAATAGCAAAACGCTGGTGTCTGAACGCCTACTGCTGTTGGACTTAGGGAACGGTCACTTTGGTCAGAAAATGCTTGCGAGACAGGCTATTCTCCACACAATGCCCGACCTTCCAGGTATTGTCCACTACGCTTTGGCCCAATGGAATGGTTGCGTTCTTGTACATAGGGGATTCGTGGACTTCTGTGCAGATGGTTGAGAACTAGTCGATATAGTAGGCTTTGTTGTTTTCTAAGGTCTATCCATTGCGAAAAGTCTACTTAATCACTGTAGTGTTTACCAAATAGAACTGAGCTGAGAAGTACAGTTCTGTCTGAAGTCGGAATCAAAATGTTTTCTCTGATAGTTGCCATCAAGTGCCTGGAAACTTTCTTCCCGAATTCGAGATCTACCCTCGACTATTGCAGATCTCTTAATGATATGGCTGAACAGTTCAATATTCACCTTATTTGGGTGCCGGGTGCACTAAGACATATCAGAGCTATAAATCAGATGGATTTGCTAGACTGGGGACTACCGTACATGCTCCAGGGAAACTAGAATACTTGGGAATGTATCTAGCAATTTGCAAGCTCTCCTTGAGGAATTGTGCCCTTACGGAATCTTACGGTAGGTGATCACAAGTAGGGTGTACATTACAAGCTTATATGATCCCGCCTAGACTTGAAACGCACTAACGCCCTGCTGTTGTTATCTAGGCCAGGAATCTAGGCCAGTTATCTAAGCCAGGAATCACTTGTCGCTTCTGTCATAACGAACCACTTTCTAATTGGATGACAGGCAGAGAGACTTTAAGTCAAACCTACCATATCAAATCAGATCATCGCTAAATCTGTTAAGAAAGGGATTCTTGGCCGATCGGTATATCGGCACTAACTTATAATATCCAGCACCACATTGGCGGTGAGGGAATAATAATTTATATATGGTGGTGGTTTTATAACCAATTTTCCAAGATATCGACATGTGACTGCAGTTGATCGGACGCAACTGAAGGGTCTTTGTGTATACTGACGAGAGCAGTATCGTCCGCAAAGGTGGACGTATATGTAAGTGAGGACGTTGGCATATCTGAGGTGTAAATAATATAGAATATTTGTCCCAATATGCTACCCTGTGGGACATCGGCATTTATTTTCTTAGAGCTAGAAAAGATGCCGTTAGATTTTACTTCAAATTTTCGATCTGACAAATAGCACTTAAGCAACTTGTGCGTGTTGTTTGGTAGACTTTCACAAATTTTGTATAGAAGTCCTTCGTGCCAGACTTTATCAAATTCTTGAGAGATATCTATAAATAGAGCGGAACAATATTGCTTATGCGCTTTAAATTTAAGTAACAATACGGTGAACTTGTTCTTTGGTATTATGACCTTTCCGAAAACCAAACAGTGCTTTTCGCCCAACTTCCATTTTCAAGGCGTATTGGGGACTTATGCGCAATAGGGCTTCGCATTCTTCTTGTGGCTTTATGTAGACTGTAATCAGTTTTGCCAGTGGGATCTAAAAATTTTAAATAGTTTATGAGGTCGTGTTCTTCGGTTCTTCTGTAGGGCAGATTTTAGTCTCTTTCCACAATCTTTGAGTCGACTCTTTAGGGCCGGCGAGCGGCAACGTTGCCATTCTCTTCTAACATTTCTCTTCTCAATAACTAGGTCTTCAATATCGGGATTTGAGGTTGACGAACTGCCGCATCTCTTATCGTGTTCACAGGTGGACACTTTAACTTCACTGTTAAGGACATCAGTGAACTTATTAACAGCGGATTCAATATCATCTTCCGCTCTTAATGAAAGCTTTTCGGACAAATGTGAGCTAACATATTTCCTGTATTTCATCCAGTTTGTGTGTTTATTAGACGTGATGTTGTGGACATTTTCCCGCTTAATATCAAACAATGTTAGAATAGTTGGCGAGTGATCCGAGCATAGATCAAGAGATGAATACGTAGATATTTGATCACGTCTTATATTTCTGACTATTTGTTTTAAATTTGTCTTGTTTTAAATTTTTGAAATGCATTTTTTATTTTGTTCCATAATTTTATTTTTCAGTATACAAAGTTTAGTTCCACTTTTAATTTAAAACAAAAATATAAAATCTTTCAGTTTTATTAATTATTCACCGAAAATATTAATTCTACAGCAATTCTTGAAAGAAAGTGGAAACCCCTGCTAAATTGTTCAAAAATTTAACTTATGTTGCCAAAAGAAAATCAATATTTTGTTTTAATATTTTTACAAAAACGTTAAAAAATATTATCTGGTTCTTTTTAAAGGAACAGGCTTATAAAGTTTCTAATTTGCTCGAGACTTTTCATTTTTGTTATTTGTATCATACATGGGATAAATTAATTATATGACAATATAATTTGTAATTTTATTTGAATTACCCTCCAAATGCAAATTAAAAAAATTCATTACCATTGGCAATTGTACTTAATTCGAAGCATTTCCTTTTGGGTTTCAAATATTTTACACAGTACAATATTTTATACAGTTAAAGTACTATGAGGCAATACCATACATGGGGCAAATTAATTATATGACAATTATAATTTGTAATTTAATTTTAACTGCATTTCGATATGCAAATTCAAAACAATTTAAATTCCATTGGTAATTGTACTTATTTTCAAAGCATTTCCTTCACATCTGGCAATTATGGTTTTCAAATATTTTTTACAGTACAAGTTTATGAAGTTGAAAGTACTATGGGGCAATGCCTATCAAAGCCGCAAACCTCTGCATATAAAATAATTTATAATCAGAATTCCCAGCAGTAAAACAAACTGAAAACAATTAAAAGCATTCCTTCAAAATTTGTTAATTGCAATTTTCAATGCAAATTAAAATCGAATGCAAATTAAAAAAAAACATGTGTGATTTGTATCTAATGATTATCATATTTTCTTTCAGGTGTTAATAAAATAATATTTTCCTTTTTAAATTAAAAAAAATACTAATCATAAGGCTTGGTTATAAAAATCGATGTGCGTGGAAACCGGGAGGTTCCTTCAAAACAATTGGTGCATCCGGATTTTAACAGATTTGGTTAATTTTAAACAACCCAAATACCGGTTTCTGGGATTGATTAGTTTCGAATACTCTATTTACACCACTGTTGTCGACATTGGATAGTTATATTTTGCTAGCGATGTGAGATATGGCTAATAATTCAATTATAAAATAAAATAAATAACTGGTTTTCCATTACATCCCATGAAGTGACCGGGGAGAACTTCTCACAATCACTGAACTGTGCGCTTTCCAGTTTTCACTCACTGATTGGGACCTACAGTTTTACACCGATTCCGAACGGTATTTTGAGAAGCTTTTTCATGGCTATATACTCGATAGTGTCGCCGTCACTATGCGAGGTGACCGCCGCCGAAAGAAACATTTTTTTGAAGGTGGTCAGAGCAGGGTTCGAACCCAGTATCTCATGTACAAGAGTCGGGCACACTAACCATTGCACAACTATAATTCAATTATAGTGATCTTGAAAATGAATCTTTAAGTTTTTTTTTATATAATTTTGTGGGGTGGTATTGTAAAGAAAATAAGTGGTTCCATTGCTTCACGTGAGGCGTCTGGGGAGAGCTTCACACAACCTGTGAACTGTGCGCTTTCTATATTTACACTCACTGATTGCGATCAGCAGTTTTAAACCGATATGTAAGGAATGTAAGGTGGTCAGATCAACGATCCAATCCACTTTCTCATGTAAAAGAGTTGTGCATGCTAATCATTGCAACACCGAAGGCCACATATGTGTTCTAAGCGTCATCAATTTTGTTGTGTTGCTAGTGGGTTCCAAGCAGGCCTGTTCGTTGCAACAGCTGAGTGACCTCATATGTGGAAATTTCATACAGGATAGAATATGAAGGAGAATGAAGACAAAAAACTGAATTTAAAATGTACTGTGTGCTTTCCAATTCGTAGAATTGTAATGTTGTGGAATTGAAACACACATGCACGAATTTTAATCATATTAATCTATGTCTATGTAATGCAATTACATTCGCATAATGCAATTACATTAGACCAACAGCAAAATGATTATTTTGTTCCACTCTAATTTGGAATACACACATTATACATGTACTACGTTGCTCGGGTAGTAGATATATCTCTGAGAACCTTTCCAGAAATTTGCTCTTAAAGAAACACATGTGTTTATCTTAACTAATCTCATTAAAGGGTGTCTCAGTAGGAATACACTTTTTAATTTTAAAATAACTAAATACACAAATTTTTTAGATGATTGTGATTTCTTTATTGGATTGTAAAGAAGACATGCTACGATTAAGGACGGAATTAAATACCCGCCAAATAGCCTCCACGGCTCTGATGACAGGCGGTTACTATTTTCATGAAATGTTGCATGTCGTTTTTAAAGAGATGTGGATATATCTCCGATTTGAGCTAAGAAATTTGTTCTGGTTTAAATCGCATAATCTTGGTGGCCAGTTGGCAGCAGAATTTCTTGAGATAATTTGTTCTGGAATTCGTTGCTGCAATAAATCGATTGGTTCTTGCGTGCTGTATCAGACGGCGCCGTCTTGCCGAAACCACATGTCGTCCAGATCCATTCCATCCATTTGAGGCCGCAAGAACTCCGTTATCATGTTCCTGTTCCTGAAAGTCTCTGCAACTTCGGCCTCACATCCAAAAATTGAGACCCAATCACGCCTAAAATCCGCAACATGCAGTTGCTCGTTGTAAATGTATTTGTCTCTCATGGATTTATTTTCTGCGCCCCAAAATTTAACAATTTTTTGTATTAACGAAGCCTTTGACTTCACTTTACTCCATACCCCATTGAGTGAATTGCCGGAGCTTTCCATGGATTAAGCTCCTGAGTAACCGGAAATATGTAACCCTTGGGTACCGTTGCTAGTTGACTATTTTTGGCCATGGAGTTTTTTGTAGGAAAAATTTCGAGTTTTCATTTACTGTTTCTTAGAAGAATATAAAAACATTGATGTATGAATAATTACACAGTTATACAAAAGTGAAAGATAGAAATATGCAGAAGTTCTCATATAGCAATTCTGATTTCCTGGAGTCCATAGAGTACAGAAATACTCATAGTTTTTCTCGGTCACTTCGTTTAGTAAATTTTTAACAGCACATTTAGTGAAATGAGAATATTGCTGAAATCACAAGTTGAAAAAATCATAACTTTGCGCTCCTTGAACCGATTTCCGAAATTTTCCATATATTTAAATGACCACAGTTGTGCCTTCTAAACCAAAATAAAGTATTGAAAATAGGCTAAAAAATGGCTGAATTTTGGTTATTTAAGTAAAACACAAAACATTTTTTTTTAATTTTCATTTTCTTCTCTCTCTAAGTTGATCATGCGGAAGAAAATTGGCGTTTTTGATTTTTGAAAAAAAATAAAATTAAAGTAGGTTTCTAAAGCATGTAAGTGCATAAATATTGATTACAAATCAAATGAGTTCTGTCATAAAATGATTTTCAGTTTTTTTGGTGTTTCTTAGAAATGCTTGTGTAAACATCACTGTCAGCATCTCGCTTTACAGACCAGCAGTAGTTAGAAAGCATACTGACTTTACTTCTTCCAACATAACGCTGTTCAATTCCATGACCATTTTTATGCACTTACATGTTTAAGAAACTTAATTAAATATAATTTTTTTCAATAATAAAAAACCCAATTTCACTTATAGAGTGAAGAAAATGAAAATTAAAAAAAACCAACCCATAAAAAACAAAGTTTTTGACTATAAATTCTTTATATATGACACATGGTTTTTTGATTTATTGAATACTGATTTCTATGGGAAGTACCACGCCCCTCTGTCCAATCCTTCCCATACTTGCTGCAGATTTTAGAATATATACACCTAACCAACATACGCAATTTTGTTCATTTGCCGTTAACAGGTGCAGAAATAATGGATTTTTAATTTTCGAATTGTATGGGCGCTACCACGCCCCTTTGTCAAATCCCGCTCATATTTTTGTCGTCGCCATTAGTTTGCCTGCGAAGTTTCAGCTCGACTGGATCACGGGAAAGTTGTTAATAATCAATCCAAAGTTTCCCAGGCATGCATGCATACATACAGAGAGGTGAAGTTAATATAAAGAATTTAAAAAAAAAATAAATTTTTTGTTTTACTTAAATAACCGTAACTCAGCCCTGTTTCGTCCGATTTTCCAGGCTTTATTTTTGTTTAAAACAAATGTAAAATTTCGAAAACCGGTTCAAGGAGCGTAAAGTTATGATTTTTTGAACTTGATATTTTAGCAATATTGTCGTTTTACTTAATTTGCTGTTAAAAAGTTACTAAACGAAGTGACCGAGAAGAACTATAATTATTTCCGTACTCTATGGACTCCAGCAAATCAGAATTGTTATCAAGAACAAGAACATCTGCATATTTATTGTGTAGCCCTGTGTTATTTATTGATTCTGTAGAATAGATTTGTTGTAGATTGACGTGTTTCGTCATAATTGGAACCCTTGAACAAAAGAAACAAACAGTTGGTTGGATTCGAAGTCGTTGTTCAGAATTTTAAAAGTTCGCGGTTGGAATTTTTTTGCATTTTGGGAAAATTCCACACCCATGCGTTGAGCAGACTACCCAAAACATTATTTGCGACAACACTTATTTGCACAAAATTTTAATATTGATATTATAGTGGAAACTTTCTAACCTAGTTTTCCATTACATCCTATAAAGGGATATTGGAGAGCTTCTCTTAAGGAATGAGCTGCGTGTTTTCTAATTCGTAGACGCACTGATTAGGACATATAATTTTAAGCCGATACCGAGTGGGTATAGTTTGAGAAACTCTTTTCCTAATCCAAAGTTCATGGGATGTACAATAGTCTGAATGATTATTTCGCACCCCGCAAGTAAGTGTAAAGCTGCTCTTTTCACAAAAAAAAAACAGTTTCTAGCAGCTATATCTCTCATATAATCAAATCGTGATTCCTTCATAAATCTGGTTCATCTTTCACATAACGTCGTGGTAGTTCTTGCTGCTGTTCTGATCCGAAAATTTTCATTTTGCAACTCAGCTACGCCGAAGTCGTTTCTCAGGACGGTGTTTCGCTGCAACGCGAAACATTCTCGGATGTCGCGTTTGGTCGGAACTCTGAGTTAGTGTCACGCCCCTTTCTTCCATCCTAAATAGTGTTTCCGAAAATGTTTCTGTTAAGAGGTGTGCTTTATAAGAGGAACACTAGAACGGATCGGTCGCCATTTAAAAAAAAGCTGCAGTTGCACCAACCCCAGATTCAGAAATTGCAGCCGGTCAAATACTGTTTGGCCGACTACAAAAAATATAAATCTTTTTTAATGCAACTTGTACTCAATGGAATACTACGAGTTATAAGGATATGTTTAAGTCGGTTTACCCGACTGAAACTTTTGTATTTGGATTTTTCACATAATTTTTTGTTGCAAAATTTATGTCAATTTTTGCTAGAACATACATTTTTTCCGCTATTTATTTTAAGATTATTTTGAAATTACTGAGCATTTGTAGAAATATTTATATTTCAGTAGTTCTAATCGTATATTTTGTTCCCGACCTATATAACCTTTTTTTTACAATACATTACAGACTTCACTTTGTCTCCCAGTGTATACAAATTTTAATAACTTCAACGTTGTTGGTGCGTTAGATGCTCCATAGTAAAATGTTATCGACTACCCTGCACAAGTATCAAATACAACCCGACAAATGTCAACCAAAAATATCAAAAAAAAACTTCGCCCTGGAATAGAAGAAACTCTCTGTACTAAGTTGTTTCCGCGAAATATCAGCAACATGTGCTGAGCAGCATTTTAATATCGCGAAGAAAAATGCAACGACCAAACAAATTAAGGAAGTTATGATCATGATTTTTAGTACGAAAGAAGCCTACAAACAGAGATGAATGTAGTCGTCGTCACTGATATTTTGCTGGCATATTTCGTATCACGTGACCGATCTTAGTACTGGCTTTTGGGTGAAGATAGACAACATCCAGTAACAATTGGTCCAAATTGTTGCAGGCAGGCCTAAATACAAATGGGGTAATAAGTGTGTTTTGGTTACTCCTCTTGCTTAATCGCTTGCTTTGTATGAAACACTTAGCGAGGACTTAGCGACGCGAATCATTTTCGCTAAGTTTAAAAAAATTGTTTTTCATCTTTTATCGTTTTCAACAGTTTTTCATATTTTTTAGAAAAAGTACTTATCGCTAAATGTCCGTTTTCTTTGCAACGTGGCAACCGATAATCGCTTGACTGACGTTAATCAACAAAGTTCAATTTCACAAATGCAACGAAATAATGTTGTCCAACAAAGTTCTATCAACAATATTTTGGGAAACAAAGATCTAAATGGGAAATTGTTCAAGTCGGTTTGGAACACAAGGTTCTATTTGGTTATTAGAACTTTGTTAACCAAATTATTGTAGAACAAGTGCGGAATCTTTGATACCCTCCACCTTAGTGTTAACCAGCAAAATATTAAATTTTAAAAAGGACCTTTTTTAAAAAAATGTACTTTTTTAAAAAAAATAAAAATAAGCTTAAAAATAAAAACGCATTTTTTGAAGAACTGTTAAAAAAACAAAAAAAAAACAAGCTGGGACGAGAGTTGAACCAACAACCCTCAGACTCCAACGCGCAACCCTTTACCCATCAGGTCACAGCGACCTTAGATGAAGTGTGATAAAATTCATATAAATGTATGAACACATGAAAGTAATTCTAAACATTCTAAAGTACTTACCTATTATAAAGAACAACAAAGATTTTCAACATGGAAATTCACCACACGGCAAAAGGAGTAGTTTAGTATAAAACTACAAAAACTAATGTGAAAATTTTATGAGTTTTTTTACGTTTCCAATCATAAAGTTTTTTCCAATGGACTAATTTCGCTGATTTTCAATACCAAACTGCTCAGGAATACGTGGAACATTCTGGCCAAAAACCAAACCGCGTTATCGCCGATTGAAGTCGTGAGAATGTTTTCAACAGACGGACAGACGGACATGGTTATATCGACTCCGGTTGTTATAAGGATCAAGAATATGTTTACTTTATGGGGTCGCAAAGCCTTATTTCTATATGTTACAATCAGAATGACAAACTGATATATACCCTCTATCACTTACAGTGGAGGGTATAATACCCTCTATCACTTACAGTGGAGGGTATAAAAATATGTAATTGGAAGTTTTTTGCATTGGGTATCCCGGAAATGGTAAGAGATATCTTTATGGCGATAGCAGTAGTCAAAAGAGCATACCCTAGTTAGTACGATGCAATATTCAGATCATTCTATCAAAAATTGGCAGTTATAATCTTGTTGTTCTAAGGTCGCGAAATCATAAGAATCGATAGCTATGGAAAAGGCATTTGACACTGTCTGGATTCCCGGATTAATACACAAATTAATCAACTTCCAATTTCCTATGTGTCTAGTCATTCCAATTTACAATATGATAGCAAAAAAAAAATTCACTGTAAATAATAATTGCAAGTTTAGCAGGGATTACGAAACGGTCAATGGACTACCACAGTGCACGGTTAATGCTCCTATTTTATTTAACCTTTATATCAAAGATCTAATTGATAACGTAGAAAACATTATTTCGTTCGCGGATGATATCATTATATATCAGCCGGGTGACAAAATAAGTCAAATTAACAACAGTTTACAAGATTCGTCCGATATGGTTGAAAAATTTGCTCAAGATTGGCATATGAAAATTAACGCAGAAAAATGCGAAACTATCCTTTTTCGACCCCCTGTTAACAAATGTAACCACAACATAGAAAAGAACTGGAAGTGTTCTGGGATAAAATCCAGGCTGAACAATATACAAATACAGAATAGAGAAGTCAAGTCGTAAATTATCTCGGAATTTATTTAGATAAGTTTTTGTATTTTAATAACCATGTCCAAAAAAGCCTTCTTCATGTACAAAACACTATTCTACTCGAAACATTTAACAATGAGAATTAAAATATTAATGTACCAATCTTTAATAAGGCCAATTCTAACATACGGATGCCCAATCTGGTACAATATATCACCATCTTACATGGAAATGTTACGCTTATTTGAGCGTAAATGTCTTAGAGCTTGTACCTCTATGTATAGCTCCCCACAATCCAACGTCGTAAAATTTTTTTCAAACTCAAAACTTTACAATACGGCAGACGTGAACAGAATCGATAATTTTATAATTAATTTAATTAGAAAGCACATAGTGAGATGTACACTTTGTACAGAATTTAATTTAATAATGGCACCATTCTACACCGATGAAAAATACATAAAAGATTCCATCTTAAAGGGATTTGTGCCACCTGAAGCCTTTTTGTTCCTTGACAGAATACAATACATTCAGAATGAAAATGGCGTCCCGTTGTCCTTCCACTTATATAGGCGGGCGAATATAAAATCCATAGATTACAATAGAAACGACCTAAACAATGTCAGGTTTGATACGAGTATTCCTCAAAGAGATAGAATAATTACATCTACTTTAAATAATAAAAAGTTTTGGTGGCTTGGACCACAATAATTTATTCCCCCTTTTTGTTGTTTTTTTTTCTTTTAACCATCAGACAACTAGTTTATTATAACCACAAAATTTATAAAAGTAATGTTTTTGTAATAGTTTTCATTACAAATAATTAATACTAATTTCAAATGCGAAATAAAATTTGTTATTGTTAATTAAAAAATAGAAAACAGCTTAGCATAATATAAGAGTATACTAGAGCACCCTTATCCGGGTCGTTGTATATATACATATACCAATCATATAACTATTGTTTATTGTAGTATTAAAATATTTATGATGTAAATAAATAAACAAACAAAAAAAAATCATAAGAATCCACGCGTGTATACTATACTTTGTGGGGTTACAAGAAGTCACTCGTCTATACCGATAAACCAGAATTAATTGCTGCTTTGAAAAACAACACTACACATTTTATTAGCGAGATACCAGTCGCCATGCTCGAAAAAGAGTATTAAAATTTGCCTTATCGCATAATCTAGGAAAGGTTGATGGCAAGTATTGATTTATCGCTACAATACAAATGATTTACAATTTTGTAATGTTTCTGTGTTTCTGGGAAAATTAAAAACACAGGAATCGCTCATAAGAATTGTGGAATATTTTTTACTGTCTCGCACTTTTAGTTAAGTTATAGGCCCTAAATCTCCACAGTGCATTGGTGCATCCATTGCATAGTTCAGTGGGTATATTCATGCAATTACGAGTGCTGGTGATCGAGTAGCAGTAGGAGAAGAATAGGGCTGTACTTGAATGACTGCAGTGGCAGCAGCGACATTATGCTAATTTCGCAAATAGCTAATGGATGTATTTAATGCTGCATCAATTTGCATCATCAAATGTTTTGTTTGAATGTCGTTTTAACCATTAAAGGGCATAAGAGGTTTATAATAGTTTAACCCAGTGCGCTCGTTAGTGTTTGTTTATATATGTTTTATATCAACATATAAGTACAACAATTTCACTCCCAAAATACTGCGTTGGTTCCGTAAATGAAAATTATATTAATAATCTGCCGAATTGGAGGTCAACAAAATTTTATTTAAAGTTCATAATTTAAAAAGGGGGAAAAGTAATATGTTCAACATTATAAAAGACTCTGTGAAGTCAACCCTAATGAAATAAAAAAAGGTTAAATAGCACCTAACATTTTCAAATACATTTTTGGGTATTTCGAGTATCTCATGTGAATCGCGGGGAGTTTATCATTTCGTATAGGAATATCTGCCCAGTTTGACAAACTTTCGTCAGTTTGAGGGTTTGTCATTTAAAATTGTGGTTCGACGATTTCGGGTACAAAATCAGTACGAAATGGTTGGTGATGGGGAAACACTAAAAAGTAACGAGCACCAAGATTGGTAGAAAAATACGGAAAGTGGGATCAAAAAATGCATTTTATGTGTGTGTAAAGAGCGAAATATCATTGATATAACGGATTTTCGGCAAAACAAATACAAAATATCTATAAATATGATGCGGTAAATATTTCCATTGACTTAATAGGAAATTCAACTCATTTTAATGTAATATTTGTTTTTATTAGTACCGAAGTTTGAAAACTTTTTCACGATAAAAATCATAATAAATTAATTTTGCAATAATGACATTCTAAATTTTGACTGCTTTTAGTATTAGAAAGTTACAGAATTCCGGTGTAAGTTTTATTTTAGGTAACTTAGGAGTTAATGTCTGTCAAACAGGATGTCCTACAAATTTAATTCAGTAGATATAAGGTGTGTTTATTGCTTGAGACAACCGATTAAATAGTTCTTGGTTGTTCTGGAGTTAGTTGGGTTTGACGATTCATCATGAATAGACTCACGTCCAAGCCGTCGAAAAACTACAAATAATTGAACACTTGAAAGAAAACATTCAATGCGTTATTTCCGAAATACAGCTCGTTTTACTACAAAGAGTGTTTGAGAATTGGTCCTCCAGATTTCTCAATGCGGTAGCGGCCATATGAACGAAAACTAATGCCACGACCAAGCCTTTTTCACGAAGGTATGAAATATATATTTCGATATCTGTTAGATCCAAACAAAAGTGAGATCATATATACTTCCCAATATTGTGCAAGAGCAAAGGATATGTTTAATGCTATCATCCTCCTCTTCATTCCCACAACTCCAATCATAATCATGGGCTGAGGATCCAATTCGTCACGTGTTCTTGTTCATCCAGCAGTGCCAGTGGCCACAGCTTGCATTGTACAGATACCCATTCTAGGAGGTATCAAATTGTCGGACGATTAATTTCATGGCATTTACAATGGAAGGTTTTGAGAATGAGCTGGAAAAGGCTTATATCCACAGTTGCTAGACGCGGTTTAACAGGTATGACAGTACATTATCTTGCTATCTTATATACGATATCTCTCCCTGGATTACCCCCGCGGCCGGCTCCTAGATTAGGTCTATACCGATCCGCGTTTGTTGGTTTACGGGGTTGCTAGAGACACTATTTTGCATCAATTAGTGCCTCGAGACACCGTTTTGCATACCACATCACTCCGGACAGTCTAATGTACCGTGTCTGTATTCTGTTAATCGGAGATTATCATTAGATCCTCTAGATCTATCTCGTGTATAACAGTGAGGTTGTTTAGGAAGGGACGACCTATCTATAGGCCTCTATTCATTAGAGCCGGACATTTGCAGTGTAGTTGTTCCACCGTCTCCTCCTCTTCTGCGTCTTCTCAGGTACGGCTGTGGTCATTATATGGTAGCTTCAGTCGTCTTCAATAATTACCGATTGGGCAGTACCCGGTCAGCACGGAAATTAGCCTTGATATGTTCCCCCGGTTATGACTAATCAGAGAGTTAGTTCAGTAAATGTTATATTCTGGCCATGTGTCTCTGGATATGCGATACGTTTTCATCCTATCCCATTTAGCCTTTGCTTGTTCAAGGTAATGCAGGAAAATTCCGAAAATGTACCAATGCTCTCTGTTCTCCTTTGTAGTACAAGCTCAGGGCAGGCTTCCTTGATTGCCAGTACCTCCGCTTCGAAACCGCTTCACCTGTCTGGGAGTTTCAATGATAAATTGAGGCTTGCCTCTTCGGAGAAGACACCCGAGCCAGTTCCACATTCCATTTTGGATCCGTCCGTAAATACTATGTTGTCAAAGTATGTCGATGGTTCCCCTTTATACCACTCAATTCTTCTGGGAAACCTGTCATCGAATGGGATATCGAATGTCAATGAGGGGGTGCAGCAATAGATGGTTATATTGAGTTCTCTTGGAATTATCTGTAGTATTCTCGCATGTCCATAAGCGTTGCTCTTCCAGATTCCAAGAGCATTTAGTCGGGTAGCACTCCAGGCCGCACTAGATGTTATGTGATGGTCAATTTGTAGTTATAATATGAAACATTGCATTAAGGGCTTCAGCTGGGCACGTCCTTATTGCCCCTAATATGCTGATGCAAACTGATCTCTGTACTCTATACAACAGTTTCATGGTGGACGTCTTTTTCTCCGTAGGAGAATATAGGTCTGATTATACTAATATATATCCATAGCACTATTTTCTGTCGGAGACACCATCGGCTTCCTAACACTTTCCGACAAGCGTAGTACGCTACGGTTGCTTTCTGTGCGAGGTGCTCTATATTACGCTTCCAGGATAGTTCAGGGACTAGAATCACGCCCAAGTACTTGGCGTGAGTTGATAGTGGAATCTCTATTCCACTTAGTCGAGGAGTCAGCGCCCTTACAGAACGAAGAAAACTTATTTCGCCAACCAGTTCGATCTTTTGCCTTATCTCTCCAGTTGGCAATACCAAGTGTACGCAGGTATTCGTCAACCTGATCCCTCCAGTGGAGTCTTGGTCTTCCTATTATTCGTCTTCCTTCGAGTTCGGTTTCGAAACTCCTTGGTGCTGGTTCGTTTTCATCCACTACTGAAAATCGCACAATTTTGATCCACAAATTTGAATCGCGTTATTTTGATCCGCTTAACTATGAAAATGTGGGGAAATAGCTTATACAGCTCATGGTTCATGCGCCGCCAGTACTCACCGTTGTGCACTATATATTTGTCGAAGTATTTTCCTCTCGCAGACTCCAACAGATGTTTCGCCTTCGGGCGATAAGACCCAGGATTCTGCGCCGCCATTCAACAACACAGGTTATATGAGAGTCTGGCATAGTTGGACTTTTGTTATTCGAGAGAGGGCTTTATATGTAAAGTTCTTGCTTAGCCCAAAATAAGATATATTCGCAAGCACATTTCACCGCTTGATCTTAAGGCTGACGTTTTTGTGTTTGTGTACGGCAGATCCGAGGTATATAAATTCATCCACCACCTGCAATTATAACGGATATCAACGTTCACGCCGTGGTCTAATCGCGTGAAGGCCCTGCTCATTGAAACCATTAATTCTGTCTGGTCCTCATTTACTATGGGACCCACTTTTGCTGACTCCTTCTCAATTCTCGAAAACACCGTAGGAACCTCCCTAATTGTGTGCCCAATGATATCTATATCATCAGTATACGCGAGCAGCTTGTGGCTTTTGCTGCTGATTGTTTTATTCATGTTGGCTGCAGCTTTTCTCATAATAATCTCTATCAAGATGTTAAAGAGATCGCACGATAGGGTGTCGCTTTGTCTGAGGCCTCTCTTAGTTTTGAAAGGTTCGGTAAGATCCTTACCAACTTTCACTGCGGATTGGTGTTCATCCTGCAAAGGCGTATGAGTTTTGAAGGAATACCAAGCTCAGACATTGCTCCATAGAGCTTCTCCCGTATTTTGGTTGTGTTCAGATATTTAACCATCTGTAAGGCACAATTCCAGTGCTGTCGCCTGGGATCCCTAGGAAACTGCGATAACATATTAACGCTACATGCTATATCTGGTCTACTGTACAATCCAATACGAAGTAACGATCCTGTGAGTTGTTGATGCTGCTTCTCGTTTATCCTTTGGGCTTCTTCAGGAATTTTTGGATATTTCTCCAATGTCATTTTCGATTGCATCGGTAATTTTGTTGGCCTACAGTTTTCCAATCCATATTTCTTGGCTAGATTTGTAATATAACCAGGTTGAGATAGTGACAACTCCCCATCTTTGTATTCAATACATTGTTCGCCTCCTCAACGAATCCTTCGGGTTGATCCATATAAATTACTCCGTCAATACCCCCATTTAAAAATGCAGTTGAAATTTCTAAATGTCTAAGTTTCAACTCATTTTTCACAGCTAACGCATACATCAACCTGAGTGGATTTTGCCATACTACGGGAGCATAAGTATCCATATAATCCACTCCATATTGTTGTGAGTATCCTTTGGCAACTAATCATGCCTTGCGCTTGTTTATAGAACCATCAGGATTATACTTTGTGGTAAACACCCATTTGCAACCTACTGTTCTTTTTCCTGTCGGTAAATAGCATAATACCCATGTTTCATTTTTAAATAATGAATAATATTCAATATTCATAGCCGCCATCCAGTCATTTTTGAATTCAGAGTCGTCAATGTCTTCGATCGATTTTGGATTGTCTTCATATGACACATTTGCGCTACCGTGGCCAATTAATTTGCAAGATCTCAAACGAGATTTCATTGAATCTATTGCATTTGATTGCTCTTCTCTTGCATTTGATTGTTTTTCTGCTACAATGTATTCGGATGATTGAGCATTGGAATTTTCCGAACAGTCATCGGCATTTTCTTCAACAGAATCCCCTATTTCAACTGCATCTAAATCTTCCGATAGTTCAACAGGATCTTCGGTTTTAGTTGTTTCCATTTCTTCGGAATCTTGTGATTCGTTATCATTTTCTGTTTTTTGGAATGAAGTTCCTTATCGCACGTTGCGGGATGGGGTCTAAATCAAAAAATTTTAAACGGCTTCTTTTTAACTACTTTATTACAACCCATTATTGTCAACTATATTGGGTACTTTTGGTTTGGTTTGGTTTAAAGGGAAGATTTCTAGGTGGAGCCTGGGTATTACATATTGTAGTTTTGAACCCAACAAAAAGTAAATTTAGAAAAGCCAATGTGCAAGACTGGCAACGTATCATTTGTGTCTAGACCAACATATCATTTTGTTTGATGGGAAATTGTCTAGGTGGAAAGTGAAAGAAGTTTAAAAGAGTAACATTCTCTTATGAAAGTGCGCATTCTTAAAAAAAAAGTAAATTTTCCCAAAAACAAAATACCCACTGATGTTCCTAAACAATCTACATTTCCGTAAAAAATACCTTATCTTAAAGAAAAAGCAATCAAAAATAAAAGAAAATTTTCTTACAAAAAGTATATTTTCTAAAAACAGTAATTTTTTCAAATAAGGCCCTTGTCTTAAAAACCTAATTATTTTACAACATAATGCCTTTCCATAAAAAACTACCTTTTCTTTAAAGAGTACCTTTTTTGTAAAACAAAATAACTTTTGTTGAGATAAGTACCTACTCTTAAAATTGTACATGTTCTCTCGTAAAAAAGCGTTTGTTCACAAAAATATACCTCGGCTTAAAAAAATGTCATTTCTTACAAAAATTCGTTTTCTTAAAGTACCTTTTCTTAAAAATAAAATAATACCTTTTCTTTTTCCTTTCTCGAGATAAGTAGTCTTTCTGAAAATAAGTAAATTTTCTTAGAAAAATAACCTTTTCCTAAAAAGAGTACCATTTCTTTAAAAAGTACCTGTTCTTAAAAAAGTACTTCTTTGTAAAAAATTCATACTCTTAGGCTTTTTCTTACAGCAAGCACTTCTTTCCTTAAAAAATATTAGCTTTTTATAAAAGAAGTACCTCTCATTAAAGAAAGGACCCTTTTGGGAAAATATAATACCTATTCCTACAAAAGGGATCTAAAAATTTACTTTTTTTTTTAAAAAATACATTCAATAAATAAAATTTTTTTAAAAAAGTTTATCATTTTATAAAAAGTATATTTTTTTAAAGATCCATTTAAATTACAGTACAGGCGCCTTAGGCGTATTGGAACTAACTAGTACATAATATATAGCGAATGGAACTTCGTTCCAACCGGGTGTCCCTTGACACCTCTTGTACTTTTTCTTGTTAAAATTTATTCTAAATTCTAAAAAACCTTTTGTATCATTAAAATTTAATTTGGTAAAGTCAAAATATGGTAATTGTTCTTCAAGAATTTTAACATCACGACTTTTTATAATTTGCCTGTCTCCAGATTTCCACAATCTGTACGCTTTAGACCCATTGCAGTAACCTACAAGCTTATACTCCTCACACCTAAGCTCCAACATACCTTTCCCAGGTCTTTTATTTACTACCTATTAGCCGCAAATATTTAACATTTGGCTTTTTTCCAGTCCAAAGTTCAAATGGTGTTTTATCATTATTTAAATTAGTGGGACACCTATTAGCTTGCTGTATTTATAAGTTCCTCCCACAATATCTCCGGTAAGTCTGCTTCTAACATTAGGCCCCCTACCATTTCCGTAAGAGTACGGTTTATACGTTCAGCTACTCCATTCTGTTGGGGTGTGTATTCTACTGAAATAATTTTTAAAATCCTTGCTCGTCATTTCTTTAGCGTTATCAGTTCTCAAGATCTTTAATTTTCTGCCTGTTTCTTAAAATTTTAGAGTAACATTTCGAGAAAAATCGTCTATGAATGTTGGAAAATAGTTAGGTTCGCATATATCGGAGTGTACAAGTTCTATAACTTAACATGAAGAGTTGTCGCGTTTCTTAGAAAACTTATCACGGGTCTGTTTTCCCCTTATAAATACAAGTCTCACATTGGAATTCAGATAAATCAATGTTAAGTAAGCCAGTTACCATACTGTGAAAACATGGAACATACATTTAAATGGACAAATCTTTTGTGCCTTAGTTGATTTGTTTACCTTCATTTGCCACGTGGTAGGTATGAGATCCATTATCAAAAACTTTGTATAATCCATTATTTTTGAATGCTTCTACAAGAATTTCATTAGTTTTCATTATTTTTGCCTTTTCCCCGCTCATTTAAATTTTACATCCATTGTCAGTTGCCTCACTAATTGACATCAAATTATTTTTCAAATCAGGAACTAATAAAGTATTGCAAAGATTTATTTGTGTATCCCTTCCGTCTACTATTGATCTTCAAAACAACAGTTCCCAGAACTTTCACGACTAATTCTTTTTCATCAGCAAGTCTAACAATACCAGCGTATGAATCGTCAATATTCTCAAATAATTCACTAGCAAGAAACCGTACTGACTCATGACTAACATTCTGTGCAATTTCATGTGTGGCTACAAATCCATTGGAATTTGCAAAATTTGACCGACTTTTAAATATATTAGTTTTACAATTTTTGGCCATATGACCTTGTTTTCCGCAACGATAACAAGATAAATTCGACATACCATTTTTCTTGCATGTTTTGTTTTTATTTGGGTTATACTTTTTACCATATTTTGCCTTAAATGCATCATTTGGCGTTTCCTGATGTTTGTCTTGCAACTCCAAAAGTCTTGATCTTATCGTTTTCATTGTAGGGAAATCATTTAATGTGTTGAACGCTGATTTAACCTCCTTGTAGTTATCTGCTAATCCATCCAGCAAAATAATTACTTGAAGTTCGTCCTCAATCTTACCATCCATTTCTTCCAATTGCATGTAGTGTTCATCAAATCCTTCAACATATTTCGATATTGATTGTTCCCTGTAGAGTTCAGCCTTTGGTCTCTTTGACTTTCTATCGTACGTTTCTTCCAGAAAGTCCCAAATCTTCTACGACGTATTTAAATTTCTCACCAGTGTAATAATCTTAGGGGCCAGTGCCATCGGGATATCGGCTCTTGCATCCTGGTCTTTTTCAATCCAAGTCGGGTGCAGATTTGGTTCAGTTGAGGCAAGCTGTAGTCCTTATACAATTTGTAATAATCTGCTTTTTTGAAGCAAGGCTTCCATTTGTGTTTTCCATGTTGAATAACTAGTCCCACCAAAGACAGGTATTTTACCAGAAAACCGTGTTGATTTCATTTTCCACTAATTATTCCAACTCACCGTTTATTGTAATTTAAATTTTACTAAATGTTTAATCCTCAGAATCTCCCCGCATGGAGTCCTTAGCCCATAACCTTTTGAATTATATAACGCAGAATGGATGTTGGTTTTATAGAAGACGGTTTTTTAATGAGTGAATGAAAAATTTCACAAAACAAGTAAACAAAAATTAGTATTTTAAACGAGTACATATTGATAATTCAACAATGAGCTTCAGTGTCATCAGTCACCTACTAAGCTTGAGTGATTTCAGTGATCGTATAACCAATAGAGTGGCAATTTTACCCTTACTTTTGAAATTCAAGGATTGCCGGGCCGCATATTATGCCACTTGATGAAAAAATGTTATGCTATAAATTTGGGGAAAATTGGACAATGTTAACACGTCGCGCCCGAAGGTCAAAGTTCAAAAATTTTGAAATTATGTTTTTCTAAGTGACAGATTGTTGCAATATACTTATTTTTCGGCAGATTTTTGCGAAACTTGGTGGGTTTGCAACACAGAAGTTACTTTGTATCTGGTATCTGTTCCACCAAAACCCAACCAAGATAATAGAATTGGGTAAAAAAATTCAACAATTCAAAAACGTAACTAACACTAGCCCGGTCATAAAAAACTCTATACCACAGGAGAAAATACAACTCTGTGATATACTTTAGTAACAACTCACCTCAAGCACTGCAGTAATGTACTTATAAGTATACAAGAGGAAAAGATGAACATGGAGGAAAAAAGATTTATGTTACCATGCTGGAATTATGGACCCTTCAGTGTGTGTTGGTACTGATGGATCTTCGATCGGTACTAGTTTGAATATGTATATTGCATATTTAAGTTTTTATATATGCGATTGATTATCTACCGGTAGTATCAATTCAGGCACAGTAGCTAAGCAACTGATGATGAACTTGTCACGGAATTGCCCATTATTCCAAAAAAAACCCAACCATTTTTAAATTAAAAAAATATTCCTGACCTTGTAAGCTTGTAGTATGAACGTCCCATACATTATCTAAGTGTATTGTGTTTTTGTATTTTTTGTCTTCCGATGTTATTTTTATTTTATCGATTTTTTAGAATATAAGTTTTTAATCATTATTAATTAATTATGTTGGTGGATGCTTGGGATGCTTCGATGTCCACCAAGGCAACTCGTCACCTCCCTTCTCTACAAATATTTATTTTCAATTCAATTCAATCCACTACTTATTTATTCCAATATGATACAACAAAAATAAGATCCAAATAAAGATATGAAATATTTACATGCAATTTTTTCCAATCGTTTATAAATTTTCCGAAAACTACATTGCTTAAATCTTGGCAGTTGCCAAAAGTCCAGCGCGGCCGGTACTTTAAAAATATTTACAAGTTATCTTAAACAAAAAATGTCAGAAAACGGAATTATAA
This sequence comes from Phaonia tiefii, assembly GCA_963931995.1. Taxonomy (NCBI): domain Eukaryota; kingdom Metazoa; phylum Arthropoda; class Insecta; order Diptera; family Muscidae; genus Phaonia; species Phaonia tiefii. The sequence continues at coordinate 63,488,176 of OZ008370.1, forward strand.
AAAGCCAGAACTACAACAAAACTTAAAACTAACTTTAAACTATTCCCTAAAACTAACCATACAAAATATTTACACAGGCCCTAAGGCCATTAGAAGCCCCAAAATTTCCTGAGACTTCAGATTACACTGTGACACAAATGAAAGGAATTTTTTTCGGGCCTCAACCAAATCAAAAAATTGTGAAAGTAGTTGTACGTGGTATCACAAACCCCCGCTCGGTTTTACCCCTATACGTAACAATTTTGTTTACAGGCCGAAGAAAATTTTTGGAGGTGGGTCAGGGCCCTATTTCAGATTTTATTCAATAAATCGTAAACAGCTTAAAACATTGCATTACAAGCTTTGACAGTATTGTAGCTATTTCCCCATTTCACAATTCCCTCTATTATATTTCTAAGAAAAAGTACACTGTTAATCGATTATTTCACGAAACGTCATGAAAAATTGCACATACTCGTATTTTATATGTTTTGACATTTCTTGCCTAACGGTAAATAAATTAAAGCTGTGTTCAAAAGAAGAGTAGCTTATACATTTCGAACAAAATTGTAGCTGGAGTAGAAGTAGCCTATTTCTACGATAAAGTTAACCCGGAATCTCAATGCAAGCAACATTTTCAATAGGCGTTCGCAATGTAAGCAACAGTTTACTTCGAATCGAAATGTTTGTTGTAACAGGTGATACCAGTATTACGGACAATATATCAAGGCAACAATAAAATATATTTTGTTTTCGTGTCACAGTTATCACAAATGTATATCAATAATAAAAGTAAGCCAGAAATTACAAAACCAAATACATTTGAATTTGTTTCTTCATGTAATGAACAGAAGGAAAAGCAAATCATTTAAGTTGTTCTTATAACACAATCTCTATTAGTTGTATCATGAATCAAATGTCACATACAGGTTTGTATTTTAAATATTAAAAACTGTTAATGTGTTTAGACATATTTGCTATTACAAGATTCTAGAGATAAAATTACGTTTTATAATGCATTTTTTACACAGATGTGTTCAATTTTCATTGATGTTTTTAAGTTTGAAAATGGAATTCGAATTCGAATTACAGCGCCATCTATCGCTTATTATTAGATTATTTATTCGAACAAATATGTTGCTGGAGTAGAAATAGACCAACTTAGGCGACAAATTTTAAGTTACATTTTTATAAAAAAACGAAAAGACATTATGCGAAATTCTTTGTGTGAGAACATATGTCAGCGATAAAAGTAAGCCAAAAATCCAAATATGTACATTCAAATTTGATGGTTCATGTAATGAACAAAAAGACAAACATAAAGTCCAAAACACATCAACTGAGAATAAATGTTGCCAATTAAATCGATAAAAAATGGTACATTCATTGTAAAAACTACAAATGTAATGAACCGATAGAGTAGACACATTTGTAGACACTTTATGTTTTCCAAGTATTCCACATATTTATGGTGCAAGTAAACAGCCGTTGCAAACTCCATTATATTGTTCTGTGGAGTCATGTACGTCACGACGATCCAGAGAATAAAACGGAAGAAAACTTATAAATCTTCAACTCCTCCTGTACGGTTAAGAAATATTGACGAGCGCAGTCTTCGTCATTTGGCAAAATTAGTGACAAGTGACTTCTCGTCGAAGTCTCAATACCTTGGAAAGAAGTACCATTTTTATCGCAAAAGACTATAAAGCTTCGCAAAATAAAATTCGCCTAGGTCTACAAAAACCGGACTGAGGCTGACTTGAAGATGAAAGAGTATTAAATTAAACACGTTTTTAATAATAGAAATACAATTACGGCTTGTGTTTAAGGTTATATGGTCTGGTGAGACTCAAGTCAATCCATTTGAGTCCGTTGACCGAGCTTGGTACTGGACCAAAGATCAAATACAACTACCCCGAATGCAGTAACAGAAAACATGAAACACGGTTGTGGACCCATAATGTTATGGGGATGTATTATAAAGAATGGAGTAGGGCATCTGGTTAAAATTTAAGGTATTATAAAAAATAACCATATCTTTCAATTCTGCAAAATCATTTGCCAGCTGCGGGTCTTGCTTCTGAAAGAGTGATTTTTCAGCATCACAATGACCCAAAACATTCGTCCAAAATCGGTAAAAATTGGTTAAACAGTCAACAATTTATGACAGTTAAATGGCCAGTCACCGGAATTAAACCTGATCGAAAACTTTTGGAGTTATATTACATCACAGTTCGTCAAGTACCCAGATGCTCCAAAACGCGTAAAGCAGCTGTGGGATAAAATAAAAGAAATTTAGGATGTGATTGCAGCTGAAATGACGGTACATTTTTGCAACAGCATGCCTTACCGTATCCAAGCTCTTAAAAAATCCAAAGGCTATTGAAAAAATTGTAGAATCAGAAATCAATTAAATGGGCATACAACCAGAGTGCAAAGTTGTGACATTTGTACATGGTGGGCCAACAGTAACCATGGGGTTTACAAATTTAATAACTTTTCTATTTTTCTATTTTGATTTTAAGATTATAAAATATACAAAATGGTAATTTTTTTACAATAAGTATGGAAAATAATGACACTTAAATGACTCCTGTTATCAGCTTCGCAATGATGGTCTCGTTTAAAGTATTTTCCATAACATCTTTCAAAGTTTGTGGCTGTAGCCTTCGAATTTCTGCAATAATGTTGACCTTGAGGTCAACGATTGTCTCGGTCTTGTTCACATATACTCGCTCCTTCAAATAACCCCAAAGAAAATAGTAGGTTGCTGACAAATCTGGCGAACCCGCTGGACAATTAATTTCCGAATTTCTGGAAATTATTCGCTCTCCAAATATTTGACTTGAAAGTGAAGTTTCGGGCAGTGGCTCCATCCTGCTGTAATCACATCTCTTCGTTTTCGAAGAAGTAAGACCCGAAGATATTTTCTGATGTACCTAATGCCACACTATACTGTACATGTAATGTGGTGCAATTGGCGTTGATGAATGGCTCTCGGATTTTCAGTTATGCTTACTAACAAAGCCATTCAAATGAAAATGAGCTTCATCACTCATAATCAGGTTTTCAATAAGGTTGATTTAATTTCAGGCTAACTGTTGAAATTTAACTGCAAAATCTGTGGGTTTTAATTGGTGCACCAATTGAACCTTATAAGGGAATAACAGTAAATTTCTTTAAATGCGCCGTGGTGGCGAACGAAACATTCCGAGCTGAGCAGAACGCTTTCTTGTAGATGTTTCGGGTGTTTCGTTAACACTTTGCTCTACACGTTCAATATTTTCCGCAGTACGAATTAAAAGCGGTCTATGCCATGTTGGTGGTGACGATGAACTAAGCAACGAGTCATTGCTTCAGCGTTCGAAATACTGACGTTAAAATGTCGACGATATGCTCTTTGAGTTAAAATAATTGATCACTGATTTAAATAATAATATTCTATTATTCTGGAACTTTGTCAGTAGTGAATCTATCCATTATTAATTCTTCAGGTGTTATTTATATAACCTGAAAAAATAAAAAAAAATTCATAAACGAAAAAGTTATTATATAGTTAAACCCCATGGTGATTTTTGGCCCACCCTGTAGAACTTTACAATATTTACTATTCACTTTACACGTTATATATCAACATAGAATTAAAATTTGAAACAGATTTTTTTTTTTTAATAACGATTATTTATTTTCAAATTGTATGTTATTAATACTACAATAATCAATAGTTTAAAGATATTTACATGTATACAACGACCCACATGGGGTTCTCTAGTATATTCTTATAGTATATTACAAATTTATTATTAATACATTGAACTTATTTTATTTCTATGTAAGAATTGTAATTTATTTATTTGTAATGAAAATTTAAAAAACATTACATGCCTTATTAGCTATATTAAAACTAAAGTCAGGAGGTAAGAATAAAAGGGTTTTTATTGAGAGTTCAACCACCAATATTTATTATTATCTATATTAAGAGCAATCTTTCTATCCTTTTCTGGGATTGTTTTATCAAACCGGAACTTATTCATATCTGTTCTGTTCAAATCTATGGCTTTGACATTAGAACGTCTATATAAGTGGTAGAAAATCGGCATTCCATTTTTATTTTGAATAGCCTTATTGCTATCTAGAAATAGAAAAGCTTCAGGCGGAACGAAACCTATCTGAATGGAATTTTTTATGTATTCTTCGTCCGCATAATAGGATACCATTATCAGATTATAATCCGTGCATTGTGTACACCGTAGTATATGTTTTCTTATAAGATGTATAATAAAATTATCGATTCTGCTTATATTTGCGGCATTGTATAGCTTCAGATTTGTTACATAGTTATGGTAATGACTCTGATGGGATCTATTTATAGATAGACATGACCTTAAGCATTTCCGTTCGAGTACTCGTTTTTTTCCATATAGGAGGGAGATATGTTGAACCATATTGAAAAACCGTATGTAATTATTGGTCCTATTAGTGACTGATACATAATAATTTTTTCTCTTTTATCTAAATACTTCGAATAAAATAAATTTTTGTATGCGAAGAATGTTTTTCTTGTTTTATTTATAGTATTGACAACGTGTTTGTCATAATATAGAAATTTGTCGAAATAAATACGTAGATATTTTACCGTATCTTTATTTGTCATTTTAATATTTAATAGTTTAGACTTAATTCCAAAAGATTTCCAATAAGTTCTAACATTATAATTGCATTTATCTACAGGTGGACGAAATAGAATGGTTTCACATTTTTGTATATTGAGTTTCATATGCCAGTTTCTGGCGTATGCTTCAACTATATCAAAGGTTGATTAGAGATTCTGGTTAATGTTTAATATTTTATCGCTGGCGTGATATATTATTATGTCGTCTGCGAAGGAAATAATATTGTCTATTTGGTTGACTAAATCCAGTATATAAATATTGAATATGATTGGCGCATTAACTGTACCTTGTTGTAGGCCATTGAGTATATTATAAGTATTGCTGCTCCTATTTTTGTGATGAACTGTGAATGATTTACCACTTATCATTTTAAACAATAATATTACTAAATTTATGGGATTATGGAAATTAATTTGCATATTAAACCTTGTATCCATATATTGTCGAATGCTTTTTCCATATCTATTAAGCAAGCACCTGTGCAAAAACATTTGTTCCAGTTCCAGTTAATATCTGATACTAGTTTGTTTATGGCATTAATAGTAGAGTGTTCATGTTTGAATCCAAACTGCTTATCACTTGATAGGTTATTAAACATACAAAATTTACTTATAGTATTATTAACACACATTTCAAAGATTTTACTGATGTTTGATAACAGACTAATTGGACGAAGGTTTTCAGGTTTGGAAGAGTCCTTATCTTTTTTTGGTACAATAACAACGTTAGCTTTTTTCCACTCTCTAGGGTAATACGAATTATATATTATATTATTGAACAGCGTGCAGTAATCACAAATCAGTTTATCTGGTAAATTTTTCAAAACTACATTTGGTATGTTGTCTAAACCAGATGAAGTTTTGTTGCTCAAGTTGTGAAAAATATATTTAATTGTGTCCTGTGTTACAAAGAAATCTCCTGCTTCGGTAGTATTTAATGAATTTGCTTTTTTGGTGTCCGTAAATGTAGTAAGAATGGTCCGGTTATACACAAATAATATTTTGATTGAATGTACGGTTGATGTGGGAATGTGTTATATTATTAAAGTCATATTCTTTCTGCGAATATATGGATTCGAAATATGAGCCGATTATATTCACTATTTGGACTTCGTCACAAAGTTCTGATTTGAGTCTTTTTCAACTATTCTTTCATCAAGGCCAGCATTATTTATAATATGTGATAAGTTCGGAGGAATTTTTAACGCTTCCAAATTGATTCTTTCGAATTTTTTGAAATTTTTTCTCACTTTGTCGAACATCTCTAGAGATTGGTTCGACCTAATGTTAACTATTCTCTTTTTGATATTGTTGTTTATGGCTAGGGAAAGATTATCATCAATTAGCCTTCTTATTCGTTTTAATACTGCCTTCAGGTGGATAAGTCTATTTGGAGAGACCAGAATCTCCAATCTGTTATGTCTTTTAATAATAGTTAGTAATCTGCTTTTCTCTGAATGTAATTTTTCGATTATGACATTCGTTATTATTGTATTTTTACTCTCCTTATATTTGGGAACTACTTTTGCTATTACATTATTTATCAATGTGTTAATTGTAGATAGATACGATTCTATTTCGTCATTAAGTAAATTACAATTATTTGGTACAATGTGATGATTGTTTATTTTTCTTAAAATTTTTGATTTGAAATTATTCCAATTTGTTGCTTTAAAATTGTACTTAAAATTTTGTGGTTCTTTAAAAAACTTAAATACCTGCCATTCGTCGTACATCGAAGCAACTATTTCTAGTGCATTATGATCGCTGTCATAGTCCAATGTCTTCATACAATTTAGTGTGTTATTTTCTGATTCTATATCTATCCTGCTATCCAAAATGCATACATCTATGAAGGATTCTGATCTTGGGTATGATGGTCTAGCAGAAGCATAGAGTTTGCTTCTAAATATTATTTCATTTTGTGAAAGCCAGTCAAATAGCATATTGCCTTTAGTATTATTATCTTTATTTCCCCATTCTACTCGTTTGCAGTTTAAATCTCCCGCAATTATATAAAAGTTGTTTGCATTTTGGATATTGAGTGATTCAAACATCTGTTGAATTTCTTGTTTAAAATAGGTGTCATTATTTCCAGATGGATAATAAGCTGATACAATTAATAAAATTTTATTGTCTTTCGTTGGGATTTTAATAATTGGAGTTTCTAAGTATTCAAAAGTTTTTAAAGTTATATTGGTGTAAGGTTTGTACTTAATATATTTTCTTATTAAAATTGCAGTTCCTCCGCTTCTTTTGGAGTTGGGCCTGTCTGTTCTAATAATATCATACTGGTCGAAATGAAGTTTATGTCTTTTATTAAGTTTTGTTTCACTAAGGAGTACTAAGTCTGGTTTATGTATTTTAATAAATTCATTATGGGTGTATCTGCGACTTATAAATATCAAGGAATTAACATTAATATGCAAAATTTTTAGTTTGTTCGAAATGGTATCCACAGAGTTCATATTAAACAATGTATCAATACGTGATGTTTGTATTTGTAATTGTTGTTGCAAATTGACCAGCTGGCCTGTCAGATTTGTCATAATGTTCTTAATTTCTTGTAGTAATGAGTTATTTGTGTTAGAGTTTATGTTGGGTTGTAAATTATTATTTCTCACAATACTGGAGAAGCTTATTCCTTCATTAGTATAGGAGTTATACATTGGTTTACTTGTTTTATTTTCTATTATGCTCTGTTTTCTATGTCTAAGATTTTCTTGTAACTTTCTGTAAACTTCACACCCTTCGTAAGATGCAGGATGTCCAAATTTCTTACATATAACGCAATATAGCTCCTCCTTCGTAACGTCTTTTAACTCGCATTTTCCCTTCTCATGGATGTTGTTGCATTTGACACATTTTGTTGGAAGAAAGCAATTTGAGGCACTGTGAAAGAACCCCTAGCAATTTCTACATTGGGTTATCTCGGGTCGCCGTAATGGTTCCCTTTCAATAACAAGATAAAGTACTGATCTGATTTGTTTAAGGTTGTTTGTATCACTTTCTGGGCCTATTTGTATCATGAATATTGGCAATTTGTAGCCATTTGTTACAGAAGTCTTCGTGCTGAATTGACTTATCTTTATAAATTTCAGTTCTTCACATTCATGCATACGCAGCTCACTGAAAAGTTCATCCATATTGGGTATCATTTTCTAAACCTTTTAACAAAAATGTTTTGTTTTTAACGCTTTTTGGAGTAAATGTGAAAAATTTTGCCTTCATTTGTTTAAGGTTGCTTCTCACTTTATCGTAGTCATTCAAGGTGTTCATAAAAAGTGATTTTTTATATCTAAACTCTTTTGTGTTAAACTCTTTAATTTTTAACCCATTCTTTAAAAATGATATTAATTCCTTCGTTTCAATGTCACAAATTTTTGTGGGAGGAATTTTTTTGTTATTATTCGATAACGTATTGACATTAGGTTCAACAATGCACTCTTTTTGCAATGGTTTGTATTGGTCCCGTTTGTGTTGAACTTGTTTATTTGAAGTGTCGGGCTGAGCATACTTGTCTTTATAGTTATGCACATGCATTTCAAAATTTTGTAATACTTCATTATCACATTCATTATCGTCGTCAGAGAGAAGTGCAAAGTAATTGCGTCTAGTTTGTTTGTTTGCACCAATATCATTATTCATGCTGTCGCTGTTTTTTCTTTTGCTTTCTTCTATTGTTTTGGGTTTTACTTTTGCATTCTAGATGTTTGTATTAAGAGGATGCTGCTCTTTCATTACAAGGAATGTACAATTATATTTATGTTATCTATTTTAGTTTTTGAGTTTTTTTTTTTTTTTTATTTAATCTGCAGTGCAGAAAATGTTTTGTTTTTTTACTATTTAAAGATATATCCTTTTATGTAGCACACACTTGATGGGTATAATACGTCTTACTCTCATCACGGTCGCGATCGCTCTCAATTTGAAACAGATTATCAGTGGTAGTTGCTATTTTTGTAAACACATATGTACTATTGAATATTATTTCTGTTGTATAAAATACAAAACATTTGGAAAACACCTGTATATTTATGAAACATAAACAACATATTTTAACCACATGTTGATATTTATTTACTTGTTTAACATTAATGTTAGTTGATTGTTTGTTCCATAATTTGTGTATAAAAGGAGAACCCTTGCTGTATGAGGCGCAGTGAACTTCGAGCTACAGAAGTAAGAAGTTGTAGCTATAGGCGACAGTGCCTTCAATAAAATACTTAAATACTTAAAATATACTTTCAAGAGTTGTTTTATTCAAATCTAGGATGAGACGGTACAACCTTAGACATCAGGTTGTTTCAAATTGTTCTTAATTGTATTCCCGAGAGAACAATAAGTTGATTTAGATAATTATTTTTGTTTTATTTTTAATCAAATATTTAAAATATACAAATATGTTTCCAAACTGTGTCATCCCTGATAAAATTTTGCTCGTCACTGTAGCTTCTAGCGTATGTTGAACTTGTCACCATTATAATGACCGTCCAATGTAAGTGCTTGGTATTCTTCGAACGTATGTATAAAGGAATGCTCATTAATATGATGAGTGTTTCTATACATACAGTTTTGATGAATTCACCGAAAAGCATACCCAAAACGTCTGCTGATGAAGATCTTGGCAAGTTCCGAAATAGCTATACAGGCGAAAAAATATCGGAACTAGTAGGAGTACCGGCAGGAATATTGTGACACGACGACTAAAAAATAATACTCAAGTTTTGAGCCAACTTGGAGAATGCTTAGGTGCTATATTATATATTATATATATAATTCTAAAAATATAAGATTTTCCAAAACCAAAGATAGAAATAAGACAAGTTTTTCTTAGAAAATCTTCCAGGATTTCCAGAAAGTGTTTGAAAGTCATTTAGATTCATCTACTTAGAAAGCGGTAAATATGTGAGAAGGAACCAATAACTCCAGGGAGTTGAAGAAATTAAAAAAATTTTGGCAAAAATTTACGAAACTATTTTTGTTGCCCTTCCGCCAAGAAATCTGGTTTGGAAACCAGTTTCTAGAACCGGTTACTGTAAAGCTGTCGTCAGGTTTGATATTTTAGAGCCGGTTGTGGACGTAACTTATATTTTTAATTCATCTGTGGAATCATTAATGAGTTAGTACCCATATCAGGCCATCTTGGAAAGTTTTCCCCGTGGCAACCTAATTTACCATCACACCATGAAACCGTTGAGATAGTGTAGCGCCTTATACCTCATTGGAAGCGTACATATGTATTTTGGTTAAGAGGCACCAGTGTCCGAAGCGAGGAGGTCGAACAACTATTTTATCGAAACCTGCTGGTATTTATCTGTGGGAACTTCAAGAAAACATTGAAAATATGGCACTATGTGTTTTCATTCAAACTCTTCAATATTTCGTTCACCTCGTATTCCTCATAAATTCAAACTTTAAATTTGAATGAAAACTGTTGGTCATTTCGCAAAAATATAAGTTTTTCGATCAATACGACAGTTAAACTCGTTAGATCAACTGTTATGGATTTTTTTCATAGTGGTTGACCGTTTCAGCTGTCAAACTCATATGTACTTTGTTTTTGTACTTTTTTAAGTGACAGAAACAAAAACAAAATGCCTCTTGTTTCTGCCTACAACAACAACAACGTCTACTGCTACTACTTGGTTATTTTACTATGACTACAATGAATGAAAAAAGGGACCTACAATTTGGTGTTTGCTCAGTAAAAATTTTATGTTTTTTTTGGATCACTTTGGTCACTTTGGTCTCTTTGTGTCTTTAGGTTTTTTTAAAATAACATTTAGACCTTTTTGGAGAGCTTCTGGCGAACTGCTCGACACGATAAACGACTATGATGAGAGATGAGAGTTGTTGGGTATGTTGGGAGATGAGACTTGGTGGCTCTGCAAAATTTCTTGGAAATCCATTAAAAGATTAACATTTTAGTATGTATTCATTAGAAAATGATGAAAAAGTGAAAATGTCAATGTGCCACGTGCCTTTCAGCATTATTGTTTTATACCCAATGTCACAATCTTTTCCTAACTTGTGTTTGAAATTCAACTGAGTTAAAAATACTGCCACCCTAAAATACATATGGGCATTTCCGTGGTCGCGAACGTTCGGTTCGTACGCTTTAGAAGCATAAAAAACAAAGAAATATATCCTTTTTTTGATATTTCAAAATATGTTTCAATAGCATTTTGGTAGGTCTTTGTTAAATGTAATTGGTGGAATCTGCTGACTTTTAGTTTTCAAAATATTTGCAAAACACATGTGGTCGCGAACGTACGCTAAATGGAAGTCGGTCTTGTCTTTATGTAGCAAACTACAAAAATCTGCGAATTGGAATAAAATATTTCGAAGCCGTTACATTTATTTCAAAGTAGAATAATGTAGCTTTCGTTAAGCCTTTGTTAGGTTGAAATATATTTATTGTTTTTTTTTCCCCCAAAAGTCTCGGTCGCGAACGTACGGTCGCGAACGTACGATTTTTCCACATTTTTTTTTTAATACTTTCGGTACTTGATGAGACGTTCCATATTGATTTTGGCCTTCTAAACTTAAATCTGGGGTCAGTTTTGGTGAAATCCACCAAGTTTACCCAAAAATCGTACTAAAAATCTAAAATTGCAAATTTCGTGAAAATCTCGAATGCTCGTAGAAAAGCAATTTTTCTGCGTAGCTAAAGATACGTTTTAAATGAATGCTGAGCTCATAAAATACAATTTGGACTCTTTTTTGATCTGCCAACATAGACACACCCATGATAAACAAATATTACAGAAAAAACAAAATAAACTCTTTTTATTCAACAGTTTAAACTAAGTAACATAACCATAAAAAGTAAGAAAAGCGTTTTCTCCAAGTAAGAAATCTTATAAAATACTGTTCACAACCAAAAAAACTTCTTATATGAATTAACAGTCTTAATTTATAAATGTAAAAAAGGAATGATTAAAAAATACATACATATAGTTACCAAGATGTCAAAAACGACTTTTTGCGAAAAATAACTTTTTTATTGTTGAATATGAATCTTTGGGGACTCACAAACAATATTTATTCCACGAGTTTTTTTTTAAAAATTAGTTGTATTTCAAAATATAACACAGTTTAAACATTTTCGTGGGCTTAAAAATTAAAAAAAAAAAAACTGGAATTTTTTAATTTTTTACAATAAACTGGGTTAGTAGCCTTTCATTTAAGATGAATATTTCATTCGTACACTGAGAGAAAAAAAATTATTATAATAATAAGTGGTAAAGGTAGATTTACGACTTTTTCATTTAAAATGGCACGAAAACGACTAAAGATTTTTGGCCAAAATTTTCTATTTCTCGTTTAGAACCTTAAAATCTAAAATTCCACCAAGGCGCTTCACGTCACAAAGCTTAGTTTGGACGTTATGAGTTGAGGAAGGTAAAAAAGCTAAAAATTTTGGATTTTTTCCATTTTTCTTGAAGTTTTTTCAATTTTTTTTCCAAACGAAACATTGTACTGCGAAGCGCCTTGGTAGAATTTAAGATTTTAAGGTTCTAAACGAGAAATAGAAAATTTTGGCCAAAAAACTTTAGCCGTTTTTGTGCCATTTTAAATGAAAAAGTCGTAAATCTACCTTTACCACTTATTATTATAATAATTTTTTTTCTCTCAGTGTACGAATGAAATATTCATCTTAAATGAAAGGCTACTAACCTAGTTTATTGTAAAAAATTAAAAAATTCCAGTTTTTCGGATATTAATAAAATTACAGGAAAAAAATTCGTAATCAGTTGAAAAATCAATGACAACAGGAACACCCTATAATTCACATATCATGAAATTGAGGGCCACCCTAATGAGCATTTCAGGTAGCCGAATGTATCCCCAAATCAGTACATATAATTTGGTACATATATCTTTAAATTGGAAAAACCACTTTTTTTTGACATATTGCTGCATATAGTGTGAGTCAAAAATTTTACGAAATATTTTTCTTCGACGAATAGGCCGTAATAGCTACTTTTAATTTTAAATCTGTATCAAAAGTAATTGAATGCAACTTCCTAATACCAGGAATATTTGGGATATCCTCCCATTTTTCAGTTAAAGTCGGGGAAATCTCATTTATTGTATCAAGACCAACATAAACTATTTGAATTCCAGTAATGTGCTTTTGTGCGCAGTTGAAAAACGCAATCGCATCGTTTAAAATAATATTTTTCGTGTTTGTGATTTGCCAAATTTTTCTTTTGACAATCGCTCCAATGCCATCGACTGCACCCTTGCCGTGCGATGTCGCAAAGTAATTCCACTCAATCGTTTTGCAACCGAATTGATTCAACAAATCGGGTAAGCTCCTAATAATGAATTTATTTTTGAACTGACAGCTACTTCCGTCCGAGAAGAAAAATATACTTTCAAAATTGCCATAATGGTTTTTTAAATCCTCAACAAGCTTGGTTATGAAGACATAAACATCGATTTTGCTGTGCTGTAAACTATCGCTTATTATTGCAAATGATTTAGTTTCATCAAACATCCAAGCTACACAAGTGAAAATGGAAACTTGCTTGTAATTGAAGTGCGCACTTTGCACTTCATTTTGGCAGATCAGTCTATAATTTTCAACAAAATCTATTTGCAAAATGAGTATTCCGGGCTTTATATTTTTTGTACGCCTTCAAAATAGTTTTGTTGGGCTCGCTTTACGAAAAAGTGATGTTTGAAAAGTGGAAGCTGAACTTCAATCTCATGTATTAAGTCTGACAACGGACCAACAGTAGAAGTTAAGACTATACGATCGTCTACCTTCCTCCAATGCTTCCATGTCACGTTGTCTTCCATTTTCGACAGGTATTTTACAGGAACAATATCATTCAAAACATCTTTTGTACAATTATCGCAACAGTTTGCCATACAGTTTTCGTCACTGATATTGCAACAAGCTGATTCCAAAAAACCTTCGAAACTTGTGGGGAAAAATTTAACAAGTTTTGCGCAGCCCTGCAACAAAAAACTAAAATTGGCATGATAAATGCACACACACATGTTGTGAGGCATTTTGCTACAGAGTTGCACATTCTTTGGTCGGCATTCGAAAAAAACTGTTTTACTGACACTTTCCTCTTTCACTTTCTTCTGGTAAGTCTCATAAGCTTCTGATACGGTTAAAATCATAAAACGCTTGCTGACAATTTCCTTGTTTTAATTTTTTTTTTTTTTTTTTTTTTTTTTTTGTTTGCCAAATTTTAATTTTGTTTGCCATTCCAAGCTACCTTGAGTTGTATTTTTAGAGGCATTTGACGATTCAACATACTTTTTATATAATGCAGAAATAATTTCAACTTTTTTCGTCAAGTCTTTTGGCAATGCGTTTTCTGCCTTTTTAATAGCTTTTCCCAAAGTTTGTTTGCTAGTATAAGATTGAAGTTGTGGTTTAGGCTGGTTTTTCTTTTATTCGCGATATTTTTTCAGCCTTAAACGTTCTTCAACCTGCAGCTGTAGCTTTATTTTTTTTGGCAATTTCGATAGCTCTGCGCGGCGTTTCTTCATTCTCTCAACTGCCTTTGGACGATATTCTTTGTGTCTTGATGCATCACTTTTGATTTTATTTAAATAAGTCTTATGTTTTTCCATTTGCGCACATGTTTTACCCATCTACATAAATATATACACATGTTAAAATAATAAAAAGATTTATTTCGGTTATAGGTTTTACTTACGGTCGCGAACGTACGAATCTTTGAAAATCAAAATAAAATGTTTGGCGATCTTTTTAAGCAGAGTTACTTTTGTTTTAGATTAGAGGCGTTAAACTTGATTTACATGCGCAATAACAATCACTTATTTGCATTCAACGCGGAGTAATCAGAACAAATGCTGTTTTTTGGGCGCGAACGTACGATTGAAACATCGATGTAAACAAAATAAAAATTTACCGCTAATCGGGCTTTGCTTTGTTCTTTTCGCTTTTGTTTGTATTCATATGTTGTTCATAGAGAAATTTTAAAACAAAAGTGCAAACAATACATGTACGTTTTCGTAAAAAAACTACTAAAGAGAAAAATGCATTTTGAAGTCGCTTAGAGTAAAAATAAGTTTTTTTTCCGTTTTAAGGCCAATTTTCTCAGGAAAAAAACTTATGTGAGCTATAAAAAGGTTTTTTTCTTAAAATTTTGACATTTCTTAAGAATCGTAATCAAACAATTTTAATGTTTCTTGGCATTTTTTTTTCGCCCTCGGTTGACTTTCTGGCGGAAATGCCCATATGCGATTTTTCAACTATGTAGAGAATAATATTATGAAAACTCGTAAATATTTTAGACACCGTGTTATGTTATGATATATATAGAAACCATTGTGCCAATTGATTTGTTTTTGTGGTGGGGGAAAATAACTATATATTTACTGGCGACCGCAAATTTGTATAATTGAATAACTGAAATAGCTATTAGCTGACAACGTAATTAGACACATGCAATGCCAGTATCATATACACACCAAAAAATTAATTTTTAATGAATCATCCGTTTCTCACAAATTGTAGTAAACAAATTGTGAAGGCTTTTTGTTGCAGTAATTTAGATTTTAATTTATTCAAATTAAACAGCGATTTTGTTTTCTAATATATTTTCATATATCTATATTTCTTGACATTTTTAATTTTGAATTAGAATGTAAAGACTTTAAAGCTAGGGAATTCAAATCTACAACCGATTAAACGACTTTAATCCAAACGGTTTTAATCCTAATTATCCTATGTTAAAGGCCTTTGTTAACCGTATATAATCTCCGCTTTTCAAAGACTACTTTTTCACATATTACTCGAAAAGTATTTTAGGGTATCTGAATTTCTACAATCTTAAAATTTTGGTGGGACCAAAAGCATTTAAAACAAAGTTCGCTTAAGAAATGGTATTGCCGGCAAATTGCATACTTACAGTCAACGTTCGATATCGTGAACATTCACTGATGTGAAGATTTATTTTTTACCTTGACTATTCTCAGTGTACGAGTACAATCGGAGCGATGACGTAGGCAGTGAAAATTTTTACAGGTATTCTTACAAAAGAAGAAGCGTCTGATGTCGCTTCAGGCGTAGACGACAAAAATTAGAATTATTTGTATTTCCATGGTGTCAAGAAGGCGAATAGTTGCCAGCTTAATACAAAAATTATTATGTGTTGAAAAACGTTTTTATATTTTTCTGACAATTAAAATAAAATTATTTCAAATTCCTTACAGAAATGTGAACAGGAATTGCAAATTGATATTCTACAGGGTAAAAAGAACACTCGATGCAAGTTTTGTCCTTCCGGCCTGTAGAAAATTATAATTTGAGAACATTTCCTGAAATTGGTGTGTGTATTAGTGACCAAAAATTAAAAAGTAAACAGGGGTGACAAATGTTGACGCCAAGTAATTGTGTTTATCGACAACGTATTTTGAATTGACGCCAACGTTATCCCCCTGATTGTTGTTATACACTTAATTTCCCCAGCGTCAAGAAGGCATTATGTTGCCAGCTTAATTCAAATATTATTATGTGATGAAAAATGATTTTCTATTTTTGGGATGGGGGCTAAATGAAAAAATTTTAAGCAACTTTTTTTTAACAGTATTATGCTATAACCCAGTATATAACCCAGTATTATTCTGCATACTTTTAGGATTTGGTAATTATTACTATATTTGTACAGTCAGGGACTTATGAGGGTTGTGTTCTTTCATGTTGACTTTGTGATAGTCATGTTATTGTGAAGTGTGCTGGCTTCAATGGAAGGTATTATGACATAATTAAGGCTAAGGAAAGCGGGCTTCGCTGCACATGTTGGTAGTGTAAGGAATTCGATGTTGACTTTTTTTTAAGTTATTGCCTTTTGCGTTATTAACAGTATTACCCCATTCTGTGTGCTTGCAGAACAAGTCTCCCGCTAGTACATAGCAGTTATTTGAATTTTAAAGATTCATAAAATCAAATAGTTTTTGCAAGTCTGCTCGTATTGAATTTATATTGCCGGCCGAATAGTACGCACATGTAATAACTAAAAAGTTGACGCAGTCAACGGGTATCTATATGGCGCATGTCTCTAAAGCATCTAGCGAATATCTACATTTGTTACCGTGACTGTAGTATTTACGTTATTCTTGATTAATATGGCAGTTCCCCCACCCTTTGTTGCATCAATTCGATATTTGCTTATGATTTTATAATTTGTAAATATTTCATTGTGTGTATGGTTTAATTTTGTCTCATTTAATAGGACAATATCTACTATCTACCTACTCTTAAAAATATACCTATTCTTGAAAAAAGGACACATTCTAAAAAAAATACCTACCATTTCTTAAAAAAACCTTTTCTTCAAAAAATATCTTGTTATAAAAAATACATTTTCTTACAAAATTCCTTTTCTTAAAAGTACATTTTCTTAAAAACAAAATATTACCTTTTCTCTTGGGATAAGTAAGCTTTCTGAAAATAAGTAAATTTTGCTAAAAAATAACCTTTTCCTAAAAAGAGTACCACTTCTTTAAAAAGTACCTGTCCTTACAAAAGCACTTCTTTGTAAAAAAAAATTCATACTCTTATGGCTTTTTCTTAAAGAACCATATTTAAACTTTTATACTCACTGAAATAGTACCTTTACTTAAAAAAAATTATCTTTTAATAAAAGAAGTATGTACCTCTCTTTAAAAAAGAACCTATATAATTCATATTCAGGAAAATATAATACAAAGACCTACAAATACAAATTTAAAAAAAAACAAGTAAAAGTGTTAAATTCGGCTGTGCCGAATCTTTGATACCCTCCACCTTAGTGTTAACCAACAAAATATTAAATTTTAAAAAGGACCTTGTTTAAGAAAATTTACTTAAGTACTTAAGAAGAAATGTACTTAAGAAGAAATGTACTTAAGAAATGTACTTAAGAAGAAATGTACTTAAGAAATGTACTTAAGAAAGAAATGTACTTGAGAAATGTACTTAAGGAATGTACTTAATGAAATGTACTTAAGAAATGTACTTTGAAATGTACTTAATGTACTTAATCTACTTAAGGACTTTGAAATGTGCTTTGAAACGTACTTAAGAAATGTACTTTTTTTTAAGAAAATTTACTTTTTTAAATAAAATAAAAATAAGTTACTTGTTCACAAGTAAAATAAAAAAGTAATTTTTTAAAAATAAAAACGCATTTTTTGAAGAACTGTAAAAAAAAACAAGCTGCAAAAAGCATTTTTTAAAAATAAAAAAGCATTTTTTGAAGAACTGTTAAAAAAAAACAAGCAGGGACGAGAGTTGAACCAACAACCCTCAGACTCCAACCCTTTACACATCAGGCCACAGCGACCTTAGATGAAGTGTGATAAAATTCATATAAATGTATGAACACATGAAAGTAATTCTAAACATTCTAAAGTACTTACCTATTATAAAGAACAACAAAGATTTTCAACATGGAAATTCACCACACGGCAAAAGGAGTAGTTTAGTATAAAACTACAAAAATTAATGTGAAAATTTTATGAGTTTTTTTACGTTTCCAATCATAAAATGTTTTCCAATGGACCAATTTCGCTGATTTTCAATACCACACTGCTCAGGAATACGTGGAACATTCTGGCCAAAAACCAAACCACGAATGTTTTCAACAGACGGACATGGCTATATCGACTCCGGTTGTTACAAGGATCAAGAATATATTTACTTTATGGGGTCGCAAAGCCGTATTTCTATATGTTACAATCAGAATGACAAACTGATATATACCCTCTATTACTTACAGTGGAGGGTATAAAAATAGCAGAAAGAAAAATTTTCTTAAAAAATGTTTTTTATTTTACAAAAAGTACATTTTCCATTTAAATTATCGTACTTTTCAATAGGCGTTTTATACGTGCTGGAACTAACTAGTACATAATAAGGGTGTTGTTTTATTCCCTTAAGTTATCGCCACTTACGACTTTAAAAATAAAACGATCCACACTTAATACTACGCAATGTGGCAACATTTGCTGTAATGGGTGAAAAAATGTTATACGGCAACACGTTTGTAGCTAGTACCAACAACCACATGGTAGAAAGACATTTTATTTTCGTTCATTCGTTTTAGTTGTAAAACTCTACACATATATATAATAACAATACAAGAATACAAAAAAGGATAAAAACAAAATACATATGATTTTGACAAGTGAAAGGAAAAATGACATTGAAAATATGTCATCACCTGTTTAAACGACTACACCTGGTAGATAATTCCACCATGATCAATATGTATAACGTTTACCGAGCGTTGTTGTAAACAATTTAATTACAATTTTGTTTTCAATCGGAAATAAAAATTTAGAGATAGAAAAGTATACGTAGTCTTTCATTAAATAAAATAATTTAAATGAACCTAAAATGTGTAAGTCATTTTGCAAATATCTGCTTTTGAGTCACCCCTTGATATTAATTTCATTCGCAAGAAATGATAACAAAATTTATCTAAGATAACTTTTTGTTGTTATTTCTTGAAATTTAAAATGTGGAAACATTGTCATTGCACAAGTCGGAATTTAAGTGGGAAATTGAAATGCCACTTAATATCGCTTAGCTGTCCCGTAAAAATTAAGCTATAATTAACTTTAGCGGGGTAAAAAAACACAGTTAATATATAGCAAAAGAAACTTCATTCCAACCGGGTGTACCATGATACCTCATGTGATTTTTTCCAAGCTTTCAAACAAATCCCAGAAACAAACTCCAGAAATATATGTGACGCGGACAGTAAAAATCAACTAACCTCGCCAGAGGCTCTCTGTCTCATTTCGTTTAGACGCTAGAGATTTTTTTCGTCGTCATTTGAAGCGTGTCTAGTTCTGTTTGGACTCTTGCTCAGAAATCCCATAACGATTCTCGTGATTTGAGTAATTTTGAGTAATCCGCTAGTTATTATAACTCATCAAAAAATCACAACCGGCCACATGTGGCCGAGATTGACTTCTATTCAATTCAAACTGTACATTTCATTGTAAACTGTTGTAAGGAACACACTCATGTTGCCGTGAAAAGCCTACATTTTTATTTTTGAAGGACAAAGTTATTTGGCCAAAATGGTTAACGTTGCTAAAACGATAATTTGTTCAATAAATGTAGAGAAAAAATATATTTTAGAATGTGTTTTTTTAGCATTCAATTTGTTTATTATCCATATTCTTTCACATTTTAGACTTAAGATTTTAATTTATTTACATAAAATTTATACATGACCTTCTAGCGTCCTTGGACCGCTCTAGATTTACTTTTATCAATTTTTAATTTAAATAAGCCGTAAGGCCAGCCCATTTTTTATATTACAAAATACTATACTCATAAATTACATCAGTACATACATATGTATATACTTATGGTGGGCTGGCAAAATAAAACCATTGCGACCGTCAGAGATCCAGAAAATGAAAAAGGCGTTTTATCGATGGCTCATTGATATGAGAAACAAAATCAGTCACGTAAGCGGATTAATGTTGAAAGAATGGGGTTGAAAAATGGGGCTTCAGAAGTTCAAAAAATGCTGCATTTCGCTTCTCCAAATTAGTGGAAAGAAACTTTCATGCCAATCACCAGATTAAACTGAAGTCAATGGCAAATTCTAGATCGGCTTGTGGAAGCTTCAGTTGTACAATGCAGCTATTGTTATTCTGGAAGCTTTTACCGCAAAAAACTTTTGTTTCTTCATCGGAAAAATCTGCGCCAGGTGCAAAAATTGGGAACCATTTTTGAGCTGCAAAAATGGGCCAGGATCCCATAAACTAAAACTCCTTGTGATTGGGAAATCTAAAAACCGTAGAAGCTGTAAACATTGGAACTGCTCTGTTCATTATAAAAGTTCGGAGTCAGTTTGGATTAGCTCTTAATTTTAAGGATTGGTTTTATAATTAATTTGTGTCAGAGGAAAAAATTCAAAAATCATATATTATCACAGCTCTAATATTTTTATGTATTTTAACCTTTTAGGCTAGGGATTTCTTAACAAATTAGAGACTGGCAGTAAAGGCTTTTCTGATAACAGATAACGCTCCTTGGAATCCGTCTGAAAATGGGCTTACATGTTCCTGCCACATAAGGTGGCTACACTCATCCAGCCAGTGAATCCGAATGCTGTCCCGGTTCACAAAACTCCACTAAAAAGATAGTGTTCTGGCATCAGTCGCAGCAAAGGAAGGTAATTTGCTGGAATCAATGAAGAAACTTACTTAAAAACTTGGAATGGTATTCGAGGCACTTGCAACAAATTGGTATTGATCTCCTGCACAACTTAAACCATAAGGATTGTGTGTTAGTTTTATATTTATCACAGCTTGCACATCCTTCAATGTGAAAGAGTGTAACGAGGATCGTAATGAGGACTAGATTGTTTGATTATTGAAGAGACTGGAATCATAATGAAACCTTTGGAAGCCATTAAAATGTTTACACAGGCATTGGAATGGACTGAAGGCGTATTGGTCGAGCTTTAAGGTATTGAGGCTTGAAGGAAAACCCGAAAAACCCCGTTCCCCTTTACTTCCCATGTAGGATTCGGGAGAGCTTCTCATAAACAGTGAGCTTTGCGCTATCTAGTTTTATACTCACTGATGGGAACATACGATTTTACCCCGGTTGCGAACGGTATTTTGAGTAGCTTCTTCATGGCTAAATGCCCGATAGTGGCGCCGTCACTATGCGAGATGGCCGTCGTCGAAGAAAATGTAAGGTGGTCAGAGCAGGGATCGAACCTATGATATAATGCACAAGAGCCGTGCACTCTATCGTTGCACCACGGACGGGCACCTGACCTTTTTAAGTTCCCTCCAGAATAATGCAGAAATGTCAATAATTGCCGAAGTGCTATAAAGTACAAAAAAAAATAGTTTCGGGACACGATATATGAGGTTAAAGTTTTAATAATCCCTTCTGATTCTAGGCTAGAGGTTTGGAAAATTTACTTTTATGCTATGTATTGAAATGAAACTAGTTTGGAGTTGATCTTGAGATATGTAGGTAGCATTTCCTGCAAAACCCAAGTATCTGAAATTCTTACAAAAACTGACGTTAGGCCTGTACTGAAAATTTTACTTTTCCTTTCATCAGCTTGTGCCAGATTTAATGATAACAGCCACTAGATAAAGTACTACTTGTAGTCAATTAAATTAATATTTAACTGCAAATGTGTCATAAGTCAATATTTGAATCGTTTATTTCAGAAATCAGCTAAGGGACAAAATATCGAAAAATATGTTTTTGGTGGTACTGTACAATTTAAAGGTAAATACATCTTTTAGTGCAGAGATAACCTATATTGCATATAAGCAATGCTATTTGGCAGCCTTGAAAATAATCCGTTTATTTCAGAAAGAACCTAAGCGCCGTCGCTTAGGTTCTTTCTGCGGCCTTGTGTTGTGACTCGCTGTTTTGTCTCGCTGACAGCACATGTTTTGTGACTCGCTGTTTTGTTTGATTGAAAGATTGAGTAAAATAGACACTGAGTGGTTACTTTTAGTGAATTTTCGGTGCGCCATGTCGGATAGTTCAGATGATGAACCTAATCCCAAGCGTAGGTGTGGAGTAGTGCACGAAATGATAGGCCCAAAGGGCTGCAGTACGTCTCTTACCAAGGAAAAGAAGTTCCCAGCAAAGCCCCGCTGAATGAATTAAACTGTAAATGCAATTTGAAATGTTATTTGAAACTTACGGATGAAATAAAACGAGAACTATGGGAAACAATTTACTCTTTGGAAAATAAAAACACCCAAGACACGTACCTCCATGCTTTAGTGTAGGTTATGCCTGTGAAACCTAGACGCAAAAACCCCAGGCCTAATGTAAATAATGAGCAAGCTCGAGAAAACCCTGACGTGCCTACTGATGACTTGCCAAACAAAAAATCCCATTCATACAAGTATAACTTGAAAGTAAATGGTGTTCTTACTCAAGTTTGTAGAGGTGTTTTCTTGAAAGAGTTTGGAATTTCTGACTAAAGCTAAATGCTAGTAAGTCTGGCCGATTTACAGTATATCACCAGTTTCAAAAAGTGGTGGCCCAATTCATATAAGAAAATGTCAAATTCGGACGAAACATCTGGCAGGAGTGTACCCAAAAAAAATAAGCAGCCATTTAAAGTGTCTAAGTACAAGCACTTTCTCTACAGCAAGCATACACCGGGAAAAGTGGTCGCAAGCGAATTCGTTGGAGGAATAACAACATCTACCTTCACATTGCTAAAAACTGCCAGCCCTCCGGAACTACCAAGAGAGAAAGCTTATCCTTTGGGAAAGGTGTGTTTACTTTTATATTATCAAAGTCATTTTAAACGTTTATATTTTACTTTTAGGTCCCAATCAACAAAAAGAATATAGATGATATAAAAAAGTTAATGGAATACACTATTGGATATGAAGCCTTCTATGATACTATCATTCAATGGCCAACAACTGACCAGGAGTTGCCAGAAGACTTGCCGTGACTTACAAGTGAATAAGGCCAGATCTTTCTATATATAGACATACTGTAGCGTGTAGTCTACTTGTTTTTTTCGATTTATGCCACTCTTTTTATACATAATTGTGTCTATTACTTGCCTTTGATACCAAAACATAATAATTAATGGTTTGACTCAATTTCAATAATAATTTTAATCACTTTGGGTACACTCATTTCTTGCAGAAACCACCTAAGTGCAAATTTTTCAAAAAATTAAAAAAACAAAATTTAAAAAATAGATTATCCCAATAGCATGTTTTTGATTTGGTAAAAAAAATTGAAGAGGACTAGCTGCATATTTGTTTTTTAGTCTTCCGAAAGTTGAAGAAAGCGCTCTTGGGGTGGTTTCTGCAATAAATGATTCATTTACTGATTTTAATTTTTTACTTAAAAACAATAACTAAGGACGGAATCGAATCTCTGTAAAATTCCTCGCCATTATCTCTTCCCTTTCATTTAAAAACGGCATGAATGTGTCTCAATGAGTGAAAAGCTTAGAAAGGTTTAGTTTGTGAAGTTTGAAGGGATGTACAGACAGCAATGTATTCTTATTTTGATAGTGGTCTAAGTGCAACGGTATCAAGCTATGATAAAGGAAATAATAGATATAACGCGACCATTACCAACTTTGATCACTAGGTGCTGTCCTGTAGTACAGCCACTTTTATTGAAGTTTGCGGGGAATTTTTGTGAAAGTAATTTAAACAAGGGAAAATGTGACAATATTTAAAAGATTTTACATAATAGCATTGGTTTCTTATATAAAAACTATTTCAAAGCCATGAGGCCGGTGAACATTCCGGAACGCCTTTTTGATTTAAAGACTTTCCCGCTCAAAAACTGTAGTAACTTCTGTGGTCGTAGATGCCAAAACCGTTAGAGCGTCTGAGGACCCTCAACAAGCTGAACCGGAGGATGAACCAATTTATTAGTACATAGACGGTGGTGACATGGCTTTGCAATTCGATAGCCACCAGATATTCTACTTTAAGTTAGGGTGTTGTATTCTTGTTTCGAAGTGATATTTTTGTTGAAAATAATTTTCTCTTTTGACACGAAATTTTAATGTCATATTTTTTTTACTTTTTTTGGGGGGAAAACAATACATTTATTGTTTTCAACGAGATCTAGAAAATTACCCATTATACTAAAACACTTGTGCTTCATCTATTAGTTTACTTTATCTATGGTAGCAAGTACATTAATTATAAAGCAGTGAAAAAGTAGTAACTACTTTGATATTATGTCATCAGATTAAGGTCCAGGCAATTATATTTTAGACAATAATTTCGAAAATAGAGTAATGTCATATAGAGCTGTCATTCTTCTCATCTGACATTTCCTTTCACACTATTCGTGGTGCGGTCGGTGCGATAGATAGTTATTTGACGTACAATGACTTACACCAGGTGGAATTTCAAAAATTGTTGACTTAAAGTTTTCATGTCGTTTTTGTAAAATTATAACGTGAAATTTAAACGTTGTTTGCATTTTTTTTGTCATATTTTATTGTTTGTAAATAATTTGAGATATTTCCGCGGGCACGTCGGCGGCGGTCGATTCGTTGGACCCAATTTTCGATGACTCGATCACACATTACGGCCGTAACGCCCACTATTTCGCGTTCAACGTTGGCTCTGAGTTCATCGTCGGCTTGTTGGCATAGACCAATGATTTGACGTAGCCCCAAAGAAAAAAGTCTAGAGGTGTTGAATCGCACGAATGAGGCGGCCAATTGACTGGTCAATTTCTTGAGATACCACGCTCACCAAACTTAGTCTTCAATAAATCGATTGTAACGTGTGCTGTGTTGAAACCACATGTATTCCAAGTCCATGTTTTCCAATTCGGCTCGAAAATAATCGGTAATCATGGCGTGATAACGATCGCCATTCACAATAACGTGACGATCGTTATTGTCGACGAAAAAATATGGCCCAGTGACGCACATGCAGATTTTCACCAAACCAAAAATGTATATTTTGCTTATTGACGAACCCATTGAGCCAAAAATGAGCTTCGTCACTGAAGATGATTTTGCGATGAAATTCATCATCTTGGCCCAAAAGAGTGCAATTGGAGAACGTACGTCACGTCGAATGGTCCATCGGCTTCAACCCATACAGCTTGATATTGGATGGGTGTAAACCAAGATCTTTACGCAAAATTCGCCATAAAGTGGTATTGGCGATGCCCAGTTCTTGATAACGCCGCGGAATCGACTGATTTGGATCGTTTGCTACGGACGACTGAACGGCAGAATACGTAGACTCAAATTTTTGCACTAAACTTGTTATTGCTTGTCTATTAGGTCGAGAATTACGACCGAAAATTGGAGTAAACGCTCTTAAAGTTGCGGTCACCAACTCCCAATTTCGGTAGTACATTTTTTATAATGTGCATACGTTGTTCGTTCGTGTATTACTTTACCATGATAAAAATGTGGAGTTTACTGAAAGAAAAGGAAAGTGACAGTTAGATGATCAGTGAAATAGTGCATTCACAAATTAAGTTCAAAGTTGTCAAGTACCTATTGGAAACCCCTTTATATATTTGTGGTGTATTTACACAAAAGTCCTAACGCACAAAACGCAATGTCTTTGCCGATTTATTGTCGCTTGGTTTCAGCCATTGCCTCTATCTGGTATTATTAATGCAATACTTTCCAACCTCTAAGTGCCCATCTGCATCTCACCAAATGTCATCAATTTACTGAGAGAGTTGGTTTCTCAATACGTCATTGCTCTATGATTTGAAATACTGTATTTGTGAAAAGAAAATGTTCAATCTTTTCCTCACATAATAAGGTATTTATGTTTATTTTCGCAGAACAGTGGAATACTTTATATTCTGAATCTGCCTATGATTTTGAATTGAATTTACATTTTTTATAATACTTTATTTTCGATAGTCACATACAACAAGAATAAATTCTTATACATTACAGTATGTGACGGTATATATTAGGGTAACCATTCAATTAATCATTATTCGGTTAATCGATTAATCGTGCTATAAAATTAACGGAACATTTTAATAATTACATTTTTCGATTAACGATTAACTCGAACAAATCATAGCGATTAATTGATTAATAAAATATAAGTACGTGTTTATGGCGAGCAGTCCGTGTTGAAACACTCCTACAATGTGGCAACTCACATGACAACGATTTGCGAAAAAATTTCATAACTTTACACACATTTCGAACAGATTTGATAGTTTGTTGAGAGAAAGCGTCGCACAGTGCTTTGCCTCAAACGTAACTAAAAAAAAGTTGTCTCAAAATTGGTTCATTAAATTGGGTGTATAGTCTATGTAAAAATTAATAAATCAAATAGGGTGTTATAGTGTGATATAGTTTCAGAGCGACCCTACCCTTTGTATGGGAGGTACCGGAAAGCGTGGCACTTTTGGGTCCAAACTTTCAAACTCTTTTTAATTTTGGCGTGGTACCAACAGTCACTAATTTTCATGTTGCTGCAACTACGATTTGTGAAATGTACCTTCATATATACATACTATATATTTATAATGAAGTTGCTTATGTAACGTTTTGTTTTTTTTTTAACAAATTTGCCTAGTACAATGTTTGAACACTGTTTTCTTTTTTTATGTTTTATTTTATTGGAATAATCGAGTAATCAAATAATTTGATTGCGTTTTGTTGGTTAATTGTCAGATTAAAATTTACGATTAATGATTAACCGATTAATCAAAAAAACCGGTTAAACGGGTACCCTAGTATATATACAATGAATATGGAAGTATCGACAATTTCAGTTAGAGTGATTATTGTAGACAATATAATTATACTTGAATTAAAAGTGGTATGGATATGTCATAAACTTCAATTTACAAAAAAAGTAAAACCAAACTTGTATTTATTTCAAAACATGAAAAAGTTTTAATGAAATCGTAGTAAAAAAAAATAAAAATTTATGCATCAGATTATCAGTATAATTATTCGCCTGTATAGACGTTTATTCATACAATATTACATGAATAATTTGAATAATGATTTTTTAATCAGAACAGTGTTGCTGGTGCGCTTAATATGATCTGGAAGGGAACTCCAAGATACTTGATAACATCGTGCGGCAGAAACAATAATTATTGTTATTATAATTATTATAATCATTTCTCGTTGAGATCTTTCAAATCTTATTTTCTATAAAGATATTATAGTTCTTTGGTATACAAAGGGCGTCTCATTAAGAATGCACTTTTTCGTTTTAAATAAAAAACACGTATTTTTTATTTGAATGTAAAACATCGCAGCAAAAAATTTTTAGGGTTTTGGAAGCACTAGCAATTTTTTCCCCATACTGAAGCGCTTACTTAGAAGTCATTACAATTCCGGCATACCAAACTGCAATGAAGTATGGAATCACAAACGAAAAGACCATTCTATAGCATACAGTTGTGCTACCGAGATAGCGATATTGTAAGGCAATGCTAATTCTTTTCTTGTCGCTCGCTTACTGCACTGCAATAAAGTAAGGCAATAATCTTCATATCTTTCATATCTTTCATATCTTCTAGACTGCAATGAATGAAGTGCCATTGGTCGCGTTTAAGTAGTGCTTCCAAGTGGGAAATCCCATACAAAAATCATGCCTTATTTCAGCAGGTTTGTAAGCGATTGTCACCATGTTTTCGCCTTACAATTCTGCTTCCGGGTAAGCAGGGTTTTTTGCTGGGATGTTTCGATGAAATATCATCAAATGGCCCCACGGCTCTGATGACAGGCCATTACTCTTTTCATTAAATTGTCCATGACCTGTTCACAGAGATGTGACTGTATCTCATCGATGACGCTTTGAATGTCGAATTTGGGCTAAGGAGTAGTTTCTGGTGTATTCGTATAAAACCGAAATTTCACAAAACCGCAAAGAAGAAATCGCACGGCGTTAAATCGCATGATCTTCGTGGCCAGTTGACATCGGACTTTATTGAGGTAATTTGTTCTGAAAATCGTTGCTGCAATAATTCGATTGTTCCATGCGCGATGTGGTAGGTGGCGCCGTCTTGCTGAAACCACATGCCATCCAGATCCATGCCGTTCAGTTAAGACCACAAGAACTCCGTTATCATTTTCCTGTAACGAAGCCTGTTTACAGTCGTACAAATTCGGCCTCATCTTCAAAATAGAAAGGCCCAATTACTCCGCCTGACCAAAATCCGCACCAGACAGTTGCTTGTTGTGGGTGCATTTGTTTCTCATGGATTGCATGAGGATTTTCTTAGCCCAAATTCGACAAATTTGCCGGTGCCTCTACGCAAGAACGAAATGTCGTGATCACCACTAGAGAAGTACAAGAACTACGGGTTGTTGTTGTATTATAGACAAAACTCACTTAGGTGCCCCATTGAGATGGTGAGTCTCACGCTGTAAGTACAAATAAGCAACTACGAATCTGCTGATTCTTTGAATGATCGCGCATTCGTTTAAAATAGTACCGTGATGTACATAAATTGTATAATCAACTGAATATAGGATTTACTAGAAATTGTGAACTTAATCAAACACATGTACGAGATCAATATTGAAGTCTTTAGAAAAAAAATATATTAATGAGACTTTTACTACAAATGCGGCGGTACCATGGCAGTCGCCACATCTGATTAGACTCAGACAGTGCTGTAGAAAGCTGTTTAATAGGGCAATGTCCACAAGGTCACAATAGGACTGGGATAGATATTCTCAAGCAGTACGAGCGAGAGTTAAGGAAAGTTAAAAATAAATCCTGAATGGATTTCTGCGGCAATGTGGAAAGCTCGGCTGAAGCCTCTAAAATTAAGAAAACTTTGACTCAATAAGCCACAATGGATACACATTCCCTTGCAATTCTGAGGGTGAACTAGATACCTTACTTGTAGATTCCGTTGACCTACAGATTCCGTTTACCTGTGAAATTTTAACCGAATCTAATAATAATATCTCGCCGGCGGAACTCCAGGCTGTGCCCTGGCTCAAAAAGCTCTAAACCGGGCGTATCAAGTAGGCCTAGATACCTTTCAAATGGAGGGAAATTAAGTTAGTCTTCATTCTCTTGAAAGCTTTGGAGAGATCACTCGATAGCTATCTTAGGACCAACATTGATTAGAGGCTTCTGTGTATATATAACGAGGGTAAGGTCTATCGAGATTGCTCTGCATGATTTGGTCAGCTTTAGAGAAGGATTTGTTGCTGTTAAAGAATATAATATTGTAGGTTTCTTAAAAATAGAGGGGGCCTTTATCTATGTAAATCCAGTCGGAATAACTGTATCACTCACGGTCTGGAGGTTGACAGTAATATCAGGTTGTTCGTGTTCAACCTTCTTAAAAATAGATGTATTTCGGCTACCTGAGGGTCAACTGACCTCTATAGATTTTTCAGCAGAGGAGCGCCTCAAGAGGGAGTTTTGTCACCTCTGCTTGGAATCTTCCTGAACGGCACACAGCTTTCTTAGGAGATGATGGGTGCTAAGTCTATTGCTCACGCAGATGTCGCGGCAATAACGGTTAGGACCTTTCATACCACCGAATGATTGGCATCAGCTGATGGTCTTGTTGAACCCAACCAAGACGGAACTCGTTCTTTTCAGCAGGAGGTATAAAGTACCAACTGTTTCACCTGTGTCCTTAGAGGGTATTGAAATGTTCTTCTCTGCAAGCGGAGATTGAAAATCAACGACTCCGTTCCGAATTCTACTCTACCCATTTGAAAATACATGACTCCACTCCGACACCAATATTAAAAAACACCATTTCCTAAGGTATAATTTTCATTAATAACGAAATAATTTGAATTGCATATAATACGAAAGTGCTTGACAGCACAAATAATTATTTTATTTTTTAATAAATATTTTTTTACATTTAGAAACAGTTAGCCCTTTTTTAAAATAAAACAAAACGAGTTGATTGAAAATAAAGTGTCTATATTCCCAAATTAAAGTTCGATTTTTATTCCCATTATTGTAAATGTCACGCCTCTCCTTTGTCTATTTGCAAGTATAATTTATATGGGATTTGAAACATTTTTAACGTCACCAGTAGTTTAACAAAGATTGGGAGCCTTCTGTTGTCTATCATGTGCGTTTACTTTTTCTTCCACGTGGTGGTAGAATATATGTTTCTACTGGCTGACGTCACGGCTTTCCGATGAGCACCTGATTGGCTATGCGACCACTGATGCGTCTCAGGTTTAGTAGGTGACTGATGTCACTGAAACTCATCAAGATATCGAGCATAAGTTTTGTCCATAGAAGGCGGATGAGCCATACATATGGGCCAACGGCAAATAGAAACCAAAATAAGAACATCCAGGGGCGACATATTGCATTCTGGTCAGCGCCCGACCCATAATTGGCGGCGGCGGTCGAATATGCTGTCTGTATGTACAACTCAAAAACCCGGTGAACTAGGTTTGCCTCCCACCACCGTTTTCAATGACTGTGAATATACGAAAACGATACCATAAACAACCCATAGTTGTTGACGACCCCCGCAAATGCTATGAGGAGCAGATTTACGGACATGCATTTGGAAAGTAAAAACTTTTTGTAGACCCCGTGTAAGTATCCAATTGGCAGATGTCGTTGATTAGACATTGGCATCTTCCAATTCGGCGGTCACTTTTGAAACACCCTGTACTAGGTCGCTGGGTTCAATCATGTGAGTGAACTTATAGCCACAATCCGTACAAAAGTTAAATATTTTTATAGTTCCCTAATTTGTGTGCATGCCCCGACAGAAGAGAAATATGATGATGCCAAATATATATTCTATATATGACTCCCCATGACTATCACGAAGCGCCGTGGAAACTGCCGCAACAACCAAGGTATCGCATATCAAACGATGGAAAGAACGCTGCACGTAAGGGAATGCTTCATAAAATGAAAAGAGGTAAACCGCCTCTTTAGGCTTTAGGCGTACGAAAAAGTCAAAAGCAGATCTAATGGACATGGTTCACGGACTCCCCCCCCCCCCCTCTTATGCAAAGACAGAGAGGGAAAACTGATCGCAGATGTTCAGAGGATGTTGGGAATATGGAGGGGTCATTTCACTACGCTACTGGTAACCGAGATATCAAATGACGAATAGATAACAATCGATCACAATTTGGACAACGACGTCGGTTGCCACCCTCCTAACCAAGATGAGGTCAGAATAGCTATTGCCGGGCCTACGAACAACAAGCCAATGGATTACCGACGCAGCTGTTTAAGGCTAGCGGCGATGAGCTGATAAAGTGCATGCATGAGCTCATTAGCAAAAGTTGGTTAGATGAATGCATGTCCGGCTATTGTAGGCTCAGTGTAACATATATAAAAATTACATGAGGTGTCAGGGCACACCCGGTTGGAGCGAAGTTCCTTCGCAATGTGCTTATATTATGTACTAGTTAGTTCCAATGTTATATAGTTAACTTGTTTAGTGTCAAGGTTGTAACTACGTATAAGTATTTAGATTGTAATGACAAATATGTAAATACGGCAACACTGTAAATGATGAATAAACAAAGATCATTGCATTGAAGAGGCATTGATTAAAAAGTAACACATCGTGTCAGAAGTGATGCGAAGTCTACAACCTACATAAATATATAAAACAAAAAAAGAAAAATGCCGGTGGATAAATCAGAATCAACTGATACAAGTCTTACGAATGACCACTTTATTACAACATCATTGTCGCCAATCAACTTAAATGCATCAAACTTATCCAGGGAGTGGAAGATGTGGTACACTCACTTTAAAATCTTTTGCGAGCGTCTAACCTAGAAACGCAGTCGGACCAACGTAAAGTAGCTTTGCTATTACATCATCTGGGAAGCGGATCTTTGGAAATTTTTCAGTCATTTGATGAAGACCTGGATAAAATTAAATAAGACAATTTGGTATCTAAACTGGAATCGTTTTTTATCCCCAAAGTGAACATCGCGATGGAGAGACACAAATTTTTCACATGTAAGCAAACACATGGTCAATCAGTCGACGAGTATGTAACCAAGTTAAAAAATTTGAGTTTGACTTTCGAATTTGCATCATTGAGAGAGAATCTTGTAAACGACATATTTACATGTGGATTGTCACCTGAATTGGGAAACATAAAGGAAAGGCTCCTGTCAGAAGGTGATATAACTTTAGCCAAAGCTGTGGATATTGCCAAAAATATGACCATTGCCAAAGAAAATGCTGCAGAGCTTGAACGCAACACTATTTTAGAAACAGAACCTGTCATTAATTACATGCGCAAAAATGATTATAAATTTAAATCGAAGGATAAACAAACTGGCTCCAGTTGTGGAAAATGTGGTGAAATACATAAATACAAGTGCCCAGCAGAAGGTGTACGATGCAAAAATTGTGGAAAATTTAATCACTTTGCCAAAATGTGTTTTGCCAAAAATAAATATGTCAAGCACGTATTTACTCAGGACTCTGGAAGGTATGGAGATACATATAAAGATGACAACAATGAAGAAGCAGATCTTTTTGTTGGGGCCCTTTCAAGAGCAACATCTGGAGCAGAATGGAATGTGGAGGTCAAGGTAAATGGCAAGAAAGTGGTTTGTCAAATAGATACTGGGGCTCAGGCCTACATAATTTCTTCAAAAACAGCAGAGTTGTTAAATGTAAAGCATTTGTTAAAATCAACACATGTTAATATTTTTACTTTTAGTGGTGAAAAATTGGATGTTTTAGGTATTGTCAATTTAACGTTACTATACAACAACCAGGCCTACAACATAAAATTTTTCATCGTAAATATTGATTGTAAAAACATAATTGGACTTGCATCTGCAATAAGCTTAGATTTGATTAGAAACGTAAATATGATATCAGTGAACAAAATTATGGAAAATTATTCAGAAGTGTTTAGTGGTCTGGGTCTTTTACTACGAAAATGTGATCTTAAAATAAGAGAGGATGTTACTCCCACTGTAGATCCACCTCGGAAAATTCCTTTCAAATTATATGACAAATTAAAAGATGAATTACACAGAATGACTAATTTAAGAGTCATCGAACATGTCAGTGAACCAACAGAGTGGGTAAATTCGATGGTACTAGTCTCGAAACCAAACGGTAGTTTAAGGGTCTGTTTGGATCCAAGAAATTTAAATAAGGCTATATTGAGACCACATTTTCCTTTTCCAAGTATTGAGGACTGCAAAGCCCAATTAAATGGGTCTAAATATTTTACATCCCTCGATGCCAACAGCGGCTTTTGGATGATTCCACTAAGTGAACAGTCTTCAAAGCTTTGTACTTTTAATACCCCGTTTGGAAGATACCGGTTTCTAAGATTGCCGTTTGGCATAAATGCGGCGCCTGAATATTTTCACTCTGAAATGGTAAAATTATTTAGTGATATATCTGCGTTAATCATATATATTGATGATTTTTTAATTCATTCCTCAACAAAGGCAGAACATTATAAGATTTTGGAAAAAGTTTGTCAAAGAGCTAAAGATGTGGGTTTGAAATTTAACAAAGCAAAATGTAAACTGTTAAGGACAGAAATAAAATTTTTGGGGCACATATTTAATGAATCAGGTGTAAGGCCAGATGAGGAGAAAATTAAATCAATAATTGATATGCCAAGGCCAAATAACGTCAAAGAGGTACAACGATTTCTAGGCATGGTTAATTATCTAGGTTCCTTTATAGAAGACTTATCTTTAAAGAATAACAACTTAAGAGAGCTGTTAAAAAAAGAAATTCAATGGCATTGGTCACCGGCTCATGAAAAGGAATTTGTAAATTTGAAACATGAAATTACCAAATCTCCAGTTTTAACATATTTTGATCCAAATAGGGAATTGACGTTATCTGTGGATGGCTCGAATTTCGCACTCGGTGCTACAATTTTACATGGCAAACAACCGATTGCATATGCCTCCGTCTCACTAACTGAAACTCAGAGAAATTATGCACAGATAGAAAAAGAATTATTTGCGATATTGTTCGGTTGTACAAGGTTTCACCAATACGTATATAGTTCGAAGGTAGTTGTCGAGACTGATCATAAGCCTTTAGTTACTTTGTTTGACAAGCCGCTCTATAAAATTCCAGCTAGACTACATAGGTTTATGCTTCGTCTACAGTGTTACAATCTAACAGTTTTATACAAACCGGGTAAATATTTACAGATTGCTGACACTTTGTCAAGAGCTCCATTATCGGAAACAACTTTAACGGAAATGGATAAGGAGATTTCTCTTCACTGCAATTTTATAGTCTCGCATATGGAAATACCATTTTCAAATCTTGATATTATAAAAGAACATTCCGAAAAGGACGCTACCTTTGGGAAAATTGTTGCTTACGTAAAAAATGGTTGGCCTGAGAACAAAAAAGATGTTGAAGAAGATGTAATGCCATATTTTAAGATAAAAGATGAAATTTCTATGTTAAATGGGATTTTATTAAAAAACCATCAAATTTTAATTCCAAAAACAGTTCGGAAATCAATTTTAAAAAAAATTCACGAAGGTCACATGGGAATGTCAAGATGTAGAAATTTGGCTAGGCAATCTGTATATTGGCCCAACATATATAACGATATTCAAAATCTAGTCTCAAATTGTGAAATTTGTATGAAACATCAAAATTCAAATGCAAAAGCCGAAATGCTACCACATGAAGTCGTTGATGTTCCGTGGTTTAAAGTTGGATGCGATTTGTTCGAATTTAAAAGCAAAATGTATTTACTTGTGGTTGATTACTACTCAAAATATATTGAAATTGAATCTCTGACTTCCGGATATAGTAGCTCTCAAGTCATTTTTAAACTAAAATCAATTTTTTCCAGACATGGTATTCCACATATATTAATTTCGGACAATGGTCCACCATTTAATTCTAAAGAATTTAAACTATTTTGTGAAAATTGGGAAATTGATCACAAAACGTCAAGCCCATATCTACCTAGGTCTAATGGTTTGGCTGAGCATTCCATTCAGATAATTAAAAAACTTTTACTAAAATCTTGTGAAGATAAGTCAGATCCTTATGTGGCCTTACTGCATTACAGGACAACACCGAAAGACAATTTACCTAGTCCTGCAGAATTATTAATGTCTAGATCTTTAAGGACAAAAATTCCATCAATTTCGAAAAATTTTCTGCCATAGGTGATTGATCGAAATGAATACAAAAAAAATTAAACTTAAATATTCAAAAATATACAAATTACTACAATCGAAACTCAAAACCAATAAAACCAGCAAATGAAGGGGATAAAATCATGTTCAAGAAAACACTCACAAGCTGTTGGTTCCCAGGACAAATAATAGAAACATGTAAAGAACCCAGGTCATTTATAGTAAGAGATAATAATGACTCTTTTTATAGAAGAAATCAAGAGCATATAAAGCTGACTCCAAATAATGAAACAATTGAAAATGAATGTAAATTACAAGATGATAATGGAATAGAGAATACTGAAACTTTAATAAAAAATAAAATAAATGGTTTCCCATTACATCCCATGAAGGGACCGGGGAGAACTTCTCACAATCACTGAGCTGTGCGCTTTCCAGTTTTCACTCACTGATTGGGACCTACAGTTTTACACCGATTCCGAACGGTATTTTGAGAAGCTTTTTCATGGCTATATACTCAATAGTGTCGCCGTCACTATGCGAGGTGACCGCCGCCGAAAGAAAAAAAAGAAAATTTTTTTGAAGATGGTCAGAGCAGGGTTCGAACCCAGGATCTCATGTACAAGAGGCGCGCACACTAACCATTGCACCACCGACGGCCCCACTGAAACTTTAATAGATAGAGATAATATTTATGTTACTAAAAAAGGAAGAATGGTAAAAAAACCTATGAAAATGGATTTATAGATGTAAAAATAAAATAATGTAAAAATTACTTTTAAGATGTAATATACATAGTTTTGTACTTAGAATATTTACTCAGTAATGCTTACGAGTATATACGTAGTACTTATACAATAAAACTCAACTGTATTTAAATTGCAAATCTATTTCATGTACACATCTCAAAAAGGGGCGATGTTATATAGTTAACTTGCTTAGTGTCAAGGTTGTAACTACGTATAAGTATTTAGATTGTAATGACAAATATGTAAATACGGCAAAACTGTAAATGATGAATAAACAAATATCATTGCATTGAAGAGGCATTGATTAAAAAGTAACACACACGACAGAGGCGCCCGTTGAAAAATACGATAGTTTAAGTGGATCTTTAAGAAAAGACACTTTTTGTAAAGTGATAAACTTTTTTAAGAAACATGTTTTTTTTTTAGAATGTATTTTTTTTAAAGTCTATTTTTAGGTCCTGTATTATATTTTCCCGAAAAGGTCCTTTTTTAAAGAGAAGTACTTCTTTTATTAAAAGCTTCTTGTTTTATTAAGAAAAGGTACTTTTTGTAAGAAAAAGCCATCATCAGTATGAATTTTTTATAAGAGAATTTTTTTTTAAGAAATGTTTTTTTTTGAAGAAATGGGAATTTTTTTAGAATTGGCCCCTTTTTCAAGAACAGGTAAATGTTTAAAGGTAGATACTTATCTCAAGAAAAGTTGTTTTGTTTCACAAAAAAGGTTCTCTTTAAAGAAAGGGTAGTTTTATAAGAAAAGGATATTTGTTGTAAGAAAATGTAATTTTTTTAGAAGAGGTACTTACCTTAAAAAAATACTTTTTTTAAGAACAGGTACTTTTCTAAGAAAATTTACCTTTTTTAAGATATGTTACTTTGTATTTTTTTTTTTTTTGAGAAAATTTACTTTTTTTTAGGAAAACGCACTTATTTAAGAAAATGTTATTTTTTGAACTTCTTTCACTTTGGCTTTTCTAAATTTACTTTTTACTAAATTAGCTGGACCTGGCAAAATTCGGTTTGCCGTCAAAATTTTTGTAATTCCAAAGTGTGTTCAAATAAACTTGTAGTTGTCTGGAATATTATGAAGAAGAGTGTAAAATAACTGTTTGTTAGAAGAATTTGATTAGATTTCGATCGTGTGCTGATTTGTCTAAAAAGCTTCTCATTATACTATAATAGCTGTCCCCGTTGAGCTTCGCTACCCCTGAATTTTAAGTTTAATGAAACAGAATTTTGTTATTTTCTTTTTATATTTATTCAAGTGCTCTAGTTTTGTCATCTGGTGCAAATATATATATGTATGTAAGTCTGAAGGTTTACTCACACGAGAGCATGCAACATATATTGTCCGCGGGAAAACACGGATTTGTCAAATTTAAGCCACAGACTTGAAGCGACTGCCCTTGCGCTTTATTAATGGTCATCGCAAATGGCAACCGAATCGGAAAGTGAAATATTTTGAAATCGATGGGCATGTCTGTAGGTATCATGGGAATGCGTGTAGTCAGGGCATCGGTTCCGTTCTAATTACCAGTGATTATAGTAGCATCTATAAGATTATTCTGCATTTTTTTAAAAAATGCATTATTGTGATAAAGATATTTAGGATGCTCTCGAAGCTGACCTCAATGACCAACTGACCAACCTGTGGTCACTCTTTTAGGTTCATAGTCTGACCTTTTTAGTAGCCATATTTTCATTGGTTTTCCCCAAAAAGTAATTTGCATCATATCAGTAGTATGTGTATGTCGAACCTCACATTCCTACACTGTATCAAACAATTGTTCGTACACCAGCCTGTTGTGAACATACTTATTTTAATGGATCTCAAAAGACATATGGCCGATTTGATTCAAATATTTTTTTAAATCGGCCATATATTTTTTGCGATAAATTAAAATATGTTCTCAAGTGCCTGATGTACGGATAATTGTTTGATGTAGTGTATATAATAGTCAAATATTGACGTGTGTGGGCGGCCCCACGTCCCTCTTTGGCAACTTTCTTCCCAATAGCCTGTCCATATCTGAAGTCCAACTGTAACATACTGTGAAATTTACAGGACGATCAAACTATTATTATGATCTATCAAACTATTATTATTTCTTTTAAAACGGGCGTGGCACATCCTACTTCCACCCTGGCAGTAATTCATACTGTACAACAACATATATTCCAAATTGTATCTTCATACCTTTGATAGCTTATGAGATATAGCAATGTTAAATTTCAAGTTGTATGCCGGTGCCACCCCCTTTATCCAATCACTACCAAGTATAACTAAGAACTATCAGTACGTTATCAGTACTACATTGTAAAATTTCTATAACAATTGGTGTATTAAAAAAGCCGTCAGAGCGATTTTTGAAAGGGGGGCGTGGCACATCCCACTTTCACCCTAGCTGTAATTCGCACTGAACGACCAACTTATATGCCAAATCTCATCTTCATACCTCTGATAGTTCTTGAGGTACAACCGTACAAAGTTTCAAGATGTATGCCACGCCCACTATTGCGATCCCGCCCATTTTTTATTGTATCACGAATTTTGCTGCCAAATGGATCCACGCAAATTTTCAATGCGATTGGTGAAACAGTCCTCCAGATATTGCGTTTTCAAAAACAGAATCCAATGGCCGGGGCCACACCCAATTGATATATAACTATGTATATGTGGCAACACCGGCAAACACTGTACCAAATACCGATCACCTGCTGCCTAATGTCGAGTAGTCGCTTGCACAACATTGTACATCGTTAGCGAAAAAATAAGAAATTTCCTCTTTTTTGCCAACCTTCGAAGCGGCCGGTTTGTTTCTTTCTAAGCCATCATTATTAAATAAAATTAAAATTTGAAACAAACTCTTTTTTATTTCTCGTGGTCAAAATATTGGAAAGTATAAATCTCCAAACTGGTGACCCCGTGTTATTTTCATTCGCGCTAACCTTTGGCCATCGTTAATCCCCTAGTACAACTGGTGTGTCTGCCGTCATTTTGTGTGGCACCCGTAGCGATTGTTACAAAATTGCGTAACACCCACAAAATTGGACATAATGCCGGACCATCACAACGACAGCGGAACCACATCGGCCGCATCTAATATTAGCGGTGGTATTGCTGGTGCCCCTGCCAACCAGTCAGCACCACCAGTACAAAACGTGTCGGCTGTTTATGCGCGGTTGCCGGTCCCCCAGATGTTCAGCACAAATATCGAGGCTTGGTTCACAACCATGGACTTTTGGTTCACGGCCTCCGGCATCATGGCGGACAAACAGAAGACCGCAACCGTCTTGGCAGCTTTAAGCCCCAATATAATTTCACAACTGGCCGACGTTATTGCTTCTATGCCGGCCACCGAGCGATATACTTTTGTCAAGGCAAAAATTGTAGAGCATTTCGCAGACAGCGAGCAGCGCCGTCTGAACCGTCTTTTGTCGGAGCTGCCGCTGGGTGACAAAAAAACCGTCGGAGATCTATTTTGAGATGAAGCGAGTGGCCGGCAACACACTGGGTGATGCGGCCCTAAGGGCTATGGACGAAACGCTTGCCCGAGTTCGCACAACCTGTCGTCGCAGCTTCGTCTGGCACACCGGCGGAATTTACAAAGGTGGCGGACTCAATTGTGGACGCTATGACCCCAAACCATATCGAACGCGTAGAAGCGCTCCTATCGTCCGAGATAAATGAGCTACGAGCAGCCGTCATCGAGCTAGGCCGAAAATTTTTCGACGCGCTCCCGTTCCCGCTCACGTAGACCACCAGCACAGCGCAGTCGAACACAAGATCGACCTGATTATTCCAGCAATGCGACCGGCGACGAGTGCTGGTATCATAAAAAATACGGCTGCAATGCACGGAAATGTCGGAGCCCCTGTAAGCATAGACAACGGCAGGTCAACGCGCTGTCTATAGGCGACCCAGCACCACCATCCAAGTGACTCGATAGGCCGGTGGAGGAGGCAAATATTTCGCCTTCAGGTGAGAGACGAACTTACAAAATTAAATTTTCTTGTCGACAGTGGCGCCGACGTGTCCGTCTTGCCGCTCACCGCAAAATCATATGATGTCCGTCCGTCCGCAATAATGTTGTTTGCCGCAAACGGGTCCCCCATTAAGATTACCGGAGAAAAACGAATCCGACATTT
Source organism: Phaonia tiefii (assembly GCA_963931995.1). Classification (NCBI taxonomy): domain Eukaryota; kingdom Metazoa; phylum Arthropoda; class Insecta; order Diptera; family Muscidae; genus Phaonia; species Phaonia tiefii. Next base: position 63,528,306 of record OZ008370.1, read on the forward strand.
TGCAGAATTTTCCTGATGTCACAAAGCTCTCGCCATATGGTTCTGCGACTAAATCGTCCATCTCACACAGAATCGAAACGACGGGGTACCCCGTTTATTGTCGGCCACGGCGTCTGTCACCGGAAAAGCTCGCAGCAGCCAAAAAGGAGTTCGATTTCTTGATTGAAGCTGGCGTGTGTCAGCCGTCAAAAAGCAACTGGTCCAGTCCGTTGCACTTGGTACGGAAAAGTGACGGGACTTGGAGGCCATGCGGCGACTATCGTGCCCTGAATTCCCAAACGGTACCGGATCGTTACCCCTTGCCTTTTCTTACGGATTTCACAACGTTCCTACGAGGTAAAAAGGTAAAAGCGTAATCGACCTACAGAAAGCCTTCCACCAGGTTCCAATTCATCCGGACGACGTGCCAAAGACCGCCATTAGCACCCCAATCGGCCTGTACGAGTTTAAATTTATGACATTTGGCCTTTGCAACGCAGCGCAAACGTTTCAGCGACTGATAAACGAGGTGTTTAGAGGTTTAGATTTTGTCTTCCCTTATATTGACGACATTTGTGTCGCATCGTCTACAATCGAACAACACCGACGTGACCTGGCTGAAGTTTTTCGTCGCCTTTGCGATAATCATCTGGCAATAAATCTAAACAAATGTGAATTTGGGAAAAATGAAATAAAATTTTTGGGCCATCTTGTTGATGCTAATGGCATTCGCCCGTTGCCGGAAAAAGTTACAGCAATCCGAGATTTCCCAAAACCGAAAGTGGCACAAGAACTGAAAAGATTTATCGCGATGGTCAACTTTTCAGAAAGTTCCTGCCACACGCAATATCATACCAGATGCAACTACAACAGCTGATCATTGGCAATAGGAAAAACGATCGCACTCCCATAGAGTGGACTCCAATTACAGAGGCTGCTTTCGACCGCTGCAAAGAGGAACTGGCGAACGCATCGCCTTTGGTGCACCCGGCTGCCGATGCCGAGATTGCCATCTACGTGGATACGTCTGACACAGCTGTGGGCGCAGCCCTACATCAGAAAATTGGCACCGACCTACAACCGTTGGCATTCTACTCTAAAAAATTTACCGATTCTCAGCGTAAGTACTCTACATACGATCGCGAACAGGCGGCGATGTTCCAAGTTGTTAGTCATTTTCGTTACATGCTTAATTTTATTAACTAATTGGGGCAAATTAAAAAAAAGGTTTTTTAACCTCACTTTTTTAATAAAAATCTGGTTTTCTCAAAAAAGAGCCCTAGTAAACTTATTTCTTCCTAGACTCAGTAAAAGACAACACTTCAATCATTTTTTAAGGTATAATACTCCGCATTAACCCTTCTAAGACCGGAGATAGTGAGGTTTTTCTAACAAAAGTACTTTCTGGGAGCCAAAATGTCGCTTAAAAACAATTGAAGTGTAAGAAAAAAAGCGATTTATTAAAAAATTTTTGATTTCCAAACCTTTAAACGTAAATAATTGCCAGTGAGGAGGCCGAGTGTGTGCGTGCGTTGTACTTTTACTGATAGTAAGTGGATTCTAATAAAAACTCTCAAGCTGGTGGGTGAGTTTCCGCGCCCAAACTATCAAACAACTACCTGGAAGCAAACATCTGCATTGGATTCACATAAAAACAACCCAAAATATTAAAAAAATACCTGGAAACACATTGTAGCTCTTGTCATAAGGATGAAATTGTGAACATATAAAATCAAAAACACTTCTATCAAAAAACTACCTGGAAGCAAACAGCTTCATTAAATTCACATAAAAACAACCCAAAATATATAAAAAAATACCTGGAAACACATTGTAGCTCTTGTCATAAAGATGAAACTGTGAACATATAAAATCAAAACAATTCTATCATAAAACTACCTGGAAGCAAACATCTGCATTGAATTCACATAAAAACAACCCAAAATATAAAAAAATACCTGGAAACACATTGGAGGCTCTTGTCATAAAGATGAAATTGTGAACATATAAAATCAAAACAACTTCTATCAAAAAACTACCTGGAAGCAAACATCTGCATTGGCCAACAAGGGACGCAGCACACAATACATTACAGTGAAAGTGAAAGTAAAAAAAGTGAAAGTGCTACAGCATAATTCGCACACAACATTGGCAGCCACCTATTTCAATATGCAGTGTGGAAATTTTGATTTATTTTGCTGCGTTTGCGGACACCAAATCATAAAAAATAGTTCTACAACATTGCAAAAGAAAATGATCTTTTAACTAGTGCATTCAAGAAAGCATATGTTGTTTTTCGACGAAGAAGACTTGACCGGTGAAAATTACACACCTAATACAGTGTGTCGCCAATGTTATAACAATCTCATGGCATGGTTGAGTGGAGGCAAACATAATATGAAGTATTGTAAGCCGGTAAACTGGATTAATCTCCCAGGTGATCATGATGAAACCAGTTGCTATGCATGCGTAAATTACACATGTGGTCTAAATCGATATGCTGAGAGGAACAAAAGTTATAAAACAACAGTGCTTGCTCCTGAAAATTTTGTATCACCAAGGCCGCCAACTCCAGATCGTAGTTGTTGAATACTAACTCCCAGGAGCAAATAAAAACACACGACGTTTACTATTTAAGTGATTTATTACGACTGAATTGTCAAACAAAAGGAGAGGATAAGTAAAGTACAAAAGAGAATGAAAACCGTACATAACATATAGGTTACTCCATATAATATATGTGTTGCATAAGGAGGGTTGTATTTACAGGGAATTCAATTTTCAACAATCTTCCTCAACACATATATAAATTATTAATTTACTTCATTAATAAGACACAACCAAAAACAAATTAAACAGGCTTTTCCAAAAAACCTAAGGCTTTCATAAACTTAAAATGACAAGATTTGGATAAATTCTTAGTAAATATGTCAGCTACGTTATCAGAACTACAACAATATTTTATATTTATATATACATCTCGAATATAGTGAGACTTTATGACTGTGTGTTTTGTTCTGTTATGAAAAATAGGGTTCTTAACTAAATGCAATGCGCCTAAATTGTCGCCATTTACTATTATCTTTCCGGGCAATGAAGCTGAATTTCACCCAACAATTTCTTCAAATATACGGCTTCTTTTGCTGCTGATGAGAGGGCCATATATTCAGCTTCAGTGCTGCTTAATGCTACCGTTGGTTGCTTTTTCGATTCCCAGGAGAAAACGCCGCCAGCAAGTATAAATACATACCCAGTATACGATTTCCGACTTTCAGCATCGCCTCCCGTCTGCGTCTACATAGCACATTACAGGTTCGCCAGTCTTTTGATATCGTAACCTAAAATCGATGGTTTTATTCAAATATTTTAGAATTCTTCTAGCTGCTGTCATGTGTTCGTTATGGGGTTCGGTATTTTTCTGCGAAAGTTTACACACGGAATGCAGAATATCTGGACGAGAACATACGGCAAGATACATTAGGGATACTATCAGTGACTGATATTCGACGGCGTTCACTTTTCTACAATTTTCATCGTGGCATGCAATTTGGAACTTTGTCTCCAATGATGTAGAAACTGGACGGCACTCTTCCATACCGTATTGCTGCAAAAGTTCATTGATATACTTTCTTTGGTGTATGTCGATTTTCGCTGCTGAATCCGTTCGATCAATTTCAATACTTAGAAAAATTTCAGCCCGACCTTCACCGACAACTTGGACACGATCTGCAATGTGAGACTTGATTTTGTTCATTTCATGTAAATCTGAACTGGCTATTAACAGATCATCCACGTAAACAGCAATCAGGTTGATATTTTTCCCCGTTTGCCGCTGATACAAACATGGCTCGCTTGAACACAGAAGAAACACAATCTTCCTTAATATTTTGTTCAAAGTTCTATTCCATTGCCGACCCGATTGCTTTAATCCGTATAAAGCCTTATTTAATTTTAGAACTGAGTTCGGAAACCGCTTCTCAGCAAAACATTGTGGTTGAGCCATATAAACGTCTTCTGATAAGTCGCTGTTCAGGTAAGCAGTTGACACGTCCATCTGATGTAAATGAAGACTGTATTCGGCAGCAAGAGCCATAACCATCCTGATCGTCTTGTACCGCACAACTGGTGAAAACGTTTCCGTATAATTTTTGCCATATATCTGAGCATATCCTTTTGCGACCAGTCTCGCCTTAAACCTTTCAATTTGTCCACTGCTGTCCTTCTTAACGACAAATAATCATTTACACCCGACGATCTTTTGTCCTTGTGGTAATTTACATAACTGCCAAGTGTCGCTGTCAATCAAAGAGTTATACTCCTCCTGCAACGCGTCCCACCAGCATTGAGAGTACTGACAAGATAAGGCCTCGCGACAGTTTGTGGTACCTTTATATTTTCCGCACTTATCAAATTTAAAACATTGTACTGTTTCTTTGCTCTTCCAGGTTTACCACTTCTTATAACACGTTTATCCACCTCTGGATCATTGATATCTTCCTCAGCCGACTCAAATTGGCTTTCGCTTTTGGGATTATGTTGGTCGTTTTCGTCATCTTCTGCCATACTAATCTCAGATGTCGTCTCTACCTCTCGATTAATCGAAATATCAACAAAAGCGGTTTCAACTATATTCTCGATGAAGTTAACATTATTTTCCGGGAGTTTTTATCGAACAAACGATACGCCTTTTATGTGTACGAATAACCTACGACGACATATTCAATACCCTTTGGTCTAAACCAGGGGTGCCGACGGCCTATACTCTTGGTGCTCTTTTGTTTTTGTAAATGCTCTTGTTATAGCTAGAGCATAGGTGCATATACAAAGAGCAATTTCAATGGATTACACTAACAAACTTTCCGTATGAAAGAGCAAAGCAAAAACAATGCCATAGCGCTGAAAATACTTTCTTAATTTTCGATTGTGTTGTTATTGCTAATCATAGTCAATTTTGTCTGCAGTGCACCTGCACCTAGTTGAAAGCAACAACAGTTCCATTTGAGCAGAAAATGGGGGGAACAGAAGAAGATATCTTTCGCATGCTTTGTTGATTTTACTGATTTCGTTTGTATTTTTTGAATGATTTGGTGGAAGGTGAAACACTTAAAGAATTAATTTGCGTTTGAGTTACAAGTGTCAAGTTTATTTTGCATAATGGATATGAAGTGGGAAACCGATTTATTTTTGCTTAAAAAAACTATTTTAAGTCTGTATTCCATGTTTGGCAGCACATTTATTTGCGAAAGTGCCTTTTCAAAATTAAAATTAATAAAAAATAAACATAGAAGTAGAATAAGCAACGAGAATTTAGAGGCGTTATTAAAATTGTCCACAACTGACATTGACATAAATATTGATAATTTATTGGAGGGTTCGTGGAGGATTTAAAGATATGTATAAAATAAATATATAACATAATAAAAATTAATAAACGTACACAATTAATTATAAAGACGTGTATAAAATAAATGTATAAAATAATAAAAACTAATAATTTTACAAAATGACTAATTTTTGTTTTTTTCATATTCGCTACAGATAAATTATGCAAAAATTAAATTCGCTTATTTTCTCAGTGTACGTAATGAATTTTTTCCTTCCTTTGGTGTTAATAAAGTGTATATGTATGTGTAGTGTAAAGTATATACGTGAGTTAATAAAGTGTATATGTATTGGTGTTTGCTCTTCCATAAGAAGGCTTTCGGCACCCCTGGTCTAAACTTATGGTGATGTTTCTTGTTGAGAGCTATTGCCGTAGAACCAAAGATTTTCAAATGTTTTACAACGGTTTTTCTTTGTACCATACTTCATAGGGGGTTGAATTGTCCAATGCTCTAGTGGGCGCTCTGTTTCTCAAATACGCTGCGGTGTTTACAGCCCCAGCCCATAATGATTCATCTAAGTTCGAAGAAACAAGCATAGACCTAGCCATCTCCACTTATAGGGCCAATACACGACACAAGCCTGCTGACACAATCAAGTTATTGTGCATGCCGATTGACCGTAATTGGGGTTGATGAATGATTGAGCAAGCAGATTGTGTTAAATCAAAATGAGGTAGATATTTTCATGATTGACACCGCAAGCTTGTGTCGTGATTCGCGAAATTTGCACAGTCAAGCAGCAGAATTGAGGTGGTGAAGTGACGCGCGTGAGAATGAGTGCAAAAAATTAATGAAAAAATATTTTGGAGCGAATTCCTAGAACTATACGAGACGATGCCGACTTTATGGAAAGTTATAAGTGACGACTACTCCAACCGAGAAAAAAACATGTGTTACGAGAAAATGGTGGAGAAATTAAAAGAAATAGACGAAGAAGCCACACGGGAAAAAGTAGTGAAAAAAATTAATATATTCCGAACGAATTATAAGCGGGACTTAAAAAAAATAAAACAAAGTGAAAAATCAGGTGCGGGAGCGGACGAAGTATTCACATCTTCGTTATGGTACTTCGATAAAATTCATTTTTTATATAGCCAGGAGTGCTTGGCAGAAGGAAAGTGCAGCATGGACTCGGAAGACTTAGATGTAAATATGCGAAGTATTTCTTTAGTGTCTTTTTTATTACATATAATTTTTCTTTTTTTTCAAACAGAACAGCATTGAAGTAGAAAAAGAAGGCTCCAGAAAACGAAAAGGCGCAGAGGAGGAGAATTTGCTGAAACTGGCTTGCCAGAAGCTAGCCAGATGTGACACTGGCACATCTGCATTAGCTAAAGGATGGGCAAGTCAATATGATGATCTGACAAAAGACCAACAAATCTATGCCAGAACCATATTTTCCGACGTACTTTTTCACGGTTGCATGAGAAAATTAAGTGAAAAATTATTGAAGATGAGCTTCAGTTGTGGCAAGCACTTCAAACACTTCCCGCTCTTCAACGCCATTGAACACAGAGTACTATGTTCAGTCCGACCCATCTTGCTCCTCCTCTTCAACTCCGATTTTAGCCGAATCTGTGTTCTCGCCTTCGCTGGAGAGCACTCGAGTTTATTTTCACCCAGTTACCCACAACATGCCACCCAATTTTACTCCAACTATTGTTACTCAGCCTGTATCACCAGCTGAGACAATGCAGTCCACGCAGTTAATTGCTCAATACCTTCATGACTTTGTTGTTGAATAAAAACAAATAAAGTTATTATATGTTAAGTTATGTGTATTTTTATCTTTTTATCCCTGAAATAATTTTTTTAAGGATTCTTATTTTTTATTTATCCTGGCAACATTTTTTTCAATTTTTAAGTTGTATTTTTTTAAATATATGAAAGTAATAAATGAAATGAAATAAAGTATTCATTAAACATCAAACTACTTCATAATCTGTTTCTTTGTTACTGTTTTTGTATTTTTGTATTTTGCCATGGCACGGTTCCTACTGTGTTAAAGTATTGACAAAATGAATCATCTTTTGCATTCTTGCTTGCATTTTTTTTAGAAGTTGCTGCTAAACTTTCTAGGCTTTTATCACTGATGTCCCATTCACTAGCTTCCAATTCCAATACATCTGCCAGTCTGTTCAAGTTATTTAAATTTTTTTTCACGTAAAAAGTTGTGTAGATAGCAGCATGTTAACACGATAGTTGTCACTTTCTCTGGTGCGAGATTAGTGGTTTTTAAGAGTATCCTAAACCTTGATGCCAAAATTCCAAAAGCATTTTCAACTATTCTTCTGGCACGCGATAATCGATAGTTGAATACCATTTCCTCTTTTTCCATAGTCCTATGACTATACGGCTTCATTATATTTTCCTTCAAAGGAAAAGCATCATCAGCTACGAATACATATGGCGTGTTTGGACTAAAAGCTGACAATGGGTCCGGGTCAGGAATATGTAAGTCATTATTCTTTAACTTCTCGGAAAATGACAATTCACTAAAAAGTCCAGCATCTGATGCCCTACCATTCGTTCCGACATGAACCATTAGAAATTCATAGTTAGCGTTGACAACCGCCATTAAAATTATAGAAAAATTTTTCTTATAATTTAAATAGTAAGAGCCAGATCCAGGGGGTTTTGTTATGATGACATGTTTTCCGTCAATAGCCCCAATGCAATGCGGAAAATTCCAAATTTTGTTAAAGGCATCAGCTTCTGCTTTACACTCATTTGTTATTCGGAAGCTGCAAAAGTTTAAAATAATAATTTGTTATGTTGTACCTGCTTTTTTTATTTGTTTTCCGAATTACTCACCTTTATGCAATTTTTAATTATCTTATTTATGGATTCACATGTCTTAATCACAATTTTTCCAATAGTTTGTGGAGCCATAGCCGTCAGAAATTTCATATCCTCAAATCTATTACCACTAGCCAAAAACCGCAAAGTAGTTGTTAACCGATGGAACGGTGTTATAGGTTCTCTCATTATTGTTTTTTGTTTAATTATTAATGGTGTAATTTTGTGTAATAATTCATAAAAATGATTTTTATCCATACGTAAAAAATTATTAAAATCATTTTCAGAACTTATTTCCAATTCTTTTAGAAGTTTCGAGTCTCCTATTTCTTCCCTATTTTTCAACAATTTTTTCGCCCAAATACGTTTTTTCTTTGCTTCTTTTCGTTTTCGTTTCATTTTAATTGCAACAATAATTGCAGCACAAGCGTCGTCGCTGTCCATATCGACCTTTTCCACATACAACTTGAAAACAAATGAATATTCATTCAATCATGCTGGTGTAGTGTATGCTTAAAGCTTCATCACGCAATCACTTGATTGAGTCAGCAGGCTTGTGTCGTGTGTTGGCCCTATAAGGTTCTATTTAAACGCTCCGCAACACTGGTTTGCTGTGGAGTGTAGGGAACTGTGAGTTGTCTAACAATACCATGAGCTTTCAAGTATGAGGCAAAGTTGTTATTGACAAACTCTGTGCCGTTATCTGACCTAAGCACTTTTATTTGTTGCCCTGTTTGACATTCTACCATCTCTTTAAAATCTTTAAATATTTCAAACGTTTGATCTTTACTCCTCATAAAATAAACAATTATCCCCAATAAGTTCGACGCTCTGTTCTCCGAATGTGTGAATGGTTTTTTTGTGCATTTGCTTTTCAAACAAACAGTACAGTTCATCTCATTAGGAAACTTGAGCTTCATACCATGCACCAAATTCTCATCTGACAGTTTCCTCAAACTTGCTACATTGAGATGACCGTAGCGATAATGCCATTTGAGGATTCACTCGCGTTCATAAAAAACGCATTCTCTTTTGTCGAGTCATACAAAAACTGATCACCTACCTTCGTTGCAGTCAGCAGTGTTTTCCCCTTCGCATCGATTATTCTCGCCCTTTCTGCATCGAACTTCACCATGTCTTTCGCTGATACCTTACCGACTGAAATAAAGTTGCATTGAAGTTCGGGAGCAAACAACACACTATTCAGCACAACGTTACATTCGGAGATTCGCACACTGCCCCTACCCTTTGCTTCAATTTTATTCTCACCAGCTAAAGAGATAATTTCTGTGTGCTCTTCAAACGTTTCAAACAGACGTCGCTCACAACATATTAGATGAAAAGAAGCACCGCTGTTGACGCACCACACGTTAGAGTTGAATACGATGTTGTTGTTCGATTCTGCAAAAACGGAGTAGGCGTGCGCGTTCCCTTTTTTCTCGGCTTTCCTATCTCTGCACTGAGCAGCGAAGTGTCCTCTGCGACCGTAGTTGTAGCATTTAATATTTTGTTTTTTCTTACTGCAGTTACGTTCATTGATCTCGTCGTTGTTGGTATTACTACTCACGTTGGAATTTTTGTTTATGTCCTTCTTGTTGCTATGTGTCATAAATAACGGGTTTTTCACTAAGAGCGCTACAAAAGTTTTTTTAAATAAAACAAAACCGGTTTTAGATACCAATGAAATTCTTTATTCCTGTACGTTCGATGCTATTATGTATGGAGCTGGATTTCTTTTGCATGGCCACCACGGGCACGTTTGCAGAAGTCCAGACGCTGAACCCAATTTTCGACGGTTTTCAAGCATAAAACGGCCGATACTGCTGCAATTTCACGATCGATATTCGTACGAAGTTTATCAATCGTCGCTGACTTGTTGGCATAGACCATAGACTTGACGTAGCCCCACAGGAAATAATCTAACGGCGTCAAATCGCACGACCGAGGCGGCCCATCGACTGGGCCATTTCGTGAGATAACACGTTCACCAAACTTGGTTTCCAATAAATTGATTGTGGCATTCGCTGTGTGGCGCCGTCCTGTTGGAACCACATGTCCTCCAAGTCCATATTATCCAATTGGGGCCAAAAATATTCGGTTATCATTGAACGGTAGCGATTCGCATTCACAGTAATGTGCCGGTCTTGATCATCACGGAAGAAGCACGGCCCAATGACGCCGCCGGCCCATAAACCGCACCAAACCGTAATTTTTTCGGGATGCAATGATGACTCGTGGATTACGTGTGTATTGCTGTCTGACCAATAACGCATGTTTTGCTTATTGACGAAGCCATTCAGCCAGAAATGAGCCTCATCGCTGAAAATGATTTTCCGATGGAAATCCAAATTCGCCACAACGACGTCACAGAGATGCACAACGCTTGAGAACGACGTGTGAGAGACACATTTGGGCTTTCCTGAACTGAAGCCTCAGCAGCAGCAATATTCTCGACACTACGGGCACTTCTTTGTCTCACTGACACGGGAACATTTTGTACTGTGCCTGTGGATTCAAATTTTTCCACTAGTATGACGATTATGACGACCACAAATTGGACGTAGCGCTCTTAAAGTTGAGGCCACTGACTCCAAATTTCGGTAGCAAATTTTAATAATTTCGACTCGTTGTTGGCTCGTATATCGTTCCATGCTGAAATGGCATGGAATTATATAATTCCTGTTAAATTATATAATTCAACTTGTTTAAGTTTGTTTAGTCAACAGAGAAATATTGTTTCTTATTTTGTTTGAATCAACTTTTCAATGCTTTGTATTTTTGGATAATTGTCTAAAATTTTCATTGTGATTTGGACTGTTGAAATAAGTAGGGCTAACAAATGTAAGTAGCGTTAAACCTATCTTGTAATTTAAATGAATATTAATGTTTCAAATGCTTTTAGTGAATAAACTAATGGTTTTGTAATACGTTTATCAAAAGCCCGATTTTATTGGTGAATTTCAACAATTTTATTCAATTTGCCCTTGGGTTTTGAGTGCTGCGTGCCGTTTCTTTTGCCGTGTGAAACAACCAGTATAGTACATTGTCGGAGGTCTCTATTTGTCCACTTGGAGCGCCGAAATAATTGTCTGTACATAAAGATTTGAATGAAGTTGCGAAACAACAATGAACACGACCCCGATGCTGCTGCGGAGCGTAGATCTGAAAATAGTTTGTCTGACACTATCAATCTTACAGACAATCCGACACATAATGATAACTTCCCAACACAAGTCCCAGCAAGTTTAGAACAGGTAACATTATTAGTATCTAGAAGCATGGAAGGCATGCAGAGGCAAATTCAAGCAATTTTAAATACAATTCAATCCAATAAATCAGAATTGGAAAATTCCATTTCATCATTAAGAAATGTGGTTAGAAGCTCGCAGTCCAATACGGTAGATACAAGCAGTATGAATAATAATACATTAGCTGGTCATCCAAACGTTGAAATTATTAATCGTCGTAGAGAATATGATAACGGTACAGGTTCTTCTCGATCCGCTGAACATAGACCACCTATTAGTGTTTCTAACAATATTGCAACTACTTCGACGGCATCTCTTTGCCACACCAATAATATCAACGTAACGGATTGTAATGCCATGCCTGATATTCGCCACTCTGTACCGTCTGACCCGTATCTCCAACACCATACATCAGCTTCTAACACAGGAGCAATTGGCATGCAACGTCAAAAAAAAAATTATGCTTTACCGAAATTTTCCGGCTTTCCAGAAGATTGGCAAACATTCTACGAATCTTTTAAAAGTTCTACAGTAGAATTTGAATACTCAGATCTTCAAAATGTAATGCGACTTCGGGATGCACTCGAAGGAATCGCCCGCGAAACCGTTGAATCCCTTTTGTCAAATTCAAGGAACGTCAATAAAATCTTAGAAATCCTAGCGGAAACATTTGGACGTCCCGAACAATTAATTAAGTCTCAAGTTCATAAAGTTCGGTCGTTATCTTGTGTAGAAGAATCAAACTTGAACTCATTAATTGTATTTGCAAATAAAGTCACCAATATGACTACATTTATTGAGTCAGTAGGAGGAGATAATCACTTAACTAATCCAACGTTGTTAAGTGAACTGGTTTCAAAACTGCCCGTTTCAAGACGCCTACAATGGGCTGATAAATGTCTCAATTTAGATCGAATGCCCACCATCTTCGACTTTTCCAATTGGCTTGGTGGTTTAAGGAAAGCTGTTAATATGGTAACAGATTTACTTCCTATTTAAAGTGATTCGAGTAGTTATGCCCTAACAACTGTTAAATAAAAAAAAATAATGGTTTCCCATTACATCCCATGAAGGGACTGGGGACAACTTCTCACAATCACTGAGCTGTGCGCTTTCCAGTTTTCACTCACTGATTGGGACCTACAGTTTTACACCGATTCCGAACGGTAATTTGAGAAGCTTTTTCATGGCTAGATACTCGATAGTGTCGCCGTCACTATGCGAGGTGACCGCCGCCGAAAGAAATTTTTTTTTGAAGGTGGTCAGAGCCGGGTTCGAACCCAGGATCTCATGTGCAAGAGCCGCGCACACTAACCATTGCACCACCGACGGCCACGCCCTAACAACTGTAGGAAGTGAAAACTGTATCCTTTGTTATAAACCTTGCAAATCTTTGGCATCTTGTGAAGAATTTCCAAAACTGTCTCTTGGGAAAAAGTAAAGTCGTTAAAAGTTTGTTTTTCCTGCCTTAAAGTAGGTCACGTTGCGACAAAATGTTATTATAAAAGACAATGTGGCCAGAATAATTGTTTTCAGAACCATCACAAACTTCTGCACAAAGATCGTCTAACTTCTTCTGTTGTTAGTTGTAACAACACTTCAAGTGGCACATTAACGAACGAATACCAGCCACGCAGTTGTTTAGCAGAAGTAAACACGGTTATTCAGTTAAATTTCAAGTTCTCCCGGTTAAATTGTATGGTCCGCATAAAACTGAAATTGTTTATGCCTTTGTAGATGACGGTGCAAACGTCTCTACGATCGACGCGGAAGTAGCTCGCAATTTAGAAGTCAAAGGACGGGAAGACATTTTGCAACTACAATGGATTGATATCCATGTCTCAAGGGAACATACACAAGTAATCAATCTGCATATCAGTAGCGTTGAAGATCGTTCGCAGGTTTATAGCATGAATAATGTATATGTTACATCTAAACTAAATTTGCCACAACAAAGTTTAAATTTGGCTCAGAATCGCAATTATACTGTTTCTGGTATCCCAATACATAGTTATGAAAACATAAAACCAAAAATGATTATTAGTCTGGCACATGCATTTTTACAGTTGGTATAGAGAAACCAATAATGTTGTCTTCATCAGGGCCCATTGCAACCAAGACCAGACTGGGATGGATAATATATGGACCAATTGGTCAGAGTAAAGAAAAGTTCGTATCGTGTCATGCATTCAAGTCCGAAGATGAGTCTGAATCCTTTATTGAGATAGAGAAATTGATGAAAGGGTATTTTGGAATAGAAACCTTCGGAATTCGTTGTCCGTCCAAGCCACTAATGTCCAAACATGAACAAAGAGCAATGGATATCCTAGATAATACAACAAAACGATCGTGTGATAGATTTGAGTCAGGTTTGCTGTGGCGTGATGATTTTTCGGGCTTTCCAGATTCATATGGAATGGCGTTAAAACGACTAAGTTCTGTGGAAAGGAAGATGGAAAGAGATCCTACATATGCAAAGGAATACCGTGCGAAGATACAAGAATATGTGAGTAAGGGCTCCGCGAAAGTAATGTCACACGATGAGGCTAAGGTTCGTACTAAAAATACTTTTTATTTGCCTCACTTCGGTGTCTTGAATCCTAACAAAGGTAAATTAAGATTGGTATTTGATGCGGCTGCAGAAGTAGAAAAGGTTTCTTGAAATAAAGCATTACAGTATTACCCGCTTATATGCATGTCCAAAATTGTTGGGTTTTTAATGCTTATAAGCGAGAAATGCTTATGTAAAAAATCGGATACATGCATCAATGGTGCATGTAAGAAATCTCGGTTATAAGCATCGGTGGTGCATATAAAAGTCAATTCATACAGATATCATCACCAAAAAACACCTGTTGCACGTGCCAATACCAATTGCATTGCGATATTAAAAATAAAACAGGGTATATGTTTATTCAAAAACAGATTTATTGATATCAATGTGTATACAAAAAACAAAAACAAACTTAAAAAACAATTCATATTAAATTCATAAAAATTATCACTTTTTTTAATTCATATTATGAGATCATAAAATAAAGAATGTGAATAGAAAGTAGAATAAATAAATAACTTTTAAAGTTAAATATTTTTAAAAAAATCCGTTATCTTTTTTTGAACATTATTCAAACATTTACAAAAAATAAATTGTTCAATTTTTTCCAGTTCCTCGACATATTCATTTTTCGTCATAAGGAAATTCCTGAGGTTTCTTATGGAATCCAGGGCAGAACTTACAGTCGGAATGGGTATAGATTCATCACTGTCTGCCATTTCCTCATCCGAGCTTTCGTTTGATTCAAGTTCAGCGAGAATATCATCATCGTTTGGTAGAGCATAACAAACTAAATCATTATCAAAATCAACAAAATTCTCAAAACTCGTTTCGTATTCGCAATTGCTCTGTATTGTTGATATTATTTCATCAGATAATTCGTCTGTATCCGATTGATCGACTGATTGTGTGACAACTTTGCACTATAAAGATACATATTGTAAAAATTAAATAAATGCATAAGTATAAATATAAAGAAATGTGTGTGTGGACTTATTGCTAATATTACCTTTTTAAAACAGTTAATAATTGTGCCGGGTGTAACCAACCAAAATGCTCGTTTGGCCATGTGCATTGCTGTTAATATGTCAATAGACTTTTTAAAATCTTCAAGCTTTTTTCCAGATTCTACAAAACAAATTTGTTTTCGTATAATACTTCGACGGTAGTATGCTTTAAATGAATGAATTATTCCCTGATCTAAGGGTTGCAAAATGGATGTCGTATTGGCTGGAAAGTAATGAACGTTGACGTTCTTCAACTGTAATTGCTTATGAGCTGAAGCATTGTCTACGAAAAGTATCACTTTACGATTCTGTTCAATCATTTCCTGGTCGAAGGCTGTTAAAATTTTGGTCCATATTTCCTGAGTCATCCAAGCTTTGTTTTGTGAAAAGTATTTAAACGGAAGGCTTCTATTTTTAAAACATCTTGGTTGTTTCGGCTTGCCTATGGCAAACATTTGTTTATAATCTCCGGTTGCGTTACATAAAAGAAGAATCGTAAGACGTTCCTTTGATATCTTAAAGCCATCAATTTTGAAATTCTTCTTATTGAGAGTAGAAGAAGGCAGCGCTTTATACATTAAGCCAGTCTCATCCGCGTTAAAAATATCTTTAGGGTTGTATGTGGAGACCAATTCCGGAAGAATTGCTTGAAAATTTGTACTTCCTTCATTATCTGCTGAAGCTGATTCACCGTGAATTTTCTTTAGGTTAATTCCTTCTCTTCGTTGCCATCTATATAGCCAACCAGGACTTGGATCGAAATCCTCATTTAACGAAATGGCAAATTGTTTCGCCTTCTCCATTATCATATGCGCTGAAACAATCGCTCCAGACATTCGCATCTGATCAAACCACTTGGTTACTGCTGTGTCCACCTTTTTAGACTTTCCCAATCGATCTCTTTTTCTTGATAAATTAGCACATGATTTGCTGCTGTGGATAATTGAGTTTTCATTTCTTAAAATCCGATTGACAGTGTCTATGGAGCACCCATATTTTTTGCATATTTCTTGCTTAGTTTTGCTACTATCCGCTCCCGATCTCAATCAACACCTTCTTGCAATATTATTTAAGTTTAGACAATCAAAAATAGCGGTGTGTGGTGATCTACAGGAAATGTTTCACCAGGTTGCTATCATAAAAGACGATCAGGACGCCCAATGTTTTCTTTGGAGAGACGGTGATCCTGGAAAAGAAATAAAAACTTACGTAATGCAAAGAATGATATTCGGAGCCACTTGTTCCCCAACCATGGCCCAGTATGTAAAAAATAAGAACGCTGAGGCTTTTCTTGATACACTTCCTAGAGGGCAAAAAGCGTGATTGAGAAGCATTACGTTGATGATTATTTTGATTGCTTCGATACTGAAAAAGAAGCGATAGAAGTGGGTAAAGCTGTAAAAGAAATCCACAGAGTTGGCGGATTCTCCATGCATAACATGTTGACTAATTCAAGCATGGTCGCTAGAGAAATTGGTATAACCGGTGGTAAAGGATTAATTGACGTCGGGAAAGGAGTTGAACGTATACTTTGCATGCACTGGATGTCAGTTTCAGATGATTTTGTGTTTCTCTTAAAATTTCACAAGGTTCCAGACGCTGTCCTAAATATGGAAAGGATACCGACCAAGCGAGAACTACTGAGTATGGCAATATTTGATCCATTTGGGTTTATCGCGACTTTATGATTTCTATGAAAATACTTATGCAAGAAGTTTGGAAAACTGGAATCGAATGGGACGAAGAACTACCCGATCAAGTTAGTCCTCAGTTCAAAAGTTGGATGGAAGAATTACGCAAGCTTGAGAATTTTAAGATTTCTAGATTTTACTTTCAAGATTGTGACGGAAAAGTTTTAGAGCTGCATATATTTTGTGATGCAAGCGAATGGCAGCCGTCGCTTATTGGAGAATCAAGTTCCCAAGCAGCGTTAAAATTGCATTTATTATTGGGAAAACAGCATGCGCCCCGCTTCGTTATAATTCAACACCAAAGCTTGAATTACAAGCCGCAGTAATGAGAGCTCGATTAAGAGTCTGTATTTTAAATTTTCATGATACAAAAGTTGACACAGTTGTATTTTGGACTGATTCGCGCACAGTAATCCGTTGAATACGGTCAGATCATAAGAAATATTAACAATATATAGCAAACAGGGTGTCGAAAATATTGGAGAGTTCTGAGGAATCCCAATGGCGCTTGTGCCCAACGGCTAACAATCCTGCTGACAAAGGTACAAGGGCTATATTTCCAATTAATTACAATCCGGATGGTGTGTGGAAAAATGGGCCCGACTTCTTGTTGGACGGAGAGCAAGAGTGGCCTGTCGAGCGTGACATGGCAATATCTGAGGATAAATCTGACGATGAATTGAAATCGAAGTTCCTAGGCGTAGCGACAAGCCCATATGAGAATATATTTGAGGAGGTAATAAATCGATCTTCAAAATATTTAAAGGTTCGTAGACAAAAAGCCTGGGTTTTAAGATTTTTGGAAAATATTCGGCGTAGACGTAGAGGAGAACAAGACTTTGTGGTGAGTTATCTGTAGATGGAGAAAACAATGCTGAGGCAATCGTTTGCCGAGAAGTTCAAATAAAGAATTTTTATGAAGAGTACACATGTTTGAAAGCTTCAGAACCAATTTACAAATCCAGTGAAATTATAACGCTAAACCCTTACTTAGATGAACACGGTATCCTAAGAGTCGGTGGACGTCTCGACAACGCAACAATTCTTCCGGAATGGACACGACGGCCTATAATTCTTCCCAAATCACATCGGTATTCTCGACAGATTCTTGAATTTTATCATATAAAAAATTGCCATCAGTACGTTTCAAAAGTAATATGTGACGCTAGAGAGAGATTTTGGATACCATCAATTCGAAGATTACTTAAAACCATATTGCATCATTGTGTTCGGTGTAAATTAATGAAAGCAACGCCTGAACAACCACAGATGAGTACGTTACCTAAAGATAGAGTCACCCCATTTATCCGACCGTTCACCTATACTGGTGTTGATCTTTTTGGTCCCTTCGATGTTAAAATGCGTAAAGGAACTCAAAAAAGATGGGTCGCTATATTTACATGCCTCACTGTAAGAGCCGTACATTTGGAGGTGGTGAGTGACTTGTCCTCGGATTCGTTTATACTTTGCCTTAGAAACTGTGTAAATCGACGAGGGGTGCCTATTCAAATCCGTAGTGATAACGGAAGGAATTTTATTGGTATAAGAAAGGAATTGAGAAACGAAGCGAACTTTCTTGACCACAACGGATTAACGAGGTTTTTAACTCCTCTAGGAATAAAGTGGGTTTTTAATACCCCTTTGGATCCAAGTGCTGGTGGAGCTTGGGAGCGATTGGTACAGTCCATAAAGAAGATATTGGCAGTCCTAATGGAGGAAGCTACACCAAAAGTAGAAATATTCCAGAGCCTGTTGATTGAGGCGGAAAGTATTGTTAATTGTAGACCTTTGACCCATATTCCGTTGACTCCGGAAGATCCTGAACCGCTCACACCAAACCATTTTCTGTTGGGATCAACATGTTGAACACAGACTCCAGTAGAATTTGACCGGAGTTTAATTGATATGCGCAAACAGTGGCGCGTTTTGCAAAATTTGAAAAATGGATTCTGGGGTCGTTGGATCCGTGAGTATTTGACGGATTTGACTCGACGGGTAAAATGGTGTTTGCCCTCGAGCCCGTTACAAGGTGGGGACATTGTGCTCGTGTGCGATTCAGAACTTCCTCGATCAAAATGGAAACGTGGACGAGTAGTACATACATATCAAGGTAAAGATGGGATTATAAGATCAGCTGAAATTAGCACAATCGATGGAGTTTTTAAGAGGCCTGCATCAAAGTTGGCTAAACTGGATTTTGATACTTAATGGTGAATATCCCCCAGGTCAATTCACGGTCAATTCAATTATATAATTCAACTTGTTTAACTTTGTTTAGTCAACATAGAAATATTGTTTCTTATTTTGTTTGAATCAACTTTTCAATGCTTTGTATTTTTGGATAATTGTCTAAAATTTTCATTGTGATTTGTACTGTTGAAATAAGTAGGGCTAACAAATGTAAGTAGCGTTAAACCTATCTTGTAATTTAAATGAATATTAATGTTTCAAATGCTTTTAGTGAATAAACTAATGGTTTTGTAATACGTTTATCAAAAGCCCGATTTTATTGGTGAATTTCAACAGAGCGGAAAAAAATATGGCATCGTTTGCTCTCCCTATCGATTTACTTTTGTAACGTCTCTATTGAAAAACCCTTACTTGCACCGCACCTTCCGCGTCGCTGGGCACATTGGATTTTCTTCTTTCCCCTTCCCCGGCTAGCTTGATCTTTATGGCACTCAGTGTTGGCAAATCATCCCTTGTCTCCAGGTCTATGACGAAGTTCTCGAACGACTTGGGTAAACTTGCTAGTAGCATGATGACAAACCCGTCTATACCCGTCTCCGCCATGCCGAGATGCAATCTGTCTCATTCATCCGCATGATCAGGTGTTTAAAAAGAGTAACTTTTATTATCGGACCTTTTGGTCTGTGCACATCACGTAAGGTGTTCCATGCTGCACTTGATGTTTTGGAACCCTTGGTGAAGGAAATTTGCATTGGTGTTACACTCAATATAACCGTAGCCAACGCTTTCTCGTCTTTCTTTTTCCACTCTTCATCTGCTGTTTCTGGCTTTTTTGTTGCACTACTCACAATACTCCAACACTCTTGATGCACGAGAACTGCTTTCATTGTAAAGCTCCACGACTCGTAATTCGAGTCGTTTTAATTCTCGATATTATACATTGAAGAACTCATCTTCGATTTATGTATCATTCACTTTAATTTACTTTTCCTTTGAGCACTCCTGGGCCCATAACCTGTTGAATACTAACTTCCAGGAGCAAATAAAAACACACGACGTTTACTATTTAAGTGATTTATTACGACAGAATTGTCAAACAAAAGGAGAGTAAGTAAAGTACAAAAGAGAATGAAAACCGTACATAACATATAGGTTACTCCATATAATATATGTGTTGCATAAGAAGGGTTGTATTTACAGTGAATTCAATTTTCAACAGTAGTACAGAATGTACAGGAATGACTAGAGAAAGTGGTGATTCTTATGAAGATCCATTTGATACCGATTATGAGCCCCTACAGGGAAGAGATGGACCACAACTAATAGCACAAGTGGAAATGGATTTCATTGTGGCCATATGGGGACTATCGCAGCGACTTGCCATATTTTTGACAGTGTTTTTAAAGCAAAGAAAACTCACAAAAAGCTTTGGTGGTAAAAATGGGAATGAACTTGGTGGTAAAAATGGGAACGAACTCGCTAGTGAGTGTAGATTATTTATTAATGGTTCTGTTTCAAGCTTAAAAGCAGTGTTGTTGCATGTGTCGAACCGAAAACCTTCCATTCCGCTAGCAATGGGTATTAACATGAAAGAAAGCTATGAAACATTGAAAGATATAATGAAAAAAATCAAATACTACCTAAATAAATGGAAGATTTGCTGTGATTTGAAGGTCATTAACATTTTGCAAGGGATAGTCGATAAGGGCGGCT
Organism: Phaonia tiefii; assembly: GCA_963931995.1. Taxonomy (NCBI): domain Eukaryota; kingdom Metazoa; phylum Arthropoda; class Insecta; order Diptera; family Muscidae; genus Phaonia; species Phaonia tiefii. The sequence goes on from OZ008370.1 coordinate 63,548,871, forward strand.
TTCCAAAATTCTTTTGTTTTCTTTGTAATTGGGATTCGCGCTCACCTCTGAATCAATACCAATGTAATTCGTGGAGACCAAGAGGAAGTGTGGAGGAACAAATGAAACAACATAAACTGAGGAATGCACCTTTAATAGACAATACCCAAGACATCTTGCTGCCACCGTTCCACATAAAATTGGGAATTGTTAAAAAATTCATCGAAGTGGCCGTTGTAAATTGCCCAAACGCATTCGACTATTTGAAAAGTGTTTTCTCAAAGCGTAGGGATGACAAAACTAAAAAAGGTATTGTAGTAAATTTAAAACGAATTTTTGTTCACCACATTGTACTATTTTCACTTTGTTAAAGTTTTCTTTTCTGTCTTTATTTTTTGTCTTCATTTAACAGGCGTACTTAATGGCCCTGACATTAGAAAGCTATTCAAGAGCAACTTTGAATCATGGCTTCATGATTATAATCATTCAATGGCATGGATTTACCTTCAGCGTGTATACACCAGAGTCTTGGGAGGGGATCGAGACGCGGAACCGGAAGCAAGAGAATGGGTGAAAGAAATGCTGTATTATTTTGAGAAAATCGGCACATCGATGACATTAAAGCTGCATTTTCTTCATTTTCATTTTGGCGATTTTATCAAACAACTCCCTACCGAATCCGATGAGCAAGGAGAACGGTTTCACCAAACTACAATGACCATGGAAAAACGGTACAAGGGCAAAAAAAACCCGACGCATTGCTTGCAGAGGTAATATCAATTTTATTGATGCATTGTTTGGCATTCCTTTTTTGATTTCTTTTCTAAATCATTTCAGGTATGTTGGTGGAGTCACAAGATCACCCTGTATGATGTTAATGAAGTATCTGAAAAAGAAAAAGCTGATGATGGAGGGCAGTCTGGAAGTAACGTGCCTGTGGACACCATAAGTTCTGAATCAGAGTCAGATTCGGACGACGATTTCGATCCACAACTTAAGAGAGTGCGATTTGTAAGTCCAGGGCCATCAACATTATAAACATAATACGAATATTTTTTTCTATAATTTTTGTAATAGATAGCATAGTACTGTAGTGCCATCCCTGCTGAGACTACTAATCCCTACAACACTGAATCATTATTAAATATCCATGCTACTACTCCTTGTAACAACCCTAACTCTAAATGTCAACCCATACCACCTAAGGACTAAGATTAAAAAATAAAACCTGGAGTTAGGGCTGTCAAATCCGTTGGGTCTTCAGAGACTGCGGAGATTGGGCGGGAGTTCAAAACTCCCTCTATCCGCGCAAGAATCGTTGCGATTTCCTCGTAAGTGAATTTGTGCGAACAAGAGATTCTCTTAAAATGAAATTTGAAGCTCTTAACGGCAGCTTCCCACAGACCGCCCATGTGTGGAGCATGGGGTGGGATGAACTTCCATTCAAACCCGTGTGTTGCATATTTCTCGGCAAGCTCACTCGATGCGGACTTTAAGAATTTATTAAATTCTCTGAATAAGGATCTACTAGCTCCTACGAAGTTCCGGCCGTTATCGGATAATACCCGACGGGGGAGTCCCCGCCTACCAACAAACCGTAAAAATGTTGCCAAGAATTTTTCCGAAGATAGGTCTGAGCAGACCTCTAAGTGGATGGCCTTCGTTGAAAAGCATACGAATACGCATACGTAGCCTTTTATTAGTGGAGCATTTCGGAGCGTAGAGCTTTTCAATTCAAATGGTCCGGCAAAGTCTATACCAGTGACATGAAAGGGTGGTGCGAGTGTACACCTATCGAGTGGTAAGGGTGCCATCAGTTGGGAACATGGCCTTTGCTTAAATACAACACAAATCTTACATTTGCGAATGATGGATTTTACTCGGGATTTAAGGCGAGATATGTAGAACTCCGATTGAACCATTCGACACATTTGGTTACATTCCGCATGAACAAGGAAATTATGCAAATACGATAGGTAAAGAATGGAAATTCGAGAGTTTCCTGGAAGAATAATGGGAAATCGCTCATAGTATGGAAGCGATGAGTCCGATAGACGACCATTGACACGGAGGACTTTGTCGTTGTCCAAAATTGGGTTAAGTGGTTTCAATGGGCTTTTATCAGAGATTAGTTGTGAGTTTTGAAGAGCTAAGTATTCTTCTTCATAGTATACCTTTTGAGCAAGTATAATAACCCGTAATTTCACAAACGAAATTTCCTTCTGGGATATTGAAACATTATCGAATGAAGTATTCGATCTATATGCGGAATGAGTGCGATGGAAAAATCTGTAAACATAAGATAGTACTCTCAAGGCTCTTGCATATGAAGAGAATCTGTCCAAGATATCATCCTGCCCCGTAGTGACATAAATCGTATGAACCTTGAGCTGGCTCTGGAGGCGATAAGGGAGTAGAAACGGGCCATGTTGATTGGGGATTGGTGAGCCACTTGGGTCCATTCCACCACATAGGATTATTAACGAGATCCTGAGGTTGGCAGCCACGAGTACCGAGATCAGCTGGATTGTCATTAGTTGCAACATGTTTCCACTTTGTGTGAGGAATAAGAGAATGTATTAGAGCTGTGCGATTTGCAACATAAGTTTCCCAAGAGCTAGGTGGTTTAGATAGCCATCCAAGTACGATGGATGAATCGGTCCACAGAATCGTATCAGTCACCTGGAACTTCATGGTTGATGTTACGTACTTTACAAGCTTTGCGAGCAGTACAGCACCGTTGAGTTCGAGTCTGGGTAGGCTAACTGTGTTAAGGGGGGCTACTTTACTTTTGGCTACTAGTAAGTTGCAGTATTTTACGTGATTGGAGGACTGGCATGATATGTAAACACACGCACAGTACGCTGATTTAGAAGCATCCGCGAAACCATAAATTTGCACAATGTCCGATGGTGTGTACTGAATCCACCTCGGAATGGTGATTTGCTCAATGTTTGGTAATTCAGCGAAAATGATTTCCCATTTTGCAAGGGATTCTGGGTTTAGAGTTTCATCCCACGTAGTGCCTTGGAGCCAAAGTTGGTGAATGAATATTTTCGCTTTTATAGTTATGGGTGTTATCCAACCAGCTGGATCGAATAACTGGGCGACAACGGAGAGGACTTTCCTTTTTGTCATAGTATCTGGAGGAGCTATAGGGAAGTGATACATGAAGGTATCAGCTAACGCATTCCACTTGATACCTAATGTTTTCGTCGAGCTGGTGTCAGGGAAGCGCATAAATTCTGAATCGTACAAATCTTCAGGTGGCAAATGATTCAACGGTTGGGGATCGTTAGCCGTTATCTTTTTCAGTGGAAATCCTGCTGACTTAAGGATGGCGATAAGTTCCAACTGAGCTTCACGCGTTTCAAAATGGACGACGACCTTGGGTGTTCGGATTCGACATCTGCTGCCAATTGTAACAGTGTGCGGATTGCCAGAAATGGCGCGCAATTTACCCCAAAAGTGACAGTTTTCAACTGGTAATCTTTAATTGGCCCTTTGGACTTGGGTTGGTGTAAAATCCGCTGAAAGCATCTATCGTCTGGGTGTACCCATATTTGGCGATACATTTTTTGAATATCACCGCTAAATACGAATTTGTACAACCTCCAATTCAAAACAGTAGATACTAAATCTGATTGCAACGTTGGGCCTGTGTATAACACGTCATTTAGAGAAAACCCAGATTTTGATTTGCGAGAGGCGTTGAACACAACCCTTACTTTAGTCGTCTTATGGTCTGGTCGCACAACTGCGTGATGTGGAAGATAGAAAGATTTGAATTTACCACCGTCAGTTATTTCGATGGAGTCAGATTCTTCCATGTGATTCAGAGCAACATATTCGTTAAGGACGGAATTGTATGTGTCCTGTAAATCAGAATTTTTTGTCAAATTTTTCTCCATCCGGGCAAATTGTCCCAATGCTATAAATCTGGTGGAGCCTAAAAAAAGTGAATCGGGGTATTCTTTGCGAAACGGCAATCTTACAACATATCGACCATCTGAGCATCGTGTTATTGTTCTGGCATAAAATTCCTCACAATACTTATCTTCTTCCGAAGTGGGATCGAAAGCTGGGATCTTCTCTTGCTCCCAGAATTTTCGCAGTAAAACACTAATCTGAGAATCTTCAGAAGCCACAACGTTTGTGGTGAATGAATGGATTTGCTCAGATGCTATGGAACCACTGAGTACCCATCCAAATATTGTGTTGTACGCGGAAGTTGTGCCGGAAATATTTTTTTTTATACCCTCAATATTTATAAAACGCTCTGAATCGTTGCCTAATATAATATCTATTTTTGCCGATTTGTTAAATTCTGGATCTGCTAGGTCTATGTCTTGGAATTCATGAGGGTTTGGAATTCTAAATGACATAGCGGGCAGTCGTTTTGTTAATTTTGGAAGAACTATGGCGGTTATGGAGAATCGTATACCATATCTGGTTGAAAATATGTCGATATCGCATTCTTTATTAGATTTTTTGACCACCTATCCCAATAATATCGAAGCGGGCACTGCGTGTGGGTAATTGCAAGAGATTTCTAATTTTTTCCGATACAAATGTTCGTTGAGACCCTGGGTCAATCAACGCTCTAACGGTGAATACTTCGCCTCGGTGTTCTATATTTATTAAAGCTGTTCGTAGGAGAATCGTCTCGCTACTTGTCGAAAAAGTGGCTTGAACTTGATCCGATTTAGGTTGACTATTATTGTAGTTTGGGTTTGAATATGCATTTGTTCTAGAGTTTGAACTAGTTTGAGGTTGGTCATTTTCAATTCTTTGCTCCACCTTAGAATTCGGTGAGCTTCCTTGAGAATTTAGATGTAAAAGCGAATGATGCTTTTTGTGGCAATGTATGCACGTGTTTTTGCGCTTACAGTTGGCTTTAATGTGACCGTGAGAAAGGCAATTGCTACAAATTTTGTTCTTGTACACTAAATCGATTCTTTCTTGCACGGAGAATCTTCTAAATACAGGGCAAACGCGAATATTGTGATCTGTGTTGCAAATCGTATACAATGCCTTTAAATTTTCCATTGACGCGTAAGCCTGAGCTTTGACTGAGCTAATGGGACACGGATCATGTTGACCTCTGATATTCTGAATGCTTGAGATACGTTCCACTACTTCATATCTATTAACTAAGAATTCGTTCATTTGAGACCAATTCGGCAGTTCGCGGTGGGATTTAAGGGACTGTTCCCATAGTGCAAGAGTTGTATCGGGTAGTTTTGTTGAAATTAAATAAATCAGGATTGGATCCCACTCATCAACTTTTACACTTAATGTCTTGAATGTACAGAGGCAATCGTTTACAGTTGCTTGAATTTGTTGAAGAGTTTCGCTAGTTTCAACAGTGGCAGAAGGAATATTGAATAAAATTCGTAACTGTTTATCTACCAGAACGCGTTTATTCTCGTATCTGGATTTAAGTGCATCCCAAGCAAGGTCAAAGTTCTCATCACAAAGGGTGTATCTTTTAACTATTTGACCTGCATCATCTCTTGTTTTATTTCGCAGATGATACAATTTTTGAGCACGAGTGAGCTTGGGATGGTTAATATAGACTGCAGTAAACATATCCCGGAATGACGGCCATTCTTCATAACCACCTCTGAATATTTCAGTATCACATGGTGGCACTTTAATGCAAACAGCGTCATCCATGTTGTAATTATGTGATGTGCTCATGAGATTTTGTGGCATTTGGGCAGTGGAACTAAACCTGGCCGTATCATTGAAATTTGTCGTGCCTCTTGAGATCCTTGTGAGATCAATAATATGCGCTCGTGTCGTCAAATATGTATCTGAGCAGACACTAAATTTTAATCTAGCCTGATCCTTAACCTCTTTGGAATTGGCTAGATCCGTATTCAACATTAACTGTTCGTATGAAGAAACCACTTTCTTACGCTCTCTTTCCAGTTCTTCAAGCCGAACTTCCAATAACGTCTCCGTTTGGTCTTCAACTCCGAGCTGTTCAAAGTCAGAGCAGAACATAATGAGGTTATCGTAGTCAAAGTAAAATCTACCCCCATAAAAGGCAGTTTCACTATGTCCATTCTCGGATGTCTCCATATTGGAACCGGAAGATTGAGCCATTTTGATTTCGTAAATTACGACTGAGTTGTTATAGAACTAATAAGTTCAAAGTTGTGTAAGAAACTGTGTAGGAATAACCCATATGTTTAAAATTGTGTGGTTTAAATGTTAGCCGCAAGTTGCGAAAACTCATTGCTGTTGGCGATCACTGATAAGTTTCTCTTTTTTCCTCTGGTTTTCTCTTCCTTCGAAGGACCATGAACAAGCCTTGGCGCGGCTTATCTTAAGGGTAGATGAGTGGACTGTATGGAAATGTAACTTTTAGGGATTTATACGACTTCTCCGCAGAGAGATCGTATGTGACGATTGCGTGTAAAAGAGGAAGAAAGTTACAGAGAAGAATTAGCGTTAGGGTTTAAATGAGAGAGAGCACCAATGAAAGAATATTACCTTCGTTAGAGATGTCGCTGATGATAAGTTGGTTGCGAGGAACAACAACACGGTGCGGGTTTAAAAACGTTATAATATTCCGTGTATTTAAACAAATATTCAAGTAGGTTTTAAAGACTTAGGTTAAAATTTAGGTTTAAGATTTAGATATAAGTAATTTTAAGGGTTCAATTCAAAGTTTAGCTTTAAATATAAACTGTTGAAGTGTACGGTGAAAAGGCAACTGAACAAAATGAGCTTCGCGCACTTAGCACGACATTTGCTTACGCATAAAGCTTACAACTAGTAATTCAGCATACTTCCAACTAGTAATTCAGTCACAATAACTGACGTACTGTACTTACACGCTAGCTTATATCTAACAGTGGGTACTTAATACTAAGTCTAAACGATTGGCGTTTAGACACTTGTAGTTGATTGTTTCCTTGAATTTTAAACGGTTTGCTACCTATGGACCTGAACAGGGGGAAAAAGGTAAAAAAAATTGAATTTTTTTATTTTTTGCGATTTTGACTTTGAAGATGAAGTTTTTTCGATTTTATATGTTTACAATTTTTGTTCTTTATGACAAGAGCTACAACTTTGCCTCAGAGAGTATATCAAAAATTCAAGTACCATATTTTCACCACCGGGCACACAGCTAGATTCTGTGAAAATTTCAAAAAGATCAGTCCAACAGTTTTCGAGGCTATATGGTACTAAAAAATGCAAACAAACAAAACGAACACAACATCTGATTTTTGTAATACTCGTAGTACTCAAAATTAATCATTGCTATTGTAAAACGTCTTTAAAACTTAATATATAATTTTTAAATACAACTCATGATTACGTTCCCTGACTTCAGTGGATGAAGGAGCAACAGACGACGACGGTTTCGGAGATAAGAGAAGACTGTCTAAATTATCCAAGTTAGGAGTTACTGGCATAATTAAATTACGTCACTAGAAGCTTTTTTTTCCGTCGTGGAGAGGACGAGATGTATTCAGGCCATTTAAAAGTATCAAACATATCCTCCAACGATTTAAGTTTCAAACTAATAGAGACAAATTCAGTATTTAAAATTTGAAATCTTTTCTTTGCCTCCTTAAATAGCTTAACTCAAGCGATGTCCGCTTTACTTAAGTAGGCAGAATAATACTGGGTTGTATACAGGGTTATAGCATAATACGGTTTTAAAAAAATTTGCTTAACATTTTTTCATTTAGCCCCCATCCCGCAACGTGCGATAAGGAACTTCGTTCCAAGATTTAAACAGACTCGGGTCACGTCTCTGTGCCACCTACCTTGAAATACGCCTTTTATCCATAGCATATGGATAAAATATCTATCAAATATGATGTGCCAAAGACTAAAACCAATTATCGCTGACCAGATTGGACCATACCAGTGTGGCTTTAGGCCTGGAAAATCGACAAATGACCAGATTTTCACGCTACGCCAAATCCTGGAGAAGAACCACGAAATACAAATCGACACCTTTCATCTATTGGTGGATTATAAAGCGACCTTCTATAGCCCTACACGGAACAAACTCTGCGAAGCAATGTCTGAGCTTGGTATTCCTACAAAACTCAAGCTACTTCACAGTATCACCGTGGCGAACACCAAATCTGCAGTGGAAGTTGGTAAGGATCTTACCGAACATTTCGAAATTAAGCGAGGCCTCAACCAAGACGATACCCTATCGTGGAAATGGAGATCATTACGAGAAATTCTGCAGTGAATATGAATAAAACCATCATCAGATGATATACTTATAGATAGCATTTGGCGCATAGTGAGAGAAGTTACTGCGGTGTTCTCTAGAATTGAGAAGGAATCAGCAAAACTGGGTCTGACAGTAAATGAGGACAATACAAAATTAATTGTTTCAACAAGCAGGACCTCCGCGAGATTATACCAAAGCGTGAACGTTGATAACCGCTATAACTAAACTGTAACTAAACTAATTGTAATTAATTGCCGCCCATTTTTAAAGTATTTGCTTTTAATCGTAGTCTGTAAGGATTTGTTTATTCATTGACTGTAATAAATTAAATTAGATCTGAAATAGCCCGAATACATAGCAATAATATTCAAAACAGGGTTTACCAATCATTTTATCTTTTAACCCATTCACCTAGCCAAACCAGAATCTGATAATCAATTCATTCCATTAAGCAACTTGACAATTTTTGTAGTAACTGCAACTATTTTTTGAACAATATTACTTAGTTATTTAACAATGGAGTCCGATTGGAGTCGTGTATTTTCAAACTGCTATAGTCGGGTACATACTGGAGCGGAGTCGAGGATTTTCAAATTGCCGGAGTCCAAGTTGGAGTCGGAGTTGTGTATTTATAGCCAGACTCAACTGCCCTGGTCCGTAGACGAATTAAACCTTCCGGATCTGTCAACCCTATAATTTTCTCTGTTGCTTTCTCATCGGCTTGAAGCATTAGGCCAAGTGAATTTGTGCCATGGAACAGTACACCCAACCACAATGCAGCTTTACATTCGAAACACGTTCTCAATTACGAGAACGCAACGTGCGTTCTTTGTTATAGTTTAACGCCGGTTCCCAGTGGTATTTTGAGAAGCTTTTTCATGGCTAAGTACTCGATAGTGTCACCATCACTACGGAAGATGACCGTCATCGAATGAAATGTAAGGTGGTCAAAGTCGATCGCTTAATATCGAAAAATGGTGATTACGACTGACATCTGCGATTACCCGACTTAACCGCTCCAGACTTCTAGCTATGGAGTTATTTAAAGTCCAAAGTTAATATCAACAAACCACGGCCCTGGAAGCCCAGAAAGAAAATATTCAACCTGAAATGGCCGCAGTGATCAATACAAATTTGCACGGTCCAAAATAAACGAAAAATCATTTCACAACAAGTAATTTCTCACTAATTTACAGGTCCACCCTGTATAAAGCTGAAAAAAGATTCTCTGATGTATTTTTCTAGTTCTTGGTTGTTCCCGATTCAACTCGAATTTATAATTTTAAGCTTAAAGTCAGTAAACTTAATATTAACGTTAAACTTAAAGTTAGTTAAGTTAAGTTTAATTCTTAGTTAAAGTTACTATTACATTATATTGAAGGTACATATATGGTAAAGCACAGTTCAAGTGGTCTGACATGAGTATAATTAATAGTCAGCTTTGGAGAGAAACCCAACATATTTATATCCTCTGTCTACTTGTTTAGGTTTTTAGGAAAAATAAGGTACCTAAAATGTAACGTTTAGTAACGGATGTGGGATTATCTCCGAAGGTAATAGTGTACTCTGATCACAAACGAAACACTAAAGTTGGTGTTGGCCTAGTGATGATGGAGTCTTAAGGGAGTTGGTCGTTACACCAGACACACAAGCACTAGAACCAATTTCGATTGCCTCTCTAACTTTCATTAGTACATGTTTCCTTTTTATTTAAAGGTACAACTTTTAAATCAATTAGTTCCGTCACTGTGCTGCCTGTTTCCTTTCAGATTCAAAGTCAACTAACAAAATCTCAAAAGCAACCAATTTCTCGTTGCTCTGTCAACATTAACAACTAAATGATAAATTCAGTATACGAGTGAAGAGGACAGACCATAGAGTAATGACGTATTGAGTAGCGAACTCTCTCAGTAAATGCTTGACATTTGGTGTGTTGCAGATGGACGGTTGGATTTTGGAAAGTATTGCTTTAATAATACCAGATAGAGACAAAGGCTCAAACCAACCAACAATAAAAAATTCGTTTTGTGCGTTACAATTTTTGTGTAAATGCACCACAAACATACTTATATACTAACAGTAAAATATAAAAAAAAAGGCCAAAACACGTTTAAATTTCATAGTTTTTCATCAAAACGACATGACAAATTTATATTAACAAATTTTGTAATTCTACGAATAGTGTGAAAGGAAATATCAGATGAGAAGAATGACAGCTCTATATTACATTAGTCTATGGGACAGACACTAAAGTGGCAGAGAGCAAAATGGCAATCAGCAAAGAGACCTGTTGGCACACAAACGGGAATTTAAGTGTTGGGTATTGCAAATGCAGTCCAACCAGTTACCAATCAGTGCGGGAACAGTTATATTTGGTAGAAGCGACCCATACACTCGTAAAAATAAGGTCTTTGAATACCTTATAACAGGCCCCCAATGGTACTCAGAAGACCACCCCACAAATACAATCTTCATTTCAAATTATCAGGGCGCTATGGGACGGATAGTCCAGTACTTTTCAATTTTGGTAGATTCGCTTTCTGGCCTTTTGGTAGACCTACTAATAGAACGACTCATAAGAGGACAACAAAGGAAAGGTGCAGTTTGAGAAGGACTTAAGCAAAAATAAAAAATTTAAGCGAATTATTTCCATATTTAAAGTTTCTTGGCTAAATTATATCCCACGAAGGGATATCCTTTCCTTTAAGAAGCGGGATATGAATGTGCATCGAATTTTCGAACAACAATCTAATAGAAGGAGTAGCATTTGTCTGCATGTATACATGTCTGATTGAAGGAGTCATAGTTGAATGGCCCATTTTATAAATGCCTCGGCATTTCCATTGCTGAATGCGAGTGCAATAAGAATATGTTGCCAAAACGAGAAAACGGTTTCGAGTTGGGAGGGTTGAATATCAAATATGCGGATGATTTTTTTGATTTTATTTTGTTGTTTTAATTATTTATTCGTCTTTGTCATTTGTTGTTTTTATTGCTTTCGTATTTTTATATAATTTGTTGCTTTCCTGTAAACCAAAACAAAACACACAAGATTTTGGTATAATGTTGACAAAGACTTCTCTTGTCGAGGCCAACGAAAGGAATGATATTAACCTCCATATTTTGTACTTCTTCCTTAAGAATACATGTGCGTATTTTTAACACCTATAATATGGTCATTATAGTAATATTGGAAGTTTTACTTGGAAACCATATATTCTCCAATGAGCCGTATTCAAATTTATAATTGTGTTTCGTGTTAAAATTCGTAGTTTATATAAATTAACTTTGTATATTGATTTCGTTCCGGATTGTGATTTATAATATCAATTTATCCTTAAATACTTGGTGATATTGTTGTTGATTTTAGTGCTTACTTTGGCTCTGTCAGTTTGGTAAGCATACGTTGTTATTGTCTTTACACTTGTCACCTTGTTAAACTTTCCATTTTACATGTTGGGCTGTGGTGTCGTTTTGACAGTACATTATTTAGGTTTGTCAATATGGGTTGCATGTTAAAGGGCTGTAGATTGAATGGTTTAAAAGGGTGCTGGTTTTAATGAGAGACATTATGATAACATTAGTGACAGCAACAATAGACTACGCTGGTATTGTTGGAAATGTAGGCAATCGGATATTCTTTACTTAAAGCAGCAAAAAATGGAGGAACTGAATTTACGAATGCTATGGAAAATAGCAATAAAAGTTTCTGTATACATATTTATTATATATGTATATATATTATATATATTATTTATAAATTTGAATATTCCGAAACAATTGTCATTGTCGGTGAAGGATGTTATAGGGACTATCAATGTTTCACACGCATGGAAAACATTAGTTGGGAATCAATTCTAGCATTGGAAGTTCCATGATAAAGTCGACATTTTGATAAGAATTTATAATTGTCATACATCAGAATTATTTGTCGATGTTATTGACAAAATAAAAATAGGTCTTACTAAATAGAAGCTGTTACTGCAGAAATTAAGTTGTATGAACCAATTCGAGTATTTTTAAAATTTGAAATCGAGGACACAACTCATAAAAAAAACAACATCAAAATTTGTGTTTAAACATTTGTCACTTTAATCATAATTTAGTTCCTGCAACAAAAACTTGTTACAAAGTTATATATTCGATTTTTCATAAGATGCTTTGCTGTAAAAGATAATCTATATATTTGCATGTACACGGGGACTTTTCAAATAAAACTATTATTTTAAACAGACAGTTTGTATCAAATCTGTGAAAAACCAATAAAGTACGTATGTAAAGGTTTTTCAACAGAGACGCTACCAAAGTAAATCGATAGGGACAGCAGACGACGCCATAATTTTTCCCACTCTTTTGACATTTCTCTTCTGTAAGGTTTGCCATTTCATCATGGAAAGTTATATGAGCCAACAACGAGTCGAAATTATTAAAATTTACTACCGAAATTTGGAGTCAGTGGCCTCAACTTCAGAGGTCTCAATCATCTTCATCGATGAGGCTAATTTCTGGCTGAATGGCTTCGACCATAAGCAAAATATGCGCTATTGGTCAAACAGCAATCCACACGTACTCCATGAGTCATCATTGTATCCCGACAAAATTACGGTTTGGTGCGGTTTATGGGCCGGCGGCGTCATTGGGCCGTGATGATCCAGACCGCCACATTACTGTGAATGTGAATAATATGGACTTGGAGGACATGTGGTTCCAACAGGACGGCGCAACAAGCCACACAGCGAATGCCACAATCAATTTATTGGAAACCATTGCGATTTGACGCCGTTAGATTATTTCCTGTGGGGCTACGTCAAGTCTATGGTCTATGCCCACAAGCCAGCGACGATTGATGAACTTCGTACGAATATCGAACGTGAAATTGCAGCAGTAGCGGCCGATTTATGCTTGAAAATTGGGTTCAGCGTTTGGACTTCTGCAAGCGTGCCCGTGGTGACCATACAAAAGAGATCGAGTTCCATACATAATGGCATCGAACGTACTTTCACAGGAATAAAGAATTTCATTGGTATATAAAACCGGTTTTGTTTTATTTAAAAAAACTTTTGAAGCGCTCTTATTGAAAAACCCTATATATAGATATCTTCCACCGAAGAATATGGTAAATATACATATTCACATTTTCCGCCGTGTGGACCTAGAATTTAATAAAATCAAAAGAAACAAAAAGAAATAATAAAATAACTTTAACCCGGATACGGTGGGTCCAATCTCAAAAATAATAATACTAAAAATACTGAAACTAAAATATCTCGAATCAAAAATAGCTAAAATGCCCTTATACCAATATTTCGCAACCGGAGTAGTGTCCAATCAAAAAAATAACTTATATTTTAAGGTTTCTAAGGGCTTTTCATAAAGTGGCCCAATCGTATAGAAGAATTTTTTTTAAAAAAGTTGCCAAAAGAAGAAATTTGCAAAAATAAAACGTGGCTATAACTCGGAAACCGTGCGTCCTATCGCAAAAATAATAATTTTGTTATGATTTTTTATGAACGGCATCCATTGACTAAAGCCTCCTATGGAGGTAAAAACATTTACAATTTTTGCGTTTGGATGCACCGTTTCCGAGTTATAACTATTTTTTTTTTCATTTTAGCGATTTTCTTATATTCCAATATTCCGTACGTATTGGACCACTTTATGAAAAACCCGGAAAAATTGGTCATTTTACGATTGAACCCTCCTTTTCCGATAATAGACAAAATACCGATAATAGACATGATTCCGATAAACGATTTTGTATTAAAAATTTTGACAGCCATTAAATTCAAGCAGTTTGTTGAGCATATCATTTGCTACAACCGAATTAGGTGTTACAGTTTTCTTTGATTCAACAAGTATAATATTCACCACTACAGGATAATTTGATTGCTAGAACCAAAGGTCGATTGACAGATCACATTTATTTCTTGTTACTGTGGCTTCAACTAAATATTTCAGTTCTTACAATCAAAACTGAACAACCTGGGAGATACGGAACACAATAATTGGTAATCACAACTGAATAATGTGATAGTCCAAGGAACCGCCAAATTTTAATTGGCTGTAAATTTGGTTGTGACAACGAATCTCTTCCCTGTGTGCATGAACGCCAATCTGATAAATCTTCTATCTAGGGTAACTAACACAACTAACAGAGGAATATGTGAATGATTAGGTAGAGTATACAGTTAGCTCTAGGGTAATAAGATTTCCTCTTTCTCCTCGCATGTATGAGGTGGTAATTTTTGCTGTTAGGGAAATGACTGGCTGGATGAGGGATTACAGATAATAAGTCATTGGTTTCGATGTCTTCTCTGACAGTCAAGCCTCTGGATACAGTATTTCCAACAGCACGATATTCACCACATATGGATGTGAGGGCAGGGAATCATTCCGAGAACCTGCGGTACGGACGATCTGGCCAGAATAGAGAGTACATTACAGGTTCGACAGGACATGGGAAATATTGGACTGTCCCTGGCTACTTGTAACCATATCCAGCAAGAACGCTCCCATATTATGATGCAGGAGAATAGTCAGTGACTGGCAGAATAGTCAGTGACTAGTCAGGCCCAAGGTATCAAATATTTTATTGACGGAGCAGGGAAAATTATTTCTGTAGAATCTGTAACGATGAGGAAGAGGAAGATCAACTGAACATCTTCTCTGCACGTGTGCAGCACAATCCAGTAGGCGGATGTCTACTATGGAACTACATAGATAGACCTATATAAGATCCTGAACTTCTTGGAGCAAAGTAATTCGTTCTGTGGGGTGGCTACACTTTAGTCTTGCTAGCCCGTGCTAACACAATGGACTGGACAGATGGAATGGAAGTCTATATGAGTCGTTCAGCGGCTGCCACCACAACCTAACCTAATTAACCTAACTTCAGTAAATACATATATCTTCTCTGGGGGTACTTTAGTCAGAAAATTTTGTGGTAAAAAATGATGTAATCAATTCTTTTCTAAGACATGTTTCTTTTTGCGAAAATTATCAAGTCTAGAGAAAGTTACGCTGGAGAAAAGCGCTTGGGTAATGCTTTTGACATTCCTGTTATTGTAGCAGCAAGTGCGAGATGATCGACGCAATTTTCGTGGCTACAACCAACCTCTGCGGTTGTCACAACCAAATTGAGGTTTTCACCAGCGAATTTAATTCTCACAACTGAAATTCGTTTGAAGATACCTTGTCGCATAATTGATTTGGTTGTGATAACTGAATCTTTAATTATATTCTTTCTCTCAACTAAATTTTCTAAATAAAGTGCAGATGCAACAACTGTCATTGGTACCAAATTCGGTTGGAATAACCGAATGTGACATCACATCAGTTGCAAGAACCGAATTCGTTGGAATAACTGAATGTACAATTCAGTTGAAATAAGCGAATGTGACACGACATCAATTCAGTTGCAACACCTCTGTGCTGGGTAGTCATCTTGACGCGATGCAGGGACTTAAGTGTACTTATAGTGGCCATGCTGGAGGGAGTACTTCTTGTCCTGCACGGAACTCACATAGGGCCACCCAAGCCAGAAGGACACTAGTACACAAACTAAGAACTACCCTTCCCAGGATGGTAGCGTCTATCTATCCCTTAATAGGGCGGCTACCAGTCAAAACCCACAAGCGTCTGTCCTACATTAGGCGGTTCCGTGACCTGCGTCTGTCCTATATTCATGAGATATCTTAACAGAATATGAAAATAGGCTTAAAATAAAGAAATACGTATCTCGGCGTTTTGCTGTAGCACGTCAGAATTTTGAGAAAATCGGTTTTTAAACTTCGAAGGACCATGGAGGTTCACTTGTAATGTAATACTATTATAAAAAGTTCTATAAAAACAGAATGGGTGAACCGATTTTAATACTTGAGCCAGTTTTGAAAAGGGAATTAAATTATAATTTTTTTATTAAAAAACAATTTTTTTTCTCCGCTAGATGGCGTTTTAATTTTCATGTAAAGTTAAAACAATACAAATCCTTAAGCTTACACACGAAAAAATAAACGACAGACAATTTTAACACAAAATAATAGTTAAGATTTCATATTCATTTTTATATTTTTACATTACATTTACATTACGTTACATTTTTGGTTATTTTTTAATGTTTTCTTGAAAATTAAAGCGCCATCTAGCGGAGAAAAAAATTGTTTGTTAATAACGAAAAATCAAAATTTAATTCCCTTTTCAAAACTGGCTCAAGCTTTAAAATCGGTTCACTCATTCCGTTTTTATAGAATTTTTTATAATAGTATTACATTACAAGTGAACCTCCACGGTCCTTCGCAGTTTAAAAATCGATTTTCTCAAAATTCTGACGTGCTACAGCAAAACGCCGAGACACGTATTTCTTTATTTTAATATTCTGTTAACATGTCTCATGTGTACTCAAAAAAATTTGATTTTGTCGTACTGTGTAATAGGCGTCAGTTCTTTCGGCACTTTTAAAATCAGTGTGTAGGAGTTGTGTCGAGGATCTGTATGGCCAGCAAGTGCTTTAAAGAAACTTGACCCATAAACCGACACAGCCCTGCACGAAGTGGTTAGAACTATTAAGAGGTCCTTGGAACACTCATAATATGCCCCCGCTGCCTTCTTCGATATAGAGGGTGCTTTCAATAACGTGAGCTCAGCGGCTATAGAAGAATCACTTGAAGCTATAGGCGTGGAAACATTCCTCAAGAGTTGGATAGTTACAATGCTACGGAGCAGAATTACCAACGCCTCTACGAGTATGGGAAACAGCGAGTCATCAAAGCGAGTGAATAGGGGAACTCCCCAGGGTGGAGTCATCTTTCCTTTGGTTGGTTACTCGTGATCAACAAAATACTACTGAAACTAGACAATATGAGGATCAAAACCGTGGAGTATGCGGATGACGTGATAATAATGGTGTCTGGATTGTTTCCATCCATGTTGAGCGAAATCAGGAATGGGGCCTTGAAATCACTTAACGATTGGGCCACTGTGAGTGGTCTTGGAGTGAATCCAGGGTAAACTGAGGTCATGCTTTTTACCACGAAGGCCAAGATGCCAAAATTTAATCCTCCTGGGCTAAGTGGAATAGAGATTCCACTGTCAACTCACTTGGGCGTGATTCTAGACCCTAAACTTTCCTGGAAGCGTAACATAGAGCACCGCGCCCAGAAGGAAAACGTTGCATACTACGCTTGTCGGAAATGTTCGGAATGGTGACGACAAAGACGGTTGAAGCTTCTATATAATGACCACTGCCGTGCCTACGATGACGCAGAAGATCAGGAGACGGTGGGGCATCTCTTCTGCAGTTGTCCGGCTCTGATGAATAGACGCCTGAAGACTATGGGCCGTCCCTTCCTGCATAACCTCATTGAGATACACGAGATAGTTCTAGGAGATCTAATGAGGTATCTCCGATTAACAGGCTGGATATAGACACGGTACTTTGGACTTTCCGGAGTGATGTGGTAGACAAACCGGTGTCTCAAGACACTAACTGATGCTAAATAGTATCTCTAGCAACCACGAAAACCAACCAACCAACCAGTTGCAACAACCGAATTTGGCATCAATTCGAGTATGACATTCGAATTCAGTATCAATGCGGTCGTAATAACCGAATTTAGCCTTAAGTCGGTTGCAACAACCGATGTTAGAAATTAAATCGCGGCAAAGGAGATAAAAACTACAAAAAGGTAGTGATTAACTGCAATTCCAACACGTTGCCATTCAAGTTTTAGGTCAAGTTAAGAACATCGCTTTTTTTAATAAAATATGTTGATTCTAGTATGAATTCATCGACACTTGATTGTGACCCAACATATGCTTTGGCCAAATGTTTATGATGTATGAACGCTTCCCTGATTACTGTAGCATACTTCAGCGTTAATTCTCAAAAAATTTAACTTTGCCTGACAAAGTACTATCACTTTAATAAGGAGCAAACCTTCGACGCTCGCATTGCATTGTACATCGCGCACTCTACCCAACACTTGGAGGTTGGTGCAACATAGTTTAGTCGAGTTCACTACACTCGTAACGGGGCAAAATTAATTGTGCTTCCTGCAGAGCAGAGGATTATACACGAAACAGTCAGAGACAAACAAAGAGATGTAGAAGAGCATAAATCCAACAATACAGAAGTTGTTCAGTACTAAGAACTAAGAATAGTTTTGAAAAATGGTTTCTTTCCGCTGCTGTTTGTCGGTATTTCAATGGAATACAACGTTGTTGTGTTGTTTCTGCTGCTGTATGATATTCTAGAACACATTCGTGCATATGTACGCGTAAATACGAGCATGAGTTTATCAAAACCATTTATAGTCCTACACGATGATATAGCACAGATTCATGCAGACAATCGTAATTCCTCAGACTATATATGTCCGCTGTGAAGCAAAACCTGGTATCTCCATCAGGCAAAATTTCGAGAAAACTTACAAAGAATTTGACTCATTGTTATATCCTCATCCACAGGAAGGATGGTGGTATACATAATTTAATATGTGAAAAAATGTAAAGCATAGAAGGAACTATATTAGACCGTAGTATCTTGTGCCGTAAATGTTTACCGATCACAATGAAATTTTTGTAAGTGGCTATTATTTTTTCAAATTTAGTTTGGGATTGAAAATGGGCTTTTTGACCCCGCCTCTTCCAGTGTCTCCCATACAAATCGGCACGTTTAGTACAATATCATATTTCTTATATTATATTTTTTTGATATATTTATATGATTATCTTCAACTCAGCCACAGGTTGTTAATCTGTAACTGTTACCATAACTGGAGAAAATTTACGAGGTTGCCACCTCCTATACAACAGTTGGACGGTTGTCCAGTTGATTGAAAAGATACAATCACATCCGATCTCAGGTTGTTTAAAATCGACTACTGCGCCACCCCTATTTTGCACCTCCTATACAAAAGTTGGGCGCTTTTCCGTTTGGTCGTCATGATTCATATCTCCCGTGAACCACAACCGATCTTAATTGAACTTGGTACTCGGCAATATTTTCTCATAAGCTCCTCTTTCCCGCATCCCGCATCTAAGCAAGCTGGAAGGTTTTTTTGAAAGGTTTTATTTATCGAGATTCACTAGAAACGGAAAGTTGCTCATAAGCAACTTTGGACCGTTGTGGAAGTATTTGGGTGTGCAAAAATACCCAAAGAAAAGTGTATAATCAAGGAATTGCCCCTTTATTTATTGTTCACTTGTTCACAAAATCACTTTTACGTACGATAGAAAAGAATTTTCAAGTGTATTCTGTCATAGGTGGATAACACATTTTGCGCATTTTGATAGTGGTGTTCCCGTCTTACATACGAGGCATCGACGCTTGGATCTCCCGTCGGTAGTGCAATGGTTAGTGTGCGCGCCTCTTGTACATGAGACCGTGGGTTCGATCCCTGCTCTGACCACCTTAAATATCTTTCGGCGGCGGTCACCTCGCATAGTGACGGCGACACTTTCGAGTATTTAGCCATGGAAAAGCTTCTCAAAATACCGTTCGTAATCGGTGTAAAACTGTAGGTCCCAATCAGGGAGTATAAAAGTAGAAAGCGCACACGTCTGTGGTTGTAAGAAGCTCTCCCTAATTCCTTGATGGGATGTAATGGGAAACAATTTTTTTATACAATGGTCGGTCGCTTCCGTCATATCTCTTTGCAGTTGGGGGCTCATGTGCTATTTGACGGCGTTTGGTACTAGATGCCGCGGATGAAGATGATGACGCTGAATCTGAATCTATTTCCACATTTTCCAAAGCATTTCCACTAGGGCGTCATCTCTTTTTAAAGAGATCTTGCAAACGAAAGCCTATCATTTAGTAGCTCATTCGCAATTTCCATCTGGAATTTTATGAATTCTCGTTTGGTTCAACTACGTTGAGATATCTACGATACATAAGCCAAAAATTTGTTTCCGCTGTTCCCACAGCCCAGTAAAATATTCTCATGTACCATTTATTGGAACGATGATTGACTCTATATATGTAGTTCCATTAGCATATCAGAGAGGTCAACTCCTCCCATGTGTTGATTATACTCTGATACAATTCCTGGTTTTGGAACATTAATGCAATTTTTTCCTTTCCGTTCCAGCGGATGCATGTCCCGATTGATTCAACAACTGAGCCGCCTTATTATCTAGCCAACGAATTGCGATAGTGCCATAATTGGCCACACACTGTATGTCATACCTAACCCTGCCAAGCCTATCGATCAGCCTTTCGATTCTTTCTAATTGTGCTGATGCAAAATATTCCCATTTCATTTCAATATTTTGAATCTCTATTTATAGGGTTGAGCAGGATTATATTGTTGATCCTCCTGAAAAGTGAAGTGTACCATAAGTGCGATATTTTTCTTTATAGACTTTGGAAACATTTGATCTTACTTTCATATGCTAGTATTACCTGTGCATTAATACTTTGATGTTCTTATTATTGTGGCCGTCGGTGGTGCAATGGTTAGTGTGCGCAGCTCTTGTCCATGAGATCCTTTGTTTGAACCCTGCTCTGACCACCTTAAAAAAAAATTTCTTTCGGCGGCGGTCACCTCGCATAGTGATGGCGACACTATCGAGTATATAGCCATGAAAAAGCTTCTCAAAATACCGTTCGGAATCAGTGTAAAACTGTAGGTCCCAATCAGTGAGTGAAAACTGGAAAGCGCACAGCTCAGTGATTGTGAGAAGTTCTCCCCGGTCCTTTCATGGGATGTAATGGGAACCATTTTTTTTTTTTTTTGGTCTTATTGATTTAGATCGTTGAACTTGTCGTTGAACATTGATAACAGCGGACGTATTTTATAGAATTTGTCACAATTCGCATCGACTTTAGAAGGCTGCTTCGACTCACCGGAAAAGTGGAGGGATTTCCTTATTTCTACAAATTTATTGCTTGGCATGGAATTTTGAAAATAGGCAATTGGACTACACCAAAATGCAAGAACACTTCAAGATATCTGGGAATATCTCCTTTAGGGACTCTTGAAGTGCACACAAATTTGTCTCTTTTATAATCTGTTCGATCACTCGATCATCAAAAGACGACTTGAAATTCTGTGCCGACTTATTCACCTTGTCAAGGATCTCCACAGGCCCCATCTATGTGACGTCCGTTGGATCGAATGGTTTCTCTCCATTTCAACTTAGACAAGTCCACTTTCTCAAGAAAATATTTTGTGTTTTCTGGGCTTTCTGTATTTTCGTGATTGGCGATACTTTCTAGGATATCAATATGAATTTTCCCACTCTTGTCTAAAATTTCTTATAAACTATTCTCCAAAAATTGTGATTCGTCAACGTGTGAAACTCGTGAGGAGTGAGAGTCTTTATCAGCAAATTTGTCCCACTCGAGCTGCAAAATCGTCTGTACATCAGCAACACACAATCTTTTATTCATATTTACAATTTAATTTTTTATTAACTCCTTTGACCAAAGTTGCTCATAAGCCACTCCCATAAACAAAAAATTATAGAGGGCTGACGATGGAATAATTTAAATAGTATTATTAATTTCACTATTTATGCGCAAAACTCAGCACTTATTTTTCGATTTCCTTTTTTTCTGGTGTCCATAGACGATGATTCTGAATCTCGATTCAACCGTGCATATGTTGATGCATGCTTTGCTACACACGGATGTTAATTTTCGTATTGTCGTTTACTTTCACTCAGCTTCCGAGCCGCAAGGTTGTTGCATTGTGTGCGATGTATTTTGTCCAAAGACGTTTTAATTGTAATGACCGTTGTGATTAAAGAAACACAAAATAAATAAAAGGAAAAAACGGCTTTGTATCCCGCAAAGCAGTAAGCGAACATCTTTACACTTTCGTTTTTCGATACAAAATGAGCAGTTTTATCACACACGATGATACACGACTGCATCAGAATCGCGCATCAAGCCAAAATATGGATTTTGATTTTCTTGATTCGTGCATGCATCATATCGGTGTGATACATACATTCATATTTTCATTTACGCATACCTAATGATTCACGATTCAGAATCATCGTGTATGCACACTTTAACAGAATATTAGATCTCGGTTCAGACCTTTTTTTTAATCACACCATATGTATTCTTCTAATCATAATTTGTTTTTGTGTTGAATTCTCTTTCATTCAAATCCAGCTCCAATTTTCGTCGTCATTGAGCCAGCGATCGCTGTGTAAGCATTTTCTTCAACTTGATTGTCTTTCGTTTTTCATATTTTGCTTTTTTTTATCAAATTATCATTAACAACTCAAACTCTCGATATATTTTTTTTGTGGTATGTACTGTTGCGTCTTTACTGTTGAACACACACAAATATTCAGTTACAACCCAACGTGCCATATGAGTCCGTTATGAATTCCAGACGGATCCGTTTCAGCGGACATTTTGTCCGAAACGGACATTCGTTACGCACTCATAACGAATTCGTCGTCGTATGAAATCCCTCTCGAAAACGCGAATCGCTTTTTGTACTTTCTCGAATCCGTCTCGAACTTGTAACGAACTTCATTTCTTTTTTGGAAATAAAATGAATTCGAGACGGATTCGCTTTTATCAATTTTTGCGCATTCGATCTGAATTGCCATTCGCATTAATAGGAATTTCTGTCTAGTTAATTCTATTAATTGGACATTTAAGTTTTTAATGTTTTTTTTGGCATGCGAATTTTATTTAAATTTTAAAAAAAAAAAACAAAAAAAAAAAAACCTCTTAGCCACGTCCTCCACAGTTTATATTGGCTGGTCCTTATATTACCTTTGAAAATCGCAATTTCACTGATCCGCTTTTTTCTCTTTTTACGGACTCGTAACGAGTTCGAGACGGTTCCGCCAAATCACAATTTCACTGATTCGCTTTTTTATGTTTTTACGGACTCGTAACGGGTTCGAATCGAATTCGTGAACTCACATTTCGATTTTTAATGATTTTACGGACTCGTGACGAGTTCGAAACGAATCCTCATCCGTTTTTGTGCACATTGGGAACAGCATACGTCTTTGAACATTCAAATGCATTTTTCGGGATTGTTTTTCGCTATCGATGCGTAACTTTTTGGTGTTGTGTCGCACCTTGCATTCTTTGTTTGTCGATTTGCTTTATACTACACTAGAAACTACAGAAGGACCACAACACACACTACTTTAAGTAATTTATTTTTCCCAATGACCACGCCTTATAAAATTGTAACAAATTGTTTTCAGAAGTATTTTTTATTAAGTTGACTAATTAGAGAAAATATTTCTACCAATGTCGGTTGCTGGAAAGGAATCGATAAAAAAGGCTTACGTGACCCACCACTCATGCTGACCATTTTGGCTTCCTGAGCTCTGTTTTAAATTCGCTTATTTTCTCCCTTCATTCCATTTCTGATCTTCGTAGAAATTTGTTTCGTTACGGTGCTAACTCATTCATTGCAGCAACGAAATTGTTTCGTCATCTGTAAATATTGCCAAATAAAATAAGTAAATAACTATAATAAACTGTGGGAAAAGTAAGAAGTACTTTACAGTAAATAACAAGTCTTAATTTCTTACACTTATTTTTTTTTCATTTTTCTATGGTTTTTCTCCAAAGTTAAAATTAATTGTTGCAGGAACGAAAAATTAATTGTTGCAGCAACGAAACGAGAAATTGTCAAAAAATCAAGTATGTTATTTTTTGGTTAATGTATGAGAAATTCATACTACAAGCTTACAAGTCATGTAAATTTTTCGAATTGAAAAATGGTTGGTTTTTCGTTGGAAATAATAGACAATTCAGTTCAGCACACACTCACTGGCATGACTAGTTTCGAACTCCGTTACAAGTTCATCATCAGACGCCTAACTAATGTGCCTGAATTGATACCATCGGTTGATCATCAATCGTATATATACAAACTCATTTCTGCAATTCACATGTGCGAATTAGTATCGATCGAAGATCCCTAAGTATCAACATCACTGAAAGGCCTATAATTCCAACAACAAGAACAGACTGCATTTTTCCACCATGTTATTCTTTTCCGCATGCATTCTCGCATAGATGCAGTGCGTTGAGGTGAGTTTTAATCAATATCACAGAGTTGTATTTTTCCGTGGTATAGCATTTGAAGACCGTGCTAGTGTCAGTTACATTAATTTGAATTTTGTTGACCGATTTTGTTAGTTTTTGGTTAATGTATGTGAAATTCATACTACAAGCTTACAAGCCATGTACATTTTTCGAATTGAAAAATGGTTGGTTTTTCGTTGGAAATAATAGACAATTCAGTTCAACACATACTCACTGGCATGACTAGTTTCGAACTCCGTGACAAGTTCATCATCAGATGCCTAACTACTGTGCTTGAATTAATACCATCGGTTGATCATCAATCGTATATATACAAACTCATTTCTGCAATTCGCATGTTATGTTTCGTTGCAGCAAGAACCAAATTGTCGGTTGTACGAAATTTTTCATTTCAGAAACGTAAAACATTAGCGAATATGTTTTGTCCATACGACCAAGCGTTTTCTTTTCAGTGTGGTTGCAGCAAAGGTTAGGCAAAGTGAAATCCCCACGCAATCAAATACTTAGAACGCTGGAAATCAGAAAGGCAAACTCAGCTCCTGCCGCAGAAGGCACCATCAACCTAAAGCGAAGTGAAACTTAAGTACATTCCTAACTGTATGAAAATTGTCGCAGAGAACGTGCTTGCATACGAAAACTTTCTTAAATGTCAAGTGCATGCATCAGATTTGTTCGCTGCCAAGTGCATGCATCAGATTTTACGCATAATCTGGTTACACCAATGCACGCCCAACGATTGGATGCTTTATATACGGTTTCCTGTCTTTTAAAAACGTGTCCAAAGTGTATGTAAGTTTCACCTAATGTAAAAAAGAGTAACTACTGCCTGTTGTTGCAGACCCAAACAGATCTTATCACTATGACATTAGAATCGGAAATCAACTACCGACCATATAATAACATTATAACAAATACTGGGTAAAACACATGAAAATCAAATGCACAATGTATATTATGGCCCGATAAGGCGAAAATTGTAGGACGCTATGTCGGAGTTTGGTATTCCTGCTGAACTGGTAGACTGACATTGAGCGATACGAAATCCTCAATGAACATTGTTAAAGATCTGACCAAACCATTTATTACGAGGCGAGAGGGCGACACTTTATCGTGCGATGTCTTCGACATTCTAATAGATATAATTTTGAGAAAAGCTGCAGTCACCACGAATGAAACTGTCAGCTGCAAAAGTTACATGCTGTTCGCGTATGCTGATGATTTAGACATTATTTGGCGAAATCTGCGACAATTTAATGCAGAATTTTCGAGAATCCAGAAGGAATCAGAAAAATTTTAAAGGACAAAAACAGTGGTTTCGTCAAGGAGAACATCTTTCCGGTTGAAGTAAAGCGTGAACGTTGATATATACGATATATATATATATATATTCTTTATTTAGTTAAACGGAATATAAAAATGTAAATCAATATAACAACACAATGTTTAAATAAAACATTGACGAAGAACACTGGGCGTGAACGTTAATAGCCAGTATAATTTCGAGGTAGTGGGCAAATTCATTTCCCTTTAATCTGCTGTAAATGAAAGCAATAACGTCGGCCTATAATTCAAACGCAATTGTGCTGACAACCAGGTGTTATTTCGGGCTAAACGTGTACCTTAGGGATAATAGCCTCTTTCGACAAACAGAAATCTAACTTCGTAAGATTCTCATATAACCTGTCATGAGTTGTGGCGCAGAATCCTGGGCCATATCGATCACTAACGAAATGTCACTGGGAGCTATCCAGGGAAAATGCTCCGCAAGTAGTATTATCCGCTTTAATCCGAGTACCGATGATGAAAGAATCACGAGCTGTATAAACTGTATTCCTACTGCGACGTAGTAAAGCTAGCTATGCAATGTCAGTAGAATGGATTAACATGAACCAAAGCGAAAGGTTTTCGTAGATGTATACGAAGGATATGGAAGAAGAATATGACGGCTAAGTTTTTGTTAGCGAGAGTTTGTGTTACCAACAGGACGAAAAAGATAAGGGATTTATTATAAAACACAATTTTAATTACCACGGTAAGCTTTTTATATTTTGGTTACATATTGATTGTATTTGGAGCAGGCATCCGATATTAATAACAAAATACCGTATTTTTTATTTTTTCGATATCAAAATCACGAACATAAAAGTTCCAAAACCTACTCAATTTTCAAACAGATATTAAACTTTAGTTATTAGCAAAAATTTTCAACCGATGAAAAATATAAAACAAAACACAAACGCTTTTAGTCAAGATATTTATCATCATATTTAAAATGTTAAAAATGAAAACGTTTTCAAAATATTGAAGATGTTAACCCTGCTGTTAGATTAGGACCATTTGGTCCAAATTTTTTCTGTTTTCCCTTGTAACTTTGGAACGGTGATATATACTGACTAAATTTTTCTGCTAATGGGGTCTTTTAATAAAACAATGTTATGTGCGAAAATTAAATTTTCTAACTTTATTCAGGACTGAGAAAAATACAAAATGACGAATCTTAGATTAGAGGACCATTTGGTCAATAGTACATTTTTTCATTACCAAGCGAATGTAAATTCATGTCAAATATTTAGAAGATGTTTTTGATATGTCAAATACTTGCTTTAGAAATTATTGAACCAAAATAGTTACAAAGGATAAGATAAAATTATTATTTTGCTCTTTTCCGTATTGAAATTCGCGGATTTTCACGTTAACCGCTTTCAACCAGTTCAATGTTTTCGGCAGTCCTTGAAGATCGACTGTGCCCTCGCCGTGGGACATTGATAGCCGAAGCAGTTCCGCGGAATCTTTGCACCCACGAACGAATAAAATTTACACTCAGTCCATCACTTATTCGCCGAATACCGAACTTTGAACAAAATAGTCGACGAGCAATTACGCAAGAAGCATTAGTCTTTAAAAATATCTTCACAGCGAAAGCACGATGCTCACTCGACCACTGCAACATCGTGCCTGACAACAGCGCTAGCCTCCCACCGCACCGTTTATTACTTTTTGAAATAATCGTATTTAAAAATATAAATTTTCCACCAGACACCATGTATTTATTATCTAATTAATGAACTTTTTCAACAAATGTAATCCTCCGATAACTCGATAATTAATCGAATTCGAGTTTGAATAATTTTTCGAAAATCGTTTCAGATTTTAATGGGATACATCAAAATATCCTACTGTTTTATAAGCCGTTGATTCATTTGCTATCATGCAGTTTACAAAACACTACAATAAAACGGTGGGCAATGCGGTTATTGAACCGGAGTTCTAGAGTATTAGAACATGGAAAAAAGCAAAGTAAAAAGTAATGTGCAATGTTATACCTCACCACGCGACGTAACTCTGTCAACATTTGCTCTTAAAATAATTCTTCATATACCATTAAAAAAAAAACCATGAAGTTGTTGTGGAATCACCGGATTCACATTTATTTTACAACGGTACCTAGTCATTCATCGTAGTGCTACTAAATGCAGTCATACTGCGTCAACTGTATGTGTAAATGCAAGTGAGCAGCAAGGGGTGAGGCATCCTAAGCATGAGGAGGATTCATACGTACATATATCCACATATAGACTTCCTCATGCTTAGGATTCCTCATCGGTCGATGTGCACATCTACTTGCATTAGAGTTGATAACTATCAACTTTATTATAATTACATGTTTGAAAACTATGTACGGATGCATTTTTCATTCATCAAGAAGCAACAAACAATAACTATGCATGAAACTATTTTCATTTGAACGACGAAACTGAACCCAAGTAAACTCTACTAAACAGATCTCAAGGCGGCGCCAACATCAGCGTCACGATTGTCATCCTCCTCGCTACAAGATTCCTGGTTTAGACGTGTAAAATGTGGGATATCAACAAAAGATGCGTTGTTGTTTTGTAAATATGATAGCGAGGATTCGCACACGAGGACATCGAAAATGAATTAAATTTCAAAAACGTTTAACGACAGAAGCAGCAACGATTCAGACCAAAAGAGCCGAACGAATGCAAATGCGTCACAGTTAAATGCACTAAGAAAATAAAACAACGCTTTTCAAATATGAATCTTCAAGTTTCTTGGTTTTCGTTATTTTTCAGAAACAGATTGCGGTAGAACTGACTCTACAAAAACACTGGTTGCGTCTTTTGTACTTAAAATTAAATATTTTACTTTTCACACTTCTACTACCTACTTATATTTTTGGAATTGATAACCAGAAATTGACCGCTCTTCTTGTTGAGGTCACCTATTTTCATATGTAGTCGAAACCATTTATAACGACATCAATTAGAACATAGAGTAATTCATATTGGAGGGAAAATGTCTCTCATCTGACGTTTCATTTCACACACTTCGCGGTGAGGTCGGTGTGATAGCGAGATGTTTGACGAAAATTGACTTAGACCAGGTGGAGTTACAAGATCTTCTGACTTGCATTTTTCATATCGTTTTGGTAAAAAAAACTGTGAAATTTAAATGTTTTTTATACTCTATTGTTGACTGTAAGTATATATTTGTGTTGTATTTAATACAACATTTTTAACTCAGAAACAAGAAATACCGGTATTCTTTTCTTCGTGGTTGTTTTAAAGTAATCCCTCTATCTGCTGTCATTAAAGCAATAGCATGCAGCGTTCATATAACACCAAGTCAAATGTCGTAAATTTACTGAGAGAAGCAGTTACCCTACGTGTATTTACTCTAGGGATTAGAACGTCATACCGGTTATAATAGCGTAAATCAAATCTCCTGAACATTTATTTCTTTCCTAATATATCTTGCATAGAGCGGCATCCTGTTTCTGATAAGTTTTCCTATCGCGCATAAGAACTAACCAGGCAATCATTCCCCCATCCGGGGTGTCAGGTGCACCGAGCCGATAGTTTGCAGTGGGGCATAGTTTGCAGTAGCGTTGCCTGACTGTTATCTGGGCGCCTCATTGAGTAACAGGCTGTCGGCTAACAGTTTACTACCTGGGGCTATGGTGTGGTCGATATCAATCAAGCACCCTACACTCGTAGGACCCATAATGAATCGTACTAAAAACAACAATGCAACAAATGATTAGAACGATGGCATTAAAGCGGGCAAAGTGAAAAGCCTAGTTCGGGACTGGATTTCAGCTCTATATAAATAAAGACGTCGCGAGGACGACGAAAGGTCGACTTTCAGCCACCAGAGTTCTAGAGAGGTTGGGTAAGGTCGATCCGGCAGAATTAGCAGAGAAGCAAAATGCGTCTAGTAACTGGGCATGCAATTTCTGGAAAACACTGAAAAGGTCAAAAGCACATTAGTAGAGTGGGATATAAAGGGCGCCATCTACCGTTTTTTTTTTCAACTAGTGCTTATTTCGTGAATGGTAACACTTAGCTCCATCTAACGTTTTTTCGTGAATGGTAACACTTAGCTCATGTCTGATTTGACAGATAATTAGTTTTATCCTTCCGCTGAACGAATGTGGTTGTGTATACGCTTGAACAACGCTGGGAAGTATTGCGACATTACTTTGAAAATCATGGTAATGTTGCAGAATGTGTGCGAAAATTGCGTACGGATTTTGGAAGAAGAGAAGCACCGTCAGCTCCGTATGTACGTTATCTTGTGAAAAAAGTGAAAGAAACTGGCATCCTCATCGATGAACCAAAGCGTGAAAAACTTTGCGTACACCCGAGAATATTGCTGCTGTGGCAGAAAGTGTGCGTGAAGCGCCAAATTGGACCGATGGTTTAGGCTACTGCATGGCCAGCCGAGGCAGCCATTTGAATAAAATTATTTTCCATTATTAACCGGAAGGATTGTACTTTCCAATAAAAAAATAAATGTGAGAAAATATTCAGTAGTTTTTTTTATAGCATTTTCAAAAAAAAAAAGTTATTTGGCGGACCCGTTAATTCCGACTTTTGATACTAATACAGATGTGACTGCCCTTGTACATACTGCGGGAAATTATAATATATTTTTTTAAATCAAAGCTCATTGATGAACTTTTAGGTCGCCAACGCACTGTGGTTGCACTTATACGACAAAATTAAAAACGTCCTGGGGCCAAATCACCGCATTCGATATCGAGTACTTTTCCTTCGATATGTAGTTAACGTGGATCACGGTACTCGTTATCGAATCGTATTTACTCGAAGTTGTACACGATTCGTAGTTTATTATCGAAATCAAACAAACTACCATTTTTTCACGCTAAAAAGAAGGAATGCAAAGAGTGCAGTTCAAAGACGCGAAAAAAATTCAAAGTTGAGAATAAATTGAGTTGAAAATATTTTTTTTTGGAAAGAAATTTATAAAAATGTAAGTATTTTTGTATTTTAGCAAAATAAGTTAACACAATATAATTTTACTTGTTTTCAGGGAAAATGAACATCAATTAAAAAACAGAGTGGAAGCCGCTCACTTCAAAACAACTGCAACTTCCTCAACTTCAGTCAATGACAAAGGATTACTTTTTTCGCGAATATTTCTTCTCAATACGCTTATATATTATTCATCCTCCGAATGAAGACAACAAAAAAACTCAAGGATTCATTTTCAAAGTTAAATTTTCCGTATAATACAAAACAATTTTCACAATTGACTACTTTTGCCTTCCTCTTTACTGCTGTTTTTCGTAATATCATATGCTTACAGCAATGTAAGACAAAATAGATTACGATCGAATACCGTGATCCAACAAATTTCGACTATCGAAATGTTTAACGATACGAAAGTGCACTCGATAACGAATGCGGTGATTTGGCCCCTGATCTGTAAACCCCAAAGGAAATCGAAAAATATTCTCTAAGGAAATAATTTAAAATCGCATCATATATAAAAAAAATCATGTGGTAGAGCCCGACAAAAAAACGTAGAACACTATCAAAGATATAAGTAATTATGTTCTATAAATATATAACTTCCCAAAACTTTAGCACAAGTGCATGTAGGTAAGAAAGAAAAACGTGTTTGTAATGAAATAAAGCCGTTCACACGAGAGACAAAAGAGAAGAGAAATCCCAATGATGACAATTGCAATTAGTGACAAAGTGAAATGAAGGGGGTATTCATGACACAGGAATGAATACGAGGAATGAGGCTACAAGGTAAATAGTAGGAAATTGATAGGAAACAGGGTGGATAGGCGTGAGAGTGATAAGCAACCAGAAGCAAACCATGCAGCAAACTAAGTTTAGACACTGTTTGATTGATGCAAATGACAGCTACATTATGTTTTATGTTGATTGCATCGAACAAAAATACGTATTCCGTTTTATTTCTGTCCGTTTTATGTCTAACTAAAGATAAAATACAACAGCAACTCGAACTCGATGAAATGGACGACTATCTCGTCGTTATCGAGAGAACGTAAACAGATGGATAGAAACTCTTATTTATTTGAACATCAGTAGCCTAGAACGCAAAGACGCTGATGAGAAGAGTCACAAATTTCGAATCGATCATCCGCCAAATCCTGGTTCCGGGGGTTTAAATTTTTTCTAGTTCCAAAAAAAAACACTGATCTGTATAGTTCAAAGGATATCGAAAAATATTCTTGTAGGACATAATTTCAGATCGAATAAAATAAAATCGAAATCAATATAGTGGAACCTAATGCTAGCAAATTTCACTAAGCTAAATTTGTTATTTCTAATGGGACTTTTGAAATATAAGCAACATAACTAAAAGTACGCATTGGAGTTGTTAAATAAATGGTTTCCCGTTACATCCCATGTAGGGATTAGGGAGAACTTCTCCCTAACCAGTGAGTTGTGCGCGTTCTAGTTTTACACTCACTGATAGAGAACTACAGTTTTTCACCGGTTCCGAACGGTATTTTGCGAAGCTTTTTCATGGCTAAATAAACGATAGTGCCGCCGTCATTAAGCGAGGTGACCGCCGTCGAAAGAAATTTATTGACGTTGTTAATGGATTGAAAAAAAGCACGAAAAGTAAATCGAGTTTCAATTGTAAAAATCTAAATAAAAAAGACTCCAAATTAAATATACCAAAAATTAAGATGAAGTGGATGGAACGAACATAATTTTTAAATAATTATACATTTCCAAATTATTGTGTAGGTATTATAATACAAATTTTAAGCACTTTCGTCCGTCTACGTTAAATCTTTACAAAACAATTTTTGTTGCGTTTCTAAAAAAGGGAGGGATTCTGAGAAAGCCCGACTGGTGTTCGATAAGCCAGCCACAAACAATGAAATAGAAGGCGGTGAAGAGAGTTTTTGAGTTATTCGAATGTACACTAGACTGTACCTCAAAAAAGTGCGCCGTAAACCTTCGAATATAGCGTAATTTTGGAAGGCAATTTCGAAAAAAAATTAATTTTAATTTTTTGCCGAACGTAGGGTCAGTGTGTGAATGTACTCAACGAAAACGACTCAAATCACAAACAATGTTGATCTTTTCTGGATTTGGATTAGCACATTTTTGTAAATCATAATCTGTTGCTGAGTAGTCAAAAAAATACAAATGAGTTGATGTTGGAGCAGCGATCCAAATTCATTTTCGCTTTGATTTTGCTCAAGTAGAAAATAAAACGACAATGCTCTAGTTGTGACTCGGAGAATAAAAACAACGAACAGAAACCAAAAAAGAATGTGACTCAAAGAAAATCACAGTTTTTGCCACCATAGGCGAAGGTGGCAAACATTTTTTTATGCATTGGGCTTAAGCGCTAAATTCATTTATTTTAACAAAACCAATAAGTATACAAAATGTAAAACCAAACATACTTACATAAATAAAAATTAAATAATTCACTACTAAAATTCATTTAACTGAAACAAAATACATATAATATAAAACCATAAATACAAAAAATAAAATTAAATAATTCAGTTCTAAAGATTGAATGCTAAGAATTCCTTCAATTTCAATTTTGAAACTAAAACAAATATTTGTTTTTCATTGCTTTTATCCCACACAAAATCAAAGAAACGAAATTTCTTCTCTTCACTATTTGCAATTTTGTTTTTTTTTTGCTTTACACTCATAATGTCGTTTTTTTCGACTCAAACTTTGAATCTCAAAGCACGAAGACTGTCGTCATATTTTTCTTTTGCTTGTGTGAAAATAAAACACGATTGCCTGTGGTTTCCCTGTGATCAACTCACATTGTTTTCGTATATTACTCAAAAATGGTAATAAAATTTCGAACATCTATAAATTCAACTCAAAAGAAATCCAGGTAATCTAAATTCATTGCTGAGTCGATCTTCGTGGATTTTGGATTTCTATGTCGATGATCAAACTAAGATAAATATGAAATTGGATTTGTGAGTAATTTCAAATATTGCGTAGGGTCACCTTTTATAAATTTTTCGTTATATCTTCGTCATTTACAGTCGCAACTTAAAGTGAGGTATATCAGCGTGTTTGTCTCGAGGATACCCGAGACCGAGGCCTTACATAGTTCAGATTTTGATCCGAAACACATGTGTAGGTAAATACTAACAAAGTTCTATCAGTCAAATGTATCAGTCAATATTTGCTCAATCAGAGTTTTATAAACTCTAAGCTTTCCTTCAGCATGTTGCTCAGTTCTGAGAAGGTTTTAAAGGAAAGGCAGAAATTTTATAAAGATAAAATTGCCATCAGTGAATCACCAGCTGATGCTGAGTTACAAAGTTTGCTAGAGTACACTACTTCGCGTATATTAGATTTCCAAAGTAAAGTACTTACTTTCGTAATTAGGTGGCCTCAAACAAGCCTTGCAAAATGAGGATGACATGTTTTTCCAACCGGCTCTATCTTCACCTTTTCTCCACCAGTTGACAATATTTCACTTGGTCTTTCCAGTGAAGTCTAGATCGTCCTATTTTTCGATGTCCTTCGAGTAGGTACGTCTTTGAATACCTCTCGCTCAGGTTCATTCTGATCCATTCTACTGACATGGCCTGGCCGATGTTATTGGTCGTGCCTTAGTTTCAATTGGGGAGCTTTCTGAGGAAGCTGCTGAAGCTAAAAATAAAGATATGAAAGGGTTTAGACTCCTTCATGTCGGAAAAACGTCCCAGGGATTTGCTAAATCGATTCCTCCTAAACCCTGATCAATTTTTCATAGGTGAGACGATGTTGCCATGCTGCAAAAAAGGACTTTATTGAAACCTGTTTTTGATTTGCTGGAAAAAATATAATCATTAATAAAATAATGATGTACATACGAGTATCGTCATACCGGAGTTATCTGCACGTACATCCAAAAAAGTTTTTTTTGGGTAATTGAATTTAAAATTTCAGAAAGGTATATCAAAAAAATGGTATAAAAGAAGTGGTCCAATATTTTTTTCAGATGTAATAGTGGGGATTCTTCATTGTTATATGGAAAAATATCAATGGCTATGGAGAAAAAATTTCGAGTTATGCCCATTTTTTGCTTCAGAAAAATTTTATCATTTAATCGTATACGCCACTATTTGTGAGACATTGTCCAAAATGTGGGATATACGTGGCAATGATTTAAAAGAAACGTGTTAAAAAATGGTTACTTTAACATTTGTTTTTTAAAAACACTAAGATTCGTACTTATATTGTTGCTATTTCATTTCTTTTATTTTTCTTAATTAATTATCATTTAGTATTACTGACGTTACAGTGCTTTGGGTAAGATATGACCCAGTAGTAGAACCTTACTAGAAATTACTGAATTTATGATTAGAGTTAAAGAGTTCAGATGTAGAATAATTCATACATTTTTAGTAATATTACTTGCGGACCCGGCGATCTTCGACTCGCCCCAATTTAACGCCTTCAGATAAACTCCAGTGATAGTAAAATACAGATAGTTCAAATTTCAATGTTCTTTATTTGAATGGAATCGAAATCAGTAGAGAGCGATATGATGAACAATGTTTTTTGATTTGTTTTCCGGCGCAAAAATAAACAACGAAGACGGTTTCCCAACATGTGAACAGACAACATACAGCTGACCGTGCGAAAAACAGGGAAATTTGAGATTAATCCCACATACTTCCAACGATTGGTCTTGCGATTTATTGATTGTCATCGCAAAAGCCAATCGAACGGGGAACTGAATCCGCTTGAATTGGAATGGAAGATCAGATGGAATAATCGGAATTCGTGGGATAAGGACTTCCTCTCCTTTGAATTTGCCCTTGATGATCGTCTCTTGAATCACATTGTTCATCAGTTTCTTGACGGACAACCGCGTACCGTTGCACAATTTCGGATGATTCAGATTGCGTAACATGATTATGATCGATCCCACCATCAGCTGTAAATTATGTGGCGGAGTTCCTGGCACATCAAGTTTGTCGCTTCATACTCGTCGGGCACGCTGTCAACGGATTTGTACGAATGCAGTTCTCCAGCTATTTGACTTTGAATAATCAAATTCAAGCTATCGACGTTCTTATTCTTCGCTGCTAGTATTGCCCGTTCACTAATCCAATCGAGATTTTTATAATTTTGTGCAATGCCGGTGAACACTTTGGTGATGAGTTCTTCCTTCGACGATGTGAACTCGCAAATTCCAGAGCCGATGAGTCGTTCTGCAACGCGACTGTCATGTTCGTGGTCAATTTCAACTTCTTGATATGCCGCCACAAAGACGACGATTTCAGGCATGCATTAAATTCATCGGTAGCAGTAGATTTCGGCATGACAGGTAGCGTTTGCCGAAAATCTCCGGAGAGCAATATCATAGCCCCACCAAATTGTCTCGAATCACCTCGTAAATCCTTCATCGTTCGGCCAACTGTCTCCAAAGCTCGTCAATGCTCCATCGTGCATTCATACCAAATGATGATTTTGCATTTTTATTTTTTTTTAATCGAGCGAACCCATCGCCGCCTTTCTTACCCGCCCCTACCGGCCGAGAGGGCCACGTTCCCATAACGTGAGGACAGCGTACACATTATAGACCGGTCTATAACGGGAGAGCAAGGATCATAAGTTCACACGTTACAACCAACTACAGAAATTCTTCACCAGTTGGTATTACACTAACATAAATAAGTATAAAAGCACATCACGAGATATTAATAAAACATACTTCATAATATATAATAATTACGAGCAAAACGAAAACCAAGTTAGAAATCAGACCAGATAGTAAGGATAAAGTAAATTAAATTTACATATGTATGTTAATGAATATACAGCGCTAATGCAATCGGGTTAAATGACAAATTATGCTAGACTTTGTCGTTTCCCAACTACCTGTGAAATCAATAAACTGATATAGCTCATTAAAGTCACGACACATTCTCCTAACTGGATTAAAGGACGCATAATTCGA
This sequence comes from Phaonia tiefii, assembly GCA_963931995.1. Classification (NCBI taxonomy): domain Eukaryota; kingdom Metazoa; phylum Arthropoda; class Insecta; order Diptera; family Muscidae; genus Phaonia; species Phaonia tiefii. The sequence goes on from OZ008370.1 coordinate 63,585,365, forward strand.
ACGCTGAAACTCGATGTGAATGAGTTTATAGTACCTCGTGGGTCTCAATGGGGCATTTATGAAAATCTTAGATAACAGAAATTCAGAACATATACATCCATCAATTATCTTCAAAACTGTAATAGAGTTCATCATGGTACGTCTACTACTAAGAGTCGGCAATCTGATCAATGCTAGTCTACTGCTATACGAAGGAAGATTATGGTTCGGGTTCCATTGAAGATTTCTCAGACAAAAAATGAGAAACTGTTTCTGGACCGATTCAATCATATTAACATACAAATTGTACTGGGGGTCCCAAACAACTGATCCATTAACCCTGCTGTTAGATTAGGACCATTTGGTCCAAATTTTTTCTGTTTTCCCTTGTAACTTTGGAACGGTGATATATACTGACTAAATTTTTCTGCTAATGGGGTCTTTTAATAAAACAATGTTATGTGCGAAAATTAAATTTTCTAACTTTATTCAGGACTGAGAAAAATACAAAATGACGAATCTTAGGTTAGAGGACCATTTGGTCAATAGTACATTTTTTCATTACCAAGCGAATGTAAATTCATGTCAAATATTTAGAAGATGTTTTTGATATGTCAAATACTTGCTTTAGAAATTATTGAACCAAAATAGTTACAAAGGATAAGATAAAATTATTATTTTGGATGAAAATTCCAGTATGGACCAAATGGTCCCTCAATCTAAGATTCGAAAGTTTTTTCATTACCAAGCGAATGTAAATTCATGTCAAATATTTAGAAGATGTTTTTGATATGTTAGCGGATGTTTTTGATATGTCAAATACTTGCTTTAGAAATTTTTGAACCAAAATAGTTACAAAGAATAAGATAAAATTATTATTTTGGATGAAAATTGCAGTATGGACCAAATGGTCCCTCAATCTAAGATTCGTAAGTTTTTTCTAATCTAACAGCAGGGTTAACGAGAATAGGGCGGACTAGTGAAGTAAAAAGATTTTTCGTAAGGTAGGGATCTGAAAATTCCTTTGCCCAACGTTTAATAAAGTTCAGAACGCCATAAGCCTTGTTTACCATCGTAATTATGTGGGAGTTGAAATTCAATTTTCTGTCCAAGAGAACACCGAGATCAACAAATGAATCCACCGATTCAAGAACATTGCCACCTAAAATGTATTTTGCCGAAAATAATAATGACCTAGAGAACAGCATATGATTACATTTCGTAAAATTAAGCTCCATCAAATTTCGCACCACGTCTGGAAAGTATACAAATCCCTCTGAAGTAAAGTATATTGACAAGGATCCTTGTAAGAAAAATAGATCTTCACGTCATCAGCGTACATTAACAATTCAGAGTGCATTATGGAGGCGGGTAAGTCGTTAATGAATAACAAGAACAGAACCGCGCCAAGATGACTGCCCTTAGGCACCCCAGATGACACAAAAATAGATCTTGAGAATGATTGGCCAAATGATACCATCTGTTCTGGGTTCATTAAGTAAGAACTAATCCCATTCAGAATGTTACAATTAAAACCCATTGCCCCTAGTTTATATAATAACAAATTGTGGTTAACTTTATCAAAAGCCTTACTAAAATCGGTAAAACTCACATCAGTTTGATCTCCATTAATAAAGCCGTCAATAATGGAAGAGGAAAACTGAAGCAAATTAGTCACGGTGGAACGACCCTTCCTAAAGCCATGTTGACATGGATCTAAAATAGAGGAAACATGATGAGAAATTACCTCTGTGACTAACTTCTCAAAAAGTTTAGGAATGTCACTCAATTTTGCAATTCCCCTATAATTTGCAACATTTACTAATCTACCAGATTTGTGGAGAGGGATTATATAAGAGCTCTTCCACTGTGAAGGAAAATGACCGAACTTCAACGAAGCGTTAAATAAGAGAGTCAGCGGTAAGCTGAGGGAATTCGAGCAGTATTTCAACATAGAGTCCGGGATGCCATCAGGACCAGCTTTATTCGGGGCTTTCAATCTGATCAAGTTATCTAGCAACCACGAAGAGTTTATGACAGGTGCATCAAACGGAATGGTAGAGCCGACAGTGTACGGGTATGATTTGGAAACATCATAGGCTCGGTTGGAATAAATAGATGCGAAAAAATCGGCGAAACAATTAGCAATTGACTTCTCATCTGAATAATCAATACCGTTCATTTTGATCCTACAAGGTGTGGAAGACGAATTTCGCTTCAAGTTAACAAATCTAAAGAATGATTTGGGGTTCTGTTTAAAATTAGCCTTCAACTTACCCAAATATAATCGGTAATCCCACGAGATTTAGAGTTGTATTTACTCCTAGCAACAATATACCTAGCATAGTCTGCTAGCAGTCCAGATTTTTTATGCTTTTTCGAACATCTATTCCTTACATTCTTGAGACTATTTAGAGCCCTTGAGGACCATGGGGGACCAGTATTACCCATTATTGGCCTCTTGGGTACAGACTTAGAAATATAGCCATTAATAATATTATAGAAATCATCCAGGGCGTTTTCAAATTCAAAAGAATTATCACACTGACAAATATTATGCCAGTCGGTATCAAAGATAAGATTATTCAAAAGTATAAAGTTCGCACGCGAAAAGCATAGGCCAACATAGGACGAAGAGCAATTGCAACCAACCTGCATGGTATCATATGTATGGTAACTATCCTCAGGAGAAATTAACGGATCAATTCGAGAAATATCAAAGTTGTTAGAATCATCCACTAAAACTAGATCAAGGACTCGATTCATAGAATTGGGAATGTCGTTCAATTGAATCAACCCAAGCTCGGAAATATGCGTAACAAAATCAGATGACCAATCACATGGTGTCAATGGAGTCAGAGAATTAGTATCGGGTAAAGACACCCATGTCACAGACGGCAAGTTAAAGTCGCCAAATACTAAAATACGGTCCTTTCTACTGGCTAACGCAATAACTTTTGCAATAGCGTCAATATGCTTTTGATATACCTCAAAGCATGAAGATAGCGGTATATAAGAACACGTGACAAACAATTGCAAATTGCCTAAATTAATGGGCACCACAATAAGTTCAAGATCGCCAATATCATCAACTGCAACCAACTCAGAAGATAAAGAATTTTCAATTGAGATTAAAACACCACCACCAATTTTACCAACACGATCTTTTCTATAAACTACGTACTTATCGCAGAACATCTCAGAATTAAAAACATTAGGTTTAAGCCATGTCTCAGAACATGCAATGACATCAAACTCAAAACCAAAGCTATCAACAAATAATCTAACCAATTTAGTATTCAAACCGCGAACATTCTGATACGCCATATTCAAGCTCCCAATTAGTTTTTTGGAGCTGCCTTATCTCCAGACGGTAATCTAGCAAAATTAGCACGCCTACCATTGTCCCGATGCTCAAATTCCCTTACGAATGTTCTGTGAGGCCAAAATTCCGAATCCAACAGTCTGACAAATAGATCATCCGGTGCAATAATTTTGAAAGACGACCTACGTTCCGAAAATTGTGACTTCAGCTTGAAGCACTGTATGGAATCGTTAGAATTATTCCCGATATGTAAAGTCGTATATCCTCTTCGCTCGTGTCGGTGGAAAGTCTAGACACAAAAACTGTCTTCCTTGCCGGTACGATAGTCAACTTTCTTGGTCACGGTCCTGGCACCGGGGCGGGATTACCACCCGGAGGAGAAGACTTATCGCTGTCCGTGGAAGCTATAGTAACTACAGAAACGACTTCAGCAAAAGTAGAAGGGGCAGAAGATTTCATTGGACTTGAAACTGTAACTGGAAAATTAACGTCCATTAAATTCGGCGGGGAAGGAATTACCTACAATGGAGGGGCCTTCTTAGCCGTCTTCTTCCTTTTCGGCGAGGAAGCTTTCGGTGAACCCGCTCTCTTTTCCAATCCCGGATATTTATTAAACATCCCAATAAACTCGGAAAAACGACCAGATAAAGCCGAAAGCTCCTTTTCCATATCAGAAAACTCGGACTTCATGCTCCTGACAAATTTGTTGAACTCCACACCTAGTTTTCTACAATCCAGGCAACACCAACGAAGACCATTGTCATCACTAAGATTGTCCGCCACTCTTGCATAAAGGCCAACACATTTGACATGTACCAAGCCATCACACAACCAACACGAAATAAGAGTATCGGTATCCTATCTAACCTTACAGTCTTTGTTGATGCAAGCCATCATTATAATTAAATCAGAGTAAAAAAAATAAAAAATAAATAAATAAGACACAAATACTAAAAGAGAATTCCAAAATCGACAAAATTCCCAAAAACGTATGAACTTATTATCCCTTTGATATTAATTCCCAAAACTAGATGGCAACTCTGACACACAAATAGCGAAACAAAGAGAATGAAAGAAAAAACAAAAGTCAAACAGCTACAACCATGGTAAAATGAGTAAGGTAAACTCGTTAGAACAGCTGATTTCAACATATTTCTTGCTTAGGTGTTACTCTTATGTCAAATTCACATGCATTTTGTTTGTGTACTTTTTTGTTTACTTTTACAGTAGATACAACACATGAAGAAAATTTGACAGGTTATGGACACCAAACAAACACAAAATGCTTGTGTTTGTTGTAACAATTCCTAGTGCGTTTACCTTACTTATTTTACCATGACTACAACGTTAGACGTTCTCAACAATGACAAACAAATTGTTGTTGTTTATGTTTTACACGATCAACAGAATTTCCAATTGCACACAATAATACAAAAACAGTATAAACAAGCACTGCACTAAACACACAATTATATCAAGCAATGTAGTTTAACTTATCTTCGCACTATTAACACAACAAGCACTATTTAAACTTTTAAACTACGAAAATAAAGTAAATTCACGGAGCACAACTAAAAAACGAACTAAACGAGAGTAGAGTTGCCAAAATCAATTTCGCTCTCGCTGAATTCTTGGTCATTGTGCACGTTGGCTTGTCTACCGTGAGTAGATTCATCGGCAGTTTCAAAGCTGAATGTGCAGTTTGACCGCCTTCCAACAATGTGGCAGCAATGCCCGAGGAAGCAACAGCCAACGCAATTTGTGATCTTGACCGAATTGTAGCCAGAATCAGCGAAATTTCGAATGTCTTGCCTGTCCCACCGGGAGCATCGAGAAACTTAATGCCTCCCGTTCCATCGTCAATAACCTTCATCAGCGAATCCGTACACGTTCTTCTGCTCGGCATTCAACAGCGGCACATTTATTCATACTCTTTCGGCCTGGTCATCTCGATCATAGTCTTGCTCCCGTTGCAGTTCCCGATTGAGTGCATCGTTCATCGAACGATTTGGCGCTGGCATTCCCAATGTCGACACCAGACTGCCGCACATGATCACGCACATGTCTTCGATCAGAACTAACGCTTCGTTGCGCAATTCGTCGTTAATTTGAAGATCGAAATTCGAAGTTGTCATGGGAACTCTGTGTAAAATGTCGGCAGACATCTCGCCCTTATATTTGTCCCACAATGCGGTCGGGTTCGATAGATGACATGTGGCTATGATGATCGCAAAAAGTGTACGAATTTGATTCGCTGGCGCAGAAACAGTTGCATCGGCGAGAGTGGAGTTTTCGAGCAAATTCCAATGTAGGGCCTCTGATGTTCACCAAAAGCAAGCGAAGATAGAAGCATTCGTCTTCCGAGAGCATCGGACGAATATATATCAGCGAAGCCAGCAATAACATCAACTTTTTTCCGGCGTTGAAAACTGTTCGATGCAGCGTTCCATGTATAATAGCGTGGCATTTCCGAATAGAGTAAAGTCCTTGCGAACGGATCGCTTTGGCATGTCGAAAAGAAATTTGTCAACGTTGTAGCTGGTGGTTATAAAGTAGACACGCTGGCCGTTCTCCAAGTGAACTGTCAAATGAACGACAGTCGGGTGACTGCACAGCTTACTGGTTGTGAGTAGCTCTACCCAATCCCTTCGTGGGATGTAATGTTAGCCATTTTTTTACATTCTTATTATGAGTTCACACGATTTTAACGTATACTCCGATCAATTTAAATTTGCACAATGTACGTTAAATTCATAATTTGAAGTAGAAATAAAATAAAATTGAGTACGTATTGTGAACTAAATTTAATTAAAATTTGAGTTGTGTGGCCAATTTTGTTAGTCTTTAGTTATTGTATAAAAAACAATAATTAAAAACAAATTAAGTTACAATGTTTTATTTATAAATGCACTAAAAACTAGAAAATATTTTTTCTTCTTCATGATGGGGTTGTACAATGGTCCTCCTACTTAGCACTTCAACAACAATGGTCTAGATACTTTCAATAAAGAGCGTAATTAAAATGAATTAGTTAATTAATTTTCTAGCGATCTCTCAAACAAAACGCTTGCATTTCAATTAAAAATTGTGACATTTAATTTTGACACTTAATTTGACATTTAATTTTGACTTTAACTTTGACATCTAATTTTGACACTTTATTTGACATTTAATTTTGACATTTAATTTGACATTTAATTTTGACACTTAATTTTTACACTTAATTTGACATTTAATTTTACACTTAATTTGACATTTAATTTTGTCTTTTGTTGCACTGTCTATGCTCTCTCGAGAGCAAGAGAATAAAAGAGGGACAACGAGAGAGTCAATCTTGTAAGTATGCATCTCTATTTTTGCATTATTCTCTCAGTCAATGAGTCATAAATATTCCTGAATGTGCGTGTAAGTCAGTGGTCACCAAAAAGAGAATACTAATCAAATGTGAATGTATTGGTGTATTTGTACTGAATCCAGAACAAAACGGCATGACCATTCTTCGTTGAAAGCTAATGTGCTACTGAATGAAATTTTCTTCTCTCATACGCTCCTTGATATGCTTTTTGTTGACGTCGTGTTGTGTACGTGTAAAAAGCCGATCGTGTTCGGCCCCTGGGGGCTATGGACGGTGACCACTGGTGTAAATTGCTGATGAAGTGTTTCTTATTTTGCCTGATGTATTGCGTCGTCAATGGTTCATCGGACAGAGGATATCAAAAGCGCTTGATCAGTGAAAAAAGAATAAATTAAGGCTCGGACGGTTAAATGGTTTGTGATGTTACTGTGGGTTTTGCGTATATGTTTTTATATATATGTATGTGTGCTACCAAAGGGAGAAACGACATTGAGAAAAGAAACTGGAAAGGCCAACAACGTGAAGCCCTTTGTCTGTTCGAGCCTGTACTGAAAAAATCGGAACGGCGGACCATTTATGAAATAAGTGTAATAAAAAAAAATACAAGTAACTTATCCACGCTTGGATTGCATGATCTTGATTTGCATATAAATATCTTCATTGTGTACCAACGCATAGTGATAACCAACGGATAGCTGAAACCTTCTGAAAACAAAAAACGTGAGAGACTACAAAGAAAGGAAAAACAGGAGAAGCAAAAAACCTAAATGTAAAAAAGCCGTTTTTAATCTTTTAATTATTTATAAATGTGGATTTATATGTATTGTTAAAATTAATTATAATAAATAATATACATATATATATTGAAATCGAAGAATAATTCGTTTCTAAATATTATTATATTTGGGACGAAATTTGCATATGATTCCACGTAAGTATGGGTTGGTTTGTGGGACACACTCGAAACTCGAATGCTTCCACGTAAGTATATGGATGTTTGGGATGAAGAACGAGTATGTTTCCACGTAAAAGGAAATATGTTTGTCAGTAAACATGGTACTGTTTTCATTTAAAGTGTGTTCTAAAGTGTGTTCCTAAAGAATATGTTGGGGAAAATATGTTAGAGAGGCCGGTATTTTTCAGCGTGTATAAACTGAGTTATGCTATTTACATATGTGAATTAGTATGGATCGAAAATCCCTAAGTATCAACATACACTGAAAGGTCTACAATTTCAACACAAGAGCATACAGTTATTTTCCACCATGTTCTTCCATTCCTTATTTTTGAACAAGTTATAAATAAGAGAAACAACCATCAACATTTAAAAATACTAGGACGACAAAAAATATACACATACCACCAATATTACGGGCGAAAATGAATACTGCAACGCAATCATTGTTGTGTTGACATAGACCACTGCTGGTGTTATTGAAACAGTATTCAACGCAAATCAATATACGGTATATATCTAGACGTGACAGCATCCCCAACATCAAACAACTACAAACATTTATGTTTATCAAGTGATTAAACAGTCCATCTAAATATGTAACAAGCACCGCCGGTCTGTCAGCACTATTAAGTTTCATCTTGTGCATTATATTCCGTCCTCTTTGCATCCAACACACGGACATTAGTCTGCAACAGTAAAGTGGTTATTTATAAACACCCGGCTTCCTGCATCATCGCCAGTGACGCCACAAAGCATAGCAGCACGACCTGTTCGATAGTTAACCATTATAGTATCCCTAATGTACAACTTCACTAGAACAGAGTTTCCTTTTGACATGTAGCAGCAGTGTTGTATATCAGGAGGGCATAAATGAATACCATCACAAAAATCAGGTTTGCTTAAATCCAATATCCCAGCAGGTAAATAAACATATGATGCTAGCCTTTGGAAAATATCGTGTTCAACTCCATGGCCTGCTTTGCATGAGCATAGTTTGTATACGATACGCTTGACTAAGGGAAAGCAGCTTTGTATCTCATCTTCAAATTTTACAATTAATGTAAAGTAGTGAGCTCTTCGTTTACTTTCATGATTATGTCAACCAGTTGCATATACGGCATTTTCAAAATTTTTTACAAAACGGTGCACATTTCTCCAATTAGTGATGCAGACAAATTTATCACATATACCAAAAACATCGAACAGGCAACCCTGCTCTGCAACTCGGAATGGGTAAGAGATAGGAGACCGATGGTTCTCTGGAAATGGAAAGAAGTCGTTTTCAAATGTTTTCTGGTGTGTTTTACTTGCAATCTTTTTCGAACACTTCCATAGTGGTGTATTCTCAATTCAAATGAGGTTTCGTCTGCATTTAGTTTGATAAGTTTTTCAAAAGCAGCATTCCAAGCAATCGCTGATGAATATCTGTGGCTAGATCTGAAATACCTATGCGGTTTGCCAGGAAATCATGACGATGCATTTGCAAAACTTCTTTGATTTTAACAAACTATGTATATCTCTATTTATAGAGATATAGAATGGTCTTGAGCTTGAATAATAAAATAAAAATAAAAAAGTATTGCATTAGTATTTTTAATTTGTTTTCTAATCCGATGAACATTTTGAAAGTTCTTCCACTTTTCGTGAATACAAGAGAGTACAAATTGATAGTTTGGTTCAGTGGCATAACATATTTGTAGAAAACGGTCTTTGGGTGTTTACAGTTTAACATATCTAAACAGTTTAAAAAAGCCACATTGGAATACTATATTAACACGAATAATTAATTTGCTTCATGTCGTCACGGCATAACAAGATTTCTTGGAAGAGTGTTGCCAAACTACGAAGAGTTTTCTCAAGCTGAAAGGAGTTTTCTCAATGAGTGAATTAGTTGATGTTATTTATATAAATCAAATTGCTTTACAAACTAAAGATTAACAAAGTTTCTGAATTTGAACCCCAGAAAAGGGTGAACTATTTCGAGAGGGTTGGTATCTACTAACGAAGGGCTCTGGACATGATTGAGCTTACCTCGGTTCTCGATAAAGCTGCGTTACAAAGTTTATTTATTCCTCTTTGCAAAACCAAACATCGATTTTGAAAAAACTGAACTACGAATTTTTAAGTGAACTAAGTCACCCAAATTCGCGGTTTTTAAATGTAATTAGAGGTTTTTGGCGTGTCTCACAATTTATAATTACATTTATATTATTATGTAATTATATTATTTTTAAAAGTTAGGGAGTAAATGTAACTTGTTTCGTTGAGTCGTGAACAAATTATCACTTTTGGAAATCATATTCCAAACCTGTTTCTGTGACAGATAGCATGCGCCGAGATAGCTTTGTTTCTTAATGAAATATAAACATGATGGACATTACCCTATAAACTACAAATACAGGGTTTTCTCAGGGTCAAATACCTATCCATTTTATTATGCCCTACACTCAAAGAAAAACGCTGAAAACGGTGAATCAATCATATACGTTGGTTTTTTGGCATTGCTGCAAAGAAAGGTTTCGTACATCCGACCATTTGGTTGTTGCTGCAATACAAACTTTCATGTACAAGTTCTCTGTCAATTTTCCATTTCGTTACTACAACAACTAATTTTTCGTTCCTGCAACATCTTTTAGAGAATTGAAAAGAAAAATTGGGCAAAAATAAAAAAACCCAATTTTATAAGCTTTGAACGCTTGTTATTTGGTTTGTCGCTAACAGTTTCAATAATTGATTATTATTGTTTATTTATTTTGGGGGTTTGCCACCATTTATATATCATCGTTAGTTGTGGGGCATACATTTTAATTCAGTTCCTGTGCAGCAATCAACAGTGGTACACGTATTTCTCCGGCGGAATAATTTCAATATGTTAGGATGGTTTTAACTAGAGGTGAACACGTGACACGAATTTGTCGTATCACGCGCAAATGTGACTTACATTCAATTCAATCACGAGACCGAGAGTGCACGTGATTCTAAATATCTATCGCGTGCATTATCTTGCGTGACTGATATTTTTGGTATTCACTCCTATAAACACACCCCCCTCTTCACATCACGTTCTGTCGGTAGACATTTGACCCAGAAATATTTAATTTCTCAGATTCATGTCTGAGTTACTAAAACACATAAACTTATAAACATAATACTAAAACTAGTTAACTTTAGGTGATAGCAAAGTTTTTCATTTGTAAAAATTAATATATAATGGAAAACTTCAGGGAATTACAGGTAGAAAATACGGTGCATTACATATTTTAATTTTAAATATCTTGTATACATTATTAGTCACATGCTGCTGCAACTGCTAGTAATTTTTCGAATATTTAAACATTTTTCATTAGTGAAAAAGTTATGTGCTACTATAGGGTGGCCACATAGAACAAGGTCTACCGAAATTTTTCTAATATGTCAATTATGTACACTTTACAATTGTATACGTAACTGTTGTTAATGGGATGTTTCAATGAAAATAATAATTTTTGGTTTGAAGGAAATAATTCGAGCCATTCTTGAATTCACCAACTTTATTTAAACTTGCTTCCACCAATCTCTAATAAATTTTATTACAAAAAAAGTTTTTTTGTTTCAATTTCGGATTCGAATATGAAGTTCGTTCCGAGTTTGAGACGGATCCGAAAAAGTACAAAAAACGATTCGCGGTTACAAGAAAAAAGTGCCCATCATCAAAATCATTCTGATATTCACTCTGATTTACATTGGTGTTGTATCGTGTATTCCCTGCTTAAACTGCAAATAAGCAAATAATTGAGATGCAAGGATATAAGTATTCTATTGAAAAACTTAGTAATAAGTCAAATAATAATAGTATAAGTCTCATACACTTTCTTCTTTTAAATGGAAAAGACGAGTTTTCATTCTCCAACGGCAACGGCGTACACGCTTGCAACGGCAAAATATCGTATGTTTTACAAATCAAAAAAAAAAAAACGATAATTCGGACGTGCGTGCTTGCTTCATTGTGTCAGTTGAATCCAATGATACAGAATAACTCAAAGAAACAGTGTTTCAAGCCAGAAGGGGATATTAAAATAACAAGTGACCCCATATTCAATTTTTTTTTTTATTTTTTAAATTAATCCAACAGAACTTTTAAGAAATTACCGTAAAAAAATTATTTAAATAACAGCCAAAGTCACGATGTCGAAAGAAGCCTAAGCGAACGATAGCAATGCACTCACTTTCGCTTCAAATTGGTAGTCACTATCTTTCGACTTGTCGTTCGCACGGCCTTACGTGTTGTAAACAAAAGCATTTAACCATTGTCAAATGACAAAGCTACCAGATCATAAATTCCAAAAAAAAGGTTAATATCAAAAAAAAAATCGCTATATTCGTGAACAAACGCTACAATTTTTTAAATAGTTACAAAAAAGTACATCTCTGTACCACTCAGCTGGAAAAAACTGACAGAAAAATGTAAAGCAAAACCAACAAAAGAATCATATGCAAACAAACCAAAAATTTTGTAATTAAGGGTGGGTTTTTGATATATGTTTGCAATAAATGATGAATTTATTTGCTAGTTTTTATTGTTATTTGTTTATTATTGTGTTTTATTTATTTGACATGAACTTCTTAATAAAATACTGCCATTTTTTTCAGTGCTCCTCTGTGGACAGTTTTGAGCCTCCAAAGACTGGCGTTCCACTAACGAACTCGGGATTCTCCTCCAGATATCTCACAAATGTTTGCAGCTGCAGCAACGTTGACTTTTTTATGCTGAAATAGATAAACATATGTACAAACTAAAATTACTCTAATAAAACAGAAATGATTAACCGTTTATTTACCATTTTGTTGAATATTTTATAAGAATTTTAAATTCAATTGTGTTTTTTTTTTGGCACTACACGAAAGCAAAAACACAAGTGAGTGTTTTTGACATTTGTGTTCGCACAGATGACAGCAACAATAATTAGTGGCTACCGATTTTGTACTGAAATGTTTACGTTTCGTTCGCATAGATTTTCATTCGACTTGTCGTTCTGATGAGTGTTACTGACTTCGAAATCAGGTGTTTGTCGCTTAGAAAGCATGCGAACGTTAACGTTCGACATCGTGACTTTGGCTGTAAATATACCTTTTTAAACGACTAAATAAATTCCCTTTCTGACAATTGCGATGCGAAAATATGGAATACCGGCATTTGATCTCGATGGAATAAAAAGCATCACATATGAATCTAATATGGATCCAGAAATGGGGATCAATACTGGTCAATGGCGTCTTAGTTATGTTCATCAACTCGTATACAATCAACGTTGCCTCGTCAACACTTTTGACATCAATAGATCAAAATGTGAGTTACACTTCCATACATTCGATGGGCAAAAATAGAAGAAGTTGTTATAGGTTAATGAAATTGGGCACGAGGTCCTAATATATTACATTCAAGAAAATTTCAAAGCCCATAATAACCCAAATTATTTTTGGCTGTAATAATTGAAGACAAGTTTCATGGAAATTGTGTGAAAATCATATTTATATGCTATTATTAAAATACACTTATCCATTAGACATGTGAACATTTTTTTAATCATATTTATATATTTTCATTTAAAATATAAATATATATTCCTTGTTATTGTTAGCAGGTCCTGCAATTTGGTGCGTCAGTTGGCATTCCAGTATTTAGCAACAGCATTAATATTGTTGTACAACTTTCAATAATTCCAGTAATACAGGCCGCTATTTCAGAATCCAGGCTTAAGTTGATCAATTATTAGTCCTGTTCTCCATCTGAATTGATTCTGTATCTTTGCTTTATTCTATACGAATTGATACTTGTTTTCACTAACCCGCGAAACCTTTAAAGGAAGGCGGTAAGCAATATTCAGCAAGCATTCCATATTTAGGGTTGTCAAGAATAAAGGGTTCTTGAAAAGCTGATGTCATTCACCAACCAATTTCCTGAATTTGTATCGGTCAAAGTATTTGCAATTAGTGTACAGTTCATATCATATGAAATTTCAACAATTTTACCGTTAACTTAAATGACATGGCACTGAGGATTTTTATTTTATCATCAAATTCATGGAAGACTTTCGGAACTAAATGTGGATTTTCCATTTCCAATAAACGATTAATTGGTCTGCAAAACATGGTGTTTTATTTATCCATATAACTTTGTTTGCAGTCAAGTTAACTATTCTTTGAAATGAAGTCATATTAAAAATTAATCTTTAAAAAATGATTCGAGATTCATCAGAACAATTTCATCAGTACGATTGGCACTCTTAAATTTTTGTTTGTAAACCGCACTTGCATTCCAGTGATAATTTACTTTTATCACCTTGTGCGTCACAAAGCTCTTCTGCACCTTCCGCAGTTCTACGCATAACAGGTTTTATATCTACTTCTGTCGAAACTTCAGTTGCTTCATCCCAAACATCCATATACTTACATGGAAGCATTCGCGTGTTTCCCCCAAACCTCCATATACTTACGTGGAAACATATGCGTATTTTCTCCCAAACATAATAATATTTAGAAACGAATTATTTTTTCTTGCTTTATTGATTATAATTAATTTTGTCAATATATATTCACATTTACAGCCAAAGTCACGATGTCGAAAGAAAGCCTAAGCGAACGACAGCAATGCACTCACTTTCGCTTCAAATTGGTAGTCACTATCTTTTGACTTGTCGTTCGCATGGCCTTAAAATAAATAAATAGTTTCCCATTACATCCCATGAAGGGACCGGGGAGAACTTCTCACAATCACTGAGTTGTGCGCTTTCCAGTTTTCACTCACTGATTGGGACCTACAGTTTTACACCGATTCCGAACGGCATTTTGAGAAGCTTTTTTATGGCTATATACTCGATAGTGTCGCCGTCACTAAGCGAGGTGACCGTCGTCGAAAGAAATTTTAAGGTGGTTGGAGTAGGGATCGAACCTAGGATCTCCTGTACAAGAGGCGCGCACACTACCCATTGCACCACCGACGGTCACAACGTGTTGACCTTACGTGTTGTAAACAAAAGCATTTAACCATTGTCAAATGTCAAAGCTACCAGATCAAAAATTCAAAAAAAAAGGTTAATATAAAAAAAAATCGCTATATTCGTGAAAAAACGCTACAATTTTTTAAATAGTTACAAAAAAGTACATCTCTGTACCACTGAGCTGGAAAAAACTGACAGCAAAATGTAAAGCAAAACAAACAAAAGAATCATTTGCAAACAAACCAAAAATTTTGTAATTAAGGGTGGGTTTTTGTTATAAGTTTGCAATAAATGATGAATTTATTTGCTTGTTTTTATTGTTATTTGTTTATTATTATTTTCTATTTATTTGACATGAACTTCTTAATAAAATACTGCCATTTTTTTCACTGCTCCTCTGTGGACAGTTTTGAGCCTCCAAAGACTGGCGTACCACTAACGAACTCGGGATTCTCCTTCATATACATATATCACAAATGTTTGCAGCTGCAGCAACGTTGACTTATTATGCTGAAATAGATAAACATATGTACAAACAAAAATTACTCTAGTAAAACAGAAATGATTAAGCGTTTATTTACCATTTTGTTGAATATTTTATAAGAATTTTAAATTCAATTGTGTTTTTTTTGGCACTACACGAAAGCAAAAACACAAGTGAGTGTTTTTGACATTTGTGTTCGCACAGATGACAGCAACAATAATTAGTGGCTACCGATTTTGTACTGAAATGTTTACGTTTCGTTCGCATAGATTTTCATTCGACTTGTCGTTCTGATGAGTGTTACTGACTTCGAAATCAGCTGTTTGTCAGCTTAGAAAGCATGCGAACGTTAACGTTCGACATCGTGACTTTGGCTGTTAGTTATATAATAATTAATACAAAAAAAGTGTAAATGATTTTTAAATATTTAATTGCCATTAAATCCATTATTTGTTTGTTTTGAATCTGCTGCGTTGTTTCCCCTTTCTTTGTTGTCTCTCACGTTTTAGTCTTCAGGAGGTTTCAACTATGCGTTGGTTATCACTTATATACAAACCTAGTTCATGCATCATGCAAGACAAGCGTGTATTAATTACTTGTGTTTTTTTTATTATATTTCACAAATGGTCCGCCATTCCGATTTTTTCAGTAGAGGCTCGGGCAGAAAAAGGATTCACATTGTTGCACACTCCAGTTGCTTTCCTCAAAATCGTTTCTCACTGTGGTAGCACACATAAATATATGAGAAACACATACACAAAAACCAAAGCAACATCACAAACCATTCAACCGTCCGAGCGTTTGTTTATTCTTCTTTCACTGACCAAGCGCTTTTGATATCCTCTGCCCGATGAACCATTGACGACTGAATACATGAAATTAAAACGCAATACATCACGCACATTCAGGAATAATTACGATTCACTCACTGAGAGAATAATGCACAAATGCAAATACACACTCGTTGCCCCTCTTTTATTCTCTTGCTCTCGAGAGAGCATAAGCAGTGCCACAAACATGGCTGTATTTGTATCACAAACACAGATATATTTGGGTCGCAAACACATATGTTATAACGTATTAATAATTGTATCTCAAACATGTAATATTGAATAGCAAACACATAAGTATTTTATATTTGCGACTAGCTCCAAACACATGTTATATTTGCATCCGAACAACAAAAAACGACAGATTTTTCAGCGTGTAGAAGGCCAAAACTTTTGAAACTGGTGAACATTTTATATTACTTTGGCTTTCAGAAATAATGGTTCATCTTCTTTTCAATTTATTGGCAGCATATCATATTCCTTCACGCGAATTGGCTTCAATAATTATAGCAACTTTTCGAATTTTTGATTTGGATGAAAACACATTAATGGTTTTTTTTTGGTCTGCAGCGTTTTCTTGTTGTTTCTGTTTGAATTATTGTTGCTGATTCTCTGTCTATTGTTGCTACTTCTGGTGCGTTTTGTTCATTTATTGTGGCTTATGTTGTGACTGTCGTTCCAGTCCCCTGTGGTTCCCTGCCATCCACTTGTTTAAAACAATTGTTACTTGTGTTAGGTTGCTAATTGCAATATTGATTAAATTTATTATTAAATAAACAAAATTGTAAAACTTATATTATCGAGGTCAAAAAGCATCCAACTAAACCATTTAGAATATTTTGTTTCAAAATCACTTCTTCAATAGCTGCTGTCTTTCCAATATTTCTTCATATTAACATTAACAAAATGTATACTCTTCACTAATTCACTCTGATCAAAATATAAATCACCAATCTTGAGGTCTATAAATTTGTAAATCACTGGTGTTTTGTTATTTGAAGGTTCTGAAATCCAAAAATCAATTAAATCTGCATTTTTTATAATTAATTACTGTTATTTTAATTACTATATTTATTTACGGGAGTTGTTTTAGAATCGAAACCCGTTGTTTGTTTGGGAGCCCCTACCTTCAAAGTGTATCTCACATTCTTGTAAACAGCGGGAATCCCGGGAAATTTCAAAAAGAACATAATGGAATTTTTTTTGCCAAATAACTGTAATATATCAAGCTCTGTGTGCACTGGGGTCTTCTATATGCATTAAATTTTTGTATTTTCGTAAAATATTAGTATCAGTTCACTGAAATAAAAACGATTATTCGTAGGGATGTGACATTTTCATTAGTTGGTTAACATTGCTACAATGAAAAGTTGCATACAGTTTATGGAGGAAAAACATTTGTTTAGTAATGTAATTGTTAAGTTTTTGAGATTTAAATAAATATTTTATTTGTTGTTACTGTATTTAGTCAAACATTTAAAGTTAACAAACGGATATGTTACTGTATGTATCAGTCATTAAAGCGACGAAATTGATTTGTATCAAATAAGGCCATCTCTATTTTCCACCAATTGTTATTACATTTTTAGCAACATAATACATATAAACACATAAACATCAATTTATCAGAAATTATATGTAGCGTCATTCGTTAAAATAAAATTAAAAATTTTTAATTTTTCCACAAATTAGTAAAGTGGAAAATATTATAAAATGGGCAAAAGAAGGGTGTGGATATTAATGTTTGTACATCATTCACATATGGATCGCCAGTTTTCTGGTTAATGAAATCATTTACTTGTATTTTCGCATAAATCTAAGCAATACTCTTTACAAAAGTATGAAGTCATATTTTGCCAAACACAGAAATAATGTAAAAAAATCCAATGAGTGTTCGAACTCACGGGCGATGTGTTAACACCTTTTTGCTACACGGTACCTGTTCGATTTCTATGAACACATTCGTAAATGTTACATTGGAAAATAAAAAACAGCGTTCAATCATATGATGACGTTACAGTTAAATAATATTAATACTTAAAATTATTTAAAGACCCAGTGCAAGCACATGTGTCATTATTTTCTTGCTCAATACTTTTTGTTTTATTCCCACAAAAGTCAAAGAATGCAAAGCAACAGACACTTGTACATACATACATACATACATTGTTATATTCGTACGATATAACCGAAGATCAACATAAAATACTTTTTTAATATTACTCCAAATTAATACTCCAAATTAAAACATTTCAATCTCGGCTCGCCGATATCGGATCGCCTTAATATTTGGCCTAAACTCTTCGTCGAAAACCGCACTAGGTTTTTAATCCAACAATTAATAAAATCGGCTATGAATTTCCGGAGAAAATCGCGTGGGAAAATTATATGAAAATCGCCCAATAATCACTTTCAATACCGACCGCCAAGCAACGAACAAACAAACGATGATAAGACAAAACCGAAGATCAACATAAAACACTTTTTTAATATTACTCCAAATTAATACTCCAAATTAAAACACTTAAATCTCGGCTCGCCTTAATTTTTGGCCTAAACTCTTCGTCGAAACCCGCACTAGCTTTTGAATCCAAAAATTAATAAAATCGGCTATGAATTTCCGGAGAAAATCGAGTGGGAAAATTATATGAAAATCGCCCAATAATCACTTTCAATACCGACTGCCAAGCAACGAACAAACAAACGATGATTTACTCTTACAAACCTAACACTTGCGTATGTATTAAATTTATAGTTTACTGCCCTAGAGGCGCGCGTATAGATGTTAACACATCAAAAATTACAGCAGACAGTTGTCCGAGGCCGTCGGCCACGGACTGTCCCTGCAGGCTGTGTCAGAGACACGGCCATTAAGTTTAACGTAGAATACGCCATCCGATAAGACAGAAAACATATATAACAATAAATTCATTTGCTTATATTATTTATCATTTATTGTTATATATGTTTTCTGTCTTATCGGATGGCGTATTCTACGTTAAACTTAATGGCCGTGTCTCTGACACAGCCTGCAGGGACAGTCCGTGGCCGAAGGCCTCGGACAACTGTCTGCTGTAATTTTTATATTTACCAACGGCATTTGATTCAAGTCCGTTTAAAAAAAAATATTATGTTCAATTTTTTTAAACTTAATTTAATTTATGTATTTTAATTAATATTTTTATTGAAATAAGTTCTGCGAATGTTGAGAGGGCCGCCCTAATATTAAAAAAGGTTTACCTTATCGAGTCTTCGCATTAGCATTCGAGCGTTGTGTGAAAGCTTTACGCTTTACAATTCAAAATTAATGTTACAACAGCTTTATTGAAGCTTTCGCAAAAAAGCTTTATTACGTTAGCTTACTGTTTGTTTCACTTTTTACTAGATACATGTTGCCAAGCAACATTAGCTTGCTGTTCGTTTCACTTTTTACTAGATACATGTTCCTAAGCAATGTTGAGCAACCAAAAACACTCAACCAAACACCACACATATGTTTGAGTGTATGTGTTTAAACAATTTTCATTTGAGAAATTAAAATACTAGAAATATATCAACCAATATGAAATGTATATCAAACGAAAGATAACATCTTCATTTACCTACAAAAAAAATTCATCTAGCCGTTTCCTCAAATTCAATGAAATAAAGATTACAACAATAAAACCCTGACATGTCTCCTCATACCGTAAGGTAAGACGTATTCTACGTCAAAAAATTGATGTCGTTCAACACAATATTCGACGCAGAAAAAGTTAAAATTTTTAACGAAAGTTCACTTTTTATTTACTTTCGTTTGTATTATAATTTGATAAATATTCCATTAAACGTGCTTATACAAACTATATATTTTATAATTTTGATATTTAATATCTCTTTTCGTTGAAGAGTAAATAAATAATTTTAAATCCTGAAAGATAATTTATCTATTATCTAATCTTTGCATATACTTGCATAGACAATTGAAACTGCAATTTTAAAGTGGTCTTCAATAGGTTAATATATGTTTTCGATATTTCAAACAGTTTTCAGTGATATACTTATATTTATATATATATATTAAATGCCACAGATACGCACGATTCTTTGACCAAGCTTTGTAGCATTTCAACTGAAACTTTCGAAATCGACACCAATAATTTCATTTCAGAATGGGCCTCAAAGCGGCCAATGTTCAAAATGAGTTTGTCGCCGATAAACATTTGTCGGTTGTATATATACATATCGTGCTGTATGTCATTGAAACGATGAAGTGACTATGATGTACTTTGTAACACACTTCTTATATATCAGACATCACTTATATATTTAGAGATGGTTGGTGTAAAATTAGATAAATTTCACAGAAATTAAACTTCAAATTTAAAACAGAAGTACATCCTCGACAATATTAGATGCATCAAATATTAGATTTCGTAATACATTACAATACACATAACTACGTATTTTCCTCTTTTGTGATTCAAAATTGATCTAGTTAGTTGATTCAAAATTGATCTAGTTAGTTAGTTAGAGTTGAGTGTAAACCTTCCCATGTCAGTAAGACATACACTTAAGCCGTTAATTCCTGTTGTGCGCTCTAAGTTTACCCATACTACTTTACTATATCCCTTATAGGAATTCGGTGCTATTCACGAAATTCGTTAGGTTGTTCCAGTCCATACCCACAAGATTGGTCATGTCCGGTATCGTATTATCCGAAAGATATCTCGATCTAGCTTGTGTGAAGGCCGGGCAGTGGCATAAGAAGTGCTCCATCGTCTCATCGTCCTGCATGCATGCCCTGCACTCACTATTCGCCACTAGTCCAATACGGTACAGGTGGGCCCGTAATCCCGAATGCCCCATTAAGACTCCAAATCATTTTGCTCATTTCGGATTTTCCCAGTTTCAGCAAACCTTTTGTCCTCAATCAATCTGGGTCTCCCCATAGGATCTTTGTCATCCTGCCTTCTGATTCCGGTTCCACTGGGCTATATGTGCCGACTCCGCCCATTTACTTAACTCAGCCTTCGTCACCTCAAAGGGTTTCGCTCCATATAGGCTCACCGTTTGGAGTTTCCTGGCTTTCGTTGCCAGAAGGTTCGCTCTCTCGGCGCCGGATACTCCGCTGTGCCCGGCGCCCAGATGATGTTGAGTATGCGGTGTATAGAGTACTCGTTTATCACCTTCTTACAGTCAAGGCCCGTTCTTGATTTGACAGTTTCCGATGATATTGCCTTGATTGCCATTTGGCTATCCGTGAAGATATTTGCCTCGTCTGGGATTGTCTTATCGCCGAGCCATTTGATACACTCCGTAATCGCCCGAACTTCCGCCTGAAAGTTTGTATGTAGATGGGATTCGGTTGCTGGATATTCAATGACGAATCCTAGACCCGTTTTTTCTCCTAGCTTTGAGCCATCCGTATAGCAGCAAGTCCCGCTTGGCATTGGTGCCAGGATCCCATTCTGCCAAGCGTATCTAGTTGGCGTTAATATCACGCAATTCGCCTTAACCCTCATCTCGGGTATTCGGTTAGATTCACTCGTATCTTGCGTGTACCCGACTAAGGCCCCAATTATCCGTTGGTGGTTTGACGTAAGATCCCTGTTGATCCACTCACCTGTAGCTTGTAGGCGTTTTGCCGCAAGGGCGGCCTCGTATTTGATTATAATCTCGATTGGCTGGATACAGAAAATAGTCTCCATGGCTCTTGTCGAGGTTATCCTCATTGCATCGCTGATACCAATGCAGCACATTCTCTGAACGCTCTCAACTGCCGTCCACCATGCTACAGAAGCGTATGTTAGTACGGGCCTGATTACGCTTCTGTAGAGCCAGTGTGTTATAGTCGGTTTGAGGCCCCATTTGGATCCCATTGCCCTACTGCATAGCGACCAGCATCTGTAGGCCTTATTGGCCATTTCCTCGATGTGGTGCTTCCAATTCAGTTTCCGATCTAAGATTACCCCTAAATTGATCTAAAAAATCGGAAAAGGTTATAAAATAGAGGACTCACATGTCAAACGGAAATTCCCGGGCTCCCTGGAAATTTATTTATTTTTCCCGCTTTCCCGGAAAATGAATAATTCCGGGAACACAGTAGACATCACTGGTGATAAGCTGTATAATAGTACGAACGGTTGACAGCACTGACTACTCTACAACTTCAAATATCGGTTAAATGAGGTTTGAATGTTAGTAAAACTCATGGCAAAACTCATTTTTCAAAAGCATTTTTTTCGTTATTTTTTGGATCGATTGGGAGTTGTTCTTATTCCTCCTTGCTATTTTTGCGTATCAAAGAACATTGTATGCTTTTTAAAGCCATAAAACGGTATGATTTGAAACATCTTTGTTTAAAGTAATATATTTATTACATTACATATATAATAACCAAACAAAACAGCAAAACTTAAGTCAATTCAGATAAAAATTAAACACAAGAAACATGATTTGGTTAAATCACGAAAAAGACTTTTCAAAAAAAATTGTCTTTTCCTTATTTGTTGGATCGATGGGGACCTATTTTTTTCCTCTGTTTGACAGATGTACAAACTGTTAAAACCACAAATAAAAAAACCTCATGTTTCGTATTTTATTTTATTCCATCAACATTTTTTAATTTTTGCTTTTCATGCCAACGACAAAACAATAAAATGCATTTTTTCGAATATATTTCACAAGTCTAAAGCTGTTCCGAAAGTTTAATCAAAATAAACCAATACACAATTGTAGTAAGACAACTGTTGTTAAACATGCCCTATGTTGAGAAATGCGAAAACCTGTTCCTCTGTCCAAAAATGTCGATTTGTTTGATGCAGTACAACTTTGGTTCTAAACCTTTTTTTCAAAGATAATAAATTTTAACAATTTGCAACAATAAGTGTGTTTTGGTTACAGCGCTTGCTTATATATTCGCTTGTTTTGTATGAAGAACTTAGCGACGCGATTCATTTTCGCTAAGTTTTAAAAAACAAAATGTTTACATCTTTTACCGTTTTTAACAATTTTCCCATATTTTTGAATAAAATGACTTCTCGCTAAAAAGCCGTTTTCTTGTGTAAATAAATCCATGGTGTCGTGCTACCCTGAACAAATAACTGTAACGGAAAAGTGTGCCGAGTGCTGCACAAATGGAAGTACTTCGAAAAAAGGAGTGTTTTCTACATCTGAAAGAATAGTAGTGGAAATATGGAGCACATTTCTTTGAGATAAATGTGATAAAATTGTGTTCCTATATAAAGTGGTTTAGACTATTTGTTAAATTTGTTGAAAAACGATTCTCAATTTAGCTTAGATATTTCTGGCCGTCGGTGGTGCAATGGTTAGTGTGCGCGGCTCTTGTACATGAGATCCTGGGTTCGAACCCGGCTCTGACCACCTTCAAATTTTCTTTCGGCGGCGGTCACCTCGCATAGTGACGGCGACACTATCGAGTATCTAGCCATGAAAAAGCTTCTCAAAATACCGTTCGGAATCGGTGTAAAACTGTAGGTCCCAATCAGTGAGTGAAAACTGGAAAGCGCACAGCTCAGTGATTGTGAGAAGTTGTCCCCAGTCCCTTTATGGGATGTAATGGGAAACTATTTATTTATTTATTTCTATTTAAGTATACTAGTATCTATTTGATCCTATTTAACGTGTGATGCTTAGCAACGTACTTTTTGCGAACATTATTTTGGGAACATATTTTAATATTGGGTTGAAAATAAAGCAAATATTTCATGTAAAAGTTTTATTTTTGTGAATAATTTGTGCGACTAACACTTTCATTCCTCTGACGAAGATTTTCCGTTCAATGTATGACTGACGAGTATGGCTGATTAAGTTACTATCCTTGATTATTTAACATATAATGTTACTCTCTTGCTATTCATAATACCAATATTGGTCATGTTTGTCAATTAGGCCAGGATTGCAAATAACTGTCCCTTTAGACCTTCCACAAATGTTGGTTTCATATATCGTCACCTGAAATGTCCAAAGGCGTAACCCTCAAAAAATTAAAACTGGTTTTTTGATTGTATATAATACTCCACGCTAAAATATATATGTGCAAAATTGTAGACTTCCAAGTTCCTAAGGTAAGCTGTGGAATGAACCCGTTTAAAACTGAAATACTTTGGATTTTAAAAGGTTTTTTGTTTCTCCTGTAAAATTTTGAAAATGAGGGTTACGTCTTTGGGCATTTTAGGTGACGATATGTACATTTCTTTACGATTATCGAAGCACTCGATTTTTGACCATGTGAAGACAATGTGGACACTTTTTGATGATCTGTATAAAGTAATTGACTTCTCCAGTGGATCGTATACCCTGAGTTTTGGGAGTGAATAATACTTACATTGGATGAATGTATTAAGTTGTTAGACCAAAACCTCCAACCAACTCTTTTGCTGTGGAGGCCCTGTAAGGTTTTATGGTCTCAAACACTAAGCATTTTTGTGATCATAGTAGTAATAAAAAAACCTTAATTGCTTTCTAGTCAACTTAAGTTTGTACCTGCAACTATTCCGTTTTCTTTTCCACAATTATATCTACTTTTAGAACAATTTAGAACATTTTAGAATTATAAGAGAAAAAACACACCAAGAGAGAATATGATATTTGGACTAAGCCCAGTTGACAGGCAAAATATAAAGCTGATTAGAATTTCCCGAATTCCCTGTACACCCACAGTGAAAATTTGGTTGGCACAATAGAATTAATTGTAAACCAATTTAGAGGATGCACCCAACCAAATTTTGAAGTTGCCATAATCACACTAGATGTCAACTCAGCTTTAAAGGTTGCAACAATTAAACTAGTATTTGCCACAATCTTACAAGAGGCTACAACAACCAAATTTGTTGGTTTTCACTAATTAACCAAAAAAATTTCTTCGGTTAGTGACTAGTGTGAATACACAACGCAGTGGCTTAACGGGCTGGACCCTGCTGAAGATGATGCTTCACAAACATTGAAACTTTCGTCCAACGTATGTGAGTTCGAATCCCACCCACGGCATTTACATTTTTTCACTAACCGGAAAAAACATAATCTCCTAGCCTAAAGGAAAATACAACTTTGAAAATAACGAGGATCTAAAACAACGACATTTGGAAAAAATTTGTATTAAATAAAAACGAGTTTAATGAAATTTTCTGAATGCCGCATTGATAATTGAAATTCCAATACTCACGCAACTAATTCCAATTCAGGAATTTATCGTACCCACTTTATTTGGTTTATTCTTTAGAAAAACAAATTTCTTTAAACGCTACTCTGATTTAGATCTGATGACTCCATCCGGCTGAAATTGTAGTTTATTCGTAATGTTTGGTCTAAATGACAGAGTTTCCTCTTATGATTATCATGCAGTAAAGATGGAGTTTTGAGTTGCACATGTTAGCACTTCAAATTCAAAATTGTTGGTAACAATACCTTAAACACAACTGTACATTTTGCACAGTTCACTTAGACAACATCGCTGCGACCACCTCCAAGTTACATGGATAATGCTCGTAGTGCAAGTCAACGTCTTTAAAGTGCGATATAAATGGAGTAGCTACAATTTTGCATAATTCAAGTTATAAAAAAGATACCTGCGAGTGCAATTAAACTTTTGCATAAATGCAATTTATGAATACCCACCGAACATTCTGCTCAGCTTGTTTGTATTATTATTTAGCATACATCAGGGTTTCTCAATCTTTCAGGGTCACGTCCAAATTTAAGTTTTTGCGAGTTTTTAAACTTGTCTCATTTCCACCAATACAGCATTGCAATATTTGTGGATTCTATTTTAAATATTACGAGTGTCATTCCATTTACATGTAGAAGTAGTCAAATGAAGAGACGTCTTGTGAATACTTGTGTTTCCCCGTATCGAAGTATATATTTCATCATTTGCGACTATTGTTGGAATTAAAATTTTGCAAGTGCTAGATTTTATTTCCTTCCACTTTGACATTTGCTAAGTTACCATTTACCTCGTTGAATCGTGTGTCAAACGTTGGGAACCTGTGCCATACATTCTTGCATCCGCAACGAATTTATGAACGTATGAGTGTAAGGATGCAGGAATGTACGTACGCCCAGCGGCGAAAGTACCCAGGACAAAGTAGGCCCGAAAATATTTCATTACACATTCATACCTCCCGCCAGGCTCGAATTTTTCAAAAAAAAAATTAAATTTATTAAAATTGTATTAGAAATCAAGCAGCCATGAGACTAAATTACATTGGCATGCTTACTAGCAAGCCTTCCCTTGGAGTTCATTTAAAATATTTTCCATTAGCAGGCCCATCAGAAGACGTGGATGAAAAATCCTTCTAGGATGAAAAATCCTTCTCAAGAGTAATGAGCAGTGTTGTCCTCTCAATCCTAATTTGAAAGGAAAATTGCATTTGTAGGGTAGGTCTTCTGACTTTCTTTGCAGGCCTACTGGAAGGCATTAAAATCCCCTCTTTTCCAGATGAATGTACTATATGACTGTGTTGCGTGTGCACACAAACTACTGTATGTTTGTTCAAAGTTAAGTGTGTTTAACTTTTCCACTCTGTGGTGTATACGTGTTGCGGCATAATAGCAACGTTTGTACCTGCCGTTGAGTTTATACTGAAGTGTGAGGCTGAGCATGTGAGAAATTCTCATGCACACTTATTTACAATTGATTTTACATAGCTTGCAGACAACTTATGTTAGCTTTAACCTATTCAAGGATGTTCACTCTGTACGGCGTAATGTACACTTATGATTCATCACTTTGTAAGCGGAATTCACAAAATTAGAGATTAACTTTCCATTAAGTACAAATACTTTATATATTAGTTAATACTGCACAATTTAATGCACATACGTCATGATTCATCATTCTGTAAACGGAATGCATAAATTAGAGCTAAGCTTTGTACTAAGTACAAATTTATATTAGTTGGTAAAAATTACGCATACATTTAGCTAATTAGTTGAAATAGTAAATAATAAAATCTAAACATTACTAAGAAGAAGGATAGAATTTACCACACATTCTATAAGCATTCAAAATGCAAATGCTTGCATCAATTACATAGAACCTATGATCCCACAAAGTGAAATTAATCGCAGGTGTGGCAAATAATGTAGAAAATTGTTGGACTAAAGTTGATAGAGATCGAGAGTTGGATGTACAGAAAAATATTGCTTCCTTTGGCAGCCTGTACCACAATGTCGAACGCTAACGTTCACTTGACTTAAAACCGACAAGAATCTGTGTTGCGACCCACTACGAAGCACCACAACGAGCCGACTCACTCCCGGGCCCTGTGGCCAATTTATTTACCCCCGGCGTGACAACTTTATAAAAATATCCAGGGGATTTACCTCAGTTACTTACGTAAACAGTGGAGCGAAATAAGATTTGTGGTTATTCCCAAAGTGGGCAATACCTCTCACATAGCACCTAAAGACTGTTGGACTATAAGGCAGTCATCGTGCCAACTGTACTCACATAAAACTTCGGTTGAGACAACCGAATTAGCAGTAGCCGAAATTAGAGGTTGTCGGTACCTCATCAGAGGTTGAAACAACCTTATTAGAGGTTGCCAGAACCTCATTAGAGGTCGACACAACATTCTTGGAGGTTGACACAGCCTCATTGGAGGTTGACAGTTCATTGGAGGTTGACACAACCTCATTGGAGGTTAACATAACCTCATGAGATGTTGTCGCAGTCTCATTAGACGTTGAATTAGAGGTTGTCTCAACCAAATTTTGATAGTGTCACAAATGTATTTTAAAATTTTTTTTAAATTATTAGCTGGAGAATAGCTTTAATAACTGTAAATTATTAAAGGAGAAAAAAAATAATCTTTGCGGTAACACATTTGTTAGACATGCCACTTCCAACCTTTTTTAAAGTCCATGACATCATGGGCCACCGCACCAATTTCGACATGTAGTATCTGTTGATGTACCTAAACATTTTTATATAAAGACTATTGCAGCACATCTCAAATGAGCGACTTTGAAAAACTTCAAAACCGTTGATATTTAATTGGACGTTTTCTGCAACAAAAGACGTCTTAATACATAAATCATAATAACAATATTTGCACTTACCATTGTTAATAACCACAAAAAAAACTTGATATTGCCGCGACATCAACAATTATACATTCTTAGCCTATTTGAATAAAATATTTAAATTTATAATTTTAAACCGCAGGTTTCAAATACAATGGTTAGTGTGCGTGGCTCTTGTACATGAGATCCCGGTTTGGAACACTGCTCTGATCACCTGAAAATTTCTTTCGCCGGCGGTCACCTCGCATAGTGACGGCGATACTATCGAGTATATAGCCATGAAAAAGCTTCTCAAAATACCGTTCGGAATCGGTGTAAAACTGTAGGTCCCAAACAGTGATTGAAAACTGGAAACGGCACAGCTCAGTGATTGTGAGAAGCTATCCCCTGTCTCTTCATGGGATGTTATGGGAAACCATTTATTTATTTAACCGAATTGATATTCAATACGGTTGTACCTACAGAATTGATTAGAAATTCGGTTGCAGCAACCGAATTCGCGTCAAATTCGGTCGCTGCAACCGACTTAAGGCCAAAATAGGTTATTGCGACAGAATTGATACCTAATTCGATTGATACAACCGAATTGATGACAAATTCGTTTATTGAAATTGAATTAGTGCCACATTCGGCTACTCCAACCAACTTTGATTTAATTTCGTTTATTTAAGTCTATGGAATTATATATCCTTACAGACCAGCAAATATCTTACAGAACTATTTAATAAGAGTAACTACATCGTAACAAAATAATCATAACTAGTTAATTACATTACATAGTAATTGACTAAAATTATTTTGAGGCAGACAAAAGTCAATGTCAATTTCGATTATTGCATCCGAATTAAGTCCAAATTCGGTTGTTTCAACCGAAATTATAAAAACTAAAATCATATATTGAAAATATCGGAAAAAAATATTTACATATAAAGACATACATACACATATTCCGCCTTCAATGAAGACAAATCATCGTCATGTATAGAGACGACTTTGTTCTCATCTGACATTTCCTTTCACACTATTCGCGGAGCGGTCTGTGCAACAGAGAGTTAATTGACGTAGATTGACTTAAACCAGGTGGAATTACAAAAAATTTTGACTTAAATTTTCATGTCGTTTTGAAGAAAGACTTTGAAATTTAAACGTGTTTTGGACTTGTTTGTCATATTTTATTGCTAGTATATGTTTGTGGTGTATTTACAAAAAAAAATTAACGCACAAATCAAAATGCCGTTGCTGATTTATTGTTGGA
Source organism: Phaonia tiefii (assembly GCA_963931995.1). Taxonomy (NCBI): domain Eukaryota; kingdom Metazoa; phylum Arthropoda; class Insecta; order Diptera; family Muscidae; genus Phaonia; species Phaonia tiefii. The sequence goes on from OZ008370.1 coordinate 63,614,558, forward strand.
TGGTTTGAGCCATTGCCTCTATCTGGTATTATTAAAGCAATACTTTCCAACATGCAACCTCCCATGTGCAACACAATAAATTTCATCAAAATACTGAGAGAGATAGACACGCCATTACTCTATGAGATAAAATACTAAAAGTCAAGATCCTGGATAACATAGCATTTTCCAAAAAGGTCCCATAAATGGAAGATAATCACACCATGGACAAATCAAAAGATGAACGCACTAATTGCTAAATAGTAGTAGTAAAAGGATGGAGAATATTCAACAGATGCAATGAACAAACGGACGGACGGATACAGTACAAATTTCAGGAGCAAAGGTGAAGCAATTTGGGGAAATCTTAAACAAGAATTATGTGGCAGCAACAAATGAGAAGAATTCAAGCGAGATAGACACAGATGAAACAATCCAGAATTTCAAACTGTAAAATGCAAAAGGAGAAGAAGAAACATAGATAGATAGGATTTATCGTCTGTGAGTTCACAACACATTAGGGACGACACATCAGACACTACATCACAAGAAATATTAGTAGATTAAATTATAGAAGATGGTCAGGATTGAGAATCATAAGAACACGAATAAGTTAAAACAAAATGTTTGCCCTGCCATATTTTTAAATAATGTAAATACACCACATTTAATTCAAAAACTCAATGCAAAAAATATGACATTTAAAATTGTTAATAAAAACAAATGGAAGAGAAAATTATATTTAAAAGAGTCTTTAGTTCATTCTGAAATGATGGCTATTTTAAGAAATGGGAATATTGATTCCTATTCACACACACCTAAAGATTTAAAAAGATTCTAATAGGTTAGAGTTAGAAGACATTAGGGTAGATTTAGAGAAACACATCCCCAACACTGCTGAAAAAGTTTCAAAATTTATAACGGAATATAGCAAATATATGCCTTTATAGTAACATTGTGTCCGGGAAAATCAATTAGGGATTTAAGTGCGACTCATATTATTTTAAATCAGGGTGTATCATGGGAGCGCCCCAAGATGAATTTGAGAATAGCTGAATGTTGGCGTTGCCCACAATGGAGCCATAGGTAGAAAAAATGTAACAACCCTTTTGTTTGTGTGAAATGTGACGGGAAACATCTCCCGGGAAAATGTTCATTTGTTTCAAGCGAAAACAATCTTCTCTATTGCGCTAACTGCGAAGAGAGGGGGGATCCTTCAAGCTATAGAGGTTGCAAGATTTATACTGCGTTTTAAAGAAAAATGAGAAACTGGAAGATTAGGTCTTACATAGGAAACACTAAGCATCATCCAGATATGCAGATGCAGTTAAAAGTAGCGGTTACACAATTCCGGGACAATCATTTGCGAGTTTATTTCAAAACTTACCGTAACCCAAACAAAAAGTGGAAAAACCTCTAATTATAGCGGAATTTTTAAAAATTGCAAACATTATCTGCAACACACAAGCTCTTGAGCAAAGAAGAGAACACTTTGTGAAATGCTATAAGACATTGTCGAAAGAAGAAGCTGTATGCCAATGTTAGAAGTTAATGGATGAAGTTAACTTACAAGGAATTGGTATGGCAATACGTAAAGTTTTTAAATATCAACTAGTAAAAAATCCAAGCTTCAATCTTCCAAATATTGTTTGCGAGAACAAACCAAATAAATTTGACAAGCATTTGCACGTGTGTTGTCAGAAAATTTTCACACTGTCCAAATATGTGCCTAACACTTTTATTTACAAACGCCTACAAACTCATTTGTGCAATCGCTTATTAGCAAATATTTGTCGGTCAGACGGATGACAAAACAATTTTTCAAAATTTTTGCCCATTTTACGCAAAATATTTGCACGTCTGACTTTAGCTTTAGTCTTCTCGGCCCTAAACAATTGCCTATGTTAACTTTTTGTAAGTTCGGCCCTGACGTCAATAGAATATATTCTACCAGAGAGTATCAACGGAGAAAATTTGTTCATAAATATGCTTGTATTTGCGTAAAATATTAGTATCACTTCATTGAAATAAAAACGATTATTCGTAGTTGGTTGACATTGCTACAATGAAAAGTGTTATACTCCCCACGATTATATCGTTGCTGCAATAACGTATGTTCTACAAGAGGTTTTGAATGTTTATCGTTTCGTTGCTCTAGCAACTCAATGTTTTTTGCCGCAACGAATACATCCATTGTGAATTATGTTATAAAAAGGGATTAAGCTTGGAGGTTTGGGCATCTTATGTTTTTTACAATATTTTATACGTTTATAACTGCATTTACTTACTTTTATTGAATATTTTACAACCTCATGAGGTCAGACGTCTTACACATATTAATTAAACAAACAAATTAAACAAATTTCAACATATTTTTCAAACTGGCTCTATCCCTCGCCTTTTCTCGCCAGTTGGTAACACCAGGGATACGGAGGGATTCTTCTGCCTGGTCTTTCCAGCGAAGTCTTGGTCTTCCTTTTTCCTGCTTCCGTCGGGTATGTTATCGAAAACCTTTCCCGCTGACTCATCTTCATCCATTCTGATAACATGGCCTCGCCAACACAGTTATCCTTATGTGGTTCGCCTAGCTATGCCCACGTCAGAACATAAATTTAATAGTTCTTGGTTCCAGCGACGTCGGTACTCGCCGTTTTCCCTAACAGGATCATATATTTTACGGAGAATTTTTCTCTCGAATACTCACAGGTGTTTTTCATCCGCTTTCGATATGACCCAAGTTATGGAGCCACATGTCAGGACAGGTAAAATGAGAGTCTGATAAAGCTAGACTTTTGTCCGTCGAGAGAGGGATTTGTTCCTAAACTATTTGCTGAGCCCACTATAGCATATATTTGCAAGCACAACTCTCCTATCTATCTCCAGGCTGACGTTGTTGTCCTTGTTCACGGCGGATTCAAGGTAGACAAATCCATCTACCACTTCAAAATTAAATCGGTTGTCAACGTTCAAGTGCGGACCAAGTCGAGAGGTTTCCCTAGTCGTTGAGACCATCAAATTTGTCTTGCCCTCATTAACAGCAAGACCCACCCTCGCTAATTCCTTTTCGATTCTTGAAAATACTGCAGTAACCTTCCGCAAATTTCGCCCAATGATGTCTATGTCGTCAGCATACGCCAGCAACATATGGCTTTTCGTGTTAATGGTCTTGTTCGTATTTACTGCAGCCTTTCTCATTATTATCTCCATTAAGATGTTGAAGAGATTGCACGAAAGTGTGTCGCCTTGTCTAAGTACTCGCTTGGTACAGAATGGTTCAGTGAGGTCTTTCCCCACTTTCACTGCTGATTTCGTATTGGTCATTTCGTAGCTTCGTACATTTTTCCCCGTATGGAGCTATCGAAAGCAGCTTTGTAATCCACAAAAAGGTAGTGTGTATCGATTTTTCCAGGATTTGGCGTCGCGTGAATATTTGGTCAGTCGTGGACTTGCCTGGTTTAAAACCACACTGGTAAGGTCCAATCAGGTTTTCAATAATTGGCCTTAGTCTATCACTTAATACGCTCGACAAGACCTTATACGCGATGGATAAAAGACTGATACCGCGAGAGTTGGAACAGACACACGGATCAACCTTTTTGAATACAGGACATAATACACTGAGAGGCATGGATTCCCCCAGCCATATACCGCTTATAAGTTGATGACTGTGGGTTATCAGTCCTTTGCCACCTGCCTTAAAAAGTTCAGCGGCGGGAGGTCTACACTATCATCCCTTATCATTACCTCCTGATCTTCAGTGGAAAAATATGAGTGGAGTAGTGCTGAAAAGTAGTCTCTCCACATTTTGAGCACACACTGCTTCTCAGTCACTAGATTCCCATTCTCGTCCTTGCAGGAAGGCATCCCATTATTCAGTCTTCTTACCCTCTTGAAACACTTTGGGGATCCATCATTCATCCTGCACATTTCGGGGTTTTGACTCTCTCTCTGCTCCCACTGCCATTTTTTCTGCCTAAATAGTTGGGTTTCCTCCCATCTTAGCTTTTTGTACCGCTCACTCGGAGCACGCGGTGTAACTGACTGTTTCGTTGCCATACTTGCAGCGTATTTTTCATCAGTTGCAATGCGACAATCTTCGTAGCTCCAAGAATGGGAGATGTGCTTCCACTGGCCATCTGGTTCTTCGGGAGGATGCATTCTGCTCTAGAAGGAGAGACAGTTTCTGTCGATAGGACATTGATATGTCCGGTATTTGTAGCTTGTCAATATCCAGCTTTCCTGCTCAGTCTCGTGCGAACTTTTGCAGCCACCAGGTAATGATCCGAGTCGATATCGGCATATTGAATCACATGTACATCCATTACACTAGAAGAGTGCCTGCCATCTATTACCAAGTGATCAATCCGGTTCTTCGTCCGCTGATCAGGAGATATCCAGGTCACCTTATGAATGTCTTTATGCTGGAATCGTGTTCTACTAACCACCATGTTCATTGCAGCGGCGAAGTCTATCAGTCTTATCCCACTATCGGAGGTGGTATCATGTAGACTGTAATTACCGATGGTTGGTCGAAATACACTTTCCTTTCCTAATTTGGCATTAAAGTCGCCTAGAATAATCTTGATGTCGTGGTCAGGGCAGCGTTCATATACTTCCTCCAGACGCTAATAAAATGTTTCTTTGACCTCATCATCTTTATCCTCTGTCGGTGCTTGCATACAAGTTAACAAGATGTTGAAATATTTCGTTTTGATGCGAATTGTGGCTATGCGTTCACTCACTGGGTTGAACCTTGAAAACACAGTTGTTAGATTTATAGGGCGATTTCGAAGATTTTTTATAAAAAATACGCTAAGTGTTCCGGTGTATCGTTTACCGTTATTAATGTATTCTCAATTCAATTGAATTCAAGTCAATTCAATTTCAATTTAGTCATTGAAATTTTTCGGTTTTTGATAATAACTCGGTTATTTGAGGGGAACGAAAATATTTCCGAAAACACTACGAACATGGGAACTGTTCAACAAAAATAAAAAATACTGTAAAAACTATTAAGTTATCTCGAACCGTTTGGAAATGGGGACTTCTCAAAGTTAGAATTTTTTTCGACATGTAAAAAACACAATATTCTCCCCAAAAGGTACCATGATTCATTCAGTATTTTCTTTAGCTTTTCCCAAGAAACCGATACAAACTTTTACATTTCTATGAAAGACAAAACTTTGAGAAATATAGTTAATGTAAAACTATTATCATTTGGAAATCATTAGGACTGTAGGCAGCATTCACTGAAAGTGCGCAATTTTAAAACAAATTTTTAATTTCCGATGCTTGGCAAAAATTTTGGTCGGGGATAATCTTAAATAGACGTCAAAAAAAATAGATCCTACGCTTTACTGAGCTCAGGACAGCTTAATTTGTAAAAGGACTCGAACTTTCGTAGAAGATTTGTTTTCGATTAAAAATCTCTATTTGGCAAAAACCTTAATTAAGTTTAATTTGCGGTGCATCGGTTTGTAACATATCAAAAACTTGGTAAGATACCGCCAATATACTTTAAATCAAATTTTTAAAATATTTTTCCAAAATTATTTACTTTGAGTTCATATTTTTACCTGATGTCATTTATTTTGGGAAGCTGTGGTTTGGGTTCATCAAATACGTTGAACTTGCCCTCTTCAGATTATACGTGCAGTGGCAGGTACCTATACCAAAACTATTCCAATCCTTCTGTGTGCTTTACGCTACCTGCGAATTATTCTAAGGTTCCCACAGCCATACTAACTCATAATTTTATCATAGAACTATTGTGATGATAAAAAACACTTAACTTATATCACTTAAATTCTTCAGTAATATCATTTCTATAGTCAGTGATTTTACTTTTGCTATCGGGAAGGACCTCTGTGAAAATGTGAAATGAGACAATTTGAATTACATCGATTTCGTCATGGAAATCGGAATCAAATACAATATCACTTACAGTGGAGGGTATAATAATAGTTTTTGCAATGTTATTTGGGATATCAAGTGTTCATCATAGAAGTTGAACAATAACGCTACCGCGAAAAGTATAAGCTTTCGCAAAGTGCATAACAAAAAATGGATGATTGTAAAAGCTCAAAACAAAAATTTCGAAAAAAAAGTACGAAGATTGGTTAAAGTTGAAAGTAGAAATTGACAAAAAATTCTGGTCATCCAAACAAGGAATGTGATGACGTCAATGACAAGAGAAACGAAAGAAACGAGATGAAATTATTCAGCAAGTTTAATAAGAGATTCTTTTAAATCGTCATTAGTAAAAGCTCATCCCACAGATGCAGGTCGAATAGATGATGCGTTACCAACAGCCTGACCAAAAAAATTAAAGCGGGTGGCAGAAAGTATTACAACTCAGAAATCCACTACTGACTTTACCAAGCACGACTCGCTGGCTTGAGGAACAGATATCAAATTCTAAGAAAAACGCTTATTGAAAATCGTGGGGTCTTTTTACTTGGTAGAAAGTCGACCAACTAGAAAATTTTCAAATAAAAATAGCCTCGCTGGAGCTAGTTCTAAACTTAGGGCTCTCGATTAACAAATATCAAAGTCCAAGCAAGGCGTTTATTGAAAAGCTTTGGTAGATACTTGTTGATGATATCAGTGCAAGAATGAGTCTCTCACATCTTCTTGAAAATACTGCTTCAAGGATTATATCAGAATCGTGTGTAGAACAAATTGCCAAATGCCATAACTCATATTTTATAGGAGTCAGACAATAACATGTACATTATACAAGGTGGCGCAAAAGTAGACTTCCGATGTTTTTTGGCTGTAATTTAAAAAAAAAAAATTAAAAACTTTGGTTCTTCTTGTGGATTATTTTTATTTGGTCTTTTAATTTTTTTTACATCAAGTCGAGAATATGATGTCATGTAAATGGCCGCCGCCACAGTTGATTGTCATTTGAGCCCTGTTTATGACATTTTCCATCACTTTGGCCAAAACTTCCGGCGATACGTCCTCATATTCCTGACAGATATTGTCTTTAAGAGCTGCAAGAGTCTGAGGCTTGTTGACATAAACCCGCGACTTCAAAAAGCCCCACAAAAAGAAGTCTGGAGCGGTCAAATCAGGCGATCTTGCTGGCCGGGAGATTAGGCGCCCGGGAAATGCATCCTTCAGCATATCGGTTGTGGCACGTGCAGTGTGTGCCGTTGCACCGTCCTGTTGGAACCACATGTTTTCCAATCCCAATTCATCAAGTTGCGGCAAAAAGAACTCGTTGATCATTGCTCTGTAGCGCTCACCATTCACAGTAATCGTTTGGCCCGCGACGTCTACGAAGAAAAAAGGTCCGATGACTCCTCCAGCGAAAACAGCACACCATACAGTGACTTTGAGCGGGCGTAATGGCTCTTCGTGGGTTACACGCGGATTTTCAGTGCCCCAGAAGCGTAAATTTTGCTTATTTACGTACCGCTAAGATGGAAATGGGCCTCATCACTCATGATTATTTTTGATGAAAAATCATCTTCCTCTTGGTGGTGATTAAGGATGGCTTGAGCGTATGTTAGACGCGATTGGCGGTCAGCAGCTAACAGCTGATGAACCGTCTGGACTTTGTACGGAAACATCTTCAAATCTTGTACCAAAATTCGCTGTAAAGACCGTCGACTGATACCCATTTGCGTGGCACGTCGTCTGGTCGATGTCGACGGCGCATCCATGACATCCTCGGCTACAGCAGCAATATTCTCTGTAGAACGGCTACTCCGGGGTCTGCCACGCCGGGAAGCATCTCGTGTTGTGCCAGTTTGTTCGAGGCGAGCGGCTAAACGTCGCAGTGTTTCACCAGTAGGCGTTGGACGGCCCAGGAAATCTGCGACGAAATTCACGTTGGGCCAAAGTCACCGACCGATTATTGGTCAAATAAATAGTCAGCAATAATCCGCGTTCTGGAGCAGTGTAGAGTAACATTGTTTATTAACGTGTATTTCGCATGTGTTTACTACACAAATGTCAAAACAGAACTGACATTAGGGGCCAATCGCAAAATTTATAGCATTTTCTGATAGGAGGATTACTTTTGCGCCACCTTGTATATAATAAATACTATTTATATAAAATACAATCAATACATAAATTTTGATGGCACGAATGATTTTTGGTTATCACGATCCATAGTTGCATGCAATTATTATAACGGGTGAAAACCCGAATGGGTTAGAATAGGTTTGGGACACTTAAAATAAGTGCACAAAATGTGTCACAGCAGATAGAATCTGAAGAGGACTACGCCAAAATTAGGCAAGTTCGTCGTATTTTATGATCCCAAACCATACAGACAAACAAACAAATGACATCAGGTCAAATTATGAAGTGTTTGCCATAGTGTAGTTGCCATCCTGAACGATGCAATCGGCAGGGTACAGAAATGGCAAACTCAACTCAAAGTGTTGTGAGTGATACCAACACTTGTTGTAGACGTATTATATACCGCTGGAAAGGTAAACTCCTCTTATATAAAACCTAGTTCAGAAATGTTTCTAACAATTTTGGGGAAAAATAAAAAACAAAATACATGAGGTGTCAGGGGACACCCGGTTGGAACGAAGTTTCTTTCGCTATATATTATGTACTACTTAGTTCCAACACGCCTAAGGCGCCCGTTGAAAAATACCATAATTTAAATGGATCTTTAAGAAAAGATTCTTTTTGTAAAATGAAAAAATTTTTTTAAGAATTTTTTTTTATTAAATGTATTTTAACAAAATCTATATATACATATTTGTAGGTCCCTTTGCACCCTGTCGGTGGTGCAATGGGTAGTGTGCGCGCCTCTTGTAATTGAGATTCTGGGTTCGGTCCCTGCTCTGACCACCTTACAATTTCTTCCGACGGCGGTCACCTCGCATAGTTTCGGCGACACTATCGAGTATTTAGCCATGAAAATGCGAGAAGCTCTCCCCGATTCCTTCATGGGATGTAATGGGAAACCATATATCTATATATATAGGTCCCTTTTGTAAGAATATGTATTATATTTTCCCGAAAAAGTCATTTCTTTAATGAGCTTTTATTAAAAGCTGATGTTTTTTTTCTAAGAAAAGGTACCATTTTTAATAAGAAGTAACGGGTCCGCCAAATACCTTTTTTTTTGAAAATGCTATAAAAAAAACTACTGAATATTTTCTCAAATTTCTTTTTTTATTTAAGCCCACAAATAATAGTCCAACGGTGTCGAAGTGCAGCTCCGAGGTGGCCAAACGACATCAGCTCTGCGGCTGATAACACTGTGTGTAATTTTTTAAGTCATGGCAAAATAACCATATACGGACACCACTATGTGATAAAAGACTAAAAAAAAAAAGACCCGTGTTTCCCAATTTTTCAAAAAGTCATGCACTTTTTTTTATGGGCCGCCAAAGATTTGGGGCCTCGGTATCATTTTCGTAAAAATGTGATCATTTTCTCAGGCTCATATCTTGCAAACCGTTCAGAATTTCGATTTACTCTCTGAGGCAAAGTTGTAGCTCTTGTCATAGAGAAATTTGTTTATTGAGATCTTAGGTAAATTTTTGTAGTTGATTGTTTCCTTGAATTTTGAACGGTTTGCTACCTATGGACCTGAACACGGGAAAAAAGGTAAAAAAAAATCGAATTTTTTTAAGTTTTTTGCGATTTTGATCTGGAAGGTGAAGTTTTTTTGATTTTATATGTTCGCAATTTTTGTTCTTTATGACAAGAGCTACAACTCAGAGAGTAAATCGAAATTCTGAACGGTTTGCAAGATATGAGCCTGAGAAAATGATCACATTTTACGAAAATGATACCGAGACCCCAAATTTTTGGCGGCCCATAAAAAAAAGTGCATGACTTTGGGAAAAATTGGGAGACACGGGTCTTTTTGTTTTTAGTCTTTTATCACGTAGTGGTGTCCGTATATGGTTATTTTTTTTCGTGTTGCACTGTGTAATGCGATCTTCAAAAACAGGGCACAGCATTTTTCCACCATGTTCTTCTTTTCCTTATTCGTTCTCGCATTGTTGCAGTGCTTTGAGGTGAGTTCTAATCTATATCACGGAGTTGTACTTTTCCGTGGTATAGCATTTTTGAAGACCGTGCTAGTGTTAGTCACGTTTATGTGAATTTGAATTTTTATTGACAGAGTTTTGTTAGCTTTTGGTTAATGTATGACAAATTCATACTACAATAAAGAAATGGGCTTTTTTTTAGTATTGGACCTTTTTTCAATAACATAAGAGTAGGTACTTATCTCAAGAAAAGTTATTTTGTTTTACATAAAAGTTACTCTTTAAAGAGAAGGTAGTTTTTTAAGAAAAGGCAATTTGTTGTAAGATTATTAACTTTTTTAAGAAGAGGTACTTAAGATTAGGTATTTTTTTAAGAAAAGTGACTCTGTTTAAGATTATGAGTGGGTATTTTTTTTGAGAAAATTTACTTTTCTTAAGAAAACCCACTTATTTGAGAAATTGTTATTTAAATTTAAACTTATTTAAATTATTTATTCATTTATTTGTTTTTATTTTTTTATTTTAAATTTATTTTTTATTCGGCTCAGAACTACAATATGTAATAAACAGGCTCCACCTAGAAAATTTCCCATTAAACAACAGATATATTCCCATATATTAGTCTAGACACAAGCCAAACCAAAAGTAAGAGTGTGAGAGTTAGTGTGCTGAAAAATATATTTCTATGCTCGGGGTTGTATTTCATGGATTTGCCAGTCTGTACTTTGGCTTTTCTAAATGTACTTTTTATTGGGTTGAAAACCACAATATTAAATAAAAAGGCTCCACCTAGAAAACTTCCCGTTAAACCAAACCAAACCAAAAGTACCCAATATAGTTGATAATAATAGGTTGTAATAAAGTTGTTAAAAAAAGGTTGTTTAAAATTTTTTCATTTAGCCCGCATCCCGCAACGTGCGGTAAGGAACTTCGTTCCAAAACACAAAATAAATAAATTTGATAAAATATTTTAAAAATTTGATGTACAGTTATCTGTAATAGACCAGTTCATGGTAAATTTCATCTGATTTCGATTTTTTCCAAATTGTAAAAAAAATTAGAAATTTTTAATCCCAAAAAATCTTATTCGAAACTTTTTAAATTCTTTATGTTAACTTCACCTCTCTGTATGCCTAAAAAACTTTGGGTTGATTTTTAACCCTTTTCGCAGGCAAACTAGTGGCGACGACTAAAATGAACTGTCAAAACATGGGCAGGATTGGGCAAAGGGGCGTGGTACCTCCCATTCAAATCTCAAATCAAAAATCCATTATTTCTGCTCCTGTTAACGGTATTTGAACAAAATTGGGTATGTTGGTTAGGTTTACATATTCTAAGATAAAGAATTTATAGTCAAAAACTATGTTTTTTATGGGTTGGTTAGGCGAAGGATCTATTTCATTTTCGGCGTCTATTTAATACCATTTTGGTGTGCAATAAAAAAAAAAAATTCTAAAAAAAAACCCGAGCGAAATTTTTCCCAACATCGAAAATTAAAAATTTGTGAAAAAAGTTTATGCTGACTGGAGGGTCCATTTCCGAATGATCACAATTTTACACTAGGTATATTCCTCAAAATATGTATAGGTTTCTTGTGAAAAACTAATTAAAATACTGAATTAAAATACTTTTCTACTAAACTACTGAAAAAATATTTTTCGGGACAATATAGTGTTTTTTACAGATTGAAGAAACATTATAACTTTGAGAAATCGGCATTTCCAAACCGCTTGAGGTAACTTAGCAACATATTTGAAAACAGCAGCGTTAAACCAGTGTCATTGATGTATGCTTTTGGAATGCATGAGTCGTATGATACCATGAAATTAATTCTGGAACGCATCAGTTATGACGAACACAATTGGCGCGTAAATTATGATTTTAAGGTCTTTCACTATTAGCTGGAATGCAAACTGGCTATACAAGGTACATGTGTATTTTTTGTAAATGGGAGAGCCGTGCAAAATGCAACCAGTACGAAAAGCGAGATTGTCCAAAACGTAATTCGCAAGTTGTTGTCGAATTTAATGTAATTCGTCCACCATTGATCCCCCTTCAGGAAATAATGCTTCCGAATCTTCATATCAAGCTTGGAGTTGAAATCAAACATAGTTGAAAAACAACGCTTTTCGAAAATTATCCGTTGAAAAATTAAGAGGGTAATTTTGTGTAACAAAAAGTGTGTGACTGCAATATATTTTTTATAAATTTTTGATGTGTAAACATCTATACGCTGGGGGTAAAAATCTTTTTCACAATACAATCACAAATTTAGAGTAAGATGTGCGATGTAATCGTTAAGCAATCGTAAAGCGTTACCAAATCGGTGTGAGCTATGTATGAGTGTATTAGTGTAATCATACGCTGCATACAATATACTCAACACCATCTAGTGTGCAATAGTAGCTACTAATTTTCACTAATTGTCGTACATTATGTTATCGTAGGCAAATGAAAACAAATAAATAAAATGAATACAAAAACATTTAATCTTAATAACTTTTAAAAAGATTTGTTGCACTTTTAATAAGAAATTTACTAAAACAAAGCAAAATAAGGAAAACTAAAAACTAAACTTGTCAAATATAAGGAAAACTAAAAACTAAATTTGTCAAACTAAAAGTCTTCTTCGTCTTTGAGATTGTCCTTCATACTTAACAGCTGCATATAAGCACCACCTAGTGTGCAATAGTAGCTACTAATTTTCGAAAACCATTGCTGTAAAATAACTACATGCATTACATTTCAGTAAACAGCTGATTAATAACTTGTCAACCCCAACAAATACAAAATAATAAAATAATTTACAAAACACCAAAAAAATTATAACTCAGAACAAAAAACAATGTTAATTCTAATAAAATTTCTATAAGATTCCAATATAAATTAAGATTGTAACATATCTTCATTACGTACTGTTGCCTTACACTGAAACTGGTGCACGACAATTGGGTAACAATCTCCATCTCATGCAATTATTATGGGTGGAGATTTTAATACAAATTGTGCAAACCCACAGTCGCTAGCTTTATCAAAATTTTTATTTGACGTTTTCCACTTGCACATGAGCAATTCTCCACAAACCCCCACAACTAACAATTCCACTACTATAGATGCAGTTTTCCATAGATTTTTAAATACAACCGAGTCAAAAATTTATATATCTTATTTTAGTTACCATAAGCCAATATTAATTATTTGTACTTAAGGCATTTACCATAGATGGGCACTTTGCAGTACTACTAAAAGTTCAGTAAAAATAATTCTTTAACTAGTAAATTTTTACTAATTACTAAAATTTTTTTCAGCAATTTTTATAAAGTGCCTACATGATTATGATGAGGTGCATTGAATTTTCAGTAATCAGTAATGCCGGATTACTGATTATTATGAATACGGCCCTATGATTTGACTGGTAATGCAAATTAAATTTCATTATCAGGAAAAATTTACTGAATTTTTTCAGTAATCAGTAAATTTACTGCTTACTGTAATTTTTAATGCAGTACATATATACTGCAGTGTGCCCATTTACTAACCAAATAAGTTAAATAAAACAAACAAAAACCAGCAAATTCCTATGTATTGACAATATTGAAAGTTTTGATACTTTTAATTGATTAATTAAAAAAATATACTAAAAGCATAAGTACTTCCAACTTCATTACTAGATGTTTACACATCTCCCCTGTGATCGGACTCACATTATTTTTTGATGTGTTAACATCTATACGCGCGCCTCTAGGGCAGTAAACTATAAATTTAATACATACACAAGTGTTAGGTTTGGAAGAGTAAATCATCGTTTGTTTGTTCGCTGCTTGGCAGTCGGTATTGAAAGTGATTATTGGGCGATTTTCATATAATTTTCTCACGCGATTTTCTCCGGAAATTAATAGCCGATTTTATTAATTTTTGGATTAAAAAGCTAGGGCGGGTTTCGACGAAGAGTTTAGGCCAAAAATTAAGGCGATCCGATATCGGCGAGCCGAGATTTAAGTGTTTTAATTTGGAGTATTAATTTGGAGTAATATTAAAAAAGTGTTTTATGTTGATCTTCGGTTTTGTCTTATCATCGTTTGTTTGTTCGTTGCTTGGCAGTCGGTATTGAAAGTGATTATTGGGCGATTTTCATATAATTTTCCCACGCGATTTTCTCCGGAAATTCATAGCCGATTTTATTAATTTTTGGATTAAAAAGCTAGTGCGGGTTTCGACGAAGAGTTTAGGCCAAAAATTAAGGCGATCCGATATCGGCGAGCCGAGATTGAAGTGTTTTAATTTGGAGTATTAATTTGGAGTAATATTAAAAAAGTATTATATGTTGATCTTCGGTTATATCGTACGAATATAACAATGTATGTGTGTATGTACAAGTGTTTGTTGCTTTGCATTCTTTGACTTTTGTGGGAATAAAACAAAAAGTATTGAGCAAGAAAATAATGACACATGTGCTTACACTGGGTCTTTAAATAATTTTAAGTATTAATGTTATTTAACTGTAACGTCATCATATGATTGAACGCTGTCTTTTATTTTCCAATGTAACATTTACTAATGTGTTCATAGAAATCGAACAGGTACCGTGTAGCAAAAAGGTGTTAACACATCGCCCGTGAGTTCGAACACTCATTGGATTTTTTTTTAACAGGTGTAGTTAACGATTCAGATATACGGAAACTTTTAAGGGATACGAGTTTTTCTGAAATGTTAGATGAAACTGAACTAAACGCATGGAACTCAATTCGTGCGGTAATTGAAAACGTTCTTTGAAAAAATTGCTCACCAGATTACCGTGATTATGTTGACAACATGATGAAACTTGGCGTTAATATGTCGTTGAAAATCCACATGTTGCATGCATATTTCGATTTTTACGAACGACAATTGTCCACAGAAACAGACGAATCTGGCGAAAGATTTCATCAAACCATAATGGCATTCGAAGACCGTTTCGCTGGAAAAAGAATAGACTCAATGCTTGCTGATTTCTGCTGGTCGATTTCAAACAAAGAGTAAAAATTTAATAAATCCAAAAAAAATCATCAAAATAAGAGCAAATATAGTAGATATAGTAGATATATGTGTATATAAAAAATTCTCGTGCCACAATGTTAGTTACCTTACTCCTCTGAAACGGCTGTACCGATATCTATGAAATTTTGTGTGCATATCGGGTAGGTCTGAGAATCGGCCAACATCTATTTTTCATACCCCTTAATGATAAGGGTGACCCAGGCCCTGCCACGCCCCCTTTTCAAAAACCGCTCTGACGGCTTTTCTAATATACCGATTGTTATGAAAATTTCACAATGCGGTACTGATGACCTGCTGACAATCCTTGGCTATATTTGGAAATGTTTGGATAAAGGGGCGTGGCACCGCCCATGCAACTTGAAATTTAAAATGGTTGTATCTCAAGAAATATCAGAGGTAAGAAGATGAGATTTTGTATATATGTTGTTGGTACAGTATGAATTACAGCCAGGCTGTAAGTAGGCGGTGCCACGCCCCCTTTCAAAAATCGCACTGGCGGCTTTTCTAATGTACCGATTGTTATGAAAATTTCACAGTGTGGTACTGAAGATCTACTGATAGTCCTTGGTTATACTTGGTAGTGATTGGATAAAGCAGCGTGGCACCGCCCATACCATTTGAAATTTAAAATGGCTATATCTCGTGAACTATCAGAGGTTTGCAGATGAGATTGGGTATATATGCTGTTGATACATAATGAATTAAAGCCAGAGTGGTAGTGGGATGTACCAGGCCCCTTTTAAAATAAACCGCTAGAGCAGTCATAATAATAGTTTGATCGTCCTGAAAATTTCACAGTATGTTACAGTTGGCCTACATATACGAACAGGCTATTTGGAAGCAAGTTGGCAAAAAGGGCCGAGGTGCTGCACACACGCGTCAATATTTGACTATTACATATACTATATCAAACAATTGTCCGTAAACCAGGCACTTGACAACATATTTCAATGTATCTCCAAAAATATTTTGCCGATTTGATTTAAATAATTTTTTTTAAAGTTCAATGCTACTAACTTTAAAAAAAATATTTGAATCATATTGGCCATATATCTTTTGAGATACATTCATATAACGGGGTTTTCAACAAAGACGCTACAAAAGTAAATCGATAGGGACAGCAAACGGCGCCATATTTTTTACCGCTCTTTTGACATTTCTCTTCAGTAAGGTTTTCCATTTCATCATGGAAAGATATACGAGCCAACAACGAGTCGAAATTATTAAAATTTACTACCGAAATTTGGAGTACGTGTCCTCAACTTTAAGAGCGCTACGTCCAATTTATGGAGGTTATAATCGTCCTACCAAATCAACAATTGAGCGTCTAGTGGAAAAATTTGAATCCACAGGCATAGTACAAAATGTTCCCGTGCCAGTGAGACAAAGGCTGAGGCATCAGTTCAAGGAGCCCAAATGTGTCTCTCACACGTCGTTCTCAAGCGTTGGGCATCTCTCTGACGTCGTTGTGGCGAATTTTGCGAAAAGATCTTGGCCTACATCCTTACAAGATAAAATTGACGCAAGAACTGAATCCGCTTGGCCACCATAAGCGTCGTATGTTCGTGAATTGGGCTGAGCAACAACTTGAAAGTGATTCGGATTTTCATCGGAAAATCATCTTCATCGATGAGGCTCATTTCTGTCGGAATGGCTTCGTCAATAAGCAAAATATGCGTTAATGGTCAGACAGCAATCCAAAAGTAATCCATGAGTCATCATTGCATCCCGAAAAAATTACGGTTTGGTGCTGTTTATGGGCCGGCGGCGTCATTGGGCCGTACTTCTTCCGTGATGATCAAGACCGGCACATTACTGTGAATGCGAATCGCTACCGTGCAATGATAACCGAATATTTTTGGCCCAAATTGGATAATATGGACTTGGAGGACATGTGGTTCCAACAGGACGGCGCCACAAGCCACGCAGCGAATGCCACAATCAATTTATTGGAAACCAAGTTTGGTGAACGTGTTATCTCACGAAATGGGCCAGTCGATTGGCCGCCTCGGTCTTGCGATTTGACGCCGTTAGATTATTTCCTGTGGGTCTACGTCAAGTCTATGGTCTATGCCAACAAGCCAGCGACGATTGGTGAACTTCGTACGAATATCGAACGTGAAATTGCAGCAGTATCGGCCGATTTATGCTTGAAAGCCGTTGAAAATTGGGTTCAGCGTCTGGACTTCTGCAAGCGTGCCCGTGGTGGCCATGCAAAAGAAATCGAGTTCCATACATAATGGCATCGAGCGTACTTTCAGAGGAATAAAGAATTTCATTGGTATCTAAAACCGGTTTTGTTTTATTTACAAAAACTTTTGTAGCGCTCTTATTGCAAATCCCTTTATGTTCACAACCGCCAGGTGTACGGCCAATTGTTTGATACAGTTTAGGAATGTTAGGTTCGGTACATATACCACTGATATGATGCAAATTACTTTTTGGGGAAAACCAATAAAAATACGGCTATTAGAAAGGTCGGACTATGACGCTAAGAAAGTAACCAGAGGCCCGAATGAATATGAATATCATTGAGGTCAGTTTCGAGAGCATCCTAAATATCGTAATCCCTATAGTGCATTTTAAAAAAAAAATCAGAATACTATTATAGAGGCTACCACAATCACTGGAAATTGTAAACGAACTGATGTACTGATTCCACGCATTCCAATGATACCTACATATATGCCCATCGAATTCAAAAGATTCCAGTTTCCGATTCTGTTGCCATTTGCGATAACCATTAATAAAGCGCAAGGGCAGTCGCTTAAATTTGACAAATCCGTGTTTTGCCACGGACAGTATATGTTGCATGTTCACGTGTATGTAAACCATCCGACTAATATACATTTGCACCAGATAGAGCACTTGAATAAATAGAAAAAAAAAAATTGTGATTCATTAAAATTACAATTCAGGAGTAGCGAATCGAAACGGGTGCAGCTATTATAGTATAATGAGAAGCTTTTTAGACAAACCAGCACACGATCGAAATCTAAACAAATACTTCTAACAAATAGTTATTTTACATTCTACAGGTTTATTGGTCCATTGTCAACTTAACGTGGCATTATCCCGTGTCGGACCGCCAGCAGATATATTAATTTATTGCAAACATAATGGAACAAAATAAGTCTGCAGGGTCAGCCAGTAGTAGATATAAATTTTGACAAATAAATATTAAACAAATTGATTTTAAACAAGCTTTTAAAGATTTTTCATTAAAATAAAATCAAAAATCGCATTAAATCTACTACAAATTTAAAATCCAAATATCTCGTGATTTCGAGCTAACTTTTCAAAACAGGGTACACCACTGGATTCTCCGATCCAAAGTTAGGTTGACGTGTCTCGGCGTTTTGGTGTGTCATTTTCACCTACTGACAGTGTTATTATTTGGAAATATTGCAACATTAAATGCACTAATTGGTTTCAAAATACTTTTCTTAAACGAGATTGCATCACTGACGAGCTGAGTGTTTAAAAAACTGCCATTCCGAAACAAGGCTGCGGCCTTGAAGAGGTATAAGAGGTATTAATTAACCCTATTAAAACTAAGCTTCTTAAAGAGGTAGTAAGGTTTTCGGGAATAAATAATTTTATGAAGAAATACGAGAATTCTGATATTCAATAGCCCTTCTAAAGAAATGCCATAAAGCAAAGACGAAAATTGCGATACATGGTCATATCTTTTGAGACCGTAAACATAACGAATGACATTATTCAAAATTTCCCCTAACTCGCCGCATCATAACTGGCGAAAAGTTCACAGCCATAGAGTAATCCTGGCAAAATATATACTTAAGTTTGGAGGATCTTTATATTACTTGGGGTAAACTGCTAGGTTTGCCAAAGTGACCTTAATTTTGCATACGTTTGTCCTACGACAGAGTTTATGTGATGTGACCAGGTTAGGGTATCATTAAAGATTATTCCCAAGTTTCTCGCACTTGACACAATTGCAATGGGTTCATTATTCAGTACTATATTAAATTCATGAGTCTGTAAGGATCGCCTGTTTGTAATCAAAAGAGATTTCGATTGTCCAGGATTAAGACTGTGTTCATTCGCATTTGCCCATTGGTGTACCTTTGACAAGTCATAATTCAATCTAGCAACACATTCCGTTAATTGATTAATTGGCGTGCATGTGTATGCTGCAATGTGATAGCTGCATAGGAAGATCATTGATATACAATGAAAACAACAATGGACTCAAAATGGAAATACTGCATGAGCACTCCCATTTAGGCATGAGTGAATTAACCGTTTAGAAGTATTGGAAAAATGTAAAAACTTGGTGAGCTTAGAGCAAAAAATACCGTGCTCAAACGAGTCGAAAGTCTTTGAGAGATCTAAAAGGACAAGAAACGGATACTTCACTTAATGCAGTTACACAACTGTTATTGGGTAGGAAGCCAGATTGTTCACCAGTCATCAGTGAAAACCTATGGACAAAGTCTGTTATTTGCCTATGCAATATCTTCTCAAGTAATTTAGAAAAGGAGCATAGTATGGAAATTGGTCAGTATTCTGACTTGGTCTTTGGTATAGGAATTACTTTGGCCTGTTAAAAAAATGTTGGGAAGACACTTGTTGTAATAATCGAATTAAAAAGACGGGTGATATATGGTAAAGGTCGTGGCAGGAATATTCTGACAAGTCGAGGATCTATGTTAAATATTCCCATAGAATTTACAATATTGGTTAAATATTCCTGTAGAATTACTTACAAGTCAAAAGGCTTAATTACTTCTTAATCATTTATGCAATAAAATTCAAAACTGTTATTAACTTTACTAAAATGTACTATGCTATCCTCAAAGTGTTAGAAAGTGGTCGCAATATTAACCTTTGTTACGTTTACGAATTTTGTATTCATTTCATCTAAGTCGTCATCAAAGTTGACCGCAGCGGGCGACTTTCCAATGCCAATGTCACGAATTGTTTTCCATTTTTTTGTGATCACAGGGCAGAAAAGCACCGCTGTGTAAAATACTCCGTTTTAGCAATGCGAATCTGGACATTTACGTCCATTCTTGATGACCGATATTCTGCATAGAATACAGGATTTTACCTCTTTTCCACCTGCTTTATGCCTATCCCACCTATTTATAGCAAGCTTAATACCTTCAGTAAACCAAGGTCTGGTCTCAGCAGAATCAATCCTAGTCTTTATTGGAACAGTTGTGCTATATAGACAGATAATATTTTCCTGTAAAAAGTTTAACTGATCATCAACAGGTCAAAGGTTATAAATCAAATTCCATTCCACTTGTGAGAAATTGCATTCAAGTAGACTGTCATTAATATTCTTGATATCCCTGTAGTAAACATTTTGTTCACCATTAGACCCAAGAAAGTATATTAAGGCATGTTTAGAGACACACGGCGCAGAAATTTAATTTAATTTAAGAAGAATCAGAAAAAAAATATCAAGCAGAGAATTAGAAGAATTTGTAAAATGTGTTGGAATTGTAGTATTCGTGGTAATGAGACCAATGGAAGACATAACATCAATTAAAGACTAATCAGTTAAAATGTTCGAGTTGAAATCACCGGAAATTCAAAGATCAACATCATCAAGACACTGTTAAGTTTTCCATCATATTAACAAAAATGTCAAATTTTACATTACGATTCGGCCTATATACGCAGCCGATCAACATCTTACCATTAACGGATGAAACATCGACGAATATGCATTCGATTGTGTCCTCGACACCAGACTTAATGCGGAACGTAGATTTAATATTAGACTTGACAAATATAGCCACTCCTCCACCATGACGCAACCTGTCAGCCCTGTATGTGTTATATCCCTGAAGCTCAACCAAGCCGTTCTGCGTAGATATTACTGTTTTCAAATGTATATCTAAACTAATCGATTTTATTATTGAGAGTCTGCGCGTTAATATGACAAATTTTCAAGCCCATTCATTGTTTCGAAAGGATTCCAATCATGTTAAAAGTTGCGTCTCTTTGGAGGACACATGAGCACTAGGATCCATTGGTGATAAAATTGAAAAAATTTATGAGACGCCTAACTATGCAAGTAATGCAAAAATTGATTTCTAAAAGATACATATAATTTATAAAACAATTTACTATAAAAAACATTTAGAAAATAATAAAAAATATAAGATATTTATAGCATGAGGATAAATAAAGCTCTAAAAAAGTGTAAACTTTAAACTCCCTGATGTCGAAACCCATCTAATGAATCAGGATCAACAATACAAACAGGTTCATCGGAAGCGCAACGTTTCACATTAACAAGGCCTCTAATAGTGTAGGCAGACTGAATAAGTTGTTGTTTTTTCAATAGAAAAGCTTCTGTAAATAGTTTGTAAAAATAATAAATACATTTTCATGAATGCAGAATGAACTGTTTGAGTCAAAGTTTACTTCCCTTAAGCGCAAAAAATTACTATTGCTCTTTTTGTAATCAAAAAACAATTCAAACAGAAATTCTTGTCATATGGACTTAAGAAATTGATTACAATTACTGCATCAGGAGAAGATTGTCCCTTCGTGTTATTCGGATTCTGCAAACGGTATATAGATGTCAAATGAGAGGTTGATATATTTAGTATCGAGCATATTGAATTGAATATGGCAGGAAGGTTTTCATCAGAATACAAAGGAATACAATTTAGTCGCAATTCACTTGCCACCAATGAATTTTCTTGTTAAAGAGCGTTTATTTCCGATTTCAGTATCGGTTATACGCAAGTCTGCTGGGCTGCTCGGTGCCCACGAAATGTCTGTATCAAATCAAATTTTTGAAAAAATTGATTTTTTGCAATTTTCAGATTTTTGTGCACTTTTTTATCATAACTTCTAGGAACTGTAAATTTTTCACTCACAGAGTTTGTCGGAATTGTAGCCATGGTTAACCTGTACATATTAATACAATCACAACGTGTCTAGTCACCCTAAATAGCTCATTAAAAGCACTTTGTATCTTAAAAGTGGTCTTTTGTATGTATGTATATGCCATCATAACTCTAGAATTACGTGTCCGATTTTGTCCGAATTAATTTAGAAAAA
This sequence comes from Phaonia tiefii, assembly GCA_963931995.1. Taxonomy (NCBI): domain Eukaryota; kingdom Metazoa; phylum Arthropoda; class Insecta; order Diptera; family Muscidae; genus Phaonia; species Phaonia tiefii. The sequence continues at coordinate 63,636,607 of OZ008370.1, forward strand.
GTAAGAATTACAATAACTTTAACCAATTTCAATACTCTTTCTCAATGTAGTCAAAAGTTTCGCTGTTATAAAAAAGCATGGTAAAAAAAATATTTTTTGCTTAAAAAATTCAAATTGTTTATTATTAAAAAACGAGAGACATAAGAAACGGCAAAAAGTGAAAAGTTTTAATAGTGTATCATACAGTCAAACAAAATGAGACATGGATCATAAAAATTGATGGACGCGTTTCGCACTTATTCGCAATTTACTGAAGGTATCTCAATTTGTCAAAAATTGTGAATTTTCGTTTGGGTTGCATATGATAAGTAATACAATTCTTGACAAAATGAGGTACCTTCACTAAATTGTGAATAAGGATTTGAATTAAAAATATGGGTACCGTTCAACTCACTAGAATTGCCTCTAACCAATACAATTTACTTGAACGTTAATACATTTTTCGACTACAACAGCACGCTGAAAAATAACGTCCTCTCTAATATATTTTCCCAATCATAATAAGCAGGAACTATGTATATGTTCGGAACACACTTTAAACATTCATATGTTTGCAAGTCCCAAACTTACCTGCGTTTAAATGCAACCAGTATCATGTTTACTGACAAACATGTTTACTTTTGCATGGAAACATATGCGTTCTTCATCCCAAACATCCATGTACTTACGTTGAAACATATGCAAATTTCCTCCCAAATATTATAATATTTAGAATCAAATTATTCTTCGATTTCAATATATATGTAGTATTTATTAAAATTAATTGTAACAATATATGTACATCCACATGTACAGCTCTTTTGCATCTCCTGTCTAGTTGTCTCTCACGTTTTTGTTTTCAGAAGGTTTCAGCTATGCGTTGGTTATCAGTATTCGTTGGTACACAACCAAGATATTTATACATATATAAATCAAGTTCATGCAATCCAAGTGTGAATTAATTAACCTGTGTTTTTTATTACTCTTATTTCACAAATGGTTTGCCGTTTCGATTTTCTCAGTAAAGGCCCGGACAGACACACTGCTTCACGTTGTTGCCCTTTCCAGTTTCTTTCCGCAAATCGTTTCTCACTTTGGTAGCACACAAACATATATATGAAACACACACACAAAAACCACAGTAACAGCATAAACCATTTAGCCGTCCGAGCCTTCGTATATTCTTTTTTCACTGATCAAGCGCTTTTGACATTTCAACCATTGACGATTGGATACATGCAACTAAAACAGAATACATCAGTCAAAATAAGACACACTGACTTCATCTGCAATTTGCACTCTCATTCAGGAATACAGATACACACTTACAAGATAGACTCTCTCGTCGTCCCTTTTTTATTCTCTTGCTCTCGAGAGAGCATAGTCAGTGCAACAAACTCGGCCGTATTTGTATCACAAACATAAATATATGTGGGAAGCAAACACATATATTATAACATATTAATAATTGTGTCTCAAACATGTAATATTGAATAGCAAACACAATGTATTTGGACACAAGTATATTATATTTACGACAAGCTCCAAACACACTTTATATTTGCATCCAGAAAGAAAAAAAAGACCGATTTTCAGCGTCAGTGTAATGATTAATTTTTTCATCAAAAGATGGTAAATTTGCCAAAATATCACTTAAATAAGTAAGTACATTTTGCCAGTGTGAGAAAATTTAGCTGAACAAAGAATTTGTATGAGTGTCTCTGAGTAGATAGTAGATATTCAACAACAATTCTTACATATATTTATATGTCCTATGAAGACATAGAAAGTTTTCTACGATGTATCAATCCCACTATTTATGAGGTTTATTTTTAAATGTTCAAATTCTAACCCCCATAACTTTTAACCCCACAGAGAAACCGAAAATTTCGTGACGACACATTAACAATTTTCTAAAAAATGCAAATGTAAAATATTTGTGATTGTTGCCAATATATTTTGAAATTTCAATGAGAGCCTCGTTTAAAGTTGCGAAAAATGTTCAAATGTTTAAAAAGCATGTTCCTGCGTACTATAAGGGTGATAAATTGCTCAACGCAATTTTTGATTTTTAACGGCTGCCCGCTGGTTCCACTTTCTGCCGACGTCGTCATCACATTCACCTCGATTCAATATTGCATACAATTTGGTTGCCTGCTGATATTTACGTTCGTCAAAAATTGGTAATAATATCAGAACTTTTAAACTATTTGTCAGCTCTGTTATGGATGTATCAGACTTTGAGGATATTGCATTTGCAGACACCCTGTTCCTGTTGTTACGCCGAATTTGTACAGGGTGCCAAAGTAGGCCACTTTGGTGCTGTTCATGTTTTGAAGACCTGTAACTTGTACAATTGTGAACCGATAGTTAAGTCTTTTCGCTGGACGAGACAGTCAAATAAAAAATACCTGAAAGTGTGTGATTTATGTATATCTTACGATTCAAAAGATATTGTCCATCAAAAATAAAAAAAATCTATTTTTGCTCTGACGTTGTTTAGTTTTTTGTTAATAGCTTGTCTATTTTTATCCAAATCTTAATTTTTAATACATCGGCATACTGAGAGCACCTCTGAAAAATAGTTAAATATAATTTTTGGTTTATCTCGAAATTTCAACATTTTGAGATAATGGTACCATTTATCTTTTACTATTTTTTCTGAATTTTATTAAGGAAGAAGTACAGTTATTTTTATATTTTTGGAGATAAGCCTTTGGGAATGCTGTGGAATGTAACTCTGTTCAACTTGGAAAATTAGGCTTACAGCCAGCAACCCTCGAAAATCGCCAAAGAAATCATTGAGAGATTGGGAAGAATTTCGATAGCTGATTTGTAAATTTTTTTTGTATTAAATTTCTAAATTGAAATAATTTTAAACATTTGACGAAAAAAGTTAGACCTCTGCGCTGAAAAATTTTTTTTTACTTTTTGAGTGATTCTTATAGGAAAAATAACGCTCTTTCAAACGCCGCAAACCGCAAGTTTCTATGTCTTTTAGTTTTTTTACAAATCACCTGTAAAGATGAACATAATTAATGAAATAAATGAAAAAATTATCAGGTTGAAGGAAGAGTTGCGTAACCATGCGCAAAACACGGAAAAACGAAGAGCTTTTTTTAAACGCGTTTTTCTCAATAACTTCTTTTCGGCGCAGAGGTCCCTTTTCGTGGAGCAAGTCACATATATAAATGTGGCCACGAGAATAAAATATGCAAAAAAAGTACAATTTTCTTAAAACATATTTTTCAGACTAAAACTCTCAGTGTTCTTTCACTATTTGTCAAAAACTATCAATTGCATTTTATTAGACACATATCGAGCTACAATGTGTGGAAAAGTCATTACGATTGAGCGCACACGTAGTGATGTACTTCCAATCGAATTTGCATAAGATTTGGTCAATGCTTTAAATTTTAAATTTTTCAACACATTTTTTGTAAAGTTTACAAAAATTATGGGAAATGGGTGCACGGTAATGCACACATCAGTAGAAGAAGACATAATCTTTCTAAAAATGTATAGCATGTTTATCTTAGAAATTACACCTACTCTGTAAAACGCACGTAAAACCAACATTTCGGCCTGAACTATATGTACCCTACCTGGTGCGCTGACCAGTATGATAATTTCCGCACGACTTCACTAATCACGTCAAATTTTTAAAAGGAATTATCTGCATTAATAAACAAAAGAAATATTTTTTTTTACATTTCCTGCGTGACGAACTTAAATATTTATGCGATATAAAGACGTGGAATTATTTTGTGTATATTTGCAGCGTTTATAGTGTCACATTATCCGGCTAAGCAATCAACTAGTTTCGTTCAAATTTTTAACTTTTTTAACCAAAATTAACTTTTGTTTACGTAGTGATGTATAGAAATTCAAAACATTAAAACTACAAGCTAGTATCCAGTTTTTATTCACCTACCTACTCAAATACAATTCAATATGATTTTTGAAACCTGTTGCAAATTTAGGCAAATATTAATTGATCTGTTTATGGAATAGTTCTTTCCATTAATATTAAAAATTTTATGAAAATGCATTGACGCAGTTAAATATCTTGTTTTTAGATCACCAGCACTGTGGGAATACATAAAACAGGGTTGTCAGTCAAATATCTGTTCCCCAGATAAAATACTCAGTATAAATACGGTACTATTGAAACCATAGACTTATACTTATAGTAGACCTAATAGTTCTCTCATCAAATTTATGACATTTGGCCTGGTGCGATATTTACGTTCGATGTTGAAAAGAATTGATTTTCTAATACTAGACAGAGGCAATGGTCCAAAACTACGAACAAAATAACAACAACGGCATTTCGTTTTGTGTGTTAAAATTATTGTGGTAAATACAACACAAATGTGTGCTAACGATAACAGTCAATAAAAAAGTTTAAAACACATTTAAATTTCACAGTTTTTCACCAAAAAAATTAAAGCAAGGAGTTATTGTAATTCCACCTGGTGTATGTCACTTTTCGTCAAACATCTCTCTATCACACCGACGGCATCAAGAAGAGTGTGAAAGGAAACGTCAGATGAACCAAATATTCTCTCTAGTATAAGATTACTCTATGATTCAAACCTTCACTAAAGCTAAGGTCAGACAGGCAAATAAATGTGCATAAAATGTCATTGGAAACGTCTGACAAAATCATAGGTTTTTTGTAAAACGTCAGGAAAATTTTCATTCGGCGGTCAGACATACCTAACATTTTGTCATCGGAGCTTGCACAAAACATCATTCTAAATTGTATTGTCTGCGAATGATTTGGTTTTGTGCTCACACAACTGATATGTCGACGCAGCGAAATGAGTTCACGCAAAACTTGAAGTTTAATGGTTGCATTTGAGAGTATATAATCGACCAAGGTATAACCCCGTATTCAGTTCTTGCGAAATTTTCGTAAGAAATTTTGTCATTTATCTGTAAACGAAAAATGTTGATCCTCTTCGCACTCCATTTTATTTTTAACTACTACATTAACTACTACTTTTGTGTACTAAAATAATCTAAATGTCAAAAATCGGGTCCCAAAAAATTATCAATCGTATGTTTTCGTAGGAAAAAACTTTGGCGTAACAACCCTGTAATTGATTTTGCTTACGAAATTTTCACAAAGAACTGTGTAAAGCCAGGTATTCCAATACTTTGCGTAAAATGGCTGACAATTATGACAAATTGTTTTGTCATGCGTCTGACCGGTAAAATATTTCCTAACAAACGTTCACACAAATGAGTTTGTAGGTGTTTGTAAACAAAAAAACCAAAAGAATTCACCGTAGTAGAACATTACGAGTAACAATCGCCGCCATTTCTGCAGTACCGTACTGCAGTGTACGATACATTTCTGTGTCCACTAAATCAGATGCACTTCGATTTGGTGAACTCCAACCGCAATGACTGAGTGGTAAATTGACAATGACAGCGCAAAGATCCTCGACAGCAATCAATGCTTCATTTTGCATACCATCGCTGAATGTAATCGATAGATCGAATATCGATAATGTATTTGTTATTTTAGTATTTTACCAAATTTTGACAATCATAAAACACTTACATTAGGGTGGTAATGAAAAACAACTTAGGATTTTTAATAAACCCCAGGCGGATTCTTGTTGTTTATGCTCTAAAACTGGCTTGGTGAAAATTTGAGTCGAATCGGACAACTCTAAACCGTGCCGTATTTTAGTCAGTTTTCGGATTTTGACATTTTGGATGAAAATTCGTATACACTAGAAAATCTTCATTCCTCGGTGCATTTGAAAAAAAATGTGCACATTGATTTAGTTTAAAATTAATATAAACTGAATATAAATCCGATCACTCTAAGGGTGCCAATTTTTTATTTGAGTTTTTCTATACCCAAGTCTATACGCTTCCAAGAAGCTATTACACGATATATTCATGCAACGGAAGTTTCACCCAAAATGCCAAAATCCGAAAACTTTGACTAAAATCCGGCACGGCACGGCTTAGAGTTATCCGATTCGGCTCAAATTTTCACCAAGTCAGTTTTAGACCATAAGGATATTTAAATAACCGCCTGGGGTTTATTAAAATTCGAAAATATATTCTCTTCAATATATTTCATTGCCACCCTAACGTATATACATATATATTTCTTAAAAATTAAAATAAATCGTACAAAATGTTGCACGCATGTTGTTTTGAACACTCCAATCACAACGCAGAGTGTTCAAAACAGAAACCGTGCTTTTCACAATCGATTTATTGCAAAATCAACTTGGTAAAAACTTTATTTCCAGAAGTAGTCCTGATCGCTGGCCCCATTGTTCGTGCGATTTAACGGCTTTGGATTACTTTTTATGGGGCTATGTACTGGAACCCAATATTCAAGACATCATTGATGCCATTCCGCCAGATTTGTTGTGAAAAATAGTCAAAAATTGGACTCATCGAATAGACCTTGTAACTGGTAGCCGCGACAGATACTCGTATATGCCGGAATTCATATTTAAAAAATAAGTGTCAAGAAATTATGTAGCAGATTACGAGTATAAAAAAATTCCATTACAACAATATTTCTGTCTTGTATTATCATTATACCCTCCACAGAGATAGAGGGTATATATCAGTTTGTCATTCTGATTGTAACATATAGAAATAAGGCTTTGCGACCCCATAAAGTAAATATATTCTTAATCCTTATAACAACCGGAGTCCATATAGCCATGTCCGTCTGTCCGTCTGTTGAAAACATTCTCACGACTTCAATCGGCGATAACGCGGTTTGGTTTTTGGCCAGAATGTTCCACGTATTCCTGAGCAGTGTGGTATTGAAAATCAGCGAAATTGGTCCATTGGAAAAAATTTTATGATTGGAAACGTAAAAAACTCATAAAATTTTCACATTAATTTTTGTAGTTTTATACTAAACTACTCCTTTTTGCCGTGTGGTGAATTTCCATGTTGAAAATCTTTGTTGTACTTTATAATCGGTAAGTACTTTAGAATGTTTAGATGTATTTCAAGTGTTCATACATTTATATGAATTTTGTCACACTTCATCTAAGGTCGCTGTGGCCTGATGGGTAAAGGATTGCGGGTTGGAGTCTGAGGGTTGTTGGTTCAACTCTCGTTCCAGCTTGTTTCTTTTTTTTTTTAACAGTTCTTCAAAAAATGCTTTTTTATTTTTAAAAAATGTTTTTTTATTTTACTTGTGAACAAGTAACTTATTTTTATTGTTTTTAAAAAAGTACATTTTCTTAAAAAAAGTACATTTCTTAAGTACATTTCAAAGTACATTAAGTACATTTCAAAGTACATTAAGTACATTTCTTGAGTACATTTCATTAAGTACATTTCTTAAGTACATTTCTTAAGTACATTTCTTTCTTAAGTACATTTCTTAAGTACATTTCTTTTTAAGTACATTTCTTAAGTACATTTCTTCTTAAGTACATTTCTTCTTAAGTACTTAAGAAATGGACATTTCTTAAGTACATTTGAAAGTACGTTTCAAATGACATTAAGTACGTTAAGTACAAAGTACATTAAGAACATTTCAAAGTACATTTCAAAGTACATCTTCTTAAGTACATTTTCAATGTGAGCATTTGAGCATTGTCACCAATGCATTTGTGAGCATTTGTGAGCATCCTGCATTTGTGAGGATTTGTGAACAAGTAAGTAATTGCATTTGTGAACAAGTAACTTATTTTTATTTTTTTTAAAAAAGTAAATTTTCTTAAAAAAGGTCCTTCTTAAAATTGAATATTTTGCTGGTTAACACTAAGGTGGAGGGTATCAAAGATTCGGCACAGCCGAATTTAACACTTTTACTTGTTTTAAGTTCTCATGCAGCTAAAAAACATCTGTTAGATATAATTGTTTTACGTCCTGTTTAAATATATTAAATTAAAATATTCGGTTTAGCGCTAAAAATTAGTACTTAAATTAAGAACTGGGCTTAATTAACTGGAGTAGATATACAGAGCAAATTGGAATAATTAACGTTGAGATTATTGTATATTACCTTCCAAATTCTTTTTCATGGCGTGGTGGCTACCGTACAAGTAAACGACTAGTGTGGGATGTCTTCCAGACCATCCGAATAATGTTTCTTAATGAGGACTACTAATATATTTTCAAGGAAACTAGTAGTTTATTCAATGAAGTCGTTCCGCAGTTTTTGCTAATTTTTCCTAAATTGTTTGGTACTAACGTACTTGACTAGAAGTAATAATGTAATCGAGAGAACGAAAAAAATTACCTACGTTTCAGGAAACCAGTGCCAATCCAAAGAAGAATTTCCTTGTCTTAAATCCATTCGTGCATAATTTAAGTAAGAAATAAACATGCTTCGACGAAATACTTCAAAAAGACGTGTTTCCACTTTCGAAACAAAATGTACCTCGTTTTGAGGAAACATAGAATTTTTTTTAGAGAACAGTTGTACAAAATTTAAGGAATTTTTTACTGTATTTAATGAGGTATTTCCTAACTTAACGTGGAGATGCTTTTCTAATCTGAGCCCATTCAAAATGAAATTTACATATCTTTTTTCGTCTGAGTGCAGATTTACGAGTTTCTTCATTTTTTACTTGTCTGTATCTCCGGTTACTCAGGCATTTTGATATCTACCCTTTTTTTTGTCTATCTTTCATATACACAATACAAACAAACCTTCGTATCCGTAGAGTAAAATGCATACCTAGAGTAGTAAATTCTCTCACTCAATTACCTAAGTTTGGTGTGGTTTTATATGGACGTTGCATTTTTATAAGTATTGATTCAATAATACCAGATAGAGGCAAGGGTTCCAAACAAACGTCAAGAAACCAGCAACGGCATTTCTATTTATATTTAATGTATGAAAAATGCGTACTACATGCTTAGAAGGTTAGGTTGGTATTTGTTGGAATAATAGACACTTCACTTGAGTACACTCACTGGCACGACTAGTTTCGAACTCCGTGACAAGTTCAACTACTGTGCCTGAATTGATACCCTCGGTTGATCATCAACCGTATATATACAAACTGAATTATGCAATTTACATATGCGAATTAGTATCGATCGAAGATCCCTAAGTATCAGCACACATTGATCAGCCTTCATTTATTGTGTGTTAAATTTTTGTGTAAATACACCACAAATATAAATTAATATTAAAAGAAAAAATACGTCAAAAAATAAGTTCAATTTCACAGTTCTCAAACAAAACGACATGACAAATTTAAGTCAACAATTCGTGTAACTCCACTTGGTGTAATATACATATCTCTATCGCACCGACCGCACCACGAAAAGTGTGAAATGAAACAGCAAATGAGAAAGATGTCACCTCTGGGTGTCCATTACCCTATGTTCGTATCATGTCAATGTTTTTTGTCTTCCAAATGAAATCAAATATGTATTTAGCCACAAATATCTGTCGGCCGGTGAGTCGCATTCAGTCATGTGTATGTAGCTAGAAAAATGTAGCAGAAGGATGGGCGCAGTCCCTTACACCAGCCCACTCTCAATTTAACGGAATTTGACAAAAACCAAACGAGAAAATTCGAAAAATGATTCATTGAATGGATTTACATATTTTCTGTATTTACGTAGTCATTATTTTTCTTATCTGTCATTTGGATTCTTTGTTCTTAATAGATGTACGCTTGTGTTTAAAGTGATGGTTTAAAATGTCTAAGCTTAAGGATGTATCATGTCTAAAGTGTACAAAACCGAAACCGAAAACCCGGCGGAACCGGCTAACCGATTTTTTTCAATTAATCGTGTGCCGGTTTTCAAAAAAATTACCTAATTTTCGAATAAACCGAATACCGTATGTTTTACCATTGTTAACCGGTTATTACTCGTTGTTGTTAAATATCCTTATAAAAATCTAAAAATTTTACTAAAAGTGTAAAATTCTCAAATATTAATGAATATATTGAATTACACTGTGTGTATTTTTTTACGTCATGGAAAAATTACCATATACGGACGCCACTAAGTGATAAAAGACCAACAAAAAAACGACCCGTGTCTCCCAGTTTTGCCCAAAGGCTGGAATTTTTTTATGGCATGCACTTCTTGTCATTTTTGCAAAAAAAAGTATCACTTTGTCAGGCTCTTATCTAGCAAACCATTCGGAAGATAGATTTACTCTCTGAGGGAAGTTGTAACTCTTGTCATAAAGAACAAAAACTGTGTACATATAAAAATTACATAGAGTGAAATTAAAAAATTTCCGGGATATTTTTGCGGCTACCTAAACGCTACCTAAGCGCTACATAAACGGTGTTAAAAACCATTCCTAGGAAGTTCATATGTTACAGAAGGTTGTTTACTGATATCTTAGGTACATTTTTGTAGTTGATTGTTTCCTTGAATTTTAAACGGTTCGCTATCTATGGACCTGAGCATGGGAAAAAATGTAAAACAATCGAATTTTTTAAATTTTTTGCGATTTTGACCTTGAACATGATTTTTTTTGATCTTATATATTCAAAATTTTTGTTCTCTTTTTTTGCTACAAGTCTTCCTCAGAGAGTAAATCAAAATTCCGAACGGTTTGCAAGATATGAGCCTGACAAAATGATCAATTTTTTGCAAAAATTACACCGAGACCCCAAATCTTTGGAGGCCCATAAAAAAAAGTGCGTGACTTTGGGCAAAACTGGGAGACACAGGTCTGTTTTTTTTAAGTCTTTTATCATGTAGTTTTTCGTGTTATTGAATATTTTCAAATATAATTTTATACCTTGAATAACAAAGTAAAACACATGATTTCGGGACTCAATTCTGAGAATTCCACGTGAAAGTAGCCCCAAAAATAAGAACTTCTGCAATACTCGTTTTGTCAAGTTGGCTGTATTAATAATTTAATGGACATATGCATTTTCTTGGTGAAGGTGGATTTTTAGCACGTTTTCTATATTTGAACTCGGTTATATCTCGGTTTACCGTCCTTTTGTGTCTGAAGCAAAGTTGTAGAACAATGCGGAACAAATCTACCCGAAAAAGTGTATCCAGTGACTTAAAAATCGCTAAAATTCCCTTCTTTTACCATTGCCCCCCATTTTTCGCAATAACTGGATTACAGATCCAGAAGTATGCAGTTTCTTTTTCTTTGTAAACTTCATTTTGAATGAAAATAAAAATTCCCATTCATATTACTGTGTGATTTTTATATGTTATCTATGCAGGGAAACAAACTTTAGAACGTTTTCAATTATTGTCAATATCCATCCTCGTTGAAGTTAACGCTTGCGGTTCTGATGATCTTGTTTTATTCGTTGGTTGTTCATATTCATGTTCTGAGTCTGCATCTATTAGACATAATATTGAATTGCATGATTTGCTCAGTGTGTCCACCAATTTCAGTGTGATCTTCATCGTCGGTGCTTTCGTCTTCAAACTGCATAATTTTAGAGCTCCACCAACAAATCTCCGCAAGCAATGCATCTAATTTTTTACCTTTGAGTCGCATTTCCTTTGTCATGGTCACCTGGTGGAACCTCTCCTTGTTCGTCCCATTCCTGAGGTAATTGTGCCTAAAAGGTATCAAGGTGGAAATGCATGAAAGTTGTCCACTCTTCACGTTTTCGATGACTTTTTTCAATGCGTCCCATGCAGATTGGTGGTTATAATGGTTCGAAAACATATTTGTGAAAGATTCGCTGTTTGAAATAAATAAAGTATTTGCGAAAAAACTATTAGTAATGCGAATATATCGAAGTGAACAAATTTAGATACGACAATATTTAAATACAGACAACGATACGTACCGGTTCTAATTTCAGCTTCACTGAGTTTTGGAAAGATAGATTTCAAACAGTCATAAGCGTCATCAATATCTTTGACTACCACTTCGACTAATTTCCCAGCAATTCCTAATTTCATGTGGAGTGATGCCAACGAAATATCATCTAGATCCTTTATCAAAGGTTCATTACGTAATTTTAATTGTTTCTCGTCCTCGGGAGTTCTTGCATTCCAATCTTTACACTGATACTGATTCCCTGTGTATCGCGAATCACAATTACAAAGGAAGCAGGAGTATTTTGGAAAACCACCCTTTAATATATGCCTTGTATTATGTTGACATACTTTCGAACACAACAAATCTTTCATTTGTGTACATTGTATTTGATTTTCTCCAAAATTTCGTCCAATGTTTCATACGTTTCCTTCATAGTTGTGCTGAATCCCAATGGAATGGACGGTTTTTGTTTGGTTTGTGCAACAGCACTGCCTTAATACTTGAAACTGAACTATCGATGAATAAACGCCAGTCGCCAGCGATATAATCCATTCCCAATTTTTTCACTAAATTTGGGACATCATGGCAGAAAGTGAACGTATTTGCTTCGTCAACGGAATAAAATTTCTGGAAATCATCTTGGCATTCTCAGTATGATGTTGCGCTGTCGCTGTGTGACTTTTCTACGCTTCAAAAATAATGCCAACTTTTCGGAATTTTGTTCTGATAGTCCCGTCTTAGCCAAAATGTAATCCATTTCGATTTGTGTTAGCGGTTGTGCTGCATTATTTACAATATCGGGAGTTATACTGGAAATGTGACAGTAAAAGCGGGAATGTATACTTCCGTTTTATATTTGTTTCTGTTCAATCCATAACCAGAATTTATGCATGCGTAGCACCTGGATTCCTCATGTCCAGTTAGGACTTCCACCTAAATTACTGGCATCATAAAAGAAAACTGTACACCTTTTCCATGTATCTTATAAATTCCATTGTATTCCATATATCTTATAAATATTATTATAACTAGTTTTGCACACTGTGTTCGGCGTAAAATATGCACCACTTAAATCTGTTTCATCAAAATAATGACAACATGCTGTTTTAAATTTCTCAGTAAACAAGTTTTTTCGATCCTGTTTGGCTATTTTTGGGACGCTATGACCACAAACGTTATTTCCATATTGTTATTTTCCATATTGAAATATTCAATGTTCTTCTGGTTTTAAAATGTAATTCGATTGGCATTTATTTAGATTCTTTTACCCCTTTATATACCAATTTGCAGTTTTACAATCTTTAAGGAGTACAATTTGGTACCTGCTGCTCGATCACATATACTTATCTTTTGATATCGATCTTTCGTCGCAATGTGTCGCAACTACCAATAACACAGCGTCCGACAGACACCTTCTCACTAGAAGCCTGGGATTTACCACAGGTCATAAACCAACATATTTGTGACCATTTCAGGCTAATTGCGAGGTTTCCAAACATACCTCGTTGTAAACGGAGAAATTATTCTTATTATTAGATTCGAATTACAATACAATGTGTTTACAAGATTGAACACTTGCAGGTGTGTAGACTCCTGTTCGTGTGTAGACTCTTGCTGGTGTATACTCTTGCTTGCCCCTGCTAGGCACTTCCAAAAACAGCATATTTGTGGATTTGTAATCCAGTTATTGACCAAAAAATGGGGCAAAAATGGTAAAAAAAATGTGCTAAAAAAAGTGGTAAATGGTAAAATTTTTAAGGCACTGGAAGCACTTTTTCCCGGTAGGTTTGTTCCGGATTTTTTTTCTCCTATTCAATATCTACATATTCTTTCAGACATAAAAAAGATATTGAGATAGATTTTATATTTTCGGAAACATTTGATTATTGAAACATAAATTAATTATTAAAAAAATTAAAAATAAAACAAAAATTCATACTTGCAAATTTCTGAAAAATTTGAATATTATTTCCTAGTTTAAATGAGTTAATGTGAATTTCAAACTCATCAATTCTATATTAAACACGCATTTCGAATTGGAATAAGATTTAAATTTAAATTTAAAAATTAAACGTGATTGTCAAATTTAAGTGCAGCTATAGCATTTTGGGATTTAAACACGAATAACAAAATTGAATCCAATTAAATTCTATTCATTTCAATTAAATTCACCTCATTTAAGTTCAATGCAATTTAATTCAACACTATTCAATTCAATTCAATTCAATTCAATTCAATTCAGTTCAATTCAATTTATTTCATTTCATTTCATTTCATATCATTTCAATTCAATTCTATGCAATTCAATTCAATTCAATTTAATTCAATTCAATTCAATTCAATTTAATTAAATTAAATTCAATTCAATGCAATTCAATTAAATTCAATTCCATTCAATGCAGTTCAATTCACTTCTATTCCATTCAGTTCAATTCATTTCAATTCTAACATATTTTAATCGGGTCTAATTGCTGGTCTATATAGGTATAATTCCACAGACTTAAATAAAAATGAAGTGAATGAAATAAAATTATTTTACCTTCAGAGGAAAAATATTAACTGATGTATTTTGATAACGAAAATTTAAATAATGATTATTTAAATAACTATAAATGTATTAAAAATCTGAATAATGGTGTTTTATTTTCTGAACATTGATCTTTTCAAATCATATAAATAAATGTCTTGATCAACACTCTCAATATCTGGCCTAGTTAATCGATTTTAGCAAAGCATTTGACACTCTATCTCATAAGATACAATAGAATAGAAGCACTGGAAAGTAAAGGCATTCGGGGCAAATGCTTAAACTGGATCAAGAACTGCTTGCAGTGTAGGAAATACTGTGTGCAGATATGTAACAACGTCAGTTTAGACATACAATCGGGGTTCGGAGTTCCCCAAGGATCGAATCTCGGACCAATATTATATATAATCTACGCCAACGACATGATAGAGATATTAGAAAACTGCAAAATATTCACATATGCAGACGATACTGCAATAATAATGGATCATAAAGACGTAAATGTAGCTACGACTTTAATGCAACAGGAACTAAATTTGGTAACAAATAGTGTCATTGCAATGTAAATACTTGTCATAAAAGCCAGTAAAACAAAGGTCATGAATATAAGTTAAAACATATCATAGGCAGTGAAATTTCTCTAACATTTAACGATACAGAATGCATTCACAATAAAATCAACTAAAATGCGCAACATGATAAATGTCAAACAAAAATTGAGTTAGTTCAAATATAGAATTATCTCGGGGTGCATGTAGACCAAAACTTTAAATGGAAACTGCACGTCGATCACCTATACAAGAAACTTCAACAATCTTCATATATGCTTTTCCATCTCAGCAATTGTGCTCCGTTTAGCGTACTATTGCAAGCCCATTTTTATTTCACTGAGACTTGCCTAAGACACGGCATAACAGCATATGGGATATCGACCTACGGCAATAAACTAGGAAAGACACAAAACAGAATTATCCAAATTCTTATGAAATACTACACTATTGGAAATGACAATGAACATAAAATTACCCAACCTATGCAGGACAACAACCCATCACAACAGAACTCGAAACTATGTAATCAAACTCAAATACACAACTACCCTTTTAGTACCAACCACACCCCTAACAATCACACAAATAATAATGTACAGAACCTAACAAATTAAACAAACTCAATTAAATTCAATTCAATTTATTTTAATTCAATTCAAATCAATTCAATTCAAATCAATTCAATATAAGTCAGTTCAGTTCAATTCAATCCAATTCAATTCAATTCAATTCAATTCAATTCAATTCAATTCAATTCAATTCAATTCAATTCAATTCAATTCAATTCAATTCAATTCAATTCAATTCAATTCAATTCAATTCAATCCTAACATATTATAATCTGGTATGATTGGGTTCAATTCTCTTTACCTTCATAGAAAGAACATTAACTGATGTGTTATGTTAAAGAAAGTTTAAATAATAATTATTTAAATTTAAGTATATGTGACCTGCTCCACGAAAAGGGGCCTCTTTCAAATGCCGCAAACCGCAAGTTTCTATGTCTTTCAGTTTTTTTACAAATCACCTGTAAAGATGAACAAAATTAATGAAAAATTTGAAAAATGTGATATAAACAGATAATATATATAATATTTGAAATTTAAAAAAAGTTCATTATCAAAGGTACAAAATTACAAAAATATCAAAATTTTACTCTCTTTTACTCCTAACACGCTTTTTTGGTGGTTCTTCTGTATTTTGCTGCTTTTCACCTTTGTCTGATTTTTTTTAGGAAGTTCCTCCAGTTTTTTTTTTGTTACGCGTTTTTCTCAATAACTTCTTTTCGGCGCAGAGGTCCCTTTTCGTGGAGCAAGTCACATATTAAAAATCTGAATAATGGTGTGATATTTTCTGGATAATGATACTTTTTAGGAAATGATTGAGAAGAAAATGTCATGGAAAATGCTGAGTTTGTTCTTATTTTCCAGCAAAAATGTAGACGTATTGTTTTCCATGCCAAACGAAAAAAAACCGGAATGAAGCCGTAAGTAAAACGAAAAAATTTACCGATTTCATCTGGTTTTTCCATTCTGTAAAACCGAAACCCGTTTTTTGGGAAAACTAATTTTTCGAATTAACCAAAAACCGGTTATTCGAAAAGTTCGGAATTTTGAACGCTCTAAATATGTTATTTGTGACATTGGGAAAATTTTATATTTTGATGGGCATTCTCATATTTTGGTATTGTTTATTGTTTTTGACAAACTGGACTCCAGTGTATATGTCATTTTAATCATTTCATCATTTATCACCTGCTGCAAGGTCAGAAATGGAATCTGGAATGTTTCAAAAAAATGCTTGGTGGTAAATCATGAATTTATGTTAATGGTAGTTAACTCCAAAGCGTATCAAAACCCAAACATTGTTAATATGATCCTCTAAATTCAATGGAATTTATTACATTCATTTTTATGGTTTCTGAATACTGAGTGCTAAATTTGCATAAATTAAAAATTTTCACAAATTATTTACAGCGTTTTTATGTATCTAACTGAATATTCACGACTTTAGCATCGAAGGAATGAGAACATCGTTCCTCCTAAAATACTGCCCGCTAAATATAATGCACTTTTGGAACAAGGACTCCCAAATTGACAAAACATCATTTATCTTTGAATATATATTTTTACATGTACATATACTTTATTAATGCAATCTATTTCGCAAATATTATTTAGCATTACTTATGTTAATTGTGTGATCATTCTACATTGGAAATCCAGAATAGTTTTAAGTACTGAAGATAAAGTGACTGTCACAAATGTTGTCGTTTAAGAAGTTTAACGAAAACCATTAAACAATCTTTATACTAAGACTAGCAAATGACCTCTACGTCGCACCCGGCTATTCAGTAATATGGGTTTTCCAATTTGAGTGATATGATTTCTTCAAAAACCACCATAATTGTTAAGGAAATTCAATTGTTTTTTGTTTAATGTGAAGTACAATCTATACAATTAAGTTCTGAGTAAAACGTCTTTCAAATGGCCACCACACCACGTCTTCTTTTGCAGGAACGAATTCGATGAACCCAATTTTCGGGCACTTTTTCCACTAAATCAAGTCGTATGCCATCAATAGCACGATCAGTATAGACTTGGACAGCTTGAAGAGAGTCTGGTTTATTGCTAAATACCAATGACTTCAAATAACCGCACAAGCAACTCAAAACTTCTTGGTGGACATTCAATGTCATAATTTCTTGAAATAATCGAATCTCCAAAGAGCATATCGTCGACTCTCTAGAGCAATGATTTGCTGCTTAGTTCATCGTCATTTGCCTCGAGCCGGTAGACCACGTTTAATTCGTACTGCGGAAAATATTGAACGTGTAGAGCAAAGTAACGAAAGAGGAATGTCTGGTACGTCACAACGGTGCATTTTAAAAATAGATTTACTCTTATTCCCTTACAAGGTGCAATTGGTGCAAGAATAAAAACCCGAAGATCATTTCTAAATTTTACAGATTAATTTCAACTTTCTTGAAAATCTGATTATGAGTGATGAGCTCATTTTCATTTGAGTGGCTTTGTTCTTAAGCAGAAGTGTAGGTTCTCGGTTTCTGTAAATCCAAGACCCATTGATCAACGCCAATTGCACCCCATTAGGTGTACAGTATGGTGTGGCATTAGATCTTAGATTATATCTGAATTAGATCTGAAAAAAAATATCATTGGGCCTTAGTTCTTCGAGAATGAAGATGGAAGCGCTGTAACCGCAAATGGAGACCTGTATCGGTGTATGATGGAATATTTTAACGTTCTGCTCTCGAAAACAGACTGAGATGTGGTTTCAGCAGGATGGAGCCACTGCCCACACTGCCCGAGACACAATGAAACTTTTAACTCACATTTTTGGAGAGAAAATAATTTCGATAAATTCGGAAATTAATTGGCCAGCCCGTTCCCAGATTTCTCAGTACCCGACTGTTTTCTTTAGGGTTATATAAAGTATATGTGAATATAAATATGTGAATCCTTGAACTCAAGGTAAACATTGTTGCAGAAATTCGTACGCATTTAAGGACATTATTTTCCGTAAATAGCATAAAGAAATTCTGATTCTGAATATTTTATAATCCGACAAAAAAAAAATAAAAAATATAATCAAAAAAGTTATAAAATTGTTAAACCCCATGGTGACTTTTGGCCCACCCTGTATAGAAAAAGTAGTATCTTAGGCGAAGTCTGCTTGATACTGCCAACATAACTTTCTAACGACATCATTATGGCTCAGAGCGAATAGTATTCTGCGACACGCTCTCAAGGCACCCCTCATAAACAAATAATATTATTATCCTTGCACTATTCCAAAAACACATAATTATATGTATATGTCAGGCCCGTTTTTAACCGTGCTCAATTCGTATAACGTTTTCCCTAAATTAGTGATTCGAGTTTTGCACATTTGGATTTGAGCAGAATGGTAAATCCGATTCGATGCCACGCGTCGATTCTATCTTCCCTAATGCAGTTTCACACACTACTATTCGAATCTAAGGTTTAACCACTACACCTTCTACCGTTTCTTGAGATCGATTTAAAATCAAATTTACTTTCACGCGCCCTGCTCCAACTTCCATAAATCT
The DNA here is from genome assembly GCA_963931995.1 of Phaonia tiefii. Lineage (NCBI taxonomy): Eukaryota > Metazoa > Arthropoda > Insecta > Diptera > Muscidae > Phaonia > Phaonia tiefii. Next base: position 63,655,488 of record OZ008370.1, read on the forward strand.
AGCTTCTAGCATTTGGACCGAACTCTCAGTAATGCGGTTGAATTGCAGTAATCCGATTGAAATCACCAATGCTACCGTCCCCAATCTCTTTTCTGTTAATTTCATCCTTCTAGGTGAATCAAGGATTAAGGTTTCGGTACTAACACTTATTACTTTGATTCAGTGCGGCGTCTATTTTTACTGCCCCTAGTCGGATCTCAAAAAATCCTCCCAAATTTCATACGTCAAGCTTTTTACTGGGACGTTGATTAATCCTATTTATTGGCACGCTCCGATTTCTACTGCGCAAAAATAGAGTGTTCAAAAATCCCTTATAGCTATATCTAATTTCGAGGTTTGTGGGTCGGAATGTTGTGACTTACTTATTCGGTCCTTACAAAACGAAGACAAAATATTTCGCCAACCAGTTCGATCTTTTGCCACCTGATCCCTCCAGCGGAGTCTTGGTCTTCCTATTTTTCGTCTTCCTCCGAGTTCGGTTTCGAAAACCCTTCGTGCTGGTTCGCCAAGATCCTTACCAACTTTCACTACGGATTTGGTGTTCGCAACGGTCATCCTGCAAAGGCGTTTGAGTTTTGCAGGAATACCAAGCTAAGACATTGCTTCGTAGAGTTTCTCCAGTATAGGGCTATCGAAGGCCACCTTGTAATTGACAAATAGATGATAGGTGTCGGGTTTCGTGAGTCTTCTCCATGATTTGGCGTAGCGTTAAAATCTGGTCAGTTGTCGATTTTCCAGGCCTGAAGTCCCACTGGTAAGGTCCAAGCAGGACAGCGATGATTGGTTTTAGTCTTTCGCACACTATACTTAACACAACATTATATGCTATGGATAAAAGGCTTATGCCACGGTAGTTGGCGCAGAGAATCGGGCCATCTTTTTTAAATATGGGCCATAGTATACTGAGACTCCAATCGCCGGTCATGCATTCATCTCATCAAATTTTTCTAATGAGCTGATGCATGCATCTTATCAGATCATCGCCGCTAGCCTAAACAGCTCCGCCAATGAGCCATCTGCTCCTGCGTCTTTGTTGTTCTTAAGCCGGGCAATAGCTTTTCTGACCTCGTCTTGTTTAGGAGGGGGGCAATCGACGTCGTCGTCGTCCATATTGTGATCGATTGTCCCATCGTCATTGGATATCTCAGGTACCAGTAGCGTGGAGAAATGTTCTCTCTATATTCCCAACATAATGCGCACATCTGCGACGAGATTTCTGTCCTTGTATTTACAGAAGGGGGGCCCTGAACCATGACCATTAGTTCCGTTTTTGACTCTTTGGTAGAATTTTCGGGCTTGTTGAAAACTGCTGAAAATATTGTTCGTTACAACAAAGGAACTAAAAGCAGCAGATCTTTAATTCATGAAAACAGTTCTTTCAAACATATATTGGTTGGTAAATAAAAATTAATTATGGTTTGTTTTTATAAAATTTTACCAGAATCATGAAGCTTTAGTAAAGCTTTAGTTTTAATAAAAACTTCAATAACTTAGTCAACTAATATTGGATACTGGACAATCAAAGTTGCGTTTTACTCATTTGGAAATAAATTCAAGAGTATTATGGATACCTATTAAATAATGTGTGAAATCGTCGCCAAAGTTGAAAAATAGCGAAAAACTTAAAAGATATCTGTTTGCTGGACAAATACATACAGACTTCTCATATATTCTTAAATGACGTATATCTCGTTTAAAAGGTCTAAGTTTCTTCTTTTTAAATCCGACGAGTAAATGAAAATCGGATGAAAATCAACTAACTTATAGGCTTATAAGTGCGTACGGATTCTAACCGGTTTTCACGATTTTGGGGGTGTTTTTGCAGATTTTTGTTTCACTCGAGAACACCTACAAGAAAAATACTATCACTTCCCAGGATTTATACTTTAGTATATTTTTAACGGTGTTATTCGAAGTCACTACTTGAAAAATCGAAACTAGAATAGCAAAGCTGTCTTTACCAAACCTTCTGTATCTATTGATCCTATGGAGATCGCATTAGGAAATTGGTCTATGTTATATAGAAAATGATGGGCTTTCTTTTTGATGGGGGAAATCTAAAACTCAAGATATTCAAGGATAAAGGATATTTTGGAGTTTTCAATATCATTCAACCACAAGGAAATTACTGTTGTATGGAATATTATTGAAGCGGTTTTTTCCAAGCTGATATTTTGAAATCCATTAACCCATTCCAAAGTTATGCCGTTTTCGCCGTTATAAAACAAAAACTACTTTAATTTTGACTCAATTTTGGTGTCATAGAATTCGTATGGATGAGGAGAAACTTCTGCCCAAATTCCATACAATACAATAGGGGTTGGGTCCTGGACTGTGTCGAAATATTTTGGAATTACCCAATATGGATGTAATTTTTATGTTGTTTGCTCGTTAGGATTGCCAAGCTTTAAGTTAAACAAAAAGTGCTTAAAAGCTATTTCGGAATACAAATAGATCACATTTTTGTTAATATAGGTAATAAACCCAAAAGGGACTTGCTAAAAAATAACTCGTATCAAAGAGAACTCAAATTGAGAAATTTGGAATATCTATAACATTGAACTGTCAACATTTTCGCTCTCTGCCTTTCATTTAGTGAATTTATGTAGTAAACTAACACGAGTCAGTAACAATTTGCACAAATTTCCAACAATTTCGATTAATCGAACAGAGCTACTAACACAATCTATATGATTCGGCCATCTTGGATCAATAATTTGACATTGTGCAACATCTTGGTATAAGTCCTTGACATACACTGCGAATAACTTAAATAAGGAATTATATTTTTTAAACTTTGAACGTAAATATCATTCAAACTGTATATAGGATAAATACGAAATTCATTGTGAATAAAGCCTAGAATCGTAGTATTTACGTGCCAACATAAGAAAAATATTTTTTTTATTTTAAAAATATTTAACAAAATTGTTTTTTTTTTGTTACTTTACATGCAATAAATTAATGGTTTTTGAATTCATCACTTGTATAAGGAATTATTATAGGCCATGATTCTTGATTGGCATGTATGAAAATTATCAAAACAACAATCCAATGAATGTTCGAACTCACGGGAGATGTGCTAACACCTTTTTGTTACACGGTACCTGTTCGATTTCTTTGAACACATTAGTAAATGTTAATGTTACCTTTGTATGTATTTATTTAGTGTACGCATTATTCGTAATAGCTTCTTTGAGTGTAATTTATATAACAATTTCTAATGTAATTAATTTTTGTGAATACGGGAGATCACTTTATAATATGGTTATCTCTTTCGTACTTATTTAATTTGCTTCGCGCATTATACTTATTTGTAGAACGTTCCAGAACGTTTGTAAGGAGAATTTCAAAATATAAAAGACCATTAATAAAGTAATCGTTAAAAAGCGCAGACGTGTTGCCGTGTTTTATTTTTTTCGACCTCCTACAATTTCAGAAGTGGGATAACCGCAAATAAAGGAGCAAATTTTTTTTTACTATCATAAATGACATTGTTTTATTAACCCCAAATTTGAGTGAGAATAAAAACATTTCTAAAATATATTAACTAAAAGGGGAAAAAAGTGTAACGAACAATAGACAACTACGTACATATATGTATGTATATATAAAGATAGTGAAATTAACAGAAAGCAAATAGAGTCGCGACAAATGGAAGAAATAAGCGGAAAAAATATACGGCAGAACAGCTTCGCCTGTGGCTGCAGCAGCTTGGCATGCCGTCGTCGGGAACGAAAAGTGCTTTGATAATGCGTTTAAATGATGTGCCGCTCTGCGACCGAGGAGAATGTCCCGTAGTTGTGCCTAACATCGCAGTCGTAGACATTGGCAAAGTGGTTGATAGCGACGACGAGAATCAAAATGAGTGTAATACGTCAAATGAGTGTACAAATGAAAATGCAAGAGGACAGACAAACGAAGAGGAAAAAGCGTGTGCAAAAGACAGTGCAAATGAATGGACAAATGAGTGTGTATTATCCGTAGAAGACCAACAACAAAACTGCGAAAATTCGAGCGAAAATAAATCGTCAAATGACAGTGAGAATAAGGGTTGTTTTGAAATGAATGCCCTCTTGAGAGAATTGGATTTGGTCAAACGAGAAAAAGAAGTATTGCGACGTGAAAATGAGTTGTTAAAAAAGATAGCTGATAATAAAATGAGTGACAATGAAGGGAAAAAGTCTGTTGATAGTGTTGGAGAAAATGCAAACCAAAATATAAAAGACAATGAAAAAACAGAAGTGTCAAAAATTGAAATTTCAAAAATTGCAATGTTAAGAGACATGATTCCAGATTATGACAGTGGGCAATATTCGGAAATGTGGATATCGCAATTCGAAACAATAAACAGTGTGTATAGTATATGCGAGAACATTCGAAATGCCCTGTTAATGTGCAAGTTAAAGGGCAGAGCCCAACTGTGGTTGCACTCAAAACCCAATTTTATGTGTGAGAATTCCGATAAAATAATTAAGGAAATGAAAGACATTTTCGGTTCAAAAGTAAATAAATTGACAGCGCGACGTAAGTTTGAGGCCCGGGTATGGCAAAGTAATGAACAATTTGTGGAATATTACAATGAAAAAGTTAAGTTATCTAACAGTCTTGGTATAGATGACGATGAACTTAGTGATAGCATAATTGATGGTATACCAGATCGGCAACTCAAAGTACAGGCTAAATTACAGTGCTATACAAATAAAAATCAACTCTTGCTTGCGTTTTCACAAATTGATTTGATTAAAGGAAAATATTACTACAACACCAACGTTAGAACTACAATACAACAAACATCAGCTGGTGCCAAGAATACAACGTATAGATGTTTCAACTGCAACTCCTTAGGTCATATTGCGTCAGAATGCCGAAAGCCAAAGCGTGAGATGGGAGCCTGTTTCGGGTGCGGTAATTTAAATCACCGAGTAGCAGAGTGTCCAGAAAGAAAAGCTCCAGTACGTTATACTGAGTCCGACAATTATGTAAGAAATGTAAAATTTTCTTTAGAATGTAGTCCTGATTGTTGTTTTTCTTTAGAATGCTTAATCGATTCCGGCAGTGCCATCAGTTTTGTGAGGAATCGTGTCTTGTGGGAAAAATGAATTTGAATAATATTTTATGTTCTGAATTTTCTTTTTATGGAACTAATAAATCTAAATTAAACGTTTGTGGAAAATTCAATTTGTTTGCATTGGTTGATGGCAATGCTGTTAGTTTGGAAATGTTTGTTGTGTCAGATGATTGAATGACATACGAGTGTGTGTTAGGTAGGGACTTTTTAGATAAAGGAAAATTTAAGTTAGTTCAATCTATTGACAGCAATAATGTGGAAAAATTTGACAATTTTGAGGACACGATTCTCTCTATTGATATAGATTATAATGATAATTACGAACTAGTAGTGGGAAATGAGATAAATTTCAATGATAGAAAAAAATTGTTTAAATTCTTTAATGATTACTATGTAAAAGCTGAGCGACCTTCTAAACCACGGGTGTATAGCGAATTAAAATTAAGACTGAACGATGATACACCTTTTAGCTGCAACCCAAGGAGATTATCATATGCAGAGAAAAAAGAGTTGCAAAGTTTGTTAGATGATTATTTGGAGAAGGGTTATATACGCAATAGTGAATCCGGGTATGTTTCCCCCGTTGTATTAGTGAGAAACAAGACGGGCGATTTGAGAATGTGCGTCGATTACCGTGTTGTGAATAAGGTGACCGTAAAAGACAGTTACCCTATTCCTCTCATTGATGATTTGCTGGATAGACTTTCGGGGAAATTTTTTTTTACGAAGCTCGATCTGAAGAATGTTTTTTTTCATGTTTTTGTGAACCCTGATTCTGTCAAGTATACTTCATTTATAACTCCAATGGGTCAATTTGAATTTCTTAGAATGCCTTTCGGTCTCAGAAATGCACCGTCAGTATTTCATAAGTTTGTCAATAAGGTTTTTGCGGACCTTGTTAGAGAAGAGAAGCTGATTGTATATCTTGATGACATTATGATCGCAACGGCTACTATTGAGGACCACTTTGAAATCTTACGCGAAGTTTTCCGACGACTAGTTGATAATAATTTGGAACTAAGACTTGATAAATGTGAGTTTTTGCAACAATCTGTTAAATATTTGGGTTACACAGTTGATGGTCGGGGCATTAGGGCTGATGACCAGGGCCTTCAGGCCATAAGCGATTTTCCAGTGCCAACTAAGTCACATGCGGTACAAAGTTTTCTTGGATTGGCTTCATATTTCCGTCGGTTTGTTAAGGACTTTTCAATTATAGCTAAGCCTCTATATGATTTGACGAGAAAAGATAGAGAATTTAAATTCGGTAAACTTTTTTTTAATTTACTACGTTGAAGGCCAAATTGATTGAGTCTCCATTGCTCGCCTTGTACGATCCGGGTCAGGAGACCGAGCTTCATTGTGATGCGAGTTCTATTGGTTTTGGGGCCGTACTAATACAGAGGAAGAATGATGGGAAAATGCGTCCTATTTTTTACTTTTCAAAGACGACTGATGCGGAATCGAAATATCACAGCTTTAAACTGGAAACTTTGGCTATAGTTTATGCTTTGAAACGTTTTCGTGTGTATCTTCAGGGAAGGAAATTTAAAATTGTAACTGACTGTAACTCCTTGACCATGACTTTGAACAAACGAGAGCTCAATCCACGGATAGCTAGATGGGCATTGGAGCTCCAGAATTATGAATACGAATTGGAACATCGTCCTGGAAAGCGTATGCAGCACGTTGACGCGTTAAGTAGGTGTACTGCTATATTGTTAGTCGATTCTAATACGTTCGAGGAGAATGTGATAATATCTCAAAATAGGGATCCGAAGTTGAAGGATTTAAGGGACAAACTGCAGAGAGGCGAGAATAGCGTATATGAAATGAGAAACGGTGTGCTGTACCGGAAGACCAATAGCTAAAATTTGTTGTTTTATGTCCCTGGGGAGATGGAGAGGCATATTATGTTTAAATACCACAATGAATTAGGGCATACTGGAGTTGACAAGATGGTGGCTATCATATCGAAAAGTTATTGGTATCCGAAAATGAGGGCAAAAGCTATCGAGCATATTTCGAATTGTGTCAATTGTATAGTTCATTCTTCGGATAGTGGGAGGAAGGAGGGATTTTTACACTGCATACCGAAGACTAATAGGCCATTTGATATTATACATATCGACCGTTATGGTCCTGTTGAAAAAGGTCGTGCGATGAAACATATTTTTGTGATTATTGATGCGTGTACGAAATTCGTACGATTGTACTCGACTAGAACGACTTGCACTAGGGAGGTGATAAATGCATTAGCAGATTACTTTAGATGTTACAGCCGCCAAAATGTGTGATTACTGACCGCGGAACTAGTTTTACGTCGAATGAGTTTAAAGAATTTCTAAGGGATAATAATGTTAAGCATATTCTAATAGCCACTGGTTCCCCACAGGCTAATGGCCAAGTAGAACGAGTGAATAGATCGATAGGCCCAATGCTCGCGAAACTTGTTGACTCAGAAAAGGGCGTATTTTGGGATCACGTTTTGGATAAAGTGGAGCATGCTCTTAATAATACTGTTCATACGTCAATCGGAGAACATCCTAGTGTAATGTTGTTTGGTACAAGACAAAGGGGCAAAGTTGTAGATATGTTAGGAGAACACCTGACTAGCATTAATGATACGCCGAGGGAAAATCATGAGCATATTAGACTAAGGGCCAATGAGAGAGAGAAACGACTTCAAAATTACAACAAAAATTATGTTGACGGGAGAAGAAAATCGCCTACTAGATATGTCGAAGGAGACTCTGTAATGCTACGTAACTTTGACTCTACTGCTGGTGTTTCACGAAAATTGTTGCCGAAATTTAAAGGGCCGTATAAAATATCGAAAGTGTTGCGAAATGATAGATATTTAATTGAGAATGTTGACGGGTTTCAGCAGTCTAGAATGCTGTATAAAGGTGTTTGGGCTGTATCCAATTTGCGTCCTTGGTTTGGTAATCGCACAGTTTAACGTTAAAATGAGATCAGGTGATCTCAAGGTCAGGACGGCCGAATTGTAGCAATATTATTATAATGTTACCGTTGTATGTATTTATTTAGAGTGTACGCATTATGCATAATAGTTTCTTTGAGTGTAATTTATATAATAATTTCTAATGTAATTCCTTTTTGTGAATACGGGAGATCACTTTATAATAACGTTATCTCTTTCGTACTTATTTAATTAGCTTCGCGCATTATACTTATTTCTAGAACGTTCCACTGACATATAGCATCTCTTTTACACATGTACATACGTATGTAATGACAATGTAGTTTGTAAGGAGAATTTCAAAATATAAAAGACCATTAATAAAGTAATCGTTGAAAAGCGCAGACGTGTGTGCCGTGTTTAGGTTTTTCGACCTCCTACACATTTAAATAATATTAATACTTAAAATTATTTAAAGACCAGTGCAAGCACATGTGTCATTATTTTCTTGTTTATTACTTTTTGTCTTATTCCCACAAAAACAAAGAGAATCCAAAGCAACAGCCACATGTTTATTAGGGTGATGACTTTTTGATTTTTTTTCTCAAAAATTATTTCCTGTTGCACGAATGAATAAACTTTTGCCTATTAATGACTAAAATAACCTTTTGTCCATTTAAATATTGAAAAAGGTCACACACAAACCACTTTGAAATTATATTTTTGTGAAAAAATTTACATTTTTTCTTTTTTTAAATCATATAAATCCAAAACGGAAAAAAGTGTCAAGTCTTATAACTTTCGCGAAAAGCCACATAACCTGTGAATAAAATGAGACATTGATCACAGAAATCGGTGAACATCTTTCGTTTTTATTTACAATTAAGTGAAGGTATCTCATTTGGAATCGAATGTATCTCTTTCCAAAAATCGTTGACGACATTTTTATGATTCTCAGAATTTAAGAAAATTAGTGAGAAACAAAAGGTTATGTCATTTTTATGATTGTGGTAGGAAACTAATAAACTCTCATAAATTTATGCTCAATTGCTCTTCGGGTCCTTTTATGGAAGCTACTCCGTTTACATTCAATTTAAGGCGGAAAAAGGAAAGTGACTTTTTTTTATTTATGTGTGTTTTTCCGTTGGCTGCCTGTTATTGATGTATTTTTTTTACAGAAACCACGTTTCTGAGCGGTCATTATTTTTAAAGTTTTGAAAACACACGAGCCGAATCAGGTACATAGCTACCGTAAAAAAAGATGCGCACATTCACACGTACCTGCCAGTAAAATATTGAAAAATACTTAGTATAAATAGGTGTTCATTGATCGATTTGTGCCATTCAACAAGTGGCGACGAACACGAAGAGTACAAGTAATAACGGCAAGACAACATGTCATTCAAGAAGAGCTCTTCTAACACGGAGAATAACAAGGAAACCCGCCCAAAGAACCTAGCCCAGTTTCAAGCTCCATCAAGAAGAGGCAACGGTGCAATTGTTGAAGAAACATTGAGTGAACGGAGTCGCATGCCCCTGAAAAACCACGTCATTGGATGCTTCAAATTTCTTGAGTTCACTGCCAAAGGACGGAGAGAGAGCATCGGTCTAATTGCTATAGAGCTTAAAGCCCTATGGAGCAAAACATTGAACTTCCCCCATATATCTGATCAAGCCATTTGTGCAAAACTAACAAAACTTCTGGAAGACTACGAGCGCTGCAGGAAAGAACAAAACTTTTATTCATTGAAGGAACTGTTTGACATGACCAAGGTAAAAGGCGAATGGTTGTGCAAAGAGGAAAAAACCTTTATAAACTGCAAATTGAGAGCAAAGGCCGCGTTGGTTGTTCCAGTGGCAAACCTGGTGGTGCCAATGCCATCCACCCATCCAAGCGAAAGAGGGCAATTGAAGCGACTGTGTCCATACTTACCAGCTCAACGATACCTCATTGTTCCTAAATTAACACGGACTGATTCGACAACAGTACAGATAGTCCTTGGAAGAATGATAATGCGGCACCAACCCAACAGACATTGCAAGACGCCTTGTTACAGCTCAAAACTGTCGTCAAACGGAGCAGCAACGGTGTGCCACCACCTTTCCGCTGAGGGCATTAAAATCCCAACCCCATGTCAGTCAGGAATCCACAAGGATATCTACAAGGAAGCTGCTCGGGTGAAGAAGTACTTGGTAATCACGCTTTATCTGGAGAAGTGGAGCATGCACTTTGATGGCAAACATATTGAGTTCTTTGAATATCAGGCCGTGGCCCTCAAGAATGAATATAAAGAAATTAAGTTGACTGCGCTCAAATTGAAAGATGGGAAAGCTCAAACAATCGCAGAAGGATTCCAGAATGTGTTAGATGATTGTTTCCGATACAACAAGCGTGAATACCTGCAAAAAGACAGGCGTTGTAGTTCGACTGCAGTAAATGTTCGAAGAGAAATGTCACCCCAAACCCAAGTTCATCAGTTGCCAGAACCATGTGCTGGATCGCGTTCTTCGCGTTGTCATGGACGATGAGCTCCAAGGGTCGACTAAATCACCAAACATCGAGTACTTCTTTATGCAGGATTTGATGAGCAATTATGATCAATGGAATGCAGACATGAAGTTTCTCTTCCACCTCATTCGTGTTTTCCGTCACTTCACTGAGAGGAGTGTGATCCCTTTTGTAAAGATTCCAAACATCTGCCATACACGCTAGAACTCTCGTGCCATTCTAGCTTTTCTTGCGTTTATTCTGATGCCTGACACCCGAAACAGGTTGCGTAAAATCTGTTCATTCATTTCTTACTCATGGTCAATTGTTCCGCGCTGAAGATTTTGAAGAACTATCTATAGCTCTGAATGGCTACCCAACAGCTCTCAAATGCTTGAAGACCCACTGGAAAACAGATGAATCTCCAATCAACATTTCCCGAAGCAACCAGTGCTGTGAGCGTGCGATCAAAGTTATGCAAGACTTATACAACTCTTGCCACAACAAGGACAACCTCCCACTGAGATTCATCCTCTCCAATGACAACGTGAATATTTAACTTCCTTGTGTGTTGGTTGATCCTAATATATCTGCTTACAGTGACTTCAAAAAATTGCCCAAAATGCTGATAAATAAAAATTTTAAAATCAATTTGTGAGTGAGGTTTTTTTTTTATCGAATCAGCTTATATGTAAGATTTTATCTAATCTTAAATAAAAACTCATTTAAATATGATACAGGGAAACGAGGTTTTATAAAAGTCATCACCCTAATGTACATACATACATTGTTATGTTCGTACATACGCTACACATGTTCACACAATTTTCGTTGCTCTCTTGCTATCTCATTTTTATATACGTATAACCACGTCATTATTGTCTTTGCCCTGAGAGTGCTCCGCACCCACACAAGCCAACTATTCGCTGCCGCTACATCAATGTGTGTTTTTTTCGCAGTCTGACAATCTGTGGTAAACAAAATGGGCAAATCTGTGTTGTATATAGGGGTGGGTCACACTTATCATTTATGGGTATGGAAAATAGATGTTGGCCGATTCTGAGACCTATCCGTTATGAACACATAATTTCATACAAATCGGTCCAGTCGTTTCGGAGGAGTTTAACGCCAAACAAAACTGTTTTTGGATGTGTTCACTTTGTGAGTTTAGTCCCTACCCGCGCCTATAGATGTTAACACATCAAAAAAATGTCTGGTAATTGATAAAGTGGTTTAATTTATTTATTTATTATTATGTTAACTCTTTTAAAAATCGTTTCTTATAAAAATAACATATCAAATCAAATATTTATAATATGAATGAATTAAGTGAAGAAATGTTTACAATACAGTGATGTGCGATTAATTTAAATTTTGATTATACGAGTTGGTTATTAATGGGTTAATGGAATAATAAAAAAGTTTGATTAATCCAAACTGTGATTAATCGATTAATTTGAATATCATTTAATTTGTTCCGTTTAGTTTGACTTGCATTACACAAAAAATAAACAGTCGCTTAAAATGGTTCCATAAACGTTATGCCCTTCCGTATATCTGATCTTTGGGGGCTCATAACTCCGAAAATATGCATTGGCACTTTCATTTTTACTTAACATTTTTTGCTTATAATAATAGGTTGTATTCTACCAACCAATTTTTTTTTGGTTGGAGAGCTGAACCTAAACTAGACATTGACCAATTATTTATTGTTTAACTGCATTTACCTGGAATTATTTTACCATGCGAATTCTTAAAAAAAGCCAAAAAGATAAATATGAAAACCAAGAAATACGTTTACTTAGGTTGACTGCATCGGTACTCTATCGATACGTTAACGCTACTTTTCGCTACTCTTGTTAATGCTTGACTGATTCTCGCGTTACGAAAACTACGCCCACACCAAATGGCTTTTTTGTCTGAATGTAACGGGAACTCTGGTTGATCTTCATCTCATATATGACAATGTCTTTCCATGATGAAATGTCAAACGATATAGAACACAAATATCATGCAGATGGATTCTATGGCTCTCACCAGTTTACATGGCCGTAGGCCGATAAGTTTAGTTAAGTTTTATTTGCAAATTCTCCCCTTTTAACGAAAATAAGTCAAAATGATATGGTTGCCGTATTGAAATTTAGGAACGTACGCAGTGGGATAGAAAAATAAGACAAAATATATTTTACTTTAAATAAAATAAAACAAAATCTAATTGTACTAGATAATTAAATTGGTTTAAATTGCTTACGATTTTGTGCGAAAATTATATTTACTATGTGGTATTATTTTTAGGTTAGTTATGTGTAAACAATTGTACAATTTTGTCCCGACAGTAATCCACATAACGTGAATGTGAAAAAAACTGAAACTGTTTATGTAAATTGCATTACAATTCTCAATTTTTTGAAAATCTGGCTCAATGCTTCTAATGATCATATCTACATTTTATAATTTCCAATAAATTTTTATATTTTCTATTTCGATGTTTTCGGTCATTCCTAAAGAAAGTCGGAAACTCTGTTCCAAACAAAACGAAATTGCAACGAAACTAATCACGGTAAAATTATCTAACGGGTAAAAGTTTTTGAGTGCATCACTTGTATAAGGAATTATTGTTTTGATAATTTTGAAATGTTATTTTTGTGAAAAAATTTAAATTTTTTCTTTTTTTTAAATCATATAAATCCAAAACGGAAAAAAGTGTCCAGTCTTATAACTTTCGCGAAAAGCCACATAACCTATGAACAAAATGAGACATTGATAATAGAAATCGGTGAACATCTTTCGTTTTTATTTACAATTAAGTGAAGGTATCTCATTTGGAATCGAATGTATCTCTTTCCAAAAATCGTTGACGACTTTTTTATGATTCTCAGAATTAATAAAAATTAGTGAGAAACAAAATTTTATGTCATTTTTATGATTGTGGTAGGAAACTAATAAACTCATAAATTTATGCTGAATTGCTCTTCGGGTCCTTTTATGGTAGCTACTCCGTTTACATTCAATTTAAGGGGGGAAAAGGAAAGTGACTTTTTGATGTGTAAACATCTATACGCTGGGGGTAAAAATCTTTTTCACAATACAATCACAAATTGAGAGTAAGATGTGCGATGTAGTCGTTAACCAATCGTAAAGCGTTATCAAATCGGTGTGAGCTATGTATGAGTGTATTAGTGTACTCATACGCTGCGTACAATATACTCAACACCATCTAGTGTGCAATAGTAGCTACTAGAGGCTAGCACGAGATGAATTGATTGAGTTGTGATTTGTGTGACACTAATCCATTGTCATGTCATGCATGTTGTTACTACTTGGTATACATAGGACTTCGACGGCAATGTTACGTTCGACTCAAGTAAATCAATCCAACGTGTTCGAACATGAATCGTTTTACTTGAGTGTTGCATGGTACATACGACCACTCATCCAAGACTGTATGGATGACGTTTTGTCTCCCACACTGAATTTATGTTATTCTAACGTTTGATTTGTGTGCGCACGATTGTATTTAAAAAAAGGGAAAATGGAGAATATTGATGTTTAAATTATCGCAATTAATTATTTTTCACTTGTTTTCTAAAATATGTACATTTTCTTTAAAAAAGTACTTTTACTTAACAAAAGTACTTTTTCTTAAAAATTATCTTTTCTTAAAAAACATTCCTATTCCTAAGTAATCAGTTTTTTATAAAAAAAGTAAATTTTCTTAAAAAATTACTTTTTCCTTACTTAATTGTTTCTTTTTTTATTTTTGAAATGAATTCCTTTTTTATGTTGCTAAAGTAAATCAACATACATAGATTGCTGGTAGTACAACACGTATCACAACACAGTTCAACCCAATCATTGGGTAGTAATAGCATCGTATGACTTGACGGTTGCGTCGCAATGACTACTATGAGTGGGTTTACGTGTAGACATGGCACGGCTCGAACCGCTGCTGGCGTCGGCCTTACACACACAGCATAACATTTTGCTCGATGAATTAAATGAACCGAAACATGCACTTGTGCTAGCCCTTAGTAGCGACTAATTTTCACTAATTGTCGTACATTATGTTATCGTAGGCAAATGAAAACAAATAAATAAAATGAATACAAAAACATTTAATTTTAAAAACTTTTAAAAAGATTTTTTGCACTTTTAATAAAAAATGTACTAAAACAAAGCAAAATAAGGAAAACTAAAGACCAAACTTGTCAAATATAAGGAAAACTAAAAACTAAAAGTTTTCTTCATCTTTGAGATTGTCATTCATACTTAACACCTGCATATAAGCACCATCTAGTGTGCAATATTAGCTACTAATTTTCGAAAACCATTGCTATAAAATAACATTACATTTCAGTAAACAGCTGATTAATAACTTGTCAACCGCAACAAATACAAAATAATAAAATATTTTACAAAACACCAAAAAAATTATAACTCAGAACATAAAACAACACAAAGTGTATCAAAGCTGAATGGAGGTAATGTTAATTCTAATAAAATTTCTATTAGATTCCAATATAAATTAAGATTATAACATATCTTCATTACGTAATGTTGCCTTACACTGAAGCTGGTGCACGACAATTGGGTAACAATCTCCATCTCATGCCAATTATTATGGGTGGAGATTTTAATACAAATTGTGCAAAAAATTTTTATTTGACGTTTTCCACTTGCATATGAGCAATTCTCCACAAACCCCCACAGCTAACAATTCCACTACTATAGATGCAGTTTTCCATAGATTTTTAAATACAATCGAGTAAAAAAATTTATATATCTTATTTTAGTTACCATAAGCCAATATTAACTAGTTGTACTTAAGGCATTTACCATAGATGGGCACTTTGCAGTACTACTAAAATTTCAGTAAAAATAATTCTTTAACTAGTAAATTTTTACTGATTACTAAAAATTTTTTCAGCAATTTTTATAAAGTGCCTACATGGTTACGATGAGGTGCATTGAATTTTCAGTAATCAGTAATGCCCGATTACTGATTATTATGAATACGGCCCTATGATTTGACTGGTAATGCAAATTAAATTTCATTATCAGTAAAAATTTACTGAATTTTTTCAGTAATCAGTAAATTTACTGCTTACTGTAATTTTTAATGCAGTACATATGTATATACTGCAGTGTGCCCATTTACTAACCAAATAAGTTAAATAAAACAAACAAAAACCAGCAAATTACTATGTATTTACAATATAGAAAGTTTTGATACTTTTAATTGATTAATTAAAAAAATATACTAAAAGCATAAGTACTTCCAACTTCATTACTAGATGTTTACACATCTCCCCAGTGATCGGACTCACATTAATTTTTTTTTTATTGATGTGTGTTTTTCCGTTGGCTACCTCTTATTGAGGTTTTTTCTACAGAAATTATTTTTAGGTGAGTTATGTGTAAACAAATGTACAATTTTGTCCCGACAGTAATCCACATAACGTGAAGGTGAAAAAAACTGAAACTGTTTATGTAAATTGCATTACAATTCTCAATTTTTTGAAAATCTGGCTCAATGCTTCTAATGATCATATCTACATTTTATAATTTCCAATAAATTTTTATATTTTCTATTTCGATGTTTTCGGTCATTCATAAAGAAAGTCGGAAACTCTGTTTTAAACAAAACGAAAATTGCAACGAAACTAATCACGGTAAAATAATCTATTGGGTGAAAGCGTCAGCCCAGCTTATTTGTGGGCTTTCGTCTTTTCAGTGGGTAAACTGTCAAATTCGATTTTGTTTCTTTTTGTTTGTTAATAAAAATCAAAGAGTTTCAATCAAAATCCATTTTAATAGCATATACTTACTATCAAGTAAGACGAACTTATAAAATTTTTCACATTTTGTGTACATAGTGTTTTCATTATTCAGCTAATTTTGACAGCTTAACCACGGAATTGCTACTGCGACTACCTAATAGATAGTTCTACCATGAAACTATCTACCTAGTATTTATGTTTATCTTCGTTTGTTTACAGTTTTCCTGAGAGTCTTCGAGACTCTATACACCATCCCCTTAGTAACTTGGCAGTTTCACAGTTTGATCTATCATAAAATCCAAACTGGGAGGATCCTCTGAATGAATCAACCTTAATAAATCATATATATTTTTTTTTTTTTTTAATCGAGCGAACCCATCGCCGCCATTCTTACCCGCCCCTACCGACCGAGAGGGTCACGTCCCCATAACGTGAGGACAGCGTACACATTATAGACCGGTCTATAACGGGAGAGCAAGGATCGTAAGTTCACACGTTGCAACCAACTACAGAAATTCTTCACCAGTTGGTATTCCACTAACATAAATAAGTATAAAAGTACATCACGTGATATTAATATAACATACTTCATAATATATAATAATTACGAGCAAAACGAAAACCAAGTTAGAAATCAGACACACAGACAGATAGTAAGGATAAAGTAAATTTACATATGTAAAGGAATATGTAGCACCAAGGAAATCTGTTCAAATGACAAATTATCCTAGACTTTGTAGTTTCCCAACTACCAGTGAAATCAATAAACTGATATAGCTCATTAAAGTCACGACACATTCTCCTAACTGGATCAAATGACGCATAATTCGAACCCTGAAACTCGATGTGAATGAGTTTATAGTACCTCGTGGGTCTGAATGGGACATTTATGAAAATCTTAGATAACAGAAATTCAGAACATATACATCCATCAATTATCTTCAAAACTGTAATAGAGTTTATCATGGTACGTCTACTACTAAGAGTCGGCAATCTGATCAATGCTAGTCTACTGCTATACGAAGGAAGATTATGGTTCGGGTTTCCTTTGAAGGTTTCTCAGACAAAATATGAGAAACTGATTCTGGACCGATTCAATCATATTAACATACAAATTGTACTGGAGGTCCCAAGCAACAGATAAATATTCGAGAATGAGGCGGACTAGTGAAGTAAAAAGATTTTTCGTAAGGTAGGGATATGAAAATTCCTTTGCCCAAGGTTTAATAAAGTTCAGAACGCCATAAGCCTTATTTACCATCGTAATTATGTGGGAGTTGAAATTCAGTTTACTGTCCAAGAGAACACCAAGAATCAACAGATTCAAGAACATTGCCACCTAAACTGTATTTTGCCGAAAAGAATGATGACCTAGAGAACAGTATATGCTTACATTTCGCAAAATTAAGCTCCATCAAATTGGTTTCGCACCACGTCTGAAATGTAGACAAATCCCTCAGAAGTAAAGTATATTGACAAGGATCCTTGAAAGAAAAATAGATCTTCACGTCATGAGCGTACATTAACAATTCAGAGTGCATTATGGAGGCGGGTAAGTCGTTAATGAATAACAAGAATAGAACCGGGCCAAGATGACTGCCCTGAGGCACCCCAGATGACACAAAAATAGATCTTGAGAATGATCGGCCAAATGATACCATCTGTTCTGGGTTCATTAAGTAAGAACTAATCCAATTCAGAATGTTACAATTAAAACCCATTGACCCGAGTTTATATAATAACAAATTGTGATTAACTTTATCAAAAGCCTTACTAAAATCGGTAAAAATCACATCAGTTTGATCTCCATTAATAAAGCCGTCAATAATGGAAGAGGAAAACTGAAGCAAATTAGTCACGGTGGAACGACCCTTCCGAAAGCCATGTTGACATGTATCTAAAATAGAGGAAACATGATGAGAAATTACCTCTGTGATTAAGTTCTCAAAAAGTTTAGGAATGGCACTCAATTTTGCAATTCCCCTATAATTTGCAACATTTACTAAACTACCAGATTTGTGAAGAGGGATTATATAAGAGCTCTTCCACTGTGAAGGAAATGTGACCGAACTTCAACGAATCGTTAAATAAGAGAGTCAACGGTAAGCTGAGAGAATTCGTGCAGTATTTCAACATAGAGTCCGGGATGCCATCAGGACCAGCTTTATTCGAGGCTTTCAATCTGATCAAGTTATCTAGCAACCACGAAGAATTTATGACACGTGCATCAAACGGAATGGTAGAGCGGACAGTGTACGGGTATGATTTGGAAACATCATAGGCTCGGGTGGAATAAATAGATGCGAAAAAATCGGCGAAACAATTAGCAAATGACTTCTCATCTGAATAATCAATACCGTTCATTTTGATCCTACAAGGAGTGGAAGACGAATTTCGCTTCAAGTTAACAAATCTAAAGAATGATTTGGGGTTCTGTTTAAAATTAGCCTTCAACTTATCCAAATATAATCGGTAACTCAAACGATATTTAGAGTTGTATCTACTCCTAGCAACAATATACCTAGCATAGTCTGCTAGCAGTCCAGATTTTTTATAATTTTTCGAACATCTATTCCTTACATTCTAGAGACTGTTTAGAGCCTTTACAGACCATGGGGGACCAGTTTTACCCATTATAGGCCTCTTGGGTACAGACTTAGAAATACAGCCATTAATAATATTATAGAAATCATCCAGGGCGATTTCAAATTCAAAAGATTTATCACACTGACAAATACTATGCCAGTCGGTATCAAAGATAAGATTATTCAAAAGAATAAAGTTCGCACGCGAAAAGCATTGGCCAACATAGGACGAAGAGCGATTGCAACCAACCTGCATGGTATCATATGTATGGTAACTATCCTCAGGAGAAATTAACGGATCAATTCGAGAAATATCAAAGTTGTTAGAATCATCCACTAAAACTAGATCAAGGACTCGATTCATAGAATTGGGAATGTCGTTCAATTGAATCAAGCCAAGTTCGGATATATGCGTAACAAAATCAGATGACCAACCACATGGTGTCAATGGAGTCAGAGAATTGGTGTCAGGTAAAGACACCCATGTCACAGACGGCAAGTTAAAGTCACCCAGTTCTAAAATACGGTCCTTTCTACTGGCTAACGCAATAACTTTTGCAATAGCGTCAATATGCTCTTGATATACCTCAAAGCATGAAGATGGCGGAATATAAGAACACATGTAAAACAATTTCAAATTGCCTAAATTAATGGACACCACAATAAACTCAAGATCGCCAATGTCAACTGTAACCATCTCAGAAGATAAAGAATTTTCAATTGAGATTAAAACACCACCACCAATTTTATCAACACGATCTTTTCTATAAACTACGTACTTATTGCAGAACAACTCAGAATTAAAAACATTAGGTTTAAGCCATGTCTCAGAAAATGCAATGACATCAAACTCGAAACCAAAGCTATCAACAAATGATCTAGACAATTTAGTATTCAAACCGCGAACATTCTGATACGCCATATTCAAGCTCCCAATTAGTTTTTGTTCTGTGTTCTGTGAGGCCAAAATTCCGAATCCACCAGTTTGACAAATAGATCATCCGGTGCAATAATTTTGAAAGACGACCTACGTTCTGAAAATTGTGACTTCAGCTTGAAGCACTGTATGGAATCCTTAGAATTATTCCCGACTAATTTAGACGATATGTAAAGTCGTATATCCTCTTCGGTCGTGTCGGGGGAAAGTCTAGACACAAAAACTGTCTTCCTTGCCGGTACGACAGTCAACGTTCTTGGTCCCGGTCCGGGCACCGAAGCGGGATTACCACCCGGAGGAGATGACTTATCGCTGTCCGTGTAAGCTATAGCAACTACAGAAACGACTTCAGCAACAGTAGAAGGGGCAGAGGATTTCATTGGACTTGAAACTGGAACTGGAGAAGTAACGTCCATTAAATTCGGCGAGGAAGGAATTACCAACAATGGAGGGGCCTTCTTAGTCGTCTTCTTCCGTTTCGGCGAGGAAGCTTTCGGTGAACCCGCCCTTTTTCCAATCCCGGATATTTGTTAAGCATCCCAATAAACTTGGAAAATCGACCAGATAAAGCCGAAAGCTCCTTTTCTATATCAGAAAACTCGGACTTCATGCTCCTTCATGAAATTTGTAGAACCCCACATCTAAATTTCTACAATCCAGGCAACACCAACGAAGACCCTTGTCACCACTAAGATTGTCTGCCACTCTTGCATAAAGATCAACACATTTGACATGTACCAGGCCATCACACAACCAGCATGAAATCAGAGTATCGGTATCCGATCTAACCTTACAGTCTTTGTTCATGCAACTCATCATAATTAAGTCAGAGTAAAAAAAATAAATAAATAAGAAACAAATACTAAGAACAGAATTCCAAAATCGACAAAATTATCAAAAACGTATGAACTTATTATCCCTTTGATATTATTTCCCCAAACCAGATGGCAACTCCGATACACAACTAAAGAAACAAAGAGAATGAAAGATAAAACAAGAATCAAATAACTACAACGTTAGACGTTCCCAACAATGACAAACAAATATTATTGTTGTTGTTTGTGTTTTACGCGATCAACAGAATTTCCAATTGTACACAATAATACAAAAACAGTATAAACAAGCACTGCACTGAGCACACAATTATGTCAAGCAATGTAATTTAACTTATCTTCACACTATTAACACAACAAGCACTATTTAAACTTTTAAAATACGAAAATAATGTTAAATTCACGGAGCACAATTAAAAAGGAACTAAATCAGAGTAGAGTTGCCAAGATTATTGTCATGAGAATGTCGCAGAAACTATTCAATTCATTGCTAGAAACAACTAGTTGACTACTCCGGACGTGTTTGGTAACCTTACAACATTTGTACATTCCTAAACTATAATATCTTTTATAATCAAAGTATACAAATCATCTATAATCACTTTCGATCACCACATATTGTTAGACCCTGTATGAAGAAATTAGTAACAAAATTTAGTAGTCATACAATTTGTGGTCACCTCTTTAATCGACATTATATGTGTGGTTTTGTTTGTATACACAATGATTAATTTGAAGTTTTCTGCAAGGATGGACTTCTTCCACCGTTTTCACAAAGTATATAAACATTTGTCTTATATTTAAATTATAGTACATTAACTTTATCTACAACTAAGATAACAGAAGGATATACCTATAATACAATGGGTTGGATAAACTAATCCCTTTTGGAATTGGCCAAATGCTGGGGGGTATTTTGGAAATTTGAGTAATAAATAACGTTACATTAAATATATGCATATTTATAACATCATTCACTAAATTATGTATTCCTGTATTTATTTATAGAAGTGTAGGAAGGAGAAATTCCTGGTCATATATTTATTATGTAGGTTGTTCTATTCGAATGATTCGTACGTGTGTGTGTGAGGATATAAATCACTGAAATTAGGACAGGTTATAATTTAAATATCCACAATGAAGTTGTATCTATATTAACGAGATTTGCTGGTCTTTAATCATATACAAGGTGACGCAAAAGTAATCAGCCTAATGAAAGATATTCTTATTTCCTCAAATGGCATTTGTGAAGACGCGAAATACACGACAACAATAATTGCACCGGATCCAATAAAAAGTATAGACCGTTGATTTGAAAATAGATTTTGAAGTACTTTATTAGAACTATCCTGTGCCAGGAATGAACAACAAAATTAAAACAGATTTTGTAATAGATCCACTAAATTGGCCTGATATTGTTAAGGGCCTTCAAGCCCTATGGTACACTCATCCCGATATTACAGGATGTTATTGAAAAAGAGTCGTGCATTAGCTCTTGGCGAAATAATTAGTAAAAAAAAGGTCCCAAGATCATTTGGCTTAACTGCCTCAATGCCTGCTAGATGCAACATGAAGTAGGATCCTAGATATCCTCTCCCACTCATACAAAAGACCGGGCAGTAGCATACGAGATTTTTGACTATCTCGTTCTTTTCATTATCTCCGCAGCTCTGCACTAATCATGTGCTGAGATTACACATCTAGACTCGTGTCTGTTAAACAGTGTCCAGTCATCACAGCTACTAGCTTATAGGTACCTTGTTTATGAATGGATATCATTGACTCAGGTCATATCTTGGCCATACATGGGTAGTAATCCTAGAAGAGCTAGAAAGCTGCATTCCAAATGCTCTAAATCAAGTGAAACATAGCAGCTTTCACTTTTTTTGTTTCAAACTTCTTTGAGAAATTATATTTGTAGAAAAATCTGTCATTGAAGAGGAATGGAATGAGGAAAATAGACTTGATTTTGATGACATATTGTCAGTCACTAAACAATTGAGATTGCACTGGTTGAGAAATAGTTTACCAATCACTCAGTCATGTGATTCTTAAGCTTTTTAAGCTGAGTACTTTTGGCACAAAGTTCCTTATCGCACGTTGCGGGATGGGGACTAAATGAAAACCAATTAGACAACTTTCGTTTTAACACTATTATGCTACAACTCACTATTATCATAGATCATAGAGAAATATATTATCTAGATATCTCGCATTTGTTGGGAAATTTTTTGTTTAATGTGAAGTTTTCTAGGTGGAGCCTGTAACCAATATTTAGTATAATATTTAGTTTTGAACCCAATAAAAAGTAAATTTAGAAAAGCCAAAGTGAAATTGGTTTAAAAAGAGAACCTTTCCTTAAATTAGTGACTTTTTTTAAAAAAAAGTAAATTTTCTCAAATATATACCTATTCATATTCCTAAACAAAGTACACTTTCTTAAAAAAATACCATATCTTAAACAAGTACATCTGCTTAAAAAAATAAAATTTTCTTACAAAAAGTACATTTTCTTAAAAAAGTACATTTTCTTGCAACAAATTGTAAATAATTTTTATTGAGATAAGTACCTACTCTTAAAAATGTACATGTTCTTAAAAAAGGGACCAATTCTGAAAATTCTTTTAAAAAACCTTTTCTCCAAATAATACTCTCTTAAAAAAAATAGCCTTTCTAACAAAAATACCTTTTCGTAAAAATTAACTAATAACTTTTCGTTGCTTTTCTTGAAATAAGTAGACTTCTTGAAAATAAGTACATAAATATTCTTAAGCAAATAACATTTTCCTAAAAAGAGTACCCATAGACGGATTTAGTATAGACACATTTATTCTCTCATCTGTCGTTTCATTTCACAGTCTTCGTGGTAGGTGTAGGGAAGTGAGATAAATTCGACAAAAATTAACTTGCAGCAGGTGGAGGTACAATAACTGTTTACGTAACTTTTTCATTTCGGTTTCGTTTAGAACTGAGAAATTTAAATGTAGTTTGCTCTTTAATGTTGATTTTTATATATGGTATGCATTTGTATTGTATGTATTTAGCACAAATGTTTTGCCGCAAAAACACGAAATGCGGTTGTTGTTCCTTTGGTGGACGTTGTGTAGTATTGCCTCTATCTGGTATTATTGAACCCGTGTTTCCAACATCCAATGTTTACTTGCAATTATATGACGTTTAATTTATTGAGAGATCAAATCGTCGCTGCGCCAACGGAAAGAGTTATGTGTATTTTTTTTTAAAACATTTTTATTGCACAATTAAAAGCCATTTGTATTTATACATACGCTCATGCAGCTCCTACCTGAATTTGCATCGGCTTCGAAGTTTATGGTACTGACAAAGACCGAGTTGTATAACACATTTTCCAAGAAAATTTTAGTTTATTTGCTTTCCTGAAAAGTTAATAAAAAACATATATGTAGCTGTTTTCGTTGGCGCAGCGACGAAATGTGTCTATACTAAATTCGTCAATGAGGGTACCACTTGTTTAAAAAGAAACTGTTCTTAAAGAAAGTACTTCCTCGTCAAAATAAAAATCATACTCTTATGGCTTTTTCTTACAGAAAGTACTTGTTCTTAAAAATAGTAAATTTTTTTAAAAAAAACTTGGGTTTTAATAGAAGAGGTACCTCTCTTTAAAAAATTACATACAAAATACTTAAAAAAAGTGTCTAAAAGTAACTTTTTTGAAAGATCCATTTAAATTATCGCATTTTTCAACGGGCGCCTTATTCATCTTTGATCTAACCAGTACATAATATATAGCGAAAATCACTTCCCAGTCGGAAATTTGGCAAGGTACTTCCAATGGTAAGGCAAGTTTTGAAAACTACATTTTGTTGTTTACTAAGAGAAACTGGAAAAGGTATGCAAAGTAAATCCTAAAACGAAATCCGAAGCTCTTTCTGAGCCGAAGCCAAAAAACAGTTATGCTTGCTTACTTTAGTTGTTGGACCAGAAAAGAAAAAATTTAATTCTTTCTCATTTCATTTCTGCTACTGGCATGAAACGGCGTGTTATAATTAATTATTACCTACATTTTATAAAATTAAAATTTTATTTGATAAAAAAAAATTTTGAATACGTTTTTATACCTTACGCAATACATTAGACTGTAAGCGAGGAAATAAGTATTATTGCTTACGTTTTCATGTATCGAGAAGGGGAAAATGCATGCTTTTGGAAAGCATAACTTACAAATCTTTCCAAAAAGAAACCATATTCGGAGTGCACGTTGTCAGTATTGTAATGCATTACACTTTCATTGCCAAAAAGAAGTTATTGTAGAATCTAAACACGAAATTTCTCGAGTGATAACATGCATTACCTTCACTTTATTTTTAGAAACAAAAGTGGAAGCATGTATCATGTCCTCTTATCCTTTCAAAATAATGCTTACGACAGGCGGCAATTCTTTTAAGAAAGTATTGGGAATTCGTGAGGGAAGATAGCATCGCTCTCGAACGGAAAGTAATAAGCATTACTGCATGCTTCTTTTTCCTACTGGGTAATTATTTTACTCAACTACAGTGTCGTATGAGCTTCTACGGTCAGTTGCTCAATTAACACAATATCAACTTTTAAAGTTATCCAAGTGTGGTTTGTTAAAAGTGGGCTGGAAATGAAGAGAATGTTGGAAACCAGATTCCGGTTAAAAGTGGTTATACCCTTTTCAGATGAAATCGGAAACTTTAACCACGTTTCCAGCTGAACCGTTAGCAAAGATTCCCGAGAAAGAGATTATAATTTCTGATAATTTTCCTAAAAAACTGCACAGGATGGCAAAAATGATTTTAGCTTTAACTTTTTCCTCACAAAACTTATAATATTTTCACAATCGTAGATAAATAACTCTGATGCTCTTTAGATCTTCTGAGGAAAGGAAGTTGCAATTTCCTTGTGTGCTTTCTCAAGCTCGGTATTCAGGTGACTAAATCGATAAAGGCCGTCGGTGGTGCAATGGTTAGTGTGCGCGGCTCTTGTACATGAGATCCTGCGTTCGAACCCGGCTCTGAGCACCTTAAAATTTCTTTCGGCGGCGGTCACCTCGCATAGTGATGGCGACACTATCGAGTATTTAGCCATGAAAAAGCTTCTCAAAAAATACCGTTCGGAACCGGTGTAAAACTGTAGGTCCCAATCAGTGAGTGAAAACTGGAAAGTGCACAGCTGAGTGATTGTGAGAAGTTCTCCCCGGTCCCTTCATGGGATGTAATGGGAAACCATTTATTTTTTTTTTTATTTAAATCGATAAAGGTACAATCCACAAAAACATATTCTTACTTTTCTTACTTTTCTTTTTGTAGTAATTCAGGAGATATTTATTAATTCATCCCATCTGTGTCCTACACCAAATCTTGGTGCGGAATGTTGTCAGAATCGTATTTTATCCACGCACCGTAAATAATAACACTCGTTTTACAGCCAAAAAATACCAAGAACGCCACATGCCTAGATAAGTTAATTGGGACCTCCTGAACACGAAAAACGCTGTATTTTTTTTCCCTAAGTACCGATTTTTAGATAACGGTACTTTTGTGTTTTTCGGTGTATCATCCCACTTAACCCCTTGTGAAACGACAATATTTTCATTTTCATTGCTCACACACTATATTCGGCATCCATCAGTTTTAATACGTACATTTTCATCTTAGCTATGTTAACTAACAGTACGCAGACATAGAGGTGGCAACCCACTTCATGCTTAAAAAAAGCCTTTATTTTTCATCAGATTTTGTTCAAATTATGCTTAAAATGTTGGTAGTTAAATAGACTATATGGTTAAAAAATAAAACATTCCAGATCTTCACTATAAAGTAGAAGAAAATCGAAATAAAAATGAAAAATTTTGAAAAAAACGTCAAAAAAACCAAATTTTGAACTTTGAGGGGCCACTACTCGGTCATTTCTTAGCAGAGACAAATGTGCAGCATATCGACGGAAAGGGCATTCAATTACCTTTTTAACGATATGCAATATATCTCGATCAGTCTTTTCGGTTGGGCTCCACAAGGGGTTGAGTGGGATGATACACCTAAAAACACAAAAGTACCGTTATCTAAAAATCGGTACTTAGGAAAAAAAACTTACAACGTTTTTCGTGTTCAGGAGATCCCAAGTAACTTACCTAGGCATGTGGCGTTCTTGGTATTTTTCCAAAGTTAAAATTTGTAAAGCAGTGTAATTATTCTTCCTTTTTTAATCAAAAAATCTGTGATCTTTTGCTCAAAATAAAACTTACTATCAAGTTGCTGCTTCTCTGTGGCGGTTTTTTGGCAATATCGTTGCATATCCGCATAAAATAAATTCAGAGGAACCAATCAAGGCGAATTTGTTGGTTCCTCTGGACTTGTTTTATGAGGATATGCAACGATTTAGGCAAAAACTCCCAAAAAAAGTCATAAATTGAAAGTGAGTTTTATTTTTAGCGAGTTATGTAGGGTTTTTCAACAGTGACGCTACAAAAGTATATCAATAGGGACAGCAAACGACGCCATATTTTTTCCCGCTCTTTTGACATTTCTCTTCAGTAAGGTTTACCATTTCATCATGGAAAGATATACGAGCCAACAACGAGTCGAAATTATTAACATTTACTACCGAAATTTGGAGTCAGTGGCTTCAACTTTAAAAGCGCTACGTCCAATATCTGAATTTCATTTCTGGCTGAATGGCTCCGTCAATAAGCAAAATTTGCGTTATTGGTCAGACAGCAATCCACACGTAATCCATGAGTCATCATTGCATTAAATTACGGTTTCGTGCGGTTTATGGGCCGGCGGCGTGATTGGGCCGTACTTCTTCCATGATGACCAAGACCGGCACATTACTGTGAATGCGAATCGCTACCGTTCAATGATAACCGAATATTTTTGGCCCCAACTGGATAATATGGACTTGGAGGACATGTGGTTCCAACTGGACTTATTGGAAACCAAGTGTGGTGAACGTGTTATCTCACGAAAGGGCCCAGTCGATTGGCCGCCTTGGTCGTGCGATTTGACGCCGTTAGATTATTTCCTGTTG
Organism: Phaonia tiefii; assembly: GCA_963931995.1. NCBI lineage: Eukaryota > Metazoa > Arthropoda > Insecta > Diptera > Muscidae > Phaonia > Phaonia tiefii. The sequence goes on from OZ008370.1 coordinate 63,683,134, forward strand.
GGCTACGTCAAGCCTATGGTCTATGCCAACAAGCCAGCGAGGATTGATGAACTTCGTGCGAATATCGAACGTGAAATTGCAGCAGTATCGGCCAATTTATGCTTGAAAACCGTCGAAAATTGGGTTCAGCGTCTGGACTTCTGCCAGCGTGCCCGTGGTGGCCATGCAAAAGAAATCGAGTTCCATACATAATGGCATCGAACGTACTTTCACAGGAATAAAGAATTTCATTGGTATCTAAAACCGGTTTTGTTTTATTTAAAAAAACTTTTGTAGCGCTCTTATTGAAAAACCCTTTATTATGAAAATCAGACCATAATCATTATTTTTGTGCAAAAATAAATAAATCTTAATAAATTGATCTTAAATAACCGGTTCAGCGAAAATATCAATTTTTTCAAAACCGTAGTATGGTTAACCGGGCGGAATTCGGTTAACAGGTTACGGTTTTGAATACACTAGTCAGGAGTATCCCTGCCACAACTGAGCGAAGTGTGAGCTGAAGAGTTGATAGAGGCAGAGTGGCTGGAAGAATGAGCGATATACAACTGGAAGCAATCCAGGGGGTATTCATGTCACAGGCGATCGGGTATTTAGTAGGAGATTGATAGGAAACAACCGCAAGGAACCATGCAGCAAAATAAGTATAAATAGTGTTTGATTCATACGAATGACTCTTACTCTCTCTTATATATTGCTCTATAAGTAAACTCAATTTAAATAGTGTCTGGTTGATACTGAATTATGTTTGATGCTTGTTGCATCGAGCGACAATCCGTATTCTTTTTTATGTATATCCCGTTTATGCCCAACTTCTAACAGCAACTCGAAGCGAATCTAACACAGCTGATGGAAACTCGTAGCTATGGGGATATAACTGGGTACAATGACTTTGCAATAAGTGCCGGTAGGCGCCCCTTCTTTAGATGTCGAGGAAACAACACAACAAATGCAAACCTCGATTGTTGGAATCACACTAGGTAATGAGAGAAACTCGTTTGATCAACCCCGATTATTTCGTAATAAATCTATAAAAAATCCTTTATTGCATGTATGATATATTACAGATACAAGTTAGGATCATTTTGTAGTTTTATTTATGTGCCCATAGAGTATACAACGTAAAACCAGCGAGTTTCGATTAGATATGAGAGTTTTAGTTCCACTAAGGGCTCTTAATCTTTGATTCTGGTCCGGTGAGGGATCTAGATCCTTTTCTACATCCTAGCTCCATTTAGTTCCATCACTGGATTTGTAATTTTTCTTATGCATAAGCAGTTTGTCAGATTAACAAATTGTTACATTGGATTAGATAACAAGGTCAGTGTTTGGTGCATTTTTCAAGATTTTATTCAAAACTGGATTCAGCAACGAATACTGTCATTGGGAACAGAAAACAATAAATGTTCAGATATGAGATGAGCGGAAAGAACTAAATCATTTAAAAATAAAGAAAACAGATTAAGGAAAACAAAAATCACAGTATCGGACTAGGGGTAACTAACATACATACATATGTATATATCTTTTAAATTGCATACAGTGTGACAGCTAAAACTTTTAGTAACCTTTAATTGCAGGTGGTGATAACTTTTTAGTAACAGAAAAGACTTCACCTGTATGCTAAGGTTCTAAAAATTGTAAGTTTAAAAAAAGATAGGGCTAATACTGCATAATATCAAGAGGATCTTAGGACCAACGAAATGAGGCTCCCCTAGTTCCTTTTGCGGATAAAGTTCCGCTTACAAGTTTCCTCCTGGCATACTCAACTCAAATTTCAATGCCTCATCTGATCGACTTCACGCTGAGCAAAAACGACCCCAGCAACACATTGCAGGAAACATGTGTAAATATGCAAACATTGTTTTCATGAATTGAAGTTCTGCAGCTTTTTGGTTTCTATGTTGTCTGTCAAGTTTTTGTTTTCAGCAGTTTTCAACAAACAAAGCTTCATTAAGGTCACAAAAACATATGTTATAACCTATTCATCATTGCGTCTCAAACATTACATATTGAATAACAAGCACATTGTGTTTGGACACAAGTATGCAATTTTTGCCAAAAGCTTCACTACGTTATATGTATTTGGATCCTAACAACAAGAAAAAAAACCTGATTTCCCAGCGTGTATGAAATAGAAATATCATGGAGAAGAAAGTGGATATCCTTTGGCAACTCTACTCTGATTTAGTTCCTTTTTAATTGTGCTCCGTGAATTTAACATTATTTTCGTATTTTAAAAGTTTAAATAGTGTTTGTTGTGTTAATAGTGCGAAGATAAGTTAAATTACATTGCTTGATATAATTGTGTGCTCAGTGCAGTGCTTGTTTATACTGTTTTTGTATTATTGTGTACAATTGGAAATTCTGTTGATCGTGTAAAACACAAACAACAACAATACTATTTGTTTGTCATTGTTGGGAACGTCTAACGTTGTAGTTGTTTGATTCTTGTTTTATCTTTCATTCTCATTGTTTCTTTATTTGTGTATCGGAGTTGCCATCTGGTTTGGGGAATTAATATCAAAGGGATAATAAGTCCATACGTTTTTGGTAATTTTGTCGATTTTGGAATTCTGTTTTTAGTATTTGTTTCTTATTTATTTATTTTTTTTGTACTCTGACTTAATTATGATGACTTGCATAAACAAAGACTGTAAGGTTAGATCGGATACCGATACTCTGATTTCATGCTGGTTGTGTGATGGCCTGGTACATGTCAAATGTGTTGACCTTTATGCAAGAGTGGCAGACAATCTTAGTGATGACAAGGGTCTTCGTTGGTGTTGCCTGGATTGTAGAAAATTAGATGTGGGGTTCTACAAATTTCATGAATGAGCATGAAATCCGAGTTTTCTGATATAGAAAAGGAGCTTTCGGCTTTCTCTCGTCGATTTTCCAAGTTTATCGGGATGTTTAACAAATATCCGGGATTGGAAAAGAGGGCGGGTTCACCGAAAGCTTCCTCGCCGAAACGGAAGAAGACGGCTAAGAAGGCCCCTCCATTGTTGGTAATTCCTTCCTCGCCGAATTTAATGGACGTTACTTCTCCAGTTCCAGTTTCAAGTCCAATGAAATCTTCTGCCTCTTCCACTGTTGCTGAAGTCGTTTTTGTAGTTGCTATAGCTTACACGGTCAGCGATAAGTCATCTCCTCCGGGTGGTAATCCCGCCCCGGTGCCAGGACCGGGTCCAAGAACGTTGACTTTCGTACCGGCAAGGAAGGCAGTTTTTGTGTCTAGACTTTCCCCCGACACGACCGAAGAGGATATACGACTTTACATATCGTCTAAATTAGTCGGGAATAATTCTAAGGATTCCATACAGTGCTTCAAGCTGAAGTCACAATTTTCAGAACGTAGGTCGTCTTTCAAAATTATTGCACCGGATGATCTATTTGTCAAACTGGTGGATTCGGAATTTTGGCCTCACAGAACATTCGTAAGGGAATTTTAGTATCGGGATAATGGTAGGCGTGATAATTTTGCTAGATTACCGTCTGGAGATAAGGCAGCTCCAAAAAACTAATTGGGAGCTTGAATATGGCGTATCACAATGTTCGCGGTTTGAATACTAAATTGTCTAGATTATTTGTTGATAGCTTTGGTTTCGAGTTCGATGTCATTGCATTTTTGAGACATGGCTTAAACCTAATGTTTTTAATTCTGAGTTGTTCTGCAATAAGTACGTAGTTTATAGAAAAGATCGTGTTGATAAAATTGGTGGTGGTGTTTTAATCTCAATTGAAAATTCTTTATCTTCTGAGATGGTTACAGTTGATGACATTGGCGATCTTGAGTTTATTGTGGTGTCCATTAATTTAGGCAATTTGAAATTGTTTTACACGTGTTCTTATATACCGCCATTTTCATGCTTTGAGGTATATCAAGAGCATATTGACGCTATTGCAAAAGTTATTGCGTTAGCCAGTAGAAAGGACCGTATTTTAGAACTGGGTGACTTTAACTTGCCGTCTGTGACATGGGTGTCTTTACCTGACACCAATTCTCTGACTCCATTGACACCATGTGGTTGGTCATCTGATTTTGTTACGCATATATCCGAACTTGGCTTGATTCAATTGAACGACATTCCCAATTCTATGAATCGAGTCCTTGATCTAGTTTTAGTGGATGATTCTAACAACTTTGATATTTCTCGAATTGATCCGTTAATTTCTCCTGAGGATAGTTACCATACATATGATACCATGCAGGTTGGTTGCAATCGCTCTTCGTCCTACGTTGGCCTATGCTTTTCGCGTGCGAACTTAATTCTTTTGAATAATCTTATCTTTGATACCGACTGGCATAGTATTTGTCAGTGTGATAAATCTTTTGAATTTGAAATCGCCCTGGATGATTTCTATAATATTATTAATGGCTGTATTCCTAAGTCTGTACCCAAGAGGCCTATAATGGGTAAAACTGGTCCCCCATGGTCTGTAAGGACTCTAAACAGTCTCAAGAATGTAAGGAATAGATGTTCGAAAAATTATAAAAAATCTGGACTGCTAGCAGACTATGCTAGGTATATTGTTGCTAGGAGTAGATACAACTCTAAATCTCGTGGGAGTTACCGATTATATTTGGATAAGTTGAAGGCTAATTGTAAACAGAACCCCAAATCATTCTTTAGATTTGTTAACTTGAAGCGAAATTCGTCTTCCACTCCTTGTAGGATCAAAATGAACGGTATTGATTATTCAGATGAGAAGTCATTTGCTAATTGTTTCGCCGATTTTTTCGCATCTATTTATTCCACCCGAGCCTATGATGTTTCCAAATCATACCCGTACACTGTCCGCTCTACCATTCCGTTTGATGCACCTGTCATAAACTCTTCGTGGTTGCTAGATAACTTGATCAGATTGAAAGCCTCGAATAACGCTGGTCCTGATGGCATCCCGGACTCTATGTTGAAATACTGCTCGAATTCTCTCAGCTTACCGTTGACTCTCTTATTTAACGCTTCGTTGAAGTTCGGTCATTTTCCTTCACAGTGGAAGAGCTCTGGTAGTTTAGTAAATGTTGCAAATTATAGGGGAATTGCAAAATTGAGTGCAATTCCTAAACTTTTTGAGAAGTTAGTCACAGAGGTAATTTCTCATCATGTTTCCTCTATTTTAGATACATGTCAAAATGGCTTTCGGAAGGGTCGTTCCACCGTGACTAATTTGCTTCAGTTTTCCTCTTCCATTATTGACGGCTTTATTAATGGAGATCAAACTGATGTGATTTTTACCGATTTTAGTAAGGCTTTTGATAAAGTTATGAATTGGATGCTGAATTGGATTATTGGATGCTGAATTGGATTAGTTCTTACATAATGAACCGAGAACAGATGGTATCATTTGGCCGATCATTCTCAAGATCTATTTTTGTGTCATCTGGGGTGCCTCAGGGCAGTCATCTTGGCCCGGTTATATTCTTGTTATTCATTAACGACTTACCCGCCTCCATAATGCACTCTGAATTGTTAATATACGCTGATGACGTGAAGATCTATTTTTCTTACAAGGATCCTTGTCAATACTTCGGAGGGATTTGTCTACATTCCAGACGTGGTGCGAAACCAATTTGATGGAGCTTAATTTTGCGAAATGTAAGCATATGCTGTTCTCTAGGTCATCATTCTTTTCGGTAAAATACATTTTAGGTGGCAATGTTCTTGAATCGGTGGATTCATTTGTTGATCTTGATGTTCCCTTGGACAGAAAATTGAGTTTCAACTCTCACATAATTACGATGGTAAATAAGGCTTATGGCGTTCTGAACTTTATTAAACGTTGGGCAAAGGAATTTTCAGATCCCTACGTTACGAAAAATCTTTTTACTTCACTAGTCCGCCCTATTCTCGAATATGGATCTGTTGTTTGGGACCCCCAGAACAATTTGTATGTTATTATGATTGAATCGGTCCAGAAACAGTTTCTCATTTTTTGTCTGAGAAACCTTCAATGGAACCCGAACCATAATCTTCCTTCGTATAGCAGTAGACTAGCATTGATCAGATTGCCGACTCTTAGTAGTAGACGTACCATGATTAACTCTATTACAGTTTTGCAGATAATTGATGGATGTATATGTTCTGAATTTCTGTTATCTAAGATTTTCATAAATGTCCCATTCAGACCCACGAGGTACTATAAACTCATTCACATCGAGTTTCAGCGTTCGAATTATGCGTCCTTTGATCCAGCTAGGAGAATGTGTCGTGACTTTAATGAGCTATATCAGTTTATTGATTTCACTGGTAGTTGGGAAACTACAAAGTCTAGGATAATTTGTCATTTGAACAGATTGCGTTGGTGCTACATATTCCTTTACATATGTAAATTTACTTTATCCTTACTATCTGTCTGTGTGTCTGATTTCTAACTTGGTTTTCGTTTTGCTCGTAATTATTATATATTATGAAGTATGTTATATTAATATCACGTGATGTACTTTTATACTTATTTATGTTAGTGGAATACCAACTGGTGAAGAATTTCTATAGTTGGTTGCAACGTGTGAACTTATGATCCTTGCCCTCGCGTTATAGACGGGTCTATAATGTGTACGCTGTCCTCACGTTATGGGGACGTGGCCCTCTCGGTCAGTAGGGGCGGGTAAGAGTGGCGGCGATGGGTTCGCTCAATGAAAAAAAAAAAAAAAAAAGGATGAGCGATAGACAATCTATGTTTACGGTCTTTTTAATTGATACTAATGCGCTTTGGATTATGTTCGATTAATACTAATGGAGTTTAGATAATAGTCGTATTTAGGTTACAAGCAAGCGATTATCGCTTGCTAAGTTGCAAAGAAAACGGGTATTTAGCGATAAGCAATTTTATTCAAAAATATGTAAAAGGGGAGAAAGCGGTAAAAGATGTTAAAAAAATATTTGTTAAACTTAGCGAAAATGATTCGCGTCGCTAAGTCTTCGCTAAGTGCTTCATACAAAACAAGCGATTATACAAGCAAGCAATGTAACCAAAACACGCTTAATGTATGATTACATATAATGACTGTTAAGTTATGGTTGGGGCTAGTTGTGTCATCTGTAACTCAAACCGAATGAAAATCACATTTGCTCGGTTACATCCGGAGAATGTTTACTATTTTTATATTACGCTTCGCTTAAAACGAGGACATCTTGAGTAGCAGTCGTGTTCGTCCTTGTCAATGTAATTCATGTGGAAGTAATGAGTGATTACAAGCAACACGTCGAAATATTTGAAGCCGCAATCCTAAAAGTAAGCACACATCTTATCTAATTCAAAAGATGTTTGTCACTTTCTTCTAAAACGTTATTACGCCAATATTTAATTGGATCCAGTGTGAATGCTAAATAAAAAAATTGAAAAATTTTAAGGCGGATTTCAACCGTTTCTATATGCAACGATAATACTACAACCTCATTTTATATTAGTTGAAGACACAAAATTTACAGAATAAAATGATGAGCTTCTTCTTTTAGGTCGGTGGACTTTAAGTTTCTAAATTTATTCAAGCTCAAGGCCATTTTAATATAACTCTTATTTATTAGCTTTATATTATTTTCAAGCACAGTCGAGCACAAAAAACATAAAGCTAAATTTTGTCAAGTTAAAAGAATTGGAAATTTTGTCCTTCCATATCAAAAAAAAAACACAATATTATCATGTGAAATAAAGTGTTAACTTTAATATTACATGAACATATTAAATTGCTAATAAAACCATTTTTCTTCTGCCGGAACTGGGAACCGTGTACTGGTTAAAATGTTTCGTAACTACACAACAGAAAAGCGTAAAAGTTAACAAACATACACGTACTTATGTATTAAGTATTTGACAGGAAAGTTTTTTAGAGCAAAGAAAAAATTTCCTACGAAATTTACAAGAAAACTTTTTGTTCTTCTTTATTGTGGTGATTTTCGCTTTGTAACACATGAAACCCAAATTGTCTGCCAGTTATTAAGCAGTCCTGACTTGCTTTTTTTGTTGATTCTACTGCCTTAGATTCTTATCTGTCTTGTGACTGTTTCTGATGGAAAAAAAAAGTTTGTCGGTTGAATGGAAAAACAACATTGGTGACTAATGTCTCATTCAAACTTTGTTGGCTTTCCCTTACTTGTAATGACAGTGGTGGTGGAAAGAATAGCACACATTCATAACAAAAGCTTTCGAAAATGCATGTACACTTACTTTTCAGGTTCATCTGAGTACTGGGATTAAACAGACGAATGGGTAGACAGGGTGTTTGTCAATTTATTCTTCATGCTTATTTCAATGGCAATAAATTCCGATTCTGTATTGGAAGTGTTGTCCAATTTCGGAGAAATTTAGGCGAGGAAGCTACCACCGTGTTAACTAATTCAAATAAATATTTCACCTTACTTAAAAATTAATTTGAAATTATTGAGTATTATTGAGTAACTATGAGCTTTTCATTGAATTATTGTATTCGAAATTTGTCAATTGATCCTATCAATATCTTTGCATTTTAATATTGTTTTATATTCTGTTTAAAAAAATAAAGGACATAAATATATATGTATATCAATATCTGCATAGGTGGTAAATAATATTAAATTTTAATGGGCAATTCGAATTTGTTAACTGTAATTAAATTTAAATCTTATCTGTGTACAATGAAATTAGCCCGAGAGTTTTTGCTTACTTCGTAGCTTTAAGATGTGGCATTATATTACAAACATCTCGTTATTGAAAATTTGCTAACACAAGTAACCCTTATGGGATTTCCAAATGAGGACTTATAAATATTGGTACTTAAAAGAGGTAATAGTGTCTTCAGTATCGGTCCACATATGCAACGACAGGCAAACTGGCACACGGTCCTGTTTAACTTTTCTCTGATATTGGTTGTGAGTCCATTTTAGAGAGGGGCATGAGTCACATTATTGGCTTGAATCACACTGCGCTCGCGCGAGCAGCGACAAAATGGTCGTACGTGAGCGTGCGTGAGTCCAATCCATGCCTGACTGAGTGTGCGCGAATCACGTATATTTCCAAATATTCAATTTAATTTCGATTTTCTTACTACTTTGTTAAACGAAGTATTCTTAGAAGACTTCTGATATCACTTCTAATATCTTACAAAGCTTCGCTACTCATCTTCTGTATTCCAAGGGGCTCAGGTACAAGGGAAGGAGTATTTCCACATCTGGAAGAATTTTAGTTGAATTCTAGTGTTTAAGAGTGTTTAGTTTATTTGCTAAATTTGTTAAAACGACACTCAATTTAACTTGGGCAATTTTAGTACTTGCATTTTATCCTATTTATTGTACTTAACAGCTTAAATTTTTTTGAAAACTGTTTTATATATATTTTTAAAATTTGTTTTAAATTAAAGCAAATAGCTCAATATAAAAAAATCGTTTCATTTTTGTGAGTAATTAGTACGTGATTGTCGTGAGTCGCTTTAATCACGCGGGATTGTGAGCAGACCTAATTGCGCTCACGTGAGCGGAGCCCAAACCTTTCTCACGTGCTCATCTCTAGTCCGCATACACTGGTATACACTTTATTGGTTATATATCCGATATTTCTATAAAATTGAAAAAAAAATATTTTGAAAACTTCATACTATCTATTCAGAAATGAATAGTTCTGTAAATGTAATGATCTCTGCTATGATAAAATGTATGGATGAATTCATTGAAAATGTTCGTAAACTCGATACTCGTAGGTTTGTAATTTGTCATTAATTTTCACAATATTCGTTCAAATGTTTCCTGTTTTTGGATGCTTGTGATATTGTGTTAAACATTTGCGTATTAAAGAATTCTCATTGTATATAGAGTTTTCGTTACATTTAGCTTAACAATTGTTTCAATATCATCATTCTGAACAACCGGTTATGAGTGTTTGTGGCCAGAGCCTAAATGGAGCAATTAAATTTGAGGAGCAGTGTCATGAAATATTCAGTTAAGAATGTTAATTCTACTAGTGATGGAAAGTTAATTGTATCGAAGTTAGGATATGCTTCTGTGAGTAAGTGTCCACATAGTGACGTTCGTAATGCTCGTGTGGAAAAGGTTCGGAAAATATTGGTTGGCTTCTGTATAATTTCGGAGAAAATTCTGGTCTGTTATGCTTGGCTTTGATATTAGTAACGACGACATTAACTGCCCAGATCAGCTTTCTTTAATTCCATTTAATGTTTAGATATAATGACATTGTTAATTTTCGTTGCCACCACACAAATTATGGGCTCATGCTATTAATGATAATCAACAGAAGAAATCGAACCCATAACTAGAATTTTCTATATCCAGATATTGTTTCCAAAATCGTTTGCTTCAAGTTTTAAAATATACTTTTATAAGGGATTATATAATATTATTGGATATTGGTATTAATTTTATATGAAATACTTTATTCTACAATTTGTTATTAAATCGTAGTATGTAAGAAATTTGTATATACATTGATTACACAGTGTGTAATTTTTTAAGTCATGGCAAAATAACCATATACGGACACCACTACGTGATAAAAGACCAAAAAAAAGCCCCTGTCTTCCAGTTTTGCCCAAAGTCCTCCAGGTTTTTTTTATGGGCCCCCAAAGAAGTAGGGCCTCGGTGTAATTTTTGCAAAAAAGTTATCATTTTCTCAAGCTCATATCTTGCAAACCGTGTCGCGTCGCTTTTATATTGTGTGCTGCGCCCCTTGTGAATTCAATGCAGATGCTTCAAGGTAGTTTTTTGATAAAAGTTTTTTTGATTTTATATGTTCACAATTTCATCTTTATGACAAGAGCTACAATGTGTTTCCAGGTATTTTTTTTTATTTTGGATTGTTTTTATGTGAATTCAATGCAGATGTTTGCTTCCAGGTAGTTTTTTGATAGATTTTTTTTGATTTTATATGTTCACAATTTCATCTTTATGACAAGAGCTACAATGTGTTTCCAGGTATTTTTTTTTTTATTTTGGGTTGTTTTTATGTGAATTCAATGCAGATCTTTGCTTCCAGGTAGTTGTTTGATAGTTTGGGCGCGGAAACTCACCCACCAGCATGAGAATTTTTATTAGAATCCACTTACTATCAGTGAAGGTAAAGTGAACTCACACACTCGGCCTCCTCACTGACAATTATTTACGTTTAACGGTTTGGAAATAAACATTTTTTTTATGAAATCGTGTTTAAGCGAAATTTTGGCTCCCAGAAAGTACTTTTGTTAGAAAAACCTCACTATTTCCGGTCTTAGAAAGACTAACGCGGACTATTATATTTTAAAAAAAAGCTTGAAGTGTTGTCTTTTACTGAGTCTAGGAAGAAATAAGTTGACTAGGGCTCTTTTTTGAGAAAACCAGATTTTTATTAAAAAAAGTGAGGTTAAAAAATCATTTTTTTTAATTTGTCCAAAGAGTTAATAAAAATTAACATATTTCTATACAGATTTAAAGGTCTTCTCAATGATACCCATCTCAACCAGATCGGATAAGAAATGGGTGAGATATAAGCGATTATATACTCAAGCTATAAAGACCTATATCTCAAGAAGTTGGATCGGCCTCCTTAAAAAAACTTTCGGGTTTTAATCAGCGCTGTAGCCCTACCAGGCCAAAGAAAATTGGTGCATTTTTCATAAAGTAAATTTGTTCGTAAAAGCGGAAAATAAAAAAGACGCTTTTTGGGCGATTTTTCGCTCATTTTTTAAAGTTTTTCGCGATTTTGACCTTGAAGATGAAGTTTTTTTTTGATTTTATATGTTTACAAGTTTTGTTCTTTATGATAAGGGGTACAACTTTGCCGCAGAGAGTAAATCAAAATTCCGAACGGTTTGCAAGATATGAGCTTGAGAAAATGATCACTTTTTTGCAAAATGACACCGAGGCCCCACTTCTTTGGGGGCCCATAAAAAAAACCTGGAGGACTTTGGGCAAAACTGGGAGACAGGGGTCTTTTTTTTTGTTCTTTTATCACGTAGTGGTGTCCGTATTTGGTTATATTTTTTCGTGTTGCACTGTGTTAATAAGAGAAATAAAATTAAATTACACCTCTTCACCGCTTACTTAACTTCAAAATACTCGTCATATAGCCAATTACTTAAAAAAAAAACTACATATTAGTCAGTAGTGGGTGATGAAAGCACAACTGTACTGTGTCCAAGAATCTGTGTCCAATAGCAACACTATGACATTTACAACTTTCTTTTGATTCATTTACGGCGAGCATCATACTTCTCACTATATCCATTGAAGTAGGCAAATACTCCATTCGCAAAGGGCATAAGGCACCAAAAACTTGACAATTCCTATTATTTCGAAGAAGCCCAGCCATGCTAATTGAACACGATACCACATTAGACTGATAGACTTTCCCAACGTGAAAGAGAAATCCAAGCATACTGATTGTATCACATTTTTCAGAATTAATTCGATTATTTGAATTCGATCACTTATATCTCTTCCTTGCTACAAATCTAAAGCTGGAAACTAGAAGATTATAGGTGAAAACCACATCAAAATTGAATTAATAGTTCATGAGTTATAGGAATTTATACTTTTTATTATCTTGAAGTGACTGCAAATGGTCATTTTGACGAAAATGAAAAAAAATCGCATGTTTGAAGGCGTGTATATTTTGAACCCCTGAACCGAAGTTGGAGTTTCAGGTCAATAAATGTTCACAATTTTGCTACTAATGACACTCGGTCATGCACAAATTATAAAAAAATATATTATATATTGTCGAATAATTGCCAAAAGTAAAATGACCGAAATTGACTGAATATTGAAATCGACACCAAAGCTACAAATAGTAGTCGATCATCCTCTTATTTGCCTCAAATACTTTTGTTTGTTTTTGATTGTTCAGTAACCAACAATCTCAAACTTCGAAAATTTGAATAAGTTGATTGGTTAATTTTTAGGATATTTTTTTTTAAATCAACCTCAAAACAGCGATAATTTCAAAATTTCGAGGGCGTGGTGCGTCCCCAAAAATTTTTTTAATTGTTTTCCTTATTTTTCCCTCCGTAGGAATACAAAACTACATCTCGTTCCAAGTCTAACTTTTTGAAATTCAAAAAAAGTATGTTCTCACTGCAGCCTAGTAACAATATTCAAACAATATACAAATTTGAATTTGTTGCAGTCTTAGCATGATGAGAAACAACCAGTGCTGCTTTTATATCATCGATTTCTGACTAGAATCTTTGAATCTTTTAAGTCTTCTGCTTTGTGAAGCTATTTGTAGTAGATTTCGTTGTAAAACGTTAGTGCACGAAGACAGTCTTAAAGCGTAGCTTTAAGTCTGAGAAAAATTTCATTTCTCACTTAGGTGGGTGCATCAGCGATGAGTTGTAGACATTTTCATTGAAACTGTTGTATAATAGGTCCATATTCGTTTAATGATTGCCTTCTACAGTAGTAGCTTATTGTCCAATACAAGTTTTGAATTTCGGTTAATAAGCCAGTGCATAGATGTGAGTATTGTACCAAGTTGTTTCCTTCTCGTTAGTATGTGCTTCTGCCATGTTAGACGTCTATCTAAGTGAATGCAAAGATACTTAGCACTGTCCGATTTGGGTATTGCTTTATAGCCCATTAGTACACGTGGGTATGTTACAACTCTCTGCGCGACAGTTACATGTACTGACTTGGTTGCGTTGGAGTTGAGTTTCCACGACTTGCACCAATCCTGAATCCTATTCAAGTGGATCTGAAGATTTTGTGTTGCAGTTGTTGGTAATGGTGTGTTGACAATAGTACTCAATAGTGCAATAGTATAGAACTGTCATCTGCGAATGTAGCCATTACGGTGTTGTCGCAAGTATGAAGGTCTGCAGTAAACAGAGTATACAGAAATGGCCCGAGAATACTACCTTACGGTATGCCAGATTTAATTTCAAATGAATTCGTTTGATTACTACTGACTTCAACATAAACGTATCTACACTCTAAGTAGGACCGTAGTTGTTCATAACAGGGGTAGGGTATGTTATTCTTTAACGTGCAGAGTAGACCCTCATCCCAAACCTTTTCAAAGGCTTGGCTGGTGTTTCAGAACGCCGCTGAACAATATTGTTCTCCTCAAACGCTGTCCTTATTGCTTTAGCCGTTCACCTGTTCCACTTTTGCGTGTTTGTCCCAGAAACCAAATGTATGGCCAGTAACAATGAGTATAGGCTTCATTCTGTTGAGCAAAATTTGCTCAACTCTTTTATCCACTTGAAGGAGGCTTATCGGTCTATACGAATTCACGTCTTCGAGCGGTTTACTAATCCTTGGAAACACAAACATCAAATAAAGTTAATAAATGTATAAAAGATTTCTGCAACAGTCCAATCAGAAGATACGAAATATTATATTTAAACAGGTGTAAAACATACATGACTATGGTTTCCCATTACATCCCATGAAGGGATTGGGGAGAGCTTCTCACAATCAGTGAGCTATGCATTTTCTAGTTTTACAAACACTGATTGGGATAACTTTTTCATGGCTAAGTACTCGATAGTGTCGCCATCACTAAGGAGCTAATAATCGTAGAATGAAATGTAAGGTGGTCTGAGCATTATTCGAACCCACGTTCTCATGTCCAAGAGCCGCACACAGTAACCATTGCACCATCGAGGGCCACATTCATGTACCTATGTATATCAATATGCAACAACACTATGGTTTTCAAGGGAGGAAGTTGTGAATATATTTAGTTCTCTAGTAATGGAATCAATGAAAGAATATTTTTTTATCACGTTTCAGAAATCCAGTTTTCAACTCACTATTTGGAAATACAGTCAGAATTCGAATGTACATATTTTCTTAAGAATTTCGTTGTTCTTCCAGCAAATTGCCCGCTAATTTGAACCTCCATGTTTCCATGAAATCGCTGAGAAAATCTGGCATGTTATACCCAATTGGAGACGTAGAGACTTCAGGTACAGACCGTTGTGTAAAAATAAATAAATTTTTTGTAAACAAAAATCTGAAAACATCAAATTGAACTTTTTTCAAAAACTGACTTTTTCAAACCCAGATTTTAACTTTCACCATTTTATGATTGGATTGAGCTTAATCAATTCTAAGGAAATTGTCGGAACCAAATACTCTGTTTTATCTAGGTTTGAATTATTATTTGTTATTAATGAAGGAATTTGTAATATTTGGTTTTTATACGCCAACGGCCAAACTGGTAGAATTTGATTCTGTTTTTAGTACTGAATTCTAAAGTTGGTCGGATTTTGCATCCCTGGGTTATAAAGATTATAAACGTTTTCATAAAATGGAAACCAAAAATACATTTAATAAAATTGTGAACAGTTTCATTACCATATGTCATTAAATATGAAATTTTTTCAGTAAAAATTATGTAGATTTCATAAATATTGTTTTTTGCTTCATAATATTAATGAATTTATTCTTTGGTCGCATTTTTATGAAAAAGTTCCTGCGGAGATGTAGTTTTCCATTATTTATTTTAAGTATTGTAACATAGAGCACCATTAATGATTAAAATACACTCTTACAGTGAATGGGTATGTTTGTGCTGTTTAGTTTTTCAGTTTTTTAGTATAGACTAAAGCACGTGTCAATGTACTATTAAGCCCATAATTAGTATGGTGGCAAGGTACATTAAAAATGACATTATATCTAAGACTTCTAGGAGGAACATTAAATGGTATTATAGAGAGCAGATCTGGGCAGTCAAATCCACCATTAGTAATATCAAAAACAAGCATAACAGACTGGAATTTCCTCCGAAATTCTAAAGAAGCCCCAACCATGAACATTTTATTTCATACCTATGTAATGGATTTACCATAAGTACAAAAGAAACGCCAATTTCTGAACCTTTTCCACACAAGCAACATGAATGACACTATGTGGACACCAAATCACAGAAGCATATTCTAACATCGATCTGATAGTCAATTGGATAGTCTGATTGGAAAATTGGGCCAGCAAAATTCACTAGTTGGTGCGGTTTATGGGTGGAGTTATTATCGGTCCTCGCTTAGTGACGGCGACACTATCGACTACTTAGCCATGAAAAAGCTTATCAAAATACCGTTCGGAACCAGTGTAAAATTGTAGGTCCCAATAAGTGAGCGAGATATAATGGGTCATTTCATGTCAAGTGACCCAACTTTTGAAACCGATGTCTTCCGATCGGGATGAAACTTGCACGAAGGTTAGTCCTATTGGATAGCAGCTAAGACAAAAACTTTCAACGAGATCGGTCAAGAACTATCCGAGTTAGAGGGGGTCGAATTTTGACATTTTGGCCAAACAGGTGTTTTGTCCCATCCATGTAACTTTTTACATATTGTTCTTAGCAAAATTTGTCCTAAGTGTTTTAGATAGCTATTTCTTTAATCTTTTAAAAAAAAAGTATAAAAATTAAAAAAAAAATTTGTTGATTTTTTTTGCAAAATGAAAAATTTTTTGATTTTTTTTTCAAGAGAAGACCATTTTTTTTTTGCTTGCTCAAAAGAAAGCTTAGGTCTTTTCCTTTAAGAGCTTTTTAGTCCCTTAGTGGGATTCGACCTATTTATCTATCAAAGTAAATGTTTTGTAACTCAAAACAACGGTTTTTCAAGTTTTAGCATATGCACTATTTTGAATTTGTTTCTATTTTTGTGTAAGTGTTTCTAAAACCTTAAAATTAGAACTTATACTGAGAAACTAGACAAATTAATCTTTCCAACGGTATGTAACATGTCTAATTAAAGTTTCATACCCTCGATAATTTAATACCCACATAATCAACAGTTTCGGAGTCATAAAGAAATTTATGAAGAAAAAAAAATAAAATAACTATTGCTGATCTGATTAATTTTTTTGAAAAATTATTGATGTGTTTTCCGTTGGCTACCTGTAACGGATGATTTTTTTTTACAGAAACTCCACACACATTTAGAAGGCTGCGTGCGTGGACGATGAATTGGTGGCATTGATCATTTATGATAGCTACCCCGTTCGTTGTATATTAAGGGGTGAAAGGGAAGTGTACTTTTTTATTGATGTGTGTTTTTCGTTGGCTACCTGTAACGGATCATTTTTTTACAGAATTTTTTTTTATCGTAAAGGGTGTCCCAAAATTCACGCAACATTTGAATTGAATAGAAAACAAAGTTTTTATTCTTCTTATGGTAATATTTTTATTGAATCGTAAAGTACATAGGATAGGGTTATTTACGGAATAAAACATCTGGCAAATGGCCTCCATGGCTTTCCATATACATACGTATTCGTTTGTCGAAATTTTCCATGACTTTTCTGCATAAATCTGGTCGAATTTTGTTGATGCAACGATGAATCTCCTCTTTAAAGCACGAGTGGTTGTGGGCTTGTTAACATAGACCTGTGATTTTAAAAAACCCCATAAAAAATATCTAATGATGTTAGATCACACGATCTTGGCGGCCAGTTCTGGTCACCAAATCGCGAAATCACGAGACCTGGAAATGTCTCTTGCAGTAATTGAAGACTTTCAGGAGCTGTATGACATGTGGCACCGTCTTGTTGAAACCAAATATTGGCCACATCAATTACATTCAATATCGGCAAAAAAAACTGTGTTATCATGTCGTGATATCGAACATCAGTAACACCGAATTGCGACCGCAAAACTTTCATTACTTTTGAAATGTTGTTCAATAATGAAGACACGCTGTTCTATCGTGTAATTTGCCATTTTTATTAACCCTGAACTGTCAGCTGTCAGCTGCTTTTTTTTAGGGTTGCCAACTCTTTTCTACGTCGATAGCAGCAAATTTAAACGTTGCGTAAATTTAGGGTCACCCTTTATTTATAGGTGTACCGTGATCGTTTTTTGTCATTCAACAAGTGTCTACGAACGCGAAAAGTACGAATAGAAAGTGTTAAAGTTTATACGTGTGTTATTTACATAATTCATCTTCGCAATGTCTATGGCTCCTAAAAAGGCTAAACTTGAAAAAGAAATTTATGGATCTTTTTGTGTTAATCCCTTCAACAAAAAGAAGCTTAGTAAAAAAAGTCCCTACTTTGTCAAAACGGTCGCAAATTTGTGGATCATGCAGGAAACAGCTCGGAAAGTTGGAAGAATTACCGTCTTTGAATAGTTATGAGCCTTGCGTTGAAGCTATTCCAGATGGAGACAAAAGTAATTCTGAGAACGATGACAGAACTGTGGATGATGATGATGGTGATGATGGTGATGATGATGATGATTCAAAGAATGAGTGTCAAATCCTATATCATAAGGATGCAGTAGAAGTTCTTGAACAAATAAAAAAAAATTCAAAACGTCAGAGAGTAGAGCTGAAAGAATTCAACTTCTTTCGCTTGCTCCACCAACATGGAGTTGTGCAAAAATAATGACTGTGTTTGGAACGTCTCAACGAAAAGCAAGAATTGCTAAAAACTTGGTTGCAGAGCATGGGATTCACACACTCACAAACAGAAAGAAGGGAAAAACTTTAGAGTGCAAAACTGAAGCTCTAGTAACACAGTTTTATCAGCGAGATGATATGAGCCGCCTGATGCCAGGGATGAAAGACTGGGTGTCTGTACGAATCGATGGCAAGAAAGTTCAAATGTTCTCTGCAACCTGAATGAGTTATTTGCAACATTTCAGTCTGAACACGAGGATGTCAAAATTGGCTTCACAAAATTTACCCAATTGATGCCAAAACATTGCGTTTTGGCGGGAAGCAGCGGAACTCAGACAGTATGCGTTTGCATTTACCATGAAAATGTTAAACTGATGTTGAAGGAAATCAACTTAAAGTACTTAACAGATGATTCGCCAGAAGATTTGCCCAATTACCGCGATTGCCTTAAATTGACTATGTGTCCTGTTGCAACCAATTCTTGCCACTAAGGTGAATGTTCAAACTGCAAAACTGGAACACAAAAGAATGGCAATCATATCCGACATTTAAAGCATGATATCGTTGCATTTTATGAGTACCAGAAGATAATACTAAATTATCTAAAATCCACATTTACAGTAGAGGAGGTATACTACGTTTCAGACGGAGCTAATCAACATTTTAAAAACAAAAGTAGCTTCGCAAATCGTATAGCTCATAAAATGATTTTGGAATGCCAGCTGAGTGGCATTTTCATCCTACTGCTCAAGGTAAAGGAGCATGTGATGGTGTTGGAGCAAACGTCAAAAGAAATGCAGCGAAGTATAGCCTCCAGTGCTCTCATCAAGATCGCATCTTAAATGCGACCGCTTTATTCAATTGGGCAAAGAATAACAGTAACGAAACTAAGATAGTTTTTAGTACCAAAGAGGATCATGAAGAAACATTGAGAACACTGGAGAGCAGATTCGATGCTGCGGTAACAACCGATGGCACCGCTCAATAGCATGCTTTTATACCACTTGGCGATGGAAGACTCAAATTGAAAAAGTTTTCTGCCTCTTCTCAATGTGATTTCTTTCCAAAGCCAAAAAAAGAAACCAGGAGCAAAATCAACAGCTAACCCTGGTAACGCTTGGTAGCAAACTTAAGCACTTCCTCATCTGCAATAAATTAAGTGTACAAATAGTTATGATATAAATGTATCTAACGTGATTAAGATTAAATTTTATTAAATTATTTATCTATTTATTTTATTATTATTATATACTAATTTAATTATTGTTAGAAATAAATAAATAAAATTTTAATTTCATTCCTGAGGTTGACATATTGTGGGTATTATATTATCGAGGGTATGAAACTTTAGTTAGACATGTTACATACCGTTGGAAAGGTTAATTTGACTAGTTTCTCAGTATAAGTTCTATTTTTAACAAAATATACACAAAAATAGAAACAAATTCAAAATAGTGCATTTGCTAAAACTTGAAAAACCGTTGTTTTGAGTTACAAAACATTTATTTTGATAGATAAATAGGTCGAATCCCACTAAGCGACTATAAAGCTCTTAAAGGAGCTTTTTTTTTTTAAAAGATTGAAGAAATAGCTATCTAAAACACTCAGGACAAATTTTGCTAAGAACAATAGGTAAATAGTTACATGGATGGGGAAAAACACCTGTTTGGCCAAAATGTCAAAATTCGACCCCCTCTAACTCAGAGAGTTCTTGACCGATCTCGTTTAAAGTTTTTGTCTAAGCTGCTATCCAATAGGACTAACCTTGGTGCAAGTTTCATCCCGATCGGATGACGTCGTCGATGTCATAAAATTATTCGTGAAAAATTATGTTTAGATGATGTAAAACTACATATAAAGAATAATTCAAAAAAAATTTAGTAACTGTAGTAACTTGTGTACTGAAAAATACGAATAACCATTTAATCGATTAAAATAATGACAGAAAATAAATACTTTTCCATTGACAGCATATATGTGGCAAGTAAAATAGCCTGGAATTTAAAGTTTGAATTGCGGTAATTTTATCATGGAATGAACTATATGTTTTCCAAATGTTTTTGTTTTAACTACATATAACTCTTTACATTTTAGCATTAATCAAATCTAAATAGATTTATCGATAAATTTTAAAAAACTCGTGTAAAAAAATTTGTCGCCACAAATTTGAACTTTGAACTCTGCAAACACAGTGAAAGGTCATAGAAAGGCCAACAGTTTTTAGGAGTAAAATTTTAGCCTATATATTTGTAATAAAACTGTTTATTTTGCGTTTTTGTGACAGTCTTCTGGTTTACGAGTTATAGCTCAAAAAAGCTTTGAGGTAATTTTACACCATTTTTAGGGCTAAAGGCCAACGCTACACTCGATGTTTTGCGCCCTGTTTTTGAAGATCGCATTATTGGCAACATTTGATTTCAACAGGACGACGCTACGTGCCACACAGCCGAAGCTACACTCGATGTTTTGCGCCCTGTTTTTGAAGATCGCATTATCAGCCACAGAGCTGATGTCGTTTGGCCACCTCGGAGCTGCGATTTGACACCGTTGGACTATAATTTATGGGGTGCCCTCAAAGATAAGTGTTACGCCGACAAGCCAGAGACAGGTGACGCTTTAAAGGACAATATTCGTGAAGCCATTGGTGAAATACAGCGGCACACAATCGATAATGATAAAATTATTTTCCATTATTAACCGGAAGGATTGGACTTTCAAATAAAAAAAGAAATTTGAGAAAATATTCAGTAGTTTTTTTTTATAGCATTTTCAAAAAAAAAAAGTTATTTGGCCCGTTATAATTTTTATAATTTTTTAAAATCAAAATATGTCCGGGATTGGACAAAAGGGCCTGGTACGTCCCATACAAATCACAAATTAAAAATCCATTATTTAATAATGTAATAATATAAGTGTATAAATAATAATTAAAAATTAAATATCACAGATGTTCTCCCTATGGTCAATTATTAAATGGGTAGTTAACAATTGGGTTACTTAATCGTAATTGAAGGTTAATTAGAAGTTAACTTTACATTTTGTTTTTCAGTGGCGTGTAAGCGCCATATTGTTAACAATAATGGCAACCCTTGTATTTGTATTGGAAAAAATATCAGTTTTGGGCTAAATAGCAAAACCGGAAAGATCGAATTATGTAAAATAAGAAATAAATGCATAAAATTTAAATAATTTTAACAAAAATGCATTAAAAAAAACTACGTAGGCGAAACTATTTGACGATCTAGGCTTGAAGTATGTGTACTCATAATCAGAAAAGAAACAAGAATTTTAGACAATCTTACATTTCTCATTTTGATAGTCAGTAATGCGATAGTGAAAATCATATGGTTCTGAATACAGGTTCACCGACCAACATTGAAAGGTTAAGTCATTGTTAACCAATGACTGAAAACACAATTCGATGTTTATCCACAATTTACCTAAGAAACGAATACCACCACTGACTTAAGAGTGAAAGTGATAGTGATTACAATCACATATCAAAAATATCACTAAATTAAGGCTATGGTGTAGTTTGCATTGGTGTTATCTTTGCCCTCCATTCTGTTTATTGCACAATTCGTTTCCCGTTGAATTCAGAAACTCTCCAGAGCATATCTCTTATCCTCTCTCGTTCCTTGTCCAATATTTGCAACTTCACGAGATTTGCTGTATGTTCACCCTCAATGCTATGTGGTGCAAGTGCTGTTTTGTGTTTGTTGCTCCTTATGTCGACGTCGTGCTCAGCAATTCTCGACTCTAAGCTTCTATTCGCTTCCCTATAAACACTTTGCCACGCATTTCGTTTGTTCAGCCCGCACATTTTATTCGCATACAAAGTTGCTTTGCCCGTTTTCTGTCATCCTTTTCCTCGTTCGTGTAAATATAGAACTTAAGTCTCGCCTGGTCCATGTGCCAAGTTGATGTTCTCATCCGCTATTATGTCCTCAAGTTTGCCGCTCCCCGCGAGTTTACACGCGACCGTAAACTTTGGCGTTGCCAAATGTGTTGTCGATTGGGGTTTCCCTCGACCCATTATCAGTGACTTTCCCCATTAAATTATCGACCATTTCGGTCGGATAAAAATCTGTCATTAACAAGTCCTTATCTCATTCATATTCTCATGTCCGAATTCGGTATCGCCTAGGGCTATTACTTTTGATACCAAATTTCTCGCCGTGTTCAACTTCCGCCCAAGTGATTGTGTGAAATGATAATCTATCATTCTTCGTGAGGTTGAAGATTTTGTAAACAAATCTGTTATCAATTTAGCATTTTTCCCGTGTATTCTGATGTCCAGATATAACAGACTGTCGTTTTCCTCCTTTCCGATTGTGAATCTTAATCTCGTATGGTAATTGTCGAACGTTCCCAGTATTCCGCTTTAACAATTGCTAATAAACCATCTAACTAACTAGATATTATCTCCACATTAATATCCTCCTCGTCAACTTCCCCTATTTACTGTTCCTACAACGTATCCAAAACCATGTCAGCTATGGATTACACATGACAATGGATTACATATTGGCATACCATATGTTGGGTGATATAATGTTCCACCGTATACAAAGTAATTGTTGTCGTTTAAACATAATTGGAGTATTCTCAAATTTTATGGTCCCGGAATATCTATGAAGTTTCGTAGGGTGCTCCACTGAGTCATAGCGTTACCCTTTGCCAAATGAATCGGTACGTTACAAATAGTGATACCACTTCTTATGCCATCAATATTTCGTCATCATCTAGGGTTATTCCGTCTAATCTACTCTTTAGTTGTAATGAATTCCCTATATTATATTTTTCCAATATAATTTATTTGCCAACATGTTCGGAGAGGATGTAATCTGGTACTTCTATTGATGAAGAAATCGGCCGTAATCGCACATTCGGTTCATGAATTTTCGGAATTCCATATAATCCAGCAGCCTTGGCCGAATCGTAGGTCAGTTTTATCCTCTCACATTTTGATATGTATTTCCGACCGCAGGGATCCATTTCCATCTTGTCGTCAGTTCTCTGTAGTATTTTGGTATGATCCGTTGGTATCGTTTTATACGTTGACTTGCCTCCTGGAAGTTTTCCCATTCCATGTTTGTAGACCTGTCCATACAAAATCACCGTTTCATTTACAAACCGTTTAGTCTCCTCATAGGTGTTAATTAAGAATTTTCCCTTGGGATTGTCTTCTGCCATTCTTTTATATACAACTACTCGGTTTTCGTTCTTTGACCTAATAACCTCCAACTTCCCCCAGGGTCAGAGCACATTGACCAAGATCCGCTATTAAGTATACAGTGGGGAAATTATACCCGTGATAGTAGTCACATGCTCTTGTCGGGGGTCGTTCCGTTGACAAACTAAGACAAATTGAACTTCAGATCGTATTTTTCCAATTGCCTTCGCTTTAAGACCCGTCCCCGTGTGTACGTTCATCCATTGATGCAATATTCTCGTATCCGTTCCCTAGTACTCTTCGTCGCTCAATATTCCGAGTAGTGATTGACTAATGGTAATAATTACCCAATGTATATTCTCAGGATTGATGTCAGTTCCCCTTATCATGAGAGTCAAAATAAAAAATTGCGCCCTTACCCCCCAGTTTCCGCTATATTCAAGTTAAGTTGAAAAGATATCTGTCACTTCCCGTCATGGTTGACAAATGTGTAGGTATAAGTCTAATTTTTCCCGCATGTTAGTAAATATTTTAGTCTTTCAGGTTGTGCTGCGAGTCGTTGCGTCTCCCCGCAATGTTATCTAAGTTTGATGTGCGTGAAATTTACCCAATTTTATCGAACTGTTTCGTTGTTCTTATAGTACGTTCCCCTTTAGATATTGGAAATTTACTTTAGAAATTGTTGTGTTTTTTTTTTTCTGAAAATTAAAACCTAAAATAACCCATTATATGCCGTGACTAAAATGTAGTATTGACGGCAGCAGTGAGACACGGTGTTCACGAAATTGTGACTCAATTACACACTAGTAATCTGCAGACTAATTTCCAGGTTGCACAACTTACATATGTTTACTATATAATAATAAAAACCTATTTTTTAGTTTAAGGAAGTGCACTTCAGGAATTATACGTCCCGAAGCAAATGTCCTGAATACTTTAATAGAATGTACGTCATGTTAGAAATTCACAACATAATTTCCAATGGTGCAAAATCTGTTTATTTTCACCTGCATCCTACCACTGGCTCAGAAGTTAGCAACTTTACCCTACTACCCTCCGACCACCAATCCGAAAATTTTGAACCCGCTGCCATTTCGCACCCTTGCATTTTCGGATATGGTCCTAGTGGACTTTTCTTCATGAAATGAGCCAAGGAATATGCTGGAGACATTTGTCCGGATCTTCCTGAATCACCCTGTATAATAATTTCTAACTGCTTATACTAGATTTTTTGTTGTTTGAAAACAAATGCATTTAATGTGACGTTACGATCATGAGACGACGTTAAAAGATATTTATAAATAAATGCTATGAAAACATTGCACGAATTTGTCAAAATTTGAAACTATTGAAATTTTATAAAATGTAATAATTATTCTATCCTAAATTGAAGAAAAATTAATCAAACAGTAACAAAAAACATTTAGGCGGTATGTAGGGTCCACGAAAAATAAAAAGCTTTTTGTTTCTGACAAGCTCTCAATATAAGCTTCAAAACTGGGGTGTGACTCCCACAACTTTTTTTGCGACCTACCCAAAGTTACATGAACCCAATGATATTAATCTTTAAGAGACAACTTTTTAGATTATCGTTTTTCCTTTGAATCGCCTCCATCATTACAGAAAACACTAACACTAACACTAAAGTGTGAATTTACCATGGAAATAATTTATTTTTTTTATTAATTTTTTTTATTTAATTTTGTATTTCGGGTGTGCTACAATTTTGATCCAATGATATTTTATACCTGTCCAATTGAAGACAAAAAGAAAAATTATACTTTGCAAAAGTTTGGCACTTCATTTGTTTCCTATAACCTCAAGCAATTATATTGTTTCTGGAAGTTGTATCGTGTGAAAGGATCGACCAAAGTTTGGTAATACGGTCTGGTCTGTGTTCAATTTCACTCAATAGGAATACAAATATTAACCTACATTATCACTACCTCTGATTAACCTACATTTATGGATAATCAGCGGATATATCTGTAAATTGGTATGAAATTTAAATATATATTTCACTAAATCTCTGTGAAAAAGTCATGGCAGATGCCATCAAAAGAGTAATGGCCTGTCATCAGAGCCGTGGAGGTCATTTGACGGATATTTTATTCCATACTTAGTCGGAACATGTCTTCTTTACAATCCAATAAAAAAATCACAATTATCTCAAAATATACATGCCATTGTTTTAAAATTAAAAAGTGCATTCTTACTGAGACACCCATATTATTATTTCTTTATTTATTGATGTCTATGGAGTAGAATCCTTACACGCTAGAAAACTTAAAAATAATGTAACTCTAAAATTCCTTTAAATTGATTTAACGCTTAAGATATATCAATATCAAAGTTTAATATTAATAGAATTATATTCGTTTAGAGATCTCAGAGTTGGTAATTTCAGAAAGTAGTAATTTCGATGAGTAGGCGCATGCAAAACTTCATTATATTTTAGATATCGTACGGGGTACTTATGACAATAAAACTTAAAAGTTGAGAACAATCAATACAAATACAAACAATATCTACAAATAATACTGAACATTTCAATCGTCGATTAAATAGTGATTACACATATATAAGTCAACATCTAACTTCGTATGAAGGAAAAGGATTGTCCAATGAAATCGAACAAAGGCAAATTTAAAAAATTTCTATTGCAGTGTTTCAAAGCGGTTACTGTGAACAGGACAATATGGATTCCAGGCAATTGCACAATATTCAAGTTTCGATCTCATGAAACTCATAAGGGTATGTCAATGATTGGTAAAATCTTTGCAATTTCGTTTAATGAATGAAAGTAAAGGGTTATCCATTTTGCGGTTTCAAAAGTAAACGTAAATAAAAGACATATAAAATATTTTTTTTTATGATATTTCTTTTTTATTATAAAGTTTGAACGTTGGCATTATGTGTGAAACACTACATCATTTAAATGACCACCACGCGAAGTGTTGCAGGCATTGATTCTTTTGACACATATTGGGCGGTATCTCAGCCATAACTTAACGAATGTTGGTTCTCAAGTGCTCAAGAGTTAAAGGTTTATCTGCATAAACACATGTCAACATCATGTCAAATCGCATGATCTTGGTGGCTAGTTGATATCGCCACGACGAGAAATTACGCGGCCAAGAAATGTCTCTTGCAATAAAGCCATATTCGATCGAGTTGTGTGGCATATGGCACCGTCTTGTTGAAACCACATATTCTCCAAGTCGTATTCTTCAATATCAGGGAAAAAAAAATCGGTTATCATATGAGCATAACGCTCCGAATTGACGGTGGCAGTCGTTCCATCGTCGTTTTCGAAGAAGTATGTTCCAATCACACCTTCGGACCAAAGAGCGCACCAAATAGTGACTTTTACTGGATGTAATGGCCTCTGTTCAATTACTTGAGGATTCTCAGAACCCCAAATACGACAATTTTGTTTATTAACATACCCACCGAGTGAGAAATGTACTTCATCGCTGATGAAAATTTTGTTCGAAAAATCGCCGTCCACCGCCTGTTGTTCAAGCACCCATTCCGCGTATCTACGACGTTGTGAATGGTCAGGTGGCTTCAGTTGTTATGTGAGCTGGACTATATATGGATGTAGGTGTAGATCCAAATGCAAAATACGCCGTAATGTGCCGTAAGATAGTCCTAATTCCTGAGAACGACGAGGAATGGACACATTCGGGCCTTCGGCAACACTTTCAATTACAGCAGACCGATTATTAAATCTAAGATTGAGTAAACCTTTTCGAGTGATTGCTTATTCAAAAATATTCAGAACTTATGCTGTTAGAGCGTCTTCCAAATGAAAGATGGAAACATGTGGTATAATCCAAGGTTATTTGATTTACCTCGCACCAATTATGCGTTCGCTTAATGCCATCCGATATTAAGATATTCGACAAAAGGTATCTCACACAAAATGCACATACAACTGAAACCCTTCGACAAAACAAATCCTGCTCCCTGCAACCCTTTGACATAAACAAGTCCTCCATAATCAAACGCTAAATCTCGGCTGCAAAATTGCATGAACAAAGAAGTTTTTCGTCTGAAATTCCAGTAAGTGCACCAATTTTCTCTTCACTCATTCATATATTTTGCAAGCACAGAGTGCAGTACAATATGGTGTTGGTTTGTAACTGAATATCTTGAAAGCATATTCAAGACATTCATTGCACAGGTATGGTCTACACATTCTGGTGCTCATTACGGGTATACAAAATAAAGACTTCTGTGGACAAACTTCAAAATCCATAACGCATTAAATGCCTGTGTAGGAAAAGTAACAGCAGAATAACAAAAAAAGAGTTTCGCACATTGACTTTGTATATGATTTCACTTGTAAGCCGACGATATGTTATAATTTATAACCTTACTTGAAGGATAACAGTTCCTGTTGTCGTCCTATCAGAGATACTACTGTGAGGGAAGAGTATGAACAACCAATGTTATTAATCATATAAAGGTCCTTTACATTTTGTTCTCGAACGCTGAACTAACATTTTAAAGAATTTTACTTCAAATTCACTGGCAAAGAGCTAAGCCTCTTTGAGTTCCCAACAAACTTTTGATGTGAGGAACAAAAACGGTTAACGCCATAGGATTCAGCACATCAAAATCATAATAGAGCACTTGGTTTCGCACAATACTGATTTTTGGTCAAACAAAGTGAGATTGCTCTTCCAATAAAACTCACTATGTGCTGACATCAGATAAGGCCATGCATGACTTTTATAGACACTACCAATGCAATTTACGGATGGCTGTCGTCGGTAGGATGTGTGTGTGTGTGTGTAATAATGTTATTATATTGGCCATGACACATGTTGTGGTTAGCCATTAGCTGCCGTTAATGTCCTTCATTTTAGTATTAACACAACAATTATTGTCATACAACTGCAGAATTTGCATTACATTAAATTTATATTACTTAAGTAGATGTCGATGTAGATGTTGTTGGTACTCGTACAAGTTGGACCGTGCAACTTTAAAGTGGTGTAGTAAGTTTAAAGAGTTCGTTGGAAAAATTAGTACTTGAAAATAATCGTGATATTTGAAAAATATAACTACCAACTATGAAAGCGAAATATTTAAAATTGTTTCAACTTTCATTGATTGCGTCGTTGAGGGGCAAAAGCATGTTCATGCTTTTATATTGCTGCCATGGGCGCTACAACCCAAGTCCCCAATGACCCTGCTCCCAAAGCAAATGTTAATTAAGTCCCCATAATAGTGGACTTAATTCTTTATGGAATAAATCCACAATGTGGAAGGTGAAATAAATTCTCTAAAATATTACTTTACTCTTAACGACTATTTTACAACCTCATGAGGTCAGACGTCTTAAAAATATTAATAAAACAACCAAATTAAACAAATTTCAACATATTCGGATCCAAGGTAGACAAATCCATCTACCACTTCAAAACTAAATCGGTTGTCATCGTCCAAGTTCGGACCAAGTCGGGAGGTTTCTCTAGTCGATGACACCCTTAATTTTGTCTTTCCCTCATTAACAGCAAGACCCACCTTCGCTGATACCTTTTCGATTCTTGAAAATACTGCAGTAACATCTCGCAAATTTCGCCCAGATTCAATATCTCAGTCCCCGCTTGGTACACAATGGTGTTGGTCAGCGTCATTCTACAGAGGCGGATCAGTTTTGCCGAAATTCCAAGTTCAGACACAGCTTCGTACAGTTTTCCACGTATGGGGCTATCGAAAGCAGGTTTATAATCGACAAAAAGGTGGTATGTATCGCTTGCTTTTCGTGGGTATTTTCCGGGATTTGGTGTAGCGTGAATAGTTGGTCAGTCGTGGACTTGCCTGGTCTAAAACCACACTGATAAGGTCCAATCAGGTTTACAATAATTGGCTTTAGTCCTTCACATAATACGCTCGACAAGACCATATATACGATGGATACAAGACAGATACCGCGATAGTTGGGACAGACACACGGATCACCCTTTTTGAATACAGTATATAATACACTGAGACTCCAAACGTCTGGTATAGATTCCGCCAACCATATTCTGTATACAAGTCGATACATGTGGCTTAGCAGTCCATCGCCACCTGCATTAAACGTTCAGCGGGTAGTCAATCCGCAACAGCGGCTTTATTATTCTTAAGCAGGGAGATTGCCGTTCAAATCTCGCCCTGTTTGTGGGGTGGGGGGGGGGGGGGGGTACAATCTACACTATATCTTCTACTATCATCATTACCTCCTGATCTTCAGTGGAAGAATCTGAGTGGGGTAGTGTTGAAAAGTGGTCCCTCCACATTTTGAGCACACACTGCTTCTCGTCCTTGCAGGAGGGCAGCCCATTATTAGGCCCGTTATTCGATCTTCTTATCCTTTGGGAAAATTTCGGGATTCACCATTCATTATGCATAATTCCCTTTTCTCACTCCCTCTTTGCCACCACTGCCATTTTTTTCCGCCTAAATATTTGATTTTGCTCCCTTCTCAACCTCTTATACCGCTCACTTGCAGCACGCGGTGTAACTGACTGTTTCTGAAATATAATTCTCTGAAATATAAATGTAATAAATCCCCAATATTAATGTTGTTTCTCATAAAGGCAACCAATCTATATTAAAAAATTAAATAGCTCCCCACATATAAGTTTTTTTCAAACCAAACCTTCGCCCCCATACTATTTTGGCGCAAAAGCCATTTTCGACTATTTGAGTTAGAAGTAGTTTCCTAGGGTTTTCGACCTGCTCGTTCATTTTATTCTAAAATAAATAAATATTTTCCCATAGCGTCTCATGAAGAGACTGGGGAGATCTTCTCACAACCAGTGACTTATGCTCTTTCCAGTTTATCGCTCACTGATTGGAACCGACAGTTTTACACCGGTTCCGAACGGAATTTTGAGAAGCTTTTACACGGCTATGTACTCGATAGTGTCGCCATCACTAAGCGAGATGACCGTCGTCGAAAGAAATGC
This sequence comes from Phaonia tiefii, assembly GCA_963931995.1. Taxonomy (NCBI): domain Eukaryota; kingdom Metazoa; phylum Arthropoda; class Insecta; order Diptera; family Muscidae; genus Phaonia; species Phaonia tiefii. The sequence goes on from OZ008370.1 coordinate 63,713,594, forward strand.
AAGGCTGTATTTTTATTTTATTATATGACAATTATATTTGGCAACTATTTGGAAATTATACGCAGAAATTACAATTTGACTAAAAATCCAGCTAAATACCAAATGTTATTTGAAATTGCAATTTTGTTTCTTAAATTTATATGGTGGTTGGCAAATTTTGTGTTTGAAGTTTTAACATGTATTATGTTTGCCAAAAGAAGAAGAAATAGATAGAAGTGTCCAAACTATAATTAATACGTATAAGTTGCCAACCATCGGAGGAATCATAAAATTTTATGAAATTTTGTTTTTACAAAATTCATAAACCTGTTCATATACAGTACTTTAAACTTGAATTGTCAGCCATATTGAAAAGAAAGGCAAATTTAAAGCATTCCCATATTGTACGAGTATTACAATTTTAGTCCGGCAAGTTACAATTAACAATTTTTGAAATTTAATTGCGAACTTTTTTATTAATTCGTTTTCACTTCCACTAAAATAACTGATACAATTCCATTGTGCCGTATGTGACCATATTACTCTCATTTTGGTTTATAATTGGAAAATAGAAAACTTATAATTTAAAAAAGGCAGTGACTCCCAAGGATGTTAAGCTTAAAAGAGATTAGTAACAACTGTGCACTGAAAAATCATGATTTCTGTGCAGAATAGCCACCAGGAAACTGTGACGGGTGTGACCCTAGAAATGAGAGTTTTTAGAATGTTATGAATGTCAGCATATATCCTGTAGAAAAATCCCTAGAGACCATGTAATAAGTTTGTGTGAATTCAATTCTTTACAGGCTTTTCGATTGTATTAAATACTCCCTGTGTCGAAGTACTAAATATTTCATTAAAAAAACTTTTTTGGAAATTGTGACGGGTGTGATCATAGACTAATACATCCATAGATACTTTTATTCTCTCAATATATTAAACGTCATAGGTACGGTGGAAAGCAAACATTGGATGGTGGAAATCATGGGTTCAATAATACCAGATAGAGGCAATAGTAAACAACATCTAACAAAGGAACAACAACCGTATTTCGTGTTTTTGTGGCAAACTAGTTGTGCTAAATGCAAAACAAATGTATACCAACGATAGAAGTCAACAAAAACGTGCAAAATACATTTAAATTTTTTAAATTTTCAGCAAAACGACATGACAAAGTTAAGTGAACATATTTTGTAACTCCACCTGGTGTAAGTAAATTTTAAATTCAATTGGTCTCATTTCCACAAACCTACGACGAAGAGTGTGAAATGAGACATCAGATGAGAGAATAAAAGAATCTATGTATGTATTAGTCTATGGGTGTGACCTTTTTATGAGACGGGTGTCACTTAGTATGAAAAACAAGAAGTTTGAAGAAATAAAACCTTTTTGATTTTAGTTAATTAATCACTACATATATAGATATATGAAAATAGTATGCCATAAACTTATTCATTATCCATACTAAAGTATTGCATAAATACATTTGTAATACTGTGTATAGTACTGCACTCGTTAAATGGGTACACTGAAGCAAGAATTAGTTAAAAACAAAACGATAACGTCAGTGATAACACACAAAACTGTTCGTTTAATGGTTGGTTTGGTTGGTTGGTTTTCGTGATTGCTAAAGATACTATTTAGAATCAATTAGTGTCTTGGGACATCGTTTTGCATACCACATCACTCCGGAAAGTCCAAAGTACCGAGTCTACATCCAGCCTGCTAATCGGAGATACCTCATTAGATCCCCTAGATCTACGTGGTGTATCTCAGTGATGTTATGCAGGAAGGGACGGCCCATAGTCTTCAGGCGTCTATTTATCAGAGCCGGACAACTGCAGAGGAGATGCTCCACCGTCTCCTCCTCTTCTACGTCATCGCAGGCACGGCGTTGGTCATTGTATGGCGGCTTATAATATTTGTTCCCTGAAGAAGTCGCCCAATGTGGAGACGAAATATTGGAGATAAATAAGCAAAACAAATAAAAGAGCTTAAGCTCGTTTAAAGAATAAGAATAATTTCAATTGAAGATCGTGGAAAACTTTATATAGTATATAATATTTTGTACTAGTATATAAAATTGTTCTCTTACTGATCAGTCTGTATTATTTAAAAAGCATATTCATAAATGCAGCCCATAAAATATATTGCCAATATAAAGTAAAGTAATTGTTCTGTAGAATAATAATATATTTTACAATTAAATCAATCGTGTACTACCTAAACCCATTAAATGTCAAATAAAATTAATAAACTACAACCAAACAAATAAATATCGAATTTTCTCCCTTAAATCGATTATATTTATATTGCAAGTAATGATCTAGTACAGAAAACTGAAACTGTGACGTCATGCGCAGAGAGAGGAAATAAGTTGCACACTTCTTTGCGTAACCTTGCGCAAATATAATATACTTGTGCCAAAATATAACATGTTTGAGACATTATGATTAGTAGGATATAATATATGGTTTTGAGGCCCAAATCTGACTTTTTTTGTTGAAAACCGCTAAAAACAAATACGAGACAGACAACAAAGACATAAAAAGTAGCAGATCTTCAACTCATGGAAACAGTGATTGCAAACAAGGACATGTTTCCTGCAATATGTTGTTGGAGCCGATATTTTTCAGCGTGTACGACAGATAGAAGCAATATTTCGAACAATTTGTAACACACACAAAACGAACTACACACAAAGTTTGTTTTTAAAGTTTGTTTTTGTGTGTAAGTTACGCCATCAAGTCGTAAAGAAGATTTGGTGAATTAACGTTTGGGTGACTGGGAGTTGTTAATGCCAAAATTATCGGAAGATGAAAGATATAATTTTGACGTTAACAATGGCTATGGATTCCACGGTTGCACTTATTCCCATGAAAAAAAAAACTATTTTCGCATAAACATACATAGAGCATCTTCACTTACGATCACTAATTGTTGTATTTATAGTATGTTGTAAAATGCATCTCGGTAAAAAATGGAATTAACCCGTGAAAATGTCCGCGCGATGATTTTTATATATTTTTAGCGTGGATTATAAAGACAAGAGTGTCTCAATCAACTTGTTTCAACTTTTGGTGATGAAGGACCATCAAAAACCACTGTAAATCGGTGGTACCCAGAGTTCAGGCTCGGATGCGGTTCGCTTCTGGATATATTTCGTGAAGGTCGTAAAACTTCGGTAATATTGCCGGAAACCATCGCTGCTGTGCGTGAACTGACAAAGTGTGACCAACACGTGTCATACCGTGAGACTGAAGCTTCGTTGGACATTAGTACAACTAACATCAACACGATGCATGTTCCGTGAAAAGAAATGCTCGTGTCGACTGAAAGAGAATGTTGAAAAAGAAATGTTGAAAAAATACAACCGCGATAACTCAAATGTAGTGTATACGATATCATAGTCACAGGTGACGAATCGTGGATCCATGCATATGAGATCGAAACAAAACAGCAATCGACCGTATGGGTCTTTCAGGACTCTCTAAATCCAACAAAAGTTGTTCTTGGAAGAAGCACATCGTAGCAAATGATCGAGTTTTTTTCGGTTTAACCGATCATGTGGCCACAGTGTTTTCACTGGAACGTAAGACGGTAAATGCCATCATAAAGTCTATATTTTGATCAGAATTCGTAATTGTCAAACAGCAGAATTATTTGTCGATGTTATTGACAGATTAAAAATCAGTCTTCCTAAATTAAAGTTGCTATTACCGAATTTTAGTTGTATTAACCAATTTGTGTATTTCAAAAACCTCAATCATCTGAAATGGAAGATACAACTAATACAAAGTTCAATATTAGAATTCGTGTTCAAATATTAGTTACTGTAATCACAGTTTCGTTTCTGTTGCAAAAACACTTGTTAAAAATTTTTCACAAGAGGCTTTTTTGTTAAAACTAATATTTTAAGCAGAAAGTGATAAACAAAGTTGTGTAAAAACAATAAAGTGTATAGATATCAGTCAGCGAAGAATACATATTATCACAAATTGAGGTGAAGTGAGACCTTTAAACATAATCGTTGAATGTGACGCCACTATTGACGCCTTCGCAAACACATGCAAACAATTGTGGACACTTGGCTGGCGGAACTATATTCTGGATGACACAAATTAACTTCAACATACATACATACATATGATATATACAACCCATCCCCATTTTTGGTCGAAAATATGAAAATTTGAGAAAAACTGTCTGTATCTGGAAAACGAAGCGCCCAATCGAAAATATAAAAATTGTTTACGAGTTCCTAAGGGTTTCTCACATAGTGTTCCCATTCGCGTGAAATAATTTTTTTTTCAAAAAATCGCGAAAATTAGAAAATCGCTAAAATAAAAAAGGTACTATATCTCGGAAACGGTGCTTCCATCACAAAAATAATAAAAACGTTACCTCCTCTTTACGAGGCTTTCACTTAAGGCCTCGATAGGACAGCACTTTAATTTTTACAAATTCGTAAAACTAAAATTTCTGTCATCAAAAATCGCTAAAACGCCCCTATGCCAATATCTCGGAAATAGAGCGTCCAATCGAGAACAAAACTATTCTTTACGAATTTCTAAGGATTTTTCATAAAACGGTCCATCGTATGGAAGATATTTTGTTCAAATAATCATCAAAATATGATAATCGCTGAAATAAAAAATATTGAGTTTTAGTGATTTTTTATTTGAAAAAAGATAGTTTAACGGATTTTAAGTGAAGCCGTATGAGAGGCATCCATTGGTTAAAGCCTCCTGTGCAGGTAAAAAATTAAAAATTTTTTGATTGGACGCTCCGATTTCGAGATCTAGAAATTTTTTCATATTTTCGATCAAAAATGGGCAGGATCAAAATATATGTATGTATCGGGTTTTTCAATAAGAGCGCTACAAAAGTTTTTTTAAATAAAACAAAACCGGTTTTAGATACCAATGAAATTCTTTATTCCTGTGAAAGTACGTTCGATGCCATTATGTATGGAACTCGATTTCTTTTGCATGGCCACCACGGGCACACTTACAGAAGTCCAGACGCTGAACCCAATTTTCGACGGTTTTCAAGCATAAATCGGCCGATACTGCTGCAATATCACTTTCGATATTCGTACGAAGTTCATCAATCGTCGCTGGCTTGTTGGCAAAGACCGTAGACTTGACGTAGCCCCACAGGAAATAATCTAACGGCGTCAAATCGCACGACCGATTCGGCCAATCGACTGGGCCATTTCGTGAGATAACACGTTCACCAAACTTGGTTTCCAATAAATTGATTCTGGCTTTCGCTGTGTGGCTTGTGGCGCCGTCCTGTTGGAACCACATGTCGTCCAAGTCCATATTATCCAATTGGGGCCAAACATATTTGGTTATCATTGAACGGTAGCGATTCGCATTCACAGTAATGTGCCGGTCTTGATCATCACGGAAGAAGTACGGCCCAATGACGCCGCCGGCCCATAAACCGCACCAAACCGTAATTTTTTCGGGATGCAATGATGACTCATGGATTACGTGTGGATTTCTGCCTGACCAATAACGCATATTTTGCTTATTGACGAAGCCATTCAGCCAGAAATGAGCATCATCGCTGATTGTTGAGGCCTCTTAAAGTTAGCCCCTTAAAGTTGAGGCCACTGACTCCAAATTTCGGTAGTAAATTTTAATAATTGTTGGCTCGTATATCTTTCCATGATGAAATGGCAAACCTTACTGAAGAGAAATGTCAAAAGAGCGGAAAAAAATATGGCGTCGTTTGCTGTCCCTACCGATTTACTTTTGTAGCGTCTCTGTTGAAAAACCCGTTATTAGAGATATAGTTTTAAAAAATAAGTTTTGCAATATGAAATCTCTTGATTCCTGGCAAACCGTATAGTTATTTCAGATCTTGCCACAGATTTCCATGAGCGGTTTTTTTTTTAATGATGCTACTGAAAAATTCATTGAACTGTGTTGCGAATGTCGAATGTTGTGTACATTTTCTATCAAATGGATCAATCAAAGAAAGCTTATTTTTTCATTAAATGGCTTCTTAATCATTCGGATGTATCTTGGGGGAAAACATATAATCTAAAACGACTTTAACGACTGGAAATGACAGCGTCTCTCGCGAAATAAGACATATTGAAATTGCTCCTGCATGGGTTTAAATGTCTTAAATAGACAAGTGGGAAAATACAATATTTCCTAACATTCGAATATAAATGTGCAGTTCGCAAGCATTTAATGAAACAATACGTCCGACTTCAACGTTTTTGGCGGTCATATTGGACAACAAGTTTTAACAGCTCATTATTTAAGAACTAAAATCATAAAGAGCACTTTAGATCTCTTGTTCGACAGGAAAGGTACTCCGAATGACGAAGCCTTTCGATTTGCATGTGGATCGCGTTAAATGTTATATACCTTTTTTAGGTCAGGATACAATGTGATTATCGCGAACTGAGAATTCGATTTGTAGTAACATTCTGAAAAGCGTGAATTGTTTAGGTCGGCATATCTCTTGAACGTGTTCGCTTATTACCACGTTTACTGAAGCGGGAATAAATTTCTGTTCGTTTAGGAAAATATTTGTGGCGTCTGCCTCAAACGAAGCTTAAAGCGTGTGCTTTACGAATGATTAAATAATTTCCATTACATTAGCTCCAGCGCGCGAAAATCTTACGCGGTTGTTTGACATATTCTGCATACTAGCATATTCATCAATGTCTTAAACAACTTTTTCTATGACGTTCTATGGTTAAATAGGACTTGAGTTATAAAACTGAAAACGCACCATTTTCCGAATATCCCCGATTATTGTCCTAACACAATTACTAGCAATTTTTAAGAATATTGTTCCTTTGCGGCGTTAATATTGCCATCTGGCTCTCACCGTGTTTAGGTCTCCAAAGTAAGAATAAAACTTTAATGTTACTGCGGATGATACTAAGGGGTCTAACCGCATCCGGTGTACAAATATTATATTTCTGTTTGTATATACCCAAACAAATTGTGCAATTTGTGAACCAGTAGACCGATTCATCCAAAAAGTTCCTTTTGTCCACCCTCAATATATACCTTGGTTCGTTCTATGATGATTCCCAAAAATTTCGTGTCTAGCATTAAGATCCCGTTAGCTGGGCGATTTCTAAAAAAGTAATTTTTTAGTTTTTCAAAGACTTACTTACTTTAACTAAAGATATATCCTGACACATCCACTTTAAGGGATATTCTGCAAAAAAAAAGCATTTTTCAGTTTTTACTACAGAGATATTTCCAATTTAAATGTCAGATTGACATATTTTTATCTTTAGACGATTAAAGTAAATACGTGTTTCAGTTTTTTTGGAATTCGCACTAGTTCGCGTTTTACCAAAAATGTAATACGTCTCGAACACTACGTTTTAAACAGAGCAAAGCGGGTATCAAATCTTTTCTTTTGACAAGGAAATAAATGTGATATAGATATAGTTTTTTATTTTTTAATACAGTTTCTGAGGTGCTCATGAACAAATTTTGAATATCTAACTCTTACTCCAATCTTACACTTAAATCAGATACATCTCCGTACTAAAAACTTAAAAATGCGTTTTTTGTGCAGGACAGCCTGAAAGAAGGATGTGTGAGGACATGTTTTATATACTGGTGACGCGCCATGACAAACCCTTTCATATGATTTTTATATTGTGTACATGATCTTTAGCCAAAGTAGGAATTTCTTTGAAAATCTAAAAAAATACTTTTTTTGTGTGTTGTTTCAATGTTGGTACTAGTGTATTAAAAAACCGGGTTTTCAAAAATTTCGGTTTTCCTTTTCTTCGAATATTGCGAATTTGGCGAAACCGATTTTCGGTTAAATCGCGGTGTAGCAACCGGCTAATAACCGGTTTCAGTTTTTATGACAAAATGGTAAACTATGCGATTTATAAACTTCGTTTATCTTTAATTCAGTCTCTTTGAATTTTGACATCAACATGAAAAAACTTGTCGAAATACCACTCAGAACAGATGTAAAACTGCAGGTGCCAATCATAGTGTGTAATGTGGTGGGAAACTAAAGTGTGGGCCATGGTAAATTTAGAATTTAATTTCGCTTTAAAAAAATCCTAATATAGACACCGTATCTCATTCGACTAACCCATTTTTCAGTACTTTATCGATTGTTTGGGACTCTAGTTGGTGTTTTAAGGTCTTAGTAGACACGGGATTATTTGCGTCACACTTAGGTAAGAGGTAATAGTCTAACGGGTTGAAATCGCAGCTGCGTGGCGGCCAATGGACTTCCGAGTTTTGGCTTAATATGTGGTCTTCAAACACAGTGCGCAAAAGATCGATTGCAACGTTGGCTGTGTGACACGTAGCGCCATTCTGCTGAAACTATTTTTCGTCAACTTTGTGGGACAAAAGTGGAACAACAGCATGACTGCTGTGCATGAAACGGTAACTGATTTTCGAAGAAAAATGGGCCTATAATGCCGCCATGCCAAAAACCGCACCAAAGAGTCACTCGTTGTGGATGCATCGCATTTTCCTCGACGACCTTTGGATTTTCGGAGCACCAAATACGACAATTTTGTTTGTTAACGTAGCACCGAAGATAAAATGAGCTTCATCGGCAAAGATTATTTTTTGGTAAAAAGTGACAACGCATCGCATGGCCACGAGGATCCGGTTTTTGGACTATTTGAACTTAAGTCTTCCAATTTTATACAAATTCAATTTGCTGCGAACGGTGGTCAGCTACAGCGGCAATATTTTCAACTGGACGAGCACGTAGACAAGTTCTTTTGTTCAATATGGACCCGGATTGACAAACTCTCTTTCTAAAATTGATCCACAATCGGCGTTGATGGAACTGTATTTCTATCGAATTTGTTTCGTAGATTTTTTACAGTTTGAGTTGAAGTCTCAGAAATTTTGATGAAAGTTTTTAATGTTTGCCAATTTTCTTCAAGCCTAACTCGACCCATTTCGTACATTTCTAACTTTTGGCAAAAAATCTGTCACTTCATAAATGTCAAATTGGCCATCTCTTTCGATATAACGGGGGGTTCAAATTCCAAATTTTTCATGGCCCACCCTTTATTTATTTTATTCAACCAATCTGTTCTAATATTGGACTTCCCCAGTCGGTGGTGCAATGTCTGCGCGGCTTTTGTGTATGAGAACGTGAGTTCGATCCTTGGTCTGACTACCTTACATTTCGATCGGCGACGGCCACCTCGCTTAGTGATGAGGACAATATCGAGTACTTAGCCATGAAAAAATACCGTTCCGAACCGGTGTAAAACTGTAGGTAACAATCAGAGAGTACAAAATCAGAAAGCGCACAGCTCACTGGTTGTAAGAAGCTCTCCCTAATACCTTCATGGGATGTAATGGGAAACGGTTTTTTATTTTAGTTAGGCAAAGTCATTGATGAAAAAATATTCCTTTGGACGTTTTGTACTTCTTTGTGGATACTGTTAATTGTTTTGTGCATTACTACTAACCTTAAGTTGGCAGGTATGACTTCTCTTGTCATTGGACAACTAATTTCAGAAAATTATCGGCGAAATAATTCGTTGCCAAAGTCTTTGCTGTCTGTATGATGGGACCAGTAACCATTGTGGGCTGTGAAAAAGGATTTATATTTGCAGTTCTGCTTTGTTATACGAGTATCAGTTGTGTAAAAATCGTAAAAACCTGATTAATTGTCTTGAATTAACCGCTGAAACCGGTTCTTCGAAAATATCCCTTTTAAAAAACTGATATTGGTTGGTTGGTTGGTTGGTTGAGAGAGCTGCAAGACAGCACGCTGTCTAGCACACTTAGGCTAAAGAAGCCCATTGTGATACCTGCAGTTTCCTCCATTGCAACTAGCCCTTTCAATAAATTTGCCCTTTCAATAAATTTGTCTATAAGACCTACAGCAATATCCTGTAGGGCTACGGTGCTAACTAAATGTGTACCGAATGTGTACCTGCCAGAGCAGGGCAACTCAAGAGAAGGTGTTTCGTGGTTTCCTCGTCCTCTTCCATGCAGCATCTACAGAGAGTTGAGTTTCTATGTCCCAATGTTAGGTCGTGTTTTCATAAAAGACAATGTCCCGTATGTGTTCCTATCATTGTGGATAACCTGCCTCTCTGCAAGTTAAGTAGTTGCCTAGTCCTATACCTGTCCACTTGAAGTAAGTCTCCACTTATCCTTGTACATATTACCGGCCCACTGCCTGATCTGCAAACGGCAGGTAGATATTGGCATACTAATACCTTCTTTTGCCAGAAGAACGTGCGCCGTAGTGCCCTGTCTAGCTAACGCATCCGCTACGCAATTGCCTGGAATGTCGCAATGTCCCGGTACCCAAATGAGCCTGATGTCAAAATACTCTGCCATCACCCTAAGTGATGAGTGGCATTCTTTCACCGTCAGGGTCATAGCAAACATGGCTTCCAGGGAGCCTGGGTGTCGCTGTAGATACATATTCTCCGGAGGGTTGTGACACTACTTTTCAGTAGTTCAGCAACCTCCAGTATGGCGGTAATTTCCGCCTGAAATACACTACAGTGATCAGGCAGCTTGAAGGGGATATTTACATTTAGGTCCGGTGAATGGACCCCATAGCCTACTGCTCGTCCAACTTTGATCCATCCGTGAAAAATCTGATACTACTGGTATCCCCTTCCAGCGACTTTTCCCACGTATTCCTGTTCGGATAAGAAGTCCTTAGATTTGTCGCTAGTAGAAGGTAGGGGATACATTAGTTCGTTTTTACGGGAATAGAGTTGGTCCGGTGTAGTAATTCAGTGTGACCGGAATGCCCCGATATCAAAACGCCACAATCTCTGATTCTCACCAGGGATATAGCGGCTGCCGATTCGGCCATGATATCAGGAGTACAGCTGTTCAGGATAGCACTAAGTGCAGTAGCTGACGTCGTGCCCATTGCCCCACTAGCGCTAATCAGTGCTGATCTTTGCATTTTTATCAAGGAATTCCGAATATATTTCTTTTGGAGGAACCTCCACCATACTACGATGCCATAGGGAAGTATTGGTCTCACTATTGCCGTATAACTCCACATGGTGATCTTAGGAGACAGTCCCCTGCGCTTTCCTATCGCCCCTTTACAGTAATAAAGAGCAACAGACGCCTTTTTCACCCTCTCCTCCACATTCGGTCTCCAAGACAATTTCTGTCGAGAATTATCCCCAGATACTTGACCTTTTCCGTCAACTGTAATTGTTGACTGACGGTAGTTCAAATGCGGGTAGTTTATATTTCCGAGAGAACAAGATAAGCTCGGTTCTAAGTGGGTAAAGTGATAGTCCGTTGTTAGCGGTCCAGTTCGAAATCAGATTAAGTAGGCTGGTTGTACGAATGCTAAGTAAATTGAGGTTTCTACCCGTACAGATGATAGCAATATCATCGGCATAGGCAAAGACCTGGCAATCGGCCCTGTCCAGTTCAAGGAGCAGTTCATTGACATAAGTTAACAATAATAGTGGAGACAGAACTCACCCTGCAGTGACCCCCTGTTAACGTTCCTCGCAATTGTAACACCACCCAATTCAGCTTTGACGGATCTATCCACCAAAATCTTCCCAATTAGCCGTGTCACTAAGCTGTCGACTCCTAGATTCTGCAACGACCTAAGAATCGCCGAAGGTTGAATGTTATTGGAGGTTCCCTTGATGTCCAGGAAGGTCCCTACATCGAAGACCTTATTCTCAAGAGAGTTTTATATTATGATGATTATAGAGTGGAGAGCCGTCTCAGTTGACCTGCCCTTGATATAGGCATGCTGAGAACTCGATAGTAGATTATGTGGAAGATTACTTCAAACGTGAATGTCCAGTAGCCTTTCAAATGTCTTAAGAACAAAGGATGATAGACTGATTGGTCTAAAGCCCTTTGTTTTGTCATATGGGCATAGACTGCAATTTGACCGAGTTTATCAACGAGTTTAAGTGCTGGTCCAATAGGGTGCCCAGTATGCCATGCGTTTAAGCCGGGCCTATGGCTCGCCGGACGGGGGGGATCTTTCTACTCACCGAGCACAACAACAGTCTGCCTCTGAACAATAAAATACTGACTGCGGCTTACACACACACACAATATTCTTTGACATAAAATAAAAGAATGAAGCCCGAACAATAGTTGCGTTAGAAGTGGACAAGAGGGAGAAAACACCGAATTGAAAGCCATTACGTGGCTCTGAAGAGAGTCGAGGGCAAAAACTCTACCCTCGAGCGCGTCATATGTGCCGACTGGTGTCTCCGTCGGCTTTGCCCACCCTTACGAAGCCCTTGTAGCTTCACCGTGATACTGCGATCCGCACAGTATCCCATGATCGTAGTAACTGGAGAACTCTCTTACCTTGCTAACCCTAATTTACCATGCTGACCTCTCACTCTGCCATATCTGCAGAGAAAATAAGCGGATTTCTAAAAATCGTTATAAAATTTAATCTCTCTTCACGAGACTAAGCTTAAATATTTAACAAATAAAAAAGCCTCCTGGGCGAAGTGCTCCCTCAGCGGATACAAAAATTCCGTGGGGTAAAATTATAACTTTACAAATGCAGCACACAATATTCTGCTTAAGATCTAAAACTTTTATCTTCATTATATTTTTAACTACTAACAATTTAACTTAAAATATATAATCATAATCCAAATGCTGATTAAGATTATTAAATTTTCTCTATAGAACAATAACAAATTTAAAACAATTGGGGTACACCAATGGTACTGATATTTGCCCTAGCAGCACCGTTTAATAAAATTCCCGAAATGAAACCTTCCGAAGGCTCACCCTCGTAATCCCTTACTGTGCCCGAGCACTTACCACGCGACGCTTATCTTATTTCAATCTCGGTGGACTACGGTTCCACACACGAGAGCTACTAGGCCGACCTAGTTTACCGCGCACGAGATTATGTACCCAGAGGCAATTCGCATGGGTGTAAATATATTCAATCAAAATAAATAAAAATTACAATATATATATATAGGTTTATCGTCACGAATAAGTCAAAATCTGAAGGTCATTCTGTCCGAAATTATTATCAACGAACCAAAAACGGCCGCTAGGGAGTATGTGGGTCCCCAAGAACCTTAAAAAGTCACTCTTTACAATCGAGGACTACTTATTTGCTTAATATTAAAACTTCAGTTTTGAATTCACTACATTTCACTAAATTCCAGATTTCAAGTTTTTCCTAAACTTACAAAGAATTCTCAGAATTCACTTCTATTTATATCATAACGACTTAAATTTTTTTTTAAAAACAAAACTTTACTTTAACTTTCAAACTCATATCTTCAAACCTCAACACTTTGATTCACTTCATCATTTTATATGAAAGCTTTAGGTTGGAACTCTTAAAACTTCAACTTTGAAATTCGAAGACGCTGAATCTTAGAACTTTAGATTTGAATTCTCAACTCCCTAAATATAATTTCTAAAATTTGAAATTTGAATTTCGTAAGTTTTAGATTTGAACTCCTAAAACTTTAACTTTGAAATTCTAAAACGTTAAATTTTAGAACTCTAGATCTGAATTCTCAAAGCTCTTAGTTGAATTCTTAAAAGTTTAAATTTGAATTTCGATAATTTTAGATTTGCACCTCTAAAACATTAACTTTGAATCTTTCGAAACTTAAACTTTTAGAACTGTAGATTTGAATTCTCAAATCTCTATATATAATTTCCAAAATTTCAACTTTGAAATTCTGAAACGTTAAATTTTAGAACTCTAGATTTGAATTCTCAAATCTCTAAGCTGAATTCTTAAAAGTTTAAATTTGAATATTGATAATTTTAGATTTGCACCTCTAAAACATTAACTTTGAATCTTTTGAAACTTAAAGTTTCAGAACTGTAGATTTGAATTCTCAAATCTCTATATATAATTTCCAAAATTTCAACTTTGAAATTCTAAAACGTTAAATTTTAGAAATCTAGATTTGAATTCTCAAATCTCTAAGTTGAATTCTTAAAAGTTTCAATTTGAATTTTGATAGTTTCAGATTGTCACTTCTAAAACATTAACTTTGAATCTTTAAAATTTAAACTTTTAAAACTTTAGATTTGAATTCTCAAATCTCTGTATATAATCTATAAAAGTTTAAATCTGAATAGCGACAGTTTCAGATTAGCACTTCTAAAACCTTAAATTTGATTTTTCCAAAACTTAAACTTTTAAAATTTTAGATTTGAATTCTCAAATCTCAAGATTGAATTTATAAAAGTTTAAATTCAAATATAAAAAGTTTTAGATTTGCACTTCCAAAACATTATCTTTAAACTTTAAAAACGTTAACCTTAAAACTTCAAAACTCTAGCTTAGAATTCTTAAACTCTCTAGATCTGAATCTTCAACGTTATAAACTTGAACTTCGAAGGTTTTAGTCTCGCACTTCTAAAACCTTAACTTTGTTTTTTTTTTTTTATAATCAAACTTTTAAAACTTTCTCTAGATGGAAATCTCTAGATTGAATTTATAAAGATTTAAATTTGTCTACCGAGAGTTCTAGATTCGTACTTCTAAAACCTTAACATTGATTTTCTAAAACTTCCAACCCAAACTTTAGAACTTCAGATTTGAATTCTCAAATCCTTAGATTGTATTTCTAAAAGTTTAAAGCTAAATCTCGAAAGTCTTAGATTTGCACTTCTAAAAGTCCAATTTCAGAATTTCAGATCTGAATTCTCAAATGTGTATATTCACTTTTTAAAACTAACTTTTAATTCAAAGGTTTTAGATTTGCACTTTTAACCCTAGCTTCAAAATTTAAAACTTTAACTGTCCAAACTTTAAGATTCAGACCTTCAAAACTTTCCAATGGAACTTCCAGAATATTAGATTTAAACTTAACAACTTTGTATTGCAGTTTCTAAAACTTCAAACTGGAATTTCCAAATTCTCGGATTTTAATCTTTAAGAATTTTACATTTAAGTTTCCATAATTTAATATTCACTTAGACTCTATTTTTCTGTCACTTTTTCATTGGCTTTATTTCGTTTAATTTTTCATTTACTTTTTTCTCTATTTTATTTACGATATAGCTCGAGACTATTACAATCGATATGCCCCTTTTGCCATGATTTTAGGTCTTCATCAAATTTTTCATTTACTTTATTTCTCTCTCTTTCTCTTTTTTTTTTTTTTATTTCCAATATAGCTCGAGACTATTAGACTTAATACACCACTTTGGCCATGATTTTAGGACTTTATAAAATTTTCCATTACTTTATTTTTTTATTTTTTCAATATAGCTTGAGCCTATAACAATTGATGTGCCACTTTTGCCATGATTTTAGGTCTCATTCATATTTCACTTGAGCCAGGTTTCACTTTATTGCTCCAGGATTTAACTCAACCTATCGTAGCTACTGGAGTCACTACGGGTCTACCCCCTTGACAGGGTTATGTCTGTCCGATGGATGAGGAAAATCGGACTTACCTTCGGCCTCCAACGAGGCTTACCGTGCTGAGTTGGTGGACTGCTACGCTGCTGGACAACCTTTCGGCTGATGCTGAAGCGGGGCTTAATGTTGTTGATGCCGGCGCTTACGTCTTGCTGGAACACACTGGTGGATGTTTACGATGTCTAGTGAATATGTTGGCGGCGATACCAGGTGCCTAAGGTCGCTACCAATTCCCGGCTGACGACACACTGGCCGGGGCGAAAGCGGAGTAGGCCAGAAAGGGGCCTTAAGCGTTGGCAGCTCTGTAGTGTTGCTGCCTACGATGTGGACCTGGTGAGAAATTTAAAGCAATTACCACTTGCTGGGTAGAAAATCTTTCAATGCTTACCTAGTCCTTGCCTGCTGCCGCTTCTGGGTTGCTGCCGTGCTGAATTTGACTTGCGCCTTAGGGTGACGGGTTGCTGATCGTGCCGGGTGATGTCCGACTGGTAGTTCCTTTTCCGAATAGTTGCCTGGATCTAAGGCTGCTGAGATGCAAAAACTAGGTAAATTATCCGGCAGTCTAACTGGGCCGCCACACTGCACACTTACCCTGTAAATATTTGCTGCTGCCGTCTTCGCGACTGGTAGCTTCTCTCCCAGTCTCTACTGAGTTGGCGGGCGGATTACTGCTTCCTTTCCAAAATCTCCGGAGGTCACTCTGTCGTTTCAGGCTTGAGATTATACTTCCTGGATACACTTCTGTTCGCGGACGCTTCAGTTTTTAGAACGGCGTCTAATGGCGATTTCTTCTATGACGCCACTTTTTTTTGACGCCGTTATGTTGCACACTCTCACGTTTTCGCGAACTTTCCGCGTACGTGAGTCAAAATGGTGGTCACGGATAAAATTTTGTGCCGGTGTGCCTTATCAAATGTAAAAATTAACGAAAGTTGTTTACATTTGTGTAGGTGCATTATTGTAGGTGGTGTTGAGACTTTTGAGGCTGGTTGCAATTACTATAGGTGGTGTCCTGAAAGGCTTTTTTTTTGTCGTTAGGTGGCGCTACTGAGCCGCCACAGTTTTGGCTTGAGAGCATTTGCCCGCTTTCGGGACAAAAACCGCTTTGATTTTCTTCCAAATGCAAATACCCAAATATGGTTTTGTTTGTAGAAAATTGCTGAAAACCAAAACATGGTACGACACTTAAGAAAAAAGCAGCAGATCTTAATTTACGAAAACAATGCTCCCAAACATGTACATGGTTCGTACAATATATTCCTGGGGTCGATATTTGTCAGCGTGTGGTTAACCGGCAGGAATTTGGATAACCGGTGTCGGATTTGAATACACTAGTTTTTACTATAAATAAATAAAAATATGGAATTTGAAATAATGGAATAACACATCCCTGTAATCGGGAACTCAAGGACATTTAATATGCAATATTAGAATTTTGCTCATCGCTAAGTATCAGTATATGTTACATATGTAGGCCATATATTATGAGATATATCAGTTGTGTATTGAAAAACATTCAAAAGACTTTACTTTATTATCTAAGGAAAATAAAAACTAGTTTGGGTAATTATAAAAGGAAATTTGGTTTGACTGCTAATCCACCAATATATATTTTCATTTATTTTGCACCTTTCTAGACTAGTATCGACTCTTGTGTCGTTGTTCGTTATCAAGTCACTGTTGGCAGCTTCACATTCGCTCTTCTATATAAGTGGTATAAAATGGGTATACCATTTTCATCTTATATAAACTCGAGTTGGTCGAGATAAATAAAGGCTTCTGGAGGCACATAACATCCCGTCCCGCTTCCATCCAGTCTTTAGCTAAAGTACAACTTTCTTTGAAAAACTAAAACAAATACCTGTTGTAAAAACGGTCCAGATCTAGACACGAATGCTAGACTCGAAATATTTCGGGAATCATCAGAAAACAAACCATGGTACATTTTAAGGGGGGGGGGGACAAAAGAGCTTTTTTCCCATCATACAATGTGAGACGGTCTAATACACATTAGTGGTTAATCAATGAAAACAATATTGATTTTAAAAACTTAATTGCATTCAATATAAAACACTTGTGTTGCCAACTAGCCCCCAACCAATCGACCGTACTATCAAAGGTATGCGACCATCAGTATGGCCTTCATCATCATCACCATCAAGAATTGCTCCATTAGTGGCAGAAAATATATAGAACGGCCGTATCTTAATGGAGTTGAGATAACAACTGTGTTGTCCTCGACAATTATAGCGTAATGTTACCAACACCATAATATGAAATGGCAGGAACAACAGCTTGTTCACAACAAGAACGTTATGTCAAAAAATGTGCACCATAACACCATGATAGTTTTCAGCCCCAAATTGGTTATAAATGAAAAGCGTATGAATAATAAAATGGAGGTTAAAACGTAAAGAGACCGGAAACCACTTCGGAAAGTCATTAACTACAACTATGTAGATTCGTGCGACAAGTAGACGTTTAAAATCTTGTCTACTATATTGTAAAATTTAAGTAGCACTAAATGTTGTTTCTGTTTAATGTTGAATGGAAAGTTCACGGATTCATCGCCATTGTTATCTTGGTCGAGGGAAAAGGTTAGTACACTTTTCCTTTTAAAATATTTACCGTTCGTCCACCAACGCCAAAATTCCTTAGTAACAGTGGCGCCGACGGATACCAATATGTCCTGTTCTTTATTCTTAAGGTTGTCAATTAAAGTGAATGTCTTAATTTGACAACTTCTAAAACCTAGACAGTCGTAACCTGTACCATGTTACAGAGGGGGGAATCGCAAGAACATGTATGTTATAAGATGTTCGAGTTGCGTAATGAAACAATTACAAAAAAACATTACTTTATTATCTAAGGAACATGAAAGTTAGTTTGGGTAAGTAGAAAAGGAAATTTCATTTAACTGTTAATCCACCAATATATATTTTTATTTATTTTATAGCTTTCAATGGAATCTTTAAGGATTCAGTTCTTTGTTGTTAACTGAATGCATATATAAACCAAATTATTTTATCCTTTTAAAAAGTATAAAATTCATGATCTTGATGGTAATTTTTACATTATTGAAAAGAGTGTGACAAAACTCTGTATTGGCAAAGCGGAAGTGGCACGGGATTCTTTCCGCTTTAAGGTTGCACATTTAAATAATTCGTGCCTAGATAAAAAAAACGAAATTAAAAAAACGAACAAAAACATTCAACAACACCACGATGATTTTAGCCATGATGTCATTACCGGATTTTTCCTCGGAAGCCCAAGATGAGGAAGTCGTCTTAAGCTGCTTATTCAGTCATGCCATGGCAAATTCGTAGCCGAGTGTTCATGAATTTGTCCTTAATATTCATTCATACCCTTAACTAGTAACGTTTCGCTACATTTCAACCATTTTTGAATAACAATTAACACATTATTTAAATATGCAGAACCGGACGAACAAAATACATACATACTATTTTTACACTAATAATACAAATTACTCAAAATTTACAGATTATATAAGATTTTGAAAATTTTGTTTTAAATTCTTTTTCCTTAACTCAATTTTATTTTAGTAAATTTACTATTCTGTAAATTTAACCATATTTAATACGAAAGATTTAATAAAATTTTTGAAAATTCAAATATATTTAATTAAAAAATCTATATTTGAACTATTGGTATTCAAATTTAATTTCTTTTATGAATGAATTTTTTTTTTAATATATTGCGAATAATGGCCGTTATACTTTCCTAATGTTTTTAGGAATTTTATGGTTTTTATATTTTATCTTAAGCTTTAAACTTTCACAAATCTTTTTTTTTCTCTACTTTAAGTACTTTTTGTTATATAACTAACGTACGTACAATTATTTATTTTCTTTTTAGGTATTTTTAAATTTTAATAATTATTTTGATTTTAATCTTTTCGGATATTTTTAATGTTTTTACCGTCGGTGGTGCAACGGGTAGTGTGCGCGCCTCTTGTACATGAGATCCTGGGTTCGATCCCTGCTCTGACCACCTTAAAAAAAAAATATTTCTTTCGGCGGCGGTCACCTCGCATAGTGACGGCGACACTATCGAGTATTTAGCCATGAAAAAGCTTCTCAAAATACCGTTCGGAATCGGTGTATAAACTGTAGGTCCCAATCAGTGAGTGAAAAATTAGAAAGCTCACTGGTTGTGAGAAGCTCTCCCCAATCCCTTCATGGGATGTAATGGGAAACGGTTTTTTTTTTTTTTTTTACATATACATATTCTACTATTTCTTTTTCTTTGTCCTAGGTTTTACGGTTATCCATATAGTTATGCATTTTATATATCCAGGTTTAGTCTATTCACTTTCCCCCGTTTCAAAATTAACTCTTCAAATCTGGTTAATTTTCATTACCATTTTCCTCTTTTAACGATTTATGTATTGTTATTTTATTTTAATTGTTAAATATTGTTCAAATATCCTGATGATGCTACACAAAGGAGTAGCGAAATATCGAGGAAAATAAATACAACAACAGCAAATCAGACCTCAAGCGCGAAGAATATTGATTATTTATTGATAAAGAAAAGGTCGAACAACAGAATAAAAATAATTTGAATTTTTTTTGAAGTTTAAATTTATTGCAATTTATGAAGCTACTGTTATGTATACGGGTTTGTACATATATTACACAAACACTATATTCACGGACACATGTAACACGACGTCACTTTTTAGGTTATAATTCATTTAATCATTTTTGAGTTTGCATACCTTTCTGGTATACACGAATCAAACATTCCACTTTCCATCTTATAGATTTGGTAGCGAATTTCGGAATATTTAGTTTAGTCCATAAATCGAATAATTCTTGTGATATAATTTTATACCTCTCTGTTTTTAATTTTTCTTTTTCATATAACGCATTAACTCTTCCAATGACTGTTTTTTTTTAGTTATTTGGTTCAGTTCACGGGATAGCCACAAAGTTCTGTTTTCCAAAATTCTGTCTTACAAAAATTCTGTTTTTTTTTTCCAAAAAAAAATCTGTCTGACTAAAATTCTGTTTTACAAAATTCTGTCTTACAAAAATTCTGTTTTTTTTCCAAAAAAAAATTCTGTCTGACTAAAATTCTGTTTTACAAAATTCTGTTTTACAAAATTGTGTTTTACAAAATTGTGTTTTTAATAAAATTCTGTCTATTAAAATTCTGGTTTTTGAAATATGTTATTCCCCTTTCATTGTGAGAAAAAAAAATAAAATGCCGTTAAATTATTTATTAAGAATTAAAGCCAGTTTCTTATGAATGAGAAATGTTACATATAATAACGTATGTGTAGGGTTAGATTATTCGTTGGAAACAAATTATGAAATATGTAATAAATAATTAAACAGATTAATGGGTTTTCAAAATCGATCTAAAAAATGCATATCATTGAAAAACATATTAATTTAAAAGAAAAAAAAATAACAACCATTAAATAAAAACACGAATTAATTAAAAATCAATTAAATTAAGACAAAGTTCAAAATAATAAAAAATCATAGCAATTCAATTTAACTGATAACAATATTTAATTAATTATAAACTAAGTTTTTTGCTATTCTTTTTAAATATTGTAGTTTTCTTCAACGATTAAATTTTTTAATATTCATTTTTATTTTTTTAAACACGACACATTAAACAACACAATTGCGACTAATTTTAAATAAAATGCTGGAACATAATTTTTGACCAAAATCACAGTGAATGTGATGCATTTTATTTAAATTTGCAAAGTCTTTTTTTAAACAGTATTTTTTTTAAAATGTAAGGGAAAGTTAGGGCAAAGTGATTTCTTAATTGTTGTATTTTTATGAAAGTGTTTGTAATTGCATTTTCAGTTAAATAAAAAATTACTTGAAACAAATCGCGCGATTTTTTCCAAATAATTTTTTATTTAACTGAAAATGCAATTACAAACAGAATTTTGTGAACCAGAATTTTGTGAAACAGAATTTTGGAAAACAGCATTTTTGAAACCAGAATTTTGAAAAACAGAATTTTGTAAAACAGAATTTTGTAAAGCAGAATTTTCGTCGAACAGAACTTTGTACCCAACCCTCAGTTCACATAACCAAATATCGATACTTGGAATATTTTTACATTTATTTTCATAATTTTTTAAATATGGGTCCACTTATCCGCGTTTTTCCGAGCAACAATTTCGCTATGTTGAAAAGACATTTTAAAAAGTTGAACGAAAACAAACGTTTAAATTCGATTATTATAAAATTAATGCACAACAAACTTACAATTGGAGTATTATGCAATTTTTGGATATCAAAAGTGACAGCGACTGCTTTATTTACAAAAATTTTGTTCTTTTGCAAGTAGTATTTTTACCAAATTTTTTCGTCAGTACATTTTTGCTATTGTTAAAAAAGTTGTCGCACCATGTTTAATAAAGTTTGAAATCAATAGGTCTCAAAACTAAATAAAAGTTAGTTAAAAAAAATTTTATATAGTTTTATACTTTTAGCAAGAAATTACGAGTATGATATTTCGCAAATTTGCATAAGACAGCGTAGGTTAGTCGCAATATTTTATCCCGATTAATTGAATTTATAGACAATATTATTCAATAATTAATGGAAAAACTTATAATTTATTTATCATTTAATGAATTCATAAAGAAAATATTTTTATTTTTTTACAACTTACTGATGCCAAACTTAATTGCATTTGCCGCGGAACCTTTTTTAACGATATCGAAAATCTAAAGATGCAGTTCTTATTGTTTTTTTCTGGGCCATTGTTGTGTGGATAGGGCCATTTTCATATTTTAAAAAATTGTAAAAAAGTTGTATCCCTAATAATATATACGGGTGATTCAGGAAGTTCCGGACAAATTTCTCCAGCATATTTCTTGGCTCATTTCATTAAGAAAAGTCAATTAGGACTTTGTCCGAAAATGCAAGTGTGCGAAATGGCAGCGGGTTCAAAATGTTCGGATTGGTGGTCGGAGGGTAGTAGGGTAAAGTTGCTAACTTCTGAGCCAGTGGTCGGATTTTTTTTGTTTTTGGGCTTGTTGGAAAGGCCTTTAAGAAGTCAAATTGACGAGATACAGAGCTTTCGGGAAAAAAATGGGCAAAAAAATTCACATAACCTCAATTTGCTCAGCCAGATGGCAGGTAACTCATGTTTTTTTTCTGTTGAGGTCAGAGGTCTTACCGTTCCAAAGTTATGACCATTTTACTGAAATGCAAAAATGTTTGTTTTTGTTTTTGGAAGGGAAATAACAGCACACATTTATATGCTTTTGTAAATTAACACGTTTAAGATTTTATTTTATTGAAATTTTTGGCTGAAGAATCAAACACATAAGGAAAAAAAAAACATTTGATGTTAAAGGAAGTTTTCAATGTGGTTCCCATTTTCTACTAAACACAATTGCAGCCGTTTGCGAACTACATCCGCCACGTTTAGTTCACTCATCATTTCATGAACTTTCACCGCAGCTTCTTCAATGCGTGCAAGTAACTGCTCACGATTGTGTATCTGCACAGAATACAAATCCGACCACTGGCTCAGAAGTTAGCAACTTGACTGGACTTTAGTGGACTTTTCTTCATGAAATGAGCCAAGGAATACGCTGGAGAAATTTGTCCGGAACTTCCAGAATCACCCTGTAGACTAAATAAAATATTTTTTATGTATAAACTTTTTGATATTTTTGAGACGTCAAAACGCGGCACAATCCCGAAAAAATGCGGGACTGTTGGCCAGAATACAATGGGTAAAAGCCTAAGTTTTTGGTTAAAAAAAATTAAATAAAAATACTTGTATTTAGTTAATATAAAGTTAGTTGGCCGTCGGTGGTGCAATGGTTAGTGTGCGCGGCTCTTGTACATGAGATCCTGGGTTCAAACCCTGCTCTGACCACCTTCAAATTTCTTTCGGCGTCGGTCACCTCGCTTAGTGACGGCGACACTATCGAGTTTATAGCCATGAAAAAGCTTCTCAAAATACCGTTCGGAATCGGTGTAAAACCGTAGGTCCCAATCAGTGAGTGAAAACTGGAAAGCGCACAGCTCAGTGGTCCCTTCATGGTCCCTTCATGGGATGTAATGGGAAACCATTTATTTTATTTATTTAAAGTTAGGCCAAATATATAAAATAAAGAATTTTGTTTTCTATATCATCGTGTTGTTATTTTAGATTCAAGTCAGGAAGATACGATATCCTAAATAGCAGGATGGTTAGTGGGTAGCTTAGGTATACTACAAAAAACAGTGCTTAGAAGATGGAATAATTGTTGCAGCTTAAGAAGACCCTAACTATACACAAATGTAACGTGGATTTATCAAAGACTGAGGCAGGGTCTTTGACTCTCCTCTCTGGATTGAATTCAAATTCCTTATTTCATTTCTTCAGATGCAAATAATTTAATTTACAGAAGCAACATCAGAAGTTCCATTTGACACCACCAGTCGCCTAAAAATAATTCACAGACTGGTCGATTTAAGATAATCGGGAACTCATGGCGATTTCGTTTCCGAGAAGTAATTTAACGTTTTTTCTGCCCTTTTTGCCCTAAAAAATGCATTTTTCCATGGTCTTTTCTCACCGCAAAGAAAGCAAAACTTTGAAGGGCCGATGGCAACATTTTGTAGATGTCGATGACACTAGCGGTCATCACAGCCGTAGTAGAGGTTGTCTCAACCCAAGAAAGGGTTGTCAGAGCCGAAGAAGGCGAATTAGAGGTTGTCACTGCAGATTAGAATTTAGATAGTGTCATAACTGAATTTTGAAATTTTGTCTATTAATTTAATGATGATTTATTTTCCATAAATTCCATTATCATCCTCATAAATACTTTATATGAGGTGATCTTTAGGATTGCAAATTTATTTTACATCCAATTCCAACAGTTTTTGAAGTCCCGGCCATCAGGATCACCGGACTATTTCTGACGTGTTGTGTCTATAGATTTTCACATCTCAAACGAAACTGAACTGCTGACATCTGCTTGTATTGTGCGTTGATCAATCTGGGCATTTTCTGCAAAATATGCAGTTTTTATGCAGAAAAAACAATTTCAATATTTGTACTTACCTTTCATAATTAATAACCACAAAAAATTCTGATATCACCGCAACAGCAACAATTTTATTTTTTATTATCTTTTTTAATATAGTAATTTTAGCTTTTAGAATTTTAATCGTCAGGTTTGAAATTTACAAAATTATGTTGTGGTAATTGAAATGCAAATTAATTCGCTTGTCCCAACAGAATTCATGAGACATTCAGTTAGAGCAACTGAATTGAATAGTTGCCAACGAACCGATGCAAAATCTTGTAGTTGCACTTGAATTGATGGCAAATTCGGTTTCGGCAACCGAATTCGGTAACAATTTCGGTTGTTGCATCCCAACTAAATCCAAATTCGGTTGTTGCAACCTAATTTATAGAAAATTTGTTTGCATTAATGAATATTATTGCAGTTTCTGTTGCCGCAAAACGAGGCTGCTTCAACATAATTTCAGTTGTGGGGACTAAATTTAGTCGTTCCAACCTCAATTCGTTTGCGGCAACGGCAAAAATCGAGTTTACTGTTGATACAACCTCTTTTAAACAACAAGTTCTCTGAGTGTACTTCGGAAGTAAAGCTTTTTAAATATTCGCCACAGTTATAAATATTTCAGCGGGGAAGCGGGTGCACTTTCTACATTATAACTGGTATGCTCATTATTTGCAATCAGTATCTTTGTTGGATGCATGAAAACAGGGAACATACTAAAGTTGAAATTTGCTGAATTTGAAATTTTCAGTATATCCTCTGCACAAGTTCTTGCCGGTGGATGTTTTAAGAATTATTTCCTGAATTATTCACTAAAATTTTAATTGTTGTCCCTACTCCGTAGATTAGGTATAAGTGGTTGTCACTATTGACACGCTTAGTCCTATGAGGTCCATTGTGATGTCTTGGGACTCCCATTCGATATATGAAAGGACGTGCATTAGTTTCTGGCGAACCAGTTGGTGCTCTTCAAAAACTTCCTAAGGTTAGTCGGTTTAACTCACTAATTGTCTGTTAGTTGTTAGTGCTCCTCCTTCATCTTAGCTTCTGCAGTAAACATGACCTGAGAGTTTAACGTACGATTCAGGTTATAACCAGAGAGTGGTGCCGATATGAGATTACCGGTAAGGCCGGCTGAACCAATTAAGCGCCCGTTGAAAGCGGCTCAAAATTTTCAAATTTGCGGTAATGTTTCGAAAGCAGACCCCAAAATAAGAATGAGGAGTTCCACAAATTTTTCGTTAATTCGAAACTTGAAACTTAGAAAATCTATACTTTTATAATATTGGAGATCTAAGGACACAAAAAATTGCTATGCCGAATCCGATATTAGAGCCTCAGAAAAGAGAAAATCGACCACGTCGACAACTTGAATAAGCAAAAATATGGGCAAGTTGTTAATCCCGGCTGTAGGGTAGAGTGTCTAAAACCGAAACCGGTGCAACTGGTTAACCGTTTTTTGCTCTTAACCGTTTACCGGCTTTGTAAAAAACGTAATTGTCGAACAACCGAAACCGGATATTTGACGTCTGTTAACCGGGTGTTACTTAATTTGTGTTCACATCCTTAAACAAATCAATAAGAAATTATATGATTTTCGAATTTTAATGAAATCTTGGAATTAAGAAATATGATTTCTATTCTCACATATGATTTTATATTTCAAATTTAAAAAATTGACATTACTTTATAAATAAATGTTTTAAACTTAATAAGATTTTCATTAGGGTATCCCATCGAATAACCATTAATCGAATAATTTGCGTCAAAAATTTACTCGAGTACTCTAAAATTCCTGATTTCGTGTAATAAATTAATTGAGGAATTTATACCAGTTATTCGAGAAACTGAATATAAAACCCTCAGTCAATATAATATTACAATATAGCTGTTCTTAAATTTATAAAACAACAGGTTTCACAGCGTCTCTCCTTATTTACCACTCATGTCATTACAGCGGATGTGTTACATACCACATATATAATTGAATGTCCTTTAAGGAAATTTCAATACTCAATATCTTAATATGTCGCAGTGTGCATGTGTCAAAGAATAACCATAACCTGTGAATATAAAAAGCAGAAGTGAAATTGAACACCAAATGTTATTATGCAGTTTATTTAATTCCGCCCATTTCGTTCAAAACTTGGGAGAGTCCTGTCTGTCAGGAATGTACATGTCCATAGATTTCATCAAATTGAAATGTAGAACTGGTAAACTATAGCAAGAATATCGCAATGGATTGCATGATGGTTTGAAGGTAGAATCCAGTTTCCGGGTGCTATTTGTTCCAAGTAGGATGGTGTTGAGTTCAATTCCTTATTTTGTTTATTGTCCCAACCATCCAAATTCGTAGCCGTCCAAAAAAGAAGAGTGTGGAGACTCCCGAAAGAGCTCCGCATATGATTGAATCATGAATAACTCCTACAGAATTATCGGAAGAAATATTACAAAATTCTGTAATACAAAACGATCAATGAAATATTCATATACTTAGTTTTCTAAAAAAAATTATTTTATGTTTTTAATGAAATATAGGATTATGAGCATTGGGGAAAAGTACTTATAATACGAAGAACTCATTCGGGGTTGTATTCGGATGATTTTGGGTGTTCTTTTTCAAAAATTAGAGGCGAAAATGGAGTCCGTGTCGAGGCTTTGCGGCTTATCTCAATTAACGTGTAGGGCCTCCAAAAACACTCATTTAAGGAGTCATTAGGGTGCGGTGTTCTCTGGCGGATATACTTTGGGACTCCTTTCGGACCTTCCCTAGGAGCGTTAGCGTACCGCGCAGAGTCATATCGAACCACCTTGCGGACTCCGTTGAGTGGTTGGGTTATAAAAATAAATAAATGGTTTCCCATTACATCCCATTAAGGAACTGGCGAGAGGTTCTCACAACCAGAGAACTGTGCGCTTTCTAGTTTTATACTCACTGATTGGGACCTACAGTTTTACACCGGTTCCGAACGGTATTTTGAGAAGCTTTTTCATGGCTAAATACTCAATATTGTCGCCGTCACTATACGAGGTGGTCGCCACCGAAAGACATTTTAAGGTGGTCAGAGCAGGGATGGAACCCAGCATCTTATGTACAAGAGGCGCGCACACTAATCATTGCCACACCGACGGTGGTGATCATGATTGCATAATTTGGAGCTTCGGAAAGATTAAAGTAATTCTGGAATTTTAAAATTTAAAGGTTTAAATGCCTGTCCATATATACATTAATCTTTAATTTGATAGTTGGAACTGCATTGATAAAATAAATTTAAGAAATAGGGGTGATCTTGTTACCGAAATCCAATAAATAATATAAGGTTATGGGAAGGTAATGGGTACAAAAGAACGTTGCTTCGGTCACTGCTGTTTATTAGACGGTAACATAGTCGACGGCTGCTTAGTGATGGTGACATTGTCGAGTAATTAGCCATGAAAAGGCTTCGGCCCGGTGTAAAGCAGTAGGTCCCAGTCAGTGAGTGTAAAATCATGAGTGGAAAACATTTATTTTTGTAAGGTAATGGACGCCTGGCAATTACCGTTGACTGAAATATTCCTCACAATCAAAATAGGAGTTATATCAAATTTTATAGTATGTTTCATACTACTGAGCAACGATTGCTAAAAATTTAAAGGTATATCTCCTTTAATTTCCAGATTCGTAATGTATAGGTGACTGAATACCAGTATAAGATATGATTCGATCTTCATGATTCGTTTCAAACTATCTTGACCCAGTCCCAATCTAAGCCCTGATCTACTCATAAATATTTTTGTAGTAAAGGTCGTATCTTTTGATGAGCTAATATTATTTCTTGTTGTTTCTGTTAATGATATGTTATTATAGCTGCTTGTAATTCGAATTTTCCAAAAAAAATTTATTCCAGTAAATTCGAGTAAAATTACTCGAATAACTCGAGTAATGCCAAAACTTTTCTCTGTTTTTCGAGTATTGTTATTTTGTTACTCTAACAAAGCTACAACCCGAATAATTGGATACCCTAATTTTCGTAAATGAAAATCACTTTCAAATTTGAACATGATTTTCGAATTTAAATTTGAACAAAACTTTTAAACTTAAATTAAACACGCATTAAAAATTGGAATATGACATGTTTTATGTAAAATTAAAACGTAGTTGTCACATTTAAATAAAGTTGTGCAATTTTGAGTTTAAAACACTAATAAGTATATGAAATGATCGCTAAACAAATGTATTTAAATTAATTTAAAGCAAAAAAAAAACCGGTTCCACCGGTTGTTGCCAATATTGAAAACCGAAACCCGGTTTTGAGATCCTGATATTACAAAGAAACGGAAACCGGTTTCTTGAAAACTTGAGTTTTCGAACAAACCGAAAATCGATTTCCAAAAAATTACGGTTTTTGGACACTCTACTTTAGGGTGACCTCTTTACTTTTCTTTTATTGACTATTTTACAACCTCATGAGGTCAGACGTCATACACACATCAATTAGACAAACAAATTAAACAAAATCCAACATATTCTTTTCTCGCCAGTTAGTAACACCATGGATACGGAGGGATTCTTCTGATTATTATATCAAGGAATACCGTAAGAAACACATCGAATTTTAAAATTTGGGCCCCTGATATGCCAATAACAATGTGACATATGTATGTATTTCTTATCTTAATTTTTTTTTGCTTATTTTGGCAAGTTATAAAGTAATCTGTGCTTTTTTTTAGCTGCACGAGAACTATCGATAATGTCAAACTGTACGTAAGTTTTGGAAAGTCACACATGAATCGTTTAACGCTGCAACAGCGCTTCCAAATTGTGGAAATTTACTTCGAAAAAACTAATTCTGTTCGCAAAGTTCATGAGCATTTTTATCAAAGAATTGTTTTTACTCATGAAGCTCATAGCTGATTAAGTGGCTACTTCATAACCAAAATTACCGTATTTGGAGCGAAGACAATCCTCAAGCTGTTAACATTTGGTGCGGTTTACACGCTGGCGGAATAATCGAAGCAAGGAGCTGCCGTTACTTTGAATGGTGAGCGCTACACAGTATCGGACAATGTCGCGTCCGATTTCAATGAATTTGTTGTATAATTTTCAGTCATAGAAATAACTTGTCTGATGTAAGAAAACACAATTTTTTTTCACCCTACGGTTTTTGTTAAAACTGAAAATTAATTCATTAGTTTCAAGAAAACATTTGTAAGCATTACAAACGTTTAATTCTTATTTTCAAAGAATTCTATTTGTCAATCTTTGATTCAACAAAGACATTCCTTGGTTTAATTAATTTTATGTACGAATTAACGAATTACAATTAGAAATATTCATAAATTTGAAAATTCAACGAATAACAAAAATTAAAATTAGTCATATCAAAGAAATATTTTATAAAAACTTTTTCTCTTTATTGAAGAAAAAAATTGGCAAATTGTTCAATTAATTCCTAAAATTTTAAAATGTTTTTGGTAGATACATAGATTCAACTTAACTTGCTTTCTGGAATATTTTTGAGCAAATATTGCCGTTTTTAAATTGAATTTTAAAACAGATTTCGATAGTGTTTAGTTAATGTATGAGAAATGTATACTACAAGCTTATAAGGTCAGGAATATTTCCCTAATTAGTTGGGTTTTGTTGGAATAATAGACAATTCTGTTAGGCACACTCACTGGAATGACTCCGTGACACGTTCATCATCAGGCGCCTAACTACTGTGCCCTAATTGATACCATCGGTTGATCATCAATCGTATATATACAAATTGAATTATGCAATTTACATATGCGAATTAGTATCGATCGTAGATCCCTAAGTATCATCAAAACCAAAATTCTGTCGTAGGCTGTGACGCCATAAAGAACTCATCATAATGATTTGAAAAATCATATATTTCGAGGTAAAATTTCAACAAATATGAGGTGGTTAAAAATTCTAAAGTCTGAATTGATTTTAATAGTTCATTAGCCAAGTTTTATATTTGAACTAACAGTGAAACATTTAGCTGATTAAGCATAAATATTGTGTTATCAAATCAAATAATTTGAATTTGAAAATCCAGAAAACAATGTGTGTTGATTTTGAGAATTTTTTCTTCAATTTAAAGAAATGCATATTTGAATTCCAGATATTTTATTCATAGAATTGTAATTATTTGATTTTACCAATTTTGTTTTTCCGTATATCGGGCCATGCTGACTGCATTTTTGTTTCTAAAAACTAATAGGCTAATCATCAACGACTTTTTATTGCAACAAGACGGCGGAACTTGTCATACAGCGCTCTTAACAATCGATTGCAAAATCAATTTTGTGACAACTTTATTTCTAGAAATGGTCCCGTTCACTGGCCCCCTTGTCCGTGTGATTTAACGGCTCTGGATTATGGGGCTATGTTAATGCATTGGTTTATGTCGACAAACCAGCAACTCGGTATACGGCCAGATTTATTGGAAAATTTGTCAAAAATTTGACTGATCGAAAGGACATATGACATATGACGGAAATCATTATTGAACAAAAAATGTCTTGAAATTATATAACAGAATATAATGAAAAATTATGACTTTAAGTTCAAGCAAAATGGTAAAAATAAGCTATCGATCTTTTTGAAACTTCACTCCAGACACCTCGATAACTGTGGGAGATATCCATATAATATATTTAAGTTGTCTTCTTAATTGGAGGTTTTATGCAAAAATAACCTATCAGACACAGGGGCTCGGATATCGTAATCTTGTCGCTGCTTTCGTTTTAAGTCAGCGGCTACTCTACCCGCACGCCATCTGAAATCGGAACACGTTAGCAATTTCTGTCCACCTTCTTTTAAAATTCACGTTTAACTGAAACGTGGAAGAATTTGAAAAAAGGTTAGGAAGAAAATTCGATTATTTCTATGTGGACTAAAAAACCATCGATGTATGAATTTTAGCCAATATACGCCAATGGAATATGAAGTAAGAGCGGCTTGGTTCCAGCCGTGTGGGTCCACGGTATCACCTTCTCTGATTGCATTGACTTTTGACGGATTTCAATGATCTTGTAGCCTTTGTGCAACATGTAACGCCCACCTCTTGGCATTAGACTCTAAAGCCTAATTTGCAATGTAGGTTGCAGCCATCAGTGTGGAAGCCTAAACACCTTCTACTACTGGTATGCGTCCCTTCCAATGACGCCTGTTCGGGATACAAATCGAGAAGTTTCTCTCAAAGGTAGAAACGGGTGTCATGTATGTATAACACTTCTGTTACGGATTAGATGATTCCTGGATATGATGATTCCAGATTCCTTAAAATCGACCAATGACTGCATATGCTGATAGTTTATAGCGATTAATACCGACAATGCAGCCTTCCCACCAAATCTAGAGGTAGCAGTTGGAGGATAACCCCCAACCCCTCGGTAGCGGGTTGGTAAGTGATTTTTTCCAATATCGGTCACCAAACGACAATGCCGTAGAACAACATCGGACAGACAACAGAAGTGTATATCCAGTAAACTGTTTTTCAGGATAGATCCCATCGCCCACTACATGAATGGGACCTGTGGATCTACTGATCCTATCCTTAGTGTTTCGCTTGAAACTCACTCGTGTCACACCTAGATATCTCCGATTATCCATTAGGGAAATTTCTATACCACATAGGTAAAATTTCTGAATATACGGAACTTTCTGCTTCCTGGTAAAGGGTACGAATACGGTGTACTGCGGACCTGCATCCAGCCCACTCTGCATGGCCCTTTTAGACAGTATTCTTATTAAAATCTGGTATATTATCTTATGGTATGTTGCCTGTACTGCAATGGGTAGGTAGTCAGCATATGGTACAACTGGGGAGCCTGGCACCTTCAGCTCAAGAAGAACACAACACAGTGCTAAATTTCAGAGAAGTGGAGATAAGAGTATTTCTTGGGGTGTTGCTCTATTCACAAACCTGATATCACCTCGTAAGTAATTCGTAGATCAAATTAATGATCGCCAGGTCAACATAAAGTGCCATTAGAACGGATTTTATGGATCCCGGCAAGATGTCACTAAAAGTACCTTCTCACCCTGGACAAATGTGGAACGAGTGAAATCCTTTGTGTAAATATATGTCTTTGAAGCTTACTAGAGGGTGTAAGGTGGCAACATTTTGGTTCCCAAGTGCTGTCCCAGCTTTGGGAGTGGATACCACATTGGATTCTTAAAAAAACTTAGGAGTTAGGGAGCCCAACAGTGTTGTCCACTTTGTAACTCCACTGGTACTATGATGCCAGAGGCAGGAGATTTATAGGACATAACAATTCCTTCTGTCTCGTGTATTATTTCATCAGTCACGATATTTCCCGCAACGAACGAGATGACGAGGTTGGTCGGTGAGCCTAATTATAAATCTTCGGACCAGTTTCCTGGAAATTGTGTGTTAAGCAAGAGGTTTTAAAATTCATCAGTCGATATCACCTTTCAAACATTGACTGAAATTGATCCATACGTTTTCATTATCTCCAAAACTATTCGCACTCACCAAGATTCACTAAGAGGTTGCCTAGGGTGTGGTCTGCGAAATAACCATAGATTGTTATTTTTTCGTATTCATATGTTATTTTTCTTCTTGAATGGCTTATGCTCATTCATACCTTTTTCTAAGTCGACAGAGGAATTAATGACTCACTTTATTTATCTTTTTACTGCAGGCGATGTTCACTCAACACGATTTAAATTACGACTAAATCAAATCAACGCATCTGATTTTAATTTACTTTTGATTTGTCTGTGCTTCGTATTTGTTGTTTGTTTACGTACACGTGTCTACGCACGTAGGACCACCAATGGTACCTTTCATACCTTTTTTTAATTTAGGAGGATTATGAAAGACTACCAGCGTTGCCATGAGTTAACAACAAAAAGGTGCGAAACGATGTTAAAAAGGTGGAAATTGAAAAAGGTGGTACATAATTTTCCTTCCCAGAATTTTTCATTAAGTTTATTTAGTTTTTCATTAACGACCAAACCAATGCACAGTGGTGCAGAATCGATTACATCCGTATGGATTAATTTTGAACGTAGAATACGTTATACGGTAAGTTAGGGGTGTTGATCTGGAGCACAAAATTTTGAGAAAATGTTTGTCACTTTCATTATAAGTTTTTAATACTTTATGCATGCATTGAAGAAAATTCAAGTATGGTCGTAACATATTTAATGTCTTCTTTTGATTTGTATTTAAATAATCATATTCCTACATATAATTTTTTTGATTCTATAAGTAAATCAAAATTTAACTCCTTCAAATTTTGTATTAATTTTCATATGCTTTGTACTTTATATATTACAACATCATGTGTAAGAGCAGTACGATTATCTGTGTGTTCATCACAGAACCAGTGTGAGAAAGAGAAGAAGTATAATGACAATGCATGTTTTATGTGAACATTACAGAACCAGTGTAGTGTATTTTTACACTTGTTTTCAAAAGTGCATCGAATTGATATAAAGTGTACCCAAATTTTGTTAAAAACTATCCTAAATTTTTAACATAAAAATTAAAGATAAATTTTATAGATTTAAATCATTTATCAAAAATTATATTTAATTCATATATTTTAATTGCAAAATGACTAACGTATTCTACGTCTGACCTATGCGCACGTGTTATCTAATACAGGCTTCATATTTTGTTGATCTAGCAAACATTTCTAAGTTCGATATAAAACCGATTGTATCCACAGAGGCTGTGATTATGGCCATATATCAACATTGAAAATCGCACAGTCGGGTATATTTCAAAAAAATTCCAAAATTTCTTACTTTCCGCTTTTTTTCGATTTACAAGAAAACAAAAATTTTGTTTTTTTTCTTTTTATGTTTTTTTTAAATATATTTTGATATAATTTTTCAGAATGCTTACAAAAACTTTAAATTTTTGGTGGATTACATACATTCGCTATTTTCGAATTTTGAAAATCGAAAAATGTTGATCCCTTTTTTCGAATTTCTTGGATTTTATCTCATTCAGATTTTCTTTGTTAAAAAGAGCGATTAGTTGGCTCTAATAGGGCAGCTAAGTTTTGTGTATATCAACTACTTTATATTAATATTCATTATTTGAAAAAATATCGATTTTAGAAAAAAAAACAATTTGACTTTGGACCGACAGAACTTCTATGCATCATAAGCATCTAATGAGTATGATAATCAGTTGGAAAGGCTGATCGGTTTCCTTATTTTGCAGGGTAACTTTAACTGCTGCGCGATTAAAGATAAAGAGGTGCTGCTAATTTAATGAAAAAATTCTGATTTTTTAAGTGCCTGAACGTGATTAACAATTAAAATTCCCTCTGTACCTTAAGTCGATGTGTGGCAAAATCAGAAAAATCGCTCGATTCTTTTAAAAAAAAATTTATTTTTCTGGATGGTTACCATAAAATCTCATGGTTACTTTACGTACAAAAGTGGACTTATATGGACTTACGGACATCCCATAAAAAAAAGAATGACACCATGGAATTCGTGACACGAATACCTTTCGTTGAAGTACCCCCGCTAATCCATACCCAAATGTCCCTGGGTGTGACGGTTTTTTGGACCCTGTGGGCTACTTGTCTATTTTCTCACATTCTTTACTTTTTCTTTAATTTTGGTTTATTTAAAAAAAATATGTTTGGCTGCCCCTGGTCCTGAATTTTTGCCCTTGGGACTTGCAGCTTACAAAAAACACATAGGGCATCTACTTGCGGCGGCGTTGAAGTCGAAACTCAAGCAAAAATCAAAAGCATTGCTTTACCAGTACGCCAACAACGGACAGAGAAGAATTCGGTTTAGCGTTTTGAAATGTTTACTGTGGAGGAGTCGTTTACTTAACAACATGATAGAGTCTATGCTCAGTCATCTTGGCAAGCATCAGAACTGATTCATAGAGGTCAAAGTGTTCACGACCATGCTTCTATTGGGAGTCGCCTATGACGTAGTAACCAACACCCCTCTTTCTGCGGAAAAGGTGTTTAAACTTCGGCACATTGTTCGAAAACTAGCCGTGGACTTTTAAATAGGACACTGCCTCAGTCCACATGGTAAGATCAATTCAAAAGTGGTTAAAACACAATGTCCCAAACTTTCTTGCTTAGTCCAGACAATTAGTTGTGGTCCATTTTTTAGCGCATGGCCTGCACTACTCGTGACTTAAACTTGGACTCTCTTAAGCGTTTCAACGGACGATTGGCAGGTCAGACTTCGGTCGTGCTGGAAGGCAAATTGCGGTAATTTTTCAAAAACTTTTTTTTTTGTTATGTTCTTAAATATTTAATAATCCAAAAAAAGCAAAACAAAAAAAATTAAAAGTCTTTCTGGGTTGAATTTTATCAACATGTGTCCTTTTCGATTTAAACAAACTATAAAAATATGACTTGACAAAATTTAAATAAACTTTTCTGTCACTGACAAGTGATTTAGTTCAATACAAATAGATGAGTTTGTTTATATTCCAGGCTCCGCTTCAAGGTGACGCGTCATAACGCCCATGGGCGATATGTCACACCCAAAATGGACATAAAGCCCACGGGCTTTGTGTCACACCGGTCATGGACTTTATGTCCATCTTAGGTGTGACATAACGTCCACGGACTTTATGGCCTTTCACGGAGTTTCGCCGCAAGGTCTGGCAGTAGTGAGACGTTATGTCGCACCTAGACTCATGGGCTTTATGTCCATTTTAGGTGCGACATAACGCCCATGGGCTTTATGTCCATTTTAGGTGTGACATAATGCCCATGGGCGTTATGTCCATGGGCGTTATGACGCCTCACCCCGCTTCAATGTATTGTATGGTCTTTATTTCCAGCTCCTTATGCACAATTTGCTACGACACCGGCGAAATCCGCTATTGTACAAGGTTCGCCATTACCTTGCTTATTGCATTGAGCAATGTGAAATGCATGTGGTGATGATACCTCCGTGTCATCATTAGCGGTACTCCTGATGTTGTTTGCCGCTCATTTTTTTTATTGGAGAGTACACAATGCGGAAGTTACTTTCATTTGGTAATTTTACGGGTTGTTCCGCTACATTGTTCAGATAGTTATCGGAATGGACCATGGAACCAAACCCACTCTAGGATTCCTTTTCAAAGTTGGAATCTTGGATTGTATATATACATTTTGTTGGCGTCCTCGATTCCAAATCGCGGTCTAATCAACATCTTTTCTCCCCAAGGACCTCATTCTTTTATATCTTGAACAATGCCTGGCCAGGTATTTTGACTATTTCTTGTCAAATTAGCTAGTAGAGATTTATCGTACATTATTGATATGGTGAGTGCTGCAGATGTTCTGTATTTTAGTTTACGTCTAAAATAGTTGACCACTGACAACGTTGATAGCTGCTAAATGGGGAGGGAAGGCAACGAAGATTTGGTGGTCGCCATCAATATTATCCACGTCTACATTTAGCGTTCAGAACGGAAGTACATGAGTACTGCAAGTACCTGATCAATTTGACCACCGGGTGTGTCCCATATTACTTGTGTATATTTTTTGATGGGTGACTTTCGTTTCGCCGTTAAACAATTGATGGCAATCAATCTCAAAAATCTCCTAAACGATTTTAATATTAATTTGTCCCCCTAGG
Organism: Phaonia tiefii; assembly: GCA_963931995.1. Lineage (NCBI taxonomy): Eukaryota > Metazoa > Arthropoda > Insecta > Diptera > Muscidae > Phaonia > Phaonia tiefii. Next base: position 63,750,580 of record OZ008370.1, read on the forward strand.
AATTCAAAGAAAGTCCTCTACTTTATCCAAAAGTTGGTTGCGTATAAGTGCTGCGTTTCCAATATCAGTCATACGCTGTGTTGGGTAGTGATTGGTATTGCGAAAATCGATTCTCCATTAAACGATCAATTATTTTCGTGTCGATTTTCATAATCGATTAATCGGGTATGGAAATCGACTTTTTTCGATTACCGATTAAGTTTGCAATAATACAGTTGTTTGTATTTCATATCAGTTATATGCACGGTCTCCTTTGAATTGCAGTAAGCATTATTGCCCCATAAAACTATTTAGTGGACGGAGAAGGGTTATTATCAAGTACTATGCGAGGGATAATGCTTATGGGGATCTTCACATTTACATTGATAACCAACTGTATATTTCAAAATTTTACCGCTGTTAAACCAAATTGAGTTTGTAATTGCGCCTATTTCTGTCAATGACACTGTGCTCGAATCGGGAACTTTTTTGTAACTCGGGTATGCTGAATCCAGTGCTCCTAACCGTTTTTCTAGGTTGCCGCTTATTTTCGAGATATTTGAGATCGAAAATAATGGTTCCCAGTACCAATTATCTCAAAAACAAGAGCCAACCTAGAATAACGGTTAGCACCATGGGATTCAGCGTACTCGAATTAGGTTAACCCACTAGGTGGCCGGCTTGTTACGTTTTTGAACTAGCACAGTGTAATTATTCGATCTGAATAGAATATAAATCGTTGGAAAGTTATAATTTCGAATCGCCATTCTTTACAAAAAGCGTCAATATGTCAGAATATGACCGATATTATAGTATGCGTTCATAATGAAAAAATTATAATCTAAATTTTTTAAAAAGATGTAAAAATTATACTGAAAATGTAGTGCGATTTTTCTCTTCTAAGCCGGGGCACGATGTAAAGAATATCCTCACAATCCTATCAGACATATGCATATATAACTAAAATACCTATAAAAAGTTTAGAAATTTATTATATCCTCTCAGTAAACGGATAAATGGGATTGTAGCTGGAGTACGAAACAAGCTCATTTAATAATCAAATCATATTTTGACACAGTTCTTCTATTAAAAAATACCGCTCCGAAAAGAGAACATTATAAATTATCCCGCAGTAAGACTAGATACTTGTTATTGTTTAAAACCCATTTATAGAGCTGTCAATCGGTTGCAAAAATATACAAAAACGGAAACGAACTACAACCAAAAAAATAAAAATATTTTGTTTTATACCAACAATAAAAGTAAACAAGAAAATACGAAATACAATGTAAATGGAATCGCGTATCTTGGGTCCTATGAGCCTTGAGTAATTTTAGTTAATCAACTTTCAATGTTCTAGAGGGTGAAAACAAATGTTGAACCATTGCAGTGAAATTTGAGTTCCTCCGATTTTTTTAAATTATTTGTTAAAATAATCGAAAATCCGGACCAAAAATAGATTTCAACCAATGTACCGACATGGAAAATCGACTGCAAAAAAATCGTTTTTAAAAGCCCAAAATCGATTTTCAATTTAAATCGAAATCGATTTACCAATCACTAGTGTTGGGTTAGTTTATAGATTGTATTTGTTTTCAATTAAATTGTGCTTAAAGTACAAATGTCGGTTTCGTTGTAGTTCTTGTTTGAAATCAATGATATGGCGTCAATCATTTGACGTAGCTGTGTACATAGTCTCAAATAGGCGCAAATTTACTTTCACAGATGCCATCCTTTTGAACACATTCATTACCACCCCCACTCGTAATTTTAGGGGGTTTTTCTGATGGTCGAAGATACTATCATGTAAATGTAATGAAAATGTTTGGTGATTATTTTTGTCATTACCAAGAACAATTTATTTAGAGTTTTGGCAAGAGTTACATGAACCGAATGAAAGAAACCACAAGAAGGCGACAATTTAATTTCCAGAGCACCTAGTTGTCAACAGTAATCGTCCTTAGGCCTCATCTAAGTGTTTCGTACATCTGTAGAAATTCTGCGGAATTTTAAATTGAGCCTCGCAATAACGATCCGGTTTGGGATAGCCTTGTATGATATTAGGTGAAAGAAGTAGGTCGAGTCCTTTTCTATATTGTATGTCATTGCCGGAGTATATAAAGCAGTGACCAGATGATATTTGGGCTGTGGCAGTATTAAGCCAACGAACTTCGCCCAGACATACATAAGAAGCCAAATGTTGTTATCGATGGGACATATATGCCTGCTGAATTTGTTGATGTTTCTCTAATTATTGAAATTTAAGGTAGGTTATTAATTTGAACGCCAAATCCGGTCCCACTGGTGCAACTATCTCTAGACTGATAAAAAAGTTGGTTTTTAGCAACTATGTTGGCTGTTGATGTGTACTGGTCACTTTCAGATCTTTAAGTGGAAAACGAAATTCCACGAATTGAATAAAATTGCCAGATTGTCGGCTTGGCTGGTCTGCTGGCGGTCCGCGCGGCTAAGCTTGCCTGATGGGGGTTGTCCTTGCCGACACCACTGAACTCTGACGAGTACACAAAAAAATCAAACCAGCTCTTAGAAAACAAAAAGAGAAATTCAAACTAATTAAAGATAAACATTTAAAAAGGGACCCGAAGCAAAACCAAAGGACACTAGGGTAATGGATATACTCACGAACCATGCAAAGACGATTAACACACACTTGAACAAGATGGCTGGCGGATGTTCGGCCAGGAAGAGACCTCCCTCTTGGAATCCAAAATCTGAATTCACCATGGTATCTTTAAAAAGGTTTAGATACCCCAGTGTTTAGTACCTCTACTTACCCTTTTTCTTTTCCCACTACCACTTTCATAATGCTCTAGACATTCATATTTAAAACGCGGTTTTTCTTCATTATGAAAACTTAATTCCGCTTCCTTTTACTTATCGGCGATTAGGTCACCAATTTCAAACCACTCTATTGCATTAGAAAATTATTATAAATCTCCAATACTGAAATTTCATCCAGTAACATATTTTAAAATGCAAAAAAAAACCAAATTTTAAATTAGATTACACTTTCCATATAAAATATAAACATTTTTTCCAACCTAGTCTTGAAGTTTCCAATATGGCGTCTTCACTGTTCCTCAGTAAAATGGCGACTCGGCTTCTTCCCCAGGCGCTTTCAGTAAAACACAAGGCAAATGGAGTCTTCGGTGGTACCGGGGTATCAACGATGACGAAAGGTAGCTAATGTTTCCCATTTTTTTGGTTTAGTATATGTATGTTTGTAAGGTATGTTTTGATGTCTGTTTGATTCTTTTCCAGATTATGTGAATATTTGTTTTTTTTTTTGTGTTTCTTTTAAAATATTGAATATTTGGCAATTTGTTTTATATCTATGTTTTCCTTTTTTGGTTTTCTTTTACTTTTCTTTTAGACCAAAACACTTTTCTTATGGCCTATGAACTAGGGCAATTAATCCCGGATTTGCGTGACTCTTCCTAGGCCTGAGCTTAACCCTAAACAAGACGCGCACCTTGCCACTCCCACAACGCTTACCTTTTCTATAAAGGCTTACCTTTTCTAAAATAAAACAAGAAAAAAAAACAAAATCACATAATGTTTCCTTTTTTATATTTTAGGATAATTTGTCTGTACGTCTGGTCATAGCAGTGGAAAGTTTTTTTGAGACCGCGACGATTTTTTGTTTAAAATGTTTTGTATTTGTTTGATAAAAATTTCATAAATGTTCTTTTATTTCTTTAATTCTTGCACATTTACTTTTCGCAATTTAAAACTTGTGTTTCAGGCTATGTAAAACGTTTTTAAGAATAAATCACATATAAATTATTTCTACTTTTTTTTTACTTTTCTCTTCTGCCACAGGATCCAAATTCCTGCCACAGCCACTTGTACCTTTCTCCTTCAAAAGCCAAAACCAAGTAGGACGCTTTCATTTTGCCCTCCATTTTTTTCAGCCATTTTTTCCCCTCTTTTCCTATTTCTAATCTAGTTTTCCTTTTTTTCTTTTCTAAGAATTTCACCACATCAAGCATAAACGGCTGCAGTTGGTGTGGTGCTTCTTCTTCCAATTCGATTGAAGATATTTAGGCCCCATAAGGTACACATGACAGATGTTGCCTTATTACCTAATACGCATCGGTGTAATGCTGAACCAAGAGCCTTCTGTTTAACCTATGGTCGTGTCGGAAGTAGTCAGCAGCTTGAGAATTTCTCAAAGGAATTGCAAGAAAGGGTTTCTGACACTATGAGAAAGACTCGGGTATGTTCTGTGGACCCTTTGATATTAAATTCAGTAGGCAACAACACAATTTAATATACTGTATCATGGTGAAGGTCATTGCCATACATCAAAAATACTTGGATCTTATATTCTGATCGGCGGTATTTTGCATATATTTGGTAACAGGCATTAATGAGTCCCGAAACGCCAGCAATTAGAAGCGATTCATTTAAGTGCCATCAAAATTAATCTCGGCTTCTGCATCTCTATACTACTTTTCTGATCAAATCCAATTTAAACTATAGCATCATACGAACACCAGAAAGATTGCTAGCAAAGCCACTTGCAATTCAATCCCGTATTTCAGAAAAAAATACATTTCGTTAAAACCGATTTTTTTAGGTTACCATTAAAGTGAATTGAGTGAAGCATAATTGTCGTATAGCACACATTAAAAAATTTCAATACATTAATCATTACATTATCATGGTATTCCCTTAAGCTAACCCTATTTCAAAATCTAAAACCTAATTAGGGAATTCACAAGGTGTACTAATGTCCTAAGTTGTAAAGAAATACAAACCCTCCAATAATACATATGTGAACAACCTGTCGTATATTTATATACTAAAATCTGAAAAACGTCAAAAATTGGAATAGAAAATAATAAAAAATAAATTAACTGAAAATGCCTTTCGAAAGTGAAAAATATAAAATAATATTAGCTTTATGTGAAAATTATGCATTCGACATACTTATGGTTGAGTCAAGTAAGTGGTAGAATATATTTTTGGCCTTTTGTAAAAAAAAAAATTCCAGGCGATGAAGATGACGAGGATGAAATTCATCAAAATTACAGAATGAACATGATTTGCCTGTTAAAGAATAGAAGAAGCGTTCACCTAGGACTGCCTAAATCAGCCGCTTGGCATCAGAAGGTATTGGGAAACTTCGACATCAACAGATTTAACCAAATGGTTCGCGTACGTCCAGCTGAATTTTCTTACATATTGGATTTAATTAAAGATGATGGCGTTTTCAAAACAAATACCTCCGCAGCACAACTTCCTATTGAGTTACAGTTGAAAATTCTGCTTTTCCGATTGGGGTCCTCAGGCGATGGGCTAACAATACGAAAAGTTGCATCTCTTTTTGGTGTAGGTGATGGTGGCACTATTAAAAATGTTACCAGACGTGTTTTTAAGGCAATTTTAAGCTTAAAGCACCGATTTTTATATTGGCCTAATGCAACTGAAAGATTACAACTGGTTTCAGAAACATGCCACGAGATGCCTGGATGTGTTGGTTATATTGACGGATCTGAAATAAGATTAGCCAAAGCACCTGCCAAAAACCATGAACTTTATTTTTCCCGTAAACGACAATATTCTATCAAAATGCAAGCGGTGTGTGACCATAAATTGCGAATAAGGCAAATCACAATTGGATACCCCGGTAGTGTCCATGACGCAAAAATTTTTTTAAATTGCCCCCTCGCTAAACATCCGGAACGTTTTTTATCTAATTCAGAGTGGGTTGCCGGTGATAGCGCTTATCCATTAAAACCGTTCTTAATAACACCATTCAGACAAAACAGTTCAGGGCACACAAGAGAAGAAAGAGAAGAGTTTAATAAATACTTCTCAAAATATCGTGTACGTATCGAAAATTGTTTTGGTGCTCTAAAAGAGAAATTTGGTAGCTTAAAAGAGCTTAAGTTTAGAATTTTAAATGCAGAAAACAAGAAGGAGTGTAATAACTGGATAATGGTGTGTTGCATTCTCCATAACATTATTATAAATTTTAATACTGAAGACTCTGAGGACAGCTCTCAGATATTGCAAAACAATTTGAACTTATTGCCCTCTACCAATAGGAGAAATGGCTTACTAAGTTTCATTCAAAATCAAAGAAATCTGTAATTTTTATATCCAAAATTAAAACTTCGTTCAATAAAAGAAAATTTGATATAATTTTTAAACATAAAAGTCGATATTTTATTCAAAAAAACAAGGTAAACGTAAATAAACCACAGCCTCACAGTTTTAGATCAGTGAGAAGAGGCTCTCTATAAGAAATGTACAGGAGCAGTAACGGATTATTAGTTAACTAATACAAATAACAATTTAAGGAACTGTCGATTAAAATTCACTAGACAATTAACTAAAAAAATAAATAAAACTTAATACATGGTTATTTGTATTTAAGTTTTAGTTCTTCGATTGCCACTCGTTCTTTCATTTCAAGCTCAAGAATTTTCAGTTTTATTGACTGTACATCTCTTTTTCCTTCAACTCAATTTCTTTTCCTTTCATTGCCACTTCTTTCTCCTTAATTTCAAGTTCTCTTTGCTTTATACCCAAATCTTGGTTCATTTTCTGCTTTTTTAACATCATCATCTCTGATTGCATCTGCATTATATCGGACACACCTGTTCTGGAATATATGCCCTTACGGCTGGTGGAAGGTAAAATTTCAATATCGATAGTTGAACTGTCCGACGCCATGGTAATGTCATCATAAATGATTTCAGTTGAATTGAAAGAATTGTCGCACTCTGACACCAAGCTATCTTCAATAACCGCTGCGTCGATAATTCTGTTTCCAAAAATATCGTCCAACTCGTAAAAAAGGTGCACATTTTAAGTAGAGTATCTGCAAACAAAAAGTATGGTTGTAAAATTAAAAAAATATGATATGATACGCAGTTCAAGCTTCCCCAACGAATACCTACTTTTTACAGTTTCCCCTTCCATACTGCCAGCGCCTGTGGAACCATCCCAACCTTTAGCTTTGTTGTAGCTCACGCGCATATTTCGTACCTTCGCACGCGCCAACTTCCATTCTACAGGTACACTTTTTTTCTGCAAATCGTCTGTAATATGTTTGGGCCGAAGGTTTCTATGTACATACGTATTCATATACATAAACAGTTCAATACTTTCATTTACATGAATTAAAAAGAATAAACTAACCTCGATTTCCTGGTGTTTTAAGATGAAAACAATTAATGCTTTTTCTTCGGCCACAGTCCACTTTCTCGCTGGATTGGTGCGTGTGCGCTTTTGCTTGACCTGGAAAACGAATATACATGTCAAAAAACCTCAATGTGTTCATATGCGTATTTGTTTTTTACACAAAAACTTACCAGAGTAGATTCAGTTTCCATTTTTAGTTAATTTTGGTTTATTTTAACAAGAAACAAGAAATTTCAAACAATATTTATATCAAGCGCAAAAAAATATCAATATAATATACAACAGCTGATTACACAGTAAACATACAACAGCTGATCATTTAGTACACCGCGAAAACATATCTTCAAAAGTTGTTTACATATGGAAAATATAAACAACAATTTTACAACTGTTGTACATATTTAGCACCTACGACACTTACAACAGTTAGGACACCGTTGTGAACACCCTAAATATATGTACATCAATAGTAAATATCACAGATTAATCAATCTATGTAGTTAAAAATCTTAAAGCTAAATATAAATCAATATGTCAATTGCAGCCTAATTTGCCTTAAACGTAAATACCACAGTCTTTATCGTTGAATTTTACGAAGCCTGTACAAATCCTCAGGCAGAATGTGTCAAAATAGTAAGATTTAAATATTAGGAAACATAGTCTCCCGGAAATTCTCATGTGTTTACATCTTCAGCCAATACTGAGTTTTCCACAATTGTTTTACTCATTTCAAACTAAATTTTATGATTCAATTGGATAATTTTGGACTATAATTTCTTATCCACTGATCGACTTGCAATTTAGATTATAATGCCCATAATGTGGTTTTTAGACTTTTCTAAAGCTTTTAACATGGTAAACCATCACATGCTCTGCCAAAAACTCAAATATTATTACGGATTGTCTGATTCTACTCTACTACTTATAATAAATTACTTAACAAATCGTTCCCAAAAGGTTGTAGTTGGCGACAGTGAATCAAGTCTTAAAAGCATTACGTCTGGTGTTCCTCAAGGTTCAGTTTTGGGTCCACTTCTGTTCAGTGTCTTTGTCAATGATGTATGACATACAATTATATATATCCAATCGAATAGGACTGGTTGAAGATATGTGCTGTCGTATGAATGAAGATTCAATTGAGATATGGAAATGGTCCGTGGATAACAAATTGATACTTAATCCCATGAAATCTCATGTTCTACCAATAAGTTGCTCTGAGATCACCTTAAATCAAATGCCTATCATCCAGCTAGGAATACGGTTCTACAATATGTTAACACGGTTAAATATTTAGGTTTTTATGTTAGCTCCTCTTTGACTTGCAAAGATCATATTAACAATTTGGTGAAGAATGTATACTTTGTTCTTAGAAATTTAAGAATGACATCTAATTGTATCCGAAGTCAGACAAAGAGACGACTTGTAATTCAGTTGATACCACCATTGATTAATTACTTTGCGGATGTCTATAGTAAATTGGACTCCCAGTCATACCACAAATTACTGTTATCACTGAATAATGCTACGCGTTATGTCTTTGGCATTAGTCGATTCAGTAGTGTGTCGACATGGAGAAAAATGATTCTTGGCTGTGAGTTAGTGGATTACCTGTGGGTGCGTAACTTACTTTTCTTACACAAATTAATTAATGACAAGACTCCCTCATAAAAAAGCCCTCCTTGATTTTTTTTTTAGTTAACCCTATTCTCTTCCTATTTGCCTAATTCTACTCTATTATATTCATATACTTCATTCTCTCAAACAATTAATTTATGAATCACTTCTTCTCTGAAATTATTAGTCATAACTTAACTTAATTTAATTTTTGTGATTGATGAAAATAATGTAAACCTTAGTGGAAAATAAAACTTGTATCGTACCTACTTAAAATTTATGATATAGGAAAAAAAAAATCTTACTTCGAACTTTGAATTACATATATATATTTAATTATAATGACTTCCATTTGTAATACGCTATTAAACTATAACAGAATTGTAATCTTATTGTTCTACCATCGAAAATAAACCAATAAACTAAACTAAACTAAACTAATTACAAATAGACCTTTAAGCCACCAAGCCACGGCGCCGCCGTTGCCATTTTTTGAATTTTTTTGCCACGCCGCCACCTGATGAGGTATAAATAGGTACAGCGGCAGCGGCGGCGTGGGTCGGTGGCGTCTAACTTTTTATTTAATATTTCATACAAACAATTAATGATATTTTCCTGATTTACAAAATACGTTGTCACAACAAGTTACGATCTACAAACTATTAACTACACACAACCACAATCATAATATTTCCTAATAACAGTCAGCTTAATTTCCCAAAAATTAACTTACGCAGTTAAACGATAATTAAACACAAACAACCAGTCAAATTCCTCAACAGGTTACAGCAGGTAGAATTTAACTCTGCACAGCAATTTCCCAATTTCCGCCAGGGTAGCCTCCGCCGCCGCCGAAACAATATCAAACGTCGTAAACCTCTAATTACAATAGAATCAGTTTACAAAAAAAAGATGTTGTACCACCCCTAAATTACTCAATATTAAAAATGCTTGCAAAACATAAGTGTCACAACAATAACTTTTAAGCCGTTCATATTGTATCACAGAGATCTCGATAATCTCGACACGGGCATACATATAACGTGGGTTAAGTTTTGGTTGCCTAGTTATGCTTTTGAGATTAATTTTCTTCAGGTCAATCACATTTCGGGCTTGTTTTGGTGAAAATATTGCAATACAAAATTTTTATGAATTCAGACTTCCCTCCAACTTTTTGGTACGTCTGTATATTACTTTGAAATTATGCGGTATTACAGCCATTAACATTTCCACTCGAGAGGGCATCTTGCCGGCCGGCACCAGGGACAAAGATGGTACTGTAACATCGGTAAATTGCAGTCTTCACCACAGGTTGTAGCCAATACTTTGGCATCATATGTTTGATTTGAACTTTTCGATTTGCCGGGACTTTACTCGTAACCATTAGACTCTAAATACAATTTCCTATTCACTGTGGCACTGATTTAAACTCCCATAAGCCTTTGTGTAGACAAAAAACTATGTATTAAAGTAGACAGTCAAAATTGCTCTTGACTCAACTGCCAACAAACAAAACAAAGGAACGACCCTTTGCTCTCTCCGACTCTTTTCATTGAATATTTTACTATACGAGCAGTTTTTTGATGAAAACATAAAGTATGTAAAGCGTATGAAATAATCAAGATATAACGCTAGAGAGAAATGTGTTTGAGTGAATCTTGTCGACTTTTTGATTGTCTTTTACGAGGGTTAGCTACTTCTTTATCTACTTCTACTTCGACTACTTCTCTATCGTGTTTAGTCAGACCACTTCAAATACGAATTGTGAAATGTGGCAGCATTAAATTCTAGTCGATTCATAGCAACCAGCTTTCGCATGTTTTCCACATGCTATTTTGCATACACTTAGTCGATAGTTGGCATGCACAACAATTTAGCCGCATTTCGAATATAAAAACACGGCTGCAAAATAATTAATTATATCCTGCTTATCCGATTCTTATGACCTTGGATTTATCTAAAATACTATTGAGACTATTTCAAAGAGAAGGGTAGTTGGCATGCACAACAATTTATCCGCAGTTCGAATATAAAAACACGGCTGCAAAATAATTAATTATCTCCTGCTTATCCGATTCTTATGAACTTGGATTTATCTAAAATACTATTGAAACTATTTCAAAGAGAAGGATGCAACTGTTCCTAACAATATAAAATTCTAATTTTATTCTCGATTTTAAGTTTTCTTTTGCAATTTTCTAAATGCAGGTATTTTTTTCCAAATGTAGGTATAATATTTTTCAAGAAAAATCTTGTTAACGTTATTATCAAAACTTGTAACACTTAGAGTGACACGATTACTATCACGTTTAGTGTACAGCTTTCAAATGCTAAAATCCTAATTATTAATAATTATCTTATTAAAATCACATCTAAGAATTGGACATACACTCCAAAAAGGAAGGATTGTTAGATGTGAGCCGTATCTAATTAGTGCTGAAAGTATTGACTAATAATCGATGCGTTTTGAGGCATTTGCTAGGTCCTTTAAATGGAGGACAATAAATGACCAACGAATATAATAACAAAAATCCCCAACATGGTGAAAATCCCTTTAACCGGCAACACTTTTAGGATATTGAGAAAGAGAAATTATTGTTTTTTTGCAAAGAATAATTTTCTCACTCCTGCAACAATTATAATTACTGCAAAGTTTGGAGTTTGGATTATTCTTATGTAGTTTATCTCTTCCTTGTGTACTAGTTTATTATTATTGTTTACTTATTGTGGAATGGCCGTCGGTGGTGCAATGGCGAGTGAGCGCGACTCTTGTGCATGAGAACGTGGGTTCGATCCATGCTCTGGCCACCTTACATTTCTTTCCATGGCGGTCGCCTCGCTTAGTGATGGCGACACTATCAGTGCTTAGCCATGAAAAAAGGAGTGAGTGTAATCCGTGAGTGTAAAACAAGAAAGCCCACACCTCACTGATTGTGAGAAGCTCTCCCTAGAAGTTTCACATTCCTGTTCAAGTCAACTTTCTAAAATTGTTAAATTAAATTAAACAGGTTTAAAAATAAAGATATAACTGCTCTAAGAATGAATGAATAATATACTTAGAAATGTTTCCCTTCTACAGCAGTTCATCAGCTGTACGAATTCACTCGACAGCATAATAGTGTACAATATAAAGTAGAGTTGCCTGTTTCTAGTTTTCTCTAAATAGGCCCTTAGGTCACAGCATAAGAAAATCGTATATTGATCGTGATTTTGTACTTTTTCTCTAATGTCGGTTTTTCTTTTTATCAAGTTTGGGTCCATATGTGCCAATAACAAGACCAATTGCTGAGCTGTTGTTTGCTTTGTATTCCTAAATAATTAAAAATTAGCAAGTACTTATAAACAATGAAATGGAAAATGCATCCGTCTACCCATCCACGTTCAACAATTTTCTTCAATTTGTAACACAGTGCAACACGAAAAAAATAACCATATACGGACACCACAACGTGATAAAAGACTAAAAAAATAAAGACCCGTGTCTCCCAATTTTTCCCCAAAGTCATGCACTTTTTTTTTATGGGCCGCCAAAGATTTGGGGCCTCGGTATCATTTTCGTAAAAATGTGATAATTTTCTCAGGCTCACATCTTGCAAACCGTTCAGAATTTCGATTTACTCTCTGAGGCAAAGTTGTAGCTCTTGTCATAGCACGCAAAAGTGAAAAATAGTCGAATGCGTTTGGACAATTTACAACGGTCACTTCGATGAATTTTTTAACAATTCCCAATTTTATGTGGAGCGGTGGCAGCAAGATGTCTTGAGTATTGTCAATTAAAGGTGCATTCTTGTATCTTGTTGTATTTGTTCATCCACACTTCCTCTTGGCCTCCACGAGTTACATTGGAATTGATTCAGAGGTGAGCGTGAATCCCAATTACAAAGAAAATAAAAGAATTTTGGGAAGCCGCCCTTATCGATGATCCCTTGCAAAATGTTGATGACCTTCAAATCACAGCAAATCTTCCATTTATTTTCGTAATATTTGATTTTTTCCATTATATCTTTCAATGTTTCATAGCTTTCTTTCATGTTGATACCCATAGCTAGCGGAATGGAAGGTTTTCGGTTCGACACATGCAGCAACACTGCTTTCAAGCTTGAAACAGAACCATCAATAAATAATCTCCACTCACTAGCGATGTAGTTCATTCCCATTTTTACCACCATAGTACCTCTGCCTCCACTCAACCATGCCATGAGATTGTTATAAATTTAGCGACGCACTGTATTAGGTGTGTAATTTTCACCGGTCAAGTCCACTTCGTCGAAAAACAATGTATATGCTCTTTTGAATTCACTAGTTAAAAGATTATTTTCCTTCTGAAATCTTGTAGATGTTTTTTTTCTGGTTTGATGACCGCAAACGTAGCAAAATAAACCAATATTTTCACACTGCATATTGAAATTGTCAGTTGCCAATGTTGTGTGCGAATTATACTGTAGCACTTCCATTTTTTTTTTCTTTCACTTTCACTTTATAACTTTCACCGCTGAGCTCTCGTTGACGTCGCGCTGTGTAATGCCTCGATGTGAGCGTCGTGTCGCTTTTATATTGTGTGCTGCGTCCCTTGTTGCGTGTGCTGAGCTTACTGCATTGCCTGTGCTGCTGCTGTCGGTGCATGATCGCGTGATATCTAAGCGCTACCTAAACGGTGTTAACCCTTGGACAAACACATGGTTCTGGCCAGGCATATTTCATTTTTTGCTACCTATGGACCTGAACAGGAGAAAAAGGTAAAAAAAATGAAATTTAAAAATTTTCGCCAAATTTTGCACTTTTGCGTGCTACCTAAACAGTGTTAAGAATCATCTCTAGGAAGTTTATATGTTCTAGAAATTTGTGTATTGAGATCTTAGGTAAATTTTTGTAGTTGATTGTTTCCTTGAATTTTGAACGGTTTTCTACCTATGGACCTGAACACGGGAAAAAAGGTAAAAAAAATTTAATTTTTTTTAGTTTTTTGCGATTTTGATCTGGAAGGTGAAGTTTTTTTGATTTTATATGTTCGCAATTTTTGTTCTTTATGACAAGAGCTACAAGAGCCTCAGAGAGTAAATCGAGATTCTGAACGGTTTGCAAGATATGAGCCTGAGAAAATGATCACATTTTTACGAAAATGATACCGAGGCCCCAAATCTTTGGCGGCCCATAAAAAAAAAGTGCATGACTTTTGGAAAAATTGGGAGACACGGGTCTTTTTTTTTAGTCTTTTATCACGTAGTGGTGTCCGTATATGGGTATTTTGCCATGACTTAAAAAATTACACACAGTGTAATTAATTCAACTAACGTGAGGAATTATGGCGGATTGAATTTTACAGCTGAGGTGATCGAACACGTTCCATTGAGTTTTATGACCTACCCATTAAACAGCCTAACTCAACACAGGTAGTCGTTTAACAGCTCTAACTGTTTTTAATTACCTGAGTGACGAAAGTTGATGACTGAAAGATCTAAATGACTGTTTCAAACTATATATTTCATGAAACCGGTTGGATGAACTTACAACAGAATCACAAATAAGCTGAAAATAAGCAACTGAATAAATTGTTTGTCCCCATAAGTATATAAAGGCTATGTTAGACTATCCGTGCAACTACAACGATTCACGGAGAGATAAATGGAATCAAACTGTTGCATGTGAAAGAAATCGTACGATCAGTCTACTTTCGATTTACACTATGCAAAGAGACAAACAAACTGCAACAGTTGTGGAATAAAAATGGAATTAGGAACAACAAAATTGTGAACAAAGGTTAAGCATTTAAAAAAGTGGAAAAAAGTGTAATTGTAATTTTATTTGATTTTGTTCGTTTCATTCCAAATGCAACCCTGTCACATCATTTTCTGAGGAAACTCAAAAAATTAAAGAAATCTTGCAGATTTGTCAAAATGTTTGTGCAAATCGTTCTCCTCCAGTTTTCATGATTCCATTCGGTTCCGAAAATAAACATTTTGACATATCCAACTATTTATGTAATATTATAACATGGCCTTAACCGATCGCGTTAATACACAATTTGACCAACAGCTAGCTGTCAATCGACATCTGCACCCGGAGCGAAAACTATTGGAATAGAAATAAAATAACTGCATTTGGTGGAAATATCACAAAAGCAAATGTAATTTGATTGTAATTTTATCTAAAAAGTGTTTTTCAGATCCTTGAGCTATTTTTCAAATTAAAAGCTATCAACCAAAAAATAATGTGTGCCTTAAACAATTTAGCTTTATATGTTTGGAATTTTTTTCAGAAACCCTTTTCAGGCCTCTAACGCACAAAACAAAAACGAATTACGCATATTGAATATTATACTAGTAAGTTATGGTGCAGATAAAGCGGAGAATTGTGTTTGCGAATAGAGGTTATTTTGGGCTAAGCAAGTACTCCAGAGATAAAGCCCTCTCTCGAGTAACAAAAGCCGAGCTATACAAGATTCTCATACAACCTGTCTTGCTTCATGTCACAGAAACCTGGGTATTATCTCAAGCAGGAGAATCATCTTTAGAGGTCTTTGACAGAAAAATACTCCGCAAAATGTATGGCCCTGTAGTGCACAACGGCGAGTATTGGCGTCGCATAAACCGTGAGCTATATCCCGACATTGACATAGTTAAGCAGATCAAAATAACGCGATTGCGCTGGCTAGGCCATGTCAGTAGAATGAATGAAGACCAAAGAGGAAGAAGTGTTTTCGAAATCCAACTCGAAGGAAGACGAAAAATATGGAGACTAAGATTCCGCTGGAGGGATCAGGTTGACGAATACCTGCGTTCACTTGATATTGTCAACTGAATACATAAGGCAAAAGATCGAACTGGTTGGCTAAATATGTAATCTTCTTTTGTCAGGTCTCTGACCCCACGAGGTTGTTCGAAACCGGAGAAGAAAGAGTGGTGGTGTTAAGTTCATTCTAAAACCCCGTAGGAAAAAACAAATGCAGCTTTTCCCACATTTTCAAACTCTTCTAACAGACCTTTGCTACGAACCCTTTAAGGGGCAAAACTACCATATAAGCAAAACTGCCATATTTGGAGCGAAGACACGTCTAAAACCGTTCACGAATCGCCATTATTTCCATTAAAATTGACAGTTTGGTTCGGTTTTCACACTGGATTCATCATCGGTCGTTATTCCCTTCGAACTAAGCATGGCGCTGCCATTACGGTGAATGGCGAGCGCTATCGAGCCAGGCTGACTGAATTTTTGTTTCCAAAAATTAATCGGCAAAACTTCAACGAAATTTATTTCCAGAAGTGATCCTGTCCACCGGCCCCGTCGTTCGTTGGATTTAACGCCTCTGAAGTACTTTTTATGGGACTATGTAAAGGGATTGGTTTATGCCAACAGACTAGCAACTCTTGAAACATTGGAAGCCAATAGTCAAGCCACCATTCTCGCCAAACGGCCAGATTTATTGGAAAAAGTAGTCAACAATTTGGCTGATCGAATGGACCATGTAGCTCGTAGCCGCGGCGAATATATGCCGGAAGTCATATTTTAAAAATATATCTTATGAAATTGTGCACCAGATTATAATAAAAAAAATCATTCCAACAATAGTTCTGACTTGAATTCACATTTTAAGTTCTCATATAGCAAAAAAAAAAACACCCGTTATAAAGATAGAAGATATTCAAATCATCAACTACTCCATGAACAAACTCCTTTCAACTTTGTATAGTGAACTTGCATCAGGATTGTCTACACGATTCACTGTACTACTCATACCAGAGAATAAATATCACAGATCCGGCAGACACTGTTTCGTTAACTTGATTTAACTTTGGAATGTCTTACCTAATATTGTGCTACAATAAATAACAAGAAGAAAAGGGGTTAATATATAATTAATTTTTGACATTAATTTCTACTTCCATACAAACTGTCCAGCAAAAACTAACATCAAATCACTTCTGTTGTGAACTATTTGTTGTATCTGGTAGGTGTTATAACTTTAAAATATGTAATATTAATGACTACATAATGATGCCGTTTAAACTATGAAAGAATTTACTTCTTGCTGTTCTGAATAAATTAAATTAAATTGGAAAATATTACGGATTTCCGTACTGCACGTACACTTTGTTGGGGCAGTGTACATGCATTCTACAAATTGCAATAATACTGGCAACTAATGAAACTAGGGTAACTTTTATTTTAGACATCCCCACTAACAGGAGAAATATGGCGTTTGTTTACAAGTCTTGTCTCGTCCTCAAGATAGAAAGAACAACAATTTCAACACTTGGCAGTTTAGTCATTGGAATATCGGCAGCATCTGTGCGAAGATAAAATTCCCTTTCATTGTATCTTTTGTCTTTTATATCCAGTCGTAGTATGAATAGTAAAACTAAAGCCTTGTTTGAACAACACACTACCTTTTCCTTTGCCAACAGCCATTATGACTTTTTTTAAATGTTTATCCTTCCGTGTTCAATGCTTGTATTGTCGGTCTAAGATTGTTCTAAGGGCCTGGGAATACGAATTGGAAATTGTTAATACACATTTAGTATATGACTATTACATTTGTGTGTTTACTATTATTAAGTGTTTAAGAAGATTAGCATATTTTCATATTTTGACTTTATCCAGAGGAATGCTGACTTTATCTTTGTCCCTCAGTGTACATATAATTTTAGCATTAAGTTAAATTGAAAAAATCAAACATTGATAGGAGGATAATAATGAGTTTAATAATATGCATGTATGCCTAAATGCTATTAAAAAAAATGTTTCCCACTGCATCCTATGCAGGGATTGAAGAGAGCTTCTCGCAACCAGTGACCTATTCGCTATGTAGTCTTACACTCACTGATAGGGATCTACAGGTTTACACTGGTTCCGAATGGTATTTTCAGAGCTTTTCATGGCTAAATACTTGATTGTGCCGGCGTCACTGAGGTGACCACCGACGGCCACAACGGTATCTGTTAAAAAATAAAACAAACTAAGTCTCATCCAGCAGTTTATCGCTTTAAAAATCTGTAAGCGATAATTATTTATTGATTTAATATTTAACAAAGTGAATAATTGTTACCTTAGTTTATGCTTCACTTTATATTTGAGCTCTTCTTTATAATTAGCAAATGGCAAAGTTTTAGGAATGTATAATAAGAATGATTTTGGAAATAATAGTGTTGTAAAACGGTTTAATTGGGTGTACAAAAATAGAGTTGTAATAAAGTAGTAGGGTCTGACGTTGGCGGTTACAATTCTCCCCCCAGTAAGATGAGTCACTGGTGAGTCTTACTCCAATCAATTACCGACATCTAGAACTGCCAGCTTTACTCCGGGTCTTTCCATAACTCCGTTCATTGTTTTCAGTTTAGCTCTGCGAACTTGACCATCTTTGGCTTTATTGACTTTAATAATTTTACCTCGCAGCCAGGTGTTTCTGTCTGCATTTTCGTCAACCACAAGCACTACTTCACCAACTTCGATTGCCTTAGATTGTTGGGACCACTTTCCTCTCCGGGTCAACATTGGTATCATTTCCTTAACAAAACGTCGCCAAAACATATTAGCCAAAACCTCACTCTGCCGCAGACACATTTTATAATCAATATTGTCGGGTAAAAAAAATGGCTTCGTACCATTTGAGCTACCAAGAAGAAAATGGTTTGGGGTGATAGCCTCCTGATCCTCAGTTTCCAATGACACATATGGGCATTTCCACAGAAAAGTCAACCTTTTGTCACATCACGTCACTCTCAATAATTACTTATATTTTAGGACCAGTTAGTTTGATTGTCTTCTTTTCTTTTACTAAATATGTAGTTACTTACATTCTGTATTTAGGAAAAGAATAGAAAACAATCGAACCACATGGTCGTAAAATATAAACAATTAACGAGGGGACGTGATGTGACATAGGGTGGCACTTTCTCTGGCAATGCCCATATTTGAGGGCATATTTGAGGCCATATAAGCTTTCGTCGGTGAATTTTTGTGCGGGAGATATTTTGTATAAAATAGTTTTAACTGACCTTACTGACCTCTCCCAAGGTCCCCATATGAGCAGCTGCTGGTGGGTTAAATTTCCATGAAATGTTATCGCTGTAAATGTTAGGTACGCAAGCTCATTAAAAATGAGGCACGCAAGCTCATTAAAAATGAGTCTGTTGAGAGTGAATGGTCTATTTCAATATGAATGGCTCTTATAGTGAGGCATGTGAAGATAGCTCCCCATCGCTTTAATGATTTTCTTCCAAGTCACCGTTACCGGACCAAACCAGTCGACTCCAACAAATGTAAAGGGTCGCTGAAAGGCTCCCAGGCGTGCTGGTGGCAGGTTAGCCATTTGGGGTGAAATAGGCTTAGCCGCATCAATTTTACATTGCTGACAACTTCTTCGAATGGATTTGTAAACGGTTCTCAAACTTATTATAAAATAAATTTGATGAATTTCATTTAGATGCGTCTCGTGATTTAAATGGTGGTAGGCTCTATGGTAATCCACAATTATGAGTTTTGTGACATGGTGTTTACCTGGTAATATTATGAAATCTCTTTGGGGTCCACAAGTATCTGCTGCATACTGCGCCTCATTTTTTAATCTGATAATGCCATCTTCATCAATATAGACGTTAAGTTTATCAAAGGCACCACCGTTAGTAATGGGTCGACCGCTTTGTATTGCAGCATATTCATCCGCAAAAACCTGTCATCTGAGTCATCTTTAATATAACCTTTTTTGCCTTCACCAGATGTGACGAATTAAGTCCTTCAACTATTTCCTGCTGCTGGCATTTTTGAAGACTTCTTTCCACATACCCTACCCAATTAGCTACAGCACGTTTGAGTCGGTACCAACTAGAAAAGTATTCAAAATTAATTGAAAACTGTGTTGACTTACGAAAATGTACTATGTTCAGATAACGGGGGCGAATTTCAGTCTTGTCGATCTCTTCGGTATTTGAATTATCTGCAACTGAGTTTTTTGGCCAAAAATTTTCAGGCTGCTTCAGCCAAGATGGGCCCTCAAACCACTCATTGTAGTTGTCCGTAGCTGGTCTAAACTTTGTTGCAAAATCAGCAACATTCATCGCGCTTGGAACCCATCGCCATTCGGAAGGATTTGTGAATTTTAAAATTTCAGCGGCTCGAAACATGACAAACTCTTTATACTTTCTAGGGTCCCCAGTCAACCAGGCCAATACAGTTTTTGAATCGGTCCACATAATCTTTCGCTTCAAATTTATATCGTAGGAAGTAATTGTCTTCATAAGCCTGCCACCAATAGTTGCTGCTTGTAACTCAAGCCGTGGTATGGAAAGGGGTCGAAGTTGGGCTACCTTTGATTTTGGTGCTATGAGTCTTATTTCAACCTTATCACCAAAAGTAGATCGAACATATGAAACGGCAGCATACGCGTCTTCACTTGCATAGACAAAGGTAAGTAATTCTACAGAATATTCATTCTGTTGTAGTGTGAGTGAATAACAGCGTGGTATAGCTACCTGGGCAATTAATGGGAAAAATTTGAGCCAATTCCTCCACTTGTTAAAGAGAACATCACTCAGAGTCTGGTCCCAGTCTATACCACTCCGCCATATTTCTTGAGAATAGTTTTTAAATATGACATACAGCATGCTGTAAACCCTAAAGGGTCGAAAACGGACATTAGGACTTGTAAAACCTCCCGCTTGTGGGCACTAAATTCTGATATAATTGGTCGCCGAAGCCGCACGAACTTGACATTAATTTTAAAAACATCGTTTTCAGGGTCCCAATAAAGCCCAAGAATTTTTTCATATTGAGTCTTTTGTTCATTATTTTCAAATGTTCTTAGGTCTGGGTCTTTTGTTTCTCCTAAAGCTTTCAAAACGTCTAAGGAGTTTGATGACCAATTACGCATAACAAAGCCACCTTTGGCATGGACGTCTCGCACATTTACAGCCAATTCAATAGCGTCTTCTACGGTGCTTGTAGAAGCAATAAAATCATCTACATAATGCTGCTTTGTAATTGCCTCAATAGCCCTTACATTACCAAATTGTCTAGCATTTTTGTCTCTGAAAAAATGTGCAATGCATGGCGCACATGATGCTCCAAAAGTCAGTATATTTAGTTGGTACACTAACAGGGAATCGTTTTCGTCCCACCACAAAAATCGCTGAGCCCTGGCATCTTCTTCACGAACAAGTATGCGGTGAAACATTTCGGCTATATCGCCACACACAGCTACGGGTCCCATTCTAAATTTAAATAATATATAAATAAGGGGCACCAGTAAGTCAGGGCCCTTTAATAAAAAGTCATTAAGAGCAAAATCGTTCGACTTAGCTGCAGCATCCCACACGAGTCTAATTTTGTTCGGTTTATGTGGGTTCTTGACAATAAAGGTGTGCACGTACCATGTTTTGGATTCGTTTTGCTGAAGAACTCCTCTGGGTAACCTTTTAGCATAACCCTTCTCTTCTGAATTGGCGATTTGTTGATTTAATATTTCGGCTAGGTGTGGGTCTCTGACAGCTCTCTGTTTAATACACTGTAAACGCTTCTTGGCCACTGGCAGACCATCTGGCTACTCTGGTGAGTCAATCTTCCATAAAAGTCCAACTTCATACCTGCAGTCCTTAAGCACACAGGTGTCGCTTAAAATTTGCATAGCTTGCACATATGCTTTGGCTGCTCACCTGTTATACCAATACTTTCGTCAGCAAAACCTGTTTCACCAGCTCGTGAACTTCATCGCAGTTGCATTTGTGAAAATTAATTTTTATTAACCAAAGATAGTCCACCCCAATTTAGAGTCCACCCCAATCTAGTTTTGAATGCAACAGGTTGATGTCATCCACCTTCGCGTAGTTTCAAAGCTGCAATTAAATTGGGGTTATTTACCCCGATTGTCATCGATCGAACGACGTTGGTGTAATACTCCAGGGGTATATCTTTCAGGTATGTCTAGTTCGATTTAATGTCTTGTACGTTCAGAGATTCTTTTGATAAATTTAACTTTTTTACAGTGTACACACTGTTTATTGGAAATATATTTGAATTGAAGAAATTTTTAAATCCAGCCTATTAGAATTGTTTTCAAAGCGAGTAACGTCACCAGTCCATCGGATGCAAAGTGGATCCTTAATGCCCTCAACACATAATTTGTCAGCTACCTCCTCTTCGAGTAGTGTCAGAGTCGAACCATCATATATTGAAACTGACTTGCTGCCACTGTACAGACTCACAGGCACTACACGGTAAAACGACTCACTTTCAATAGACCTGTGGTTATTAACTACGCCACCTGATGACTGCTCTTCATTATGTAATAATGAATTGTGCAAAACAGTACACCCATTCACGCCACACTGTTTATGAAACCAGCACCCACGCCTGTGTTTGCCAAGACAGATACGACACAAATTGTTCACCTTGACATTGTCCCACCGTTCGGCAACAGAAAGTTCTTTAAATTTTGTGCACTGATCCAATTTATGTGGGTCTTGACAAATTATGCATTGCTGCTGTACGGTCTGTGGCTTATGTGTATTTAAACGCCCCTCTTTGTTTGCTGGCCTTTTGTTGTGGTGAAATACAGGAACAGTCACCTTGCAGGTTGCCTCTGCAATCATATATAGCCAGTCTGAAAAGTGCAAGAAATTTAGGTGGTGAAAGTCCTTTGAGTATAATGCCCACTGTAGCATAGTGTCCATAGGTAACTTATCTACCAGCCCCTGCAAAAGAGTAGGATTAATTAAATATTCCTCTAAATGGGATGCACGTAAAGTGGCACAAAGATTTTTCACTGCAAATGATAATTCAATTAGGCACTCTAATTTGCCCCGCTGTGTAGTATACTTGCGCACTTCCTCCACTATATTTTTTATTATGCACTCGGGCCTGCCATAGTACATTTTCAGAGTTCTAATGATATCTGAGACCATATCCGGAAGCATTAAACAATTTCTTACCGCGTCCGGGGCCCTACCCCGCAAGCTGCTTTGGAGTCTAAGGAGATTTTAATCATTCGTATACCTGGCTGCCTGAGTGCTGTGTTCATAGGCACTTATAAATATTGGTCATTCCTTTGGGTCTCCATTAAATGCAGGCAAATCTTTACAAATATACTGGCGTGCCATTAACTGGGTCGCTGTGGGGTTTGAAGAACCACTTCTATTAAATTTTGAATTAGAGCCAGTGTGAGTGTCGTTTGTTTTGTTTTTATTTATACTATTTTGACAGATTGTAACATTTCTGTTTTGGTGTGTGGTGCTGCCCACTAGGGTTTGACTCTCATTAACGTTGCCACCATTAATGGTACTAGAGGGCAGTGCGGTTTGGAAACTTTGATCATGACCTAATTGTTCCGCTACTCGCCGCAAGATGGTGCTGTTCATATTGTGGGATGCATTTCTTTGGAGGCTGATGTTCGCATTTTGTTGACAACTTTGTACACACGGTGGGTCTTTTATGGTAGTATTTCTATTGCTATTACCCACTGGCCGTACAGTGTCAACTTTTTGGCATTCATCATCTTCTTGCCGCAGTAACTGGTACTTACGTCGCAGATATTCCTATTTTAACAGCATCTTCTCTTCTAGCTGCTGCAGTTGGAGCTGCGTTTTTGCACTTATAGTTGGCCGGACTACTTCTGAGTGACTCGTTTGTTGATTGATGTTAGCTGGTGGCTGTTGTTTTGGGATCTCAACAATATCAAGACTGGATTCATTTATGGCGTTTGATGGTTTGAGGTTATGTGCATCTTTTTGTTGTTGCTCTGCAACAATACAAGATTGGCATCTCCAGCTAAACGCATCAACATTGTCGTCGATTTCACAACAGCTGCTATGGAAACAATGAAGGCAACTGGAACAGGCTATTATGTTTCCATCATCCGGGTCGGTGCATAAGACGCAGTTTGCAGCAAGGGTCAGATTCTCTTTGGCGTACTCATAGCCATTTTATGTTATAAGATTTTTAAAGAATTGTTAAAAATAAAACAAACTAAGTTTCATCCAGCAGTTTATCGCTTTAAAAATCTGTAAGCGATAATTATTTATTGATTTAATATTTAACAAAGTGAATAATTGTTACCGTAGTTTATGCTTCACTTTATATTTGAGCTCTTCTTTATAATTAGCAAATGGCAAAGTTTTAGGAATGTATAATAAGAATGATTTTGGAAATAATAGTGTTGTAAAACGGTTTAATTGGGTGTAAAAAATAGAGTTGTAATAAAATAGTAGGGTCTGACGTTGGCGGTTACAGTATCTACTAAATTCAAATATAATATGTCAAAAAAGTGGTACTAAATCCAGCAATTTAAAAAGAAAACGTAAATTGACTGATCTGTTATTTGGGCTTAAAATTACTAGAATCTGTGTAGGTAGATTAGTACTCTTTAAGAATTGGTGCTTCGAGATATTGCTGATATTTTCAATGGAAAGTTTGACATGTTTGACCACAACCTTATTCAGCACTAGGGGGTGGGATATTATTGTATGGAGATTATTAGTAAGAAGATATGGTTACGGGACAAACCCTAATTTGTGAGGTTGGTGGTAGAAATTTAGGAGCGTGGCGTGGGACAAATTGCTACACATTGTGGTCACAGGTGGCGTTGAAGAGGAACGAATTCACATCCAGCCCCATAACTGCCGCGGAGTAAAATTTACTAATTAGTTAATAAATTTCCCTAATTTTTCCCACCCAAAAAGCTACCTAGCCCTATCTTCACCCACTAAGGGAGCTACCATAAAAATTAAGCTATTATAAATTTGCTTCCATCCCTCTAACTGCCCCAATCGTACCCTTAGAGGTGATAAATGTTGGACCGACCTCCAATATTTTTGCATCCTCAACAGTTTCTCAAAACAAATGTACGGTACCCTCCACCTTCAACCCTTAAGTTGGTCCGAAGCTATATTTTGTATATTTTTTATGAAATCGGTGCCTGCCGCTCCAATGGTGCCTTCAAATGTAGGATCGTCCCACTTTTCTTCTCTCTTCCAGCATTGTTTTCAAACTTACTTAAACTCTATCTGTAACCCATAAGGAGGTAACTACAATGAATTCCTTGAGATTTTTATATAGTTCCTTCTTGAAACTATTCCCAATCATAATTTCAGGCCACCAGGCATCCTCGATAGATAACAAAGTGGAAATACATACTGCCCATAAATGATTTTGTTGTGAAAATATCTCGATTTGAACAACAAGGAATCGAATGGACTTCGCAATGATAACATTTTCAGAGTAACACTTTACACTAAAGCTTGGTTTACCAACACCAGAGCAACCGAAGCTCCAAATAATGATTTGAATTTGTTGGCGCAATTGCTGGATGTGATTCAATTGATAAGATTGTGTCGCAACGATTGGTCAAGAGATTCTGTGTGCAACTCTGGTGTCTTGGTGGCGAAGCTGTTGCTCTTGCATTATGACCTCTAGAGCAAAATGGCGAATGCAATCCGTGTATTTTAAGGAAATAAAGAGAAAATCGAGGAAGAATTACTTAACGATGAGGTGGACGAATCGTCCGACCAAAACTGCGAGGAAAAAGACGACGTGGGTGATATCGTGGAAAGAGAATTCGATGATATAGAGGAAGAAGGTGATTTGGTAGATAGCGCAGGTATCACCCCAGATGCGCAGTGAAAGCACATCTACCATTCTTTGGAAACCGCTGCGAGGACTGAACTTGGCTATCAAAAACAGCAGAAGGATAAGCCATGGTACGACCAAGAATGTCGCATTGCAACTGATGAAAAATACGCTGCACGTATGGCAACGAAATAGTCAGTTATAAGACGTGCTGCGAGTGAGCGGGACAAGAAGCTGAGAAGGGAGGAAAACCAACTATTTAGGCAAAAAATGGCAGTGGGAGCAGAGAGAGAGTGAAAGAACCGAAATGTGCAGAATGAATGGTGAATTCCGAAAGTGTTTCCAGAGGGTAAGAAGATCGAATAACGGGCCTGATAATGGTCTGCCCTCCTGTAAGGACGAGAATGGGAATCTGGTGACTGAGAAACAGTGTGTGCTCAAAATATGGAGAGAACATTTTTAAGCACTACTCCACTCAGATTCTTTCACTGAAGATCAGGAGGTAATGATAGTGGAAGATAGTGAAGATTGTACCCCGCCAACCAAGGTGAGATTAGAACGGCGATCTCCCGCCTGAAGAATATTAAAGCCGCTGGTGCGGATAGCCTACCCGCTGATTTTTTTAACGCAGTTGGCGAAGTACTGATAGCCCACATACATCAACTGATACGCGGTATATGGCTGGGGGAATCTATGCCCGACGATTGGAGTCTCAGTGAATTATGTCCTGTATTCAAAAAGGATGATCCGTGTGTTTGTTCCAACTATCGCGGTATCAGTCTTTTATCCATCGCGTGTAAGGTCTTGTCGAGCGTATTATGTGAAAGACTAAAGCCAATTATTGAAAACCTGACTGGACCGTATCAGTGTGGTTTTAGACCAGGCAAGTCCACAACTGACCAAATATTCACGCTACGCCAAATCCTGGAAAAGACCCACGAAAAGCAAATCGATACATACCACCTTTTTGTCGATTACAAAGCTGCTTCCGATAGCCCCATACGGGGAAAACTGTACGAAGCTATGTCTGAACTTGGCATTCCGGCAAAACTGATCCGCCTCTGTAGAATGTCGCTGACCAACACCAAATCAGCAGTGAAAGTGGTGAAGACCTCACTGAATCATTCTGTAGCAAGCGAGGACTTAGACAAGGCGACACACTTTCGTGCAACCTCTTCAACATCTTAATGGAGATAATAATGAAAAAGACTGCAGTAAAATACGAACAAGACCATTAACACGAAAAGCCATATATTGCTGGCGTATGCTGACGACATAGACATCATCGGGCGAAATTTGCGAGAGGCTACTGCAGTGTTTTCAAGAATCGAAAAGAAATCAGCGAAGGTGGGTCTGCTGTTAATGAGGGCAAGTAAAAAATTATGGTCTCAACGACTAGAGAAACCTCTCGACTTGGTCTGCACTTGAACGTTGACATCCGATTTAATTTTGAAGTGGTAGATGAATTTGTCTGCCTTGGATCCGCCGTGAACAAGGACAACAACGTCAGCCTGGAGACAGATAGGAGAAATGTGTTTGCAAGTAGATGTTATTTTGGGCTTAGCAAGCAGTTTAGGAACAAAGCCCTCTCTCGACGGACAAAAGTCCAGCTATATCAGACTCTCATTTTACCTGTCTTGACACATGGCTCCGAAACTTGGGTCATATCGCAAGGGGATGAAAAACACCTGGGGGTTTTCGAGAGAAAAATTCTCCGTAAAATATATGGTCCTGTTAGGGAAAACAACGAGTACCGTCGTCGCTGGAACGCAGAGCTCTATAATCTCCATTCTGACGTGGATATAGCTTGACGAATCACAGTGAGCCAATTGCGTTGGCTAGGCCATGTTATCAGAATGGATGAAGATGAGCCAGCGCGAAGGATTGTAGATAATGTACCCGATGGAAGCAGGAAAAGAGGTCGACCAAGACTCAGCTGGCAGAAGAATCCCTCTGTATCCTTGGTGTTTCCAACTAGCGAGAAAAGGCGAAGGATAGAGCCAGTTGGAAGAATATGTGGAAATTTATTTAATTTGTTTGTTTAATTAATATGTGTAAGACGTCTGACCTCATGAGGTTGTAATAGAGTCAATAAAAATAAAGTAATGAGGTACCTGTGTTGCAAACCAAGATCGGTCTTGTCCAGTATAGGTTGATTGCCTCGAAGGTGTGAAACTAATTACCTTGGCTTCGAAACAAGTGAATCAAGAACGCATGAAGAACGATTTGAGCCGTTACATCACCCCTGAGACAGCAACATTTTTCGCACGCTTCGTATTATCAACAGATTTCGTTATTACCGTTCAAGAAATCTGGGAAGAGCGCGAAGACTACCAGCAAGCCCTAGAAATATTGCTTAAATTACACGTTGATAGAGGAATATAGCAACGTGTTGTGCAGTAACGAGCAGAAAAAATATGTTTGCTCAGGTCGTCGCCGAAAATCGGAAAAAATATCCATCGCATTATAAAAATAACTTAATTTGATTCACATTTTGGAACTATAGAAAATTTCCGAATCCTAAAAACATGTATATTTACGCACAATAAAAACCACAATTTATTATCGGTAATAAAAGCGAAAAATTTTAACGAAAATATTGTTTTGTGGAGAATTTCTGATTTTGGTTTTTTAAGTGCATTTTGTACTGAACCAACCTTATAGGTTAGAGACAGAGGGTAAGTACGTTATGGAAAAATTTTGGAAGAGAAAAATTGAAGTGGGTCGATTCTACATTTCACCCCCCTAGGAGGCACCATTGGACCGGCAGGAGCTGGTTTTATACACAAATTTATTAAAATTAAAAAAAAATTGTATGAAGACCACCTAAAAGTTGAAGACTTTTGGCTGTTGCCCCTGCAAATATTTTTGAGTAAGTCATACATTTGACTCCTAGGGTCACCCTTGGGGCAGTTGTGGGAATTGTTGTGATTTTTTCACCCTTCACCACCAACTATGACCACAATGCTCCCAACCCTTCAACCCAATTTTTTGGCTCATGTATTTTTCAACCAACCCAAAAAAATAGGGTGGGTTGACACGTATAAAAATCGAGAACTCGTGCACTACACCGCCCCTGGTTGGTTCACTTGGTTGCTAAATATACAATTTAGCCTCAATTAGTGCCTTGGGACACCGTATTGCATACCACATCACTCCGGACAGTTTAATGTACAGCGTCTATATCCAACCTCTTAATCGGAGACACCTCATTAGATCCCGTAAATCTATTTCGTGTCTCTCAGTGATGTTGTGTAGGAAGGGACGGCCTATAATCTTTAAGCGTCTATTCATTAGAGCCGGACAACTGCAGAGGAGATGTTCCTCCATCTCCTGCTCTTCTGCGTCTTCCGTTCTATCCCATCTGGCCTTTGGTCGTTCAAGGTAATACAGGAAAATACCTCTTTTGACCGACCCTATAGGCGTTGCGACTGACACCATATGCAGCTCGGTGGCAGAGGATACTGCCCTGGCTAGTTCGTCTGCCCTTTCGTTCTCAAGGAGACCCTCCTGAGGACTCCTTGAATACCTGTAGCCTGTTGTTCAAGGATAATCACATTGGCCAGTCGACCAAGCTCGACAAGTTTTTCCCTACATTCACTAATGAGTTTAGGTGCAGTGGTTGTTAGATTTAAGTGATAGGAGAGCCGCCTGGCTATCCACAAATATTCCAATGCGCTCTGTTCTCCGTTGTAGTATAAATTCGGCGCAGGCTTCCTTGATGGCCAGTACCTTCGCTTGGAAAACGCTGAGTTATATTGTTATATTGAGTTCTCTTCGGATTGCCCGTAGTATTCTCGCATGTCCATATGCGTTGCTTTCTCAGATTCCAAGAGCATTTCGTCGGGTGGCGCTCCAGGTCGCACCAGCTGTAATGTGAAGGCCAATTGGTACAATGTGAAGCATTTCATTAAGCGCTATCGGCTTCCGAACATTTTCCGACAAGCGTAGTACCCAACAAATATAAACCACTAAAATATATAAAATTCCCATATACCCATGAAAAACTACTTAACCTTCCTCCATCCCTCGGGTCTATTTCGACCCAAAGCAGAATGTACCTGCAAATATCTGAATAATTATAACGGTTACATATGTGTCACTCTGTGACTTTATCTAATATGAGTTAAACTAATGTTACGCAAAATTTCAATAAATTACGATTAACCGTTATACTGGTTTGAAGACAAGTAACATATCCTTTTGTCATAAATGACCCATATTAATTACTAGTACCAAATTTTAAAAAACAAAGTAGACTGCGAAAACACCTAGACAAACGTTTAGATATAGACAGTTGGCACTATTTTAGAATGTATGTATATAATTGTTTCTACAGAAATTTATTTTGTAAATCAAGTAAACATATATTTTATGAAAAGGTAAGTCCAGTTTTTCTCAAATTTGGTTTTTGCTACTTCAAATATATTTGTAAAACTTTGCAAATACGTGCATTATTGGAGGAAGATGACGATAAGTCCTCAGAGACTTCTGATCATGTGGAATTTGATGAAAGCTCTTATGAGACTGATGACGACGGAGTACCGCTACCACAATCATTGGAACCAGAGCTATCGCACTTATCCAAGGATACAAATATTCAATGGTTTCCTGAGGCATTTAGCCGGAGTGGTCGAGCTTCATCCTCAAATGTAATACATCTTACTCCAGGAATTACAAGATACGGAGCTACTCGTATAAATGATGAAAATTCAGTTTTTCAATTGCTAATTACAAAAAGTATTGAGCAAATTATAATTGATAATACAAACTTGGATGGACAACGAATATGTCAAGTAAACTGGAAGCGTATATTGGACTTTTGATATTGGCTGGTGTATTCAAGTCACATAACGAAGCACTTGAAAGCTTGTGGGATGATAAAAAAGGTCGACATATTTTCCGTGCTACTATGTTCCTCAAGCGGTTCAAAGTTATTTTAAGAATCTTAAGATTTGATGATATCAGCACACGAGCTGCTCGCAGAAACATGGATAAGATGGCCCCAATTTGGGATCTGTGGGCTAAATGGGTGGAAATATTTGCCAAAGTTATTCACTCCAGGTGAAAATATTACTATCGACGGGCAATTGGTAGGATTTCGAGGTAAATGTCAGTTTCGCCAATACATGCCGAACAAACCTGCAAAATATGGCATTCAATTTTGGGTACTTGCGACAGTGTGTGTGGAATATTCAAGTGTATGCAGGAAAGATATCTGGTGCGTTACCTAAAAAAAGCAAGTCTTACGCGTACTACTTGATTCATGTTTAACAGGGCTAAATGGTAGAAATGTTACAATTGTTAACTTTTTCACATCATATGAACTAGGACAAAAAAATACAGCAGACAGTTGTCCGAGGCCTTCGGCCACGGACTGTCCCTGCAGGCTGTGTCAGAGACACGGCCATTAAGTTTATAAGATAAGACAGAAAACATATATAACAATAAATGATAAATAACATAAGCAAATGAATTTATTTATTTTATAGTTACTTTTGATAATATACATAATCTTATGGTAGGAAAAATAGGATAAATATGTTTTTAAATTAAAAGAGTAAGGATAAATGATAAATCACAGACGCAAATCAATTTGATTTATATTTTTTATAATTATATATCCATGTTAAATTCAAATTCACATTTAACATTTTGTTTCACTTAAATACATAAGTAAATATACGAAATTTCAATATATCTTCAATCAAAACAACAGCCGTAGGTTTGTGTCCACACTGAAACAGAAGCATAGTTTGTGTTCACGCTACAAACTCAAACACTCAACCAAACACCACACATTTGTTTGAGTGTATGTGTTTAAACAATTTTCATTTGAGAAATTTAAATATTACGAAGATATCAACCAATATGAAATGTATATCAAACGAAAGATAACATCTTCATTTACCTACAAAAAAATTTTTAAAAAAAGTTATCTCGCCGTTTCCTCATAATCAATGAAATAAAGATTACAACAATAACAATCTGACATGACTCCCTATACCGTAAGGTAAGACGTATTCTACGCCAATATTCTGAAACGTAACTTGATTATAGTTGGAACCATACGAAAAAATAAACAACAATTCCACCTGTACTTTTGGAACTGAAAAGTAAGCCTGTGTGTTCATCAACGTTTGCGTTTACTGGGGATACAACTATGGTGTCTTAAATACCAAAAAATAAGTGTGTTTCAAGCGACATCGATAAAAAAAAAAACATTAATAATTTATTAATTTTATTTCATTAATAATATATTATATGATGGGTCTAATTTGACCCCAGGGACTTTAGAGTTACCTTTTTTGAGGGATGGAAGCAGGTTAAATTTAATATCCCAATTTTAGATTCAAGCTTAGAAAGCAAAGACGGATTTGTTTCTGAAAAACAAATTAATGAAAAAAAAAGATTTTAAGAAATATTTATAACTGTTAGTCCTTCCCCCCTAAATAACTAAAAAGTGTAGTTACGGCCTTTTGCATATTAGGTGACGAAATACACAGGCACCTTAGGTTTTGGGATACGAGCTAAGGTTAGAATTTTGCAGGCTCCCGAATGTAACGCAGCAAAGAGGTTTACAAATTAAGGCTCCTCGGTTCTAATCACACTCAAGGCCGAAGCTTTTGGTTTATTTTTAATTTTGATTTACAAGTTGGTGTGAGGTTCCAAGACAAATGTGTCCCGCGCTTCGAATGAAATGAGCACTTGTGCATTAGATTTCGTATTTTTGATTGGGCTCTTGGGTGAAGATATTAGAAAAATTGTGGATGGCTTCAAGCCATTTTTTGTCCGTAGCCGTTGAACCAAATAAGTTGGAAGGCTAAAAATGTGCGTCTGTGTTTTTCTTACTCTGTTTGATCTTAATTAATTAACACTTGCGTCTTGTCTACAAAAACAACAAAAACAGCGATAAGAACATCTCCGCTTCATTTGTTCTAACGAAGTTTTGGAAATACCCGTATATGTTTGCTTGTACCTCATACATAATCTGACCAACTGTTTGCGACCAAAGAGCGGGCCACAATAGATAAAAACCAGAAATGTTGGTTTAGAATCCAAAATTAAATAAAAATATATGGAGTTAATTAAAACTCACTGAATATATGAAACAACAAATATCCCGTAGCATTTTGTGAGAGAGACAGTTAAATTTGACTCTTCCAGTAGAAAACATGACAAACAGTACACAAACGACATCCAGTAAAAACATGCAAGAAGTAAGAACTTTTGAATGTCACCAGCTGATTTACAATGAATAACCAACAACCACAGTGTTAACAAAACATCTTAAATCACCAAAACGTTCCTCTTTTTTAAAATAAATTGTTAAAGTTTAGTTTCAGACCATTAAAATATAATGGTTTCCTCATAACCAATAAAATTCCAATGATTTTTTTGTTTTATGTTCTTTCTACTTATATTTCCTAATTCAATTTATTTATAGAAATCATATGTTTTAAAACATATATATGCCCGAACTTGCAAATTCTTACTGACAAAAATTTCTTCAGTAAAATCTTTAATGTTCTCTATCATCGAAATGTCAAAATAATCTCTGTCTTACTCTGTCGGTACTGGCCTTTTAGTGTAAACAAATAGCATCCAGTAACAATTTGTACAAATTTACAATGTGTCCGAAAAATCATTCTCGCATTCGTTTCGCACACGTTAAAAAATAAATAAATGGTTTCCCGTTACATCCCACGACGGGATTAGGGAGAGCTTCTCACAACCAGCAAGCTGTGCGCGTTCCAGTTTGACACCCACTGATTGGGATCTACAGTTTTACACCATTCCGAACGGTATTTTGAGAAGCATTTTCATGGCTAAATACTCGATAGTGTCGCCGTCACTAACCGAGGTGACCGCCGTCGAAAGAAATTTAAGGTGGTCAGAGTAGGGATTGAACCCACGTCCTCATGCACAAGCGCCGCGCACACTTCCATTGCACTACCGACGGCGCACTCGTGACGAGTCGATAAAAGCATGGAAAAACGAATCAGTGAAATTGTGATTTGGCGGATCCGTCTCGAACTCGTTACGAGTCCGTAAAAATATAAAAAAGCGAATCAATGAAATTGTGATTTGGCGGATCCGTCTCGAACTTGTTATGAGTCCGTAAAAACATAACAAACCGAATCGGTGAAATCGCAATTTGGCGGATAAATCTCGAATTCAATTTATTTTCAAACACCGAATCCCAAACGGATTCGAATATGAAGTTCGTTACGAGCTCGAGGCGGATCCGAAAAAGTACAAAAAACTATTCGCGTTTTCGAGAGGAATTTCATACGAAAATGAATTCGTTACGAGTCCGTAACGGACGCCAGTTTCGGATAAAACGTCCGCAGAAACGGATCCATCTCCAACTCGTCCGGGTTCATATGGCACATTAGGTTGTTACAAATTTGCAGTACGCAGACAGAACGTATACTTGTACAATAATATCTATGACCGTTTGACAAAAGCATATAAATGAACTATTTTAATGCCCATTTATTTCACACTCATGGTATATTATAGGATCTAACGTATCCCAAAAGCTGATATGTCCAGTCCAGTGAGTTTGTATTTGACTGAGTGTTACAAAATCTGGATATATCCAGGTGAAGAAATTACCGTTTGACAAAAGCAGAAAAAATTAACATTACAAAAGTGGACTTACCTGCTTTTGGCTAAAGACCATATAAATTGATACTAATAATAATAAAAATATGTCGTAAAAATATAAGTTTTAATTGAAAAAGTAGTCATAAACTTCTGGAGCTGATTATTCGAAATCCAATTTGATTTGTCACAAATATATTTTCTCTGCATAAGAAAAACATGTGAACGAAAGATTAAATTTTTCAATTTTAATCATTAATTTATATACTTTTTTGTATAAAATTATAATTACTTTATGTTTTAAAGAAGAATTATTTGTTAAAAATATTTCGAAATTAAAGATTTTTATTTGAACATAGTAGAGTTCAAATTTAATTATTGGGTAAACAAAGATCATATCTAACCGTGTTACACATTAACCTATTATTGCCTGACCCCAGATTCCATTGTTCGATATTGATGAATTTCCAACAAACAATATGTAGGGCATCTTATTGGCATGAACTTTTTATACACGCTGCAAAATATGTATAGTTTTGCTGTTTGGATGCAAATATCACGTGTTTGTAGCTTGTACTATATACAGTATACTTGTGCTCAAACACAGTGTGTTTGCTGTTCAATATAACATGTTTGGGGCACAACACTTAATAGGTTATAATATGTATATTTGTGACCCTAATGTGGCTTTTTTTGTTTTAAAATTGCTGGAAACCAAAACGAGACAGACAATAAAGTAACAAAAAGTAGCAAATTCTCAATTCACGAAAACAATGTTTGCAAACATGTAAAGTACATGGTTTCTGAAATATATTGCTGGCACCGTTATTTTTTAGCGTGTATACATAGGTATTTTTAATGGTTCTATATTTTCTCACTCCGTCTATAAAAATCAACTCCCAATAATTCTCACTGCCTCTAGATATTTTTTTGTATAGCTGCCGCTGTTTGGTTACAACGTATTTCATATTTTGTATAGAGAAGCTGCTGTGATTAAAAACAGTAATTTCGGGCACTGAAATCGTCACTCACTGGTTGTGTGTGTGCAAAAAAAATAGTATTAACTCCTAAACATTTTTATGCGATTATTTATTAGGGTTTTCGATGTGGATTATCAAGGTAAGAGTACATACATAAACATTCTTTCACTTATGGCCATAAAG
The DNA here is from genome assembly GCA_963931995.1 of Phaonia tiefii. NCBI lineage: Eukaryota > Metazoa > Arthropoda > Insecta > Diptera > Muscidae > Phaonia > Phaonia tiefii. Next base: position 63,785,676 of record OZ008370.1, read on the forward strand.
CTAAATCCTTAGCCACTGTGAAACGCTGGTGTACTCGTATCGAGTTTGACCCTTCACGAAATTCGTTCAAAATAAAAATAACAAAACTGACAAATTAAAAACTGATAACAGATGTTAGTGATTACATACCTTAGGTATTAGTTCCACCAGCATACATAAAATTTTGCATCATCGCTTAGTCGTCAAAATGATTTATTCTCGTTGGATCCCATATAATTGGGCAAAAGTTCAAAAATATTCTCGCGTTAATTAGTCCAAGCAAATGCTCAAGTATTACAATGGCGGTGCTTCAAAAGGCGTTTAAAATATTGCTAAAGGTGACGAATCATGGATGTATGCGACAAGTCTGAAACTAAATACTAGTCGAATGGAAAAAATGATATGACAAATAGTTCGACGGCATGCAAAAACGAATGGATTATAATGGACGATATTTGGAAAAGCAATACAGCCATTTTCACATATAAATTACAGTTTGTATTATTAGGCTTAAAATATAAGTAGTAGTAAGTAGCCGTCGGTGGTGCAATGGTTAGTGTGCGGGGCTCTTGTACATGAAATCCTGGGTTCGAACTTCGAACCCTGCTCTGACCACCCTCAAATTTCTTTTGACGGCGGTCACCTCGCAAAGTGACGGCGACACTATCGAGTATATAGCCATGAAAACAAAGCTTCTCAAAATACCGTTCGGACTCGGTGTAAAACTGTAGGACCAAATCAGTGAGTGAAAACTGCAAATCGCGCAGGTCAGTGATTATGAGAAGTTCTCCACGGTCCCTTCATGGGATGTAATGGGAAACCATTTATTTTTTTATATTGTGAGAATTTTCCCAGCTCCTCAGAACTTCCAACATTGGGTTAAGCCTCCTACAGTAATACAATTTCTACATTCCAGTCTGATGATAGCTAAACTACATACGAAGACGATTGATTGAGTAACATATGAGATAATAAGGCAACATTGACACTAAACATAGTTGGTTTAACTCAATTTTTATTTAACTTTAAACATTGTTGCCAAAAATTAAATTATATGTAAATTTAAGTACGGGCAATCGTCTGTTAGTTTTAACTGCATAGAATTGCAAATTCGGAAAAATGTTTAAATTTTCTTAAAATTTTAAATTTCTTACGTCGACAGTCACCTCGCGTTGCGCATTGCGGCACTACTGGCTTATAACACTGTGGAACACACAAAAATTAAAATTTTCTGACAACGGATTGTGGTTGAACACATCCTATACCTAAAATGTAAGGATCACATGGTTTCTTAATGTCGAGTCATCATAAGAATGTATAAGAGGGGGAAAACTTTAACCCCCCTTTTAGTTTCCACAATATGTAAACTTTCAAAACGCCGATACCCACCCATAAATCTTTTTTTAACCTCTCTACCAGAATCCGTTGTCGAAACCATTTAATTATCGAAAAAATGGTGTTCCAAAGTGTTATCGGTAGAGAAGCTTCTCAGAAACCGTTTGGCGTAAAGGCTTAGGTCCCAATTAATGGGCCTGAAAATAGAATTCGGACAGCACAATGCCTGTGACAAGCTCTCAGATATGCCTTCATGTGATGTAATGAGGAAATAAGTAAGACAAATATATGACGTTACCCAAGACCATGAAATTGATCAGTTGCGTCTACTTGGATTTTGTTTGTTTTTGATGTCATAATTAAACCAGAATAATTGTTGAGTTTTCCCAGTTTTCAGAAATAATTATGTCAGTGAATCATTAACACCCACATCCTGAAGATTTGAACTAAGAGATAAAGTTTTGACTTTAACCCAGTATTGTTGTTCATTTCTTCCAAGGATAAGGACGCTTAACCCTTTGGCGAGCCATAGAACATATCGTTGCTTTCATCCATAACTACGTAACGTCTTTTTAAAAGTTATAAGTAGACCATATTTTCAGTTGTTGTGTCCATATATTTATTGTAAGCGTTGCTTCGTACCATATAAGACATCTTAAAAAATCTTTTTGCATTATATGCTTAAGTATGTTGTATAATCGAAATATATTCGCATTAAAGTGCTCACGTTAGGTTTTATGGCAGATAAGTCGCTTAGTGAAATAATATTTTTTTTCCTTTCTCAGTTAAGCCATATTTTGTTGTGTACTCTTTCATACGAGTATGAATTATTAGCTTAACCCTTAACGGGCAATCAATATCGTAATAACAAATAAATACTCGTAAATGTGTCGTTTTATTTGCGCTGGAACTCCTGCGATGTTGTTTTGTTCGTAATATATTCGTAATTTTTCAAAAATGATTTTCTGGAAATATACATTTTTCGTTACCGCATTTTCCATCGTTCCGGGGAGTCCTTCGGGGGATAACTTCTCACACTCTTTTCGGATATTCTCTTTGGGAGTTTCCAGAGTCTGTAGCTTGTTCACGTAGATCCGTAAATTAAAAAACCTCTATAGAAAAATACATGAGCAGTCAAATCGGCCAATCTATTCTGTCACTGCCAAAGCCACATATTAGGCGACACTAAAATACAACTGCACGCCCTGGTCGAATCACATGTCCTCCAATCCCAAACCATAAGTTTTCTGTAATAAAAACTCATTGATAATATTTTTAACTCTTACCAGTCACAGTAACCGTATTATCTACGACATCGTCGACAAATAATTATGCTTCCAGCGCAAATGGCGCGCCTTGCAGTGACTTTGAGGAGATGTTGGTTTAAGTAATCGTTCTGATGAAAGTGGGCTCCGTCACTCACGATAAATGTTGACCCTAAATGTCTACTGCAACGTTAAGGTTCACAGGACGTTAAGGTTCACAGGACGTTCGTAAACGTAGTTTGGACGTGATTCACAGTCTCCAGGCACTAGGTGATGGACTGCCTCCACTTTGTACCGGAACATCTTCGAGTATTTCACTAAAATGTTCAGCTGAGACGAACGTTAAATGACCAATTGTGGGAAACATTGTCTGGTCGACGTTGACGGCTCATCCTCGACAACTACAGCCACAGAGGTGATATTCTCGTCGGAACAAGTCATAGGCGGCCTTACTTCATCCCTTCTGTGATATGTGGTATTACCATGTAAGTATATATTGCTGAATTGAATCCTTGCGGTAATAATGGATTTCTATTCTCTGCTATCGGTCGGCGATAACGTAAGTGAAAATAGTCGTGTTTTGGTTACAAGCAAGCGATTATCGCTTGCTAAGTTGTAAAGAAAACGGCTATTTAGCGATAAGTGATTTTATTCAAAAATATGAAAAAGGGTTGAAAACGGTAAAAGATGTCAAAAAATAATTTCGCTAAACTTAGCGAAAATGATTTGCGTCGCTAAGTTCTCGCTAAGTGCTTCACACAAAACAAGCGATTACATAAGCAAGCGGTGGAACCAAAACACGCTTAATGTGTGGATCGATCGTAGTCAGCGTCTTCTACAGCTTTCCTTTTCCAAAATCCCCCATAAGGAAAGCTTGAAAATTACTGGCGCAATAAACCTTTAGGAGGTGCCCGAAGTGGCGAAACAATTTGTTATTGAGAGACAGAATATAATTCACTGTGCATTGACTATTTGAGCTCGAGCTGGTTGTCTTAAGGAAACATATTTTGGTGTCTTATAAGATGCATCGAAAATATGAAAGCGATATCTGTAGCAATGGCTGAAGGTAGATGTTAAATATACTCGCTGGAAAAAATCAGCCAAAGCAACCTATTGCAGAAATGTGCATATTTGCAACTATTGCAGAAATGTGCATATTTGCAAGCATTATTTTCGTGAATTGATGATCCCGGCTTTTTATTTCTTTATCGCCTTTCTCGTTTTTGCTTTCAACAGTTTTCAATAAACAGCGCCGCTTTTGGGTTACAAATACATTTTTTATAACCTATTGATCATTATGTTCCAAACATGTTACATTGAGCACAATTATACTCTATTTGCGACAAGCTACAAACATGTTTGCAGCCAAACAACACAAAAACAGCAAACCTTTCAGCGAGTATATGCCGACACTACATGCAGAATTAAAAGTGAGTTCATATGGCATCATTAATTCAATTTTGGGAAAAGTATCAGTTACGTCGGTTAGTTATGAAAGAGAGGACATATACTTACTTACTTATCCGGTCTCGGACAACTCCGAGGGGTCATGGACCTTACAAAACGAAGATAACATATTTCGCCAACCAGATCGATCTTTTGCTTTATCTCTCCAGTTGGCAATAACAAGTGTACGCAGGGATTCGTCAGCCTGATCCCTCCAGCGGAGTCTTGGTCTTCCTATTTTTCGTCTTCCTTCGAGTTCGGTTTCGAATACCCTTCGCGCTGGTTCATCTTCATCCATTCTTCTGGCATGGCCTAGCCAGCGCAATCGCGTTATCTTGATCCGCCTAACTATGTCAATGTCAGGATAAAGCTCATACAGCTCATGATTCATGCGTCGCCGATACTCGCCGTTGTGCACTATAGGGCCATACATTTTTCGGAGTATTTTTCTCTCGAAGACTCCTACAGATGTTTCATCTGCTTACGATAGGACCCAGGATTCTGCGCCATAAAGCAAGACAGGTTGAATGAGAGTCTGGTACAGCTGGACTTTTGTTACTCGAGAGAGGGCTTTATCTCTAAAGTGCTTGCTTAGCCCAAAATAACATCTATTCGCAAGCACAATTCTCCGCTTCATCTCAAGGCTGACGTTGTTGTTATTGTTCACGGCAGATCCGAGGTGTATAAATTCGTCCACTACCTCGAAGTTATAACGGTTATCAACGTTCACGCTTTTGTCTAATCGCGTGGAGGCCCTGTTCGTTGAAACCATTAATTTGCCATATGCCACATCTAAACTTTTCACTTTCTACTTCATATATTAATGAAATTTTAAGGAAACTTTTTATCGCCAAGAAATACATATCTCTAATTAATATCTAAATGATTTATATATCGATTTCTGGGAGTATTTTTTGCGGCATCATCGGTTCTTCTTATCAGGAATACCAAGTTGATTGGAATATATTTGTTTACTGTTTCTCGGAAAATTTATGGGACACATATATTAGGTGGGTTAATTTTTTTAACGACAAAAACGTCAATTTTTTTTGCAGTACATACACTCTAGATTAGATGATTAGAACCACTTAAGTTTCTGAAATTTCTTTTTAATTTTTTGTCAATAGCGAAAATTTTACTTTTAGTTGTCGTAGATCCTCGTTATGTTTAAAATTGTAATTTCCTTTAAGGCTAAGAGATCATGTTTTCGCCGGTTAGTGAAAAAAATGTAAGTGCCACGGGTGAAATTCGAACTCACATTCGCTGGACGATCGTTTCCACGTTTGTGAAGCATAATCTTCAGCAGCGTCTAGCCCGTTATGCCACTGCGGTGTGTATTTACACAAGTCACTAACCGAAGACATTTATTGATTGTGCAGAGTGATTGTTTGTCGCTACTTACACATGGCTTTCCTACTTACACGCACTGATGCAGAAGTTTTTTACTTTACTTAAGATTACAAAAAATACAACAACAGCAACATTAAAATTTAATGCAATATTATTATAAAGGTCCTTTAAAAAAAGATAACAAAAATAAAAAAAATACAGCTCATATGATTAGATCCAATTAACTAATTTTAATAAAAAATTCATTATTTTAGAATAATAAGAACGATTGACATTTGGTTTATTCATAATATTGTATTGTAGAATACGTCTTACCTTACGGTGTAGGGAGTCATGTCAGATTGTCTTTGTTGTAATTTTTATTTCATTGATTATGAGGAAACGGCGAGATAACTTTTTTTAAAAATTTTTTTGTAGGTAAATGAAGATGTTATCTTTCGTTTGGTATACATTTCATATTGGTTGATATCTTCCTAATATTTAAATTTCTCAAATGAAAATTGCTTAAACACATACACTCAAACATATGTGTGGTGTTTGGTTGAGTGTTTGAGTAGCGTGAACACAAACTATGCTGCTGTTTCAGTGTGGACACAAACCTTCGGCTGTTGTTTTTTTTGATGAAATATTGAAATTTCGTATATTTACTTCTGTATTTAAGTGAAACAAAATGCTAAATGTGAATTTGAATTTAACATGGATATATAATTATAAAAAATATATGAAAATATGCATTTTTATGTTACATGAAAGTGCTGCCAAGTAAGCAAAATAACAATGCTGCGTGATGCTGTTTGACAGCAGCTGACAGTTGACGTTTAGTAAATTAAAATAAAAACTATTCTATTGGATTATTGGATTTCGAATATAATCCAATACATTTAATTTGGATTATATTCGAAACGATGCTCCCACAACTATTGATATCATAACCATTGACTTAGTTTTTGCGAGAAATTTGAATGTTAATTTAAAAACATATTTATCCTATTTTTCCTATCATAATATCAAAAGTAACTATCAAATAAATAAATTAATTTGCTTATGTTATTTATCATTTATTGTTATATATGTTTTCTGTCTTATCGGATGGCGTATTCTACGTTCAACTTAATGGCCGTGTCTCTGGCACAGCCTGCAGGGACAGTCCGTGGCCGAAGGCCTCGGACAACTGTCTGCTGTTTTTTTTAGTAGTATACGTCTATTTATTGATTCAGAAAGTGCTGTAAAATTATCCACATAAACCTCATTCCAGGAGTCCTTAATGGTACGAATGAGTGATTCCTTATCATTCAACCGTCTTCCTCTTTCATAAACCTAGCGGGAAAGCCAACCCCAAACATTCTCAATTACGATTAGGACGGGAGGATATGGTGGTCTATTAAGAAGACGAACATTTTGGTTTGAAATTAGTTCTTTTACTACTCTGACATTTTGAATAGGATCATTATCTTGTGAAATCGGCCCAGAAATATCATTTACATTAGGGAAGCTGATTATAATAGAGTCTTGTGATATTCTCCAGCACTTTTTGAAGCTTGAAATTCTAAATCGATTGTACCATATTGCACCCCAGACTATAAATAGCTCCGCACTCTCTGCTGTGATGACGATTTATCTCCTCTTTTCTCGTATCGGGAAAATAGTAATTCTAGCCATCTGGGCCATCTAAATTAAATTTATATTCGTCAGTAAAAACCACAGTACGCCAATCATTAACATGACCTCTTACTTGAATATCCCATGTCGTATGCTCTCTAGAAAATTGAAACCGATTTTGTTTACGCACATTAATCACGGCCGGTTTTTTTCTACAGTTTTTTCAATTTCAGTTCCTTACAGCCTGCAATGGCTCTGTATATTGTCGAGATACTTGCCTTGATTCCAGCTTTGGTGATGATGTTTAGTGTTGAAATATAAGAGTTTGACGCAGTTCTCAAGATTTTTCTCTTTTCGGTTGAAAATTCTTCCACAGATCTCAACATATTTTAAGTATCCCAGCACAGCTTTTTAACTTCGCTCAATTTCCCATGCAATAGCCTAATATGAATATAATGGCTGTCTCAGTAAGACTGCCTTTTTAAAATTAGTGTATTTTATTATGCAAATGGCAACTATGAAATGTGGCAGCTGTCACATACGTTTATACCGATTATTATAAATGAAACGCCTTACGACAGAACAACGCGTTATAATTGTTAAAACCTATTACAAATATTTGGAAAGTTGTGCTTCGACCGCTCCCTAACTTCGAAGAATTTTTATTCGAGAAAGTGCATCTAATGTATAAACCATTCGAAGAGTGGTCAACAAATTTGATGAAACTGGGTCGTTTATGGGCGGTAAGACTCCTATGCGTCAACGTACCGGTTGGGGTCATGAAAACAGTGCTGTTGGAAACGAGAGTGTTGCCGAAAGCCGAAAACATCAATTCGGCATCGTTCTCAACAACTTAAAATTTCACGTAGCACTCGCAGCGTGTTTTAACAGAATTCAACTTTCTCAGGAGCTCACCCCGGCAGACAATAGAATTCGTTCAATGGGTAATGGAGCAAAGCGAAGTCAATGCCAATTTTTCAAAAAGTCATCTTTTCTTATGTAGCTCATTTACATCTGAATCGCTTCGTCAATACACAAAATACACAAAATTGTCGAATTTGGGACTCAGAAAATCATCATGCAATCCATGAGAAACAAATGCACCCACAACGAGCAACTGTCTGCTACGGATTTGGACAGGCGACGTGATTGGGCCTTACTTTTTTTGAAGATGAGGCCGTAATTGAAGTTACTGTGAACGGCATTCACGGCCAGACCGCGCATGAAAGAATCGATTTATTGCAGCAGCGATTTCCAGAGCAAATTATCTCAAGAAATTTTGATGTCAACTGGCCACCAGGATCATGCAATTTACGCCGTGCGATTTATATCTTTGGGGTTTTGTGAAATTTCGGGATTATGCGAATAAACCAGAAACAATTCGTGAGCTCAAATCCGGAATCACCCGCGTCATCAGTGAGATACTGCCACATCTCTGTGAAAATTTTATAGCTGATTTCATGAAAAGAGGAATGACCTGTTATTAGAGCTGTAGCATCCATTTGACGGAGATTTTATTCCATACTTAATCGGAACATGTCTTCTTTACAGTCCAATGAAAAATCACAACTACCTCAAAAATACGTGTTTTTAATTTAAAATGAAAAAGTGCACTCTTACTGAGACACCCTTACTTGCGAATGATGAACATCGATTTTTTCAATTTCTGCTATGTTTAATAAATTTTTGTTACCCATTTTTCACTAATGCTCCTTAGAAAGTATTATTTTTCTTTCACTAGTTGTTGGATGTATACACTCCGGTTCACTTATTTAAATGCACTAAAAATTCCATATTCAGCAGCCTGTATCGTTTGCCATTTGTAACCGATTGCAGAATTTTAAAATGGAAATGGAAGCTAAACATCATGACAATAGTGGCTTCTTAACTAAAGAACTTTTTTTGAGAAATTTTATAAAAAAAAGTCCTAAAGTATTTTATTCAAATGAACACAAAAAATAGCACATTTTTAGACTTTTTTATAAATTGCTCAAAAAAACTTATTTACTTAAGAAACCACTATTGTCATGATTTTTTATATCTTCAATAGATGAAAATCGTGATCTAATCGAACATCAAAATCCATGACCAACACCGATTGAGGTAAAATTTGGTATATAAGTAGTAAACATAAAATAAAAAATACAACTTCTCTTCAAAAAATTCTAAAACTCATATCTCGAGAATAGGGCGGGTCGAAAAATTTTAGAAAAATGAAATCCGAGATATATTTAAAAGATGATTGCAGGAGAATGGGCCAACCGATTTTAGTAATTTTTTTTTTCTATGAAAGGTAAGTAAAAATACTTTCTGGAAAAATTACACTGGAAAAAAATTTTGCTACACTGTAAAAAATATACTGAGATAAATTTTTCAAAGATGGCGCTAGGGTCGAAGATCACGCAATATTTAATTCATTTTTTGCCAAAAGAGAGGTCTATCCTTACACTAAAACATATCAAATTTTCCAGTAGGCATTATTTTTTATTCCCGAGATATTTAATTTTAAAAATTTGCACTACCAGCCAAAATTGAAAAAATTAACGGGTTTTGGCCAATAACTAGAGAAATTATGAGAGGAAATTATATCAGGAAATTTATAATGATCTCTGTTTGAAACTTTTATTTTTAAATTTTTTAAAACAACACAAAAAATATTTTTACGTTGGCAACCCTATCCTCTTACTCACAGGTTGACACCACTGGTGTCTTTACTTTTTAGTACAAATTTTTATTAGCTTTAAGGAAAGGGAAAAAAGAGGAATAAGCCCCAATACGAAGTTAACACCCTTTGCAATTGATCAATAAATAACTTAAAAAATAAATAATACCCAAAGAGTCGGCCATATCAAACCCCCACACAAACTAGCCAAAAATACAATCAGGTATGTTACTTGTAATTTAAAGTGGAAGTGCAGTGATAGCGTAACAAGTGTAAAAATATAATTAAATATACCCGCGGTCATACACATAAACTCATTTAATTAGTTTGTGGCTCCCCTTTTGTGCGATATTCGTTTTGTTTTGCATGCGCATTACAATAACAACAGTGTATGTTAAATTGGTTGCCTTACAGTGGAAGATCTCTCTTGTTGTTATTTAGATTTACGTGCACAGTGGGTCATTTGAGTAAAAAAGTAAACAAATTAATTTTTTGTGCAAATATTAAAATTTAGAGAATTTTGTTGCAAATGCACTCATATTTTGCATAAAAAGCGTACTAATTTTACACGAAATAGTATTTTGTGAATTTGAGAAAATTAAAAGATTCCGTAAAACCAGAATTTTACGTCTTTTATTTTAATTATATTTTTTCGACTTATCTGCTCCAAAGTAGTTAACACTGTAGTATTTTTGTTTAACACCTTATAATAAAATTCAAATAAAAGTTTGTATTTTAACCCGATTACGAGGTTATATATATATTATATTTTTTAAAAAAATACCATAAACAAGGGAATTTTTTTTCGAATTTTAGTGTGTGATTTAATAATGGATTTGACTAATATTCAGCGTCATCGGTGTTGCAAACCTTTCCGGAGAACGAAGTGTTCAAATAAATTAGTTACTTTGACTAAAGGTAATCAGGATAAGCTGAATGAACTTTATCTCACTGAGAAGTATACAGCCTACAAAAAAATATGTACCAGTTGCAGAATTAGGCTATCGAAAACTAATATTGAAGAACAAGCCATTCAGGAAAATATAAATGTTCCAGTGAATGAAAATACAAATGACCCAATGAATGAAGACAAATTGACGTCAGATACAGAATCTGACGAGCCTCAGCCTGGGCCAAGTAGTTCAAGAGATGTAACTCCTTGTTTAGGCAATGTTCAAAGAAATGAACTTATTTCCAACATTAACACAAAAATAATTCCTTTGTTAGAAGATGTATCGCCTATTAGAAAGAAGCATTGCAAAAGCAATACTTACAACAAAAGAAAATCAGAGGAAATTGCAAATTCTATCCCAAAAATACTAAATGAGAATATATCAGAGGACCACGAGGCTAATAGTGTAATCCAGAGAAAAGCCAAATACTATGATGATATTATCGAAAATCTTAAATTTCAATACAATAGAGGCGATGATTTGGATAAAAAAAAAATATTGTCAATATTGCCGCTTGAAATGAGTCATAAAGCAATTCGGAACATTTTTGGATCAGACATAACCACTTATGCACTCATTGAAAACAAGAAACTTAAACATAATTTGTGTACATTCTCTTCAATTACTAAACCAAACTTTAGAAGGCATTCTCTGTCAGACGAGATAAAAGAAAAAATAATATCATTCTATTTAGATGATGATATTAGTCGAATAATGCCTGGATCTCAAAATTATATTACGATTGGGGAAAAAAATTCCCGACAACAAATTCAAAAGAGACTCTTGTTATCTACACTTAGAGAATCATATTTAGAGTTTCGAAAAAGATTCCCAGGCCAAAAAATTGGGTTCGATAAATTTTCAGAACTACGTCCGAAACAATGTATCCTATTAGGAGTTGGAAATCAACAAAATGTATGTGTATGTACTCTACATCAGAATATGAAACTAATGTTTGAACAAAGCCAGTTAAAGGAAGTTAATGTTAATGGAAAGACTTTAGTTACGTATAAGGATTTGATCAATTGTGTGTTATGCGACTCAAATGAAGAGATAAAGTGCAGTGTATCAATGTGTGACACTTGCTGCTCCAATTTAGTCAATTTGCAAAAACAAATGTTAGAAAATTTCAAACAAACTGGACTAGTTGAAATAAAATATAAAAAATGGAGTACTACTGATAGATGTAATTTGGACACTTTGATCGTAGACCCTGAAACATTCACGGAACAATTTATAAGCCAGTTGAAAATATTGATACCACATAATTTTATATCTTTTCAACAGTCTCAATTTTTAAAGGAAAAAAAGCAATCGCTACAGTTAGGCGAATTCTTAGTCCAGTTAGATTTCGCCGAGAATTATTCATTCTTCGTTCAAGATGCTATTCAAGGATATCACTGGAATAATACTCAATCTACAATTCATCCATTTGTTATCTACTACAAATCTGACGACATTTTACACCACAAAAGCTTTGTTATAATTTCTAATTGCAGTAATCATGATAGTATAGCGGTGCATCTTTTCATCAATAAAATGATTACATTTCTAAAAGAAGGCCAGAGAATGACGATTAAGAAAATATTTTTCGTATCAGATGGAGCTGGAGCCCAATATAAAAATAAATACAATTTTATAAATTTATGTAATTTTAAAGCTGATTTGCAAATAGATGCAGAGTGGCACTTTCACGCAACAAGTCACGGAAAAAGTGCTTGTGACGGAATAGGGGGCACATTGAAGAGGGCAGCTCATCGATTTAGCCTGGCCAATAAGGAAACCATTCAGACATCAGCTGACTTGTACACTTGGGCATCGAAATCGTTTTCAACTTCAATGAGTTTTGAATATTCAACAGAAGACGAATATATCGAAATGAAAAAAAAACTAAACAAAAGATATACAAAAGCAATCACAATAGTTGGTACACAATCATTCCATGCATTCATTCCAGTGAGTTCAACAACGCTTTATGTTAAAAAATACTCCAATTCTGATGTCTACGAATTACGTAAAGTTTGTAGAGAAAAATAACATAAGAATTTTATACTATTATAAGGTAATAAACAGTATATGTATGTGTAATGTATTTATTCAGAACAGTTTTCTTTTATTTATAAAATATGATGTAAAATTTTGTAAACATTTCAATTTTCACAGGTAACGCACATTTTAAAATTAAAAATTGGCAGTAAGTGCCATGGTTACGGAGTTATTTGATAAATAACCTTGTGGATCTTTTTTTCTCGAAACGGGTTTACCCCACAACCCCGGTGTGTTCAGCCCGGAGTTGGGCCTTCATGAGTTCTACTTATCTCCTATACAAAGTTTTTTCATTCGAAGTACCCCTCTCTAGTTATTGGCCAAAACCCGTTAATTTTTTCAATTTTGGCTGGTAGTGCAAATTTTTAAAATTAAATATCTCGGGAATAAAAGATAATGCCTACTGGAAAATTTGATATGTTTTAGTGTAAGGATAGACCTCTCTTTTGGCAAAAAATGAATTAAATATTGCGTGATCTTCGACCCTAGCGCCATCTTTGAAAAATTTATCTCAGTATATTTTTTACAGTGTAGCAAAATTTTTTCCAGTGTAATTTTTCCAGAAAGTATTTTTACTTACCTTTCATAGAAAAAAAAAATTACTAAAATCGGTTGGCCCATTCTCCTGCAATCATCTTTTAAATATATCTCGGATTTCATTTTTCTAAAATTTTTCGACCCGCCCTATTCTCGAGATATGAGTTTTAGAATTTTTTGAAGAGAAGTTGTATTTTTTATTTTATGTTTACTACTTATATACCAAATTTTACCTCAATCGGAGTTGGTCGAGTCCAAAATTACACTTTTTGGTTCGATTAGATCACGATTTTCATCAATAATTTATCTTCCGAAAAGACGAAAGGATACGTCAAAAATGCAAATAACTTTTGATTAATTAGCTCAAACACGACTTCTTAAATTTTTACATTTTCCCTCACATTCAGTCTCAATTATCCTCCATAAAATATCCAAAATGATTGAATGAGGAATCGTGGGAAAATACGATATTTATAGCTACGGGTTTTTTCATAATTTCCGCTAAAAGTTTGCTTGAATTATTCGATTTAAATGAGTTCGGATTCGTTCAAAAGGGCCTATAACGGCTTTATAAAGGATAATTTTTAACCAAACATATAAGGTTTTATCGTTTTTTTTTTCAGTAATATGAAGCTATAGGTTTAAGCTGTAGCAAGTAATTCGTTCCGTGGCCAAAGAAGAATATACACAAAAAATTTCAGGAAAATCTATTAATCATTTTAGAAAATTTGAATATAATTTTGCTAAAATTTAAGTTTCGAACGAGAACAAGAAATCTTTTAAATTTTTTGCGAAGAGTAAATGTAAATAGTTTGAAGTTAATGATCTTATTCGCATTTTCAAGATAACCTACAACTTCGTCATCCAAATACAGTTTGTTTCTTGTCTTCACTCAAGACTGCTAAACTGAATAATATCATTACCTCTGTCATAGAGTTGGCGTATTCCGCACATCATTCGCTTTCAACATGAAATATATAGTTTTCCTTTACATCCTTGGTTTGGACATCCCCGAAAGGCAAAAATCTAATAGATGCCACGTTCTGTACTTTTTCCTCGTCAAAAAAAAAACAACACTGAACTTATTATTAAAAAGTTTTTTCGCTTCTTCCTAAAGACACGTTTATTTCTCACACACTTTAGATTTATTAATGCCGTTTTTTTTGTTTCATTTCTACTTTCACTTACGGCTTTCCAAATAAAACGATCCACACTTAATACTACGAAATGTGGCAACAGTTGCTGTAGTGGGTGATAAAAAATGCGATATGGCAACACGTTTGTAGCCAGTGCCAACAAATACATGGTAGCAGCAGATGTTGTTGTAGTTGTAAGCAGCAACAACAGGCACTTTATTTTCGTTCATTCGGTTTAGTTGTCAAACATTACAAGAATACAAACAAGTATCAAATCAAAATACATATGATTTTGATAAGTGAAACGAAAAATTACATGAAAAAATTACATCAGCTGTTTAAACGACTATACCTGATAAATAATACCACCAGTTAAATATGTATAACATTTAATGCGCGTTGTTGTGAACAATTTGTTTCCAATTTTGTTTTCAGTCGCAAATAAAAATCTATCCTTCAAATTTAGAGATATAAAAGTACACGTAGTCTCACATTAATAAAAATAATTTTATTGAACTTAAAATGTATAAGCCTTTTTCAAATTTCTGCTTTTTGCTTTCAAATTTCTGCTTTTGTAACTTTTTGTTGCCATTTCTTGAAATTGAACATGTGGCAACATTGTCATTGCTCAAGTCGGAATTTAAGTGGGAAATTCAAATGCCACTTAATATCGCTTAGCTGTCCCGTGCAAATTAAGCTATAATTAACTTAAGCGGGGTAAAAAACACACTTATTGTTTGTTTACATTATTTACAGTTGGCGAAGTGTCAAAACTCTCTGATGCGTTGTGGGGGCTTCTCGAAATCAGTGAGCTGTCCGGTCTCGCACAACCCCGGGGTTAGGGATCTTACAAAATGATGATAACATATTTCGGCAACCAGTTAGATCTTTTGGTTTATATCTCCAGTTGTCAATACTAAGTGTACGCAGGGATTCATCAACTTGATCCCTCCAGCGTAGTCTAGGTCTCCCTATTTTCCTTCTTCTACAGATGGTGCTATAAAATCCGCAGTTTGCGAAAGCACACTTTGGATTACGATTGCATGCACGAATCGGAGCGTATGGTGTATTCAACTGATGACCAACAACTGATCAGTTCAATAATTTTTTATTCAATAATTAATATGCGATTAGTGGTACTTTGTGTAACAGAAAAATATCGCTCCAAATTGTAAACCATATCTTCCTCTAACCGCCCGCTGTCCAATGTCCAAATTTCTGAATACAAGGAGTTACATTAGCTTTCTGACCACGCCGCTTTGCACATTATAAATCCACAGGTATTAAATGTTGGTCGCCAAAGGGTTAATACCAGAATTCACATCCAATATAAATTCATTTCCAATTGCACTGGGTACTTCATCGTTGCCGTTTGAATAGAGATGAGTTCAACGCTTTTGTAAAGAGTCACTACTACTTTTGCTTCCTGTTCAGCTCCAAGCACAAAGCCAAAGATATAAACAACACGTTATTATGAATGCAGCAAAGCAGAAGTTATTATATAGTTATTTAGAATACATTTGAATAATAGTGCCTTTCCGTTGCCGTTTGCCGGTGTAACAAAACAGCAAGAAGTTATGTCTGCTGTTTGTACCATTCCACATTTGGAGACATGAACAGTACAGTGTATTGAAAGGGATTCGTCGTTAAGGCCTGGTTAGGGGAATGCCAAATATTGTTTATACGATAAGACCAGGCTGTCGAAGTTTTGAGTAATATTATATGTGGCTCAAACAACGCACATTGGTTCAGAATTGATCGGTCAAAATGCAATTACTTTAATTCTATGAAAGACTTTTGGGTTATGTTAAAATCGGTTTTAGGGAAGTTGAAATTATAACAATTAAAATCGAAAAAGGGATTCTATTAATATTTTGGGTCCTGGCAATACTAGTGTTGTCAGATGGAAACCGGACCTTCCTTTGGAAAGTTTGAATTTTTTTAGCTTAAACATAGATAAAACGCTTTCACTAACGAGCACTATTTGTTGTATTTACAGTGTATTGAAAAATGCATCTCCGCCAAAAAATGCAATTACCCGTGAAAATTCTCGTGCGATAATTTTTTACAATTTTCGGCGTGGATTATCGAGACAAGAGTGTCTCAATCAACTTTTTTCGATGTTTGGTGATGAAGCACCATCAAAAATCACTGTAAATCGCTGACACCAAGACTTCAGTCTCGGACGCTGTTCGGTCAAGGATGAATTTCGTGAAGGTCGTCCAACTTCGATGGTTTTGTAGGAAACCAGCGAAGCTGTGCATGAACTGATAAAGTAAGACCGACATGTGACATACTGTTAGATTGAGGCATCCTTGGGCATTAGTACGACAAGTATCAGTTAGGTATTGCATTTTCGTTTGGTAGTGAAAAGATTTGTTCTCGTTGGATCTCACACAATTTGACGAATTCTAAAAAAGAATTGTGTCGATTGGAGCAAAGAAATGTTTAAAAAATACAACAACGGTAACTCAAATGCCGTATAGAACATCGTAACAGGTGAGGAACTATTATGGATCTATGTACACGAGCCCGAAACAAAACAGCAATCGACCGTATGGGTCTTTCAAGACGAGATGAATCCAACAAAAGTTGTTCGTGGAAGAAGAACATCGAAGCAACTGATCCCGTTTTTGTTTTCGGTATGTAGCCACAGTGCCCTAAGTGGAACGTAGGGCAGTCAATTCTGAGTGGTGTACCACCATCTGTTTGCCAACAATGTTGGAAGAAATAAGGAAAAACAACAAGACGGATCATTTTGCATCAGGACAAAGCGAGCACTGACACATCAGCTGAAACAATGGGCTATTTGAACACTCAACATGTCGAATTGGTGCGTCATCCGACGAACAACCCTGATTTGGCACTTTTTTTTACTGCGTGGTCAGCATTTTCGGACGCCCGAAGCAGCTTTTGAAGTGTTCAAAATCCATGTTTTGGAGGTGCCTCAATCGGAGTGGAAAAATTTCTTCGAAAATTCGAAAAACTGATCTTTACTGAAAATATTTTGGAAAACAATCAAAGCATTTCCAACGACAAATGATTGTTTCTATATACCGAAGTATGAATAAATATAAATAGCAACCCCTTACTCTGGTGTATTGTAGAAATTAACTCAAAATTGGCTGTTTTTCTCATTTGTCTTTTTATGTATTATGTTTTTCTGACATCCCAATGTGCACAAACACGAATGCGGATGCGTTTGGATTCCGCTGCAAATGATGAGTGCGAAAATCATAAAAAAAGCAAATCAGTGAAATTTCGATTGATCAAATGCGTTGCGAATCCGTTACGAGTACGTAAAAAGATGCAAAAGTGAATCAGTGGAATTGCATTTTGGCGGAACTCGCACGAGGCCGAAGAAACGTAAAGAAGTGAATCACTGAAATTGCATGAAAATACCAAATCCGAGATTAGGGAAATAAATTTGAAACTAAATACATATCTTTAGGGAACCAAGCTCGCATTTTGGTTAAGGGATGGGTGACCCACGCCCCTCCACACCTCACCTTTTGTCCCAGATAATTATTCCTAAAATCGAATGGCTGACGACGAATATTAGAACGCATCAATTTCGAAATTTTAATCCGTCTCTAATCCATTTTATTTAAAAAAAAGCATCCCGAAAGGGATTCCAATATGTAGTCCGTTGCGAGTTCGAGACGGATCTGAAACAGTTGAAAAATCGAACTCGTTTTTCGAGAGGAACGGATTCGTTATGTTTCCTTAACCCGTTTTCCGTTTCCGAGCCCGTCTCGAACGCGAAGCGGATTTAAATAGCACATATATATTTCGATGTAACTCAAAAAAGTTTTCATTATCAAAAGTTATTGAATTTTCGCCAATAGAAATCGATTCTGAACCACTGTGTCACGTGTCATAAAGAGCATATAACTATGAGCACATAGTTTTTTTTCCTAAAGACGCATTCAAAATCCTACGAAAAAAAAAATTTACAATAAAAGCAAAACTGCTGTGCACAAAAAGAACAGCATTTGAAAAATTTAGTTGTCAACGGCCCAATCAGTTTTAGTCGGAGGCAATATCCACTTAATTAGTTTATCTATGACAAGGACCATATTCATAATACTTATAAGGCCTTCGGTGGTGCAATGGTTGGTGTGCGTGGCTCTTGTTCATGAGAACGTGGGTTCGATTCCTGCTCTGACCACCTTACATTTCCCTTGACGACGGTCTTAGAGTTGGCGACACTATCGAGTACTTAGCGCCATGAAAACGCTTCTCAAAATACATTTCGGAACGAATGTAAAACTGTAGGTCCCAAACAGTAAGTGTGAAAGTAGTAAGCGCGCAGCTCCTCTAGTTGTGAGAAGCTCTCCCCAATCCCTCAATAGGATCTAATGGGAAATCATTTTTTGTATGAGACGTTTAAAAAAATGGTAAGACGTTTATTAACATGAAAATATATATTCATAACCGTTTCATAAGATCTGTGAATACGGGCAGAACATCTCCTTTTTATCTGTTCCAAGAAACGATTGTAGAACAAATTGAACCAAGTACAAACAAAGTCTGAATGGCTTTATGAGAACCATTACTCTCTCCGAACCAGCTTATACCGCTGATGTTAATGATCTGACTGATGCTTTCACCCCAGCTGTTAACAGGTAACTCAATTCCACATGCCCCACTGGTTCCTATCGTGGTAAGAAGAAACCACCTTAGTGGAGAAATATTGCTCAATCCTGAAGAAACCTTGCAGAATCTTTCTAAAAGTGCAAAGTCCGCAGGGGCAGAGCGAGAGTGGAATGTGTACAAAATTAGACTAAAAGTATATAAGAAAGGGTTACGATGTTCAAAGAGATTGTCCTGGGGCATTTCTGTGAAGGTATTGAAAACGCGTCTGAGATTCCAGACTGCGTAAAGTCTTCTCGAGTACTCCCACCTCTCTGGGATGTCTGAAGGAATATGTATGGTCGGACTCACCCAACAGCTACGTCATCTTGCAGGTCGCGACAAATATCGTAACACAAGAAAGACTACATATATCCCAGAGAGATAAGAGTGGAAGGAACTCATGGCAGGATATAAAGGGTGATTCAGGAAGTTCCGGAAAAATTTCTCCCGTTTTCGGAGGGTAGTAGGGTAAAGTTGCTAACGTCTGAGCCAGTGGTCGGATTTTTTTGTATTTAGGTTTGTTGAAATGGTTGGAAAAAAAATTCACATAACCTCAATTTGCTCAGAAGTTAGCAACTTTACCCTACTACCCTCCGACCACAATCCGAAAATTTCGCACCGTTGCATTTTCGGACATGGTGCTAGTGGACTTTTCTCCATGAAATTAGCCAAGGAATACGCTGGAGAAATTTGTCCGGAACTTCCTGAATCACCCTGAATAAAGTTATATATATACTGGTGACTCCAAATGAAGTGGCAAGGTAGAATTTGGAGTATATTCGGAAGAGCTGGGTAGAGAGCGCAAAGGCTACCAGAGCATTGAGTGCATTTCAGGCAGAAGTCATGGTAATCAGTGGCTTTGACCTTTGACTGGGACGAAGCGTCATCTCCGTCTGTGGTGTCAACATCTACTCTGCCAGTCAGGCTGATGTAAATCCCCTGCAACCTATATTCCAGACTTTAAGAACAGCACCTTTAAATTAGATATCCAAGCAGATCGATATTCACCTTTTATGGGCTCACCAGGGTATCATAGGGCAAATGAGATTGCAAGATTAAGAACTACGATACCTGTAATGATTACTATACTCGTAGAAGCTGTGGGGAAGAAGAGGATGATGGGTGCATCGAACATCTCGTATGCTACTGCCCGGCCTTTTGTGTGGTTAGGAGAAAATGTCTAGGATCTTACTTCCTGCTGGATCTAATAAGTTAAGCTTAATGATCCTAGGACCTATCTGCATAGTAATAATAGTTTATAATTAATAGTAATTATAGTGATAATTAAATTAATTCATTTTTATTAGGAGAAGGGTATTAATTTCTATTTTCATCGACAACCTGAAGCAAAAATATTTTTTCTTCTTCGTTGCGGCATAATACGTTGTTATATTCTTCTACCAATTTCATGCCTCTTTCTGCAGCGTCATTCACAGCATGTAATTTACTCAATATTTCTATCGCTTGCTGGTACTCATCGCGTTCTTCCCATTGTTCTGGGTCAGTAGCAATAAAATCCAACGGCAATCCAAAGCGCACAAAAAATTTTAATGTTTCAGTTGTTACGTATTGGCTTAAATCATTATTTATCTGTTCTTTACTTATTTGTTTTGATGTCACGTTAATTCTCTTTACACCTCTGAATCTAAAAATATTTGCTGAACGATTGTGATTGACACCGCTACCGCAGTGCTCTGAATTATCATCGCTTTCTTTTTCCAAGGCTTCATCCACGTCGTCGTCTTTCTCGCTGTTTTTCTCATATTTTTCTTTCTCCTCCTTAAATGCTATAATTGCGTTCGCCATTTTACGTTTGGTGCCGCAGGGAACATTTTAGTCAAATAATGCGAGGGAAATAGCTTCACCACTTAGATACCAAAGATGTCCAGAGAACCTCTTCCACAATCTTTGCGCCACATCCTCATCAATTAAAGCGTAATCAGAAATCGCTATCAAAAAATTAAAATCTTTATATGGAGCTTCGATTGCACTGGTGGCTGTAAGCCAAGCTTCGACGTAAAGAGTTACAATAAAAATGGTAATATTGCGAAGTCCACTTAGTTCGTCTGTATTAAAGCCGAAATGTTTGCGGAATAAAAACATTCTTGAGCAGTATATGGCTTTCGCCATCCATCGAGCATGACTAACGGCTCCTGGTGGTCTAAAACGATAATTTGGAATATTTTCACCAAGAAACAATAAAATAATTTGAAAAAACTCTTTATAGTCATCTCTTGGTTGCTTTTCCTTCAGTTGCGCTAAACAAAAAGACTTGATCTCGTCTTGGACTTTGATTGGTATTTTTTCTGCAACCGTAGCATCTTCTATGCCAGAATTATGACGTTTATCTTTAATGTCTTCCCATTGCCCTTTGAAACGGGAAAAAATCGGCACTCCTGGCCCAGACATTTTACCGAATTCAGCTTCAAACACTTCTTTTAATACCAATTCATAAATGTGATGTCTGCATGGTAGATAGAAAAGATCTCTTTCTAATATTTGCTCCAAAAAGATTGCCGCACCTTGAAATTGGCCAGTGTTTGTTGACATAGTATCGAATGAAATTGCTTGAACACGGTCAGTGATTTTCCACTCATGCAAAAGCCCGTAAACGGCATCCGCAATACGCCTACATTTACCTTGACCCGACGGTGTCTTTGGCACGCCAAGTAGCTGCTCTATTCCATCGTTTGTGACGATGACAGGAAGACGATCAACTTTTTTATCGGTGCGTTGCAAGTCCGGAAACATTTTGCCATCCCAGTGCACATTGAAAAACTTTGTTTCGGTCATCTATAAAATTACTCGTGCTAAGTTTTACAGAAATATAATTTTTATTTAATATGGCAAACCTGTGGATTTTCCTTTAAAAATGCAGCAATCTGCTGTCTATTTTTTGTACGGGCTTGTCGAGGGGACTTTCGATTGGTTACATACATTTTTGGATCAAGTTGAAAAGCTCGTGCAGCAGCAATCAATATCCGAACTGCTGCTACGTCTGATGTCTTACATCTATCGAAAACAGACACAAGATCCGGAGTGATGCATTTGATTGCGCCTCTTCTTTCTTTTGGGTTTCTCTTACAGGAAACCATTGCATCACCGACAGTTTCGAGCTCATTTTCTGATTCACTAGATTCCGTGGATGAAATCTTGCCAACTGAAATTACACAGTACACATTTGTAAATATCATAATTACACTGTAAAATTATATTTCTATTGTAATAATCATAGTTACCCGCTACTGCAGATTCGTTTTGAATTTTTACGCGTTTTCTCCGCTTATCTTCTAGCCCTTTTCGTTCCGCTTGTTTTTTTCTGTTTTTACCTAAAATCTTGTCAACACCCGCCATGCACCCTTGACGGCCCTTTTCTCTTTGCAGTTGCAAAAAAGCAATATCTTCCTGGTTGGTTACCATTTCGAGTACATTTGCATGTGCGATGTCAAAAAGATCATATAATTTCTCGACAAACTCAGCCTCCTTTTTTCTTTGTGTTTCGCCACCTCTTAATCTATTCTTTTGTAAGGTTAACCATTCTATGACCAAAGAATCTACCATTATTTTCACATTTTTTCTTTGTTTAGTCGGAATAAATGCTTGGCGCCAAAAAACCATGACAGTGTCGGTTACCAAAGAACCACTTTCGTCGGCACTTATTTTACGCACTCCAGTACCATAAAAATACATTCTAAGCACTTGTTGTCTAGACGGCAACTTTGCTCCCGCTATATTCGAGCATGGTTGTCCGATCAAAAAGAGACCCGTATGTGATCTCAAACTACTCGCAATGCCCGTTGATGTTAATGCCATTTTTTACTTTGAAAAATTTATAATACCTTGCAATCAAACACAATCGGTTAGCTTTTAATTATTTTTATTAACTTTTATAATCTTTAGCCTTTTATAATCTTTAGTAACTTTTTCCGAGCTTATTCTTTTCGCGTCACTTATTTTAATGTTCTTCTTCTGCTTCCTATTCACCCGCGATGATAACCAAATCAGTGTTGCCACATCCCTTCCACCTTGAATAGAAATATTGAGTAAATTACATGCTGTGAATGACGCTGCAGAAAGAGGCGTGAAATTGGTAGAAGAATATAATAACGTATTATGCCGCAACGAAGAAGAAAAAATATTTTTGCTTCAGGTTGTCGATGAAAATAGAAAGAAATACCTTTCTCATAATAAAAATGAATTAATTTAATTATCACTATAATTACTAGTAATTATAAAAATATGTTTTTATATTAGTAATAAAATTTTATTTTTGAAATAACAAATTTTTGTATGGGGACCACCCTAACGGTTGAAAATAGAGCGTAGATATGTTCTGATAAAATCTTGGAGATGCAAAAATATTGGGGGTCGGTCATATATTTGACTCCTCTAGGGGCACTCTGTGGCTAGTTAGGGCGGTGGCGGGTAATTTTAGAAAAAATAATATTTAGTATGGGAGCCTCCCTAAGGAGCGCAGATAGAGCCTTAGTATGTTCATAAAAATTGTAGGAGGGGGACAAATAATGGGCGTCGGTCTTACATTTTACCCCTCTAGGAGCGACCCGGCGCGAGTTGTGAAGCGTTTCGTGTATTTTGTCTCGTTTTCCCCCACCTTTGACCCCGATAAGAAGCCATTTATCCCCACCCCACCTCCCCCATTTTTGGCTCATGCATTTTTTTTATAAACCTCACAAAAATAGTGGTCGCCGCGTATCGAAATCGAAAGCTCGTGCACTAGTCCAAACCTAATGTACTCGTATGTATAGATTTGTTTGCAAACAAAGTGTAATTGCATGCGAAACAAACAAATTTTTATAGTGTATTCATTTATAAAGAAAATTTACATATTTTACAAATTCTATAGCAGGGTTCATAGAGTAATGTCATATAGAGCTGTCATTCTTCCCATCTGACGTTTCCTTTAACACTATTCGGGGTTCAGTAGTGCGATTCACTAACTTTTAACACTTTAGCAGGTGTTAACTGTAACCACACATTCTGATGTTTGCACTAACCACTATGTGATTCACTAACTTATTTTTAACCATGGTAAATAGTTTTATATTTCTCTGTATTCAAATTGATATTACGTGGCAACAATGCCAAGCGAAATGTCAAAATAGGAGATAATAACAAAGAAGAATAAACAAAAACCTTGTGATGTGCAAATTTTAAATAGTTTTGTGCAAAGTAAGTAAAACATTATACATTTTTGATATTTTATTGATTTAGTAAACGCTTGTAGATATTAAAATAGAATGGCTAGTAGTTCTGCCAAAAGAAGCCGCGCGTCTGCCGAGGAGCTAAGTCATATGATTGACTTTATGATAAATAACCCGGGACTTGCTGGCTCATTCTCCAATAAATTGTAGGCTAAATACTCCAAAGCCATTATATTCAACGATTATGTACAACGATTAACACTTTCCTAAACGGATTAAACCCCACCAAAAACGCTGGTGTTAATAAACTACAATTTGTCTTGCTAAAAACAGCTAACAGCTGACTTTAAACGTCAGCATATATCGTTTAAAACGTTAGTGAATAGCAAAATGGTTAATTTTGTGGTTAACATTTTTAAACGAAACAGTTGCGGTTAAAAAAGCATAGTGAATCGCACTACAGATCAGGGTTTATTCCAGTTACCTCGTTACCTCCCTAACATATTTTCCCAAACATATTCTGTAGGAAACATGTATATGTTTGGAACACACTTCAAACATTCATATGTACGTGTGCAAGCTCCAAACTTAATTGTATTTAAAGGCAAAGAGTATTATGTTTACTGGCAAACATGTATGCTTTTACTTGGAAACATGTGCCTTCTTCATCCCAAACATCCTTATACTTACGTGGAAGCATACCCGAATTTCCTCCCAAATATATCAATATTTAGAAATAATTTATTCTTCGATTTCAATATTTATGTATTATTTATTATAATTAATTTTAACAATATAAATTCACATTTATAAATAATTAGTACAAAAAATTAATAGATTTAAAACGGGCCTTTTTACATATATTTGCATTGAATACATTATTTGATTTTTTCATCAAATGAGAATCTGCTGCTCTTTTGCTTCCCCTTTCTTTGTTGTCTCTCACGTTTTTGTTTGCAGAAGGTTTCAGCTATGCGTTGGTTATCACTATGCCTTGGTACACATTCAAGATATTTATATACAAATCAAGTTCATGCAAGCTAAGCGAGGATTAATTACTTGTGTTTTTTTTATTACACTTATTTGTTGTTCCGTCGTTCCGATTTTCTCAGTAAAGGCTCGGACAGACAAAGGGCTTCACGTTGTTGCCCTTTATAGTTTCTCTCCCCAAAATCGTTTCTCACTTACACATTTGAGAACATTTGATAGTTGAAAATGTTTTTTTCTCGACCGAGTACTCGACCGAGTACACAAATTTTTTCGTATTTTTCCAGTGAGTCGAGAAAAATTGACGGATGAAAGAAAGTTCTCTCAAAATAAAGTTACAAAGACAGTTCAACAGGAGAAACGAGTTGTTGTGCTAATTCACCATGTTCCTGTTTCATATCACTTGTAACATGCGAGAAGTTTTTCGATGTGAGAGGTGCAGAACATGGGTACAGCAGAACTTTTCTGAAATAAACATAAATAGAATAGTGTACTTCGAGACAAAAGTTTGAAATATTAATAGTTATCAAACTAGTAGGGCTGTCATAGAAACCAATGTTGTCACTATGGGTGTTGAAAAATCAATGTTATCGGTTTTATCTTCGAACTGGAATTTAGGTAGGTTTTAGGTGTCACAGAAACCAACATGGTAGGTTTTGTTATTGGAACTGAACCCAGCAGCCATAGAATAATACATACCATAGAAACTTTTATTCGCTCAATAAATTAAACGTCATAGGTACGAAGGAAAGTAAACATTGGATGGTGGAAAATATGGGTTCAATAATACCAGATAGTGGCAATAGTATACAACGATCAACAAAGGAACAACAACCGAATTTCGTGTTTTTGTGGCAAACTAGTTGTGTTAAATACAAATGTATACCTACGATAAAAGTCAACAAAATAGTGCAAAATATATTTAAATTTTTCAGTTCTACATCAAGACGACAGGAAAAAGTTAAGTGAACATATTTTGTAACTCCACCTGGTGTAAGATAATTTTAAATTTAATTGCTCTCATTTCCACAAACCTACGATGAGAGTGTGAAATGAAACGTCAGATGAGGGAATAAGTTTATCTATGTATGTATTATTCTATGCAAGCAGTTAACAGCTGTCAGTTTTCATTTGCTCTCTTTTGGTTTGTTATTTGTTTGCACCGGGATATTTTGCAAAAATATAAGTGAATTGATTTATTTTAATAATTGCTTAATAAAAAGATATATTTTTAAATTTTTGTTGTTATTTTTTAGAGGAGAGCATAAAACTAGGACCTAAAATACCAATATTTGGAGTATATGTAGAAATATCCAGACCTAGCAAAGGGCTTCACAGAGCGTGATAAGCAGACAGTGGATGCCCTATGGCAACAATTGACAGAATCAATAAATGGTGCAGGCCCACCACAATACGACACAAATTGATGGAAAAATTAAAATTTTTGCCACAAAACAAATTGCATTGTTAACTTGTAGTTTTTTTTTATTTTTATAGAAATGGATTGAGTGGCAAACCGAAGTGAAAAGGGAGCTGACGGTGGATCGTACGCAAATCATCAGCTGGCAGCTGACAGGCTATAGTGCGTTTATGTGGCATTGCGCAGTCGGTAGAAGGTGTGTCCACTATTGCACTTGCGCTCAAAAAAAATGTTGATGCTTCAATTGAAGAGAAATGAAAATGAATTCAAAAAGAAATCTTTCTCGTGACCGTTTCTGAGCATTCTTCAAAATGCTACATCTGCTGTACCTCGTTTCTGTAGTTCTTGAATCGAGAAAGGTTTCACATTAAGCATACAACAAAAAAATCCAGTTTCTCGATTTTCTGTAAATCAATGCGAAAAGAGGCTGTCAAGTAATAAAAAATTATGAACAAACAAAATAAGCTAGCGCGAAAAAGAAAAACAAACAGCAGTTGATTTAAGGGATTCCCACTGCTCATTACAATTTGTGTTGGAATTTAAACCTCAAAACTGTATCTTGCAAATTCCAAATTATTTGACATACGAAGATACTATATTTTCTTTTTCCTTTTTCTGTAATATTTATTTAGGAAAAAATAATTGAAATACATAACCAAAAAGATATACTTCTATATATACTTCTATATATATATATATACTAAACAATAGCAAAACTAGCACCGTTTTAATTTGTGTGTATTTTTGCCGTTTAAAACTTTAAATTTTTCGATTTTAGAAACAGTTCTTCTCGCATTTTTCCAATAAGCAAGAAAAAAGCAGTACTCCACAGAAAGTTTCGCAAAACAAATGTTGTAGAAACAGCGATTTTTTATACCGATTTGTAGGTTTTTTGTTTCAATTCACGTGTTTCATGTGAAAATATTTTCGATTCGAGAATTACAGAAACGACGTACTGATGACATATTATTTTATTTATAGCGACTTATTCCCTGTCCTATAATTTGTTTATGTAATACAATTACTTTTATTGATATTTCAATTAAAACAATTCTCTTACTTTTCTATTTTCTAAACACAAGTAAAATAAAATTGGAAACACATGTAAGCACCAGCTGATTCGAAAACTATTTATTTACATTCGATATTGACAAAAGCAACTTATTTCATGAAACCAACATTGGTTTGCAAACACGATAATTAGCAAAACCGACATGGGTCCTATGACAGCCCTGTATATCTGTTTGAAAATGTTATATTAGTAGCTAAACAATGGGTTACATCTCGTCCGATATCTGACAAGTAAATGAAATTTGGCTTTTGTTCGGTGGATATACAATTTTGTTCACTGTGTGTTGTCAGTAAACAAGTAATTATTGCAATACTGACAGAATTTTAAAATACATTGTTTCCCATTACATCCCATGAAGAGATTGGGGAGAGTTTATCGCAACCAGAGAGCAGTGCGCTTTCAACTTTTACATTCACTGAATAGGACCCACAGTTTTACTTCGGTTCCGAACGGTATTTTGAGAAGCTTTTTTCATTGCTAATGCTGTGTGTTTATCGAGCCAAATAATTTTGATTGACTAAAATTTTGACATTAGCGTGGCGAGTATTTATTGTCAAATTTTTCACTAGCCCCAGGGCTAAACAAAATTTTGAAAAGTAGTCTAAATTTTGACGTTTGCCTTTTATGCAGGTTTTGTCGGAAACATGGTAATAGCAGTAGGTGTTGTTGTAGTTTTAGGCAGCAACAACAGGCATTTTGTTTTCTCAAATACATACCAACAACACAAGAATGCAAAAGAGTATACATGAGTTTGTCAACAGGAACAGGTCTATTTTACATCTTACACTCCAAAAAACAACCATTTTTGAGAGGGGCAGAACACGTTATTTTAACCCTGCTGTTAGATTAGAAAAAACTTACGAATCTTAGATTGAGGGACCATTTGGTCCATACTGCAATTTTCATCCAAAATAATAATTTTATCTTATTCTTTGTAACTATTTTGGTTCAAAAATTTCTAAAGCAAGTATTTGACATATCAAAAACATCCGCTAACATATCAAAAACATCTTCTAAATATTTGACATGAATTTACATTCGCTTGGTAATGAAAAAACTTACGAATCTTAGATTGAGGGACCATTTGGTCCATACTGGAATTTTCATCCAAAATAATAATTTTATCTTATCCTTTGTAACTATTTTGGTTCAATAATTTCTAAAGCAAGTATTTGACATATCAAAAACATCTTCTAAATATTTGACATGAATTTACATTCGCTTGGTAATGAAAAAATGTACTATTGACCAAATGGTCCTCTAACCTAAGATTCGTCATTTTGTATTTTTCTCAGTCCTGAATAAAGTTAGAAAATTTAATTTTCGCACATAACATTGTTTTATTAAAAGACCCCATTAGCAGAAAAATTTAGTCAGTATATATCACCGTTCCAAAGTTACAAGGGAAAACAGAAAAAATTTGGACCAAATGGTCCTAATCTAACAGCAGGGTTAAGCAAAAAAGTAAAATAACAAAATCCGGGCAAATGCATTGTTTCGGAGTTATGGTCTCCGAAATTTCGGATGTGTGAGAGTGTAATGGGGTTTAGGTACTGTGTAAAGCTATTGATATCATCAGTTTTTTGTATTAAAGAAGTCAAAACAAACTCAACAAATTAGCTAGCATTGCTCGTTAACTCGCTTAGTGATCGAGTTATGGGATGTTGAAATTTTTAAAAGCTATTGAATTTTTTTTTCAAAATTTCAACATCCGATAACTCGATAACTGAGTGAGTTATCGAAAAATTCTATAAAGGTTTCTGCGTGGCCGGTCTAAGGGACTTTCTCCTAGGTCCAACACCGCCTTCGTGGCTTCAGCATAGTTTTTTTTTGTGGTATAAAGCTTTATATTTTTGGGAAAAGTAAAAGCAAATAATCTATAATTTTTCAAAATTTCTTCATACAGGCGATCCATAACTCCGAAACTATGCATTTGCCCCAATTTTGTTATATTACTTTTTTGCTTAAAATAACATGTTCTATCCGACGCAGTAATTTTTTTAATTCTTGGAGAGTAAGCCGTATAACAGACACAAGCCCAGGGAACAATTGTGACAAAATGTATCGCACTAGATCAATTATTGCAAATAGCGTGGACGGCTGGAGTATTACCTGCGCTGCATAAATAAATAAAGTCTGTAAAATTCGATGTTTATTGTCAATATAGTCATACAATATATAAAACAATAAGAGCATATCTCAAGCCTTCTACTTTTGTTTATAATTTGAATAAAAGTAGCGAAATATTTTTTAAAAATTATGTTAATTTCAAAACCGTACAAGCACATGAATTTTCAGCTGTCACAATTTTGATTTTCCATTTCACACAGCAAAATAGGAATTGTATCTTCACCACACAAAAATCAATTCAATACAATTTACCACGACCGAAATATTTTCGATGAACATACAGCCTATGTACTTGATAGTTGTGACAGCTTTCCTTTTTTAAATTAAAATTTCGTATATTTTCATATGTTGGTTTGGTCTAGCTTGGAATGAAGAATGGCTGAGCTCGCCGGATTGGGAGGGTTCTTGACCGTTCCAATATCTTACTGCTAACAAGAGAAAAAATATATGTTTTCTATTTCAAAACTTATGGTAATAAATCATCTAATCGCAGATAACTTATTAATCGCGCGTATGGTGTTTTAAGCTTGGTATCTTCAGAAAACCCCACCCTGCAACTGCGAGTGACATATGCGATATAAAAGTATTCTCTTGTCACTCCCCTTAACTTTTTACTTTACCCGTTTCATCATCTTATGCCCGATTTCATAAACGCTGATTAGTGCTTAATCAGAGTTTAACCGGAGATGTTCATAAAATTCGTTTTCATAAACGTTGGTTAGCACAAATCATTGATTAAAGTGCGGTTAACTTAATCAGCGATCGACGGCTGATTAGCTGCTAATAACCGAGGAAATTGTGACAGCTGACAAACAACGACATTCAATGTGTGAATATACATGTTCTAACGCCCATCTGGGCCTCAAAGGCAATATCAATTTTTTGCCAACATATTTTTTCTTCTGAGAACACAGCGTCCGTTTTTTTGTTTTCTCTTATGCTGGCGTGTGTTTCAGCTAAAGTTAGTAACAAACTCTCTTCTGCTAATGGAAAATTTGATAGCAGAACTTTTTTCTGATTTGTTTCAATTTTTTCTCTCAAAATAAATTTAAACACCCAACAATGAAACGAATTTGAAACAGCCAAACAATGAATGTAAACAAAAGTATGGGGTATGTTCAGTGGTTTTGCTGTCATTTTTTCTTTCATTCACAATAGTCAATGTTATCAATGATTAGCTAACCGGGCTTTGGTGAAAACGAAATTGTCACTTCAGCTAATCATTGACTACGAAATCATTGATTAGGCAAAATTTAATAAGCGTTTATAATAATGGCCCTTAGTCAGCAATTCCATATTTTAGTTAAACTATCTCATTTTCATTTTGAATTCATTCATTTGTTATTCATTTATTAGATATAAAGATTTATCAAAATAGTGAGATATTTCTTTTCTTTTAAATTATAATCTATGTTAAGTAATTTATATTCTAAATTCCGAAATATAATATTGAAATATTGTTACGTCATTACATGAATACAAGTACGATTATTTTACTTACATCTTTTGATCCCATGGGATTTCGGTGGTCTGAAAATTATATGCAATCTGCCAATTTATATCAATAATTTCTTACCCCGATGAATTGAGCTCAATGCATGGATGTAACGATATGCTGTAGTATTAAGAAAGTTATTAATATAATATAAAAATTTAATTACATATCATGGGACAAAAAAAAATGCTTTATAGTAAATTCTTTAGATTGGATATTGTTTACATAATGACAACCGAATTCTTATTACAATTTTGCAATGTAAAGAATTTACTTGGTAAATG
The DNA here is from genome assembly GCA_963931995.1 of Phaonia tiefii. Taxonomy (NCBI): domain Eukaryota; kingdom Metazoa; phylum Arthropoda; class Insecta; order Diptera; family Muscidae; genus Phaonia; species Phaonia tiefii. Next base: position 63,817,172 of record OZ008370.1, read on the forward strand.
CAATCATGCTTGTAAGTAGCTTAGATAATTACATATAATAGTTAATTGTAAATTCATACATATGGATAAGTATGTATGTGATTTTATATTTTCAGCGCTTAAAAAAATTGTAATGGCTTGACTTTATGAGTGTTATATTAATGTGTTAGAACTAACATTAGACCAAACTTAACAGAATCTCAAGAAAAATTAAATAAAAAATAAATGATGTTAAAAAATTCTATTACTTACATAACATAAACATTAACTGATGCATATTCACCTATAATTTGTTGTAAGCGCTCGCTCTCTAACTATGCCAACTGTTAACTATCTAATATTTGGATGGATTTTGGACACGCTGAAAATTATGATAACTGCATCCTCTCTCATTGATGTCATCATTGATTGTCATCTCGAGTAATTGAGACACTTGGTGGTGTATGTTATTTGAAGACACTTTCTCATTATGGACTTGACGATACTAAAATTATATTACCATAAGTAGTTTCTTTACGCCTTCATAGTATACCATTTGGTGACGTAATATAGTTATTTCATTTTAATATTAAATATTTAGTTTTATTTATTGAGTTTATTTAAATCATTTTATCTCTTTATAACGTTGAATAGTAATTTTTTTGTTATATTTTGGACAATTAACACTTTTATTGTCGTGCACGACACTTTGTATAATTATTGTTAACATAGCAATTTGTCCGTAGTAAAAATCACTATAATTCGAACTATTTTCACTTATAAAACTTGTGTTTTTTTTTAGATTAAAGTCAATCTATTTCCACCAGAACTTCCATTTATAAAAACCAAACTAATCTTGATGATTGTCAAAAAAAAATTACGGCGTTTTGGTAGTTGACTTTTACCAAATTACTTTTCAATCGATCTGTCAACATCTGGTCGATCATATTCCAACAGTTACGCTTTCGTAGTGTAACTTTACTTACTTTTATTGACTATTTTACAACCTCATGAGGTCAGACGTCTTAAATATATTAATTAAAGAAACAAATTAAACAAATTTCAACATATTCTTCCAACTGGCTCTATCCTTCTTCTACCTGATCTTTCCAGCGGAGTCTTGGTCGTCCTCTTTTCCTGCTTCCATCGGGTACGTTATCGAAAACCTTTCGCACTGGTTCATCTTCATCCCTTCCGATAACATGGCCTAGCCAACGCAATTGACCTAATTTGATTCGCCTAGCTATGTCCACGCCAGCATATAGATTAGATAGCTCTGCGTTCCAGCGACGTCGGTACTCGCCATTTTCCCTAACTGGACCATATATTTTACGGAGAATTTTTCTCTCGAATACTCTCAGGTGATTTTCAAAAGCTTGCGATACTTGCTGAGCCCAAAATAGCACCTATTTGCAAGCACAATTCTCCTATCTATCTCTAGGCTGACGTTGTTGTCATTGTTCACGGCGGATCCAAGGTAGACAAATTCATCTACCACTTCAAAATTAAATCGGTTGTCAACGTTTTAGAGTGGACCAAGTCGAGAGGTTTCCCTAGTCGTTAGCACTATCAATTTTGTCTTGCCCCCATTAACAGCAAGACCCATCTTCGCTGATTCTTTTTCGATTCTTGAAAGTACTCCAGTAACCCCTCGCAAATTTCTCACAATGCTGTCTCTGTCGTCAGCATACGCCAGCAACAGATGGCTTTTAGTGTTATTTACTGCAGCTTTTCTCATTATTATTTGCATTAAGATGTTGAAGTGATTGCATGAAAGTATGTCGCCTTGTCTGGTATAGAAAGTTTCGGTGAGGTCTTTCCCCACCTTCTGTGCTACCTACATTGCCTTCCACAATCGTAGCCTCCGGACCTTTAATGTAAGAATCTGAGTGGAGTAGTGCTGAAAAGTGGTCTCTCCAAATTTTGAGCACACACTGCTTCTCAGTCACCAGATTCTTATTCTCGTCCTTGCAGGAGATTAGCGCATTTTTCGGTCCGTAATTTGATCTCCTTACGCTATGGTAACATTTTCCGGATTCATTATTCTTCCTTCACAATTAGGTCTTTTCACTCTCCCTCGTCTCCACTGCCATTTTTCCGCCTAAATAGTTGGTTTTCCTCCCTTCTCTGCTTCTTGTACCGCTCACTTGCGGCATGCGCTGTAATTGACTGTTTTGTTGCCATACGTGCAGCGTCTTTTTCATCAGTTGCAATGCGATATTCTTCGTCGTACCATGGCTTACCCTTCTGCGGTTTTTGATAGCCAAGTTTTTTCGACAGTTTCCAAAGAATGGGAGATGTACTTCCACTGCGCATATGGTCCCTTAGGATGGCGGGTCCTACCAGGAGAGTTAGCTTTTGTTTAAAGGACATTGATATTGGATTTGAAGATTGTCAATATCTAGCTATTCCTGTGTTCTGCTTCGTACGTTCTTGGCCCTGCTCCATGTTGTTCGAACTTTCGCAGTCACCAGGTAATGATCCGAGTCGTTATTGTCACCTCGATTCACACGTACATCCATTTCACTAGAATAGTGCCTGCCATCTATTACCAAGTGAGCAATCTGATTCTTCGTCCGTTGAGAAGGAGATATCCAGGTCGGCTTATGAATGCTCTCATGCTGGAATCTTGTACTACTAACTTCCATGTTATTTGCAGCAGCGAAGTCTATCAGTCTTATTCCATTATCGGAGGTGGTATCATGTAGACTGTGATTACCGATGGTTGGTCGAAGGACACTTTCCTTTCAAAATTTACTGTAAATGTCGTGGTCAGGGTAGCGTTGGTATACTTCCTCCAGACTTTCATAAAATGATTCTTTGACCTCATCATCTTTATCCTATGTCGATGTGTGCACACAAATTAACGAGATGTTGAAATATTTCGCTTTGATGCGAATTGTTGCTACGCTTTCACTCACTGGGTTGAACCTTGAAATTAGGTGTCGCAGTCCCTTTCCAACAATATATATCCGGATTCATGCTTTCGCTCTTGGCAGCTGTAGTAAATATCGCAGTTATTCTTTCTGGAAACAACCATATCCTGTCCATCGCATTTCCTGGATCGCTGTGATGTCAGCTTTATATTTTCCGAGAACATCCGTCAGTTGGAAAGTGGCACCAGTCGTGTATAGCGTTCGCACACTCCAGGTGAATCTCCTTAAATCATGGTCCTTATAACGTCGTCAACAGTTGGGGGTTTCTTTGTTCATTACTTTTATAATGTATTTTCGTGGCAATATAACGGTGGCGGGAGGCAAACCCAGCCCTCCGTTGTTTGCATTTTACCTACGGCCAGGATGATTATGTTTCAGCCGCCCATTATGGATCAGACGTTGACCAGAGTACAGTGTGTCGAAACTGGATTTTGGTTTCTTCAATTTTGTTCAGCCTTTGGCCAGGGATGTAGGCTCATCCGCACACACAGAAGGACAGAAGAATATGTCCACTACTTCAAAGAGCTTCAGTGACAGGGTTACCTAATAATCCTGAGACGTATCAGTGATCGCATTATCACTCAGGTTACTCATTCGCTTCGCCTTCTGACTTTAGCTAGCTAACGAAGGTTTCCGATAAGCCATTGCTTAGGACATACTGCGTGGAAGTAGTGCGCTTCTTGGACTGCCCAATGAAGGAATCATTTCTGGCCACTCGTAAGTTTATGGCTATCAGAAACTTTCCACCTCCAAGGACAGTCCCATGTCCATACTGTCCACTAAATTATATTTTCATATATTCTATCATTTGTTTACACTCTATGGTGGACGATTTAGTTACTGAAATTTGATGTAATGTCATATTAATCAATTACTTTCAATTGTAAATAGATAAATATTTACTTTGTTTATAAATTGCGCTCAAATGGATTTAGGTTTTTGCTCTACAAAAGTTGATATGGTAGGACTCGATAAATTCATACTTTTATCTACAAGTTCTACTCACTTAACGAATAACCAGATATCAGTTACATAGTGTCGCCGTCACTAAGCGTGTTGATCGCGATTTAAAGAAATGTAAGTTGGTCATACAGGAACCGAAGCCGAACCGAAGTTCTCATGTACAAGAGCCGTGCGCACTACCCATTGCACCAGCGATTGGCTAAGATGTTTTAAAGGGGTTTAAAACCTTATCTATGGCCTTGTGAAAGGCCATTCGATTTTATGCTTGTATACATTCTAAATCAATCTATTAAAGAGTCTTGAAAGTGACAACTTATTTTTCTTCGCTATTGATGAGTACAATTTGTATCTACAATAATTGGCAAGACCACGTTTGACTTGAAAAACTGTACAATTTTCGTTAAACTTGTCTAAATTGGATAAAATTTAAAAGTTTGTATATTGCTATAAAATGCAATATTAAAAATGCACCATTTCCATATGGCTCTCTCCTCATATAGAATCAAAAACTCATAAGAAATCAAAATACATATTTAATGTTGTATGTTGCACAAAGATGTGGAACAGTTTTGTGTCGTGTGTGTATAATTGTGACATGGGTTTGTAACATTTGCTAGTATCTGCATTCAGCTTCCGAGAGGCAACTTCCCAAACGCTATTGCTCCTTTTTCAACATCATTTGACAAAATACATTTAAAGTTGAACGTTTTCTACATCTCGCACATTGCACTTGCCGGGGGTCTTGACTGGCATAACGGAAATCAAAAATCGGTGCAGGTTTAAGATTTATGCGCATTTATTGCACAAATAGATTTGGAGTGTTAGTAGTTCTTTGATTGCAAACTTGGTATCTTAAAACTTTTCGCATATTTTAAGTTTTCGATAATTTACTTTTAAAATTTGGTGAAGTTGTTGCGAAAAAATGTATAATAAGGGGGAAAATTTTGTAAATAAATCATTTGCATTTTGTTTGTGATTAATGGCAACTACCAAATGCGAGTGCGGTATGAGTGGGACGGTCAACCGGATAATTTAGGAGTAAAGTATATGCTTGTTTTGTCACTAGACGTTTTGAAGCCTAACTATTTTTAGTTAGGGTTTTACGAAAAAAATTGACTTAATATGTTTTGACCTGGCAGGATCTGCGAGACTATAACCATAATATAGAAAAACCAAAAAAGAAACCAAAAGAAAAAAATCCCGCTTCGACATATTGCATTCTGGTCTGCAATCAAATATCCTGGCAGTAGGTAAAATGCAAAAACCCGGTGGACTGGGTTCGCCCCCGCCACCGTTCATAATGACAGTGAGAATACAAGAACGAAGAAGGGAACATAAACAACCCCTATTTGTCGCCGACCACCGCAAACGTTATAAGGACCACGATTTACGGATATACACCTGGAATGTGAGAACTCTATATAGATCCGATGCAAGCATCCAATCGGTAGATGTAGTCGAAAGTTGTAAGCCTGACATTACCGCTATCCAGGAAATGCCATGAACAGGACATGGCTGCACAAGAAAAAGAAGCTGCGACATATACTACAGTTGCCATGAGAAAAAACAGGAATTTGGTTGCGGATTTGTAGTTGGCAAAAGACTGGGACTTCTAGTCTCTAGGTTCAATCCTGTGAGTGAACGAATAGCCACAATCCGCATTAAAACGAAATATTTTTATATTTCCCTAATTTGTGTGCATGCCCCGACAGCAGAGAAAGATGATGATGCCAAAGACATATTCTATGAGCTTCTAGAGGAAACGTATGACCGCTGCCCAGGCCATGACATTAAGATTGTACTAGGAGATTCTGATGCTAAAGTAGGCAGGGCAAATGTGTTTACCCAACTATACTGACAGTTCCGGCAAAAAACATGGACGGTAGTGGTAGAGGATTCCAGCATAAAGACATCCACACGGCTACTTGGGTATCCCCTGATCAAAAAACGAAGAACCAAATTGATCACGTGGTAATTGATGGAAGGCAGTCATCCAGTGTAATGGACGTAGGAGTAATCAGAGGAGCTAACATCCATTCTGATCACAACCTGGTAGCAGCAAAGGTTCGCACAAGATTAAGTAGAGCGAAAATCGTACGAAACCAGACGCAGAGAAAGCTATGCATCGGTAGCCAAAGCTTACTCAAGGAAACTCTCGCAACTTTTGGCACAGAACCCACCCTCTCCCAATGACGATCCTGAAGCGCAGAGGAACCACATTCCTGATTCCATAAAAACTGCCTTAACAACCGTACTTCTGTTTGAAAAACCGTTTCGTAGCAAACCATGTTACGGTGAAGAGTGTCGCACTACAAATGATGAAAAGAACGCTGCACGTATAGGAATGCTTCAGCCAATTGCAACGCGAGCTGCGACTGAGCGGTATAGGGAGAAACGGAGGAGGTAAACCCTCTCTTTAGGCGTAAGAAACGGCAGTGGAGAAAACGCGAGAGCAAATTGAGACATACAGATGGACGAACGATGCCCGAAAATACGGTAGAAACTCAACGAAGCAATATCTGGGCTTGGTATTCCTGCAAAACTCAGACGCTTTTGCAGGATGACCCTGACGAACGCCAAATCCGCAGTGAAAGTTGGGAAAAGGATATTACTGAAACTTTCGAGAATAAGCGAGTCTTCAGACAAGCCGACAACTCATCGTGCGATCTCTTTAACTTCTCAATAGAGATTATTTAGAGAAAAGCTGCAGTCAACACGAATAAACAGATCAGCAGCAACAGCCACATGTTGCTCGCGTATACTGATGATATAGATATCATTGGAGTTAGAGAAGTTACTGCGGTGTTTTCGAGAAAAGTGTGTCTGATATTAAATGAGGACAAGACAAAATTAAAGGTTTCAATGAGCAGGGCCTCCACGCGATAAGACCAAAACGTGAACGTTGATAACCGTAATAATTTCGAGGAGGTAGACGAATTTATTTACCACGGATCTGCCGTAATCAAAAACAACAACGTCAGCCTTGAGATCAAGCGGAGAATTATGTTTGGGAATAGATGTTATTCTGGGCTATGCAGAACTTTAGAGATAAAGCTCTGTCTCGAGTAACAAAAGTCCAACTATACCAGACTCTCGGACAACCTGTCTTGCTTTATGGCGCAGAATCCTGGGTCTTATCGCAAGCAGACGAAACATCTATAGGAGTCTTCGGGAGTAAAATACTCCGAAACATTTATGGCCCTATCAACTATGTATGAGCTATATCCCGACATTGACATAGTTAAGCGGATCAAAATAATGCGATTGCGCTGGATAGGCCATGTCAGTAGAATGGATAAAGACGATTTAACACGAAAGGTTTTCGAAACCGAACTCGAAGTGCATATGACCGCTAAAAGGACGAAATGTTATGATCGCCGTTGCCGAGTGTGAATATATCTCATAAATGCTGCGTCTGAAGTAGGAGCAAATTTCGTGATCACACAAAAAAATGTAAATCTGCACGCTGAAAAATTATGGGCCAGCAACATATTGCAGGAACCGTGTACATTTTTGCAAGCATTGTTTTCGTAAATTGAAGATCTGCTGCAAATTTTTCAGCATGTGGTCATAATAGCCCCTAAACGGCACGACTAATCGAACAGCGGCATTTCGTGATCTCCATTAAAAAATATAAATATGGTCATAACTCCACAGTGCATTTAATCCACAATGCATCTAATCTTAAGAAGGACTGTGTTCACAAAAATAGGAGTGTAAAATTAGATATCTGTATCTCCTAAAAGGTGCCTCGAATTATTGTTGACATATGTAAATAGGATTCAAATCTTCCCAGTGCTACGAAATATTGCAAGAGTAACAACTATACTCATGGTACTAATGCCAAACAGCAGTTACAATCTTGTGGTTGTATTATAAAAAAGGTTATCTCAGTAAGAATGCACTTTTTCATTTTAAATTAAAAACACACAAAACAGATCCATGCCGTCCAGTTCAGGCCACAGGAACACGGATACCATGTTCCTATAACGAATGCCGGTCACTGTCACTGCCGGTCACTGTCACGCCTGACCAAAATCCGCACCAGACAATTACTCGTAGATGCATTTGTTTCTAATGGATTCCATGAGAATTTTCTGAGCATTTACAGCAGCAATGTGTTCAGGACCTCGAGCGGTAAGTTGACGCACAAGAGTCTTACAATCCATAACGGTCCGAGTTTATTAGCTACACTTCCCCGACTGAAAATTCGAGCGAGCGGTCTCAGCATAACTTTTCAAATTTCCAATTTCTTTCGCAGAGCGCTCCATTTTTAATAATCAGCTGCCAAAATTTTAGAGTTGCCATTTCCAGGAAAAAATGGCAATATATTTAAAAGTGCAATCATACTTAGACACCCTTTAGTATTCAATTAGGTGCCCGTTTGACATAATGAACTGCAATTCCAACACAGTACCGTAGTTGTTAACAAATATTAACGAACTAAAACAAGTAGTATAAAATCAAAATTGTTGATTTTCTGGAACGCACACGGACGATCACACCCAACTAAATGGCCAGAATTAATACCATATTTGCGGTTAATACAATGAACACAACGCTTCGTCACGGTCATGATAATGTTCAACTTTCGTCATTAAAAGTAAGCTAACGTTCAGTTTCATTCTCGCTACGCAAATGTGTTCATCGAAGCAGTAGTTGCTGCGAAAGTGAATATGAAGCAAGTTCGTTGCTGTTATTAATGTGTTTCATTGGAACATTGAGTTTACTTCATTGCCGCAATGAATTTGTAGAATTGTCGTAATGAATTTACTTCGTTGTATCAACGACTTTGCTTAGTTATAGCAACGAATTTGCTTCGTTGTAGCAATGATTTTGTTTCATGGCTGCAATGAATTTGTTTCACTTTTGTATCATTTAACACGGGAAATATTAGCCATGTCCGTCTGTCTATCTCTCTGATTAACACGATAACTGCCGTAAGTCTTCACCGATCTAATGGCGCACGGGTTATTGTGCGCGCCTTTTGAAGTTGAGATGCTGTGGTCTGATCCCTGCTCTGACCACCTTAAATTCCTTGCGGAGCGGTCACCTCTCATAGTGATGGCGACACAATCGAGTAGTTACCCATGATCAAGCTTTTCAAAATAAAGTTCGGAATCGGTGTAAAAGCTGTAGGTCCGAATCAGTGAGATAAAAGTACACAGCTCTCTGGTTGTGAGTAGCTCTCCACAATTCTTTCATGGGATGTAATGGAAACCCCTTTTTTATTATTTGGCTAAACTTAATTTGGGATTGAAAATGGGCTTTCTAACAGCCAAAATAAATAAATAATAATAAATATTGTAAGAATTGTCAAATTTTATTCACTTACTTTTATTTTGATTTTTCCACCGATTTTTTTTTTCAAAATTCACATTAAATATTAGCTCTGTTCCCGTAGGTACTACAACTTACTACTTTTTCGACTTATCTCAAAACCCGTTCCCGTACCAAAAAAATTATAAGAAAATTTAAGAGAAAACAGAAAAATACTTTTTACTACACGAAGAATTTTAGAGTAGAGTAAAAGTAGTAAACTGCCATTATTTGTTGAAGAATTGCCAAAATAAATTGACAATATAATTTAATATCGGCAAATAAATGGCTTATTACGATATAACCAAATAACGGAATAATATCGTTGTGGTGGATTCTAGTAGGACTGGGGATTTCCTACTGGACATTTTGGATGGAAACTATGTTATAGACACATTACTGACATAAGTTAAAATTTTATTTTATATATACTTACTGTGTTTGCGTTCCCGTACTCTTTTAAAACTTGGTCTGTCACAGATAATTTGACGATATTTTTGATTAAACTCTCTTTTACCAGTTTTACTATTAAACAAGTAAAAGTGTTAAATTCGGCTGTGCCGAATCTTTGATACCCTCCACCTTAGTGTTAACCAGCAAAATATTAAATTTTAAAAAGGACCTTTTTTAAGAAAATTTACTTTAAAAAAAAAAATAAAAACAAGTTACTTGTTCACAAATGCAATTACTTGTTCACAAATGCTCACAAATGTAGGATGCCCACAAATGCTCACAATGCTCACAAATGCATTGCTCACAATGCTCAAATGCTCACATGCTTAAGTACTTAAGAAGAAATGTACTTAAGAAGAAATGTACTTAAGAAATGTACTTAAGAAGAAATGTACTTAAGAAGAAATGTACTTAATGAAATGTACTTAAGAAACGTACTTTGAAATGTACTTAATGTACTTTGAAACGTACTTAAGAAATGTACCTTTTTTAAGAAAATGTACTTTTTTAAAAAAAGTAAAAATAAGTTACTTTTCACAAGTAAAATAAAAAAGCATTATTTAAAAATAAAAAAGCATTTTTAAAGAACTGTTAAAAAAAACAAAAAACAAGCTGCAAAGCATTTTTTAAAAATAAAAAAGCATTCTTTTAATAATTGTTAAAAAAAAAAAAAACAAGCAGGGACGAGAGTTGAACCAACAGCCCTCAGACTCCAACGCGCAATCCTTTACACATCAGGCCACAGCGACCTTAGATGAAGCGTGACAATTCATATAAATGTATGAACACATGAAAGTACATCTAAACATTCTAAAGTACTTACCTATTATAAAGCACAACAAAGATTTTCAGCATGGAAATTCACCACACGGCAAAAGGAGTAGTTTAGTATAAAACTACAAAAATTAATGTGAAAATTTTATGAGTTTTTTTACGTTTCCAATCATAAAATTTTTTCCAATGGACCAATTTCGCTGATTTTCAAAACCAAACTGCACAGGAATACGTGGAACATTCTGGCCAAAAACCAAACCGCGTTATCGCCGATTGAAGTCGTGAGAATGTTTTCAACAGACGGACAGACGGACATGGCTATATCGACTCCGGTTGTTATAAGGATCAAGAATATATTTACTTTATGGGGTCGCAAAGCCTTATTTGTATATGTTACAATCATAATGACAAACTGATATATACCCTCTATCACTTACAGTGGAGGGTATAAAAAAGAATGGGCTCAAACCTATAATTGTTGCAAGAACGAAATAGTAATTGTTGCAGCAAGAACCAAATTGTCGGATGTATGAAATGTTTCATTACAGAAACGTAAAATATTAACGAATATGCGGCGAAGCTTTTTTCTTTCAGTGTATGGATTGAATCCGCATGGAACGAAAAATTTTGACAGAGCAGAATTTGCACCTCTTGATCATAGTGAAATTCTTATACCATAGTCTTTAAATGATATTTTTTCCATGGAATAATATTCGCGGAAACTACGTCAATTGTGACTAGAATTTGTACAAAAGACATATAAAGTACTATATCAAAATTCTAAAACTATTTCCATAACACGTTTCTTGAACCCTGTATTTACCACAAATAAGTAGAATAACATTTTGATTCGCCGGTGGGGGGCCAAATATTATGCCCTCAAAAATGCTAAAGCAGCCCATAAGCAGATCTTAAATACGCTGAATTTGAGAACCTCTTCGAGAAGAGTTTTTTAAGTGGATCCTTATATACAATGGACCTTAACAAGTTTTTAAAATAATCGCTTACTTTGATTGTGTTTATGTTAACATATTTAGGTAAAGTTTTAATTAAAAAAGGTGTAACTATAAAATAGTCAGCATGATTAAGTCTTGTGTATGAGAATGTACGTCCAAACTCCAGTATGGCAACTTTTCTTTTAATTCGGCCACGGTTCCCAAGTTTAGAGTTATATAATCTTATAAAAGAGATAACTAAATTTAATTCCAAATGGACTTTAACAAAGGAAAATTAACTACGAATGGATCCAAATATTTTTGAAATCAAATTAAGATATCTTTCTATTAAATTTAGGATACCATAAGTTCGGCCGTCGGTGGTGCAATGGTAGTGTGCGCGGGTCTTGTACGTGCGATCCTGGGTTCGATCCCTGCTCTGACAACCTTAAAATTCTTACGACGGCGCTCACCTCGCTTAGCGACGGCGACAGTATCGAGTATTCAGCCATGAAAAAGCTTCTCAAAATACCGTTCAGAATCGGCGTAAAACTGTACGTCCCCATCAGTGAGTGTAAAACTAGAACGCGCACAGCTCAGTGGTTGTGAGAAGCTCTCCCTAATCCCTATGTGGGATGTAACGGGAAACCATAAGAATAAGGACTGAAAATTAGGTATTAATTTTTAATAAATAAATATTGAATAAAGCACCAATTTCCTTAAACATAGACTAATTTGTACATGTAATTTGTACAAATTTCTCCATTTGTAGTACAATTTTCGTAAAGGAGAAAATACTTCTATCAAGGGAATTATCTCCTCAAATTGAATACATTGCGGTGCCATGAAATAACCCCCAAGATGAATTTCATGTAAAAATCGAGATGCATTGAACCCGACCCCCTCAGATATCGATGAAATTTTGTTTATAGCTAAATTTGATCAATACAAACAAACACTCATTTTTAGAAATGACTGTTTTGCGATTTTTTGGGCGTGGCACAGTGGGAAAGTTTTCGAAAAAACGCGAAAATGGTCGAAAAGAGCTCCATTTGAACTACAATAACTCAGAATCGGCTGAACCGATTTCCATGATCTTGGTATCATTAAAAAGATATTTTAGCAGGCTTTATGACACTGTAAAATATTTTCAGCCGATTCTGAGTTATTGTAGTTTAAATGGAGCTCTTTTCGACCATTTTCGCGTTTTTTCGAAAACTTTCCCACTGTGCCACGCCCAAAAAATCCCAAAACAGTCATTTATAAAAATGAGAGTTTGTTTGTATTGATCAAATTTAGCTATCAACAACATTTCATCGATATTTGAGGTGGTCGGGTTCAAAATTTCAGTTTTATCTCGATTTTTAAATGAAATTCATCATAACCTAAAATTTGGAACAAATAACTTAAAGTTAGGAAATAGTTCTTTGAATATATTACATAGTCCTCATAAGAACCGGTAAGTACATATGTGTGTTACTCACAACCAACAAAAGTCGAATACTTCTACGATAGCCGCCATCAACTAAATGAGAACTGGGGAGTCAATATACAAAAAAGTTAACACTGTTAGGTATTAAGTTCATATTTAACGTTAAAAGGATTAAACTGTACTTAAATCCATTGTATATATGAACTTGAGTTAAGTACAATTATGAATTTAACTTAAATATTTTGAATAATTTGTAGCCCGACATGAACCTAAAAGTATTTCATTTATACAACTATATTGTAGCATTTTGTGAACTAAATTTGAATACACTTTATCTAGAAGTAAGTATAGTTTTTAAACTTGCACTTATTTTGAAGAAATTTGTCCTAGAAAAGTTAAAAAATTTGCTATATTGTGATTCCGTATTATTTGGACGGGTACTTCGATTAAGTAAAGTTTCCCCAAATATGGCTAAATGTCCTAGAATTAAATGGACTTCAATTTCGTAAATATTTTCAGGAAAATTTAAGAAAGTTTTGAAATCAAATTTAGGATATTTTTTTCCTGAGTGTAGTTGATACCAAAATTCTTCTTTTCGATATGGGCAGAAATCGATATTTCTAAAAGGGATGAAACTTATTTCTGATTCCTTCGCTTTTTTTAATTTGACGATTTCATAAAACTTGCTGATGAGTTCCGAAAGGCAATAAAATAAATTACCAAGTTGAAATTTGTGATACAGCATTTTCTGACAAAAATGTTACACTTTTTCTACCGTTTGCCCTAAAACTGCCTTTTTGTGTTTGTTTGTGAAAGAAGTGGAACTCTACTTAAACATTTTATATTATGTTTTGTGTGTTTGCACTTAAGAAGTGTAGAAATTTGATAAAACAGATCACTTTCTGTCATTTCGAATGTGCTCTTAATCCTCGCTAAGCTAAGAATACATACCAATTGTGGTATGTGGGGACTTAAGCGTGGACACTCTGATAAAGGGTGACTCCGTGTACTAAATGTTATTTTACGACTGCTAAAGCGGTACCTACGGGCATCTAGTAATTTATGGAGGTAGCCAAGGACTGATAGGCATACATTCCTCTTTTTGTCTTAGAAGGCAGATGAACCAATAATACTAGTCAAACCAGGATGTGTGCAGGGGAAAAATCCAGGTTTCACAAACTCATTGAGCACTTCAACCTTGTCAGCGTCTTACCCAGAGTGGGCGGCTGTTAATACATCCTGGCACTAGGTCAAATGCGAAACTACGGTGGTCTGGGTTTGCTTCCTCCACCACTTTTTAATGGCAATGAATACACAAAATGAGCATGAGAAACATAAATCACTCGTATTTGTTGACGGACCTCGCAAACGTTATAAGGGCCATGATGTATGGATATCTAATGGGAACGTTAGAACAAAATACTGATCCGGTGCCACTATCCAATTGGCAGATGTACTCGAGAATTATAAGGCTGATATTACGGCTATCCAGCGGATCCGATGTACAGAACATGGCTATACAAGGAATAACAACTTTGACATTACTACAGGTGCCATGAGAAAAAACATGAATTTGGTTGCGAATTTGTAGCTGGCAAAAGACTGCAACATATAGTTTCAGGTTAAATCCACCACCGCATTCAAGCCACCATGCGCTTTAAAGCGAAATTGATAGGACAATGGACACCTGGGGGAAACATACGACCACTACCCTGGTCATGCCATTAAAATTGTTCTAGTTGATTTCATACAATAGTAGTCAGGGAAATTGCCTTTGAACTAATCATTGGTGAATTCAGTCCACACGCCATTACTTCCGTTAACGGAATGAGAATGCTAGATTTTGCCTCGGTAAAACCGTGATCGTCAGTAGTACGAGATTCCAGCATAACGGCATCCACCAGGCTACTTATCTCCTGATCAACAAGCGAAAAGACGAATTGATCACCTAGTAATTGAAAGAAGCACCCCACTAGTGTAATGAACGTACCTGTGATTCACGGCACCAATATCGATCCTGATCATTACTTAGATATAGCAAAAGTTCGCACAAGGTTAACCAGAGTGAAAGTCGAACGAAATCAGACATATAGAAAGTTTGACATTGGAAGCTGTAGTTACCAGAGGTAGCCACCCTATGCAGGGAAGCTCACACAGCCACTGGCGCAGAACGCACCTCAGCCGTTATGATTCGGAAGCACAGTGGAAATACATTGTCGATGAAAAACCGCTTTAAGACGAAACAAGTGACGAAAATAACGCTGCACATATGGAGGTGCTTTAGTCAGTGGCAACGCGAGTCGTGACGGCGAAACGTGTTTAGTTAAGAAGTGGTAAAGCGCGAAAGTGAGCAAATTGAATCTTACAGCAGGAAGAATGAGGCCCGTAAATTCTACCGAAAAGTGCAAACTGAAACCAATGGCCATGGATCAGATTGCCGTTTATATTGAGACGAGGACGGGAATCTAGTCGCAGACGTGCAGAGTATGTTGCGAATATGGAGAAACCACTTCTCTGCTATACTTGTCCCACGAGTCTCCTCTGCAGATGACGGTGTTGAGCAAATATAAGACGATGACGAATGCATACCAGACGTTTGAGGCTTTAGCATACTGTGTCCTATTGAAATAAAGGCGACCAAAGTATATGTACCAACTATCATAGAATAAGTCTCTTGTCCATCGCCTACAAGGTCTTTTCGAGCGTACTGTGCGAAACAATGAAGCCTCTATCGGACCCTATCAGTGTGGCTTTCGGTACGGGAAATCAACTATCGACCAGATATTCACATTACGACAAATCCTGGGGAAACCGCACGAAACACAAATCGATCCTACCACCCCTTTGTAGATTATATGCCTGCGTTCGATAGCACGGTATGGGGAATGTCGGAGCTTGATATACCTGTTGAGCTGGCACGCCTTTTTAAAGTGACATTGACCACCATGAAATCCTCAGCAAAATATGGTAAAGATCTCACTGCAGCAATTTGTACGAGGCGAGGCCTCAAGCAGGGCGACACCCCATCTCTTCAATATTTTAATTGAATTCATCGTCGCAGTCAAGATGAATACAACTATTAGCAGCAAATGTCATATGCTGCTGAATGCGCTATGGACCCATAACAGCCTATTGCTCAAAAAACCGGTTTTCATAGGAACACATACGATTTAATAACTGTTGGTATTCAAATGAATAAGGTATTGTTTTTATCTACGGGGTCCTTGAGCCATGATAACCCCATTTTGGAACATAATAAAACCTGCGCAACATTCAAGCGCGAGTACTCAAATTAAAGTGAATAATGAATATAGATCATGCTAGCATGTTCATGTACCTGCGAGTGACATGACATGACAGCTGATCTACTAAGTAGTAGGAAAATGGTAGAAAATAGAGTAGATGGGCGAGAGATTGATACTAATGACAGCTAAATTATGCTATATATTGCTTGCATCGAACGTAAATACGCACCCTGTATTACTTCTGCCCGTTTTAAGTCCAACCAAAGAGTAAAATACAACAGGAACTCGATCTCGATGAAATGGCCTACTACCTAGTCGTCATCGAGAGAACTTAAAGAGAGGGATAGGTACTCTTATCTATCGCTCTGTGATTCAACTCAGTTTCAGGGAAAGTTTACTAATCCAACTCATTTCAGCTTATTTTTCATAATAAACAGTTTTTTACTAAACAGTAACAAAAATTTAATCACAGGTGCAACGTCGCTCATACAAAAAGAAAAAAGATCCAGTAGTCTAACCGGATGCACTATCGGCATAACGCCATGCCACGCTTCCCTAAACACTTTTCCCTTATTCTAAACTAACGTCTAAGAACGGCTAAATAAATAGCGCTAATATGATATACGCATTGCAACTGATGAAAAAGATGTTGCATGTATGGCTACGAAACCTTGCTGTTACCAACTGGCGAGAAAATGCGATGGATAGAGCCAGGTGGAGAAATCTGCTGAAATTTGTTTGTTTAGTTAATATGTGTCAGACATCTGACCTCATGAGGTTGGAAATAGTCAATAAAAGTAAAGTAAAGTAATGTTCATTCGTTGAAACATAATATAGACGTTCACGGAAGTTGTGTAAAACAATACATAACCCCATAACTCTAGTTGTTACTAATGAAAATCTGGCCTCCATCGATTTGCATATGTGGCTTGCTCCATGAAAAGGGACATCTGCGCCGAAAAGAAGTTATTGAGAAAAACGCGTTTAAAAAAAGCGCTTCGTTTTTCCGCTACAGAAGAACCACCAAAAAAGCGTGTTAGGAGTAAAAAAGAGAAAAATTTTGATATTTTTGCAATTTGGTACCTTTGATATTGAACTTTTTTTTAAATTTATATTTATATTTATTTATATCACATTTTTCAATTTTTTCATTAATTATGTTCTTCTTTACAGGTGATTTGTAAAAAAACTAAAAGACATAGAAACTTGTGGTTTGCTGCATTTGAAAGAGAAGAATCACTCAAAAAGTAGAAGAATCACTCACTCGTGGAGCATGTCACATATATTTACTTGTCCCTGACTTATCATACACCACTCATTATTAAAGTTGTAAAATTTTTCCACACACCATAACGTAACTGTCAATAGTTTGAAAATGTTCAACGATTGCTAGTAGAGCAAAGGGCGAAACGCATTTATATCTTTTGAAAAATACTTTAAAAAGATTTTTAATATTCGCTGAGAGCGACATAGTTTTTTTTTTGCTTTACTTTGTTAAACGAAACGTATCTTAATGCACTCTATTCTTTTGTGTAACTTTAATTCGTGCAATTATCTGAGTAAATATCTGATAAGCAATATAAGTTAAAGTTTATAGTTACGTCTGGTTAAACGGATGGTGTGTTGTTGTTACAGTGAATAATATAGTAATATACGGATGGATTTAAGACCACTTCCTGTATTCTTATGTTGGCGGCCGTCTACTTCTGATAAAATTTTACTAGCAAAGAAGAACATACAAACCGTAGAAAGAGTATACGATTGTTTATATGGAAATTGGCGCAAAGTCAAACATTTAATTAGAATTTGTAGAAATCTTGTAACTGCTTAAACATAGTTTCAGTATTGAAAAATTTAATGGAATTATCCAAAATGTCATTTTAAATATAAAGTACATAACGATGGCCATTTTGTTCTTACGTCCCATATGGTTGGTTGCAGTGACGTTCCGTCTAAGGTGCGGAGGTGTTCTCTGAACACCCTAAAATATTTTGATAATCATGTTATATTTTTTTATAATTATTTCCTAAAGTCCAAAAATATTTCGTGATTTGGTTACAAGCAAGCGATTATCGCTTGCTAAGTTGTAAAGAAAACGGAAAGAAAAGGGTGGAAAGCGGTAAAAGATGTCAAAAAAATATGCCGCTAAACTTAGCAAAAATGATTCGCGTCGCTAAGTTCTCGCTAAGTTCTCGCTAAGTGCTGCATACAAAACAAGCGATTATATAAGCAAGCAGTGTAACCAAAACACGCTTAATATATCCAACGTTTATTCATTCCCAATAAACATTTTTGTTGGATATCAACTTGAGGTACATTTGAGATCAAATACCTTCCTCAAATCTCCAACGTTAATTCTCAAATGCACCTCAACAGTCCGATTATAGTCTTCTCAGCTTAAAAGGCACATTTGTTATATGGTGATTTTCTTAGTTATCAAATTGAGAAATTTATAATTCTCAACTTGATATCAAAGTATTTTCTCCAATCGGTATCAAATGGAAGATACGGAATTGCCATATTTAAAAAAATCCAATGAGTGTTCGAACTCACGGGCGATGTGTTAACACCTTTTTGCTACACGGTACCTGTTCGATTTCTTTGAACACATTAGTAAATGTTACATTGGAAAATAAAAGACAGCGTTCAATCATATGATGACGTTACAGTTAAATAACATTAATACTTAAAATTATTTAAAGACCCAGTGCAAGCACATGTGTCATTATTTTCTTGCTCAATACTTTTTGTTTTATTCCCCCAAAAGTCAAAGAATGCAGAGCAACAGACACTTGTATATACATACATACATTGTTATATTCGTACATACGCTACACAAGTTCACAAAATTGTCGTTGCTCTCTCTCTTGCTATCTCATTTTTATAAACGTATAATACGTCATTACTCTCTTTGCTCTGAGAGTGCTCCGCACCCACATTTTATTGGACTTACCTTTCACTATAATAAAACAAAATGAAAAAAATTAAACAGAAGTGCTAATGATTTCATTATTTTCTTGCTTAATACTTTTTATTTATTTTATATTAAACCCACAAAAAACAAAGAGAATGCAAAGCAACAGACAAATGTACATATGTACATACATTGTTATGTTTGTACATAAGCTACATACGTTGCTGTCTTGCTGTCTCATTTTTATATATGTACGTATAACCACGTCACTATTCTCTTTGCTATGCATAAGACAAAACCGAAGATCAACATAAAACACTTTTTAATATTACTCTAAATTAATACTCCAAATTAAAACACTTAAATCTCGGCTCGCCGATATCGGATAGCCTTAATTTTTGGCCTAAACTCTTCGTCGAAACCCGCACTAGCTTTTTAATCCAAAAATTAATAAAATCGACTATGAATTTCCGGAGAAAATCGCGTGGGAAAATTATATGAAAATCGCCCAATAATCACTTTCAATACCGACTGCCAAGCAACGAACAAACAAACGATGATTTACTCTACATACATACCTAACACTTGCGTATGTATTGAAACTGATAGTTTTTTGCCCTAGAGCAGCCATCGGCACTCCATACCACTTGTGTGGACATTGAATTCACACCGACACTTACGCTCTTTAGAAAACCACGCTCTTTTGCTTCGTTTTTTTGAATGTGCACAGAACAAAATTTTTCTTTCGTTTAGTCGTCCGCAAGACAGCGATGAAACAACATCATGTGCGCTGGTTGTGTATTTGTTTGTCTTGCGTGCGGCAAAAAACAAGAACTGGTATGTTTGTATAATTTTTTTCAGTGCACAATATTTTCTCTCACCAACACACACTAATTTTTATTTTTGCCGACCGCTGCCCTAGAGGCGCGCGTATAGATGTTAACACATCAAAAAATATATTTATATATATTTAAGAAATAAAAACAATGTACATACTACTTTTTTGAATTTTGTATGTTAAAGTGTTATATATTATATATAGTGGACTGACTGAGTGGACTGATGGCGAAGATCCCATTGCCAATGTTTCATCTGGCAATGAGCGCTCCGACAGCAAACTTATCACCTGCCTAACCTCACTTTTCACTTTTTTGCTTCTACACATCCCGCAAATTGAAGAATTAAGTTAAGTTAATTGAATATCTAAGTTAATAATAATATAACTTATACTTAGTTTTATGTACTTTTAATTCACTTTAAACAATGATAACACAAAAAAACACAAAAAGCCGACAACACCTGACAACTTTCTCACAAATAATAATTTCTTCAATTTACGATTGGCAGAAGCAACCAGATCTGTGAGAAATCAAAAGTGCTGCCATAGGACAATACGCAAACAATACGAAGAAACAAAGAGAAACCAATAACAAAAACAAAACAAAACCAATAACAACATTAAAACGAAAACGTACAACGTAAAAATTCTGGACCTTAACTCAAATCGTATTCAAGTTGAAAAAATATTTGGTCTCAAGTGGAGAAAAGTGTTGGATATCCAATTGAGAATTAAAATATTTCTCAAAGATTGGAAAAAATTTTAATTCTCAACTAGATATCAACTTGAAAGCAAATAAGGACAAAAATGTTTCACGTCCAGTTGAGAATTACATTGGAAATCAACTTGAGAACTAAGCTTTTCTCCAACATTGGATAAATAATTTTTCAATGCATATTGTGTTGTTTTAATTTATAATAAATTTTTTTATTTTTTTTTTTTTTTTTTTTTTGTGTTCGTGGGTTTTTCTTTTCTTGCTACAAGTTCTTCTACTTAACATGTTGCGTTGTTCTTGTTTATTTTTTGGCGTAGAATACGTCTTACCTTACGGTATAGGGAGTCATGTCAGATTGTTATTGTTGTAATCTTTATTTCATTGATTATGAGGAAACGGCGAGATAACTTTTTTGAAAAATTTTTTTGTAGGTAAATGAAGATGTTATCTTTCGTTTGATATACATTTCATATTGGTTGATATCTTCGTAATATTTAAATTTCTCAAATGAAAATTGTTTAAGCACATACACTCAAACATATGTGTGGTGTTTGGTTGAGTGTTTGAGTTTGTAGCGTGAACACAAACTATGCTGCTGTTTCAGTGTGGACACAAACCTTCGGCTGTTGTTTTGATTGATGAAATATTGAAATTTCGTATATTTACTTATGTATTTAAGTGAAACAAAATGTTAAATGTGAATTTGAATTTAACATGGATATATAATTATAAAAAATATATGAAAAAATTAATTCATACATTTTTATGTTAAATGAAAGTGCTGCCAAGTAAGCAAAATAACAATTCTGCTTGATGCTGTTTGACAGCAGCTGACAGTTGACGTTTAGTGAATTAAAATAAAAACTACTAATGAAAATGGCAAGAGTAGAAAACCATCAATTACCAACTTTAACTCAATCTGTTCAACAATTTATAAATCATGTACTTGATGACGGTAGTATAAACATATTATTATTTGCATCCATCAACGCGCAAAGCTTTGTTGCTTACTCCCATGATATTATAACTGATTTTATACTCACGCCATGCGATTATCTAATGATCAGCGAGACATGGATGAATATCAGTGATCCAGTGCAAATGGAAGGCTTCCAATTAATTTCACAATCCAACCATTATTCATCTTCCAATGCAGTCGCGAATATTCAACAACAACGTCGACGTGCTGCAGGAGTTGCAATTTATAAAAAAAAATCAACTTTAACAAACTGCATTTCAACACAAATTCATTGCTCACATCGCAGGCTAATTGATAGCAACGTTGGCGGTATCTGCTTAGCAGAAATTTCAATTAATAACGAGGTCAAACATGTAATTGGTACTGTGTATTTTCATTCAAATGTTTCTCAAGTAGACACGGAAATGATGCTGTATAGTACATTAATGAAATATTCCCCTTTAACTACGCAAATCAACAGAGACTTCCCCGTTGATACAGATGTCAGTATGGTTATTGGTGGTGATTTTAACACAGATATAACTTCAAATACCAGATTGGCGAAATATATGAGCGATACATTTAATTTGGATTATATTCGAAACGATGCTCCCACAACTATTGATAACACAACCATTGACTTAGTTTTTGCGAGAAATTTGAATGTTAATTTAAAAACATATTTATCCTATTTTTCCTACCATAAGCTTATATATATTATCAAAAGTAACTATCAAATAAATAAATTCATTTGCTTATGTTATTTATCATTTATTGTTATATGTTTTCTGTCTCATCGGATGGCGTATTCTACGTTAAACTTAATGGCCGTGTCTCTGACACAGCTTGCAGGGACAGTCCGTGGCCGAAGGACTGCTGTAAAAGTTTAACATTTGCTTATTGCTGTAAAAGTTTAACATTTGCTTCTATATTTTAAGAGAACAATTTTAATAGAAATTTCTTATGCTAATGTTAATAACACAACACTTGCATTCTGCTTAAAATAAGTAAATGGTTTGCCATTACATCCCATGAAGGAACAGGGGAGAACTTCTCACAATCACTGAGCTGTGCGCTTTCCAGTTTTCACTCACTGATTGGGACCTACAGTTTTACACCGATTCCGAACGGTATTTTTGAGAAGCTTTTTCATGGCTATATACTCGATAGTGTCGCCGTCACTATGCGAGGTGACCGCCGGTAATTTTCCGGTTCAAGATCAGTAACTATTAAAAGTACTTTTACTAAGAAAAATTAAAGTTTGATATAAAATATTTTAAAAGACACATGTGAGTTTGATTATTATTGACGATGGTTGAGTATATTGCTATTTCAATGCCCAAGGCATATCATCAACTCCCTTCTTCACTAGTATTTCCGAATATCATCACTCATTATAGGAATAAACCAAACTCAACTCAGCGAGAATTGTCCTAGTACAAATCCTACTTGCTCGAAACCGTCCACAACAATACTTTGCCATAACCGTCAATATTCACAATATTTGTTTCATATGCAGAGTTTCATTTTCAATTCCCGCTTTCCCGTGAATCCCGGGAAAATTCCAAAAGATTGCAATAGAATTTTTTAGCAAAAAATTGTAAATTAGAAACCTCTTCTTGCACTAGGGTATTCTATAAGTTTTATATTTTTGAATTTTCGTAAAATATTAGCATCAGTCCACTGAAGTAAAAACGACATTTTCGTTAGTTGATTTACATTGCTATAATGAAAAATTCTATTCTCCCCATGATTGATCATTGCTGCATTATAGCATGTTCCACAATTGAAGTTGCTGCAACGAATACGTCATTTGTCCATTTGGTAGGAAAAAAAAATATTAATGTAATTCATCGTTCCGAAGTTATCTTCACGTATCTCCAAAATATATTTTTTGGGAAATTGACACTAAAGTTTCAACAATTTAAAAAAAAAAATGGTGTGAATAAAGTGGTTCAAAATTGTTGCCAGTAGTAGTGCCTCAAATTCTGCATCGATTTTAGTAAACATTTCCAAAGTCATTGATAACATTTTCCGATTTATGGCTATTTTTATTTCCAAACTAAATTTCACATTTTGTTGTATACGCCACCTATTGGGAAATATTTTTTTGTTTATGGCGCATACGTGAACATAAGCTGAAAAAAAATATAAAGTTTTAGTCCAAAATTATCTTCACGTATATGCACTATACATTAGGATGCAGCGACAATGTTACTTTTTTGTAATGTTATAGACTTTATCGGGAGTTACTTTTGAGATATAGAGCGAAAATATGCATATAAGTTATCGTAAGAAACTCTTCTTCACATACTTACCTCGTCAAGAAACCTTTCTTTCCACACTTGCCTCATCTAAATGCATTAAAACAAACAAATATCTTACACGCGCTGCCTAGTCAGCACTCTCTACGTTTCCCAAGTCGACAACAGTGGAGTAACCAAATGCTTCACACGAGTCGCTAACTCAGCACCCATGCTACATTACATTAGGCGACGTATCCCACACGAGCCGCTAACTCAGCATAATCACACGGGCACTGTTGGCAGAGCGACGGCAGCGAAACATAAAGGTGGCGGCTTCCATTCCAGGCTAAGAATTAGTTTAAGTTCAGTTGTAAACTCACATTTAACAAATAAAGTTGTCTAATTTATATTAATAGGATAATAATATCTTTTTTTTACGTCCGTCAAATATTTTTTCACATACGTGAAGATAACTTAATTTTTTTTTAATTCAAAATTTTCATATATTTTTTGTTGTATATCCACAAAAATGGTTCATACGGTATCATAACGTGTTAGATCAAAAGTGGATATACAAGAAAAGGACTACATAATATCTCTGAAACCATAAGAGATAGGGAGGGGCCTGGGCATTAAACAGATGGATAGATCTAAAAAATGTATCCCAGGGAATTGTCTTATCTCATTTTTTCCGATTTTGTTATATACGTGAAGATAACTCTGGAACGACGAATTGTTAAGCTTTCAGATTTGGGCGTCTATGCTTTTTTCAATATTTTATTTGTTTATTAACGAATTTAGTCAAATATTTAAAGTTAACAAAGCGAAACAGTTGCTGCAGTATCAGTCATCAAAGTGTCGAAATTGATTTGTATTAAATAAGGGCAACTATATTTTTCCCCATGGTCCTCAAGGGCTCTAAATAGTCTCAAGAATGTAAGGAATAGATGTTCGAAAAAGTATAAAAAATCTGGACTGCTAGCAGACTATGCTAGGTATATTGTTGCTAGGAGTAGATACAACTCTAAATCTCGTGAGAGTTACAGATTATATTTGGATAAGTTGAAGGCTAATTTTAAACGGAACCCCAAATCATTCTTTAGATTTGTTAACTTGAAGCGTAATTCGTCTTCCACACCTTGTAGGATCAAAATGAACGGTATTGAATATTCAGATGAAGAGTCTATTGCTAATTGTTTCGCCGATTTTTTCGCATCTATTTATTCCACCCGAGCCTATGATGTTTCCAAATCATACCCGTACACTGTCCGCTCTACCATTCCGTTTGATGCACCTGTCGTAAATTCTTCGTGGTTGCTAGATAACTTAATCAGCTTGAAAGCCTCGAATAAAGCTGGTCCTGATGGTATCCCGGACTCTATGTTGAAATACTGCTCGAATTCTCTCAGCTTACCGTTGACTCTCTTATTTAACGCTTCGTTGAAGTTCGGTCATTTTCCTGCACAGTGGAAGAGCTCTTATATAGTCCCTCTCCACAAATCTGGTAGTTTAGTAAATGTTGCAAACTATAGGGGAATTGCAAAATTGAGTGCCATTCCTAAACTTTTTGAGAAGTTAGTCACAGAGGTAATTTCTCATCAGGTTTCCTCTATTTTAGATCCATGTCAACATGGCTTTCGGAAGGGTCGTTCCACCGTAACTAATTTGCTTCAGTTTTCCTCTTCTATTATTGACGGCTTTATTAATGGAGATCAAACTGATGTGATTTTTACCGATTTTAGTAAGGCTTTTGATAAAGCTAACCACAATTTGTTATTTAATAAACTAGGGGCAATGGGTTTAAATTGTAACATGCTGAATTGGATTAGTTCTTACTTAATGAACCCAGAACAGATGGTATCATTTGGCCGATCATTCTCAAGATCTATTTTTGTGTCATCTGGGGTGACTCAGGGCAGTCATCTTGGGCCGGTTCTATTTTTGTTATTCATTAACGACTTACCCGCCTCCATAAATTGTTAATGTACGCTGATGACGTGAAGATCTATTTTTCTTACAGGGATCCTTGTCAATATACTTTACTTCAGAGGGATTTGTCTACTTTCCAGACGTGGTGCGAGACCAATTTGATGGAGCTTAATTTTACGAAATGTAAGCATATGCTGTTCTCTAGGTCATCATTATTTTCGGCAAAATACATTTTAGGTGGCAATGTTCTTGAATCGGTGGATTCATTTGTTGATCTTGGTGTTCTCTTGGACAGAAAATTAAATTTCAACTCCCACATAATTACGATGGTGAACAAGGCTTATGGCGTTCTGAACTTTATTAAACGTTGGGCAAAGGAATTTTCTGATCCCTACGTTACGAAAAATCTTTTTACTTCACTAGTCCGCCCTATTCTCGAATATGGATCAGTTGTTTGGGACCCCCAGTACAATTTGTTTGTTAATATGATTGAATCGGTCCAGAAACAGTTTCTCATTTTTTGTCTGAGAAATCTTCAATGGAACCCGAACCATAATCTTCCTTCGTATAGCAGTAGACTAGCATTGATCAGATTGCCGACTCTTAGTAGTAGACGTACCATGATAAACTCTATTACAGTTTTGAAGATAATTGATGGATGTATATGTTCTGAATTTCTGCTATATAAGATTTTCATAAATGTCCCATTGAGACCCACGAGGTACTATAAACTCATTCACATCGAGTTTCAGCGTTCGAATTATGCGTCCTTTGATCCAGTTAGGAGAATGTGTCGTGACTTTAATGAGCTATATCAGTTTATTGATTTCACAGGTAGTTGGGAAACGACAAAGTCTAGCATAATTTGTCATTTTAACCGATTGCATTAGTGCTGTATATTCGTTAACGTACATATGTAAATTTAATTTACTTTATCCTTACTATCTGGTCTGATTTCTAACTTGGTTTTCGTTTTGCTCGTAATTATTATATATTATGAAGTATGTTATATTAATATCACGTGATGTACTTTTATACTTATTTATGTTAGTGTAATACCAACTGGTGAAGAATTTCTGTAGTTGGTTGTAACGTGTGAACTTATGATCCTTGCTCTCCCGTTATAGACCGGTCTATAATGTGTACGCGGTCCTCACGTTATGGGGACGTGGCCCTCTCGGTGGCCCAATGTTTACTAGCATATTAGCAACAATCCTCCACCACGTAACTGTCAACTTGTCAGAGACTATATGCTGCGTCAGTTGTCAAAATAAAAATAATAAATTATATTGATTTTATGAAATAGTAAAGTGGAAAATATTATAAAATGGGCACTAAAGAGTTGTTGATGTTGATGTTTGGACATAATTCATACAGGGATGATTAAATTTCCAAACCAGCTTTTTACCCCAATTAAACATATTAACCACAACAAGGAAACATATTCATCACAGTAATGAAACATATTCGTAGCAGATGAAAGTTTCCATTCCATTCTTCCAAACTCAGACATAATTTAAAACTATTTCCAAATCTGGCATAGAACGCTAAGGCGCTGATGAGAATAGTCACAAACTTCGAAACAATCGTCCGCCAACGAGAGTTCAAAACCTAGTTCCGACTGTCCACATTTTTGGCAAATACAGAAATAACCGTGATCTGCATTGCTCAAAACAAATCGAAAAAATTCAGAGTAATAATTTCAAATCGAATTCGTACCACGAATTTAGGTACGTTTATATTTCCTGCAGTTTTATATATCGATCATATATTTTTCTTTCTATGATGTTCCTGTGGAATGGCTACTATGCTCAGTTAAGGTCATTGTGTTCTTCCTTCCCCTCTTTTTAGTATTCAACTAAAGGAGGAAAATACTGGACACGAATTTAGCACAAAATAAAAGTTATTTACTGTCAGCGAAAAAACATAGAAAGAAAAATACAAATTTTATATATCAAACAGAACTAAGTAACAAAAATGAAACGCCACTGAAATAAATTAATATTTAGTCGGATATCCCTTTTTAATGGCAGCGGCACATATTCAGACTCTCTACAAGGGTCATGTAACGTTCATTTGGAATTGCGAACGAAGACCTTTCAATTTCCGCCCACAATTCGGTCATATTTTTAGGTTTGACTACTTGAAAACATTATATCAAAGGTTCTCAATAGGGTTGTGCTCCGGTTAATGGGCTGGCCACTTCAAACCCTGAATAAGGAACTCTATGCGTGAAGTGTGTTTTGGACCATTTTCATGCATGAATCGTCAAATATTTATTTTTCCCGCTTTCCCGGCAAATGGAAAAGCCTGGCATTCCCTAATTTAAACCTATGGCATAGATGTTGTTTCAAAAAAATTAATGATTGTTCGAACTCACTGGCGATGTGTTAACACGTTTCGTTACGTGGTACCTGTTCGATTTCTAAGAACACATTAGTAGATGTTACATTAAAAAAAAATTGACAACAAAAAGTATTGAATAGTATAGAGAACTTATTGCACTAGTTTTCCGCGCTCATGTAGTGAATCTGAGTAAAAGAGCATAATGGAGTCTTATTTCCTTTATAGAATAGTTCAATATAAATGCACCCTTTCGACAATGTTATTACATAAAACAATACAAAAAGCATAAATGCTTCAAAAGGCATCAATGTTTCTAATCTATACTATACTATTGAATACACTTTGGCGACGCACTGCTTGTTTGTTCGCTACCGCTACATCAATACCATAATAAATATTTTCAGACGGAGGTTATTGTAGTACAACAACCAAGTGTGTGATGCTAACGCTGTGTGTTGTTTGCATGTGTGACCTTTGATAGATTGCCCTACCCGTGCCAATTGATGTTAATACATCAAAAACTATTGCCATGTGATGGGCGTTACAGTGTACCGTCTGCGTATTATTTCGGTTCAAGTTAGAATTTCTCGATCTTTAAGGTCTAATGCCATTTAATAATTTTCCGGTTCAAGATCAGTAACTAGTAAAACTAAAAAAAGATTGCATAAAAATCTTTATTGGTTTTTCAATATTGTGTTTCTTGACACGTTTTAGACTATAACTCGTTAAAAATCGGCGGTAAGTTGTAGCCAATACCAATACAATTGTTCACAATTGTAGCCATTAATGAAATAGAAATATTGTTGTTCGAAACGTGTTCGTGAAAATGTATTTTAATATCGGATTTTCGGAAATCTTTATTAAATTCTTTATGAAAAGAGATTGCAGTCCGTCCAAATACACATTCTTTACTCGGAATATTTGTGAATTGATTTGAGGGTTTTTATGGCTAACCCATATCTATCCAAACCATGGTAGTTCCGAAGGGCAAAGTCTTGAATTATTTTTGTACCCAGTTTATAGGAAATACAGTTTAGCAAGATTTAAAAACAGAATTTAGGCAACCAGTTTTTATTCATAATTACAGGTTGTAGGAAATATATTTCATATGAATTCCAGAAAGGCTCACTAAGGGATACCAACCATTTTTCATATTAGAAACGAATTTCCTGACCTTGTATAAATTTATGACTTGTCATAAATTTACTAGAACTAACAAAATCGATCATAAAATACAAATTCCGAAACGTAACTGACACTAGCTCGGCCACCAAAAAGCTATACCACGAAAAAATTTAACTATGTGATATGGATTAAAACTCATCTCAAAGCACTGCAACAATGCGACTATGCAAGAGGACAAAGAAGAACATGGAGGAACAAATACTTATGTTCTTGTGTTGGCAATATAGACCTTTCAGTGTGTGTTAATACCTAGGGATCTTCAACCGATACTAATTCGATCGATTCTAATTGCAAAGCTGATTTTTTGTATATACGATTGATGATCAACCGAAGGTATCAATTCAGGCACAGTAGCTAGGCATCTGATGATGAACTTGTCACGGAGTTCGAAACTAGTCATTCCAGTGAGTGTGCTTTACGGAATTTTCTATTATTCCAACAAACACTAGACCTTTTTAATTTTAGATAAATGCTCCTGACTTTCTAAGCTTGTAGTATGAGCTTTTCGTTCGTTAATTAGAAATGGTTTATTGTTCCAACACACTCAGGAATACTTTTTAAACACTACCTAGTGTGCCATACGAATTCGAGACAATCCCGATTCTTCGTACATTTACGGACTCATAACGAATCCGTTTGCGTATGGAATTCCTCTCGGAAACGCGAATGGTTTTAATAGTTTTTCGGACTTCATAATCGAATCCGTTTCGGGTTCGTTTTTTGAAAATAAAGCGGATTCGAGACGGATCCACTTTTATAAATTTTTGCTGATTCGAAACGTATTCCTTCTGATATTTAAAATTGAAATACATACGTAATGAACTATATTTTCTACTTTTAATCCATAGAAGTTTTTCATCTACATTATACACTAATTTATATAAGTGCATATAAAAAAATCGTTGTCAGCTAAATTTAAATCGCTTTAGTATTTCTTTAAGTTTTTGTGTTGTATCAACTCACATATTAATCTGCGGCATTAAATATTTCACGGATTCGCTTTTTATGTGTTTACGGACTTGTAACAGGTTCAAGCCGGATCCGCCAAATAGCAATTTCACTGATTCACCTTAGTATGTTTTTACGGACTCGCAACGGGGTTGAGAAGTATCCGCCAAATCGCAATTTCATTGATTCGAGACGGAACTGCCAAGTAGCAATTTATTTCACTGATTCGCTTTTTTATTATTTTGCGGACTCGTAACGGAATCGAAACCAGGTCAAGAACTCACAATTTGGTTTTTTGTGATTTTTCGAACCCGTAACGGGTTCGAAACGGGTCCGCATCCGTGTTTGTGCACATTGCGCATGTTTTCGCAAATTAATTTTTCTTTATTAAACTCGTGGGTGAAGATCTCCGGCTTTAAAAAACTGTTTTATTTTTCATAAAAGGTCGAATTGTTTATAGGAACGCAAAGCAATAGCGACACGTCCCAGGCAGAATGTATTAAGCGACAAAATGGAAATTGTTCAGGATTCGAAAAAATCCTCCTGTCAAGTAGCTGATTTATTAATTTTCCATTTCATTTGCTTAATACCGCATGACGTGGTTATGCAAGGGACATTCTATGTATATCGAAATGTGGAGGTTGGCATAAATTTTGAGAATATGGAAAAAAGTCATTGTGGCCAAATATGTCGCTTCTGCCGGGAACGTGTCGATAAGAACTTATGAAAGTGAATAAGCCAAAAAAAAAATTAGTAATTCCTTGCCCATCATTTTAATCTAAAATTAAATCTGTATTTGCAATACATATAATTGTGTTTAATAGTTTAAAATACATCTTTACTGTTTGCGTACAAACGATAGTATCCCTGATTTGATGATATCGTTTGTATGTACTCATAAATTAAGAAGATATCATTAGTCATTCCCAGCCTGAAATGACACATTTTCAGACTATTAAAAAATTATAGACATCAAATTTTACTATTCTTTTTCTACTACTAGATGATGTGCTTTTAACCCGAATTGTTAACCGAATTAGTACAATTAGGGTTAACGTTAGACCTTCTATCAGCTGTCCGACCACATTTGAGCTCGAATTTTATGCGATCTTCATGGTAATATTTCGATGATGGGGTAGTGATAAATAGCCTCAGGTCAATTCACAAATAATGAAAGATTAAATGTGGATACAGTAGACGGACTACAATCTCCTTACATAGAATTTAATTAATATTACCGAAAACCCGATACTAAAGTACATTTTCACGAATAAGTTTCGAATAACAATTTGATTATTTACTATTGGCTACAAAATTGTCCTTGGTAGTGAGAAGCTGTCATAGATTTTCTACGAGTTACAGGCTAAAATGTAACAAAAATTTATATGTTTTTGAAAAACCAACAATACTTACATAGGAGCGTTTATCATATCTAGCAATATATCTCGCGTTTCCGTACAAACAATTTTAAGCTACCTTATATCTACAACTTTCTTGTTGATAATAAAAAGCTATAGCTACACACAGAGAAGAGATTCGTTGTCACAACTATATTTGCAGCCAACTAAAAGTTGGTGGTTCCTTGGACTATCACATTATTCAGTAGTGATTACCAACAATTGTGTTCTTTATCACCAAATGTTGTGCACATCAATTGGTTTGTAATTCAGTTTTGGTTGCAAGAACTGAAATATTTAGTTGAAGCCAAAGCAACAATAAATAAATGTGATCTGTCAATAGAGTTTTAGTTGTAGCAATCAAATTATCCTGTAGTGGTGAATATTCTATTAGTTGTATGAACGAAAAATGTAAAATCTAATTCGGTTGTACCAAATAATATATTGGTGTGCTCAACTAAAGTATTTACTTGAATTTGGTGGCTGTCACAACCATTTGGTGATGCTTTAACCCATTATGAATTTTCTAGGAAAAAAGTAAATCAAATAATATTTGATTAAAATTGTGTATTTTATATTTAAATATAAACAAAATTAATAAAATTTGTTATTTTTGCGATTGCACGCACCGTTTCCCAGATATAGCCATTTTTTTCTTTGTTGCGATTTTCTTATTTTGGCGATTTTATGAAAAACAAATTATTTCATGCGTATTGGAACACTTTGTGAGAAATCCTTAGAAACCCGTAAAAAATTTTATTCTTTCGATTGGATGCTTCGTTTTCCAGATACAGTCAGTTTTCTACATTTTTCATAAATGGGGATGGGTTACCCTGGGTACCATATGTAAGTTTAAGTTAATTTGTGTCATCCAGAATAATAGTTCCTCCAGCCAAGTGTCCACAAGTGTTTGCATGTGTTTGTGAAGGCATCAATAGTGGCGTCATATTCAACGATTCTATTTTAATGTCTCAATTCACCTTAGTTTATGATAATATGTATTCTTCGCTGGCTGATATCTATACACTTTATTGTTTGTTCACAACTTTGTTTATCACTTTCTGTTTAAAATATTACATTTGCTGTAAAGTCGTCGTGTAACATTCCAATATACGTAGTTTCTCTTTAACAACAAAGCCTCTTGTGAAAAATTGAATACTTATCTTTGTAACAAGTGTTTTTGTAATAGAAATTAAATTATGACTACAGTAACTAATATTTGAACACGAATTCTAATATTGTACTTTTTATTAGTTGCACCTTCCATTTCAGATGAATGATGTTTTTGAAATACTCAAATTGGTTAATAATGGGTTTTTCAATAAGAGCGCTACAAAAGTTTTTTTAAATAAAACAAAACCGGTTTTAGATACTAATGAAATTCTTTATTCCTGTGAAAGTACGTTCGATGCCATTATGTAAGGAACTCTTTTGCATGGCCACCACGGGCACGCTTGCAGAAGTCCAGACGCTGAACCCAATTTTCGACGGTTTTCAAGCATAAATCGGCCGATACTGCTGCAATTTCACGTTCGATATTCGTACGAAGTTCATCAATCGGCGCTGGCTTGTTGGCACTGACCATAGACTTGACGTAGCCCAACAGAAAATAATCTAACGGCGTCAAATCGCACGACCGAGGCGGCCAATCGACTGGACCATTTCGTGAGATACCACGTTCACCAAACTTGGTTTCCAATAAATTGATTGTGGCATTCGCTGTGTGGCTTGTGGCGCCGTCCCGTTGGAGCCACATGTCCTCCAAGTCCATATTATCCAATTGGGGCCAAAAATATTCGGTTATCATTGAACGGTAGCGATTCGCATTCACAGTAATGTGCCGGTCTTGATCATCACGGAAGAAGTACGGCCCAATGACGCCGCCGGCCCATAAACCGCACCAAACCGTAATTTTGTCGGGATGCAATGATGACTCATGGATTACGTGTGGATTGCTGTCTGACGAATAACGCATATTTTGCTTATTGACGGAGCCATTCAGCCAATAATGAGCCTCATCGCTGATTGTTGAGGCCTCTTAAAGTTGGCCTCTTAAAGTTGAGGCCACCGACTCCAAATTGCGGTAGAACATTTTTATAATTTCGACTCGTTGTTGGCTCGTATATCTTTCCATGATGAAATGGCAAACCTTACTGAAGAGAAACGTCAAAAGAGCGGGAAAAAATATGGCGTCGTTTGCTGTCCTATTAGATATACTTTTGTAGCGTCTCTGTTGAAAAACCCTTTACAACTAAAACTCGGTAGTAGCAACTTGTATTTAGTAAGACTGATTTTTAATCTATCAATAACATCGACAAATAATTCTGATGTTTGACAATTACGAATTCTGATCAAAATATAGATTTTATCATGGAATTTCCAATGCCTGAATTGATTTCCAAGTAATCTTTTCCCTGTGTGTAACTGTAGATGGGCTATAAGTAGGCTTACCATAATTAAGAAGAGCCAAACCGGGACGCAGATGAGGAAGAGGGTAATTTTTGTTTTGCTTTTCGCTTAATTTGTGTTTGCTAAGTTTTAAGGCAATATCACAATTAAACTTAGGTATTTTACGTCCTTGAAAAATCAGCTAAAACTTTAGGTATTTTTACTAGTTTATTTTGGAAATATAACTATACATACATGTTATTTTACACATAAAACGTTGTTAGTTTTTTAGCTATAATAACTTGTTTGTTAGGTAAAATAATGAATGAAAATTTCCAGAAGTTCTTACGTAATTATTCATTATCAAATTGTAATTAAATTTCATATTTCTCAGATGACAGACAAATATACTGGAGTGTTCCCTTATTTCAGCACATTGTATATTAAGAGAAAACATTTAAATAATTGAAAAATGCAATGAAAACACCATCTCCATTAAACCGGCAATTAAACAGAGGACTTAGAATAAATAAAGACATAAATTGGGGTTGTCTCCCAAGACAATGATGCAATTGTACAGTTCATGCAAACATAGTTATACTTCCGGAGAAAAAACTGAATGTTGAGTATGAAACCGACTAAGGAATAGAAATGGAATGTATGAAAGCAATTCAGAAATTATGAAAAAGCAGTAATCACACTGGGCATACATTACTCTTTGGTCCGAATATTTAGCTTTATCTCTGCAATCGATCTTGATTTCCAGTAAGCGATTCTCTTCCCATGATTCGCAAACATTCCTTTCGGGTAGTTACATATGTTCTTGAAAGTCTGTAAGCGTCCTACAACATTATGCATATTCGATAAAAACATTGATTTACATCAAACAGCTATACGTAAATATATGTAGTATTTAAAACTTACATTATTCGTGATCGCGATATACGTTTTCCAATGTATTACTCAGGAAAGATTGAAATACTTGCGAGCAATTATTATTTCTGAGAAACAGACATAAAAGCTGGACTTTTCGACCCGCTGCCATGTCTGCCGTTTTCATTGACATCTTTAGATGGAATGGACTATAATGGTTGTTGAAAAACCCAAGCGAAAGAAGATGCCAGTGACCAAGATGTTTGCCCCGTCACCTAGAAGGAGGACCGTTGTCAAGAAATTCCCAAGAACTTTGAAGTTGGTCAGAATATCCAACCCAATCGCGACTTGTCCCGTTTCGCCAAAACGCTGTTTTACAAAAGCGTTTGAAGGATCCTCCGCCATTCAAGCTATTCGACCAGACTATTGACAAAACCATTGTAGTGAGGATGTTCAGAATGTTGGAGAAATACCGCCCCGACTCGTCCATTGCCAAGGAGCAAGGCCAAGGGCGGGAAGTTCAGCCAGAGGGAATCCAAGTTTCGTTCGTGCTGGCACCAACACTGTCAACATCGGTCATCACTCGTGACGTCGATCCTCTGAAATTGATGTTATTCCTGCCTGCTCTGTATCGCAAGATTGGTGTCCCATACTGCATTGTTTAGGACAAACCCCGTCTTGATTTGTTGGTATTTTGCAGGACCTGCACTGTCTTGGCCTTGACCAACGTTGAAGCCAACGATAGGGCAAAATTCGACAAAATCGACGAAGCTATCAGGACTACAATGATCATCATGAAGAAATCCGCAGACACTGGGGGGTTGGTATTTATTTAGGTGGAACCCGCTCAGGCCCGTGAACTTGCACAGGAACATGTTTGGATTATCTTTTATGTTCACATTTTATTAACTTTATTTGTACAATCCAACGCGCATCCTGGGAACTGTTTCAGATTTTTGTTTATGGTATGAAATAAAGTAAAGTTCAGAATATTTTTTTACTGAATGATGTTTCGAAAACAAAACAAATTTCCAAAAGATTTACCTATTTTGAAATGTTGAATTTACATAGGCGGTAAAAGTGAGAATTGTGTAAAAGCTTAGGTAAAAAATCGTACTTTCGTAAGTCTCATACAAACAAAGTTTACCTAAGTTAATCAAGGTAACTTAACCTTGTCTCTGTGTACCCATCGACAGTCACAGTTGAGCATTTGACAAAAGCATAGAAGACTTCTGTGTAGAAAGCGATGATAGGACCGTGTAGTTGTTGAATATTAGAGTAAAGCGGAGCGAAATACTTTTGTTTTGTTCTTACCCCTCTTTTCCACTACTGCTAGAATATTTGCATTGCTTGTGCGTGTGTGCCCATTAGATTTGTTTAATGTTGCTATGGTTGTTTATTTTCTTTTTTTTTTTGGTATGACTTTTTTCCCATATTTTGAAGTATGAATGAATGAAATTGATTTTTAATTTCAGGCTGTGTGGTTAAATGTTTCAAATTGTTTTCTTTTGCCGAGCGATCGGCCGGGGTATAGGTGTTGTTCAAGTTTGACCGGGACGCTAATGCAGACCGGCCGGGACGCCGGGAGAGGGATCTCAAACCGGGACCATCCCCGTCAAACCGGGACGTATGGTAAGCCTAGCTATAAGCATACATGGGGCAAACTAATTATATGACAATTATAATTTGGTATTAAATTTGAATTTCCCGTTCAAATCCAAATTCAAAAATCTTTGAACACCATTTCCTTCATTTTCCTTCATATCTGGCAATTTTGGTTTTCGAATATTTTATACAGTACTGTACCTCGTTTCTGTAGCTCTCGAATCGAAATAGTTTTCACATTAAGCATGAAACAAAAAATTTCATCGTTTCTCGATTTGTGAGTAAAAAGTGTTTCTGTACATCAATGCGAAAAGAGACAACACTGATGAAGTTTTGATTGGAATATTCCAAGAAAGCTGTCAAGTAAGAAAAAAATATAGAAACAAACAAAATAAACTAGTGCCAAAAAGAACAACAAAAAGAAGTATAGACATGTATTCAACTGCATTTTATTTTTGCTTTCTTGATTTTTCTTAATATTTCGGAAAAATTAATTCAAATACATAACAGAAAAGATATAGTTCTTATCTTCACCACTTAAAAAATAAGTTTTAATTTCTTAAAAAACCTTTTTGTAGAAACAATATCAAAATCTCGCACCGTTTTAATTTGTGAGTATTTTTGACGTTTCACATTTTAATTTTTTCGACTCACTACTTTTTAGAAACAAATTTTCTCGCATTTTTCCAACAAGAATGAAAAAAGCAGTACGTCACAGAAAGTTTTCGCATAACAAACGTTGTAGAAATAGTCACATGTGAGAAGCGATTTTTTGTACCGATTCCTATCGTTTTTGTTTCAATTCACATGTTTCATGTGAAAACTTTTTCGATTCGAAAACTACAGAAACGAGGTAATGGTTTATGAATTTGAAAGTACTATGAGGCAATACCTATCGAAGCCACAAACCTCTGCATATAAAATACTTAAAAACAGAATTGCCAGCAGACAAACCATTTCAAAGTAATTAAAAGCATTCCCATATTTGATTACAATTCGCATCCGATTCCACAACCTGCAGTTGCATTGCCTGAGCAAGTGCAAATTCAGAACTATTAAATTGCCATTGCGAACAATGGTCATTATTTTGCATTTGCATTAGATAATGCAAATCCAATGCAAATTAAAAAAGACAATGTATGGCTATAAGTCAAGAACTGATATTTTTACTTTTTTTTAAAGAATTCCTCACATTAACTTGGAAAAAGAGTTCGCTTATTTTACTATTGGCTCCAGTGGTAGTTAGAAGCTTTCACAAAGTTTTAAAGAGTTACAAACTAAAACGTCAGAAATAGCATATTACGTATATGAAAAAATACGTATTTGAAAAAAATCCTAAAGATAGTTGAGAAACTCTTATCACGTCTCATTACATCACCTTAAGTTTATTATCAGGAATGTGTCCCGCCGAGTTTCATGGCCTCATTTTAGTTAGGGTATTTAACTGTTCGACGCGGTTCCTTTTTCTGTTTCCTGGCCATTAGATCGAACTGCGCGTTACAGAAACAATTCGTTCTTCAGCCGAACAGTCCGTATGTGGAATAAGCTTCCGGCAAGTGTATTCCCCACTTCTTTCTACATCAGCAACTATAAGTCAAACATTAACAAGTACTTCTCTCTCTTTCCCCCTACTCCTATCCCCTTTTCCTATGTCCAATGCAATGTACTGCGTTTATAGGGGGCACCCTCTCAGTGTTGGTCTTCGCGACAAAAAGAAGTTATTTTTCTAAAAGTTATTAAGTGAAATGTTTACTTAAATTTTTCCCTTTGTTATAACCCTTGACGATTTATTGGCCAAAGAGTGCTGAGGTAATTTTTTAAAAATACCAGCTTTTCAAAAAATCTTAAAATATGATTTAGTTCGCTGAAATTTGTTCACTAACCGGAGAAAACATGATCTCTTAGTCTTAAAGGAAATTACAACTTTAACCCTCGGAGGTATAAGGGCTTTTTGTCGCTAAATGGTACAACCAGGTCAGTGCAGACCTACATGGGATTTGTACGGAAGTGCATAGTCAGGTGTCCTAAAAGTGAGTATTAATGCATTTTATACTAGGAAAACCACAAAATGAACAATAAAAAAGTATTTTTATACATCTTAGGTAGCTATTTACGATATTTTATTAATACTATGAAAAAAAAAATTTTTATGGTTTAGACTTAAAATTTTGCTGATATACTAATATTTTGTTTGCGCTCTATTCAATATGTATATTTTATACACATTATCTCCACAAAGTCCCACTCAAAAACGGTTTTATCACCTGCCCCCCATTCATTCCATACAAATTACATGTAGTAGGTCTGCACAGACCTGGTTATACCGTTTGGACCAAAATATTTGTAAACCCGGATTAACCCGAACGCGGCTCCACAATCGCCCTGATTGTTTGCTCACTGTGTTAGGAGATTGTTCACCCGGGTTACATGGAAGGATTTGTCTCTAACAACAAAAACAAAAAAGTTATAAATACAAAAAATAATAAATGGTTTCCCATTACATCCCATGAAGGGTCTGGGGAGAACTTCTCACAATCACTGAGCTGTGCGCTTTCCAGTTTTCACTCACTGATTGGAACCTACAGTTTTACACCGATTCCGAACGGTAATTTGAGAAGCTTTTTCATGGCTAGATACTCGATAGTGTCGCCGTCACTATGCGAGGTGACCGCCGCCGAAAGAAAATTTGAAGGTGGTCAGAGCCGGGTTCGAACCCAGGATATCATGTACAAGAGCCGCGCACACTAACCATTGTACCACCGACGGCCACACAAAAAAAAAGTTATACAAACTTTTATATGCAAAAAGTCTGTACAGACCTGGTTATACTTCGAGGGTTAAATATGATGAGGATCTAAGACAACTAAATTGGAACAATGTGGTAGGGCCAAACCAAACCAGAATGAGACAACTACAATTAGAATAGTGCGTTCTTTAAATAGAACTTTCAAAACTTCGGCATCAGTGCGTGTAAGTGGGAAAGCAATGTGTAAGTAGCGAAAAACAATCACTCTGCACAATAAAAAATAAATATCTTCGGTTAGTGACTGGTGTAAATACACACCGCAGTGGCTTAACGGGATACACGCTGCTGAAGATGATGCTTCACAAACATCGAAACGATCGTCCAGCGAATGTGAGTTCGAATCCCACCCGCGGCATTTAAATTTTTTTCACTAACCGGAGAAAACATGATCTCTTAGCCTCAAATGAAATTACAACTTTAAATATGACGAGGATCTAAGACAGCTAAATTCCCAGCGGGACTTTTACTGCCCTTTGGTCGTACCATTATTCCCGCAAGTTAATGTGTTGTCCATTTTCAATGTTGCACAGACTTATTGATGACTAAAACAACAAGGCACAAGTTTTGGGGGCTATTTAAATTCGTAGTGTATTGATTTTGATTTATGTTTGATCTGACCCTAAATAAAGAAAATAACCGGTATTCATACATATATCAACTAATCGTTCCAATGTATCAAGCTAGCGCTATTTCACAAAAAAGGTAAAGCAATAAATATATATAATACAATTATAAAGCCACATTTTGAATTTGGATCTACAATTCTCTATACATGCTGCACAAAAACACAAATTGACCGACTCAAAAAACTACAAAACAAAGCTATGCGCACTATATTAAAATGCAACAGATACACATCAATTCAATTTATGCTAGAATCGTTAAAATGGCTCAACATTCAACAAAGACTGGAAATTAACACGTTGAACTTTATTCAGAAAATGAAAATTGGAAACGCTCCAGAATATTTAATCGAACAATTAAGATATGTTGGCGAAGTACAGCCCTATCAACTAAGAAATATGGAAAATTTTAGACTACAACGAACAACAACAACTAAAATGCAACGCTCCCTCTTCTATAAAGGATTGCAACTATACAACATGTTACCTGATAATGTTAAAATCGAAAGAAATATAAATGCTTTTAAAAGAAATTGTGTATATTTTGTTAAATATTATAGTACAATAAGGTAAAATTGTTAATTTAATTGTCTTGTATGAATAATTAAAGTATTTGAAATACTAATAAAGTAATAATAATAATAATAATAATAAAATATAAAATAATTAATGAAATGGTTAATGTACGAGAAATTCATACTACAAGCTTACAAGTCATGAACATTTTTCAAATTGAAAAATTGTTGGTTTTTGTTGTAAATAATAGACAATTAAGTTTCAACACACACTCACTGGCATGACTAGTTTCGAACTCCGTGACAAGTTCATCATCAGATGCCTAACTACTATGCCTGAATTGATACCATCGGTTGATCATCAATCGTATATATACAAACTCGATTCTGCAATTCACATGCGCGAATTAGTATCGATCGAAGATCCCTAAGTATCAACATCACTGAAAGGCCTATAATTCCAACAACAAGAACAGACAGCATTTTTCCACCATGTTCTTCTTTTTCCTCATGCATTCACGCAGAGTTGCAGTGCCTTGATGTGAGTTTTTAATCAATATCACAGAGTTGTATTTTTCCGTGGTATAGCATTTTTGAAGACCGTGCTAGTGTCAGTTACATTTATTTGAATTTGAATTTTGTTGACCGATTTAATTAGTTTTTGGATAATGTATGAGAAATTCATACTACAAGCTTACAAGTCAGGTACATTTTTCGAATTGAAAAATGGTTGGTTTTTTTGAACTTGTCACGGAGTTCGAAACTAGTCATGCCAGTGAGTCTGTGTTGAAACTGAATTGTATATTAGTTCCAACAAAAACCAAATTATTTCCACCAAAATTAGATCCAACAAAAATTTCTCGTACATTAAACAAACAAAATCGGTCAACAAAATTCAAATTCAAATAATTAATGAAATCTGTAAATATTTGAGCTGATATGAAGTTCTAACAGCACTACGAGTTAATTGATATTTTTTTATTTTTATTTTAATTAGGATGATATTATAGTTTTCATATTTGCAAATGAACCCATAGAGTAAAATAAACAGAGTGTGCAACAGCTGTCAAATCGTTGACTGGTTATCACTTATCATGTTGGAGTTGCAGATGACAAAACCAGCTTCAAACATAATTTAAAAATTATTAGCATCAATCGAACATAATTTAGCAGCCATTGGTATCAATCGAACATAATTTAAATGACATAAGTATCAATCAAATATAATTTAAGCATAGTTTGCCTATCGCTCATTCCTTCAACCACATTCTTTTTCATGATTTTTTTGCATAAAACACCCTGGCTGTTTCAATAGCAATCAACTATTAACTTAAAAACTTAAATTGTGTTTGCTCCTTGAATAAATATGATTTTTCACTCAAAAATTGGGGAAAATTACATTGGGGGGAATCCATGACACGGCTGATCGAATTGAAAGATAAGCAACCAGAAGCAAACCATGCAGCAAACTAAGTTCAAATAGTCTTTGATACCCTGTAGGAAATGTCTATAGTGAAACAGTACTGACTTACTATTGACTGTGTCACCAGTACTACTGACCAAATATACCCTAGGCAATGTAAAATTATATTGACATTTAATATGTGCTTGTCATTGAGAATGAACTACTGACACAAGAACGAGATGGACGCATTTCCTTTTATTTATGTCCGTTTTTTGTCCAACCAAAGAATAAAATCCAACAACAACTCGAACTCGATGAAATGACATACTACCTGGTCGTCATCGAGAGCATAGATTAAATTATAATTGAGTTGTTATTCGTCTCATCTGACGTCCCACGAACGAACTGTCTTGCTGTTTAATTAATCTTGCATTAATTAAAATGTGCCAACATCGATCAAAATCCTCCATTTTTAATTGTGTACATACACGATATTCATATATTTACACATTTTTAATATTTATTTTATTTATT
Organism: Phaonia tiefii; assembly: GCA_963931995.1. Classification (NCBI taxonomy): domain Eukaryota; kingdom Metazoa; phylum Arthropoda; class Insecta; order Diptera; family Muscidae; genus Phaonia; species Phaonia tiefii. Next base: position 63,859,412 of record OZ008370.1, read on the forward strand.
TATTTATTTATTGATTAATTAGTTCCATAAGTCTATATTGCAGCACAGGAATTTAAATCGCAAATTCCGACTAGTGTAAAATAAAACAGAAAAAACATAGAGACATAACTGTAACAAAAATTATAAGTCGTAATATATAAGAGAAAAAAAAAAAAAAAACAAAAGGAAAAAACTTTGTCTGTTTTAAAACATAAATATAATAACAATTAGCATAGAAACATGTAACATAATCAAATTTAAGAAAAATAATCATTATTAAAAGAAACACAAAAGAAAATTAATTCCGTTATAATTACGTAGAAAAGGAAAACAGTCAAAAAAGCACATAAATCATTAATCACCATCAAAGGAGTTTCATCAAAAATTATAAACCAAAAAACAAAAACTTAAGAATACAGATCAGTAATAATATTTCTAAAGTGCAGTACATTATTTATTAGCTGTATATTACTTGGCAGCGTGTTCCAGAGACGGATTCCATTTATGAAGAACTGCCATTCTGAAGTGTGAGTCTTATATTTCAATGAATTAAGTTTCTTTCCTCTACATGAACGGGAGAAAGTAATACGTCTATAGAGGTGTAGTGGCTGTTTTGTGTTGATGGTTTTGTGTAAAAAAAAACCAATACCCTTATCTTATGGAAATTGTCAAAGCTTATACCATAGAGCTGATGAGAAAAAGACGAAATGTGGTCGTATCTCTTTAAACCGTAAACATGGCGTATAACGTTATTGAAAGTGACGTTAAATTTTCTTCTACTTTGCGAATCACAGCTAGCAAACAGTTCGCTACTATACAATAAAACAGGAATAATATACGTTTTGGCTAGTAAATTTATAATTCCAATGGAGGTACAATGTTGTGTTTGCCATAGATTTCTGAGTATTGAGAAAGAGCGTCCACATATGGTGTTAATATGATCCGACCATGTTAAGCTGGAGTTAAAAATAATTCCTAAGTTTTTCGCAGTTTTAACGATTTTGATTTCCTGATCATTAACCATAATTTGTGGAGTTTGCGTGAGCAATATTGACCGTTTTCCAATAATCAAACATTTAGATTTTCCGGGATTTAGGGCAAGACCATTTCCTGATGCCCAGCGATTTACTCTGTTAAGATTTTGACTCAGGGTTCTAACACATTGATCAATATGTTCCGGCTCGCAGCTTAAGTAAAGCTGAACATCGTCCGCGTAATACGTACGCTACATTCACAGAGATAAGTTGCCAGATCATTTGCATACATAGAGAAAAGTAAGTGTCCAATGATTGAGCCTTGTGGAACACCTCGATTTATTGATAGCATTGACGATTTTGATTTCCCTACGTCGACATATTGGTACCTATTTGTCAAGTAAGATTCAATTAAACGTGTTGCAGTACTGCAGAAATTAAACTGTTGTTTTAATTTAGTGCACAAAATCGAATGTTCTACCGTATCAAAGGCCTTGGAGTGGTCTGATAGTACTAAAAAAGTAAGTCTGCTTTCATCAAGGTATTTTCTGATATCCTCTGCAACGTCAATTAGAGCAGTAATGCAACTCTGTCCCTTACGAAAGCCTGATTGACGGTCTGTAAGTAGAGATCTGGAGTCCAAGTAGTCGAATATCTGATTATGCAAAATACGTTCAAATGCTTTTGAAAGAAATGTCAGAATTGAAATAGGCCTGTAGTCAGAGATAGATTTTGGTATAGGTAAGATTCTAGCTTTCTTCCAGTTGCTGGGGAAATGACTAGTATAGAGTATCTTATTGAATATACACGTTACAATTGGCAGAAGTTTCGGCAATAACATTTTAAAAATTTAGGACGCATGTAATCTATTCCAACAGCATTAGATGTGATCGACAAACAGGACGCTAACACATCAGATTGACTGACACCAGCAAAAGAAAAAGTTTCGGTGGCAGTATACTGCTGTTCTTTCTAAAATTCTACATCTGTCCTAGTCAAGGGTATGTTCACAAAACTTTCGTTAATCTTATTAGCATCTACATAAATAGGAATTTCCTGAATAATTTGCCACTTTTTCTTAGACCCCCACAGTAATGAATTTATCGGCATAATACTTTGATTTTGCACTTTTAATAAGTTTGTTCGCAAGTTTTCTTAATCTTCGGTAAATTTCATGAAACTCAACGATTTTAAATCTCTTCCATCGCGTAAAAGCAATGTTACGTTGCATGATGGCCTTTTTAATTTCATCAGAAAAGCAAGGACGTCTACCGTGTCGTACAATTTTGGTTTTGAGAGGTACTGTCAGATTGAATAAGTACTCCAGATTTTTCTCAAGAAAAGATACCTGTTCATCAACTGACATCATCGAGTATATTAAACCCCAATCAATTCTGTAATACTCTTCTTCCAAGAGATGTAGATCAATATTTTTAAAATCTCTAAAAGTAATAAACTCTTCAGTAATGGATAACTTGAAGTCATATGTTGTGAAAATCAGGTCATGTTTTGAAAAGCAAGAAGCAGTAAGTTGGTCATATATTAGGACTTTTGAAGTATCAGAAACTAAAAACAGGTATTTCGGGTAGAAGAAAAATGCGTCGGTAAGATGGAATTAACAGCGGAAAGGCCGAGGGGTATTAATTTGTCGATTAAGTTGGAGTCAGTTAGTATGTTAGAGTTGATATCGCCTGCGATTAGGATGTCGTTATACGTAATGGAGTATGATTCTATATTGGAAACAAATAAATCAAAACTAATGTTCCGATTTGGTCTATAGACTGCGCCCACAAGTAGCTTACCGTTGCTACTTTTAATTTCGACAAGAACATATTCAACAAGGTCGGGAGCAGCTGACGTTGAAACAGTATGAAAAACTATTCCCCTCTTAATGTAAATCGCTACTCCTCCGCCATGACCAATTCTATCGACTCTCACCACACTATACCCGTCCACTGAAATTATACTATCATATATATCGAAGTTAAACCATGTTTCGGAGACACATATAATACTCTAATCTTATTAGCTGTTCCGTCTTTGGCGTCTAACAAAAATAAAGCACTTTAGAAATTTGAGTAATAAACTATATAGTATTGAAAGTAGTAAGATGTCTGTTTTAAGACAAATAGGATTAATTGTTCCGAAATTATGAAAAATGGTGATAGAAGATTTATCTTTATATAGTAATATATTATTAAATAATACAGTCATATCAGTTTTCCTGTTCGATGAAAGTCTGCTGATGGTTGTCAAAAGAATGGGTCCCAATACAATCAGGAAATAACAAATCCAAACAGGATAGTTGGTCAAATTCATCAATGCGATGTGCTTTATCATCAGGGTGTTCCTTGATGTATACTGAGCCTCGTATGGTGAAAGCACTATGTAGTTTCTTCTGACGCTTCAAACGAACGGCGGCTTGTAGAATCTGGTAGATGCTCTGCGTAAGATTCTCGTTAACAAAAAATTGACTGATGGAATCAAAACCGATATGTCGAAGGCAGAAATGAAAGTTTTTATTATCCTTTTTGAAATGAGATAGGATTTTTAGAAAGAAATGTTTGCCGTGTGGAGACCGCATACGAACAATTATGACCGCGTCCTGTGAGTTATTATTCCGCTTATTATTTTTGTTATTCAATCTAAAAATGGATTTAATAGCCGGAACTGTTGTGTTAATGGCTTTACAAATGTTTTGGAAAATAGTGCACAAGTTTTCATTATCAGTGTACGGAACTCTGTTTATGCGTAAATCACGTGCAACTGTGTTATTTTCATTTATTCTTATTTTCAGTTTTAAGTTTTCAATATCATTTATTAAGTTTTAATTTTTACTATTTTCCGTTTCCAGATGGTTTATTTTTTCCCTTGCAATGGCTAATTCCCCCTTAAAAGAGTTTATTTCACCTGCCACTGCTTCTAGCACACATACTTATTTTCTCATTTAACATAGAGATATCTCTTTCCATTAATTGAAGTTTGGACTCAAAAGCGTTAACTATTCGCTCTTCACACTCAATCACTTGTTTACGAGTCGACTCATTTAGTTCACGTAAGAGTTCATATTGTTTGTCAATTTTATCGCTCAATTTTAACCACATGCGTGTAGACGACGTCTGATCAGATAGTCTCGGAGTGTTGATAGTGATTGCTCTATTCAATGTTCTGTTTTCGCATTTAAACATTTTTATTAAAAACTTAAGGTACTATTCAAATATTGTTAAAAATATTATAAGAAATAAAAAAGTTGTACTATAAAAAGTAATTTTTAGATTGTTAAATGTTTAATTGATTGAAGTTTCTTGGCTGTCCATAGATATAATCGATTCATCTTTTCTAGACTGGCGTTTAGCGTCTCTATTTCTTACTTTTTTAATAGCCGAGCGGAAGTTGCAAAGAAATTTTTCAAAAGACTCGAAGCTTGTGCATTCTAATTAAAGAGAAATAGAAAAAAATTAGATACGCTTTTAAGTATTGTTAATTTTAAATGATACTAACCTTTCAAAGCCGTTGTTAGGTTCGAATACAACTTTATTGCTTTCTTGCCTTTGGTTTCGTCATATTTGTACTTCGGATCAAAAATTATATTTCTTTAATCATTTTTATAACACTCTACACTGAGAGCTTTACTAAACTGAAGAAAAATTACAGTTAATCTTAAATTGAAGAAAAAAGAAGCCAAAGAAAAAAATAACCGTTATATTTCTTGCAGCAGAAAAACTCAGATTTAAATCCACTCATAACAGACAATGTTGCTAAGTTTCAATATTCGTAAATGCGTTGACAAACAAAAATATAATAATATGTTATTTTTGTTCCTTCAGACAGACAAATTCCAGCAAAGTTCAGCTTATTATCGAATAATAACAGACAACATCGATTACTTTCAACTTTCTTTTATAAGGTGAATCTACTATAAAAAAGTCTACAAAACTGTCTTTAGCTGTGTCGTTGTCACGTACATTCATCGACATTTTCATACAAATTTCGCCTTGAGACCTAGTTTGTAAGGAGGAATCATAGATGAAAATATCAATATGACAAAGTCGCTCAAAAAACGCAACCGGGACTGTGTATTACAAATATTACAATAGCTTTTTTGTTGTTAATATTTGATGTTATCTTTTTCACTCTTTGTATTGTTTTGCGCTCCGAGATGAGCTTATTTTGTAGCAATTATGTGTGTATGTATATCTTGCTTGTTCTCAATGCGAATGCTCTCCTTTAACGATCGCTGTTTTGGTTTAGTTTGTTTGACTTTTTTCAATTTTTTATTGTGTTGTCTATTTTGTGGTTAAGTGTTAACGATTCTAACTTGTTTTGTTTATCGTGGATATTTTTATGTAAAAGTTACTTTGGATTATTAAAAGATTGTATACAGAGGTTGTTTTGAGATATTTTGAATACTATTTGGGCCACTTGTATTTATAAAACTATGGAGTTTACGGAGCGGACAAAAAACACATCCGAACAGAGCAAGACAATAAATATACGAACAGAGCAAGAGAATAAGAATACAACTTTTGACGAAAATTACTTTTATTCTTTTTTCGGTGTAGTTATAGAGTTTTGGCCCAACTCAATTTTTGCTGAGTTTTCATTTAAATGTTACCAAATAAAAAATAAAAAATCAGTTCTGTTGAAAGTTTAATAGTCAAGTTTTGAAAATAACCTTTTAATTTATATACTTAGTTTGCTGCATGGTTTACTTCTGGTTGAATATTGTTCTCTCGCCTATCCACTGTGTTTTCTATCAATTTCCACTGTATAATCGATTAGCTGTGTCACGAATAAGTACCCCGTGTATCGTATACCGGGACTTCCAAAAATGGTTTTTAATTGCGTTAACCACACATGCTGATTAGGGTATTCAAAAAACCGCGATTTCAAACATGTCGGTTGTGTGCATTTTTGATTTAGTCTTTGAATTTTGAGGTCGATGTTATTATACTGTCCATACTGAAATCCTTATCTTTAAAAATTTTAGGATAAACAACAACTTAGATGTTTTGCTTTTAAATGATTTGTTTGTCTACATTTAACGTCTTCCCAAATTGGAAATACATTTTCGCTGAAAGGAGATTTAATTCTAATTGTGCAGATGGATTTCTACAGTTTCTTCAGCCTATCCAAATATGCCAAATCATCGTAAATTTGTGTTTGAACGTATGTACGAGTATTGTACTTTTTTGTTGGATTGTGAATACTGACTACAGTTTGATGGATTTCAGCTAACATACATAAACAGCTAAAATTATTGTCAAAAAACAAACAAAGACATACGATACAATTACTTTTTAATTGAATCAATTTCTCAAGTAGCTGACTGAAGAAATGTATGCAAATAATTGGGAAATAAATAAATACACATGGCACCAATTACTACAAAGGCATGTACATTTCTGGCCTAGGCAACTTTTAGTGTTGCCAGCAGGGAATGCAAATTCCCGGAGATTTTCATTTCCCGGGAAAGCGGGAAGAATACATAACTTTTCCGGGAATTCGCGTTTGAAATACGACTCCCTTGTTTTGTAACCTTTTTCGAATTTTGTATGTCAATTATGTACCACAAAAGAGAAAAATCAGTAGGATCATCTTAAATAACGTAGTTACATATATGAATTGCTATCAATGTGTTACAAAACTTAATACATGCATGAACGCGTTGTTAGTTGTTTTCGCGATCATACTTTCTTTTATTTCGACAATAAAAATTGTTAGAAATCATGTTTTCACAATTTTGTTGTCCGCTGATGGGAGATGTTTGATAACAAAAAAGTGTCCTCGTCCGTCCAAGCGTCCGCTTGAGGGAGCATGATTTCTTCCTGAAACAAGGCGAACATTTTGGGACCAAGGAATTTGTCCGCTTAAGAGAGCTGTCCGCCTATAAGAGCTGTCCGCGAAGAGAGCTTTCACTGTATTTGATGCATTTATTACACTGTTATAGTTTTTGGCAAAAATTTTCGTAGACAAGACCGTAGAGGACGGTTTTACGCTAACTCGGGTAAGAGGAATCGCACTGCATCGTTACTTTTTTGATTTACAATTACGCTTAACAATAGAGTGGATTTTTCTTTGATTTTTCGATGTTGATTCAATTTGACGGCCACGAACTTCCATTTGGTTCGTTGTACCGGTAAACTTTCTTTAACTAACCGAAACTCATTGGTGGTCAACACAGTGACCTTAAAATTTCATTATAAGTGGAATAATAGTGGCAGCACCGCAATGATATAACCATCGAGAATTTATGACCAATACACTTACCGAAAGCCTTATTCCTGAAAAGAATTGAAGTGCCAATATCACTGCATAAACTACATGAAGTAGATGTCGTTATTTTTACATTTAATCATATATTTAATATAATTTTATTATTAAGAAAGAAAGTGAACTTTAAAATGTGCCTCGGCATTTATGGTATCTTAAATTCGGAATAAGTGGTTTCGGAACCCCACAGTTGTAATCTGCATGAATTGACTCGGTCGTGACTCTCAAAAGAAGGTTTTGTTGCTTATTCAATGAGAAAGTGAAACGCTAAATTGTGTCCTTAAAATATTCCGAGAACACTTCGTGTATGGAGTGAATACAGAGCTGGGAGTGTTCAGTGTCATTAAAGTAAAATCGTAGTGGAATATATTAAGAAGAATTCATAAATGCACACAGTCGTAGGACATGTTTAAGTAGAACCAGCCTCCAAGCCTTTGTCAGTGAGACGGCGTTAATTTTATTATTGAATATTATTGAGTTGAAAGTATTGAGAGATACGAGCGGCTTAAATCATACCCTAAGAAAAACGAACAGTCTTCAAAATTAAACCACAAGTGTGAAAAGATATACAGGGGGTTTTATCTGAATACGGCCATTAGGAAATAATTTAAATTACTAACCCAATTGTTACTAGATAAAATGGGGCCCATAAGAATATAAGGGGGCCCATAAGAATATTATAAGAGCCATTGGGATGTCCAGGGAGCACGTTACCATAAATATGTTGAATATTATATATCCGATACGGGTTAGCGCTTTGCCCTGTGGGCACCATAAATGGCATTTGTATAAAAGATTGCGGTTAATTGCATCGGTATAAAGCTATGGTAATCTCCCATCGTGGAAACAATAAATTTACTTACAACGCTTAAACTTCTGTAAAACAAGGGAAAGAGGAATAACGGAGCCTTCAGAGGTCAAATTGTTCTAGCATTGATTGAGTGGGAAGAATCCGCCATCCGGTCAGTTTTCTAGCCCAGCTTAAGTATGGCATATCAAGCATGACGCTCAATCGAAGCATAGACTATTGAACAAATTAATATAGCAATTTGCCACACATGACAATTATCAATTTCAACTGAATATTAGTTTTTCTACACTGAAAAATTATTCGGATAAAAATACTTTGTTTAACAAGGGTTTAAACCAAATAAAAAGTTAAAAAATACAAAAAATACAATGGTTGAAAATAAGTACTCTCGCGTACTGTTATGCTGAAAACAAAACGTCTTGTATCTCATGTATTAGGCTCAATCGATCCTCTCCCGCCTCGTCTCCTGTTTCGACTTTCTCAGTGTTACTGACGATATTATAACTCTATTTTAAATTTGCCAGCCTATCTTCTGTGAAACGTACATATTTTTCACACCAACTGTCTCTAAATGCACTAAAAATTCCATATTCAGCAGCCTGTATGTTTTGCAATTTATAATCGATTACAGAATTTTAAAACGGAAACGGATGCTAGACCTCTTGAGATATATAAAATATAATGACAATAGTGGTTTCTTAACTAAAGAACTTTTTTGAGCAGTTTATTAAAAAGTCAAAAATTTGCTATTTTTTTGGTTCACTTGAATAAAGGCACTAATTTTAATGAAAAACAGTTTTTCTTGTTTTTTTAATTTATTTTACTTTATTTAAGAACTATCAGTAATGGATACAACTCCCTTTCTCTTTAATAACTTCAAATATACGGGTTTTCATTGAGAGATAAAGAGAATTTATGTAATCCAACGAAATTTGATTCCAAGCGTCCTTAATGGCCTGAGTTAGTGACTGCTTGTCAGCAAATTGTCTACCTCCTTCATGGACCTTACGAGATGACCAACCCCATACTTTTTCGATAATGTGGCCAGTCAAGAATATTAACATTTTGGTTATGTATAGTGGCATTATCCTGTTGAATTATCCAAGGTATGGGTCCACATAGTTCATTGAAATTCGGAAAAGCCGATTCCAATATCGTTTTATAGCATGCACCTGTCGTTTTTGCAAAATCAAGATCGATGTTGCCATAGAACGTAATAGCACCCCACACCATAACTCCGCCCTCTCGGCTGTGATGTCGGTTCAAAAAACTTTTTAATGTGTAAACATCTATACGCTGGGGGTAAAAATCTTTTTCACAATACAATCACAAATTTAGAGTAAGATGTGCGATGTAATCGTTAACCAATCGTAAAGCGTTATCAAATCGGTGTGAGCTATGTATGAGTGTATTAGTGTAATCATACGCTGCATACAATATACTCAGCACCATCTAGTGTGCAATAGTAGATACTAACTTTCGAAAAAAATTGGTGTAAAACATAGATAAAGGAATTAACTAGATATCGCACATGTCTTGGGAAATTTGTTGTTCAATGGGATATTTTCTAGATGGAGCTGAATGTAATAATTACAACGTTTGATCCCGAACAAAATATACCTTGCAAGATGTATTTAGAACAGGTGCAAACAATAGGTGTGATAGGCAACATCAACAAGGATTTTGTTTTTGTGTTGTTGTCCGTTGCTCTGAAATTCAACACAAACGAACACCAACAATAACAGTAAACAAAAAGACACAATCAAAATAATTTGAAAGTGGGGAACAAATGATATAAAAAAATGAAGTTTGTTGTTCGAATAACACAACCTGGAAAATTATACTTTTTTTGTATGTATCAAATTTCCCACAGTGTTGAACAAACGTCAATGAAAGTTATGAGAAACTTCAGTGAGAGTTACAAAACGACAACACAGCACCTAGTGGTAGTACTTGACAACACCTGTGCGATATCTACTTATTTCCTTTATCTATGCTGTAAAATAACTACATGCATTACATTTCAGTAAACAGCTGATTAATAACTTGTCATAAATAAATAAATAAATCGTTTCCCATTACATCCCATGAAGGGACCGGGGATAACTTCTCACAATCACTGAGCTGTGCGCTTTCCAGTTTTCACTCACTGATTGGGACCTACAGTTTTATACCGATTCCGAACGGTATTTTGAGAAGCTTTTTCATGGCTATATACTCGATAGTGTCGCCGTCACTATGCGAGGTTGCCGCTGCCGAAAGAAATTTTTTTTTTGGAAGGTGGTCAGAGCAGGGTTCGAACCCAGGATCTCATGTACAAGAGCCGCGCACACTAACCATTGCACCACCGGCGGCCACATAACTTGTCAACCGCAACAAATACAAAACAATAAAATATTTTACAAAACACCATAAAAATTATAACTCAGAACATAAAACAACACAAAGTGTATCAAAGCTGAATGGAGGTAATGTTAATTCTAATAAAATTTCTATTAGATTCCAATATAAATTAAGATTATAACATATCTTCATTACGTACTGTTGCCTTACACTGAAGCTGATGCATGACAATTGGGTAACAATCTCCATCTCATGCCAATTATTATGGGTGGAGATTTTAATACAAATTTTGCAAACCCACAGTCGCAAGCTTTATCAAAATTTTTATTTGAGGTTTTCCACTTGCATACGAGCAATTCTCCACAAACCCCCACAACTAACAATTCCACTACTATAGATGCAGTTTTCCTTAGATTTTTAAATACAATCGAGTCAAAAATTTAAATATGTATCTTATTTTAGTTACCATAAGCCAATATTAACTAGTTGTACTTAAGGCATTTACCATAGATGGGCACTTTGCAGTACTACTAAAATTTCAGTAAAAATAATTCTTTAACTAGTAAATTTTTACTGATTACTAAAAATTTTTTCAGCAATTTTTATAAAGTGCCTACATGATTATGATGAGGTGCATTGAATTTTCAGTAATCAGTAATGCCCGATTACTGATTAATATGAATACGACCCTATGATCTGACTGGTAATGCAAATTAAATTTCATTATCAGGAAAAATTTACTGAATTTTTTCAGTAATCAGTAAATTTACTGCTTACTGTAATTTTTATTGCAGTACATATATACTGCAGTGTGCCCATTTACTAACCAAATAAGTTAAATAAAACAAACAAAAACCAGCAAATTCCTATGTATTGACAATATTGAAAGTTTTGATAATTTTAATTGATTAATTAAAAAAATATACTAAAAGCATAAGTACTTCCAACTTAAAAAAAATTTTTCATTACTAGATGTTTACACATCTCCCCTGTGAACGCACTCACATTAATTTTTTTTTTTTGCGCAGGTCATGGAAATAATAGTTGTAGTCATCAGGCCCGTCCAAATTAAACTTCCTCTCATTCGTAAAGTAAATACAACGGTTGACCAGTTATTTACATGACCTCTTGGCTGCATATCCCATACCATGCAGTCTCTTGCGAATTGAAGCCGCTTTTACTTACGAGGAGCATTACGTGGCGGCATTTTTTGTAATTGCAGGTATTTAAGATACTCACAGCTCTTAATTACTTTACGTACTGATGACTTGTTCGCTTCCACTTCCGCTTGAGCTCTTATTTTTGGCAAGGATAAGGTAGAATTAGGAGCAATTCTGATAATTTTTCTTTTCCCATACGTAGATAAAGACAAAATTTTTAAAATTTAAAATTTAAAATTTTTTCCATACCCCTCGGGGTCCTTGATGTAATTTGCGACAACTGCTGGGCTCTGTCCAATTTTTTTAGAATTGCGCGGTTAGAATATCCTTTTGCTAACATCGATTTTAGTTTTTTCCGATAGATTTTAAAGTTTTTGTTTTGCCATTTTGACTCGTAAAATGATTAGGATGTAATAAATTGTAATAAACAAACGCTCCCTACAAAAAATCATCGCTTACTTTAAAAATAATAAAGTGCCTTTTTGCAAGTGAACCAAAAAAATAGCACATTTTTGGACCTGTTTTATAAATTGCCCCAAAAAAGTTCTTTAGTCAAGAAACCACTATTATTACGATTTTTTATATGCTAGGATGTCTAGCTTCCATTTTCAATTTAAAATTCTGCAATGGGTTACAAATTGCAAAAGATACAGGCTACTGTATATGGAATCTTTAGTGCATTTAAATAAGTGAACCGGAGTGTGTAACTGGTTGTATATATTTGCAGACTTCGTATTTACCCAGGTTATCTATATCTAATGTCTATATCTTGGAAATGAAACATTAAATCGAAAAAATAACTAATTTTTGCGGGTTTCTAAGGGATTCTCATGTAGTGGTCCAAATCTATGAATAATATGTCTAATTATAATTCGTTAATAAATACATAAAATTAATTACAGCAAGGAATGTTTTTGTAGAATCAAAGGTTGATAGAAAGAGTTCTTTGAAAATAAGAGTTAAAGATTTGTAACATTTACAAATGGTTTTATTTTTCAAAGTAATAAATTAATTTTAAGTTTTAACAAAAACTGTGGGAATAAAAACAACAAATCATCTTTGGTTACGTTAGCTAAACTGAAAATTATGCAAAATAATTCATTGAAATCTGATACGACAGTATTCTGTATCAGAGATTTATGCTACTTCAAGCGGAAATTTCGCGTCGTTTGCAAAATTGTCATCTCCCTCTACTTTGATTGGTTTAAAAATATTAAAATGTTCATCACTCCTTAACAATGCATCTAATCACAAAAGAAGCATTATTTCCTGATCACCGGTAGAAATATTAAAATGCTCATAACTCCTAAATCGAGCGTCTAACAGCAAAAAGGACGTTATTTCGTGACCACGGGTAAAAAATATTAAAATGCTCATAACTCTTCAAGGGTTCGCCCAATAGCAAAAATACGTGATTTCGTAATCACCGATAAAAAAAAATACGAAAAGGAACATTATGTCGTAGTCAGTGGTAAAAAATACAAAAGGGCTCATAACTCCTGAACGGTGCGCCGTTATTTCGCGATTACCGGTAAAAAAAAATATGAAATTGCCTATAACACTTCATAGTGCGTATAATCGGAAAACAACCGATATTTCGTGATCTAAAACGGTGAGTCTGCTCACAAAAATTACTTTATCGCGATATTTTGATCAGCTTAACTATGTCAATGTTAGGATAGCTCTCATACAGCTCACGTTTCATGCGTCGCCGATACATTTTGCTTGATGTTTCATCTGCTTGCGATAAGACCCAGGATTCTGCGCCATAAAGCAAGACAGGTTGAATGAGAGTCTGGTACAGCTGGAGTTTTGTTACTAGAGAGAGGGCTTTATCTCTAAAGTGCTTGCTAGGCCCAAAATAACATCTACTCCCAAGCACAATGCTCCGCTCGATCTTGAGACTGACGTTGTTGTTTCTGTTTACGGCAGATCGTAGTTATATAAATTCGTTCACTACGTTGAAATTATAACGGTTATCAAAGTTCAACGTTCACGTGGAAGCCCTGCTCGTTGAAACTATTAATTTTGTCTTGTCCTCATTTACTTTCAGACCCACTTTTGCTGACTCCTGCTCAAATCTCGAAAACAACGCAGTAACTTCTCTCATTATTATTATCGATATCACCAGCATACGCGAGCAGCATGTGACTTCTGCTGCTGATGGTTTTATTCATGTTGACTGTAGCCTTTCTGATAATGATATCCATTAATATGTTAAAGAGATCGCATGATAGGGTGTCGCCTTGCCTGAGGCCTCGCTTAGTTTCGAAAGGTTCGGTAAGATCCTTACCAACTTTCACTGCAAAGGTATATGAGTTTTGCAGGAATACTAATCTCAGACACAGCTGCGTAGAGTTTATCCGGCATCGGGCTATCGAAGAACGCTTTATAATCGACAAATAGGTCGCATTTGGCGTAGCGTGGAAATATAGTCAGTTATCGATTTTGTAGACCTAAAGCCATGTAGGTCGAAGATATGGTCCACGATAATTGGTTTTAGTCTTTCGTATATTATACTTGATAGAACCTTATATGCTGTGGATAAAAGGCTTATTCCACGGTAGTTGGTCCCTTTTTTTAAATATGGGACAAGACTCCAATCGCCGGGCATGCATTTATCTAACCAAATTTTGCTAATGAGCTGATGCACGCACCTTATTAGCTCACAGCCGCCCGCCTTAAACAACTCCGTCGGTAATCCATCTGCTCCTGCGGCTTTGTTGTGCTTAAGCCGGGAAATAGTTGTTCGGACCTCGTCTTGGTTAGGAGGGCGCAATCTACGACGTCGTCCAAATTCGGGTTCATTGTCCCATCGCCATTGGGTATCTCAGGTACCAGTAGCACGGAGATATGATCTCTCCATATTCCCAACATGTTCTGCACATCTGCGATGAGATTACAGTCATTGTCTTTACAGAAGGGAGCCCTGAACTATGTACATTTGGCCCTTTTTTTACTTTTTGGTGCAATTTTCGGGCTTTGTTCTTCGTTCTGTGTGTCTCAATTTGCTCACTCTCGTGCTTTCTCCTCTTCCGTTTTTTACGCCTAAATAGACGGTTTACATCCTTTATTTTTTCCCTAGACCGCTCAGTCGCAGCTCGCGTTACAATTGACTGAAACATTGCCATATGTGCAACGTTCTTTTCGTCATTTTATTGCGAAGTGGTTTTTCAAAACCAAGTAGGGTTGTTGCGGCAGTTTTTATAGAGTCAGAAATTTGTTTCCACTGCGTTAGAGGATCGTCATCGGGAGGGGGTGGGTTCTGTGCCAAAACTCACGAGAGCTTCCTTGAGTAGGCTGTGGATATGTCTGGTTATTAATGGAGGCCACTAATCCTGTGTGGTGGACGTACGAGTGATCAGAGGAGCTTACATCGATTCTGATCACTGCCTAATATCAGCAAATGTTCCCAAGGGATTGAGTAGAGCGAAAATCGTACGAAGCCAGACACAGAGAAAGCTGGACGTCGAAAGCGGTCATACGTTTCCTCCAGGCGCTCATAGAATATGTCTTTGCATCATCATCTTTCTCTTCTGTCGGGGCATGCACACAAATTAGGGACATATAAAAATATTTCGCTTTTATGCGGATTGTGGATATACGTTCACTCACAAGATTGCACCTAGGGACTAGAGGTTGCACTCTGTTGCCAAATACAAATCCGCAGCCAAACTCATATTTTTTTCTCATTGCAACTGTAGTATATGTCGCAGTTTATTTTTCATGTGCAGTTATGTTCTGTTCATCATGGGTAGCAGTAATGTCAGTCGTATAACTTTCGACGACATCTGCCAATTGGATATTACCACCGGATCTACTTATATATAGAGTTCTTACATTTCGAGTGCATATCCGTAAATCGTGGTCCTTATTACGTTTGCGGGGGTAATCAACAAATAGGGGTTGTGTATGTTTTCTTTTTTGTTTATTATATTCATTGCCATTACGAGTGGTGGCGTGAGGCAAACCCAGTCCACCGGGGTTTTGTATTTTACCTACTGCCAGGATATTTGATTGCAGCCGCCAATTATAGATCAGACGCTGACCAGGATGCAATATGTCGAACTTGGATTTTCTACATTTGGTTTCAATCTGCTGTTGGCCCATTTGCTGGGCTCATCCGCCTCCTATGGGCAAAAGAATATGCCCCATAGCTTGAAGAGCTTTAGTGACATCAGTCACCTACTAAACCTGAGATATATCAATGATCGTATAACCAATCAGACGGCTCATTTGCGTCTCCTTCTCACTCTGGCCGGCTAACAAAGGTTTCAGATGAAGCCATTGTACAGGACACTGCGTGGAAGCAGTGAGCTGCTTGGAGTGCCTACTGAAGGAATAATTTCTGGCCAATCCCAAGTGAATGGCTATCAGAAACTTTACACCTCCGCGGACAGTCTCATGTCCCATGAATAGTTACAGCTACATGGAAATTATTGGCTTTTGGTACCAAATCAAAGTTAAGATGATCACAAAGTTTCGACGAAAAGTGCCGCGCCTTCAGGGACCTCCCAAACAAAGGCGGCTTCGAAAATTGTATTACACTATAACGCCCTAATGAAGTGATTAATTTTGACCAATTTTTACAAAATGTAATTTTCTGGTTATTGTCCCTATAGTAAAAGGTTTTTTAACAGAGACGCTACAAAAGTAAATCGATAGGGACAGCAAACGACGCCAAATTTTTTCCCGCTCTTTTGACATTTCTCTTCAGTAAGATTTTGCCATTTCATCATGGAAAGATATACGAGCCAACAACAAGTCGAAATTATAAAAATTTACTACCGAAATTTGGAGTCAGTAGCCTCAACCTTAAGAGGCCAACTTTAAGAGGTCTCAACAATCAGCGATGAGGCTCATTTCTGGCTTAATGGCTTCGTCAATAAGCAAAATGTGCGTTATTGGTCAGACAGCAATCCACACGTAATCCATGAGTCATCATTGCATCCCGACAAAATTACGGTTTGGTGCGGTTTATGGGCCGGCGGCGTCATTGGGCCCTACTCTTCCGTGATGATCAAGACCGGCACATTACTGTGAATGCGAATCGCTACCGTTCAATGATAATCGAATATTTTTGGCCCCAATTGGATAATGTGGACTTGGAGGACATGTGGTTCCAACAGGACGGCGCCACAAGTCACACAGCAAATGCCACAATCAATTTATTGGAAACCAAGTTTGGTGTACGTGTTATCTCACGAAATGGCCCAGTCGATTGGCCGCCTCGGTCGTGCGATTTGACGCCGTTAGATTATTTCCTGTGAGGCTACGTCAAGTTTGATGAATTTCGTAGGAATATCGAACCGTCGAAAATTGGGTTCAGCGTCTGGACTTCTAGAAGCGTGCCCGTGGTGGCCATGCAAAAGAAATCAAGTTCCATACATAATGGCATCGAACGTACTTTCACAGGAATAAAGAATTTCATTGGTATCTAAAACCGGTTTTGTTTTATTTAAAAAACAATTTAGTAGCGCTCTTATAGTTTGAGCAGAAGCGGATCAGGATTTTTGATATGCCCGGTAAAAATTGGGTCTTGAAATATTATCAGATTATTACACCCAATTTAATGAACCAATTTGGTGCAAAGTTTACCGAAAATAACATTTTGATTTTTGCTATCCTCGAACAGAGTTTTACCGGAATAAAACCTCACTATCTGATACCGCCCATACAAAATATTAGTGGGACGTAACACGCTAATGATGGCGTAACATCCTACTAGTATGAGTAATCTGACCAACTGGTTGTGACCAAAAAGCGGGACGCAATACGTAAAAATCCTGAATTTTTTGGTTTTAAATAATAAATTAAAGAAAAATACTAAATACTAAAAATGAGACTCAAAATATAAAACGAACCCTTTTATTTTGTATACAGTAATTTTTTAACGTAGAATACGTTTACGGTAAGGTAGGGGTGTTGATCTGGAGCACAAAATTTTGAGAAAATGTTTGTCTACTTTCTCCCACTTTTACTTAAATATTAAAACATATTTTAGCAATTTTTATATGTTACTCAGTTTTGGTAATATGTTTTGTTTCGAATTACATTAAAAAAATTATATGTCTATATATAAAAGTTTTATGTAGTTAAGGAAATAAATATTTAAGAGCATGATATTTTAGACTTTTTTTGTACATGCCGCTGTTGTTGTTGGTTTGTAAATGCCGCTGTTGTTTTTGTTGTTGTTGTGAAATCAAATGATTTTGGCTTTGCTGTGCTTTGTTTATTTATCGAGCAGCGTGTAAATGTGTGTGTGTGTACATTTCGTTTTGTTGGATCGGTCGGTTATTAGTTCGTTTGGAGGGGTACATAAAATGAAGGGAGGGGAGCGTGGACACTTGTGTGTGCTTGAAAGTTTACAGATCTTTGCTGTCGTTTGTTTACTTCTGCGAGCAGCGTGTAAATGTGTGTGTATGTACATTAATACAAAGGATTGGCGATGTATACGCTCACTATATCAGTGGCGTTTTTCCTAAACACATTTCTGTGAATACATTGGGAAGTAGTTGGAAAGCAGCTAATCTATTGTGCTGCCATATCATAAAATGTATTGCTGTAGCTGTACTTCAAATGAAGATGTTGCTATAATGTAATACGTTAAACTAGATATAGTTTCATCCTTAAACATATGGCATACAGTCTTCGAGCACACAAACTAAAAAATAAATTAATAAATCTTGTTCAAAACTATTCCAATCGTTTAGATCAGTGGTTTCCAAACTTATTTGGGTCATCGCCATCATTTTGGTAGTTTTGTTGTTGTCTTATTTTACTAAAAATTATACTGTACATACATACATAAAATAACTTATCACACATTACTTATCCTATCTAAAATTAATTAACTTTAATACATGCAAACGCCTACTTATGTTACAAAAACTTAATAACTAGCTATCAGCTGTATGCGTATATATTAGATAGATTTAAATCATTTATCAAAAATTATATTTAATTCATATATTTTAATTGTGTTATTGTGTGTTATCGTGTTATCTAACACAGGCTTGTTTTTTATCAAAGATTTAAGTCAGAATGGTGTACCAAAACGTGTAACAATCTCGCAAAAAGCGGGATAATCCCGCAAAAAGCGGGACGGTTGGTCACACTAAGTGAGAGTGAGAATATTTAAATTTATTTTAATATGTGCTTGTTTTAAACTCAGTGCTAAATCATAAAGAAATCTAATCACGAATTCTGGTACCTTCGGTACAAAAATTGAAACGGGTCTCGAAAAATTGTGATGCAAAAACACGGTAGCGGATTTTCAAAAATATTTTTTTTTAATTGTAAAATCTCTGCATACAACAGATGGAAAAGGTCTGAAAAATTAAATCAAGTCATCAACACCCTATCAGATTAACCGATTTTGACTGATATTTGCAAAGCATAATATCGCCGAAAATTGTACGACTAATTTCAAAGAAATCGGACAACAAATTCTGGTACCTCAGATTGTGTAATTGGTCTCTAATATTTATACATTTTTTGTTGAAAAATCGATTTAAAACAAAACTTGACTCAAAATAATATAACGTGATACAACAATTTTGTTTGGTTTTCGATCAAAAAACTAACAGGAAAATTTGGTCCTGCCATATACCGCATTTGTATAACTTCGTTATTGGGGATGACGGTTATTACATTTATTTCTTTTCACCGAATTATTAAATGTGTTTTTGTTATTTGTCGTGAAAACAAACAAACTAAAAATGCTTAAATTCTCTTGAATTAACCAAAATCAAAGTTTAGAAAAGTGCAGCACAACTAAAAGGACGACTACAAGATGATTTGTATAGATGAAACACGAATGGACGTAGGCAAATGGCTCATTTCATCATCACTACAAGATGCATCTCAGAACCAGTTTTCGCTAAACGAAGAGCTTAAATCATCCTGTTCAATTATTTCATGTTCCAAATCCTAAATCAAATTTCCTGGTGTATTTGCTTATTTTTCAATATCCGCTGAAACAGATCGATGTTTTTTATGTTCCTCTTTGATGATTATGCGGGATCCGAATGCAATATCATATAGGTCATCAAACCTTTCAGATCTCTATGAGATAATTGCACTCTACATACGTTTTACGTTTGTCTTCTAATGTTCTTCCGCCATACATAAGTACTACCTGGGTAAAAAAATCAATAAACATAAATTTATAATTTAGAAGTTTTGCATTTATATGCATACTATACCTATTGGTAAATTGAAGAACTCAATAACATCAAATCCATGACCTAAAATATTATTGATAGTGCTTGGCATAGAGATGGGCGCGAGTCACGTGATTGGCGTGATTCGCGAGTGGACGTGAGCAGGACCAAATTTTGCTCACGTGAGCGGAGAGTGCGTGAATGTAAGCGGCGAAAAAATCATCGTGCATGAGCGTGCGTGAGTGACTGGCTTCCTTTCGTGAGCGTGCGTGAGCGTGCCGATCTCTAGCTTGGCATATAAAAAAAATTTTGAAATTTGGAAGCAGAACGCATATTGTTTCCATACTATAGGCACTACAGTTTAGGGCTTCTTTAGAGTGCATAAATAGGTTCCAACCAAGTGAGAAGTATAGAATAATTTCGATTAAAACGAAGATCGAGTACAGAGTTTAGTTTCCACAAGATAACACCCTTAGTTTCCGCCGCAACGTCAGTATTCGAAAAAAATCTTCGAGCAGTATTCCCTTCATTAGTGTTTCCGAATCCATGTTTTACTTGGTCAATTATTAGCCCTGTTCTTCTTGTGAATTCATTTTTAATTCTTTTTTTATATTTCAAAACATGATCCCAATTTTCTTAACCCGCTTAAAAGATAGCGGGTAAGAAATATGTATCAAACACCCAAAACATTATATCCAGCAATGTAGGGTTGAAAGTCCATATTTGTAGTTGTCGGGATGTGGAATTTTTGATGAATTTACATTATTAATTTGAGTAGGGCTTGCGTTGCAAATAAAACACATAATTGCCGCATTCGTGTCATTTAAAACATTTGCCACTTCACCGTCAATCATTGTACCATGCATGTCGTATGTTGCTTGAACAATTTCAAGTATCCTCTCCAACACATCACATTCAAAAATTTCAACACTTTCCACAATTTCACGGTAAACCTTCCGAACATGGGCTGGATTCTCCTTTTCAAAAATAAATATAATAGCCTACGATATGAATAGCCTGTCCGTGGAAGAGATCGTTAAGACGCTGACGAGTTGATGAATCTCCGAAACTGTTCTCCAACGTGTCGAATCTCGACACGACTGATTGATAAGCTGATCAAAATAATAAAACGTGTATAAAGTTAAAAAATGGAAGGGAGATGTAGCGGGTACATTTCTCATTTTCGAAATATAAAAGGGTGCTTATAACGTATTGCTTTATTATTCTTTGCTGCCTCTGGCTTAGGGTTGGTTCACTATTTAATAACTCCTCACTATTTCACACTATAAAATTACATAAAGTATTTAAAAAGTATGAAATAATCAAGTTATTACGCGAGAGAGAAATGCTTTTGAGTGAGTCGCGTTGACTTTTTGGTTCTCTTCTACGAGGGTTGCCAAATTGCGGACTTTATTTTCGTCTCTACGTGTTTGTCGATCACTATATGTCAAAGACGATCTAGCTAGAAGTAGACGACCAGAAGCTGTGCGCAATTGGGCAACCCTCATAAAAGAGAACTGAACAGTGGTAACAATTCACTCAATCGCATTTCTCTCTCGCGTCATATTTGGATTATTCCATACTTTTTGCATAGTTTATGTCATTTTACTTCAACATGGTCGGAATTTGTATAGTTATAAACAATTACACTATCAAGAAGCTGCTAGGGTAGTGAAATATGCAATGAAGAGTACGAGAAAGAGAGCAAAAAATGATTAACGCTTCACTCGTTTTGTTTGTTGATATTCGAGTGAAGATACATTTGGACTGTCGACTTTAGTACATAGGTTTTATAACTCTCAAAGATGACCAAGAATTAGGCGACCAGAAGATGTGAACAATTTGGCAATCCTGGTAAAAGACAACCAAAAAGTGGTAGCAATTCACTCAAACGCATTTCTCACTCGCGTCATATCTTGATTATTACATAATTTCTGCTTAGTTGATGAAATTTTACTTCAGAATGGTTGGAATTTGTATAGTTATATACAATAACTCTATCAAAAAGCTGCTCGTGTATTGAAATATTCAATGAAGCGAGTAAGAGAGAGAAGAGAGTGGCTAGGGTTTCGCTCGTTTTGATTGTTAGCATTCGAGTGAAGAGTATTTTTGACTGTCTACTTGTACATCAGTTTTGTAACTCTCATCACGTTTTGAGGTAATTTTTTTTCATTTTTATCTATGACCCAAGGCACTGTGTGACATGGCCCTCTTGAGTAGACTATTATTTGTTGCTTCTTCCACTGTGGGCGACACAATGATTCAATAACAATGGGAATGTCTAGATGACAAAACACGACATTATTATGAAGTAGTGTCCCTAATATGACTGACGGGAAGTAAAGGGTCCGCCATCTAACGTTTTTTTTCAACTAGTGCTTATTTCGTGAATGGTAACACTTAGCTCATGTCTGATTTGACAGATAATTAGTTTTATCCTTCCACTGAACGAATATGGTTGTGTATACGCTTGAACAACGCTGGGAAACATGGGGAAAATGGGCCTGCGATCGACTTACAGAAGCTGCCGATTTTGCCAAAAAAATCATCTTTTCAGATGAAGCTCATTTTGATCTTGGCGGGTATGTAAACAAGCAAAATTGTCGCATCAGGGGCACAGAAAACCCGCATGCATACATTGAAAAGCCGATGCACCCAAAACTCACTGTTTGGTGCGGATTTTGGTCCAGAGGCATAATTGGGCCATTTTTCTTCGAAAATGAGCAAGGAGTGACCGTTACAGTCAATGGCGATCGTTCTTGGGCCATGTTGAACGAATTTTTGTTCACAAAAATTGAAGAGGAGGATATTGGCAACATTTGGTTTCAACAGGATGGCGCTACGTGCCACACAGCCGAAGCTACACTCGATGATTTGCGCCCTGTTTCTGAAGATCGCATTATCAGCCGCAGAGCTGATGTCGTTTGGCCACCTCGGAGCTGCGATTTGACACCGTTGGACTATTATTTGTGGGGTGCCCTCAAGATAAGTATTACGCCGACAAGCCAGAGACAATTGACGCTTTAAAGGACAATATTTGTGAAGCCATTGGTGAAATACAGCAGCGCACAATCGATAATGTGCTTAAAAATTGGACCGACCGTGTAGGCTACTAAATGGCCAGCCTAGGCAGCCATTTGAATGAAATTATTTTCCATTATTAACCGGAAGGATTGTACTTTCAAATAAAAAAAGAAATGTGAGAAAATATTCAGTAGTTTTTTTTATACCATTTTCAAAAAAAAAAGTTATTTGGCGGACCCGTTATAACTTGTTCAATATATACTTACATATATGGGTGAAAATGAACAATGTTGCACTCAACGGTCACAGCTATATAATTTTATACGTAAATGAAAAATCTATAATATGATATTTTATTTTCTGTTTCATATAAATTATCAAGCATTTCCATACATACGCAAACCCAACCGTGACCATTTTTGAAAGTAAATTTTTTTTAAACATGTAAAATGTGAACTCCGTCCGCTGTCACCCGGTATAGGCATGGTTTTTCACTAAGTTTTTCCATTAATATTACGTTATTTTCAAACAAACCAACAACCGTATCCCATAAAGTAACGCAAAATCTTCACATTCCCGGAAAATTGAAACAATTGAGAAACGTTTAACAACGATAAAAAGAAATTTACCATTGTCCCTTGATTTAGACTAAATATTGTGCTCCTAAAGTTTGCTTCAAGTTTGAAATAAAAAGCTTCGTCGATCCTGTTCAACTATACTAGGTAAATGCTAAAATACCACATAATTATTCACAAACTTTAGAAAGTCAATTTTGAACACTCTCAAAGAACTGTGCTCGTTTAAATATGAAATATCAGTTGAGGTTAAAAAAAATGTAAACTCCGTCCGCGTTTTCCTAGCGACACAAATTGACGATACGAAATTGGTCTTTTTTTAAACAAATGTGTAATAGAATTCTCTAAAATTTCCCTATTTTTTTTATTATTTTTGGGCAAATCGTTTGCTAATTACATATAAAAATGTGACAGTTTGTAAACTCCGTCCCTATACAATTGATTAAAATTAACTTAAAATTTTTTTAACGAAATTTGTAGTTGCAATATTTTTAATTTATACTTATTCTGGTCCCATCTCTCGATTCTGATCGAAAAATAACTTAAAAAACCATATTTGAAATTGCCGAGTTTGAGAATCAAAAGTGCAACATTTTTTTATTTTCACCCATATATGTTATTACGAGAGTTTTTATTACTACAATAACAATATAACAATAACTGTCAATTGGATCGATTATTGTTCAAACATTCAATTAATTAATGCCAACTTTAAATCACTTTTGTGAAACTGTTGCGAAAACATTTAATTGTAATCAGGTCGCGAATTGACTATTTTTTTTTGCTCATTAATTACAATGAGTTCTGTTTTCTGATGATGCTGCTTTGTTTTTTGTTTTCATAAATAAAATTGTAATGACCCAGAAGCTGTTTGTATCACAACAGCCCTTAAAGCTGCATTTTAATTGCTAATATTGAGTGCAATCGCAGAAATCAATGCAAATTCTGTGAAATGTCATTAATTACATGTTGATACAGTATAAAGATACTTGTGATTGGCCTAGTATAAAAACTTGTTCGGTTTTGTTTTAGATTTTTATATTTATTGGGAAGGGACATGTCGTCGTACCGGAGTTATCTGCACGTATATCACAAAATCCAAAAAATTGACATAAGAACACTTTCTAAGGTAATTTTTCAAGATCTTTCAATTTGTCTAGTCCCCTGCTCGCTACCTCTTACAGATTATGAAATATTTAGGCGTTTCATAATTGTATATCCATATAAACAAAAAATAAAATGTTACGTTATCTCCACGTATGTGCAAATAAAAAATTATTTTAACGACTTTATTATAAATTTATAAAAAAACTGAATTCTGCCCATAAACTTAATTAATTTTCAATTTCAATACTCCATAGAACAATAATTGTTATAAACAAAAATATTTATAAAAATCAAAATATAAAGACAAATATATACCACTCGAAAATAAGTTTTCATTATGAAAATTCGGCTGAATATAAATAATAAAAAAAATAAAAAAAAAACAATTTTTTCTCTTATTAACCAGATATTAAGTTAGAAAAGTATTTAACATCTTCTTCCGATGAAATTTTATTTCGGACTGAATTATCAAACTCAATTTGAAAAAGATTGTTTGGTAATTTTTCAGCATATAGGCGATGTATATTGACTTTTAATTAATAGTTTTATATACATATTTTTGAAATAATATTATAAATAATATCAGAAATATTCTACATCTGAACTTTTTAACTATAATAATCAATTCAGAAATATTTAGTAAGATTCTGCGTCATATCTTACTCAAAGCACTGTAACGTCAGTAAGACTAAATACCTACCGAGGGTTAATTTCGAATAATAAACCAATTGAAATCGCAACAATATAAATACGAATCTTAGTGTTTTTAAAAAATAAATGTAAAAGTAACCACTTTTTAACTTGTTTCTTTTAGTTCATTGCCACGTATATCCCACATTTTGAACAATTTCTCATAAAAAGTGGCGTATACGATGAAATGACAAAAATTTCTGAGGGAAAGAATTGCCATAACTCGAAAAATTTTCTCCATGACTATTGATATTTATTTATTTACTTATTTACTCAGCTAAAAACAGCTGGAAAGCTAAATACAAAATAAAGTATATTAATTAAATTAAAACAGTAATCAGGAACAAAATTAAAAAACAAATAGTAATAAATTCATGCAGGAGATAATAGATTGAACATGGACGATATTAACAGAATTATTGTATAAGTACATAAAGACCACTATGAAGGTAAGAATGATATGAATGGAATTGGAATGCAAAAGAAAACAGTAACAAATGAAGTTACAACAGATGCAGCAGGATAGAAAGAGTAGGAACTGGTGAAGTATGTGGAGCAGCAACAACTGAAGTTAAAACATATGACACAGGAACAGATAAAGCAGGAACAGATGGAGCTGGAACAGTTGTACCAGGACTGAGGAAGCTGGAACTGATGAGGCAGGAGCAGATGAAGCAGGAACAGATGACACGGAAACAGGTTAAGCAGGAACAGATAAAGAAGGACAGATGAAGCAGGAACAGATGCAGGTGGAATAGATATAAGAACATATGAAGCAGGAATATGATGCAGGAGAAACAGGAACAGGTGAAGCAAGAACAGATGACACGTGAACAGATAATGTAGGAACAGTTGGATCAGGAACAGATGTAGCAGGAGAGATGAAGTAGGTAGCAGGAACAAATGAAGCGGGAACAGATGATACAGAAACAGGTTTAGCAGGAACAGATGAATAAGGACAGAATAAGCAGGATCTGATGAAACGGGTGAAGCAGGAACAGATAAAGCAAGAACAGTGTCACAGGAACAGATGAAGCAGGAACAGACACAGCAGGATGACAATGAAGCAGGAATACATGCAGCAGGACATATGAAGGATAAACTGATGATTTAGATGGAGCAAGAACAGATGAAGCAAGAACAGATGATACAGGAACAGATAACGCCGGAACAGATGTAGCAGGAAAATACGTAGCAGAACAGATGAAGTAGGAGCTGATGAAGCAGGAACAGATGAAGGGAGAACAGACAAGACCGAAACAGATTAAGCAGGAACAGATGACTAAGGACAGATGAAGCAGGATAAAGAGATTCATCAAGATGAGAATGAAGAAGGAACAGATTAAACAGGACATATTATTCTATATAAAAATGAAGAATCCCCACAATTACATCTAAAAAAAATATTGGACCACTTTTTTCATACCATTTTTTTGAAAGTTATCTGAAACTTTAAATTTAATTTCCCAAAAAAAACTTTTTTGGATGTACGTGGAGATAACTCCGGTACGACAATGTGGCAAGTCCAAAAATTGAGGGCCGATTTACTGTATTGCGGTGCATTGTTATATTCTTCTTATGTGACAACACGCACAGGATTTTCAAAATTTAAATTTTTTCTTGTCGTTTTGGTCCGACCCGTCCGGTGGAAGCGTTAACACCGTAGATTTAATTTTTTCTCTTTTCCTTATGGCTGTTGCCGAAAATTACAGCAATTGACAAGGTCGGACCGTGGAATAAAAAAAATGCTTGCAATTGCTAATGCTTCTACCTTAGTTACTTTGCCATGATATTAACATTTGTAAACTTCCAGAGTACATGAGCTTCATTGTAATTTGGACAAATAGGCAAAACACAATATCAAAAGACATAAAATTTGGGACAATTTGTTTTTATTTGGACAGTTTGGTGTTTTATTGAAATATTAATGTATGAATAATATAGCGATCTTCTTTTAGTATATTAAGATTTCAGTCAAATGTCAACAAAACAAATTCAGAAGACGAAATTAACATGCAACGACA
The DNA here is from genome assembly GCA_963931995.1 of Phaonia tiefii. Lineage (NCBI taxonomy): Eukaryota > Metazoa > Arthropoda > Insecta > Diptera > Muscidae > Phaonia > Phaonia tiefii. The sequence goes on from OZ008370.1 coordinate 63,886,537, forward strand.
ATATAATAAACGTCAAAACTCTACTGTGTTTATTGTCTATAACTGGCTGGACGACTACGTCACACAAACAATTATTGTCTTTTTGACAACGAAGACATATTCTCAACTGTCCCGTGTTCACATACCGTAAGGTAGAAAATAAACACAAAATGACAATTGTCAACAAAATCAAAATTGTGACACTTGCAATTTGCCTACTAACAAATGTATCAACAACAACATACCAACAAATAAATTATAACTAAATTTAAAATGTTTGATTTAAAATTTTAAATTATTATTTGATTAGTTTGAAGTTGTTACGAAGTACTTACGGAAAAGTAATTTTACTAACCTCAACCAATCCAGAAGTATAGATTTGGAAAATCATATTTGTTTTAATTTCCCCAAATGGTCAAGCATTTCTTTCACATTTAGCTGATCTGGAATCAGCTGACCCACGAATCATATATACCTATTTTCCGCAAGATCAGCTCATTTTTTATGTTAGCTCTTGAACGCTTCGTGAACGTCGCTTTCACTTTAGCCTTTCTTATATCACGATATATTATCACTTCTAGCTTCACTTCGATTGTAGCCTCCACTTTTTCGTCAGACTAACACAGCCTTTACACGATGCCATTTTTTAACCATGCAATTTGCGTTTGTTGATAAGGGGTGTAGAGAAGCACGAAGGGAGGAAAAAATGGCACGAAGTGCCACCGCATCGGGTTTCATGAAATTTTAATGCAATTCTCTTTGTGCTCTTTCCGCATTTGTTATGATTTTGACATTTGATGTTATTGTTTCTTTCATTCTAGTTTTTCGTGTGTTATGTTACATTGTTAGAGGTTACGTGAAATAATTTAGCAGAAGTTAAAAAAAAAGAAATAGAAAGTTAAACATAAAAATTAATTAAAAATAATAAAGGCAAATTTCATTTCTTCCTTCGAAAAAAACTATTTTTAAACTTATGTAGAACAAAATTCGACCGCTTACAAAAATGACGAACACACACAAGAACACTCACCAAATAGAAAAATGTCAGAAAAAATGGCAAGCACTAATATCACGGGATGGCATCGTGTAAAGGCACGAAGGTTTACGCTGCAATTTCAAAACAGAATTGATAAAAATGGCAGCTAAAAATGGCAGCTAAAAATGGCATCGTGTAAAGATGATGTAATGCGTACATTTTCGTGGTTATCGTGCATATTTTGGATAGCCCTATCTATGTACTTATAACCGGCGAATATTGTCGACGTGTTGTATAATTTATAAGGCGCACAATTAACAAACGTTCATACGCCACCGTAAAACGTGTCATGCTTAGACTGTTGACAGTTATATTTTTAAAGTATTTTATATGAATTAATTTTTAAAATTCATAAACCTGTACATATGCATTTACAGGGTGATTCAGGAAGCTCCGGACAAATTTCTCCAGCGTATTCCTTGGCTCGTTTCATGAAGAAAACTCCACAAGGACCATGTGCGAAAATGCAAGGGTGCAAAATGGCAGCGGGTTCAAAATTTTCGGAATAGCGGTCGGAGGGAAGTAGGGTAAATTTGCAAACTTCTGAGCCAGTGGTCGGAAAAAAGTATAAACAAGTCAAATCGCCGAGATACAGAGCTTCCGGGACAAAAATTTAAAAAAATTCACATAACCTCAATTTGCTCAGCCAGATGGCAGGTAACTTATGTTTTTTTTGTAAATTAACACGTTTATTAATTTATTTTATTGTAATTTTTGGCTTAAGAATCAAACACATAAGGAAACAAAAATATTTGATGTTAAAGGAAGTTTTCAATGTGGTTCCCATTTTCTGCTAAACACAATTGCAACCGTTTGCGAACCACATCCGCCACGTTTAGTTCACTCATCTTTTCACGAACTTTCACCGCAGCTTCTTCAATGCGTACAAGTAACTGCTCACGATAGTGAATCTGCACAGAATACACACAATATTTCATGTAGCCCCACAAAAAGAAATCAAGTGGTGTGAGATCTGGAGATCGTGGCGGCCAGGCGATTTGTCTTCCTCTAGGATTTCTGGAATGACTTCTTGCAAAAAAGCCAAATAATTTTGCGAATTTTAGCTGGGCGGAAGTAGCTTTGGCCCAATCAAGGTGTTGTCGATGATGCCAGCCCAAACGTTGACGGCAAATCGGAGTTGAAATGCTGTTTCTTTCTTGTTGTGGGGATTGTCATGGGCTCATTCGTGCAAATTATGGAAATTAGTTATGACGTCTCTCGTGAATTGCGCTTCGTCGGTCCACACAATCGATCGTAAAAACATAAATGCGAGTACATCACGTTGCAACATCTCACGGCAAAAGTTGACGCGTGGTGGCAAATCGGCCACCAAGAGTTCTTGAACTGGTGTGAAATGGAATGGATGTTTTTTTCTTTCTGAAGGACGCGCCATACTTTTGATTGTGCCACACCAACTTGGACAGCGATTCGTCTTGTGCTTGTCGTAGGGTTCTCGTGCATCGCATCCAAAATTAACTCTTCAACTGCAACGTCGTGTTCATCATTTCCGGGACGCTCCATTGGTGTAAACAACGTACCTTCACGAAATCGGCGGTGCGTCTCACTGAATGTTGTTCGGTTTGGTGGTCGTCGATTAGGAAAACGTATTGCATATTCACGCGCAGCAGCTCTTGCATTACCATCGCAGAATTCATACATGTAATGAATGTCTGATAATTCTTCGTTCGAATACGTTGCCAGTTTTACTAATTCAAAACACAACGTACTCGAAACTGTTGCTTTTTTGTCGTTATTCGCTTTTAAAAAACCGGACAAAAATCACTTGTACTTTTCGCGTTCGTAGACACTTGTTGAATGGCAAAATTCTATCAATGAATACCTATAAATACTACTTACTTTTTAGGCACTGATGAATGAACTGAAAATGGACTGGAAAATAAAATACTAAACGTGTTAATTTACAACAACAAATAAATGTGTGCTGTTATTTCGCTTCCAAAAACAAAAAACAAACATTTTTGCATTTCAGTAAAATGGTCATAACTTTGGAACGGTAAAACCTCTGGGCTTCGTTTAGGTTATTTTTGAAAGGTAAGAGGTATTGCTATCCTTCAAGAGAAGTTACCTGCCATCTGGCTGAGCAAATTGAGGTTATGTGAATTTTTTTTTCCGAAAGCTCTGTATTTCGGCGATTTGACTTTTTTCTACTTTTTTTTATTGATTCTGAAAGGTTTCTTAAAGACTTTTGCAACAAGCCCGACCTCTGGCTCAGAAGTTAGCACCTTTACCCTACTACCCTTTAACTGTCAATCCGAAAATTTTGAACCCACTGCCATTTCGCAAAGGACCCTGCATTTTCGGACATGGTCCTAGTGGACATTTCTTCATGAAGTGGGCCAAGGAATACGCTGGAGAAATTTGTCCGGAACTTCCTGAATCACCCTGTATATATAATCCTTTGCAAATAAGTACAATTCCCAATGACATTTCAAATTTATGAATTTGCGTAAACTACAAATTATAATTGTGATTTTATAAATTTGCCCATGTATGCAAATAATATATACAAATTTGGAGAGATAGAAATTATTTTTGAGGATGTAGTATGACATCTTCTTTTGATACAAAGATCGATTGGTTAGGTTTAAGGCCTAAACTGACTGACACAAAAAATCATAATTGGGAAGTGACTCATGAAAGCTGGGACTTCAAACACGGTTGGAAGTTACATTTAAAATTAATTTGTTTCCCTAATGATGACCCCATAAAAAGTGCATCCAGTCCCCGTTTTGAAATTATTTATGAGAACATAGTAACTAAATTATTTATAAACCAGTACATACATTTCAGTCGGGTGAAGCCTTCGAGTTCTGCTAAAAAATGTCTATATTCACCCTTACGTTGAACGAATGGGTGTGGCCATATGAAATAGCAGATTGGCATTGCGATAAATATTATTTAACACCTAACTTGAGATCGGAAGTGGTTTTGGGCAACTTTTGTGACTACCAACCGATTGTCTGCCCAATACGGGTTGCTGTTTATATTTCTGGTCCTGTCAGCACTAGTGTTGCCAGATGAAAACTGGAACATCCATTGGAAAGTTTGAAATTTTTTAGCATAAACATAGAACGTTATCACTTACAAGCACTATTTGTTGTATTTACTGTGTGCTGAAAAACGCATCTCGGTCAAAAAATGGAATTAATCCGATAAAATTTTCGTGAGATGATTTTTTGCGATTTTAGGCGTGGATTATCGACACAACAGTGTCCTCACCTTGTTTCGACTTGTAGTGATAAAGCACCATCAAAATGAACTGTAAATGGCTTCGTCGTTCGCTCCAGGCTGAATGTCGTGAAGGTCGTCCAACTTAGGTCGTTTTGCCGGAAACCATTGATGCTGTGGGTGAACTGATAAAGCAAGACCGATATTGTCACAGACCGTAAAATTGAGCAATCTTTTGCATTACTGTCACTAGCTTCAAAACGGTATTGCATGTTCATTGTGCCGTGAAAAGATTTGTTCTCTTTGAATCGCACATAATTTGATGAATGCTCGAAAAAAAGTTCGTGTCGATTGGAGCAAAGAAATGTTGAAAAAATACAACCGCGGGGACTGAAATGCATCGTCAGAGGTGACGAATCGTAGATCTATGTGTATGAGCCAGAAACGAAACAGAAATCGACCGAATGAATCTTTCAATACGAGCTAAATCCAACAAAAAGAGTTCATGGAAGAAGGGCCTTTAGTGCAACGTGGGGCGGTCAATTCTGAGTGGTTTACCGCCATATGGTGCCCAAAGTGTAAAGAAATAGGGGAAAACAACAAGGAAGACGGATCATTTTGCATCAGGACAACGCGAGCTCTCACACATCTGCTGAATCAATGGGCTATTTGAATACTCAGCATGTCGAATTGATGGGTCATCTGCCGTACAGCCCTGATTTGGCACCCACTGTTTTCTTTTTACTGCGTTTTCAATGTTTTTCGACGCCCGCAGCAGTAATTGAAGCGTTTAAAAAACATGTTTTGGAAGTGTGTCAATCGGAGTGGCATAAGAGTTTTTTGAAACTTGGTTTGAGCATATTTTGAAAACCAATTAAACCTTTTCCAATGTTCGACCCGAAATATAAATAGCAACCTCGCATATATATGGGAGGCTCAAACATCTGCATGAGGAAATTGTTAATATTTATTACACAGCAGCTTTTGCCAAAATTATTAAGATGGATTAAGATCTTTTGTGGTCTATTAGAGATATCGAGACGGCCAACCAGAAATACGCACAACTTTTGTATATGAGATACGAAACTAGGCATGACACAGTAGTCAAGTATTAGTTACATTGTAGGTTTTAGCAACGAATTGCCTAGCACTGAATTTTATTAAGATAGGGTGTGTTTTCCGAAAGTTATCCTGTCGATCAACCGGTCATCCGCCCAACTTTTGTATGAGAGGTGCAGGTGCGGCAAAAGAGAAAGTTGCCGAGTGCAGATACCATAGCTTGCTGCTAGACTAAATTGTATTTATCTATTAATTATTACCTATTTTATAGAGCTAAGTCCATTTATGTCCCGTGCGTGATACCATTTGTCTGTACGTGACGAATTATAAAAACCTATTTTTAAATACAAATATGTGTTTTAATGAAAACATTTTTTCCTCAGCAGCAAGCTTGATTCTTATTTATAATTAGGAACTATGAAACTTTTTCTCCATGTACTTATATAATAGTTTCGCTGAAATTTGGAGTCAATCCTAACAACTTTGAAAGTTGGATGACTTGAACAGTCCAATACGTGACAGGATTTGTCTACTTTTTTCCTCCCGTTATTGATGAGTTATCTATACAGTTTCTAGGTAGGATTACAGACTAGGATGTAGTCTGTTAAATAATAGAAAAAAAACATGAGGTGTCAGGGGACACCCGGTTGGAACGAAGTTCCTTTCGCTATATTATTATGTACAAGTCAGTTCCAACACGCCTAAGGCGCCCGTTGAAAAATACCATAATTTAAATGGATCTTTAAGAAAATATACTTTTTGTAAAATGATAAATTTTTTTTAACAATTTGTTTTTTATAGAATGTATTTATAAAAAATGGTATTTTTTGGTCCTTTTTGTAAGAATATGTATTATATTTTTAAGAGAGGTACTTCTTTTATTAAAAGCTAATGTTTTTTTTTGGAAAAGGTACTATTTTTAAGAAGAAGTACTTTCTGTAAGAAAAGGCCTAAGAGTATGTATTGTTTTTACTAAGAACTAATTTTTTTAAGTCCAGGTACTTGTTAAAGAAGTGGTACTCTTTTTAGCAAAAGTTATTTTTTTAAGAAAATTTACTTACGATATATGTACATATGTATGTATATATATTCAGAAAGACTACTTATCTCGAAAAAAAAGAAAAGGTATTATTTTATTTTTAAGAAAAGGTATTTTTTTAAGAGAAGGTAGTTTTTTTGAAGAAAAATTTCTTTTTAAGAAATGGGATTTTTTTTAAAAATTGGTCCATTTTTCAAAAATAGGTACAGTTTTAGGAGTAGGTACTATCTCAAGAAAAGTTATTTATAAAATAACAAAAATATAAAAGTTATATACGCTATGACAATTTGTTGTAAGAAAATGTACTTTTTTAAAAAAACGTGCTTAATTTTAAAAAAAATAGTTTTTTATGAAAAGGTACCTTTTGTAAGAAAATTCACTTTTTCTAAGCAAAGATACTTCTTTAAGATAAGGTATTATTTACTTTCTTTAAGAATACGAATAGGTATTTTTGTTAGAGAAAAAATTTACTTTTTTAAGAAAATGTTATTTTTTTTTAAATTCTTTCAGTTTGGGTTTTCTAAATTAACTTTTTATTCGGTTCAAAACTACAATATATACTAAATATTGGTTACAGGCTCCACCTAGAAAACTTCCCATTAAACAAGACATTTGCCAACATATGTAAGTCTAGACACACACCAAAGAAATGGTACCCAATATAGTTGAAAATACTGGGTCGTAGCATAATAGTGTTAAAAAAAAGTTGTTTAAATTTTTTTCATTTAGTGTGATAAGGAACTTCGTTCCAAGATAGTATTCCTTATGAATCAGTTAAGAACTATGTATAATATATGCAATAAAAATAGTTGAAATTGCCTGTACGTGACCGTAGAAAGCTCCATATACACATATATAAAATATAATATATGAATATATACGTATATAATACTCGCAGAGAACGTACGTACTCCAAAAATAAGAGCTCAAAAAACACAGGTTCCGCATTACCACTCCATACCACCAGTAGTACATAAACCTGGCTAGGGGTGAGCGGACAATTTATCCGACAATGGTTTCACTAGTTCGAAGCCATGTCAATCCCGTGAAAGATACAAACACAAGTCCACAATGTCCACTTCGCGTAAAGGGACCAGACAATCTGCAACGTGGCATTCACAGCATCGCCGTCGCCTACGTTGTAGGGCGAGGCTTTGACTGAGAAAGGGTTCAATTGTATCAACTTCCCTCTCGTCTCCATAAACCTAACAGTAGTCAATCCCGTTTGCAATCCAATTGCATTTGAAGCCTTCAACACCTCAGTGCCCCGAAATCACCCCAGTGAGAAGCCACGAGTCTGCTTTCATCACTCGCAGATGCGACTCACTTCTCGTAGAATCCACTGCTAGCCATATATTCCTCGAGATCCAACAATCCAATCCGACCAACTATGAGGCGCTGACCTTGCCACGCGTCCACCGATCAAGCCATACAGGTAACAAATCGCTGTATTAACAGAGGCAAACGAGATTATAACAATAGAAGTACAATTCGCTCTAGCGAGACTTCCTGCTTCAACGTTCCCTGTAACATCATAATGTCCCGGAACCCAGCACAGTCTCATCTTGCGGCTTACTACACTGTTCACAATCCACTTGCGATTCCTAACCAATTTGGTGTTGGCCTGATCGCACTGAAAGCCGAGTTAGTACTAACGTAAATGGTGCGTTCACCCGATGGCTATAAGCACGACCCCATTATCTCCCCTACCGCCAGCATGATCGACAGTGTTTCAGCTTGGAAACACTGAAGTTATCACCCAATCTCAGTGATAGATCGAGTTGAAGCTCCTAAATCTGCTTCTAGTTTGGATCCATTCGCAAATATTGGACAACCAGAGAGTGACGTAAGTATTCCACCCACCCAATCAGTTTTATCCAGCATCATTATCTATGGAAACAGTTCAAAATCTACCGTCGGCAACATGTAATCAATCGACGGACTCAAGTAATCGCCCTGGTGATCGTCGATTATCTTAGGGAGAATTTTGTCGTGCCCTCAAGTAACCGTCCTGGTGATCGTCGATTATCTTAGGGAGAATTTTGTGGTGCCCCCAGGGGCATATTTCCCGAGTAAGAAATCCATCGTGTTGATACTGACAAGAAATAGTTGTGACTCTAATTTTCACTAACTGAGAAAAACCACTGACTCAAAACTTCTATGAAATATGGGTTTGTTAAATATGATTTAGCGCAATAACGTCGGATTAAAAACTTTTTCAGGATTCTACATTAGCGGGTGCTTATATGTACCAGAGACATATTTGTATACATACATATCTTAAAAACAAAATATATAAAAATTAGGGTACCAATAAGAACAGAAAGAAAAAGGAACTATATTTGCACAAAAGCATAAAGTGGAATGAAAATCTTGTTCTTAGGAAATTATAAACATAGTTGCATTAGCAGTTGAACACTTTAATTAACTTCCATCTAGTAGAGATATTTCACAGAATTAATATTTCTAGGATTTCACTTAACTGTGTGAATACAACAGAAGAATTACTTATGTTTTTACCGTAATACAGTTCTATTGACACAATCCTAGGCGACTGCCGCACTGTGGTCAAAAAAACAAAATGAATACTTTACTGAACAAATTATTATTTTTCCTTAAGCTGACACGATATTAGCTCAATGTTCATTTGAGGACCAAAGTCATGTGGGGCCAGAGTTCGTATTTACTCGCCATGTGAAACCCGTACACGTGGAATGTGTAATGAACACTTACTCATTACCCACAGAGTATGGGGAAAAAAATGGGTAGCTACCTACGAAAATGAGGAATTGCCCATCACCAATAAATTGTCTCTTTATTCTCAAAATTTTAGTTAGCACCTTTTTTTTCAAAAAAGTGATGCCACATTGAAGACTTCCATTGGTTAAAGTAAAAAAATCATATGAGGTGTCAGGGGACACCCGGTTGAAACGAAGTTCCTCTCGCTATATATTATGTACTAGTTAGCTCTAACACGCCTATGGCGTCCGTTGAAAAATACGATAATTTAAACGGATCTTTAAGAAAAGATAGTTTTTGTAAAATGAAAAATTTTTGTAAGAATTTTTTTTATACAATGGACTTTTTTTCCCCCAGAAAGATCCTTTTTTAAGGAGAGGTACTTCTTTTATTAAAAGCTAATGTTTTTTTGGAGAAAACGTACTATTTTTAAGAAATAGTTCTTCCTGTAAGGAAAAGGCTTAAGAGTATTAATTAGGGGTTTTCAATAAGAGCGCTACAAAAGTTTTTTGATGTGTAAACATCTATACGCTGGGGGTAGAAATCTTTTTCACAATACAATCACAAATTTAGAGTAAGATGTGCGATGTAATCGTTAACCAATCGTAAAGCGTTATCAAATCGGTGTGAGCTATGTATGAGAGTATTAGTGTACTCATACGCTGCATACAATATACTCAACACCATCTAGTGTGCAATAGTAGCGACTAATTTTTATGTTAAAAAATAAAAATAAATGGTTTCCCATTACATCCCATGAAGGGACTGGGGAGAACTTCTCACAATCACTGAGCTGTGCTCTTTCCAGTTTTCACTCACTGATTGGGACCTACAGTTTTACACCGATTCCGAACGGTAATTTGAGAAGCTTTTTCATGGCTAGATACTCGATAGTGTCGCCGTCACTATGCGAGGTGACCGCCGCCGAAAGGAAATTTGAAGGTGGTCAGAGCCGGGTTCGAACCCAGGATCTCATGTACAAGAGCCGCGCACACTAACCATTGCACCACCGACGGTGCAATGCAGGCAAATGAAAACAAATAAATAAAATTAATACAAAAACATTTAATTTTAATAACTTTTAAAAAGATTTTTACTAAAACAAAGCAAAATAAGGAAAACTAAAAACTAAACTTGTCAAATATAAGGAAAACTAAAAACTAAAAATTTTCTTCATCTTTGATATTGTCATTCATACTTAACAGCTGCATATAAGCACCATCTAGTGTGCAATATTAGCTACTAATTTTCGAAAACCATTGCTGTAAAATAACATTACATTTCAGTAAACAGCTGACTAATAACTTGTCAACCGCAACAAATACAAAATAATAAAATATTTTACAAACCACCAAAAAAATTATAACTCAGAACATAAAACAATACAAAGTGTATCAAAGCTGAATGGAGGTAATGTTAATACTAATAAACTTTCTATTAGATTCCAATATAAATTAAGATTATAACATATCTTAATCACGTACTGTTGCCTTACACTGAAACTGGTGCACGACAATTGGGTAACAATCTCCATCTCATGCCAATTATTACACGGTGTTACAAAAAATAGATTTTTTCTGTCCTATGAACCAAATGCACATATTCGGAAAGAGGGGAAAAAATAAAAATACACGTGTATCGTCGATTTTCATGTACACGTCAGGATTTTTTTTTTTTAAGTTTGAAGCATAAAGCTCGTAGTGGCCTGTGTGAAAGCCTTTGGACCGATTTTTAACCCTTTTTCAGTGATCCAATCGAGCTGATTTTTTTCAGGCAGACTCGTGGAAATAACTGTATCACGTCAAATTTTTTAAAAACTATTTTTATCAATTCTCAGATTTTCCCCAATTTTTATTATTTTTGAAAAAAAAATATTTTTTTCACTTTTCTTAGCATAACTTGAAGGGACTCCAAATTTGTAAACTACTTAAGCGTTACGAAAAAAAAAATGTTTTGTGACCCATCCTACTCGATATGGTTGTAGTTGATCAATAGTACCCTTCTAACACTAAACAGTTTTTGACTTTTACAACACTTACACCTGGTCTGACAGATGAAATTAGGAATTGCAAAATTGTTTTAAGTTCTGTTGTGCGAAAACGTATTTGTATATATTTCATCTGATACAAATGCAGTGTCCGACGCGAAATAACTTTTGTTATGTTTGTGGCTTATTCGCACCAAGTAAAATTTTTAAAAATATTACTAAAACAGTGGTGAATTCGTTTCAGAAAATATTTAAGACTGCTTATGTTCCTTACTTGTGGTAAACTCCGGAAGTCGTGTGCGACTATTGCTATAGAAATTTGTGCAAGTTTACTGATTGAAGGTCAACAATAAAGTACGCTGTACCAACAACTTGGCTACCACGCACGGAGCACTGCAATGAATTGTGCTACTTTTGTGTAACTTTTGCTCAACCAAAAGGTTACCAATACATTCACCGCAACAAAATTCGCTACGCTAATGTAGAATCGGTAATTCCAGCAGTTCTATACTCACCAGAAGAATGTTCCCGAAATAAGCGATGCAGAATCAACAGTTGTACCAACACTGCTATCAACTTTTCTTGCATCGAATGCGAGAGTCCACAAGTATCGGAATTTGTGGCAACACCCAGTGAAATTGGGACTGCAATGCCGCATTTAATAACGCAAGCCGACTTCAATGACCTCGTACGAGACGGAAATTTGTCGAGGAGAACAGCAGAACTCTTTGCATCACGCTTTAAGCAGTGGAATATAGTGGCGGCTGATTTTAAAATAACAGCCGCTCGTGGTCGAGGTACCACTATTCCATATGACGAATTTTTTAAATTGCACGAAGATCGGGAAAAAAAACCTAGCTTATTGTTATGATATTGATTTGATGTTTGCAAAAATTGATTACCCTCATATTTCAGAGGAGTGGCGACTTTTCATCGATGCATCGGTCAACAGCCTTAAAGTCGTGCTGCTTCATATCGGTAACATACATCCATCTGTCCCGATCGCATATGCCACAAACCTCAAGGAAACATACAAGGAATTAATATTACAGCTGATAATGTACAAAGAGCATAATTGGAAAATATGCTGCGATCTGAAAGTGGTCGGTTTACTCATGGGTGTTAAGCGTGGATTTCCAACCCACCAGTGCTTTTTGTGTACATCGGAAGGTCGAAAAAGAGATGAGCATTACACTGAATTTAAGTGGAAGCTAAAGCATAGAACGAGTCAGCTTGATTTCTTAACAAACAAAACATTTCAAAATACGTACAGTACTTGTCTTCTTCCCTAAAACATAACAACAGCCAAAGCAACCCAAAATTGACGAATGATTACTCGTTTTTGAGGGAATGTTACGAAGTTGTTGATTCACAGCAAATCATCAACTCACAAGTGTATCAAACTAACATCTATGTTATAGTGCTCATGTTGTTTATGCATGGTCTATCCTCGCGCTACAAGCTATAATAACATGAACACTGTTCTATTGCACTTGCTGCCTTCTGTGTCAGTGTGGCAATGAAACATTGAAGGAACGCGGATAGCAAAACATCGCTCTCTGTGTAGTAATTGATGTGCCTGTGTATGTATTAATTTTTATACTTTTTTTAAATGTTTATATGCTATTTCATAGAACTTTCTTTCCTTTTATAATATTTTAAGTCTATTTTATGGATAAATGAATTGAAAATGTGATATACATACGTATATATTTATTTTTGTATTTAATTTCCAGATCTACGTGAATTGTTTTGATTAGTTTTTTATTGGTACTATTTTTCCATCGAAGTATTCCAAGTTTTTTTTATGTTTTAAGTTTAAAGATGTTTGTAGTTAACCACATTAAATAATAAATTAATATTTATATTACTTCTACTTTAAAGAAATCTTTTTTTCCATTATGTTTACTACATCAAAATAGCTTAATAACTTTGCAAAGAATATGCATATGTTTGTATATAACAGCAGAAATGTTGTATAATGCTTAATTTAAAACAACACAACAGTTGCTATTGCTTTCCACAATATTCTACTACTTGTGCTTTGTTACTGCGATACACATATGTTAGCTGCAAGCGCTACAAGCTATCATAACATTGATAATATTCTACTGCACTCGCTGCCAACTGACAGTGTGGCGCTGAAGCGATGAAGGAAAGAAAGAGCGCAATGCCACACAAGCATGCTCTCGAATGATTCGATTACACTTCTCTCAACGCAGCATGTGGTTGATTGTTGTATACCGCGTGTTTTGTAGTTTTTTTTGTTGCTTTGAACAGTAATGCCCGATTACTGATTATTATGAATACGGCCCTATGATTTGCAAATTAAATTTCATTATCAGTAAAAATTTACTGAATTTTTTCAGTAATCAGTAAATTTACTGCTTACTGTAATTTTTAATGCAGTACATATATACTGCAGTGTGCCCATTTACTAACCAAATAAGTTAAATAAAACAAACAAAAACCAGCAAATTTCTTTTGTATTTACAATATTAAAAGTTTTGATACTTTTAATTGATTAATTAAAAAAATATACTAAAAGCATAAGTACTTCCAACTTCATTACTAGATGTTTACACATCTCCCCTGTGATCGGACTCACATTAATTTTTTTTTGAGGTGAGGTCAAATATACATAAATTATTTTTTTTGCTGAGCCCAATAAAAATTAATTTCTACTGACACTGAAACTTAATTTGCATTACAAGTAAAAAAAAACCGGGGCAAAGATAACGCAAATCCAGTTTAGATGGCTTTTCAAAAATAAACTCGTTTAATTATAGAAAAACACACATAACAATTTACAAAATTAAATAAAAACTAAATTACAAAGTTTTTTTCCAGCTTGGGTCCCCAAGGCTATAAAATTCAGCCAAATTAGCAAAACTTGTTTACATAAATAAGTTACTTGCTCAATTAAATGAAATCTCATTCAATCCGTAATGCAATAAAATGACGCAAAATAAGATGGCAAATTCTTGGGCCAAGTTGTCAAAGTGCGACTCTGAGGAACAATTCGAACAATTATATCTGTGTAGATGAATCTTTAAATAACAGCAGATACGGGGTTGTTGAAGTTACAAAACTTATTTCTAATACTATCGTACATCCACTGGAAGCGTTAATAATTTAAATATGTAAACTGGCAACATATCACTCCTTGTGTTTCGTACTTCAACCTATTGCCTCCTACATCTTAGGTAACTATCCAACAACTCAAGTGTATTACGTTTTGAAGTTTCTGTTTTAATATGGCATGATGAACCAAATCAAATGGTTTAGATGAAACAACCAAAAAAAGTCCAGCAACGCCCGCCACATATCCATTACTGCATGTTGAATACCACATAATTTTTTAAATCCAAATTTCAGTTTGTATAGCATTCCATTCTGATAGAGAAACTCAGATAACTGTTTATGTAAAATTTTTTCACAAACCTTATCAATTACACGGTGATAGTTTTTTGCAAAAATTTTGCAAGACAAGGCCGTAGAGAACGGGTTTACCCTAATTCGGGGTCGAGAAATCGAACTGCATGCATCATTAGTTTTTTGAGTTGCAATTATACAATTTTTTTTTTTTAATTTTGACTAATAGAGTGGATTTTTTTTTTGATTTTTCGACTTTTACTATCTTTGACTGCCACTAACTTCCATTGCGTTGGTTGTACCGTTCAATATTTTTTAACAATGTTTTTGCAAACGTTTAGGGCTTCAACTAATGTATTGAAAACCGAAACCGGTTGACCGAGTTCTGGCAGATTAACCGTACTTCGGTTTTTTGAAAGTTGCTATTTTCGGAGAACCGACTTCACCGGTTATTTCAAATCTATTAACCATTTTTCGGGTTGTTAATAACTTTTGCGCAACTAATACGAGGGCGGCACAATAAGTCCGTGACTTTTCGAACTTCCCTCGTAGTTATATGAAATGCAACACTGCTCCCATCAAATACCACCTGTTAGTAGACTACTATCAAATTTTGAGCAAGTTCTGTCATTTACTTTGTATTTAACAGCTGTTCAAAACATACAACCTCGTGCATTTTTTTAAATATGGAAAAAAGTGAGTTTCGAGTGCTCATTAAACATTCTTTGCAAAAAAAACGTCGATCAAACCAAGAAAAAGCTTGATAAATACTATAGGGACTCTGCACCATCGATTTCAATGGTAAAAATAGTGGCTTACTGACTTTCGTTGTGGTCGCACAAATACAAATGACGCTGAAAATTCTGGACGGCCAATTGAGGTCAATACACCCGAAAATATCGAAAAGATCCACGATATGGTGTTGGCCGATCAAAGAGTAAAAGTGAGCGAGATTGCTGATGTCACAGGCATTTCACATGGCAGTGTGGTTTCGATTTTAAATGATCAGTTGGGTTTAAGAAAGCTGTCTGCAAGATGGGTGCCGCGTTTGCTCTCAATTGACCATAAACGTAATCGTGTGATAACTTCCAAGGATTGTTTGGAGTTGTTTAATTGGCCTACGAAATGGGATCTCATCCTGTGACTATTTCCTATTTCCGAAGCCAAAGAAATGTATCGGTGGAAACAGATTTAGCTCCAACGATGAAATTATTGATCAAACAAATGCCTATTTTATGGTCCTCGAAAAATCCTATTGTTTGGAAGGGATTCATAAATTTGAGATACGTTGGACTAAGTGTATTGAGCTAAAAGGAGATTATGTTCAAAAATAATTTTTTTTAACTGTGTTTCATTCAAAAAGTCACGGACTTATTGATCCGCCCTCGTATTACAACACAGAATAACAAATCCAAATCATGTTTTATGCTCACTATAGTTACTGAACCCATCAGATAGACAGAATAGACATTGCCAGCGTATTACATCGCCGCCTGTCTACCAACTCCGATTTATATGTATGTTCCGGAACTAATGACAACACAAGTAGTGTGTCACCAGAAATCCGCAAATCAATATACATTATCCACAATCGTAATGAAACTACAAAAATTTCAAAGGAAAATTTACTCAACGAAGATTTTACATATTTGGACAAGTCAAACAGAAGATCAGATAAGTTGGATAATGGCCACAACTGGTTATCGCCAGCCTATTCGCCCGATGAAGATACTGGACCACGGCTATAATTTCTCATGAGGAATCTAATCGATGAGGCCAAGAAGTATAAAAGGTCTTGTTCTTTGTGCGGACATCAATGTGGACCACACAATTTGATGAACTACAATTATAAATTAAGGTGAAGAGGCACTTTGAAATTATTTTTCGTCCCCTAACCTTTATGTTTGTAACCAGGGCAATGAGCCCACCTTTATTAGTATAGATAAGCAAGAGATCCTTGATACCATCTTTGCATCACAGGACTCCTTCCAGTTGATATAAAGATGGGTGGTGTTTCTGACCATTAGAAACGTTTGTAAAACAAACTTGACCAAGTACAAACAAAGTTTTAACGGTATTATAAAAAACATTCCTCTCTCCGAATCACCTAATATCGCTGAAGTTGAGGATCTTACCAACCACATTTTAACAGATCGCTTGATTTCGCATGACCCACCGGTTCTTATCAGGAGAAGAGAAACCTCTGTGGTGGAGAAAAGATCTACAAATCCTGAGAAAATCTTGCAGAAAGCTTTTTAATAGGGTATAGTCCTTAAGGACGAAGTGAGACTGAAGTGTGTACAAAATTAGACGTAAATTATATAACAAAGAGTTAAGATCTTCAACGACGAGGAGGTCGTGAAAACATTTCAGCAAAGCCCATGAAAACGCATCTGAGACTTCCAGACTGCGCAAAGTCCTCTCAACGACACTATATATATCGAATATCTGAATGTACAAACCGGGCGACATTAGGTGCTGAATCGGTAGACTTCCTGCTTAACATAACTTTGTCGAAGACACAAGGTCGGGCTCACCCAACAGCTACGTTATTTCGCAGGTTGCTTTAAATATCTTGACAAAAGAAACACTACTCTGGGCAATAGGAATTTCAAGAAATACAAATTACCTGGCTTCTGCAATTTTGTATGAGCTGCATCAAACTATCCTATATTTCCGTTACGTGGAGAGAATCCAAATTCCGAAAGCGGAGAATTCATCGCATATTAGTCAAAAAGTCTTTATACCAATCAGTCTCTCATCTTTTGTTCTGAAGGCACTGGAAAGAATGGTTGACTTTTATTTGTGAACGAACGTAGGTACTTCTAAGCCGTCCACATGCCAGCACTCCTATAATAAGAGAAAATCTACGGAAACAACTCTGCAACTCTTACCTGACTGAACACACTCTAGTTGCACTTGGCGATATATTTAGAAGGTGCTTTTAACAACGTGCATCCGAGATCGATAAAATCAACTCTACCGATACTTTGATATATGTTGATTAATTTGATATATGGATTGGTTACGCGAAGCCGCACAACCTCGTGGCTGTGTCACACGACTTTTACTCGAGGCGTGAATAAAGGGACTCCCCCATCGGAAGTCTTATCTTCATTTATCTGGAATTTAGCACTGGATAGTAATTTGCTAGAGTTGGAGGGATTAGGTTACACAGTCGTAGCTTGGCTGGAAATTACTGTGTTGCCATCCAAAAGCAGAGATATGCTCCTGGACTTGATCAAAAGGCACTCTTTGGCACATTTCATGATGAATCACCAACCTATATGGGCACGGGAAGATTCGCAAGAATTTGCTGGAATCCACAATATAAGCCAATTGTGACACTCCCTTCTACATTTGAGGTTCCAGTAGCTGTTTAGGCTTCTACACTGATGGCTCCAAACTAGATGGGAAAATAGGGGTTAAACCTTTCACTAAGGCTACCATACGATTGTAGAGTCTTCAGCAAGATTTCGTGGCAATCGAAGAAGGTGCCATTTGGCTGGAACGAAACGTCATCCATACAACTAGGCCTACGTTTACTTTCTGCAGAAGTGTATTTAAGATTTCAGCTTTCGGCATTAAAACCGAATCTGGTTATTAACCGGTTTTTACCCCTCGGTTTAATCGAATATTCGAAGAAACCGAAAACCGGAATTTTTAAAAACCGGTTTTTGAATACACTAGCTTCAACCCTTGGGAACAGA
Organism: Phaonia tiefii; assembly: GCA_963931995.1. Taxonomy (NCBI): domain Eukaryota; kingdom Metazoa; phylum Arthropoda; class Insecta; order Diptera; family Muscidae; genus Phaonia; species Phaonia tiefii. The sequence continues at coordinate 63,904,650 of OZ008370.1, forward strand.
GCTTATCTCTAAAACCAAGTTTTTGGGGGTCTTTGATTCAGAACATCGGCAGGAATGTAACTATCGGACTTTCTTTGACTTTTCCTTCCACAAATTGCCAGTAACCATAACTATGTTTATTCACTCATATTCATTTTCACTATCAAATTCCACTCAATTTTCAATTTCACTTAATTTTACTTTCTTTACACTGAAATTTTTTTGGATAAAACCGCTTTGTTTAATTGGGCTTTAAAAAAAGTCCACATGAGGTGTCATGGCACATCCGGTTGGAACGAAGTTCTTTTCGTTATATATTATGTACTAGTTAGTGCCAACTCGCCTAAGGCGCCCGTTGAAAAATACAATAATTTTAATGGATCTTTAAGAAAAGGTACGATTTCTAAAATAAACGCCTTTTTTAAAGAATATTTTTTTTCTACCATGTATTTTTTCTACAATGTATTTAAAAAAAATAATATTTTTAGGTCCTTTTGTAAGAACATGCATTATATTTTGCCGAAAAGGTCCTTTTTTAAACAGAGGCACTTCTTTTATTAAAAGATAATGTTTTTTTTAAGAAAAGGTACTATGTTTAAGAAGAAGTACTTTCTGTAAGAAAAAGCCCTAAGTGTATGACTTTTGTTTTGCAAAGAAGTACTTTTGTAAGACATGTAATATCTCGATCTGGGTTGATTCGGCACTGAGTGTATGGCAACTGGCAATGCCTAAGACAAGGATGTTGGGGAGCAGAGTGGTACGTTGAAGGGCATAGAAAAATACAACCATGAGCAGTTGCGATTGTCAACATTTTGACAGGTTACGAAAATGAAGTTAAGGCTGGATCCGATTAAGAAACTTCCTGTTTGGTCTCGAGCGTTGGTGAATGACGGTTGATGGTTCCTGAAAACAAGATAAATAATCGCCAATAATTCACGAGATCCACATGGATAAGTCATCGGAACCATGAAAGAGCTACCTTCTGTCATATGTGATATAAGATAAATCCAATTTGATTTATAAAGTAACGCGACAAAAGGCCAATAAAAACAATAGGAAAATATTATAAATTATGAAAAGATTTTGCCAAGAAAACAAATAGTGTTACTAATTTTAAAAAAAAATAGTAAAAAACTGACGTCAAACAAGAGAAAGATTAAAAAGAAGGAGCAAATAAATAAAATCACTTTTAAAATTACAAACAACGACGTTACGCTTAACTACAATAAAATTAAAAAAAAGAATAATAATAAAATCGGCAAGAAAATAAGAACAAGAAAAAGCCATAAAATGACAAAAAAAAATGAAAGAGAAAAAACAAGCCATAGCATTGTAAATACGGTACCAGTTTGAAAGATAAAAAAACCCATAAAATTACAAATAAAATACCAATTTGAACAATATAAGAAAACCCATCAAATTCCAAATAAAATGCCGATTTAAAAGAAAATCCATACAAATAAAAGACGAATGTGAAAAAGATTAGAAAATCTCCCGAAAATGTACCATTGAAGTTCGGTAAACAATAGCAACACAAACATAAATAATACCCAAAAAAGGTAATAAGAATTCGCAAATAAATATTTCTGGGTAATGCTCCGCTCTAATAAAACACCCAATCAAAATCAAACATCTGTAAAGCAACTAAAAAAGAAACAAAACAACTTTAAAAAACTACAAAAGTAGCGACATAGAAACTGTTTTAAAACCCCTATCACAGCAACAACAATTCGAAACCTGAGTTCTAAAAAAAAACATCTATACAAAGTATGTACTAAAAATTGCATAACATCTCCACTGTAGCCGGGCAGCAGCCTGCAATATACGCAGTATTCAGCAAGTCGCAGCAACTAGCCAACGTCAGCCAGCAGATGAGCCAATGTCAGCCGCAAACAACAGAGATGAGAAATTGCAGAGTGAATGGGAACGTAACGATGGTAGATTAGAGTACATAGTAAGGTGATAGAAAACTTGTGGGGAAAACTATATTTAATGACATTTCTATTGTCAAAAAAATACATACATATTACATTACCATTATAAAAGCAAATAAACTTCTTTTGCTACACGGATATATGTTAACTATTATATATACATGTACTAAAATAACCACTACTAACCCTACTTTAAGATACCTCATAAATATGTAGATATAAAAATTGAATTTGTATGTATATAATGGCGAATTAATCGGTATAACTTTTCTTAAACCAGTATTTTACATAAGTATTACTCTACTCAGTATTTCTAAATTGTTTACCTTTTTTATAGTACTGCCACAGGGGCAATAAATATATGATGAATTTAATTACTTTTTGAATTTTTGTCTGATTACAGTGATGTTTGAGTAAAAGAATATAAGAAGGTCGGTAATTGGTTTGATGAAGTGCGATTTCGGGGGTTATCTTGGAATTCTTGGCAAATGATAACCCAGGTCTGTGGATATTAATTTGTCCCGGGGGAGGGAGCCAGTGGGTTATTATAACATCTTAATCGACAGTCTGAGTAATTTTATATACACTGGTACAGATGTTTGTATCTGTGGCAATTTCGTAACCTGCAACGAACACCCGCCCATGCCCGACGAGCCTTAGCTGAGCAATCATGTTAGTTACCAGTGTGGCAGGGGACGAAAGTCGCAACTCTTTACAGAAGTTGTACGATGTAGCCAAAAGCACAATCTCACAGAAATATTACAGACAGGTACTTTTTAAATAAGTGGTGCTCTTTTTTGGAAAATGTTTTTTTTTGGCGTAGAATACGCCTTACCTTACGGTATTTGGAGTCATGTCAGATTGTCTTTGTTGTAATCTTTATTTCATTGATTATCAGGAAACGGCGAGATAATTTTTTTTAAAAATTTTTTTGTAGGTAAATGAAGATGTTATCTTTCGTTTGATATACATTTCATATTGGTTGATATCTTCGTAATATTTAAATTTCTCAAATGAAAATGGTTTAAACACATACACTCAAACATATGTGTGGTGTTTGGTTGAGTGTTTGAGTTTGTACCGTGAACACAAACTATGCTGCTGTTTCAGTGTGGACACAAACCTTCGGCTGTTTTTTTGATTGATGAAATGTTGAAATTTCGTATATTTACTTATGTATTTAAGTGAAACAAAATGTTAAATGTGAATTTGAATTTAACATGCATATATAATTATAAAAAATATATGAAAAAATTAATTCATAAATTTTTATGTTAAATGAAAGTGCTGCCAAGTAAGCAAAATAACAATGCTGCTTGATGCTGTTTGACAGCAGCTGACAGTTGACGTTTAGTAAATTAAAATAAAAACTACTAATCAAAATGGCACCTACACGAAATACAAGAAAGCAACGAGTGGTTGTTATGCAGAGAAATAAATACTCAGGTAAGTTTTGTGTTCCCTTCTTTATATATATTTTTATTAAAAATGTTAATTAATTTGTAGGCGCAACATCAACAACAAATATGCAACAAATCGCAACAGCAGCGGCAGCACCCAATATCAATCAAATAGGTAAGTTTTATACCTACATACATATACATATGTACATATGTATATATTAATGTAATGTATAAATTTCTAATAATGGATTTAATTTACAGTTCCTATAGCGGCAAGAACAACAACAATTAACTAACTTATGTATATTATCAACAGTAACTACCAAATAAATAAATTCATTTGCTTATGTTATTTATCATTTATTGTTATATATGTTTTCTGTCTTATCGGATGGCGTATTCTACGTTAAACTTAATGGCCGTGTCTCTGACACAGCCTGCAGGGACAGTCCGTGGCCGAAGGCCTCGGACAACTGTCTGCTGTATTATTAAGAAAATGTACTTATTTTCAGAAATTTTAATTTGAATTTTTATGACAGATTTTTGTTAGTTTTTGGTTAATGTACGATAAAGTCATACTACAAGCTAACAGTCATGAACATTTTTCTAATTGAAAAATGGTTGGTCTTTGTTGCAAATAATAGACAACAATTCAGTTCAACACACACTCACTGGCACGACTAGTTTCCAATTACGTGACAAGTTCATCATTAGATGCCCAACTACTGTGCCTGAATTGATACCATCGGTTGATCATCAATCGTATATATACAAACTCAATTCTGCAATTCACATGTGCGAATTAGTATCGATCGAAGATCCCTAAGTATCAACATCACTGAAAGGCTTATAATTCCAACAACAAGAATAGATAGAATTTTTCTTTTTAGGAAACGGTACTTTTAAGAGAAGGGATTTTTGTAAGAAAATGTATTTTTTATAAGAGGAGATATTTTTTTCCAGAAAAGTTTTTTTTTAAGAAATGGGATTTTTTTTATAATTGATCTTTGTTTCAAGAATATGTAAATTGTTAAGGGTTGGTAGGTAGTAGATATTGTCCTAGTAAATGAGATATAATTAAACCATAGACAATGAAATATTTAAAAATTTTAAAATCATAAGGAAATATCGAATTGATGCAAAAGAGGGTGGGGGAACTGCTATATTAACCAAGAATAACATACAACACTGCAGTTACGATAACAAAAATATATATTCGCTAGATGCTTTAGAGACATACCCCATAATGATACCCGTTGACTACAACAACTTTTTAGTTATTAGATGTGCGTACTATCCGGCCGGCAATATAAATTCAATACGAGCAGACTTGAAAAAAATATTTAATTAAAAATAATTACTAGCGGGAAACTTGAACTGCAAGCACACAGAAAGAAGTAATACTCTTAAATACCCGAAAAGCAATAGCCTAAAAGAATGGTTGTCGGAAAACGAAATAGAATTCAGATGCAAGCTTTACGCTTCTGTAGCACCATCTTTTCCTCCATTATACATTACGGATTCCAGGCTAAATATACTGAGAGTCAGCGAAATGTCAAACTGCCTCAAAACATTGGATTACGATAGCGACCACAACTCAGTGGAATTAATTGTACAAATTGAGAGTGAGCAGAATGTTATGACAACTTTCAATGAGTGGACAACGTTCAAATTTAACTTCACAGGGACAAATTGGAAAAAGTTTGAGAAGGTGGTAATGCAGAAAATCAAGTTAGAAACAGTGATACCGAACAATCGAAATTAAACCAATGACGAAATAGATGTATATATAACTAGATTGCATTTTATAATATCAGAGGCCATTGACAGCACGGCACCAAAATTTAAAGATTAAGTTGTCTTTTCAACTTTCCTGTCTGTCATGGAAAAGTTAAGGATGTTCGAACGGAAATGTTTAAGAGCCTCTACTTGTCTGTACAGAACAGCACTCAGTACACAAAGTATACATATATCAAATAAGAAATTGTATAAGTATAATAAGGCAAATGTTACTCGAATTGAAATTACATCATAAATTTAATACGAAACCATATACTACGTTGTCCAACAAAATATGAAAACAATTTAGTAATGGCTCCCAACTATACAAATGTTTTAAGTGATGTAATACGAAAAGGGTTTATCCCACCCGAGGCGTTTATATACCTGGACAAACAAAAATATATCGAGGATACAAATGGGATTCGCGTCATATATCTTATATACAGACGGGCAAATATTAAAGCAGTAAAATGTACAACGTACAATTTCGGTGATTTTAGACGCAATACTAACATATCGGCCGTCGGTGGTGCAATGGTAATGCGCGCCTCTTGTACATGAGATCCTGGGTTCGATCCCTGCTCAGGCCACCATAAAATTTCTTTCGGTCGAGGTCACCTCGTATAGTGACGGCGACACTATCGAGTATTTAGCCATGAAAAAGCTTCTCAAAATACCGTTCGGAATCGGTGTAAAACTGTAGGTCCCAATCAGTGAGTGAAAACTGGAAAGCGCACAGGTCAGTGATTGTGAGAATCTCTCCCCTGTCCCTCCATGGGATGTAATGGGAAACCATTTATTTATTTATTTTCTAACATATCGTATAGAGATATTGCACTAATGTCAAAAACCAAAACATTGAGGTGGCTATCTTAAAATTATTGTTTTATGAAAAAAAATGTTGATTTAATTAGACCATAGGTTTTAGTATATAAATAATACGATATTTATGTAATTTTTTTGTTAAAAATTGTTCAGTACATTGTTACCTTATATAAGCTTCGAATTACATCGAATTCCCTACACTTCTAACATGTTCAGCGAAACCTGGTTTCCTTAGCCGTAATTATGTCATAATTCCTACCATTGAAGACAGCACACTTCGCATGGGCATGACTATCACAAAGCTAACAAGAAAGAAAAGAACCGTCATATACGTCCCTGACTGTACAAATCTAGTACGAGTAATTATTACCAATTATGTCTAAAGGTATGCAATAAAATAAAATAACTAAACGAATTGATATAAGTTTCAAACACTAAACCACGAAATCCTAAAAGTATACACAATAATACTGAGCTGTATACTGGGTTATAGCATAATACGGTTAAAAAAAAGTTGTTTAAAATGTTTTCATTTACCCCCTTCCCGCAATGTCCAATAAGGAACTTCGTTCCTAAAAATAAATGAATGTTAGAACTCACGGGCGATGTGGTATCACCTTTTTGTTACACGTTACCTGTTCGATTTCTATGAACATAAAGGGCTTTTCTACAGAGACGTTACAAAAGTAAATCGATAGGGACAGCAAACGACGCCATATTTTTCCCGCTCTTTTGACATTTCTCTTCAGTAAGGTCTGCCATTTCATCATGGAAAGACATACGAGCCAACAACGAGTCGAAATTATTAAAATTTACTACCGAAATTTGGAGTCAGTGGCCTCAACGTTAAGAGGCCTCAATAATCAGCGATCAGGCTCATTTCTAGCTGAATGGCTTCCTCAATAAGCAAAATATGCGTTATTGTTCAGACAGCAATCCACACGTAATCCATGAGTCATCATTGCATCCCGAAACAATTACGGTTTGGTGCGGTTTATGGGCCGGCGGCGTCATTGGGCCGTACTTCTTCCGTGATGATCAAGACCGGCACATTACTGTGAATGCGAATCGCTACCATTCAATGATAACCGAATATTTTTGGCCCTAAATTGGATAATATGGACTTGGAGGACATGTGGTTCCAACAGGATGGCACCACAAGCCACACAACGAATGTCACAATCAATTTATTGGAAACCAAGTTTGGTGAACGTGTTATCTCACGAAATGGCCCAGTCGATTGGCCGCCTGGGTCGTGCGATTTGACGCAGTTAGAGTATTTCCTGTGAAGCTACGTCAAGTCTATGGTCTATGCCACCAAGCCAGCGACGATTGATGAACTTCGTACAAATATCGAACGTGAAATTGCAGCAGTATCGGCCGATTTATGCTTGAAAGCCGTTGAAAATTGGGTTCAGCGTCTGGACTTCTGCAAGCGTGCCCGTAGTGGCCATGCAAAAGAAATCGAGTTCCATACATAACAGCATCGAACGTACTTTTACAGGAATAAAGAATTTAATTGGTATCTAAAACCGGTTTTGTTTTATTTAAAAAACCTAACAGTAATGGTAAGACATATCAAAAATCTGACAACAGATTCGGAAAGAGAACGCAGAAAAAAGTATACAGACAATATCAACTCGAAAAAAAAAATAAATGGCGTATACGACAAAGCAATAATCAACCGACAAATTGCTCTTTTTGAAAAGTTTTCTCCTTAAAAATCCCATAGAAACGTTTTAATTTTCATACTTAAACACTTTCCAAATATCAAATAAAACGCACGCCTTTTTTTAAATGGCAGTTTTTCCAATTTTTGTGGCCGTCGGTGGTTCTATGGTTAGTGTGCGCGGCTATTGTACATGAGATCCTGGGCTCGAACCCGGCTCTGACCACCTTCAAATTTTCTTTCGGCGGCGATCACCTCGCGTAGTGACGGCGACACTATCGAGTATCTAGCCATGAAAAAGCTTCTCAAATTACCGTTCGGAATCGGTGTGAAACTGTAGGTCCCAATCAGTGAGTGAAAACTGGAAAGCGCACAGCTCAATGATTGTGGGAAATTCTCCCCCGTCCCTTCATGGGATGTAATGGGAAACCATTTATTTTATTTGTTTTAGTTTTTCCAATTTTGTATAAATTTTCATTATTTTTGAGTTGAGTTGACACAATACAGGCACTGACAAAATGTCTGTTTCTTTTGCCTTGTTGTATTTGTTGTGAATAGTGTAGAGAGTAAAAGAGTATAAATGAGTCTTATTCTCTTTATAGAATATTTCAATATAAATTCACCATTTCGACAATGTTGTTACATAAAACAATACAAAAAGCATAAATGTTTCAAAAGGCGTCAATGTGTCTAATCTATACTATACTATTCACTACTCTTGGCGACGACGACCTTCTTGTTTGTTCGCTTCCGCTACATCAATACCATCATACTTATTTTCAGGCAGAGACTATTATTGTACAACAACCACGTGTGTCATGCTAACGCTGTGGTTTAAAAACAGTAGTCTCGCATTCTTTTTGATGGGTTATGTAGAAAACAGTACAACGAACAAATAAATACGCGTTCGATTGAAAACAGTACGTCCGGCACGCCTAAATATATTTTGCATGAAAACGTAAGTGCAACTGAAAATAACTAATGATTCAGTTCGTTTCCTCGAACCTGAATGAGGGTAAAACCGTACACTCCCGCCTTGTTTCATTTTTCGACTTCCATAGTGTTATTAGCAAAATAGCTATTGGACGATATTTTTCAATTGATTCTGTTCTGTTGTCTTTTGGAATAGGCACTGTTTTTACAGTTTTGAGATTATCTGGATATGTAGGCTTTGAAACAATTCAGTCGAAAATATCGTCTAATTGAGGACATTTATAATGTCATACCCACAGCTCTTATTACAGTTCAATTCATATATATGCTCTGAGATTTCATCGATTCTTGAATGGCGACATTGAAATGCTCCCCATAAGCATGAAGGCTGTTTAGGTTGTTACAGTAATCTGCAGAGTATTTTTGTTTTAACAATCTAAGAAAATTAGGAATTTGTACAAAAGAATTATTAAATTTCTCACACACTCCCTATCATTCAAAATAACACGGCCTTTTCAATTCTAAATTTTTGGTCAAGTTAATTTCGGATTGTACTTTATATAATTAATATTTATTTGAAGATAGTTATTAATACTCCTTCTGTCAGCACTTCTAATCACCTTTCTAAGTTTTTCTAATCGTCCCTCTATGCACAGGCTTTCCCTTTCTTTTCTCCTAATTTCAAAGAATTTTTCTTTTAGCTCTGCCTTATTGCTTGTTGCGTCATCATTGAGTGCGGAAAATGTGAATAAAAAAATCTGTATGTCATTAGATACGTTCTTGGTTTTATTTCGGCAATTAAATCTTTTTTGAAAGACAAATCAGAAATCGTCGTATTTTTAAAAGTTATTTAGCTACAGTATGTGAATTCTGTAGCAGCGCAGCATCCAACAAATTAAAAAAAGCTGTCTAGCTTACTTTTTTGCGATCGATAGAATGTACACACAATTAGTGGTTTCTCTTGCAATAGCCTGGTGTCGTTCACAAAACTCTATATCAAATCGAAAAGTATCTCTAACATATAATGATGTCCCATCATAGCCTACAAGATTGTACTGTAGGCCGACTCGCATTGTATAATGGGGAAAAAGTGTTTTCTTTCCACCCCTCAAAACGTATCTTGTTTGTTTTCTGCTGATTCCCAAAATATTTCCTGTCTAGCGTTAAGATCCCGTTAATTTTTTTTTCTTTTTAGATTTTCCAATCAATCGGTAGTTTAGCTAAAGACAACGTATACAATACTCGTATTAGCATCATAAATATAAACGGTTTCCCATTACAACCCATTAACGGATTGGGGAAAGCTTTCTACAACCCGTGAGCTATGCACGTTTTAGTTTTACACTCACTGAGACCTACAGTTCTTACACCGGTTCCGAACCGTATTTTTGAGAAGCTTTTTCATAGCTAAATACTCGATAGTGTCGCCGTCACAAACCCGTCAGCCGCCGTCGAAAGAAATGTAAGGTGGTCTGAACAGGCATCGAACCCACATACTCATGTACAAGAACCTCGTACACTAGTATTGTACCACCGACGGCTATATTAGTATTATATGCAAGGGTCTATTATGGCGCGTCCAACGGTATATAAAATATATGCTGGAAAATCCTTTTTTAGGGAATATTCTTAAGGGAATATTTTTAAGTTTACAATATTTCTGATTTAAATGTCAGATTAGAGTCCAAAATTGGGTCCAGTACACCTCGGAAAACCTATTCAAAATTGGAAAATATATGTCGTACAATAATGGCGTACCGTCATTTCGCCCAATGTCATTTCGCCCAAAAGCGAAAATGATGTATCGCCCAAAAAATTTCAATGTTAGTTGTTGTTGTCAAGAAAAATCGGAATTTTTGGCGTTATGACATGATTTTTTGGGCAATATGACATTTTCCCAAGCCAACAACGATCTATGACACATCCCCCAAAAATAATAAAAAAGGAAACAATACCCAAAAATAATGGCACATTTGTAAAAGGAATTGAGGTAAATTTTCTATGTAATTTGTAAATAATGCGTACATACATATTTATTTCACATTGTCAGGAGAAAAATAACAAAACGTTCTTGTTCGATATGGAATGCCTCTATAACTTCCAGAGGTGTTTTTGGGGATTTTAAAAAAGTTGGCGATGCAAGCCTATTCAGAGTTCTTTGTCTCCGAGAGTAGACAAGTTTTTGAGTACTTTCCTGATTCCTGCAGAAAAAATTTTATTTAAAGACAATTATTTTATTTGACTCAATACTATGTAGCCTCGCCACGTGGGAGGATGGGTCGCGCTCGCGGTGCGAAACGCGTGGGCGCGGCGCGAAAGGCGTTGCCGCCGCCGGCGCGACCAATCCTCCCACGCGGCGAGGCTAAACCAATTTTTGAGTACTTTCCTGATTCTTGCAGAAAAAATGTTATTCAAAGACAATTATTTTATTTGACGCAATACTGTTGATCCTCCCTCCCGGCGAGGCTCAACAGCTACACGACAATGACAAAAACGACTCAGGAATGCACCAAATATTACTTCTTCAAACAAATGCCCTGCAAATTTACCGCTTAAAATTACAAGCACCCTACTTCATTGGTTAGGTCATTCGTTTTCATACCATAGGTTAGTAGATAATGCCTACAACGCAGAGCCTCAGAGGTGTTCCAAATATAAATATAACGACTAACTAGTATGTAGCACCATTATATGATGTAGGGTGCTATTACTGCTATTCCGTTGTAGTAATATTTGTACAACGTAATTCTTTTCGTAAATTACATTTCGCCCAAAAAATGTGTACGTCAATGTTTTTGGGTGATATGCCATTTTATTTTGGGTCTTATGTCATTGCTATTGGGCGATATGTCATTTTAGTAATTAGTGTTTTGGGCGATTTGACATATTTGGGCGTTATGTCATTTTGGTGTTTGGGCGAAATGACATTGGGCGAAATGACGGTACGCCTACAATAATGATCTCGCGCAAAAAAAAGATTTGATACCCATTTTGCCCTGTTTAGCACGTAATGTGCGCAATGTATTATACGTATAATTTTGGTAAAACGCGAACTAGAGCGAATTTCAAAGTAAAAAATCTGAAACACTTAAATTGACTAAAGATTAAAATATGTCCATCTAAGATTTAAGTCCGAAAAATCTCCGTAGTAAAATTTAAAAATGCTCTTTTTCGCAGAATATCGCCGAAAAAGGGATGTGTCAGGACATGCTTTGGCATGTTTTTCAGACCTTTGGACGAGCCTTAAGAAAACCATTCATATGACATTAAAGTAAAATTATAGTTGTGTTTACTTAACGTACACAATTCTTTGAAAAACTTTAAAAAATTGTCCGGATTACGGGATCTTCACTTTATTTTAGACACGAAATATTTTGGGAATCATCATAAAAAACCAACATACATTTTGAGGGGTGGGCAAAATGAATTTTTTTTGTCAGCCGGTTTAGTGTAGAGCTTTGTATATTATAAATATGTACTAATTCGAATTGAACCAGGTTCCTTGAACTGCAATAATTTCTGAAAAATCTTCCAATTGCACAATAACTGATTTGAATTTATTAAACTTATTAATCATAGAAATTCTTCTGATTTTTGCAGATGAACTGTTAAATATTAAACTGAAATATTTATTATTTAAATAAATTTAGAATAAATAAACAAATAAAACAATCTTTTAATTGATACAGAAAAAAAGCAGGGAGAGAGTGAAAATACCGAAATCTGCAGGATGTACAATGAATCCCGAAAATTTTTCCAGAGGGTAAGAAGATAGAATAACGTGCCGAATAATGGGCTGCCTGGCGTAAAATATATGGTCCCGTTAAAGAAAACGGCGAGTTCCAACGTCGATGGCACCAAGAGATATTTCATCTGTGATCTGACATGGACTTAGCTAGGAGAATCAAATTAGTTCAATTGAGTTGGCTGGGCCAAGATATCAGAATGGATGAAGATGAGCCAGAGTGGAAGATTTACGTACCCGATACGAAGATAACGTACCCGATCGAAGCAGGAAACGATCGAAGACTCAGCTAGAAAGTTCAGGCAGAGGAATGCCTCCGTATCCTTGGTGTTACCAACTGGGGAGAAATTGTTTAATTAATATTTGTAAGACATCTGAACTAATGAGGTTGTAAAATTGTCAATACGAACATTAATAAAATTCTTTGGACTAATTTTCCATCAGGGGACTTGAACTGAGACTGGTTATCATCATCAGAGACCTCGGAATAGTTCACTGACCCGGCTTCAGAACGAGCGGATTTTCGCCTTTTAAAACTTATTTGCTGATGCTTCAATTATCTGAATAATTTCCCAAAAATTCATTACAGTTGAACTCATTTGGGGAAAATTTGTAAATTTTAAAAATAAGGAAATTAGACACAGTATTTCAACCATATTAGCTTTATGTGTACACTGATTAAGTAACACTTCCAATTTATTAAAATTTATCCTATATACAAATGGACTACAATTGGGTAAATTTTTTGAACTCAAATCTAAAAAAAATTTTTGTGAGTGTACATTTTAGAGGAATTGTTTCCGTCTGTATACTCCACTGTGCGACAAAAGGGTATAGTTGGCAATTTTTGGTTTACCTTACTACGTGAAAGGGTATAAATTTAGTGCTGTGAAAAATTTGTCTTAATTAGTCTCTTATTTTCTTTTTAAATCTACTTGAAACGAATGCACCCATTTTAAGTGTTTCCAGCTTTCGGTTGGTACAAAATTAAATTTGATTCTAAATGACTAAATACTGAAGAAATGTGTACTTTTGACAAGTACGGGAAATGTTACAAAGTAACAAACTCCTAGAGAATGCTGAAGTGGCTTAACTTTTCTTGTTTGTTGTTTGTATTGCGAAAACAGCAAGCTATGATTTTAACGCAATGGCACTGTATAGAGAAATGTGAAGAGTTGACATCCTGTACTTTACTGTCAAATATCTTAGATGTGTTGCACTGAACAGTGGGCCGACATCACAATAAATTGCTAATAATGTCAGAACTTATAAACTCTCTACCGGATTGTAATGTACTAAATATTTGTAAGGAATTCGGACGATTCTGAAGCAAAGGGAAGAAAAACCTTACGCAATAGATATTGAAAGTTTTGATGCTTTATATTGATTTATTGAAATTTTTTTAAGATCATTTGTATGAAATATAACACAGTGTGTAATTTTTTAAAGTCATGGCAAAACAACCATATACGGACGCCACTACGTGATAAAAGACCAAAAAAAAAGACCCCTGTCTCCCAGTTTTGCCCAAAGTCCTCCAGGTTTTTTTTTATGGGCCCCCAAAAAGTGGGGCATCGGTGTTATTTTTGGAATAAAGTGATAATTTTCTCAAGCTCATATCTTGAAAACCGTTCGGAATTTTGATTTACTCTCTGAGGCAAAGTTGTAGCTCCTGTCATGAAGAACAAAAACTCTTAACATATAAAATAAAAAAAAACTGTTCAAGTCCATAGGTAGCAAACCGTTCAAAATTTAAGGAAATAATCAACTACAAGAATAATCCTAAGATCTCAATAAACAACTTTCTAGAACATATGAACTTCCTAGGAATGATTCTTAACACCGTTTAGATAGCCCTTACATAGCCGCAAAAGTGAAAAATTTCCCGAAAATTTTTTAATTTCATTTGTTTTTTCTTTACTTCAACATTGAGGTACTATAAAGCCTTCTCCCGTCAGTGAAAAGGCATGTTGCAGGTTTCATTGTTATACTATTACTGATTTTATTAATCTTAGTCCTTAGATGGTATGGGTTGATATTTAGAGTTTGGGTTTAGAGTTAGAGTAGTAGCATGGATATTTAGTAATAATGATTCAGTGTTGTAGGGATTAATTGTTATTATTTTGCATTATTAGTTGTGGTCCATCTCTTCCCTTTTGGGGCTCATAATCGGTATCAAATGGATCTTCATAAGTAACACCACTTGCTCTAGTCATTCCTGTACATTCTGTACTACGATCTGGATTTGGCGGCCTTGGTGATACAAAACTTTCGGGTGCAAGCACTGGTAGTGTGGCTGTTACAGTTGCTTTATAACTTTTGTTCTTCTCAGCATATCGATTTAGACCACATGCGTAATTTACGCATGCATAGCAACTGGTTTCATCATGATCACCTGGGAGATTAATACAGTTTACCGGCTTACAATACTTCACACCATGTTTGCCTCCACTCAACCATGCCATGAGATTGTTATAACATTGGCGACACGCTGTATTAGGTGTGTAATTTTCACCGGTCAAGTCTTCTTCGTCGAAAAAAACTTATATGCTTTCTTGAATGCACTAGTTAAAATATTCTTTTCCTTTTGCAATGTTGTAGAACTATTTTTTCTGATTTGATGACCGCAAACGTAGCCAAATAAATCAATATTTTCACACTGCATATTGAGATTGTAAGTTACCAATGTTGTGTGCGAATTATGCTGTAGCACTTTCACTTTTTGGCGTAGAATACGTCTTACCTTACGGTATAGGGAGTCATGTCAGATTGTTATTGTTGTAATCTTTATTTCATTGAGTATGAGGAAAGGGCGAGATAACTTTTTTTAAAAATTGTTTTGTAGGTAAATGAAGATGTTATCTTTCGTTTGATACACATTTCATATTGGTTGATATCTTCGTAATATTTAAATTTCTCAAATGAAAATTGTTTAAACACATACACTCAAACATATGTGTGGTGTTTGGTTGAGTGTTTGAGTTTGTATCGTGAACACAAACTATGCTGCTGTTTCAGTGTGGACACAAACCTTCGGCTGTTGTTTTGATTGATGAAATATTGAAATTTCGTATATTTACTTATGTATTTAAGTGAAACGAAATGTTAAATGTGAATTTGAATTTAACATGGATATATAATTATAAAAAATATATGAAAAAATTAATTCATACATTTTGGCGTAGAATACGTCTCACCTTACGGTATAGGGAGTCATGTCAGATTGTTATTGTTGTAATCTTTATTTCATTGATTATGAGGAAACGGCTATATAACTTTTTTTTATCCTATTTTTCCTATCATAAGCCCATATTATCAAAAGTAACTTTCAAATAATCAAATTGATTTGCGTCTGTTATTTATCATTTATCCTTACTCTTTTAATTTAAAAACATATTTATCCTATTTTTCCTACCATAAGCTTATGTATATTATCAAAAGTAACTATCAAATAAATAAATTCATTTGCTTATGTCATTTATCATTTATTGTCATATATGTTTTCTGTCTTATCGGATGGCGTATTCTACGTTAAACTTAATGGCCGTGTCTCTGACACAGCCTGCAGAGTGGCCGAAGGCCTCGGACAACTGTCTGCTGTATTTTTTTATTTTACTTTCACTTTCACTTTATAACTTTCACAGCTGAGCTCTAGTTGACGTCGCGCTGTGTAGTGCCTCGATGTGAGCGTCGTGTCGCTTTTATATTGTGTGCTGCGTCCCTTGTGAATTCAATGCAGATCTTTGCTTCCAGGTAGTTTTTTGATAGAATTTTTTTTGATTTTATATGTTCACAATTTCATCTTTATGACAAGAGTTACAATGTGTTTCCAGGTATTTTTTTTATTTTTTGGGTTGTTTTTATGTGAATTCAATGCAGATGTTTGCTTCCAGGTAGTTGTTTGATAGTTTAGGCACGGGAACTCACCCACCAGCTTGAGAATTTTATTAGAATGCACCTACTATCCCAGAAAGTACTTTTGTTAGAAAAACCTCACTATCTCCGGTCTTAGAAGGGTGAAGGCGGAGTATTACACTTTAAAAAAAAGCTTGAAGTGTTGTCTTTTACCGAGTCTAGGAAGAAATAAGTTTAATAGGGCTATTTTTTAGGAAAACCAGATTTTTATTAAAAAAAGTGAGGTTAAAAAATCATTTTTTTTTTAATTTGTCCAAAGAGTTAATAAAAATTAACATATTTCTATACAGATTTAAAGGTCTTCTCAACGATACCCATCTCAACCAGATCGGATAAGAAATGGGTGAGATATAAGCGATTATATACTCAAGCTATAAAGGCCTATATCTCAAGAAGTTGGATCGGCCTCCTTAAAAAAACTTTCGGGTTTTAATCTGCGCTGTAAGCCCTACCAGGCCAAAGAAAATTGGCGCATTTTTCATAAAGTAAAGTTGTTCGTAAAAGCGGAAAAAACGCTTTTTGGGCGATTTTTCGCTCATTTTTTAATGTTTTTCGCGATTTTAACCTTGAAGATGAAGTTTTTTCTTTATGACAAGAGCTACAACTTTGCCTCAGAGAGTAAATCAAAATTTCGAACGGTTTGCAAGATATGAGCTTGAGAAAATTATCACTTTTTTGCAAAAATGACACCAAGGCCCCACTTCTTTGGGGGCCCATAAAAAAAAACCTGGAGGACTTTGGGCAAAACTGGGAGACAGCGGTCTTTTTTTTTTTGCCTTTTATCACGTAGTGGTGTCTGTATATGGTTATATTTTTTTATGTTTCACTATGTAATATAAATATATTCTGTATATGAATTCTGCGTTCGTTCAATACTACAATGTATGGCAACATACGGTAATTAGTAACTACTAACTAGCACAGAATGTAACCGGAAGGGTGTTCAGACAACGTTAATTGTAAACCCAAGCCATAGATTCATGAAATATCGATAACAGGTGAAATAACAATGGGATGGCCAATGTATTACAGCAGTGCTCATATTGACCAGCATGCCAGGTACGGTAGAGAACTACACAGTAAAATTGGTTTTAGATGCGTTATGTAGGCTTTCTGCAGCACACTATACAACGTTTGAAACATAATATCCTCTTCTATTGAATTATGTCTATATATGCGTCAGTTTTATGTACACTTTTGGAACTTTATACCGGAAGATTGCATAATTAGAAAGGTTCAAAAAATATTATGTACATTTAATTTTGGCTCTGCATATAACGGGGTTTTCAATAAGAGCGCTTCAAAAGTTTTTTTAAATAAAACAAAACCGGTTTTAGATACCAATGAAATTCTTTATTCCTGTGAAAGTACGTTCGATGCCATTATGTATGGAACTCGATTTCTTTCGCATGGCCACCACGGGCACGCTTGCAGAAGTCCAGACGCTGAACCCAATTTTCGACGGTTTTCAAGCATAAATCGGCCGATACTGCTGCAATTTCACGTTCGATATTCGTACGAAGTTCATCAATCGTCGCTGGCTTGTTGGCATAGACCATAGGCTTGACGTAGCCCACAGGAAATAATCTAAAGGCGTCAAATCGCACGACCGAGGCGGCCAATCGACTGGGCCATTTCGTGAGATAACACGTTCACCAAACTTTGCTTCCAATAAATTGATTGTGGCATTCGCTGTGTGGCTTATGGCGCCGTCCTGTTGGAACCATATGTCCTCCAAGTCCATATTATCCAATTGGGGCCAAATTGAACGGTAGCGATTCGCATTCACAGTAATGTGCTGGTCTTGATCATCACGGAAGAAGTACGGCCCAATGACGCCGCCGGCCCATGAACCGCACCAAACCGTAATTTTTTCGGGATGCAATGATGACTCATGGATTACGTGTGGATTGCTGTCTGGCCAATAACGCATATTTTGCTTATTGACGAAGCCATTCAGCCAGAAATGAGCATCATCGCTGAAGATGATTTTCCGATGAAAAGCCGAATCATTTTCAAGTTGTTGCTCAGCCCAATTCACGAACATACGAAGCTTCTGGTGGTCAAGCGGCTTCAGTTCTTGCGTCAATTTGATCTTGTAAGGATGTAGGCGAAGATCTCTTAGCAAAATTCGCCACAACGACGTCACAGAGATGCCCAACGCTTGAGAACGACGTGTGAGAGACACATATGGGCTTTCTTGAACTGAAGCCTCAGCGGCAGCAATATTCTCGACACTACGGGCACTTCTTTGTCTCACTGGAACGGGAACATTTTGTACTGTGCCTGTGGCTTCAAATTTTTCCACTAGACGCCTAATTGTTGATCTGGTAGGACGATTATGACGACCATAAATTGGACGTAGCGCTCTTAAAGTGGAGGCCACTGACTCAAAATTTCGGGAGTAAATTTTAAAAATTTCGACTCTTTGTTGGCTCGTATATCTTCCCATGATGAAATGGCAAACCTTACTGAAGAGAAATGTCAAAAGAGCGGGAAAAAATATGACGTCGTGTGCTGTCTCTATCGATTTACTTTTGTAGCGTCTCTGTTGAAAAACCCTTTACTAACTACGTGCTACTACAATCGTGCTAATTTTTTCACGCAGCATAACACAACCTATGCTTATTTTTATGCAATTTACGTTAAATGAGAAGTAGTGACAAAAGTGTACGCCTTTGAGTCCCTAAGAAAGTTTGACTTTTGCCACAAAATTGGGTTAGGTAATAATAAGTGTCAATTAATGAATGCTTACTAACTACTACAATCGGAGGTCAGTTGCCATATTGGGTGATGCAAGAGATGAATAGGGAATGGAATAACAATAGATTGATAGATAGATTTCTAATCAAGAAGGGGCATACAGAGGAAACTAAAGCAAATAATTATCAAAGACAGTCACCAAATACAACTTATACAAACACAAAAATTCATAGAATATACGTACAGCATCCCCAAAAGGTACATAAGTATAAATATAAGTCAAAGAAACTCAAGTCCACCAAATCGAACTAAGGCGCAATTTTGACTGATTATTTAAATTAGTAATCAGTTGATTTTGATTTATGTTTGATCTGACTTTAACTACGAAATGAGTTATTCAGTGCTTTGTCAAATAATTTTGATACCATGTGGCAACAGTATCAAATGCCACGAAAAATAACCGGTATTCATACATTTATCGGCTAATCGTTACAATGCACCTTACGCCATTTGCAAAAGAAAGTTAAAGTGATAAAAAACAAAATATTTAATGAAATAAGATGGTAAACTAATTTTCCACTTAGGATCTCCGAAGTCCCCTGATCTACAATGTCTTGAAGCTTTTCTTTGAGGCTTTTCTTTCACTGTCATTCCAATCTAAATTAAAATCATTTTCGTTTTTATACACAAGCTCAATTTTTCAAGGCACGTCGTTCGGCATATTTATACATAACAAGCCTTCTTCATTTCACACGTCGTCATCACTTATGACAGCTGTATTTGGTGGCACGACAAGAATATCATATTGAATATCATATTAATCGTTTTGCATTATTTGCTGAATAGCCTCCGGAAGTCGTAAAAAATTGTTTTGTCCTCTAAAGGTATTGCGATGGGCCATATTGCATATATTGAAAAATTAGGAAAAAAAATTAAATTATACTTGCAACGCCCATTATCCACAACTGGGGACAGCTTAATAAAATCATTCCTTATACCAAAATTTTACACTTTTTTTACTAAACAATTTTAAAATCATTCACACACTCTTCGAAGAATTAACAATTTGTAGTTTTTTTATTTTAGGTAAATTTTTTTTTATATTCAATCGAGCGAACCCATCGCCCCACTCTTACCAGCCCCTACCGACCGAGTGGCCACGTCCACATAACATGAGAACAGCAGTACACATTATAGACCAGTCTATCACGGGAGAGCAAGGATCGTAAGTTCACACGTTGCAACCAACTACAGAAATTCTTCACCAGTTGGTATTACACTAACATAAATAAGTATAAAAGTACATCACGAGATATTAATATAATGCATTCGGTTCAAATGACAAATTATCCTAGATTTTGTAGTTTCCCCACTACCAGTGAAATCAATAAACTGATATAGCTCATTAAAGTCACGACACATTCTCCTAACTGGATTAAAGGACGCATAATTCGAACGCTGAAACTCGATGTGAATGAGTTTATAGTACCTCGTGGGTCTCAATGGGACATTTATGAAAATCTTAGATAACAGAAATTCAGAACATATACATCCATCAATTATCTTTAAAACTGTAATAGAGTTTATCATGGTACGTCTACTACTAAGAGTCGGTAATCTGATCAATGCTAGTCTCCTATAATATACGAAGGAAGTTTATGGTTCGGGTTCCATTGAAGGTTTCTCAGACTAAAAATGAAAAACTGTTTCTGGATCGATTCAATCATATTAACATACAAATTGTACTGGGGGTCCCAAACAACAGATCCATATTCGAGAATAGGGCGGACTAGTGAAGTAAAAAGATTTTTCGTAATGTAGGGATCTGAAAATTCCTTTGCCCAACGTTTAATAAAGTTCAGAACGCCATAAGCCTTATTTACCATCGTAATTATGTAGGAGTTGAAATTCAATTTTCTGTCCAAGAGAACACCAAGATCAACAAATGAATCCACCGATTCAAGAACATTGCCACCTTAAAATGTATTTTGCCGAAAAGAATGATGACCTAGAGAGCAGAATATGCTTACATTTCGCAAAATTAAGCTCCATCAAATTGGTTTCGCACCACGTCTGGAATGTAGACAAATCCCTCTGAAGTATTGACAAGGATCCTTGTAAGAAAAATAGATCTTCACGTCATCAGCGTACATTAACAATTCAGAGTGCATTATGGAGGCGGGTAAGTCGTTAATGAATAACAAGAATAGAACCGGGCCAAGATGACTGCCCTGAGGCACCCCAGATGACACAAAAATAGATCTTGAGAATGATCGGCCAAATGATACCATCTGTTCTGGGTTCATTAAGTAAGAACTAATCCAATTCAGCATGTTACAATTTAAACCCATTGCCCCTAGTTTATTAAATAACAAATTGTGGTTAGCTTTATCAAAAGCCTTACTAAAATCGGTAAAAATCACATCAGTTTGATCTCCATTAATAAAGCCGACAATAATAGAAGAGGAAAACTGAAGCAAATTAGTCACGATGGAACCACCCTTCCGAAAGCCATGTTGACATGGATCTAAAATAGAGGAAACCTGATGAGAAATTACCTCTGTGACTAACTTCTCAAAAAGTTTAGGAATGGCACTCAATTTTGCAATTGCCCTATAATTTGCAAGATTTACTAAACTACCAGATTTGTGAAGAGGGATTATATAAGAGCTCTTCCACTGTGAAGGAAAATGACCGAACTTCAACGAATCGTTAAATAAGAGAGTCAACGGTAAGCTGAGAGAATTCGTGCAGTATTTCAACATAGAGTCCGGGATGCCATCAGGACCAGCTTTATTCGAGGCTTTCAATCTGATCAAGTTATCTAGCAACCACGAAGAATTTATGACACGTGCATCAAACGGAATGGTAGAGCGGACAGTGTACGGGTATGATTTGGAAACATCATAGGCTCGGGTGGAATAAATAGATGCGAAAAAATCGGCGAAACAATTAGCAAATGACTTCTCATCTGAATAATCAATACCGTTCATTTTGATCCTACAAGGAGTGGAAGACGAATTTCGCTTCAAGTTAACAAATCTAAAGAATGATTTGGGGTTCTGTTTAAAATTAGCCTTCAACTTATCCAAATATAATCGGTAACTCCCACGAGATTTAGAGTTGTATCTACTCCTAGCAACAATATACCTAGCATAGTCTGCTAGCAGTCCAGATTTTTTATAATTTTTCGAACATCTATTCCTTACATTCTTGAGACTGTTTAGAGCCCTTACAGACCATGGGGGACCAGTTTTACCCATCATAGGCCTCTTGGGTACAGACTTAGAAATACAGCCATTAATAATATTATAGAAATCATCCAGGGCGATTTCAAATTCAAAAGATTTATCACACTGACAAATACTATGCCAGTCGGTATCAAAGATAAGATTATTCAAAAGAATAAAGTTCGCACGCGAAAAGCATAGGCCAACGTAGGACGAAGAGCGATTGCAACCAACTTGCATGGTATCAAATGTATAATTAATTCCCAGCGTTACCATATCCTCAGGAGAAATTAGCGGATCAATTCGAGAAACATCAAAGTTGTTAGAATCATCCACTAAAACTAGATCAAGGATTCGATTCATAGAATTGGAAATGTCATTCAATTGAAGCAAGCCAAGTTCGGAAATATGAGTAACAAAATCAGATGACCAATCACATGGTGTAAATGGAGTCAGAGAATTGGTGTCGGCCAAAGACACTCATGTCACAGACGGTCAGTTAAAGTCAGCAAATACTAAAATACGGTTCTTTCTACTGGCTAACGCAATAACTTTTGCAATAGCGTCAATATGCTCTTGATATACCTCAAAGCATGAAGATGGCGGAATATAAGAACACGTGACAAACAATTTCAAATTGCCTAAATTAATGGACACCACAATAAACTCAAGATCGCCAATGTCATCAACTGTAACCATCTCAGAAGATAAAGAATTTTCAATTGAGATTAAAACACCACCACCAATTTTATCAACACGATCTTTTCTATAAACTACGTACTTATTGCAGAACAACTCAGAATTAAAAACATTAGGTTTAAGCCATGTCTCAGAAAATGCAATGACATCAAACTCGAAACCAAAGCTATCAACAAATAATCTAGACAATTTAGTATTCAAACCGCGAACATTCTGATACGCCATATTCAAGCTCCCAATTAGTTTTTTGGAGCTGCCTTATCTCCAGACGGTAATCTAGCAAAATTAGCACGCCTACCATTATCCCGATACTCAAATTCCCTTACGAATGTTCTGTGAGGCCAAAATTCCGAATCCACCAGTTTGAAAAATAGATCATCCGGTGCAATAATTTTGAAACACGACCTACGTTCAGAAAATGGTGATTTCAGTTTGAAGCACAGTATGGAATCATTTGAATTATTAGAATTATTCGCGACTAATTTAGACGATATGTAAAATCGTATTTCCCCTTCGGTCGTGTCGGTTTAATGTCTACACACAAATACTGTCTTCCTAGCCGGTACGACACTCAACGTTCTCGGTCCCGGTCCTGGCACCGGGCGGGATTACCACCCGTGGAAGCTATAGCAACTATAGAAACAACTTCAGCAAAAGTAGACGGGGCAGCAGATTTCACTGCACTTGAACTTGGAGCTGGAGAATTAACATCCATTAAATCCGGCGAAGAAGGAATTACCAACAATGGAGGGCGAGGAGGCTTTTGGTGAACCTGCTCTCTTTTCAAATCCCGGATATTTATCCCAATAAACTTAGAAAATCGAGCAGATAAAGCCGTAAGCTCCTTTTCCATATCAGAAAACTCGGACTTCATGCTCCTAAAAAATTTTAGAACTCCACATTTAATTTTCTACATTCCATTCAACAGCAACGAAGACCCTTATCATCACTAAGATTATCCGCCACTCTTGCATAAAGGTCAACACATTTCACATTAGCCAAGCCATCACACAAACACCATGAAATCAAAGTATCAGTATCCGATCTAACCTTACAGCCTTTGTTCATGCAAATCATCATTATAATTAAATCAGAGTAAAAATAAATAAATATGAAGCAAGTACTAAAACCAGAATTCAAAAATCGACAAAATTACCAACAACGTATGAACTTATTATCCCTTTGATATTAAGTCCCAAAATCAGATGGCAACTCAGACACATAAGTAACGAAACAAAGAGAATGAAAGAAAAACAAAAAAATACAGCAGACAGTTGTCCGAGGCCATCGGCCACGGACTGTCCCTGCAGGCTGTGTCAGAGACACGGCCATTAAATTTAACGTAGAATACGCCATCCGATAAGACAGAAAACATATATAACAATAAATTCATTTGCTTATATTATTTATCATTTATTGTTATATATGTTTTCTGTCTTATCGGATGGCGTATTCTACGTTAAACTTAATGGCCGTGTCTCTGACACAGCCTGCAGGGACAGTCCGTGGCCGAAGGCCTCGGACAACTGTCTGCTGTAATTTTTATATTTACCAACGGCATTTGATTCAAGTCCGTTTAAAAAAAAAATATTATGTTCAATTTTTTTAAACTTAATTTAATTTATGTATTTTAATTAATATTTTTATTGAAATAAGTTCTGCGAATGTTGAGAGGGCCGCCCTAATATTAAAAAAGGTGTACCTTATCGAGTCTTCGCATTAGCATTCGAGCGTTGTGTGAAAGCTTTACGCTTTACAATTCAAAATTAATGTTACAACAGCTTTATTGAAGCTTTCGCAAAAAAACTTTATTACGTTAGCTTACTGTTTGTTTCACTTTTTACTAGATACATGTTGCCAAGCAACATTAGCTTGCTGTTCGTTTCACTTTTTACTAGATACATGTTCCTAAGCAATGTTGAACAACCAAAAACACTCAACCAAACACCACACATATGTTTGTGTGTGTGTGTTTAAACAATTTTCATTTGAGAAATTAAAATACTAGAAATATATCAACCAATATGAAATGTATATCAAACGAAAGACAACATCTTCATTTACCTACAAAAAAAAATTTAAAAAAATTCATCTAGCCGTTTCCTCAAATTCAATGAAATAAAGATTACAACAATAAAAACCTGACATGACTCCTCATACCGTAAGGTAAGACGTATTCTACGTCAAAAATCAAACAACTACAACGTTAGGCGTTCTCAACAATGACAAACAAATATTATTGTTATTGTTTGGGCTTTATACGATCAACAGAATTTCCAATTGTACACAATAATACAAAAACAGTATAAACAAGCACTGCACTGAACACATAATTATATCAAGCAGTATAATTTTACTTATCTCCGCACTATTTTCACAGCAAGTACTATTTAAACTTTTAAAATACGAAAATAAAGTTAAAATTAACGGGGCACAACTAAAAACGTCACTAAATCAGAGCAGAGTTGCCAAGGAATATTAACACAAAAAATTAACAAACCTGAAATTAACGAAGTAAACCGAATTGGAATGCGCAATTAAAATGCCTGAAAACAACACTTGCACCTTATACAGCAGCTTGTAGGGTTTGCCACAAAATTTGGAAACCTTTTTGCAGAGATATTTGTTTTTACATTGAGAGACGTAACGGTTCCGTTTAGAGTTGCCATCAGTTGAACAAGTGTAATGGGTTAAAGCCGAGCTAGAATCTACTCTGGGCGAGTCAGCTCCTTCGATTACAACTGCTTGTTATATACTTTACTACTTTAAAATATTAGGTAGTAGAGCTGAAACGAGGCTGTACCAGCTGCCAAGACGAACATCGTAGTGGTCGACCAATTAAAGTGTTGACGTCAGATACAGTTAACGAAATCCTCAAATTGGTATTGGATGACCGTCGGCTGAAGATGCGGAAGCTACCTAAATAAAATCGTATAATATAAATCGTATATTGACCGCAAATTTAAAGATGAGAAAGCTGTGGTCAAGATGGATGCCGCCCTTGCTTTCAATAGAGCAAAAACAGCGTCAACAACATGTTTCAGTAGAGTGTGTGGCGATGTTTCACAGCAATAAAGCCGAATGGATGACCATGGATGAGACATGGGTCCATCGCTTCACACCGGACGCAAAGGAACAGTCAAAGCAGTGGACTGGAATGAGAGAATCGTGTTCAAAGATGGTGAAGACGGTTCCATCTGCAGGCACGGTCATGGCGTCTGTTTTTTGGGTTGCGCATATGATGATTTTCATTGATTATCTTCAGAAAGGAAACCCACAAACGGCGAATATTACGCTAATTTATTGCAGCATTTATGTTAAGAAGTTATGAAAAATGCAGCGTTGGGCAAAAAAGAAAGTGTTGTTTCATAAAGACAATGCTCCAGTTCACATGGCGATGGCCAAAATTAATGAACTAAAGTTCGAATTGCTTCATTATGCACCGTATTCGCCAGATTTAGCTCCCTCGGACAATTTTATATTTCCAAACTTGAAAAAATGGGTCGGTGGTAAAAGATGTACATAAATATTTGTCTAAAAATGGAATCCATTACTTCTACACCATCAAATGTTCCGGGTATATTCTTATGTTTACGATTTTTGGTAGTTTTTTCTGTGTTGGAGTACAAATATAAAAATTACAAAGATAATATAAATTGTGAAATCGCAAGTAGATTAAATTTATCCCAAAATATTTGTAATTTGTAATAATTTTTGGATTACTCCAACTCATTTTTGAATTCTGACAGTTTGACATTTGCCACCCCAGCACTTTTATCATGTTCTCTGTTATTTTCAAGTTCAAGTAACTTTTTAAAATAATATATATTTTTTAAATATTAGAAAAAAAATCGGAAATTTTATTTTTCATGAAAAACATGGAACACCCGACAATACGCATCCTTCAATACCTAAAGGTGTCTGTTTTGTATATTATTAAATGATTTGTTGTAAAACTAAATACTCCGATGGCGTTCTTCCCTATTTAATTTTATTGTTTTCTACCCTCGTATCTTAAAATGTACGGTTGAGCATTTCATTCGTTCGTGCGCTTGGGTCTTTGGCAGTTCGGGAAAACTTTATTTCCATTTATGTAGATTTTTATTACCTTCTAATATAGAACACATTTACGTGCTAACCCACTCAGTATGGGTACACACATTTACACCTGTGTGTTGAGTGTATTTCCATATATGCAAGACAATTAAGGGATTAAGACTCTTTTTGTGTTTTATTACAAATGAGTTTGATTTCCCCCAGGCAAGGAGCAAACAATCGAATACGTTTTAAAAATCAAAAAATAGTTAAAGTTAGACACGTTTGTACAATTACACATCAATACTCGATACCGGCTAATGACACGAAACTTATTTGTTTGAATTGCAGAGATATAAAATAGGGTGCCACTTATTTTTGAGAAGGTAGTACTTTACAAACGACGCACTATTTTTCTACTTCAATAGTCACAAGCTACCTATTCAGACACGCATTGACACCGATTTTATTGTCAATGGTGGTATTGCATATATATAAATATGTATGTATATATCGGGGATTTTGTTAAAGATACTTTTTCCAGGAGGCATTTCATGGCAGATTAAACTATTATGATATTTTTGTTCAGTACTGTTTGACATCTCATCCTGGAATCACCCGAATCGTCACCGTTTCAGTCCTTCGGCTCATAAAAAGGCTGATGACGACCCACTGTTTCGGCCAACATTTTCTTCAACGATGGTTGCGTCAATAAGCACTATTTACGTTTTTAGGCTGAAGACCAACCCTAACAGGTTCAACAGATGCTATTATGTACATCAAAATGCACGGTTTGGTGTGATTTATGGGCTGACAGTATTATGAGTCTACATTTCCTTAAAAATAAGACCGACCGGAACGTAGATTTAAATGGCGCACGTTTTCGTGCCATCTTACTGGACTAGTTGCTGCCTGAAATTTAAGTTCGTGATATCGACGACTTCTGGTCAAACAAGACGGCGCACAATGGCTAAGAATCGTTTTCAATCGACAAAAATTCAACATCTATTGACCTAGTAAACATTTTAGAGTTATATTCAAAACTTAAATGTTTGAGCGTTTCTTCGTTTTTTAAATAATTTTATTCTCCAATATTGATGCGGATGAGGACGATGAACACAATTATTAATTAAAAATTATATAAAGTAATAAGCAACATTTTTTCTTCATGTCATTTGTAAAAACATCAATAACAGTGCGAAAAACTTAATCAATTAAAGAAATTTTCTTTGGCATATGAAAACTGTTTTAAGTTATAGCCAGAAAAAATTTTTGTAGAAAGAGTTTCACTAAGTTATGGTTATGGTTGGAAAAATTATATATATGATGGTAAATTCAAAGAGTTACATCCTGATTTATTCCAAATGTTACCTAATGACAAGTACAATGATACAGCAAACAATTTTCGGTGAAATGTTCTACATTTTACTAATCAAATGTCTATAATTCTGTGCTATACTGTCCGTATCTGCTTTAAAATTTATTGTCTTCGCTATTAGAGTCCTTATTATCTGTAACTTTTCTAGCATAAATCGACGTTTATAATTATTTTCCCTGTTCAAAACTGATGTATCTTAAAAGTTTGGAAAGTGCTTCAAGTTTGCACAGTATGGGTTTTGTATTGAGACGTGTCAATATTTTTGATCCGATTTATGTCTTATGTTTATTTTTAGTTTTGCCTAGATATACCATATTGCAACTTTGACTATCATTTCCTCCCCAATGTATTTTGTATATTATAAGATATATAAATGATATTAGATAATATATGATTTGAACTTTTTCGCTTCCACCGTTGGGGTTTGGTTACCCTTTTACTCACATTGCCTTATTAATCTATTGACTAACCCTATTGGAAAATTGTTGTCCATTAATCATACATGGGTATTTTTAATTTGTATTGGATTTTAAGTTGCATTACTTTATCTAATGCAAATGCAAAAGAATTACCATTATTCGCAATGATAATTAAAATATTTTAAATTTGCATTTGCTCAGGCAATGCAAATGAAGGTTGTGGAATCGGATGCCAGTTGTAATGAAATATGGGAATGCTTTTAATTGTTTTGAATTTGTTTGACTGTTGTCAATTCTGGTTTTAAAGTATTTTATATGCAGAGGTTTGTGGCTTTGATAGGTATTGCCTCATAATACTTTCAAATTCATAAACCTGCACTGTATAAAATATTTGAAAACCAAAAGTGCCAGATATGAAGGAAATACTTTGAAAATAAGTACAATTGCCAATGGTGTTTACATTTTTTGTAATTTTCATTTGTACAGGTAATTCAAATTAAACTACAAATTATAATTATCGTATAATTAATTTGCCCCATGTATGCCATTAATATAGTTCTAATCTTCTCCAAATTTTTTTGTTAAAAATCCCGTCACTTATCTTCAAAACTCTCTCTATTAAGTTTCCTGCCGGGTGTTTGGAGTGATAGTTGATAACCCTTCCAGAAGCAGTTGGTTTTTGGTACCAATCCACTAATAAATTCTCCCCATTTCTTATTACCATGGTATCCAAGTATGGGGGCCTTGATTCACACTCTCCATCAATTGTAAACCTAATATTACGATGAAAGTTATTATATCTTGTCAACATTTTATCTATAGAACTTTCTAAAATGATACAGAATACATCGTGTCTACATATTTGGTAATTATTTTCGGTGTTATGGCCAGCTCTTCTATGCAGGAATCAAGTAAATTCTGCATAACAATCTCAGCTACAATCGGGAAAGCTTGAGATCACATTGGAAGTCCTTGATTTTGAAACTATACCTTGTCATCATATCGGAATTACCTGTTTTCTTCTATACAAAACTTTAAAATAGAGAAGAATGATGATTTATTAATATTTGTGTGTTGTTCTATTTAGTTCCATTTTCCCTCGATTACGCGAAGTGCCAAGTCTACAGGTATATAACTACTTGCAAATAAATAAACTAACTCGAATGAAACTAATCTTTCACAATTCTTTATCGTTAGTTCCATTATTTTATTCTTCAACTGCAATGAGTCCTTTGTATTGCATTTAGAGTCTTCCGTAATCCGGTTTAGTATGTTCGTCATGGAATTAAAAAAATAACATACTGGTCTCAACGGAAAATCTTCTTTGTATATTTTAGGCTCCATACAACCAGGGTGCTGTGGACAGATTTCTCTTAAGTTTGTTCTGCTCCATTTGATTTATGTTTCCTGCTTTATAAAGTTTTTCTACAATATCGTTGTTAATTTTTTGAAGTTTGCTGGTAGGGTCTTTAAGTATCAGTTTGTATTTAGCTGTACCCCTACAATATTGTCAATTCGTGATACATAATCAAATTTGGTTATAGCTACTGTCGCAATTCCCTTATCGCCATTAACTAGCATTACATCCTTATTATTCTTTAAATATTTTTCAGTTTTATCAACTTTGTCTAAAACAAATTTATCCACATTCGACAGTTTCATTTGATTCGTCTGACTACACTGTGTGTAATTTTTTAAGTCATGGCAAAATAACCATATACGGACACCACTACGTGATAAAAGACTAAAAAAAAAGACCCGTGTTTCCCAATTTCTCCCAAAGTCATGCACTTTTTTTTTATGGGCCGCCAAAGATTTGGGGCCTCGGTATCATTTTCGTAAAAATGTGATCATTTTCTCAGGCTCATATCTTGCAAACCGTTCAGAATGTAGCTCTTGTCATAAAGAACAAAAATTGCGAACACATAAAATCAAAAAAACTTCACCTTCCAGATCAAAATCGCAAAAAACTTAAAAAAATTCGATTTTTTTAACCTTTTTTCCCGTGTTCAGGTCCATAGGTAGCAAACCGTTCAAAATTCAAGGAAACAATCAACTACAAAAATTTACCTAAGATCTCAGTAAACAAATTTCTAGAACATATAAACTTCTTGGGAATTATTCTTAACACCGTTTTTTAATTTCATTTGTTATTTATTTACTTCAACATTGAGATACTATGCTATCTATTACAAAAATATTAAAAAAAGTATTCGTATTATGTTTATAATGTTGATTACCCTGGACTTGCAAATCGCGCTCTCTTAAGTTGTGGATCCAAATCGTCGTCCGAATCTGACTCTGATTCAGCAATTATGGTGTCCACAGGCACGTTGCTTCCAGACTGCCCTCCATCATCAGCTCTTTCTTCTTCAAATACTTCATTAACATCATACAGGGTGATCTTGTGACTCCACCAACATACCTCTGCAAGCAATGCGTCGAGGTTTTTGCCTTTGTACCGTTTTTCTATGGGCATTGTGGTTTGGTGAAACCGTTCTCCTTGCTCATCGGATTCGGTAGGGAGTTGTTTGATAAAATCGTCAAAATGAAAATGAAGAAAATGCAGCTTTAATGTCATCGATGCGCCAATTATCTCAAAATAATGCAGCATTTGTTTCACCCATTCTCTTGCTTCCGGTTCCGCGTCTCGATCCCCTCCCAAGACTCTGGTGCATACACGCTGAAGGTAAATCCATGCCATTGAATGATTTTCATCAAGCGATGAATCAAAGTTGCTCTTGAATAGCTTTCTAATGTCAGGGCCATTAAGTACGCCTGTTAAATGAAAACAAAAAATAAAGACAGAAAAGAAAACATTAACATAGTGTAAATAGTACAATTAGGTGAACAAAAATTCGTTTTAGATTTACTTTTTTAATTTTGTCATCGCTACGCTTTGGGAAAACGCTTTTCAAATAGTCGAATGCGTTTGGACAATTTACAACAGCCACTTCGATGAATTTTTTGACAATTCCCAATTTTATGTGGAGCGGTGGCAGCAAGATGTCTTGAGTATTTTCAATTAAAGGTGCATTCTTCAGTCTATGTTGTTGTGTTTGTTCATCCACACTTCCTCTTGGCCTCCACGAGTTACATTGGAATTGATTCAGAGGTGAGCGTGAATCCCAATTACAAAGAAAACAAAAGAATTTTGGGAAGCCGCCCTTATCGATGATCCCTTGCAAAATGTTGATGACCTTCAAATCACAGCAAATCTTCCATTTATTTTCGTAATATTTGATTTTTTACATTATATCTTTCAATGTTTCATAGCTTTCTTTCATGTTGATACCCATTGCTAGCAGAATGGAAGGTTTTCGGTTCGACACATGCAACAACACTGCTTTCAAACAGAACCATCAATAAATAATCTCCACTCACTAGCGATGTAGTTCATTCCCATTTTTACCACCAAAGCTTTTATATCGTTGCAGTAAGCGAACGAATTGTCATCATTTAGAGTGTAGAGCATCTGAAATTCAGCTTGTCGTTTGCGGTACGCCGTAGAGTTAACATTAGCATGTGTGAGATTTCTTTGCTTTAAAAAAGCTGTCAAAAATACTGCAAGCACTGGTAGTGTGGCTGTTGCAGTTGCTTTATAAATTTTGTTCTTCTCAGAATGTCGATTTAGACGACATGTGTAATTTACGCATGCATAGCAACTGGTTGCATCATGATCACCTGGGCGATTAATCCAGTTTACCGGCTTACAATACTTCATAGTACCTCTGCCTCCACTCAACCATGTCATGAGATTGTTATAACATTGGCGACACACTGTATTAGGTGTGTAATTTTCACCGGTCAAGTCCACTTCGTCGAAAAACAATGTATATGCTCTTTTGAATTCACTAGTTAAAAGATTCTTTTCCTTCTGAAATCTTATAGATGTTTTTTTTCTGGTTTGATGACCGCAAACGTAGTAAAATAAATCAATATTTTCACACTGCATTTTGAAATTGTCAGTTGCCAATGTAGTGTGCGAATTATACTGTAGCACTTTCACTTTTTTTACTTTCACTTTCACTTTATAACTTTCACCGCTGAGCTCTCGTTGACGTCGCGCTGTGTTATGCCTCGATGTGAGCGTCGTGTCGCTTTTATATTGTGTGCTGCGTCCCTTGTTGCGTGTGCTGAGCTTACTGCATTGCCTGTGCTGCTGCTGTCGGTGCATGATCGCGTGATACCTAATCGCTACCTAAACGGTGTTAACCCTTGGACAAACACATGGTTCTGGCCAGGCATATTTAATTTTTTGCTACCTATGGACCTGAACAGGAGAAAAAGGAAAAAAAAAATGAAATTAAAAAATTTTCGGCAAATTTTTCACTTTTTCGTGCTACCTAAACAGTGTTAAGAATCATCTCTAGGAAGTTTATGTGTTCTAGAAATTTGTTTATTGAGATCTTAGGTAAATTTTTGTAGTTGATTGTTTCCTTGAATTTTGAACGGTTTGCTACCTATGGATCTGACCACGGGAAAAAAGGTTAAAAAAAATCGAATTTTTTTAAGTTTTTTGCGATTTTGATCTGGAAGGTGAAGTTTTTTTGGTTTTATATGTTCGCAATTTTTATTCTTTATGACAAGAGCTAAAACTTTGCCTCAGAGAATAAATCGAACTTTTGAACGGTTTGCAAGATATGAGCCTGAGAAAATTATCACATTTTTACGAAAATGATACCGAGGCCCTTTGCGGCCCATAAAAAAAAAGTGCATGACTTTGGGAAAAATTGGGAGACACGGGTCTTTTTTTTTTTAGTTGTTTATCACGTAGTGGTGTCCGTATATGGTTATTTTTTTTCGTGTTGCACTGTGCTATCTATGATCGTTATTAATTTAGTTCTAGCTATTTCGTGTTCTACCTTACCCGGTAGTAGTGATTCTCCTTCTTCTATAATATTTAATAATGGTAATTGATCTCTCTTTACCGGGAATACATATTTTTGTCCTAGGGAAAGAATCCAATGTAACGCCTTTTTCAATAAGTGCGCTACAAAAGTTTTTTTAAATAAAACAAAACCGGTTTTAGATACCAATGAAATTCTTTATTCATGTCAAAGTACGTTCGACGCCATTATGTATGGAACTCGATTTCTTTTGCATGGCCACCACGGGCACACTTGCAGAAGTCCGGACGCTGAACCCAATTTTCGACGGTCTTCAAGCATAAATCGGCCGATACTGCTGCAATTTCACGTTCGATATTCGTACGAAGTTCATCAATCGTCGCTGGCTTGTTGGCATAGAGCATAGACTTGACGTAGCCTCACAGGAAATAATCTAACGGCGTCAAACCGCACGACCGAGGCGGCCAATCGACTGGGTCGTTTCGTGAGATAACAGGTTCACCAAACTTGGTTTCCAATATATTGATTGTGGCATTCGCTGTGTGGCTTGTGGCGCCGTCCTGTTGGAACCACATGTCCTCCAAGTCCACATTATCCAATTGGGGCCAAAAATATTCGGTTATCATTGAACGGTAGCGATTCGCATTCACAGTAATGTGCCGGTCTTGATCATCACGGAAGAAGTACGGCCCAATGACGCCGCCGGCCCATAAACCGCACCAAACCGTAATTTTTTCGGGATGCAATGATGACTCATGGATTACGTGTGGATTGCTGTCTGAACAATAACGCATATTTTGCTTATTGACGAAGCCATTCAGCCAGAAATGAGCCTCATCGCTGATTGTTGAAGCAGACTCCAAATTTCGGTAGTAAATTTTAATAATTTCGACTCGTTGTTGGCTCGTCTATCTTTCCACGATGAAAAGGCAAACCTTACTGAAGAGAAATGTCAAAAGAGCGGGAAAAAATATGGCGCCGTTTGGTGTCCCTAGCGATTTACGTTTGTAGCGTCTCTGTTGAAAAACCCGTTATTTGCGTTGGAATGTCCTTGCCGGTTTTCTTAATGAACCATTACTATTCAATTGTATTCCTAATTTATTTCCTGTAAATAAGGCAATTGAATTTCTTCTTGTGTAACTCCTTAATTTTCTCATTAATATTTCATATTCAACTTGTATAAGCACTTGATAGCGTAAGGTTAAGCATTTTTGTTGTTGTTATTAATTTTTTTCAGTTTTAATTAAGTAATTGTGTTTATATTCCTAACGATGCTACCCAAAGGGCAGCGAAATATTGGAGAATAAAATTATTTAAAAAAATGACCAATCGCACGAACATTATAATTTTGAATATGATACGAAAGCTCGGATAAATCACCACTATTTAATTTTAAACTTCTGTTAAAATCCTGTAGTAGGCAAAGTATCAGCGATTGTTTGGAGATATTAAAACTCAAAATCGGATTGTCGCGAATATTTTAGAAATTATTCAAAATTTAACCACATTTCTTAATTTTCGATTTAAAGGAAAATACAAAATCTGGGGGGGTTACTTAGAAGTATTTCAAACTAATTTTGACGAAATTATTTATAATGCGTACAAAATTTTTTAATTTTTTGCGTATGCCAGATATCCTCACTATGCGCACTTTGAAAATTGAAAAACATACAATTGATTTTCCGAATTTATACAACAATATCTTAAACAATTTTAGAGATGTTGCACTTAAGTTTACTTCAGTAAAAATAATAATTCATTATCTTTAACCGCATGAATAAATTTTGTTTATAACTAATATACATATTTTGTTGGCCCTAGATATTTCAAAAAATATCGTTTTGAAAAAAATTTTGAATTTGGATTAAGATAAGTTTTATGCATCAGAATTGATCAATGAAACTAATACATCGTTCGAAAGGTTGATGTGTTCCCCAATTTTTAGAATAATTTAGCCTGCACAAAATTGAACCCTCAGCGACAATTTACCGAAAAATGTCAAACTTATTTGCCCAAACCGTGAATAACCATTTTGATTCACCAACTTCTAAAACATCCCCTACACCACACCAATTAACATAAAAATAGAATTATTGCATACAGGTGGTTGTGAAATTCAATACATAACAAATAATATTTTTATACTTGAGTACTAATAAAATTCACTTCAATGACAGCCGTGAACGAACAGTTACTTCAAAAATATGTTTAAAAAACATAGAAAGCAAGGAACTAAATATTTTAGATTCTTTAAAATCAAATTATACGAAAAGTAGTCGAGTTTTAATTTATAAATAATCCCAGACTCTTTGCCTACAATAGGTTTTTGATAGAAGGCAAAAACTTTTTCTAGATCAAAAGCTATTGTATTTTGGCCGATGAAAATTTATTCTGACGCACTGTGCGGCAGTACTTGCCACTAAGATTTGGAACTATGAAATTGTATTGATAGCAGTTCAATAGTTCAATATACAGTTAAATTCACGCTTCCTACATTGGCTGTCTAGATCATGTGACTAAACTAGACTCTGCAAAGTCTACATGTAAGTCTAAGCCAGTCGGCATTGAAGTGTTGGAAGCATCATTACCCGCGTCTTTGACCAAATGCCACTCGGAAAGCTTGAAAGCACCATCGAAAATTGTAACCTCAGAGTGGATCATGTTAGCGACTGTTTCAGCCAACATTTGAGAAAAATATTCTTTACAAAATAAATCAGTTTTTTATATTTAAAAACATCGACTAATACATACCTAGATAAACTTATTCTCTCAACTGACGTTTCATTTCACACTCTCATCGTAGGTTTGTGGAAATGAGAGCAATTAAATTTAAAATTATCTTACACCAGGTGGAGTTACAAAATATGTTCACTTAACTTTTTCCTGTCGTTTTGGTGTAGAACTGAAAAATTTAAATATATTTTGCACTTTTTTGTTGACTTTTATCGTTGGTATACATTTGTATTGTATTTACCACAACTAGTGAACAGGCAAGCGTTTTTGCCAATAAAAAAAAAAACAAAATGATTAAATTTAAGTTAATTTTAAATTTATTTTAAAAAACAAAATTTAGGTTTACGTTGGGACGTCTGTCCGTAGCAAACACGAAATTCGGTTGTTGTTCCTTTGTTGGACGTTGTTTACTATTGCCTCTATCTGGTATTATTGAACCCATATTTCTACCATCCAATGTTTACTTTCCATCGTACCTATGACGTTTAATTTATTGAGCGAATAAAACCTTCAATGGTATGTGTTATTCTATGTTTAAAAAGAGTACCCAAAATTCATAAAGTAAATACACCTAGAGTAACAACTTCTCTCAGTAAATTTTCGATATTAGACTTGGTTGAATATGGATGTTGTACGAGTATGTTGAAAAGTATTTCTTTGATAAATGCAGATAGAGGCATAATTCAAAACAACCAAAATGAAACCAACAACGGCTTTTCGTTTTGAGTGTTCCAATTTTTGTGCTTAATATATAACAAAATTCGTTTACATTTCGCAGTTCTCCACCAAAACAACAGTTCTTGTAACTCCACTTGGTCTAAGTCAATTTTCGTCGAACTTCACACCACCCTCTCCATCACACCACCCTCACCACGAAGAGTGTGAAATGACACGTCAGAGAAGAGAGATGCACATTTAGGTGTATTTACTCTGTGCCAAAATTATACACCCCTGTCTACATTTACGTATATATGTATGTTCCGAATAGAAAAAACGACTTAAAAGCTCTTGGGACGCAATTGAGTTAAGTGTACCACGATGACCTCTTTGAATGGAAAGGACAACCTGCCAAATTTTGGTTTAACTCGTCTGGTATTTCCGGAAGTTTTAGCCGCCAGAGTTACATACATATATTATAGAAAACCTCCTGTGGAAAAACAACTTATGTTGTTGTTCCACAGTTAATATATTATTCTCTTGTTTAAATATCATACAGTTTTGGTAACCTTATGTGCTTATAAGACGCAATTTCATTCAATCCGTGTTATGGGCAAAACAGCATATGATGCGATAAGATTTCCTAAATACTACTTTTGAGTTTGGAAGAAGCGCTTATCCTTTAGTTTTAGCTATATTGATTATACTAAAGTATCGGCATATTTAAATATAAACCTGTATCTTCCTAACTTATGGTTTGGTTATGATGTATCTTCATAATTTTTTCTAAAATTACTTTAAACCTTAAAAGTGCTCTCTTAAAATGTATAAAAAATGGGCATAAGTCGATTACAAATCCCCAGTAGGCCCTGATCTTCACAACACTATTTCACAGGCCATAGAAGATTTCTACTGCCGAAATGGTCCTATTTCGAGTTTGATTTGAATAAAACCTAAGCAGTTAAAAATTTTGCACAGTAAGTGAAAATGCACTCACGCACACACCTCTATATTATAACTCTTTACTCATTTCATAATTATTTTTAACGTCTTTCAGAAAAGCCATATCAATGGATGACTGATGGCACTAAAACTAATGTGAAAGGTACAGTGGGAATGACACTAAAATTCAGTGTTTGGAGACATTTTTGCACCAATTCGGAATAAGCAAGAAATTAACCAGCCATTTTCAGTTTTGACTTATTTCTGACATTTAGGTTGAGTTTAGAGCTTTGGTTTATTCAGGGACTGATAGTTGAATTTTACGTTGAATATTTTTGTTGTATCGATACGTCCCTGATTTAGGGGTGTTTTTTACCCTTTTCCGCAAAAGGGGCATAAAAGATCCATATATTGTGGGGGTAGTGGGTTAAAATGTTCCACAAAAATATTTCTCGTAAAATTTAACACAAAATTGCTACACGCATCCTATACTTAAAATGCAAGGATCACATGGTTTCATATGTCGATTCATCACAAGAGGGGGACAACTTTAACTCACCACCTAATTAGCCCCATATGTAAACTTTCTAAACGCCGATACACGGAAACCTTTTTAGAACCCCTCTACCTGAATCCGTTGCTCCACAGTGTTAATAATTTATCTCAAATTCATTACAATTATTTAGGGATTTGTTTAAAATATACTACAGATGATATTATATTTTGAATTTCAGTTCTTTAAATAATTGGTTTCAGTGTCATTCATATTTCCTATTTTTAAAACATAATTTTGGTTGGGTCAAAAGCGGTCCTTTATTGTATTGATTTACAAGCCAGGGACAGCAACAGTTATGCTTTTTATCTTAAAAATCAGTTTTTATGAATTATATTTGATTTTTATTATATCACTTCACAAATAATAATTAGTTTTATGTATAATGTAGTATAATGTGGTCGTCGGTGGTGCAATGGTTAGTGTGCGCGGCTCTTGTAGATGAGATCCTCGGTTCGAACCCTGCTCTGACCATCTTCAAATTTCTTTCGGCGGCTGTCACCTCGCATAGTGACGGCGACACTATCGAGTATATAGCCATGAAAAAGCTTCTCAAAATACCGTTCGGAATCGGTGTAAAACTGTAGGTCCCAATCAGTGAGTGAAAACTGGAAAGCGCTCAGCTCAGTGATTGTGAGAAGTTCTCCCCGGTCCCTTCATGGGATGTAATGGGAAACCATTTATTTATTTTATTTTTTTATGTTTTATATCTTTCCCAAAATAACAATTACTGCAAATTGTTATTATATAGTTCAAAAATAACAATTATGTTTTAGTTTTATTCCATGTGGTTTTCAATAAAATTTATTGAGGACTTTTTGAAATTAAAATCTGGATTCGCACTGGAAATTATTTTCCTGATTTCGTATCAAATTTCCTCTCAAAATCTGAAGTCTTCGTATTGTTTTTTTTTCCAGATATGATAGTAAGTCAAGAAGCATTGACGAGGTAGTGTTACGACGGCAACAAACACACCAAGCCTACAACAATAGGCATTTTGCTTCGTATGGTATTTTTCTACAATCAAATTCAGCAGAAATTAAAATTATCAAATAAATTTTCTTGATTTCTACTTAAAACAAATTCTAACAACACAAACAAAAGTGGAAAATTCACGAAAATCGATTCCATTGCGAATGCTGTATAACAAACAAAACGTTAGCGAATGAAGTCCATTCATTGCTTGGTATTTTCGGGACAAATTTTATTGATTAAGCTCTATATTTCCTGTGTACAGTCGCGATACATTCAGCAGCACGGAGATATAAATGTTTCTGAATTTGGAAGTATGAATTTCTCATACATTAACAAACAAATATAAATGGTTTGTTCATGTGTGTTTCCATCCACGAATTTACAAAAACTACAAATTTATTTAATTTTGTGTTTCATGACCTAAGTTCAGATTTTATGAAATTTTCGTGAATCTCAAGAACCGAAAATTGGGCCCACTTTTACTTTTCACTTGCTTGTTACTCAGCTCTTTGTTACTCAGCTTCGTATGCAAAATTATTTGCAGGGTTATTCACCAAAGTTAATTCGTACAAAGACAATTGTTTGATAATTGTTTGGCACCGGAATTTTGACATTTCGATAGTTTTGACAACCAAAAGTAACACCACATGCATTAAAAATAAAACGGAGTGCGTAAAGGAATTATAAATGAAATATTTGCAAGGTAAATCAAAGACTGGTGGTAACTCTACTCAGCAACATTTTTCGATTAGAGGTAAATAAGAAAGTTTCGTACGAAAATTTCGCAAGAAGTGAATAAGGGGTTTTAGGACTGCGGCAAATTGGACTCAGATTTGTTTCGTACGTAATGTACGGATGTCCCTGGGCATCCTAAATAATTTTTCCCCGTGTTTAATTTTCTTATTTCTTCTCTGATTTCGAATGTTTGTAAACAAAATTTTGGAATGGGGTCAGGCTGGTGCATTTTAGCCGAAAAGTCAAAATCGATTTTAAACGCATGAGGCCAAATCCCAACAACTGCTTCCCCGTGGTACTCTAATGTTGGGATCAACCGTGTGTATTCGTATATATTCGTACGAGCCAAATTCGTACAAAAACGGGGCCGATATGCGGCCGGTCTTAGTATAGTAACTTTTTAGAAGCATGCGACATGACCAGTGTTGCCAATTTGGCGGATTTCCCGCCAAATATAGTGGGTTTTTAGCCCATCGCAAGGAAAAAAGTGTTTAAGGGGCTAGTGGAAATGTTAGCGGTTTTATTTCTGTGTTTGGAATTACCATGTTTTATGTAAAAGTCTTAATCTTCTCTCTGCAGAATGTATTTTAAAATAAAACAAAGATGATATAATTCCGCTTTTAAAATTATTTGTTAAATTCCTTGCTACAATCGATGTTGTAATTAGTCAGTATACCAACATATCGTTTGTCAAATGGACTGAAATTTCAACAAGTTAGTTTTAGGTTGAAGTGTTCGATTTTAAAGACTCTGCGGGAAAATGTATATTTTTGTGTGAGAGATACCAATAATATTTATATATGGGCATTTCCATGGTGTCGCACGGGACAGTCGTACGCACTTAAACTGAAAAAAAGGTCATAATAAAACCAATTTTTATTTTGGTAATGGTCTTAACTTACAACTCTTAGTAAGCCCTATAAGTGGTGGTAAGATTGATTTTCGGTAATTTTTCATTTTCAAAATAATTATAAAAAACAACGGGTGTCGCACGGGACAAAAAACGGAAGTGGCTTTCGCGGCCGACAACTCAAACGCCGATTTCAGCGAATCCTGAGAGAATATTGCAAAGGGCTTAATTTACGAATATTGTGGATTGATGTTTCTTAAAAATTACTTTAATTTTACCCAAAAATAATTAATACTTTTTTTTAAATTTAATATTAAGCTCGGTCGCACGGGACATGTCGCACGGGACATTTTTTTCCATCATGACATTTATATGGTTTTTTAGGAATATAAAAATAAATTTAGTAAATATATTTTAAAATTAACAGCAAAATTCAAGGTATTTATTTTGCTATTACAGTGAATGACGTTTCCGTCGATATGCTATAAATTTCTATTTGATAAGAAATGGCAGATTTTTTTTAAATTTTTCTCAAAATGTTTAATTTTTATTACGTGTTTTTTTACGTTATAGTGAAGATCTGGAATGTTTTATTTCTTTAACATATAGATTATTTAATTACCAAGATTTTAAGCGTAATTTGAACAAAATCGGAAAAAACTAAAGTTTTTATTACGGATTTTGTGGAACAACAATATTTTAATTTTCATTGCTCACACACTATATTCGGCGTTAATTCAAAAAATTTCAATTAAAATGACGAGCGACTTGAACGTAAAAAAGTCAAATTTTGAGGTGCGATAACTCAGCCATTTCTTATCAGATAGAAATTTACAGCATATCGACGGCAAGGGCATTCAATTGAGTTCGAACTTTTCGGTTGGGCTCCACAAGGGTTTGAGTGGGACCATACACGGAAAAACACAAAAGTACGTTACCAAAACACGGTACTTAGAAAAAACAAATTACAGCGTTTTTCGTGTTCAGGAGGTCCCAATTAACTTATCTAGGCATGTGGCGTTTTTGGTATTTTTCCAAAGTTAAAATTTGTAAAGCAGTGTAATAATCGAAATAAAGTAAATTTAAATAAAAATATCAGGAATACGCAACAGTTTTTTCCGGAATATGCAGTTCTAGTTTCTGTTACGTCTTCACCATCTCAACAAAGGAATACACTTGGATATACCCGGAATGCTTTTTACTTCTTTCCATTTTTCGTCTAAATTGTATAACATGTAATGCTTTAACCTGATCAGATGACATTAAATAAATTTTAACCCTATTTATGCTATTTGGGCAAAATGGTAAAATGACAATGCATCGAGTATAACAACTACATCTGACTGCAAAAAAAAAATCCATTCCATTGAGGAACAGCACAATTGTTTTATAAAGTCAACTTTTACAGTTTTTGCCTAAGGCTCGCTTAGGTTTTGTTGTGCATTTCGTATTTCTGCGAGCTTTCCCGGCTTTGTCTTTTACGCATGCGTTCATACCGCCTTTTCTCTTCAACCATTGCAGCACTTCTTTCATCTCTCCACTTTTGCCTAGCATTCCGCATTCATTCCTTGTTGTTCAATTTATGGTTTTGTATTCTTCCCTCAAATTTTCTCTCCACCATTTGCATTTCTCTTTGTTATTATTAACGCGTCATCTAGATTAAATATTTCAAAAATATGTGTGTACATACTGAAATAAATCGTTAGCTTTAACAAGAAAATTCTCACATTTTTAAATTTCACACTTACGGTGTCGCACGGGACAAAGTTTATATTATTACCAAGATCGCAAATCTTGTTATATTGTGGCAATTTTTTTATTAATTTAATTGCATAAAAAAACTTTGTTTGGAAACAGTTTTTTGTGAACTTGCTGCTTTTGCTTTCGACGCACTAATAGTAAGTGTTGTTTTTCGGTGTCGCACGGGACACCGGAATATGCAATATCCAGTTACAGTTTTCTTCAAGCTCATAGTTTCTAATGGTTTGTTATGCATGCTTTTTTAACTCTTTGTTTTCTTAGAAAGATTTGAGAGATCAAAAGTCAATGCATAATGTCTCTCTTTAAGAACTATGGGTAATGAATATATGTAAAATTTTATTACATTAGTTAAATTTGATTGTTACCCTATTAAAATATGATACAACAAAGTGCTTTCAATAACTTTTTATTTTGTAGTCCCGGTGGACCTTCCGATGGAAATGCCCATATACAATTGCTGTCTAAAGATAGAACTTACGATAAATACAACACATTAACATCCCTTGTGAATACCCTAAATATATTAACGAAAAAAAATATTTGTTTGTTACAATTTTTATGAGAACTCCGAAACCATTGATCCAATTAAAAGTGGTGGCGTAAATTCAAGATAATGTAAACATAAAGTTATTCAGATTTGCTTCTACTAACTTTGAACAAGTCACTTTCAAGTTAAATAATGCTTAGAAATATCCCAAAAAATTTTGAATTTCTCGACAATTTTGCGATTTTGAAGAACTAAATCCTGTGTATTCAAAATGTTGTTTTATATTCACCCCTGCACACAGGGAAAAGGTTGGTTGGAAATCAATTCAGGCATTAGAAATTCCGTGATAAAGTCTAAATATTATTTAACATTCATAATTATCATACATCAGAATTATTTGTCGATGTTGCTGATAAATTCAAAATAGGTCTTACTTACTAACTAGGAGTTGTTACAACAGAGTTGTTACAACAGAAATTACATTGTATTAACCAATTTGGGTCTTTTAAAAACCTCATTCATCTGAAATGGGAAATACGACTCCGAAAAAATACAATAAGCGTGTTTTGGTTACACCGCTTGCTTATATAATCGTTTGTTTTGTATGAAGAACTTAGTGAAGATTTAGCGAGAACTTAGCGACGCGAATCATTTTCGCTAAGTTTAAACAAATATTTTGTTTACATCTTTTACCGTTTTCAACCCTTTTTCATATTTTCCAATAAAATTACTTATTGCTAAAAAGTCGTTTTCTTTGCAAAACACGACTAATATTAGAATACGTGTTACAATATTAGTCACTGTAATCATAATTTAGTTTCTGTTACAAAAACACATGTTATAAAGTTATGTATTTCATTATTCATAAGAGACTTTGCTGTTAAAGATAAACTATATTTGTATTTGTGAAAAAAAAAAAACAAAATATGTATAGTTATATAAAACTCACCAAATAATATCGTACGAATACGTATTCACATTCTACGCCGTATAGACACAGAATTTGTTATGCTTTGTACAAAAACAATGGTTGACATATATATTTCTATATTAAATCAAAATAAGGTCACTAAAGTCCATGTATATTTTATTGTTATCGACAAGACGAATATACCTAGTTGATATACATATCTCACCACACTAGTTTCTGAATCTCGTGTATTTTTGGAACGAAGTTACTTATCGCACGTTGCGGGATGGGGGCTAAATGAAAAAAGTTTAAACAACTTTTTTTTAACCGTATTATGCTATAACCCTGTATACAACCCAGTATTATTTTGCATACTTTTAGGATTTAGGATTTGTACAGTCAGGGACATATATGGGGGATGATTTCTTCAATGTT
Organism: Phaonia tiefii; assembly: GCA_963931995.1. NCBI lineage: Eukaryota > Metazoa > Arthropoda > Insecta > Diptera > Muscidae > Phaonia > Phaonia tiefii. The sequence goes on from OZ008370.1 coordinate 63,949,187, forward strand.
GACTTTGTGATAGCCATACCCATGTGAAGTGTGCTGGCTTCAATGGAAGGCATTATGATATAATTACGGCTAAGGAAAGCGGGCTTTGATAGAGCTATTTTTATTTAAGGAGGCAAAGAAAGGATTTCAAACGTTAAAGACTGATTTTGTCTCTATTAGTTTAAAACATAAATCGTTGTAGGTTATGTTTGATACTTTTCAATGGCCTGAAGACATCTCGTCCTCTGCAAGACGGAAAAAAGCTTCTAGTGACGTAATTTAATTGTGCCAGTAAATCTTAACTTGGATAATTTGGACAGTCTTCTCTTATCTCCGAAATCGTCGTCGTCTATTGTTCCTTCATCCACCGAAGCCAGGGATCGTAATTATTATGAGTTTTATAATAAAAATTATATATTAACGATTATATTATGAGTTTTAAAGACTTTTTTCAATGGTAATGATTAATTTAAGTAATATGTATTACAAAAATCAGATGTGTTTGTTTTATTTGTTTGCATTTTTCATAGAATGTAGCTGTGTGATCGGTGGTGAAAATAGGGTACTTGCATTTTTGATATATCAAGTGGGCGTGGACCCGCCCATTGGACTCCATTGCCACAAAGGGACGAGGCACCGCCCACACACGTCAATATTTGACTATTATATATACTATATCAAACAATTGTCCGTACACCAGGCACTTGAGAACATATTCCAATGTATCGCAAAAAATATATGGCCGATTTAAAAAAATATATTTGAATCAAATCGGCCATATATCTTTTGAGATAGTACATTAAAATATGTTCACAACAGGCTGGTGTACGGACAATTGTTTGATACAGTGTAGGAATCTGAGGTTCGGTACATATACTATTTTTGGGGGAAAAAAATGAAAATATGGCTATTAAAAAGGTCACACTATGAAGCTAAAAAAGTGACCACAGGTACGAATGAATATGAATATCATTGAGGTCAGTTTCGAGAGCATCCTAAATATCTTTATCCCAATAATGAATTTCAAAAAAAAAAAATGCAAAATAATATTATAGAGGCTAATATAATACCTGGAAATTATAAGGGAAGCGATGCCCTAATTCCACGCATTCCCATGATACCTACTGACATGCCCAACCATTTCAAAATATTTCAGTTTCCGATTCGGTTGCCATTTGCTATGACCATTAATAAAGCGGAAGGCTAGTTGCTTCAAGTCTGTGATTTAAATTTGACAAATCCGTGATTTTCCCACGGACAATATATGTTGCATGTTCTCGTGTGAGTAAACCTTCAGACTTACATATATATATTTGCTCCAGATGATAAAACTAGAGCATTTGAATAAATAGAAAACAAATAACAAAATTGTGTTCCTAACTGGAACAGCTATTATAGTATAATGGGAGCTTTTTAGACAAATCAGCACACGATCGAAATCTAATCCAATTGTTCTAACCAACAGTTATGTTACATTTTTCTTCATAATATTCCAGACAACTACAGGTTTATTTACCCACTGTATTCTTGTTCACGCATTGGCATTACAAAACCTTTGAAGGCAAAACGAAGTTTGCCGGGTCCAGCTAATTTAGTATATATCGTAGTTTTGAACCCAATAAAAAGTAAATTTAGAAAAGTCAAAGTGAAAGGAGTTTAATAAAAGAACATTTTCTTAAATAAGTGCCTTTTCTTAAAAAAAGTAAATTTTCTTACAAAAAGTACCTTTTCTTAAAACAAAGTATTTTTTTAAGTACCTTTTCTTAAAAAAGTAAATTTTCTTACAACAAATTGCCTTTTCTTACAAAAAGTACCTTTTCTTAAAACAAAGTATTTTTTTAAGTACATTTTCTTAAAAAAGTAAATTTTCTTACAACAAATTGCCTTTTCTTATAAAACTACCTTTTCTTTAAAGAGTACATTTTTGTGAAACAAAATAACTTTTCTTGAAATAAGTACCTTCTGTTAAAAATTTACCTATTCTTGAAAAATGCACCAATTCTAAAAAAATTCCCATTTCTTTTTAACAAAATACATTCTCTTATAAAAATTTCATACTCATGGCTTTTTCTTGCAAAAAGTAACTTTTCTTAAAAAAACCATTAGGGTTTAATAAAATAAGTACTTCTCTTCAAAAAATTACCTTTTCGGGAAAATATAATACATATTCTTACAAAAGGGACCTTTAAATATACTTTTTTTTTTTAAAATATATTCAATAAATAACAAATTTCTTAAAAAAGGTTTATCATTTTACAAAAATTACATTTAAATTACAGTATTTTTCAACAGGTGCCTTAGGCGTGTTGGAACTAACTAGTACATAATATATAGCGAAAGGAACTTCGTTCCAACCGAGTGTCCCCTGACAACTCATGTAATTTTTTTCTCTCCTTTCGTTCCACTTATGTCTCCCAAATCGGCAACTAATGCAGGAAATTATGCAATTCGTGTGATATATTCCATAATGTACATAAAAAAAACCGTTTCCCATTACATCCCATGAAGGGATTGGGGAGAACTTCTCACAACCAGTGAGTTGTGCGCTTTCTAATTTTTCACTCACTGATTGGGACCTACAGTTTTTACACCGATTCCGAACGGTATTTTGAGAAGCTTTTTCATGGCTATATAGTCGATAGTGTCGCCTTCACTAAGCGAGGTGACCGCCGTCGAAAGAAATGTAAGGTGGTCAGAGCAGGGATCGAACAAAGGATCTCATGTACAAGAGGCGCGCACACTACCCATTGCACCAACGACGGCCACCGTACATACAAGTACATACAGCCAAGTTTATTTTCCCTATCCTAAGTCGCGCCCGAAGTATTTCCATCCTTACGTTGGTTTTATTGTACTTCAAAATTAATAAAATTTGCTTATTAAATGCATTTTTATTCCGCTAGAATGAAGCATATTGGACTCCCAAATTAATTTGTGGATAATACAGATTTTCACAAAAAATATTTCAAGTTGATTTTACACATGATAGAATCCAAATGTATTCTTTCTGCGCTCATAATAGTAATTTCAGCAATGAATTGTAATATAAATATAATAAAAAAGTTCCTGAATTCATAATATTTCTTATGAATAAATGGTTGTGAATTTCCTGCTGTACTAGTAAAACAAAGAAAGTTTACCACTACTGTATTTGTGAATCGCTGCCAATTTCTCTTGGGTATTTTCTCATGTTGGCAACTTCAAATGGAGTACACTGCACCCAACGAAATGAATATAGAGGCAACACCATTTTTCGTTTTTTCCAAATGTTGAAAGGAATTTTCAAGCTGTTATTTTATATTGTACTAGCTGACCCGGCAATCTTCGCCCTGCCGACGACAAGTATTCATGGCCACAAATGAATTCGCACATTTTATATAGGAAAACACATCAACACAAAAGTGTGCGTTAAACGGAAATGCGTAGATATTTTTCGATGTTTTTTTGGAACGAAGTTATGGGCTAAATTCAAAAAATTTAACAAGTTTTTTATTATCAACTTTATTACATCCCAGTAGTATCAACTATAGTGGGTAGTTTTGCTTTGGTTTGTGTCTAGACTAACATATGGAGGGTAAATTCTTGTTTAATGGGAAGTTTGTAGGAGGAGCGCTTGTAATCAATATCTATCTATATCTGTATATATATAAATTTCTCGTGTCAGAATGTTAGTTACCTTACTCCTCCGAAACGGCTGGACCGATATGTTTGAAATTTTGTGTGTATATCGGGTAGGTCTGAGAATCGCCCAACATCTATTTTTCATACCCCTTAATGATAAGGGTAATCAAGGCCGTGCCACGCCCCCTTTTCAAAAATCGCTCTGACGGCCTTTCTAATATACCGATTGTTATGAAAATTTCACAATGCGGTACTGATGACCTGGTGACAATCCTTGGCTATATTTGGAAATATTTGGATAAATGGGCGTGGCACCGCCCATACAACTTGAAATTTAAAATGGTTGTATCTCATGAACTATCAGAGGTAAGAAGATGAGATTTTGTATATATGTTGTTGGTACAGTATGAATTACAGCCAGGCTCTAAGTAGGCGGTGCCACGCCCCCTTTTCAAAAATTGCACTGACGGCTTTTCTAATGTACCGATTGTTATGAAAATTTCACAATGTGGTACTGATGATCTACTGATAGTCCTTGGTTATACTTGGTAGTGATTGGATAAAGCAGTGTGGCACAGCCCATACCATTTAAAATTTAAAATGGCTATATCTATTTGGAAGAAAGTTGGCAAAAAGGGCCGAGGTGCTGCCCACACGCGTCAATATTTGACTATTACATATACTATATCAAACAATTGTCCGTAAACCAGGCACTTGACAACATATTTCAATGTATCTCAACAAATATATGGCCGAATCGATTTAAATCATTTCTTTTTAAAGTTCAATGCTTCTAACTTAAAAACAAATATTTGAATCAAATCGGCCATATATCTTTTGAGATACATTGAAATAGGTTCACAACTGCCTGGTGTACGGACAATTGTGTGATACAGTGTAGGAATGTGAGGTTCGGTACACATACTACTGACATGATGCAAATTACTTTTTGGGGAAAACCAATAAAAATACGGCTATTAAAAAGGTCAGACTATGAAGCTAAGAAAGTGACCACAGGTACGAATGAAATTGAAAATCATAGAGGTCAGTTTCAAGGGCATCCTAAATATCGTTATCCCAAAATGCAGTAAAAAAAACTGCAGAATAATCTCATAGAGGCTACTATAATCACTGGAAATTATTAAGGAACAGATGTCCTGATTCCACGCATTCCCATGATACCTACAGGCATGATTTCAAAAGATTGCAGTTTCCGATTCGGTTGCCATTTGCGATGACCAGTAATAAAGCACAAGGGCAGTCGCTTAAAGTCTGTGGCTTAAATTTGACAAATCCGTGTTTTCCCACGGACAATATATGTTACATGTTCATGTGTGGGTAAACCTTCCGAGTAATATATATTTGCACCAGATGGCAAAACTAGACATATTGTACATCCTAGAGCACTTGAATAATTAGAAAAAAAAACAAAATTGTGATTCATTAAAATTACAATTCAGTGGTAACGAAACGCAACGGGTACAGCTATTATAGTATAATGAGAAGTTTTTATAGACAAATCAGGATTGAAATCTAAAGAAATACTCTAACAAACAGTTATTTTACATTCTACAGGTTTATTGGCCCATTGTCAACTAAACGTGGCATTATCCCGTGTCGGAACGCCAGCAGATATATTCATTTACTGCAAACATAATGGAACAAAATAATTTTGTTCACCCTTGGGCATTACTAAAACTTTGCAGGCAAAACGAAGTTTGCAGGGTCCAGCTCTACTTATATATGTATAGACAGATATTGATTACAGGCGCTCCTCCTCAAAACTTCCCATTAAACAAGAATTTTCCCTCCATATGTTAGTCTAGACACAAACCAAAGTAAAAGTACCCACTATAGTTGATAATACTGGGATGTAATAAAGTTGATAAAAAAAGTTGTTTAATTTTTCTCGTTCAAAAAAAACATCGAAAAATATCTATGCATTACCGTTTTACGCACACTTTTGTGATGATGTGTTTTCCTATATAAAATGTGTGAAATCATTTGTGGCCATCACATCATTGAAAATTTTTGTCGGCAGGGTCAGCTAGTATCTATACATATATAAGTATAGCTGGACCCGGCAAATTTCGGTTTGCCTTCAAAGATTTTGTAATACCCAAGGGTGAACAGAATTACTTCGCTCCATTATGTTTGCAGTAAATGAATATATATGCTGGCGTCCCGACACGGGATAATGCCACGTTTAGTTGACAATGGGCAAATAAACCTGTAGAATGTAAAATAACTATTTGTTAGAAGTATTTTTTAGATTTCGATCGTGTGCTGATTTGTCTAAAAAGCTTCTCATTATACTATAATAGCTGTACCCGTTGCGCTTCGCTACCCCTGAATTGTAATTTTAATGAATCACAATTTTGTTATTTTTGTTTCTATTTATTCGAGTGCTCTCGGTAGGATATACAATATGTCTAATTGTGCCATCTGATGCAAATGTGTATTAGCCGAAAGATTTACCTACACGTGAACATGCAACATATATTGTCCGTGGGAAAACACGGATTTGTCAAATTTAAGCGACTGCCCTTGCGCTTTATTAATGGTCATCGCAAATGGCTACAGAATCGGAAACTGGAATCTTTTGAAATCGATGGGCATGTCTGTAGGTATCATGGGAATGCGTGAAATCAGTACATAGGTACGTTTATAATTTCCAGTGATTATAGTAGCCCTATATAATGGTATAATTTTTTTATTTTAAAAGGGGCCTTGTACATCCCACTACCACTCTGGCTGTAATTGATAATGTATCAACAAAATATATGCCACATCTCATCTTCATACCTCTGATAGATGATGAGATATAACCATTTTAAATTTTAAATGGTATGGGCGGTGCCACGCTGCTTTATCCAATCACTACCAAGTATAACCAAGGACTATCAGTAGATCATCAGTACCACATTGTGAAATTTTCAAACAATCGGTACATTAGAAAAGACGTCAGTTCGATTTTTGAAAAGGGGGCGTGGAACCGCCTACTTAAAGCCTGGCTGTAGTTCATACTGTACCAAAAACATATATACAAAATCTCATCTTCTTACCTCTGATAGTTCATGAGATACAACCATTATAAATTTCAAGTTGTATGGGCGGTGCCACGCCCATTTATCAAAACATTTCCAAATATAGCCAAGGATTGTCAGCAGGTCATCAGTAGATACCGCATTATGAAATTTTCATAACAATCGGTATATTACGACCGAGGTGGCCAATCGAATGGGCCATTTCGTGAGATAGCACGTTCACCAAACTTGGTATCCAACAAATTGATTGTGGCATTCGCTGTGTGGCTTGTGGGGCCGTTCTGTTGGAACCACATGTCCTCCAAGTCCAAATTATCCAATTGGGGCCAAAAACATTCGCTTATCAGTCAACGGTAGCGATTCGTATTCACAGTAATATGCCGGTCTTGATCATCACGGAAGAAGTACGGCACAATGACGCCGCCGGCCCATAAACCGCACCAAATCGTAATTTTTTCGGGATGCAATGATGACTCGTGGATTACGTGTGGATTGCTGTGTGACCATTAACGCATATTTTGCTTATTGACGAAGCCATTCAGCCAGAAATGAGCCTCATCGCTGATTGTTGAGGCCTCTTAAAGTTGAGGCCACTGACTCCAAATTTCCCTTTATCATACAGGTTAAGATTAGTCCTTTGAAAATTAAATACTTTTCAGCAAAGATACTTTGACCATGACTTCTTCAAGGTGAATCAACAAAAATAAACTAACTACTAGTGCGAAATATTTATAAAGGCAAAAGGTTTATTTAAATATTTTAGAACGTTTCGTAAGACATGTGATCTCCATTGTCGCTGATAATTTCTACTAAGCGTCTTGGCATTGCGTTTATCACCAAATGAATATGCGCATGATCAGCTATCTTCCATTTCCTTGAATTGTTACTCTCCGATCGTAGACATTCTCCAACTGGCGCCCAGGGTGGTAAAGTTGGGTAGATAAATAGACGAGAGGTGCTCGATCGGTAAAAATCAGAACTAAGTGCAGGCCAGTCGAGAATTTGTATTATTTAGGGACTCCAGAAACTTTGGAGTTTTCCTAGACCGATGTATAACTGCGTTGTCCTGCTAGATGATAAATTCTGGAACACAAATTTCCTCTCCAAAATGAACTATGACGACATCCAATAAATAAAATAAATAAATGGTTTCCCGTTGCATCCCATGACGGGATTAGGGAGAGCTGTGCGCGTTCTAGTTTTACACCCAGAGATTGGGAGATACATTTGTACACCGACTCCGAACGGTATTTTGAGAAGCATTTTCATGGGTAAATACTCGATAGTGCCGCCATCACTATGCGAGGTGACCGCCGCCGAAAGAAATTTAAGGTGGTCAGAGCAGGGATTGAACCCACGTTATCATGCACAAGAGCCGCACACACTACAATTGCACCACCGACGGCCGACTACCAAAACCTAGGTCAATATTGGTCTTAGTAACACAAGTGGCGGCAGGAAAAACGCAGAACGAGGCCTTCCATGACGCCTAAAGTTGACTGCACGGAAATGGGCAACACAAAAATCTGGTTTGATGTAATGCCAGAATAGGACGTAGAACATCCGGAGCACATAACTAGAATTGAACTGAAGGAAGTTGGGTGTAACACATTGTGTAATTTTTTAAGTCATGGCAAAATAACCATATATAGGGACACCACTACGTGATAAAAGAGGAAAAAAAAAGACCCCTGTCTCCCAGTTTTGCCCAAAGTCCTCCAGGTTTTTTTTATGGTCCCCAAAGAAGTGGGGCCTCGGTGTAATTTTTGCAAAAAGTGATAATTTTCTCAAGCTCATATCTTGCAAACCTTTAGGAATTTTGAGTTACTCTCTGAGGCAAAGTTGTAGCTCTTGTCGTAAAGAACAAAAATTGTAAATATATAAAATCAAAAAAAACTTCATCATCAAATCGTAAAAAACATTAAAAAATTAAATTTTTTTTTTACCTTTTTTCCCCTGTTCAGGTCCATAGGTAGCAAACGGTTCAAAATTCAAGGAAACAATCAATTACAAGAATGATCCTAAGGTCTCAGTAACCAACTCTCTAGAACAAATGAACTTACTAGGAATGATTCTTAACACCGTTTAGGTAGCCCTTAGATAATCGCAAAAGTGAAAAATTACCCGAAATGTTTTTAATTTCATTTGTTTTTTCTTTACTCCAACATTGAGATACTCTAAAGCCTTCTCCCGTAAGTGAAAAGGCATGTTGCAGGTTTCATTGTTATACTATTACTGATTTTATTAATCTTAGTCCTTAGGTGGTATGGGTTGACATTTAGAGTTAGGGTTGTAACAAAGAGCAGTAGCATGGATATTTAGTAATAATGATTCAGTGTTGTAGGGATTAGTAGTCTCAGCCGGGATGGCACTACAATACTATGTGCTATCTATTACAAAAATTATAGAAACAAATATTCGTCTAATGTTTTTAATGTTGATGGCCCTGGACTTGCAAATCGCACTCTCTTAAGTTGTGGATCCAAATCGTCCGAATCTGACTCTGATTCAGAACTTATGGTGTCCACAGGCACGTTACTTCCAGACTGCCCTCCATCATCAGCTTTTTCTTTTTCAGATACTTCACTAACAACATACAGGGTGATCTTGTGACTCCACCAACATACCTAAAATGATTTAGAAAAGAAATCAAAAAAGGAATGCAAAACAATTCAACAATAAAATTTATATTACCTCTGCAAGCTATGCGTCGAGTTTTTTGCCTTTATACCGTTTTTCCATGGGCATTGTGGTTTGGTGAAACCGTTCTCCTTGCTAATCGGATTCGGTAGCGAGTTGTTCGATAAAATCGTCAAAATGAAAATAAAGAAAATGCAGCTTTAATCTCATCGATGTGCCGATTTTCTCAAAATAATACAGCATTTCTTTCACCCGGTTCCGTGCCTCGATCCCCTCCCATTGAATGATTATAATCATGAAGCGATGATTCAAAGTTGCTCTTGAATAGCTTTCTAATGTCAGGGCCATTAAGTACGCCTGTTAAATGAAGACAAAAAATAAAGACAGAAAAGAAAACATTAACATAGTGTAAATAGTACAATTAGGTGAACAAAAATTCGTTTTAAATTTACTACAATACCTTTTTTAATTTTGTCATCGCTACGCTTTGGGAAAACGCTTTTCAAATAGTCGAATGCGTTTGGACAATTTACAACGGCCACTTCGATGAATTTTTTAACAATTCCCAATTTTATGTGGAGCGGTGGCAGCAAGATGTCTTGAGTATTTTCAATTAACGGTGCATTCTTCTGTCTATGTTGTTGTGTTTGTTCATCCACACTTCCTCTTGGCTTCCACGAGTTACATTGGAATTGATTCAGAGGTGAGCGTGAATCCCAATTACAAAGAAAACAAAAGAATTTTGGGAAGCCGCCCTTATCGATGATCCCTTGCAAAATGTTGATGACCTTCAAATCACAGCAAATCTTCCATTTATTTTCGTAATATTTGATTTTTTCCTTTATATCATTCAATGTTTCATAGCTTTCTTTCATGTTGATACCCATTGCTAGCAGAATGGAAGGTTTTCGGTTCGACACATGCAACAACACTGCTTTCAAGCTTGAAACAGAACCATCAATAAATAATCTCCACTCACTAGCGATGTAGTTCATTCCCATTTTTACCACCAAAGCTTATATATCGTTGCAGTAAGCGAACGAATTGTCATCATTTAGAGTGTAGAGCATCTGAAATTCAGCTTGTCGTTTGCGGTACGCCGTAGAGTTAACATTAGCATGTGTGAGTTTTCTTTGCTTTAAAAAAGCTGTCAAAAATATTGCAAGTCGCTGCGATAATCCCAATATGGCCACAATGAAATCCATTTCCATTTGTGTTATTAGTTGTGGTCCATCTCTTCCCTGTTGGGGCTCATAATCGGTATCAAATGGATCTTCATAAGTAACACCACTTGCTGTACTCATTGCTGTAAATTCTGTAGTACGATCTGGAGTTGGCGGCCTTGGTGATACAAACTTTTCAGGTGCAAGCACTGGTAGTGTGGCTGTTGCAGTTGCTTTATACATTTTGTTCTTCTCAGAATGTCGATTTAGACGACATGTGTAATTTACGCATGCATAGCAACTGGTTGCATCATGATCACCTGGGCGATTAATCCAGTTTACCGGCTTACAATACTTCATAGTACCTCTGCCTCCACTCAACCATGTCATGAGATTGTTATAACATTGGCGACACACTGTATTAGGTGTGTAATTTTCACCGGTCAAGTCCACTTCGTCGAAAAACAATGTATATGCTCTTTTGAATTCACTAGTTAAAAGATTCTTTTCCTTCTGAAATCTTATAGATGTTTTTTTTCTGGTTTGATGACCGCAAACGTAGCAAAATAAATCAATATTTTCACACTGCATTTTGAAATTGTCAGTTGCCAATGTAGTGTGCGAATTATACTGTAGCACTTTCACTTTTTTTACTTTCACTTTCACTTTATAACTTTCACCGCTGAGCTCTCGTTGACGTCGCGCTGTGTAATGCCTCGATGTGAGCGTCGTGTCGCTTTTATATTGTGTGCTGCGTCCCTTGTTGCGTGTGCTGAGCTTACTGCATTGCCTGTGCTGCTGCTGTCGGTGCATGATCGCGTGATACCTAATCGCTACCTAAACGGTGTTAACCCTTGGACAAACACATGGTTCTGGCCAGGCATATTTCATTTTTTGCTACCTATGGACCTGAACAGGAGAAAAAGGTAAAAAAAAATGAAATTAAAAAATTTTCGGCAAATTTTTCACTTTTGCGTGCTACCTAAACAGTGTTAAGAATCATCTCTTGGAAGTTTATATGTTCTAGAAATTTGTTTATTGAGATCTTAGGTAAATTTTTGTAGTTGATTGTTTCCTTGAATTTTGAACGGTTTGGTACCTATGGACCTGACCACGGGAAAAAAGGTAAAAAAAATCGAATTTTTTTAAGTTTTTTGCGATTTTGATCTGGAAGGTGAAGTTTCTTTGATTTTATATGTTCGCAATTTTTGTTCTTTATGACAAGAGCTACAACTTTGCCTCAGAGAATAAATCGAAGTTCTGAACGGTTTGCAAGATATGAGCCTGAGAAAATTATCACATTTTTACGAAAATGATACCGAGGCCCCAAATCTTTGGCGGCCCATAAAAAAAAAGTGCATGACTTTGGGAAAAATTGGGAGACACGGGTCTTTTTTTTTTTGTCGTTTATCACGTAGTGGTGTCCGTATATGGTTATTTTTTTTCGTGTTGCACTGTGCTATCTATGATCGTTATTAATTTAGTTCTAGCTATTTCCTGTTCTACCTTACCCGGTAGTAGTGATTCTCCTTCTTCTATAATATTTAATAATGGTAATTGATCTCTCTTTACCGGGAATACATATTTTTGTCCAAGGGAAAGAATCCAATGTAACGCCTTTTTCAATAAGTGCGCTACAAAAGTTTTTTTAAATAAAACAAAACCGGTTTTAGATACCAATGAAATTCTTTATTCATGCCAAAGTACGTTCGACGCCATTATGTATGGAACTCGATTTCTTTTGCATGGCCACCACGGGCACACTTGCAGAAGTCCAGACGCTGAACCCAATTTTCGACAGTCTTCAAGCATAAATCGGCCGATACTGCTGCAATTTCACGTTCGATATTCGTACGAAGTTCATCAATCGTCGCTGGCTTATTGGCATAGAGCATAAACTTGACGTAGCCTCACAGGAAATAATCTAACGGCGTCAAACCGCACGACCGAGGCGGCCAATCGACTGGGTCGTTTCGTGAGATAACAGGTTCACCAAACTTGGTTTCCAATATATTGATTGTGGCATTCGCTGTGTGGCTTGTGGCGCCGTCCTGTTGGAACCACATGTCCTCCAAGTCCACATTATCCAATTGGGGCCAAAAATATTCGGTTATCATTGAACGGTAGCGATTCGTATTCACAGTAATGTGCCGGTCTTGATCATCACGGAAGAAGTACGGCCCAATGACGCCGCCGGCCCATAAACCGCACCAAACCGTAATTTTTTCGGAATGCAATGATGACTCATGGATTACGTGTGGATTGCTGTCTGAACAATAACGCATATTTTGCTTATTGACGAAGCCATTCAGCCAGAAATGAGCCTCATTGCTGATTGAATTTCGACTCGCTGTTGGCTCGTCTATCTTTCCACGATGAAGGTTTGCCTTACTGAAGAGAAATGTCAAAAGAGCGGGAAAAAATATGGCGCCGTTTGGTGTCCCTAGCGATTTACGTTTGTAGCGTCTCTGTTGAAAAACCCGTTATTTGCGTTGGAATGTCCTTGCCGGTTTTCTTAATGAACCATTACTATTCAATTGTATTCCTAATTTATTTCCTGTAAATAAGGCAATTGAATTTCTTCTTGTGTAACTCCTTAATTTTCTCATTAATATTTCATATTCAACTTGTATAAGCACTTGATAGCGTAAGGTTAAGCATTTTTGTTGTTGTTATTAATTTTTTTCAGTTTTAATTAAGTAATTGTGTTTATATTCCTAACGATGCTACCCAAAGGGCAGCGAAATATTGGAGAATAAAATTATTTAAAAAAATGACCAATCGCACGAACATTATAATTTTGAATATGATACGAAAGCTCGGATAAATCACCACTATTTAATTTTAAACTTCTGTTAAAATCCTGTAGTAGGCAAAGTATCAGCGATTGTTTGGAGATATTAAAACTCAAAATCGGATTGTCGCGAATATTTTAGAAATTATTCAAAATTTAACCACATTTCTTAATTTTCGATTTAAAGGAAAATACAAAATCTGGGGGGGTTACTTAGAAGTATTTCAAACTAATTTTGACGAAATTATTTATAATGCGTACAAAATTTTTTAATTTTTTGCGTATGCCAGATATCCTCACTATGCGCACTTTGAAAATTGAAAAACATACAATTGATTTTCCGAATTTATACAACAATATCTTAAACAATTTTAGAGATGTTGCACTCAAGTTTACTTCAGTAAAAATAATAATTCATTATCTTTAACCGCATGAATAAATTTTGTTTATAACTAATATACATATTTTATTGGCCCTAGATATTTCAAAAAATATCGTTTTGAAAAAAATTTTGAATTTGGATTAAGATAAGTTTTATGCATCAGAATTGATCAATGAAAATAATGCATCGTTCGAAAGGTTGATGTGTTCCCAATTTTTTAGAATAATTTAGCCTACACAAAATTGAACCCTCAGATGGCAGCGACAATTTACCGAAAAATGTCAAACTTATTTGCCCAAACCGTGAATAACCATTTTGATTCACCAACTTCTAAAACATCCCCTACACCACACCAATTAACATAAAAATAGAATTATTGCATACAGGTGGTTGTGAAATTCAATACATAACAAATAATATTTTTATACTTGAGTACTAATAAAATTCACTTCAATGACAGCCGTGAACGAACAGTTACTTCAAAAATATGTTTAAAAAACATAGAAAGCAAGGAACTAAATATTTTAGATTCTTTAAAATCAAATTATACGAAAAGTAGTCGAGTTTTAATTTATAAATAATCCCAGACTCTTTGCCTACAATAGGTTTTTGATAGAAGGTAAAAACTTTTTCTAGATCAAAAGCTATTGTATTTTGGCCGATGAAAATTTATTCTGACGCACTGTGCGGCAGTACTTGCCACTAAGATTTGGAACTATGAAATTGTATTGATAGCAGTTCAATAGTTCAATATACAGTTAAATTCACGCTTCCTACATTGGCTGTCTAGATCATGTGACTAAACTAGACTCTGCAAAGTCTACATGTAAGTCTAAGCCAGTCGGCATTGAAGTGTTGGAAGCATCATTACCCGCGTCTTTGACCAAATGCCACTCGGAAAGCTTGAAAGCACCATCGAAAATTGTAACCTCAGAGTGGATCATGTTAGCGACTGTTTCAGCCAACATTTGAGAAAAATATTCTTTACAAAATAAATCAGTTTTTTATATTTAAAAACATCGACTAATACATACCTAGATAAACTTATTCTCTCAACTGACGTTTCATTTCACACTCTCATCGTAGGTTTGTGGAAATGAGAGCAATTAAATTTAAAATTATCTTACACCAGGTGGAGTTACAAAATATGTTCACTTAACTTTTTCCTGTCGTTTTGGTGTAGAACTGAAAAATTTAAATATATTTTGCACTTTTTTGTTGACTTTTATCGTTGGTATACATTTGTATTGTATTTACCACAACTAGTGAACAGGCAAGCGTTTTTGCCAATAAAAAAAAAAACAAAATGATTAAATTTAAGTTAATTTTAAATTTATTTTAAAAAACAAAATTTAGGTTTACGTTGGGACGTCTGTCCGTAGCAAACACGAAATTCGGTTGTTGTTCCTTTGTTGGACGTTGTTTACTATTGCCTCTATCTGGTATTATTGAACCCATATTTCTACCATCCAATGTTTACTTTCCATCGTACCTATGACGTTTAATTTATTGAGCGAATAAAACCTTCAATGGTATGTGTTATTCTATGTTTAAAAAGAGTACCCAAAATTCATAAAGTAAATACACCTAGAGTAACAACTTCTCTCAGTAAATTTTCGATATTAGGCTTGGTTGAATATGGATGTTGTACGAGTATGTTGAAAAGTATTTCTTTGATAAATGCAGATAGAGGCATAATTCAAAACAACCAAAATGAAACCAACAACGGCTTTTCGTTTTGAGTGTTCCAATTTTTGTGCTTAATATATAACAAAATTCGTTTACATTTCGCAGTTCTCCACCAAAACAACAGTTCTTGTAACTCCACTTGGTCTAAGTCAATTTTCGTCGAACTTCACACCACCCTCTCCATCACACCACCCTCACCACGAAGAGTGTGAAATGACACGTCAGAGAAGAGAGATGCACATTTAGGTGTATTTACTCTGTGCCAAAATTATACACCCCTGTCTACATTTACGTATATATGTATGTTCCGAATAGAAAAAACGACTTAAAAGCTCTTGGGACGCAATTGAGTTAAGTGTACCACGATGACCTCTTTGAATGGAAAGGACAACCTGCCAAATTTTGGTTTAACTCGTCTGGTATTTCCGGAAGTTTTAGCCGCCAGAGTTACATACATATATTATAGAAAACCTCCTGTGGAAAAACAACTTATGTTGTTGTTCCACAGTTAATATATTATTCTCTTGTTTAAATATCATACAGTTTTGGTAACCTTATGTGCTTATAAGACGCAATTTCATTCAATCCGTGTTATGGGCAAAACAGCATATGATGCGATAAGATTTCCTAAATACTACTTTTGAGTTTGGAAGAAGCGCTTATCCTTAAGTTTTAGCTATATTGATTATACTAAAGTATCGGCATATTTAAATATAAACCTGTATCTTCCTAACTTATGGTTTGGTTATGATGTATCTTCATAATTTTTTCTAAAATTACTTTAAACCTTAAAAGTGCTCTCTTAAAATGTATAAAAAATGGGCATAAGTCGATTACAAATCCCCAGTAGGCCCTGATCTTCACAACACTATTTCACAGGCCATAGAAGATTTCTACTGCCGAAATGGTCCTATTTCGAGTTTGATTTGAATAAAACCTAAGCAGTTAAAAATTTTGCACAGTAAGTGAAAATGCACTCACGCACACACCTCTATATTATAACTCTTTACTCATTTCATAATTATTTTTAACGTCTTTCAGAAAAGCCATATCAATGGATGACTGATGGCACTAAAACTAATGTGAAAGGTACAGTGGGAATGACACTAAAATTCAGTGTTTGGAGACATTTTTGCACCAATTCGGAATAAGCAAGGAATTAACCAGCCATTTTCAGTTTTGACTTATTTCTGACATTTAGGTTGAGTTTAGAGCTTTGGTTTATTCAGGGACTGATAGTTGAATTTTACGTTGAATATTTTTGTTGTATCGATACGTCCCTGAATAGGGGGTGTTTTTTACCCTTTTCCGCAAAAGGGGCATAAAAGATCCATATATTGTGGAGGTAGTGGGTTAAAATGTTCCACAAAAATATTTCTCGTAAAATTTAACACAAAATTGCTACACGCATCCTATACTTAAAATGCAAGGATCACATGGTTTCATATGTCGATTCATCACAAGAGGGGGACAACTTTAACTCACCACCTAATTAGCCCCATATGTAAACTTTCTAAACGCCGATACACGGAAACCTTTTTAGAACCCCTCTACCTGAATCCGTTGCTCCACAGTGTTAATAATTTATCTCAAATTCATTACAATTATTTAGGGATTTGTTTAAAATATACTACAGATGATATTATATTTTGAATTTCAGTTCTTTAAATAATTGGTTTCAGTGTCATTCATATTTCCTATTTTTAAAACATAATTTTGGTTGGGTCAAAAGCGGTCCTTTATTGTATTGATTTACAAGCCAGGGACAGCAACAGTTATGCTTTTTATCTTAAAAATCAGTTTTTATGAATTATATTTGATTTTTATTATATCACTTCACAAATAATAATTAGTTTTATGTATAATGTAGTATAATGTGGTCGTCGGTGGTGCAATGGTTAGTGTGCGCGGCTCTTGTAGATGAGATCCTCGGTTCGAACCCTGCTCTGACCATCTTCAAATTTCTTTCGGCGGCTGTCACCTCGCATAGTGACGGCGACACTATCGAGTATATAGCCATGAAAAAGCTTCTCAAAATACCGTTCGGAATCGGTGTAAAACTGTAGGTCCCAATCAGTCAGTGAAAACTGGAAAGCGCTCAGCTCAGTGATTGTGAGAAGTTCTCCCCGGTCCCTTCATGGGATGTAATGGGAAACCATTTATTTATTTTATTTTTTTATGTTTTATATCTTTCCCAAAATAACAATTACTGCAAATTGTTATTATATAGTTCAAAAATAACAATTATGTTTTAGTTTTATTCCATGTGGTTTTCAATAAAATTTATTGAGGACTTTTTGAAATTAAAATCTGGATTCGCACTGGAAATTATTTTCCTGATTTCGTATCAAATTTCCTCTCAAAATCTGAAGTCTTCGTATTGTTTTTTTTTCCAGATATGATAGTAAGTCAAGAAGCATTGACGAGGTAGTGTTACGACGGCAACAAACACACCAAGCCTACAACAATAGGCATTTTGCTTCGTATGGTATTTTTCTACAATCAAATTCAGCAGAAATTAAAATTATCAAATAAATTTTCTTGATTTCTACTTAAAACAAATTCTAACAACACAAACAAAAGTGGAAAATTCACGAAAATCGATTCCATTGCGAATGCTGTATAACAAACAAAACGTTAGCGAATGAAGTCCATTCATTGCTTGGTATTTTCGGGACAAATTTTATTGATTAAGCTCTATATTTCCTGTAGTACTGTTCTCATACAGTCGCGATACATTCAGCAGCACGGAGATATAAATGTTTCTGAATTTGGAAGTATGAATTTCTCATACATTAACAAACAAATATAAATGGTTTGTTCATGTGTGTTTCCATCCACGAATTTACAAAAACTACAAATTTATTTAATTTTGTGTTTCATGACCTAAGTTCAGATTTTATGAAATTTTCGTGAATCTCAAGAACCGAAAATTGGGCCCACTTTTACTTTTCACTTGCTTGTTACTCAGCTCTTTGTTACTCAGCTTCGTATGCAAAATTATTTGCAGGGTTATTCACCAAAGTTAATTCGTACAAAGACAATTGTTTGATAATTGTTTGGCACCGGAATTTTGACATTTCGATAGTTTTGACAACCAAAAGTAACACCACATGCATTAAAAATAAAACGGAGTGCGTAAAGGAATTATAAATGAAATATTTGCAAGGTAAATCAAAGACTGGTGGTAACTCTACTCAGCAACATTTTTCGATTAGAGGTAAATAAGAAAGTTTCGTACGAAAATTTCGCAAGAAGTGAATAAGGGGTTTTAGGACTGCGGCAAATTGGACTCAGATTTGTTTCGTACGTAATGTACGGATGTCCCTGGGCATCCTAAATAATTTTTCCCCGTGTTTAATTTTCTTATTTCTTCTCTGATTTCGAATGTTTGTAAACAAAATTTTGGAATGGGGTCAGGCTGGTGCATTTTAGCCGAAAAGTCAAAATCGATTTTAAACGCATGAGGCCAAATCCCAACAACTGCTTCCCCGTGGTACTCTAATGTTGGGATCAACCGTGTGTATTCGTATATATTCGTACGAGCCAAATTCGTACAAAAACGGGGCCGATATGCGGCCGGTCTTAGTATAGTAACTTTTTAGAAGCATGCGACATGACCAGTGTTGCCAATTTGGCGGATTTCCCGCCAAATATAGTGGGTTTTTAGCCCATCGCAAGGAAAAAAGTGTTTAAGGGGCTAGTGGAAATGTTAGCGGTTTTATTTCTGTGTTTGGAATTACCATGTTTTATGTAAAAGTCTTAATCTTCTCTCTGCAGAATGTATTTTAAAATAAAACAAAGATGATATAATTCCGCTTTTAAAATTATTTGTTAAATTCCTTGCTACAATCGATGTTGTAATTAGTCAGTATACCAACATATCGTTTGTCAAATGGACTGAAATTTCAACAAGTTAGTTTTAGGTTGAAGTGTTCGATTTTAAAGACTCTGCGGGAAAATGTATATTTTTGTGTGAGAGATACCAATAATATTTATATATGGGCATTTCCATGGTGTCGCACGGGACAGTCGTACGCACTTAAACTGAAAAAAAGGTCATAATAAAACCAATTTTTATTTTGGTAATGGTCTTAACTTACAACTCTTAGTAAGCCCTATAAGTGGTGGTAAGATTGATTTTCGGTAATTTTTCATTTTCAAAATAATTATAAAAAACAACGGGTGTCGCACGGGACAAAAAACGGAAGTGGCTTTCGCGGCCGACAACTCAAACGCCGATTTCAGCGAATCCTGAGAGAATATTGCAAAGGGCTTAATTTACGAATATTGTGGATTGATGTTTCTTAAAAATTACTTTAATTTTACCCAAAAATAATTAATACTTTTTTTTAAATTTAATATTAAGCTCGGTCGCACGGGACATGTCGAACGGGACATTTTTTTCCATCATGACATTTATATGGTTTTTTAGGAATATAAAAATAAATTTAGTAAATATATTTTAAAATTAACAGCAAAATTCAAGGTATTTATTTTGCTATTACAGTGAATGACGTTTCCGTCGATATGCTATAAATTTCTATTTGATAAGAAATGGCAGATTTTTTTTAAATTTTTCTCAAAATGTTTAATTTTTATTACGTGTTTTTTTACGTTATAGTGAAGATCTGGAATGTTTTATTTCTTTAACATATATATTATTTAATTACCAAGATTTTAAGCGTAATTTGAACAAAATCGGAAAAAACTAAAGTTTTTATTACGGATTTTGTGGAACAACAATATTTTAATTTTCATTGCTCACACATTATATTCGGCGTTAATTGAAAAAATTTCAATTAAAATGACGAGCGACTTGAACGTAAAAAAGTCAAATTTTGAGGTGCGATAACTCAGCCATTTCTTATCAGATAGAAATTTACAGCATATCGACGGCAAGGGCATTCAATTGCGTTCGAACTTTTCGGTTGGGCTCCACAAGGGTTTGAGTGGGACCATACACGGAAAAACACAAAAGTACGTTACCAAAACACGGTACTTAGAAAAAACAAATTACAGCGTTTTTCGTGTTCAGGAGGTCCCAATTAACTTATCTAGGCATGTGGCGTTTTTGGTATTTTTCCAAAGTTAAAATTTGTAAAGCAGTGTAATAATCGAAATAAAGTAAATTTAAATAAAAATATCAGGAATACGCAACAGTTTTTTCCGGAATATGCAGTTCTAGTTTCTGTTACGTCTTCACCATCTCAACAAAAGGAATACACTTGGATATACCCGGAATGCTTTTTACTTCTTTCCATTTTTCGTCTAAATTGTATAACATGTAATGCTTTAACCTGATCAGATGACATTAAATAAATTTTAACCCTATTTATGCTATTTGGGCAAAATGGTAAAATGACAATGCATCGAGTATAACAACTACATCTGACTGCAAAAAAAAAAATCCATTCCATTGAGGAACAGCACAATTGTTTTATAAAGTCAACTTTTACAGTTTTTGCCTAAGGCTCGCTTAGGTTTTGTTGTGCATTTCGTATTTCTGCGAGCTTTCCCGGCTTTGTCTTTTACGCATGCGTTCATACCGCCTTTTCTCTTCAACCATTGCAGCACTTCTTTCATCTCTCCACTTTTGCCTAGCATTCCGCATTCTTTCCTTGTTATTCAATTTATGGTTTTGTATTCTTCCCTCAAATTTTCTCTCCACCATTTGCATTTCTTTTTGTTATTATTAACGCGTCATCTAGATTAAATATTTCAAAAATATGTGTGTACATACTGAAATAAATCGTTAGCTTTAACAAGAAAATTCTCACATTTTTAAATTTCACACTTACGGTGTCGCACGGGACAAAGTTTATATTATTACCAAGATCGCAAATCTTGTTATATTGTGGCAATTTTTTTATTAATTTAATTGCATAAAAAAACTTTGTTTGGAAACAGTTTTTTGTGAACTTGCTGCTTTTGCTTTCGACGCACTAATAGTAAGTGTTGTTTTTCGGTGTCGCACGGGACACCGAAATATGCAATATCCCGTTACAGTTTTCTTCAAGCTCATAGTTTCTAATGGTTTGTTATGCATGCTTTTTTAACTCTTTGTTTTCTTAGAAAGATTTGAGAGATCAAAAGTCAATGCATAATGTCTCTCTTTAAGAACTATGGGTAATGAATATATGTAAAATTTTATTACATTAGTTAAATTTGATTGTTACCCTATTAAAATATGATACAACAAAGTGCTTTCAATAACTTTTTATTTTGTAGTCCCGGTGGACCTTCCGATGGAAATGCCCATATACAATTGCTGTCTAAAGATAGAACTTACGATAAATACAACACATTAACATCCCTTGTGAATACCCTAAATATATTAACGAAAAAAAATATTTGTTTGTTACAATTTTTATGAGAACTCCGAAACCATTGATCCAATTAAAAGTGGTGGCGTAAATTCAAGATAATGTAAACATAAAGTTATTCAGATTTGCTTCTACTAACTTTGAACAAGTCACTTTCAAGTTAAATAATGCTTAGAAATATCCCAAAAAATTTTGAATTTCTCGACAATTTTGCGATTTTGAAGAACTAAATCCTGTGTATTCAAAATGTTGTTTTATATTCACCCCTGCACACAGGGAAAAGGTTGGTTGGAAATCAATTCAGGCATTAGAAATTCCGTGATAAAGTCTAAATATTATTTAACATTCATAATTATCATACATCAGAATTATTTGTCGATGTTGCTGATAAATTCAAAATAGGTCTTACTTACTAACTAGGAGTTGTTACAACAGAGTTGTTACAACAGAAATTACATTGTATTAACCAATTTGGGTCTTTTAAAAACCTCATTCATCTGAAATGGGAAATACGACTCCGAAAAAATACAATAAGCGTGTTTTGGTTACACCGCTTGCTTATATAATCGTTTGTTTTGTATGAAGAACTTAGTGAAGATTTAGCGAGAACTTAGCGACGCGAATCATTTTCGCTAAGTTTAAACAAATATTTTGTTTACATCTTTTACCGTTTTCAACCCTTTTTCATATTTTCCAATAAAATTACTTATTGCTAAAAAGTCGTTTTCTTTGCAAAACACGACTAATATTAGAATACGTGTTACAATATTAGTCACTGTAATCATAATTTAGTTTCTGTTACAAAAACACATGTTATAAAGTTATGTATTTCATTATTCATAAGAGACTTTGCTGTTAAAGATAAACTATATTTGTATTTGTGAAAAAAAAAAAATAAAATATGTATAGTTATATAAAACTCACCAAATAATATCGTACGAATACGTATTCACATTCTACGCCGTATAGACGCAGAATTTGTTATGCTTTGTACAAAAACAATGGTTGACATATATATTTCTATATTAAATCAAAATAAGGTCACTAAAGTCCATGTATATTTTATTGTTATCGACAAGACGAATATACCTAGTTGATATACATATCTCACCACACTAGTTTCTGAATCTCGTGTATTTTTGGAACGAAGTTACTTATCGCACGTTGCGGGATGGGGGCTAAATGAAAAAAGTTTAAACAACTTTTTTTTAACCGTATTATGCTATAACCCTGTATACAACCCAGTATTATTTTGCATACTTTTAGGATTTAGGATTTGTACAGTCAGGGACATATATGGGGGATGATTTCTTCAATGTTGACTTTGTGATAGCCATACCCATGTGAAGTGTGCTGGCTTCAATGGAAGGCATTATGATATAATTACGGCTAAGGAAAGCGGGCTTTGATAGAGCTATTTTTATTTAAGGAGGCAAAGAAAGGATTTCAAACGTTAAAGACTGATTTTGTCTCTATTAGTTTAAAACATAAATCGTTGTAGGTTATGTTTGATACTTTTCAATGGCCTGAAGACATCTCGTCCTCTGCAAGACGGAAAAAAGCTTCTAGTGACGTAATTTAATTGTGCCAGTAAATCTTAACTTGGATAATTTGGACAGTCTTCTCTTATCTCCGAAATCGTCGTCGTCTATTGTTCCTTCATCCACCGAAGCCAGGGATCGTAATTATTATGAGTTTTATAATAAAAATTATATATTAACGATTATATTATGAGTTTTAAAGACTTTTTTCAATGGTAATGATTAATTTAAGTAATATGTATTACAAAAATCAGATGTGTTTGTTTTATTTGTTTGCATTTTTCATAGAATGTAGCTGTGTGATCGGTGGTGAAAATAGGGTACTTGCATTTTTGATATATCAAGTGGGCGTGGACCCGCCCATTGGACTCCATTGCCACAAAGGGACGAGGCACCGCCCACACACGTCAATATTTGACTATTATATATACTATATCAAACAATTGTCCGTACACCAGGCACTTGAGAACATATTCCAATGTATCGCAAAAAATATATGGCCGATTTAAAAAAATATATTTGAATCAAATCGGCCATATATCTTTTGAGATAGTACATTAAAATATGTTCACAACAGGCTGGTGTACGGACAATTGTTTGATACAGTGTAGGAATCTGAGGTTCGGTACATATACTATTTTTGGGGGAAAAAAATGAAAATATGGCTATTAAAAAGGTCACACTATGAAGCTAAAAAAGTGACCACAGGTACGAATGAATATGAATATCATTGAGGTCAGTTTCGAGAGCATCCTAAATATCTTTATCCCAATAATGAATTTCAAAAAAAAAAATGCAAAATAATATTATAGAGGCTAATATAATACCTGGAAATTATAAGGGAAGCGATGCCCTAATTCCACGCATTCCCATGATACCTACTGACATGCCCAACCATTTCAAAATATTTCAGTTTCCGATTCGGTTGCCATTTGCTATGACCATTAATAAAGCGGAAGGCTAGTTGCTTCAAGTCTGTGATTTAAATTTGACAAATCCGTGATTTTCCCACGGACAATATATGTTGCATGTTCTCGTGTGAGTAAACCTTCAGACTTACATATATATATTTGCTCCAGATGATAAAACTAGAGCATTTGAATAAATAGAAAACAAATAACAAAATTGTGTTCCTAACTGGAACAGCTATTATAGTATAATGGGAGCTTTTTAGACAAATCAGCACACGATCGAAATCTAATCCAATTGTTCTAACCAACAGTTATGTTACATTTTTCTTCATAATATTCCAGACAACTACAGGTTTATTTACCCACTGTATTCTTGTTCACGCATTGGCATTACAAAACCTTTGAAGGCAAAACGAAGTTTGCCGGGTCCAGCTAATTTAGTATATATCGTAGTTTTGAACCCAATAAAAAGTAAATTTAGAAAAGTCAAAGTGAAAGGAGTTTAATAAAAGAACATTTTCTTAAATAAGTGCCTTTTCTTAAAAAAAGTAAATTTTCTTACAAAAAGTACCTTTTCTTAAAACAAAGTATTTTTTTAAGTACCTTTTCTTAAAAAAGTAAATTTTCTTACAACAAATTGCCTTTTCTTACAAAAAGTACCTTTTCTTAAAACAAAGTATTTTTTTAAGTACATTTTCTTAAAAAAGTAAATTTTCTTACAACAAATTGCCTTTTCTTATAAAACTACCTTTTCTTTAAAGAGTACATTTTTGTGAAACAAAATAACTTTTCTTGAAATAAGTACCTTCTGTTAAAAATTTACCTATTCTTGAAAAATGCACCAATTCTAAAAAAATTCCCATTTCTTTTTAACAAAATACATTCTCTTATAAAAATTTCATACTCATGGCTTTTTCTTGCAAAAAGTAACTTTTCTTAAAAAAACCATTAGGGTTTAATAAAATAAGTACTTCTCTTCAAAAAATTACCTTTTCGGGAAAATATAATACATATTCTTACAAAAGGGACCTTTAAATATACTTTTTTTTTTTAAAATATATTCAATAAATAACAAATTTCTTAAAAAAGGTTTATCATTTTACAAAAATTACATTTAAATTACAGTATTTTTCAACAGGTGCCTTAGGCGTGTTGGAACTAACTAGTACATAATATATAGCGAAAGGAACTTCGTTCCAACCGAGTGTCCCCTGACAACTCATGTAATTTTTTTCTCTCCTTTCGTTCCACTTATGTCTCCCAAATCGGCAACTAATGCAGGAAATTATGCAATTCGTGTGATATATTCCATAATGTACATAAAAAAAACCGTTTCCCATTACATCCCATGAAGGGATTGGGGAGAACTTCTCACAACCAGTGAGTTGTGCGCTTTCTAATTTTTCACTCACTGATTGGGACCTACAGTTTTTACACCGATTCCGAACGGTATTTTGAGAAGCTTTTTCATGGCTATATAGTCGATAGTGTCGCCTTCACTAAGCGAGGTGACCGCCGTCGAAAGAAATTTAAGGTGGTCAGAGCAGGGATCGAACAAAGGATCTCATGTACAAGAGGCGCGCACACTACCCATTGCACCAACGACGGCCACCGTACATACAAGTACATACAGCCAAGTTTATTTTCCCTATCCTAAGTCGCGCCCGAAGTATTTCCATCCTTACGTTGGTTTTATTGTACTTCAAAATTAATAAAATTTGCTTATTAAATGCATTTTTATTCCGCTAGAATGAAGCATATTGGACTCCCAAATTAATTTGTGGATAATACAGATTTTCACAAAAAATATTTCAAGTTGATTTTACACATGATAGAATCCAAATGTATTCTTTCTGCGCTCATAATAGTAATTTCAGCAATGAATTGTAATATAAATATAATAAAAAAGTTCCTGAATTCATAATATTTCTTATGAATAAATGGTTGTGAATTTCCTGCTGTACTAGTAAAACAAAGAAAGTTTACCACTACTGTATTTGTGAATCGCTGCCAATTTCTCTTGGGTATTTTCTCATGTTGGCAACTTCAAATGGAGTACACTGCACCCAACGAAATGAATATAGAGGCAACACCATTTTTCGTTTTTTCCAAATGTTGAAAGGAATTTTCAAGCTGTTATTTTATATTGTACTAGCTGACCCGGCAATCTTCGCCCTGCCGACGACAAGTATTCATGGCCACAAATGAATTCGCACATTTTATATAGGAAAACACATCAACACAAAAGTGTGCGTTAAACGGAAATGCGTAGATATTTTTCGATGTTTTTTTGGAACGAAGTTATGGGCTAAATTCAAAAAATTTAACAAGTTTTTTATTATCAACTTTATTACATCCCAGTAGTATCAACTATAGTGGGTAGTTTTGCTTTGGTTTGTGTCTAGACTAACATATGGAGGGTAAATTCTTGTTTAATGGGAAGTTTGTAGGAGGAGCGCTTGTAATCAATATCTATCTATATCTGTATATATATAAATTTCTCGTGTCAGAATGTTAGTTACCTTACTCCTCCGAAACGGCTGGACCGATATGTTTGAAATTTTGTGTGTATATCGGGTAGGTCTGAGAATCGCCCAACATCTATTTTTCATACCCCTTAATGATAAGGGTAATCAAGGCCGTGCCACGCCCCCTTTTCAAAAATCGCTCTGACGGCCTTTCTAATATACCGATTGTTATGAAAATTTCACAATGCGGTACTGATGACCTGGTGACAATCCTTGGCTATATTTGGAAATATTTGGATAAATGGGCGTGGCACCGCCCATACAACTTGAAATTTAAAATGGTTGTATCTCATGAACTATCAGAGGTAAGAAGATGAGATTTTGTATATATGTTGTTGGTACAGTATGAATTACAGCCAGGCTCTAAGTAGGCGGTGCCACGCCCCCTTTTCAAAAATTGCACTGACGGCTTTTCTAATGTACCGATTGTTATGAAAATTTCACAATGTGGTACTGATGATCTACTGATAGTCCTTGGTTATACTTGGTAGTGATTGGATAAAGCAGTGTGGCACAGCCCATACCATTTAAAATTTAAAATGGCTATATCTATTTGGAAGAAAGTTGGCAAAAAGGGCCGAGGTGCTGCCCACACGCGTCAATATTTGACTATTACATATACTATATCAAACAATTGTCCGTAAACCAGGCACTTGACAACATATTTCAATGTATCTCAACAAATATATGGCCGAATCGATTTAAATCATTTCTTTTTAAAGTTCAATGCTTCTAACTTAAAAACAAATATTTGAATCAAATCGGCCATATATCTTTTGAGATACATTGAAATAGGTTCACAACTGCCTGGTGTACGGACAATTGTGTGATACAGTGTAGGAATGTGAGGTTCGGTACACATACTACTGACATGATGCAAATTACTTTTTGGGGAAAACCAATAAAAATACGGCTATTAAAAAGGTCAGACTATGAAGCTAAGAAAGTGACCACAGGTACGAATGAAAATGAAAATCATAGAGGTCAGTTTCGAGGGCATCCTAAATATCGTTATCCCAAAATGCAGTAAAAAAAACTGCAGAATAATCTCATAGAGGCTACTATAATCACTGGAAATTATTAAGGAACAGATGTCCTGATTCCACGCATTCCCATGATACCTACAGGCATGATTTCAAAAGATTGCAGTTTCCGATTCGGTTGCCATTTGCGATGACCAGTAATAAAGCACAAGGGCAGTCGCTTAAAGTCTGTGGCTTAAATTTGACAAATCCGTGTTTTCCCACGGACAATATATGTTACATGTTCATGTGTGGGTAAACCTTCCGAGTAATATATATTTGCACCAGATGGCAAAACTAGACATATTGTACATCCTAGAGCACTTGAATAATTAGAAAAAAAAACAAAATTGTGATTCATTAAAATTACAATTCAGTGGTAACGAAACGCAACGGGTACAGCTATTATAGTATAATGAGAAGTTTTTATAGACAAATCAGGATTGAAATCTAAAGAAATACTCTAACAAACAGTTATTTTACATTCTACAGGTTTATTGGCCCATTGTCAACTAAACGTGGCATTATCCCGTGTCGGAACGCCAGCAGATATATTCATTTACTGCAAACATAATGGAACAAAATAATTTTGTTCACCCTTGGGCATTACTAAAACTTTGCAGGCAAAACGAAGTTTGCAGGGTCCAGCTCTACTTATATATGTATAGACAGATATTGATTACAGGCGCTCCTCCTCAAAACTTCCCATTAAACAAGAATTTTCCCTCCATATGTTAGTCTAGACACAAACCAAAGTAAAAGTACCCACTATAGTTGATAATACTGGGATGTAATAAAGTTGATAAAAAAAGTTGTTTAATTTTTCTCGTTCAAAAAAAACATCGAAAAATATCTATGCATTACCGTTTTACGCACACTTTTGTGATGATGTGTTTTCCTATATAAAATGTGTGAAATCATTTGTGGCCATCACATCATTGAAAATTTTTGTCGGCAGGGTCAGCTAGTATCTATACATATATAAGTATAGCTGGACCCGGCAAATTTCGGTTTGCCTTCAAAGATTTTGTAATACCCAAGGGTGAACAGAATTACTTCGCTCCATTATGTTTGCAGTAAATGAATATATATGCTGGCGTCCCGACACGGGATAATGCCACGTTTAGTTGACAATGGGCAAATAAACCTGTAGAATGTAAAATAACTATTTGTTAGAAGTATTTTTTAGATTTCGATCGTGTGCTGATTTGTCTAAAAAGCTTCTCATTATACTATAATAGCTGTACCCGTTGCGCTTCGCTACCCCTGAATTGTAATTTTAATGAATCACAATTTTGTTATTTTTCTTTCTATTTATTCGAGTGCTCTCGGTAGGATATACAATATGTCTAATTGTGCCATCTGATGCAAATGTGTATTAGCCGAAAGATTTACCTACACGTGAACATGCAACATATATTGTCCGTGGGAAAACACGGATTTGTCAAATTTAAGCGACTGCCCTTGCGCTTTATTAATGGTCATCGCAAATGGCTACAGAATCGGAAACTGGAATCTTTTGAAATCGATGGGCATGTCTGTAGGTATCATGGGAATGCGTGAAATCAGTACATAGGTACGTTTATAATTTCCAGTGATTATAGTAGCCCTATATAATGGTATAATTTTTTTATTTTAAAAGGGGCCTTGTACATCCCACTACCACTCTGGCTGTAATTGATAATGTATCAACAACATATATGCCACATCTCATCTTCATACCTCTGATAGATGATGAGATATAACCATTTTAAATTTTAAATGGTATGGGCGGTGCCACGCTGCTTTATCCAATCACTACCAAGTATAACCAAGGACTATCAGTAGATCATCAGTACCACATTGTGAAATTTTCAAACAATCGGTACATTAGAAAAGACGTCAGTTCGATTTTTGAAAAGGGGGCGTGGAACCGCCTACTTAAAGCCTGGCTGTAGTTCATACTGTACCAAAAACATATATACAAAATCTCATCTTCTTACCTCTGATAGGTCATGAGATACAACCATTATAAATTTCAAGTTGTATGGGCGGTGCCACGCCCATTTATCAAAACATTTCCAAATATAGCCAAGGATTGTCAGCAGGTCATCAGTAGATACCGCATTATGAAATTTTCATAACAATCGGTATATTACGACCGAGGTGGCCAATCGAATGGGCCATTTCGTGAGATAGCACGTTCACCAAACTTGGTATCCAAGAAATTGATTGTGGCATTCGCTGTGTGGCTTGTGGGGCCGTTCTGTTGGAACCACATGTCCTCCAAGTCCAAATTATCCAATTGGGGCCAAAAACATTCGCTTATCAGTCAACGGTAGCGATTCGTATTCACAGTAATATGCCGGTCTTGATCATCACGGAAGAAGTACGGCACAATGACGCCGCCGGCCCATAAACCGCACCAAATCGTAATTTTTTCGGGATGCAATGATGACTCGTGGATTACGTGTGGATTGCTGTGTGACCATTAATGCATATTTTGCTTATTGACGAAGCCATTCAGCCAGAAATGAGCCTCATCGCTGATTGTTGAGGCCTCTTAAAGTTGAGGCCACTGACTCCAAATTTCCCTTTATTATACAGGTTAAGATTAGTCCTTTGAAAATTAAATACTTTTCAGCAAAGATACTTTGACCATGACTTCTTCAAGGTGAATCAACAAAAATAAACTAACTACTAGTGCGAAATATTTATAAAGGCAAAAGGTTTATTTAAATATTTTAGAACGTTTCGTAAGACATGTGATCTCCATTGTCGCTGATAATTTCTACTAAGCGTCTTGGCATTGCGTTTATCACCAAATGAATATGCGCATGATCAGCTATCTTCCATTTCCTTGAATTGTTACTCTCCGATCGTAGACATTCTCCAACTGGCGCCCAGGGTGGTAAAGTTGGGTAGATAAATAGACGAGAGGTGCTCGATCGGTAAAAATCAGAACTAAGTGCAGGCCAGTCGAGAATTTGTATTATTTAGGGACTCCAGAAACTTTGGAGTTTTCCTAGACCGATGTATAACTGCGTTGTCCTGCTAGATGATAAATTCTGGAACACAAATTTCCTCTCCAAAATGAACTATGACGACATCCAATAAATAAAATAAATAAATGGTTTCCCGTTGCATCCCATGACGGGATTAGGGAGAGCTGTGCGCGTTCTAGTTTTACACCCAGAGATTGGGAGATACATTTGTACACCGACTCCGAACGGTATTTTGAGAAGCATTTTCATGGGTAAATACTCGATAGTGCCGCCATCACTATGCGAGGTGACCGCCGCCGAAAGAAATTTAAGGTGGTCAGAGCAGGGATTGAACCCACGTTATCATGCACAAGAGCCGCACACACTACAATTGCACCACCGACGGCCGACTACCAAAACCTAGGTCAATATTGGTCTTAGTAACACAAGTGGCGGCAGGAAAAACGCAGAACGAGGCCTTCCATGACGCCTAAAGTTGACTGCACGGAAATGGGCAACACAAAAATCTGGTTTGATGTAATGCCAGAATAGGACGTAGAACATCCGGAGCACATAACTAGAATTGAACTGAAGGAAGTTGGGTGTAACACATTGTGTAATTTTTTAAGTCATGGCAAAATAACCATATATAGGGACACCACTACGTGATAAAAGAGGAAAAAAAAAGACCCCTGTCTCCCAGTTTTGCCCAAAGTCCTCCAGGTTTTTTTTATGGTCCCCAAAGAAGTGGGGCCTCGGTGTAATTTTTGCAAAAAGTGATAATTTTCTCAAGCTCATATCTTGCAAACCTTTAGGAATTTTGAGTTACTCTCTGAGGCAAAGTTGTAGCTCTTGTCGTAAAGAACAAAAATTGTAAATATATAAAATCAAAAAAAACTTCATCATCAAATCGTAAAAAACATTAAAAAATTAAATTTTTTTTTTACCTTTTTTCCCCTGTTCAGGTCCATAGGTAGCAAACGGTTCAAAATTCAAGGAAACAATCAATTACAAGAATGATCCTAAGGTCTCAGTAACCAACTCTCTAGAACAAATGAACTTACTAGGAATGATTCTTAACACCGTTTAGGTAGCCCTTAGATAATCGCAAAAGTGAAAAATTACCCGAAATGTTTTTAATTTCATTTGTTTTTTCTTTACTCCAACATTGAGATACTCTAAAGCCTTCTCCCGTAAGTGAAAAGGCATGTTGCAGGTTTCATTGTTATACTATTACTGATTTTATTAATCTTAGTCCTTAGGTGGTATGGGTTGACATTTAGAGTTAGGGTTGTAACAAAGAGCAGTAGCATGGATATTTAGTAATAATGATTCAGTGTTGTAGGGATTAGTAGTCTCAGCCGGGATGGCACTACAATACTATGTGCTATCTATTACAAAAATTATAGAAACAAATATTCGTCTAATGTTTTTAATGTTGATGGCCCTGGACTTGCAAATCGCACTCTCTTAAGTTGTGGATCCAAATCGTCCGAATCTGACTCTGATTCAGAACTTATGGTGTCCACAGGCACGTTACTTCCAGACTGCCCTCCATCATCAGCTTTTTCTTTTTCAGATACTTCACTAACAACATACAGGGTGATCTTGTGACTCCACCAACATACCTAAAATGATTTAGAAAAGAAATCAAAAAAGGAATGCAAAACAATTCAACAATAAAATTTATATTACCTCTGCAAGCTATGCGTCGAGTTTTTTGCCTTTATACCGTTTTTCCATGGGCATTGTGGTTTGGTGAAACCGTTCTCCTTGCTAATCGGATTCGGTAGCGAGTTGTTCGATAAAATCGTCAAAATGAAAATAAAGAAAATGCAGCTTTAATCTCATCGATGTGCCGATTTTCTCAAAATAATACAGCATTTCTTTCACCCGGTTCCGTGCCTCGATCCCCTCCCATTGAATGATTATAATCATGAAGCGATGATTCAAAGTTGCTCTTGAATAGCTTTCTAATGTCAGGGCCATTAAGTACGCCTGTTAAATGAAGACAAAAAATAAAGACAGAAAAGAAAACATTAACATAGTGTAAATAGTACAATTAGGTGAACAAAAATTCGTTTTAAATTTACTACAATACCTTTTTTAATTTTGTCATCGCTACGCTTTGGGAAAACGCTTTTCAAATAGTCGAATGCGTTTGGACAATTTACAACGGCCACTTCGATGAATTTTTTAACAATTCCCAATTTTATGTGGAGCGGTGGCAGCAAGATGTCTTGAGTATTTTCAATTAACGGTGCATTCTTCTGTCTATGTTGTTGTGTTTGTTCATCCACACTTCCTCTTGGCTTCCACGAGTTACATTGGAATTGATTCAGAGGTGAGCGTGAATCCCAATTACAAAGAAAACAAAAGAATTTTGGGAAGCCGCCCTTATCGATGATCCCTTGCAAAATGTTGATGACCTTCAAATCACAGCAAATCTTCCATTTATTTTCGTAATATTTGATTTTTTCCTTTATATCATTCAATGTTTCATAGCTTTCTTTCATGTTGATACCCATTGCTAGCAGAATGGAAGGTTTTCGGTTCGACACATGCAACAACACTGCTTTCAAGCTTGAAACAGAACCATCAATAAATAATCTCCACTCACTAGCGATGTAGTTCATTCCCATTTTTACCACCAAAGCTTATATATCGTTGCAGTAAGCGAACGAATTGTCATCATTTAGAGTGTAGAGCATCTGAAATTCAGCTTGTCGTTTGCGGTACGCCGTAGAGTTAACATTAGCATGTGTGAGTTTTCTTTGCTTTAAAAAAGCTGTCAAAAATATTGCAAGTCGCTGCGATAATCCCAATATGGCCACAATGAAATCCATTTCCATTTGTGTTATTAGTTGTGGTCCATCTCTTCCCTGTTGGGGCTCATAATCGGTATCAAATGGATCTTCATAAGTAACACCACTTGCTGTACTCATTGCTGTAAATTCTGTAGTACGATCTGGAGTTGGCGGCCTTGGTGATACAAACTTTTCAGGTGCAAGCACTGGTAGTGTGGCTGTTGCAGTTGCTTTATACATTTTGTTCTTCTCAGAATGTCGATTTAGACGACATGTGTAATTTACGCATGCATAGCAACTGGTTGCATCATGATCACCTGGGCGATTAATCCAGTTTACCGGCTTACAATACTTCATAGTACCTCTGCCTCCACTCAACCATGTCATGAGATTGTTATAACATTGGCGACACACTGTATTAGGTGTGTAATTTTCACCGGTCAAGTCCACTTCGTCGAAAAACAATGTATATGCTCTTTTGAATTCACTAGTTAAAAGATTCTTTTCCTTCTGAAATCTTATAGATGTTTTTTTTCTGGTTTGATGACCGCAAACGTAGCAAAATAAATCAATATTTTCACACTGCATTTTGAAATTGTCAGTTGCCAATGTAGTGTGCGAATTATACTGTAGCACTTTCACTTTTTTTACTTTCACTTTCACTTTATAACTTTCACCGCTGAGCTCTCGTTGACGTCGCGCTGTGTAATGCCTCGATGTGAGCGTCGTGTCGCTTTTATATTGTGTGCTGCGTCCCTTGTTGCGTGTGCTGAGCTTACTGCATTGCCTGTGCTGCTGCTGTCGGTGCATGATCGCGTGATACCTAATCGCTACCTAAACGGTGTTAACCCTTGGACAAACACATGGTTCTGGCCAGGCATATTTCATTTTTTGCTACCTATGGACCTGAACAGGAGAAAAAGGTAAAAAAAAATGAAATTAAAAAATTTTCGGCAAATTTTTCACTTTTGCGTGCTACCTAAACAGTGTTAAGAATCATCTCTTGGAAGTTTATATGTTCTAGAAATTTGTTTATTGAGATCTTAGGTAAATTTTTGTAGTTGATTGTTTCCTTGAATTTTGAACGGTTTGGTACCTATGGACCTGACCACGGGAAAAAAGGTAAAAAAAATCGAATTTTTTTAAGTTTTTTGCGATTTTGATCTGGAAGGTGAAGTTTCTTTGATTTTATATGTTCGCAATTTTTGTTCTTTATGACAAGAGCTACAACTTTGCCTCAGAGAATAAATCGAAGTTCTGAACGGTTTGCAAGATATGAGCCTGAGAAAATTATCACATTTTTACGAAAATGATACCGAGGCCCCAAATCTTTGGCGGCCCATAAAAAAAAAGTGCATGACTTTGGGAAAAATTGGGAGACACGGGTCTTTTTTTTTTTGTCGTTTATCACGTAGTGGTGTCCGTATATGGTTATTTTTTTTCGTGTTGCACTGTGCTATCTATGATCGTTATTAATTTAGTTCTAGCTATTTCCTGTTCTACCTTACCCGGTAGTAGTGATTCTCCTTCTTCTATAATATTTAATAATGGTAATTGATCTCTCTTTACCGGGAATACATATTTTTGTCCAAGGGAAAGAATCCAATGTAACGCCTTTTTCAATAAGTGCGCTACAAAAGTTTTTTTAAATAAAACAAAACCGGTTTTAGATACCAATGAAATTCTTTATTCATGCCAAAGTACGTTCGACGCCATTATGTATGGAACTCGATTTCTTTTGCATGGCCACCACGGGCACACTTGCAGAAGTCCAGACGCTGAACCCAATTTTCGACAGTCTTCAAGCATAAATCGGCCGATACTGCTGCAATTTCACGTTCGATATTCGTACGAAGTTCATCAATCGTCGCTGGCTTATTGGCATAGAGCATAAACTTGACGTAGCCTCACAGGAAATAATCTAACGGCGTCAAACCGCACGACCGAGGCGGCCAATCGACTGGGTCGTTTCGTGAGATAACAGGTTCACCAAACTTGGTTTCCAATATATTGATTGTGGCATTCGCTGTGTGGCTTGTGGCGCCGTCCTGTTGGAACCACATGTCCTCCAAGTCCACATTATCCAATTGGGGCCAAAAATATTCGGTTATCATTGAACGGTAGCGATTCGTATTCACAGTAATGTGCCGGTCTTGATCATCACGGAAGAAGTACGGCCCAATGACGCCGCCGGCCCATAAACCGCACCAAACCGTAATTTTTTCGGAATGCAATGATGACTCATGGATTACGTGTGGATTGCTGTCTGAACAATAACGCATATTTTGCTTATTGACGAAGCCATTCAGCCAGAAATGAGCCTCATTGCTGATTGAATTTCGACTCGCTGTTGGCTCGTCTATCTTTCCACGATGAAGGTTTGCCTTACTGAAGAGAAATGTCAAAAGAGCGGGAAAAAATATGGCGCCGTTTGGTGTCCCTAGCGATTTACGTTTGTAGCGTCTCTGTTGAAAAACCCGTTATTTGCGTTGGAATGTCCTTGCCGGTTTTCTTAATGAACCATTACTATTCAATTGTATTCCTAATTTATTTCCTGTAAATAAGGCAATTGAATTTCTTCTTGTGTAACTCCTTAATTTTCTCATTAATATTTCATATTCAACTTGTATAAGCACTTGATAGCGTAAGGTTAAGCATTTTTGTTGTTGTTATTAATTTTTTTCAGTTTTAATTAAGTAATTGTGTTTATATTCCTAACGATGCTACCCAAAGGGCAGCGAAATATTGGAGAATAAAATTATTTAAAAAAATGACCAATCGCACGAACATTATAATTTTGAATATGATACGAAAGCTCGGATAAATCACCACTATTTAATTTTAAACTTCTGTTAAAATCCTGTAGTAGGCAAAGTATCAGCGATTGTTTGGAGATATTAAAACTCAAAATCGGATTGTCGCGAATATTTTAGAAATTATTCAAAATTTAACCACATTTCTTAATTTTCGATTTAAAGGAAAATACAAAATCTGGGGGGGTTACTTAGAAGTATTTCAAACTAATTTTGACGAAATTATTTATAATGCGTACAAAATTTTTTAATTTTTTGCGTATGCCAGATATCCTCACTATGCGCACTTTGAAAATTGAAAAACATACAATTGATTTTCCGAATTTATACAACAATATCTTAAACAATTTTAGAGATGTTGCACTCAAGTTTACTTCAGTAAAAATAATAATTCATTATCTTTAACCGCATGAATAAATTTTGTTTATAACTAATATACATATTTTATTGGCCCTAGATATTTCAAAAAATATCGTTTTGAAAAAAATTTTGAATTTGGATTAAGATAAGTTTTATGCATCAGAATTGATCAATGAAAATAATGCATCGTTCGAAAGGTTGATGTGTTCCCAATTTTTTAGAATAATTTAGCCTACACAAAATTGAACCCTCAGATGGCAGCGACAATTTACCGAAAAATGTCAAACTTATTTGCCCAAACCGTGAATAACCATTTTGATTCACCAACTTCTAAAACATCCCCTACACCACACCAATTAACATAAAAATAGAATTATTGCATACAGGTGGTTGTGAAATTCAATACATAACAAATAATATTTTTATACTTGAGTACTAATAAAATTCACTTCAATGACAGCCGTGAACGAACAGTTACTTCAAAAATATGTTTAAAAAACATAGAAAGCAAGGAACTAAATATTTTAGATTCTTTAAAATCAAATTATACGAAAAGTAGTCGAGTTTTAATTTATAAATAATCCCAGACTCTTTGCCTACAATAGGTTTTTGATAGAAGGTAAAAACTTTTTCTAGATCAAAAGCTATTGTATTTTGGCCGATGAAAATTTATTCTGACGCACTGTGCGGCAGTACTTGCCACTAAGATTTGGAACTATGAAATTGTATTGATAGCAGTTCAATAGTTCAATATACAGTTAAATTCACGCTTCCTACATTGGCTGTCTAGATCATGTGACTAAACTAGACTCTGCAAAGTCTACATGTAAGTCTAAGCCAGTCGGCATTGAAGTGTTGGAAGCATCATTACCCGCGTCTTTGACCAAATGCCACTCGGAAAGCTTGAAAGCACCATCGAAAATTGTAACCTCAGAGTGGATCATGTTAGCGACTGTTTCAGCCAACATTTGAGAAAAATATTCTTTACAAAATAAATCAGTTTTTTATATTTAAAAACATCGACTAATACATACCTAGATAAACTTATTCTCTCAACTGACGTTTCATTTCACACTCTCATCGTAGGTTTGTGGAAATGAGAGCAATTAAATTTAAAATTATCTTACACCAGGTGGAGTTACAAAATATGTTCACTTAACTTTTTCCTGTCGTTTTGGTGTAGAACTGAAAAATTTAAATATATTTTGCACTTTTTTGTTGACTTTTATCGTTGGTATACATTTGTATTGTATTTACCACAACTAGTGAACAGGCAAGCGTTTTTGCCAATAAAAAAAAAAACAAAATGATTAAATTTAAGTTAATTTTAAATTTATTTTAAAAAACAAAATTTAGGTTTACGTTGGGACGTCTGTCCGTAGCAAACACGAAATTCGGTTGTTGTTCCTTTGTTGGACGTTGTTTACTATTGCCTCTATCTGGTATTATTGAACCCATATTTCTACCATCCAATGTTTACTTTCCATCGTACCTATGACGTTTAATTTATTGAGCGAATAAAACCTTCAATGGTATGTGTTATTCTATGTTTAAAAAGAGTACCCAAAATTCATAAAGTAAATACACCTAGAGTAACAACTTCTCTCAGTAAATTTTCGATATTAGGCTTGGTTGAATATGGATGTTGTACGAGTATGTTGAAAAGTATTTCTTTGATAAATGCAGATAGAGGCATAATTCAAAACAACCAAAATGAAACCAACAACGGCTTTTCGTTTTGAGTGTTCCAATTTTTGTGCTTAATATATAACAAAATTCGTTTACATTTCGCAGTTCTCCACCAAAACAACAGTTCTTGTAACTCCACTTGGTCTAAGTCAATTTTCGTCGAACTTCACACCACCCTCTCCATCACACCACCCTCACCACGAAGAGTGTGAAATGACACGTCAGAGAAGAGAGATGCACATTTAGGTGTATTTACTCTGTGCCAAAATTATACACCCCTGTCTACATTTACGTATATATGTATGTTCCGAATAGAAAAAACGACTTAAAAGCTCTTGGGACGCAATTGAGTTAAGTGTACCACGATGACCTCTTTGAATGGAAAGGACAACCTGCCAAATTTTGGTTTAACTCGTCTGGTATTTCCGGAAGTTTTAGCCGCCAGAGTTACATACATATATTATAGAAAACCTCCTGTGGAAAAACAACTTATGTTGTTGTTCCACAGTTAATATATTATTCTCTTGTTTAAATATCATACAGTTTTGGTAACCTTATGTGCTTATAAGACGCAATTTCATTCAATCCGTGTTATGGGCAAAACAGCATATGATGCGATAAGATTTCCTAAATACTACTTTTGAGTTTGGAAGAAGCGCTTATCCTTTAGTTTTAGCTATATTGATTATACTAAAGTATCGGCATATTTAAATATAAACCTGTATCTTCCTAACTTATGGTTTGGTTATGATGTATCTTCATAATTTTTTCTAAAATTACTTTAAACCTTAAAAGTGCTCTCTTAAAATGTATAAAAAATGGGCATAAGTCGATTACAAATCCCCAGTAGGCCCTGATCTTCACAACACTATTTCACAGGCCATAGAAGATTTCTACTGCCGAAATGGTCCTATTTCGAGTTTGATTTGAATAAAACCTAAGCAGTTAAAAATTTTGCACAGTAAGTGAAAATGCACTCACGCACACACCTCTATATTATAACTCTTTACTCATTTCATAATTATTTTTAACGTCTTTCAGAAAAGCCATATCAATGGATGACTGATGGCACTAAAACTAATGTGAAAGGTACAGTGGGAATGACACTAAAATTCAGTGTTTGGAGACATTTTTGCACCAATTCGGAATAAGCAAGAAATTAACCAGCCATTTTCAGTTTTGACTTATTTCTGACATTTAGGTTGAGTTTAGAGCTTTGGTTTATTCAGGGACTGATAGTTGAATTTTACGTTGAATATTTTTGTTGTATCGATACGTCCCTGAATAGGGGGTGTTTTTTACCCTTTTCCGCAAAAGGGGCATAAAAGATCCATATATTGTGGAGGTAGTGGGTTAAAATGTTCCACAAAAATATTTCTCGTAAAATTTAACACAAAATTGCTACACGCATCCTATACTTAAAATGCAAGGATCACATGGTTTCATATGTCGATTCATCACAAGAGGGGGACAACTTTAACTCACCACCTAATTAGCCCCATATGTAAACTTTCTAAACGCCGATACACGGAAACCTTTTTAGAACCCCTCTACCTGAATCCGTTGCTCCACAGTGTTAATAATTTATCTCAAATTCATTACAATTATTTAGGGATTTGTTTAAAATATACTACAGATGATATTATATTTTGAATTTCAGTTCTTTAAATAATTGGTTTCAGTGTCATTCATATTTCCTATTTTTAAAACATAATTTTGGTTGGGTCAAAAGCGGTCCTTTATTGTATTGATTTACAAGCCAGGGACAGCAACAGTTATGCTTTTTATCTTAAAAATCAGTTTTTATGAATTATATTTGATTTTTATTATATCACTTCACAAATAATAATTAGTTTTATGTATAATGTAGTATAATGTGGTCGTCGGTGGTGCAATGGTTAGTGTGCGCGGCTCTTGTAGATGAGATCCTCGGTTCGAACCCTGCTCTGACCATCTTCAAATTTCTTTCGGCGGCTGTCACCTCGCATAGTGACGGCGACACTATCGAGTATATAGCCATGAAAAAGCTTCTCAAAATACCGTTCGGAATCGGTGTAAAACTGTAGGTCCCAATCAGTCAGTGAAAACTGGAAAGCGCTCAGCTCAGTGATTGTGAGAAGTTCTCCCCGGTCCCTTCATGGGATGTAATGGGAAACCATTTATTTATTTTATTTTTTTATGTTTTATATCTTTCCCAAAATAACAATTACTGCAAATTGTTATTATATAGTTCAAAAATAACAATTATGTTTTAGTTTTATTCCATGTGGTTTTCAATAAAATTTATTGAGGACTTTTTGAAATTAAAATCTGGATTCGCACTGGAAATTATTTTCCTGATTTCGTATCAAATTTCCTCTCAAAATCTGAAGTCTTCGTATTGTTTTTTTTTCCAGATATGATAGTAAGTCAAGAAGCATTGACGAGGTAGTGTTACGACGGCAACAAACACACCAAGCCTACAACAATAGGCATTTTGCTTCGTATGGTATTTTTCTACAATCAAATTCAGCAGAAATTAAAATTATCAAATAAATTTTCTTGATTTCTACTTAAAACAAATTCTAACAACACAAACAAAAGTGGAAAATTCACGAAAATCGATTCCATTGCGAATGCTGTATAACAAACAAAACGTTAGCGAATGAAGTCCATTCATTGCTTGGTATTTTCGGGACAAATTTTATTGATTAAGCTCTATATTTCCTGTAGTACTGTTCTCATACAGTCGCGATACATTCAGCAGCACGGAGATATAAATGTTTCTGAATTTGGAAGTATGAATTTCTCATACATTAACAAACAAATATAAATGGTTTGTTCATGTGTGTTTCCATCCACGAATTTACAAAAACTACAAATTTATTTAATTTTGTGTTTCATGACCTAAGTTCAGATTTTATGAAATTTTCGTGAATCTCAAGAACCGAAAATTGGGCCCACTTTTACTTTTCACTTGCTTGTTACTCAGCTCTTTGTTACTCAGCTTCGTATGCAAAATTATTTGCAGGGTTATTCACCAAAGTTAATTCGTACAAAGACAATTGTTTGATAATTGTTTGGCACCGGAATTTTGACATTTCGATAGTTTTGACAACCAAAAGTAACACCACATGCATTAAAAATAAAACGGAGTGCGTAAAGGAATTATAAATGAAATATTTGCAAGGTAAATCAAAGACTGGTGGTAACTCTACTCAGCAACATTTTTCGATTAGAGGTAAATAAGAAAGTTTCGTACGAAAATTTCGCAAGAAGTGAATAAGGGGTTTTAGGACTGCGGCAAATTGGACTCAGATTTGTTTCGTACGTAATGTACGGATGTCCCTGGGCATCCTAAATAATTTTTCCCCGTGTTTAATTTTCTTATTTCTTCTCTGATTTCGAATGTTTGTAAACAAAATTTTGGAATGGGGTCAGGCTGGTGCATTTTAGCCGAAAAGTCAAAATCGATTTTAAACGCATGAGGCCAAATCCCAACAACTGCTTCCCCGTGGTACTCTAATGTTGGGATCAACCGTGTGTATTCGTATATATTCGTACGAGCCAAATTCGTACAAAAACGGGGCCGATATGCGGCCGGTCTTAGTATAGTAACTTTTTAGAAGCATGCGACATGACCAGTGTTGCCAATTTGGCGGATTTCCCGCCAAATATAGTGGGTTTTTAGCCCATCGCAAGGAAAAAAGTGTTTAAGGGGCTAGTGGAAATGTTAGCGGTTTTATTTCTGTGTTTGGAATTACCATGTTTTATGTAAAAGTCTTAATCTTCTCTCTGCAGAATGTATTTTAAAATAAAACAAAGATGATATAATTCCGCTTTTAAAATTATTTGTTAAATTCCTTGCTACAATCGATGTTGTAATTAGTCAGTATACCAACATATCGTTTGTCAAATGGACTGAAATTTCAACAAGTTAGTTTTAGGTTGAAGTGTTCGATTTTAAAGACTCTGCGGGAAAATGTATATTTTTGTGTGAGAGATACCAATAATATTTATATATGGGCATTTCCATGGTGTCGCACGGGACAGTCGTACGCACTTAAACTGAAAAAAAGGTCATAATAAAACCAATTTTTATTTTGGTAATGGTCTTAACTTACAACTCTTAGTAAGCCCTATAAGTGGTGGTAAGATTGATTTTCGGTAATTTTTCATTTTCAAAATAATTATAAAAAACAACGGGTGTCGCACGGGACAAAAAACGGAAGTGGCTTTCGCGGCCGACAACTCAAACGCCGATTTCAGCGAATCCTGAGAGAATATTGCAAAGGGCTTAATTTACGAATATTGTGGATTGATGTTTCTTAAAAATTACTTTAATTTTACCCAAAAATAATTAATACTTTTTTTTAAATTTAATATTAAGCTCGGTCGCACGGGACATGTCGCACGGGACATTTTTTTCCATCATGACATTTATATGGTTTTTTAGGAATATAAAAATAAATTTAGTAAATATATTTTAAAATTAACAGCAAAATTCAAGGTATTTATTTTGCTATTACAGTGAATGACGTTTCCGTCGATATGCTATAAATTTCTATTTGATAAGAAATGGCAGATTTTTTTTAAATTTTTCTCAAAATGTTTAATTTTTATTACGTGTTTTTTTACGTTATAGTGAAGATCTGGAATGTTTTATTTCTTTAACATATATATTATTTAATTACCAAGATTTTAAGCGTAATTTGAACAAAATCGGAAAAAACTAAAGTTTTTATTACGGATTTTGTGGAACAACAATATTTTAATTTTCATTGCTCACACATTATATTCGGCGTTAATTGAAAAAATTTCAATTAAAATGACGAGCGACTTGAACGTAAAAAAGTCAAATTTTGAGGTGCGATAACTCAGCCATTTCTTATCAGATAGAAATTTACAGCATATCGACGGCAAGGGCATTCAATTGCGTTCGAACTTTTCGGTTGGGCTCCACAAGGGTTTGAGTGGGACCATACACGGAAAAACACAAAAGTACGTTACCAAAACACGGTACTTAGAAAAAACAAATTACAGCGTTTTTCGTGTTCAGGAGGTCCCAATTAACTTAT
Organism: Phaonia tiefii; assembly: GCA_963931995.1. Taxonomy (NCBI): domain Eukaryota; kingdom Metazoa; phylum Arthropoda; class Insecta; order Diptera; family Muscidae; genus Phaonia; species Phaonia tiefii. Next base: position 63,992,519 of record OZ008370.1, read on the forward strand.
CTAGGCATGTGGCGTTTTTGGTATTTTTCCAAAGTTAAAATTTGTAAAGCAGTGTAATAATCGAAATAAAGTAAATTTAAATAAAAATATCAGGAATACGCAACAGTTTTTTCCGGAATATGCAGTTCTAGTTTCTGTTACGTCTTCACCATCTCAACAAAAGGAATACACTTGGATATACCCGGAATGCTTTTTACTTCTTTCCATTTTTCGTCTAAATTGTATAACATGTAATGCTTTAACCTGATCAGATGACATTAAATAAATTTTAACCCTATTTATGCTATTTGGGCAAAATGGTAAAATGACAATGCATCGAGTATAACAACTACATCTGACTGCAAAAAAAAAAATCCATTCCATTGAGGAACAGCACAATTGTTTTATAAAGTCAACTTTTACAGTTTTTGCCTAAGGCTCGCTTAGGTTTTGTTGTGCATTTCGTATTTCTGCGAGCTTTCCCGGCTTTGTCTTTTACGCATGCGTTCATACCGCCTTTTCTCTTCAACCATTGCAGCACTTCTTTCATCTCTCCACTTTTGCCTAGCATTCCGCATTCTTTCCTTGTTATTCAATTTATGGTTTTGTATTCTTCCCTCAAATTTTCTCTCCACCATTTGCATTTCTTTTTGTTATTATTAACGCGTCATCTAGATTAAATATTTCAAAAATATGTGTGTACATACTGAAATAAATCGTTAGCTTTAACAAGAAAATTCTCACATTTTTAAATTTCACACTTACGGTGTCGCACGGGACAAAGTTTATATTATTACCAAGATCGCAAATCTTGTTATATTGTGGCAATTTTTTTATTAATTTAATTGCATAAAAAAACTTTGTTTGGAAACAGTTTTTTGTGAACTTGCTGCTTTTGCTTTCGACGCACTAATAGTAAGTGTTGTTTTTCGGTGTCGCACGGGACACCGAAATATGCAATATCCCGTTACAGTTTTCTTCAAGCTCATAGTTTCTAATGGTTTGTTATGCATGCTTTTTTAACTCTTTGTTTTCTTAGAAAGATTTGAGAGATCAAAAGTCAATGCATAATGTCTCTCTTTAAGAACTATGGGTAATGAATATATGTAAAATTTTATTACATTAGTTAAATTTGATTGTTACCCTATTAAAATATGATACAACAAAGTGCTTTCAATAACTTTTTATTTTGTAGTCCCGGTGGACCTTCCGATGGAAATGCCCATATACAATTGCTGTCTAAAGATAGAACTTACGATAAATACAACACATTAACATCCCTTGTGAATACCCTAAATATATTAACGAAAAAAAATATTTGTTTGTTACAATTTTTATGAGAACTCCGAAACCATTGATCCAATTAAAAGTGGTGGCGTAAATTCAAGATAATGTAAACATAAAGTTATTCAGATTTGCTTCTACTAACTTTGAACAAGTCACTTTCAAGTTAAATAATGCTTAGAAATATCCCAAAAAATTTTGAATTTCTCGACAATTTTGCGATTTTGAAGAACTAAATCCTGTGTATTCAAAATGTTGTTTTATATTCACCCCTGCACACAGGGAAAAGGTTGGTTGGAAATCAATTCAGGCATTAGAAATTCCGTGATAAAGTCTAAATATTATTTAACATTCATAATTATCATACATCAGAATTATTTGTCGATGTTGCTGATAAATTCAAAATAGGTCTTACTTACTAACTAGGAGTTGTTACAACAGAGTTGTTACAACAGAAATTACATTGTATTAACCAATTTGGGTCTTTTAAAAACCTCATTCATCTGAAATGGGAAATACGACTCCGAAAAAATACAATAAGCGTGTTTTGGTTACACCGCTTGCTTATATAATCGTTTGTTTTGTATGAAGAACTTAGTGAAGATTTAGCGAGAACTTAGCGACGCGAATCATTTTCGCTAAGTTTAAACAAATATTTTGTTTACATCTTTTACCGTTTTCAACCCTTTTTCATATTTTCCAATAAAATTACTTATTGCTAAAAAGTCGTTTTCTTTGCAAAACACGACTAATATTAGAATACGTGTTACAATATTAGTCACTGTAATCATAATTTAGTTTCTGTTACAAAAACACATGTTATAAAGTTATGTATTTCATTATTCATAAGAGACTTTGCTGTTAAAGATAAACTATATTTGTATTTGTGAAAAAAAAAAAATAAAATATGTATAGTTATATAAAACTCACCAAATAATATCGTACGAATACGTATTCACATTCTACGCCGTATAGACGCAGAATTTGTTATGCTTTGTACAAAAACAATGGTTGACATATATATTTCTATATTAAATCAAAATAAGGTCACTAAAGTCCATGTATATTTTATTGTTATCGACAAGACGAATATACCTAGTTGATATACATATCTCACCACACTAGTTTCTGAATCTCGTGTATTTTTGGAACGAAGTTACTTATCGCACGTTGCGGGATGGGGGCTAAATGAAAAAAGTTTAAACAACTTTTTTTTAACCGTATTATGCTATAACCCTGTATACAACCCAGTATTATTTTGCATACTTTTAGGATTTAGGATTTGTACAGTCAGGGACATATATGGGGGATGATTTCTTCAATGTTGACTTTGTGATAGCCATACCCATGTGAAGTGTGCTGGCTTCAATGGAAGGCATTATGATATAATTACGGCTAAGGAAAGCGGGCTTTGATAGAGCTATTTTTATTTAAGGAGGCAAAGAAAGGATTTCAAACGTTAAAGACTGATTTTGTCTCTATTAGTTTAAAACATAAATCGTTGTAGGTTATGTTTGATACTTTTCAATGGCCTGAAGACATCTCGTCCTCTGCAAGACGGAAAAAAGCTTCTAGTGACGTAATTTAATTGTGCCAGTAAATCTTAACTTGGATAATTTGGACAGTCTTCTCTTATCTCCGAAATCGTCGTCGTCTATTGTTCCTTCATCCACCGAAGCCAGGGATCGTAATTATTATGAGTTTTATAATAAAAATTATATATTAACGATTATATTATGAGTTTTAAAGACTTTTTTCAATGGTAATGATTAATTTAAGTAATATGTATTACAAAAATCAGATGTGTTTGTTTTATTTGTTTGCATTTTTCATAGAATGTAGCTGTGTGATCGGTGGTGAAAATAGGGTACTTGCATTTTTGATATATCAAGTGGGCGTGGACCCGCCCATTGGACTCCATTGCCACAAAGGGACGAGGCACCGCCCACACACGTCAATATTTGACTATTATATATACTATATCAAACAATTGTCCGTACACCAGGCACTTGAGAACATATTCCAATGTATCGCAAAAAATATATGGCCGATTTAAAAAAATATATTTGAATCAAATCGGCCATATATCTTTTGAGATAGTACATTAAAATATGTTCACAACAGGCTGGTGTACGGACAATTGTTTGATACAGTGTAGGAATCTGAGGTTCGGTACATATACTATTTTTGGGGGAAAAAAATGAAAATATGGCTATTAAAAAGGTCACACTATGAAGCTAAAAAAGTGACCACAGGTACGAATGAATATGAATATCATTGAGGTCAGTTTCGAGAGCATCCTAAATATCTTTATCCCAATAATGAATTTCAAAAAAAAAAATGCAAAATAATATTATAGAGGCTAATATAATACCTGGAAATTATAAGGGAAGCGATGCCCTAATTCCACGCATTCCCATGATACCTACTGACATGCCCAACCATTTCAAAATATTTCAGTTTCCGATTCGGTTGCCATTTGCTATGACCATTAATAAAGCGGAAGGCTAGTTGCTTCAAGTCTGTGATTTAAATTTGACAAATCCGTGATTTTCCCACGGACAATATATGTTGCATGTTCTCGTGTGAGTAAACCTTCAGACTTACATATATATATTTGCTCCAGATGATAAAACTAGAGCATTTGAATAAATAGAAAACAAATAACAAAATTGTGTTCCTAACTGGAACAGCTATTATAGTATAATGGGAGCTTTTTAGACAAATCAGCACACGATCGAAATCTAATCCAATTGTTCTAACCAACAGTTATGTTACATTTTTCTTCATAATATTCCAGACAACTACAGGTTTATTTACCCACTGTATTCTTGTTCACGCATTGGCATTACAAAACCTTTGAAGGCAAAACGAAGTTTGCCGGGTCCAGCTAATTTAGTATATATCGTAGTTTTGAACCCAATAAAAAGTAAATTTAGAAAAGTCAAAGTGAAAGGAGTTTAATAAAAGAACATTTTCTTAAATAAGTGCCTTTTCTTAAAAAAAGTAAATTTTCTTACAAAAAGTACCTTTTCTTAAAACAAAGTATTTTTTTAAGTACCTTTTCTTAAAAAAGTAAATTTTCTTACAACAAATTGCCTTTTCTTACAAAAAGTACCTTTTCTTAAAACAAAGTATTTTTTTAAGTACATTTTCTTAAAAAAGTAAATTTTCTTACAACAAATTGCCTTTTCTTATAAAACTACCTTTTCTTTAAAGAGTACATTTTTGTGAAACAAAATAACTTTTCTTGAAATAAGTACCTTCTGTTAAAAATTTACCTATTCTTGAAAAATGCACCAATTCTAAAAAAATTCCCATTTCTTTTTAACAAAATACATTCTCTTATAAAAATTTCATACTCATGGCTTTTTCTTGCAAAAAGTAACTTTTCTTAAAAAAACCATTAGGGTTTAATAAAATAAGTACTTCTCTTCAAAAAATTACCTTTTCGGGAAAATATAATACATATTCTTACAAAAGGGACCTTTAAATATACTTTTTTTTTTTAAAATATATTCAATAAATAACAAATTTCTTAAAAAAGGTTTATCATTTTACAAAAATTACATTTAAATTACAGTATTTTTCAACAGGTGCCTTAGGCGTGTTGGAACTAACTAGTACATAATATATAGCGAAAGGAACTTCGTTCCAACCGAGTGTCCCCTGACAACTCATGTAATTTTTTTCTCTCCTTTCGTTCCACTTATGTCTCCCAAATCGGCAACTAATGCAGGAAATTATGCAATTCGTGTGATATATTCCATAATGTACATAAAAAAAACCGTTTCCCATTACATCCCATGAAGGGATTGGGGAGAACTTCTCACAACCAGTGAGTTGTGCGCTTTCTAATTTTTCACTCACTGATTGGGACCTACAGTTTTTACACCGATTCCGAACGGTATTTTGAGAAGCTTTTTCATGGCTATATAGTCGATAGTGTCGCCTTCACTAAGCGAGGTGACCGCCGTCGAAAGAAATGTAAGGTGGTCAGAGCAGGGATCGAACAAAGGATCTCATGTACAAGAGGCGCGCACACTACCCATTGCACCAACGACGGCCACCGTACATACAAGTACATACAGCCAAGTTTATTTTCCCTATCCTAAGTCGCGCCCGAAGTATTTCCATCCTTACGTTGGTTTTATTGTACTTCAAAATTAATAAAATTTGCTTATTAAATGCATTTTTATTCCGCTAGAATGAAGCATATTGGACTCCCAAATTAATTTGTGGATAATACAGATTTTCACAAAAAATATTTCAAGTTGATTTTACACATGATAGAATCCAAATGTATTCTTTCTGCGCTCATAATAGTAATTTCAGCAATGAATTGTAATATAAATATAATAAAAAAGTTCCTGAATTCATAATATTTCTTATGAATAAATGGTTGTGAATTTCCTGCTGTACTAGTAAAACAAAGAAAGTTTACCACTACTGTATTTGTGAATCGCTGCCAATTTCTCTTGGGTATTTTCTCATGTTGGCAACTTCAAATGGAGTACACTGCACCCAACGAAATGAATATAGAGGCAACACCATTTTTCGTTTTTTCCAAATGTTGAAAGGAATTTTCAAGCTGTTATTTTATATTGTACTAGCTGACCCGGCAATCTTCGCCCTGCCGACGACAAGTATTCATGGCCACAAATGAATTCGCACATTTTATATAGGAAAACACATCAACACAAAAGTGTGCGTTAAACGGAAATGCGTAGATATTTTTCGATGTTTTTTTGGAACGAAGTTATGGGCTAAATTCAAAAAATTTAACAAGTTTTTTATTATCAACTTTATTACATCCCAGTAGTATCAACTATAGTGGGTAGTTTTGCTTTGGTTTGTGTCTAGACTAACATATGGAGGGTAAATTCTTGTTTAATGGGAAGTTTGTAGGAGGAGCGCTTGTAATCAATATCTATCTATATCTGTATATATATAAATTTCTCGTGTCAGAATGTTAGTTACCTTACTCCTCCGAAACGGCTGGACCGATATGTTTGAAATTTTGTGTGTATATCGGGTAGGTCTGAGAATCGCCCAACATCTATTTTTCATACCCCTTAATGATAAGGGTAATCAAGGCCGTGCCACGCCCCCTTTTCAAAAATCGCTCTGACGGCCTTTCTAATATACCGATTGTTATGAAAATTTCACAATGCGGTACTGATGACCTGGTGACAATCCTTGGCTATATTTGGAAATATTTGGATAAATGGGCGTGGCACCGCCCATACAACTTGAAATTTAAAATGGTTGTATCTCATGAACTATCAGAGGTAAGAAGATGAGATTTTGTATATATGTTGTTGGTACAGTATGAATTACAGCCAGGCTCTAAGTAGGCGGTGCCACGCCCCCTTTTCAAAAATTGCACTGACGGCTTTTCTAATGTACCGATTGTTATGAAAATTTCACAATGTGGTACTGATGATCTACTGATAGTCCTTGGTTATACTTGGTAGTGATTGGATAAAGCAGTGTGGCACAGCCCATACCATTTAAAATTTAAAATGGCTATATCTATTTGGAAGAAAGTTGGCAAAAAGGGCCGAGGTGCTGCCCACACGCGTCAATATTTGACTATTACATATACTATATCAAACAATTGTCCGTAAACCAGGCACTTGACAACATATTTCAATGTATCTCAACAAATATATGGCCGAATCGATTTAAATCATTTCTTTTTAAAGTTCAATGCTTCTAACTTAAAAACAAATATTTGAATCAAATCGGCCATATATCTTTTGAGATACATTGAAATAGGTTCACAACTGCCTGGTGTACGGACAATTGTGTGATACAGTGTAGGAATGTGAGGTTCGGTACACATACTACTGACATGATGCAAATTACTTTTTGGGGAAAACCAATAAAAATACGGCTATTAAAAAGGTCAGACTATGAAGCTAAGAAAGTGACCACAGGTACGAATGAAATTGAAAATCATAGAGGTCAGTTTCAAGGGCATCCTAAATATCGTTATCCCAAAATGCAGTAAAAAAAACTGCAGAATAATCTCATAGAGGCTACTATAATCACTGGAAATTATTAAGGAACAGATGTCCTGATTCCACGCATTCCCATGATACCTACAGGCATGATTTCAAAAGATTGCAGTTTCCGATTCGGTTGCCATTTGCGATGACCAGTAATAAAGCACAAGGGCAGTCGCTTAAAGTCTGTGGCTTAAATTTGACAAATCCGTGTTTTCCCACGGACAATATATGTTACATGTTCATGTGTGGGTAAACCTTCCGAGTAATATATATTTGCACCAGATGGCAAAACTAGACATATTGTACATCCTAGAGCACTTGAATAATTAGAAAAAAAAACAAAATTGTGATTCATTAAAATTACAATTCAGTGGTAACGAAACGCAACGGGTACAGCTATTATAGTATAATGAGAAGTTTTTATAGACAAATCAGGATTGAAATCTAAAGAAATACTCTAACAAACAGTTATTTTACATTCTACAGGTTTATTGGCCCATTGTCAACTAAACGTGGCATTATCCCGTGTCGGAACGCCAGCAGATATATTCATTTACTGCAAACATAATGGAACAAAATAATTTTGTTCACCCTTGGGCATTACTAAAACTTTGCAGGCAAAACGAAGTTTGCAGGGTCCAGCTCTACTTATATATGTATAGACAGATATTGATTACAGGCGCTCCTCCTCAAAACTTCCCATTAAACAAGAATTTTCCCTCCATATGTTAGTCTAGACACAAACCAAAGTAAAAGTACCCACTATAGTTGATAATACTGGGATGTAATAAAGTTGATAAAAAAAGTTGTTTAATTTTTCTCGTTCAAAAAAAACATCGAAAAATATCTATGCATTACCGTTTTACGCACACTTTTGTGATGATGTGTTTTCCTATATAAAATGTGTGAAATCATTTGTGGCCATCACATCATTGAAAATTTTTGTCGGCAGGGTCAGCTAGTATCTATACATATATAAGTATAGCTGGACCCGGCAAATTTCGGTTTGCCTTCAAAGATTTTGTAATACCCAAGGGTGAACAGAATTACTTCGCTCCATTATGTTTGCAGTAAATGAATATATATGCTGGCGTCCCGACACGGGATAATGCCACGTTTAGTTGACAATGGGCAAATAAACCTGTAGAATGTAAAATAACTATTTGTTAGAAGTATTTTTTAGATTTCGATCGTGTGCTGATTTGTCTAAAAAGCTTCTCATTATACTATAATAGCTGTACCCGTTGCGCTTCGCTACCCCTGAATTGTAATTTTAATGAATCACAATTTTGTTATTTTTGTTTCTATTTATTCGAGTGCTCTCGGTAGGATATACAATATGTCTAATTGTGCCATCTGATGCAAATGTGTATTAGCCGAAAGATTTACCTACACGTGAACATGCAACATATATTGTCCGTGGGAAAACACGGATTTGTCAAATTTAAGCGACTGCCCTTGCGCTTTATTAATGGTCATCGCAAATGGCTACAGAATCGGAAACTGGAATCTTTTGAAATCGATGGGCATGTCTGTAGGTATCATGGGAATGCGTGAAATCAGTACATAGGTACGTTTATAATTTCCAGTGATTATAGTAGCCCTATATAATGGTATAATTTTTTTATTTTAAAAGGGGCCTTGTACATCCCACTACCACTCTGGCTGTAATTGATAATGTATCAACAAAATATATGCCACATCTCATCTTCATACCTCTGATAGATGATGAGATATAACCATTTTAAATTTTAAATGGTATGGGCGGTGCCACGCTGCTTTATCCAATCACTACCAAGTATAACCAAGGACTATCAGTAGATCATCAGTACCACATTGTGAAATTTTCAAACAATCGGTACATTAGAAAAGACGTCAGTTCGATTTTTGAAAAGGGGGCGTGGAACCGCCTACTTAAAGCCTGGCTGTAGTTCATACTGTACCAAAAACATATATACAAAATCTCATCTTCTTACCTCTGATAGTTCATGAGATACAACCATTATAAATTTCAAGTTGTATGGGCGGTGCCACGCCCATTTATCAAAACATTTCCAAATATAGCCAAGGATTGTCAGCAGGTCATCAGTAGATACCGCATTATGAAATTTTCATAACAATCGGTATATTACGACCGAGGTGGCCAATCGAATGGGCCATTTCGTGAGATAGCACGTTCACCAAACTTGGTATCCAACAAATTGATTGTGGCATTCGCTGTGTGGCTTGTGGGGCCGTTCTGTTGGAACCACATGTCCTCCAAGTCCAAATTATCCAATTGGGGCCAAAAACATTCGCTTATCAGTCAACGGTAGCGATTCGTATTCACAGTAATATGCCGGTCTTGATCATCACGGAAGAAGTACGGCACAATGACGCCGCCGGCCCATAAACCGCACCAAATCGTAATTTTTTCGGGATGCAATGATGACTCGTGGATTACGTGTGGATTGCTGTGTGACCATTAACGCATATTTTGCTTATTGACGAAGCCATTCAGCCAGAAATGAGCCTCATCGCTGATTGTTGAGGCCTCTTAAAGTTGAGGCCACTGACTCCAAATTTCCCTTTATCATACAGGTTAAGATTAGTCCTTTGAAAATTAAATACTTTTCAGCAAAGATACTTTGACCATGACTTCTTCAAGGTGAATCAACAAAAATAAACTAACTACTAGTGCGAAATATTTATAAAGGCAAAAGGTTTATTTAAATATTTTAGAACGTTTCGTAAGACATGTGATCTCCATTGTCGCTGATAATTTCTACTAAGCGTCTTGGCATTGCGTTTATCACCAAATGAATATGCGCATGATCAGCTATCTTCCATTTCCTTGAATTGTTACTCTCCGATCGTAGACATTCTCCAACTGGCGCCCAGGGTGGTAAAGTTGGGTAGATAAATAGACGAGAGGTGCTCGATCGGTAAAAATCAGAACTAAGTGCAGGCCAGTCGAGAATTTGTATTATTTAGGGACTCCAGAAACTTTGGAGTTTTCCTAGACCGATGTATAACTGCGTTGTCCTGCTAGATGATAAATTCTGGAACACAAATTTCCTCTCCAAAATGAACTATGACGACATCCAATAAATAAAATAAATAAATGGTTTCCCGTTGCATCCCATGACGGGATTAGGGAGAGCTGTGCGCGTTCTAGTTTTACACCCAGAGATTGGGAGATACATTTGTACACCGACTCCGAACGGTATTTTGAGAAGCATTTTCATGGGTAAATACTCGATAGTGCCGCCATCACTATGCGAGGTGACCGCCGCCGAAAGAAATTTAAGGTGGTCAGAGCAGGGATTGAACCCACGTTATCATGCACAAGAGCCGCACACACTACAATTGCACCACCGACGGCCGACTACCAAAACCTAGGTCAATATTGGTCTTAGTAACACAAGTGGCGGCAGGAAAAACGCAGAACGAGGCCTTCCATGACGCCTAAAGTTGACTGCACGGAAATGGGCAACACAAAAATCTGGTTTGATGTAATGCCAGAATAGGACGTAGAACATCCGGAGCACATAACTAGAATTGAACTGAAGGAAGTTGGGTGTAACACATTGTGTAATTTTTTAAGTCATGGCAAAATAACCATATATAGGGACACCACTACGTGATAAAAGAGGAAAAAAAAAGACCCCTGTCTCCCAGTTTTGCCCAAAGTCCTCCAGGTTTTTTTTATGGTCCCCAAAGAAGTGGGGCCTCGGTGTAATTTTTGCAAAAAGTGATAATTTTCTCAAGCTCATATCTTGCAAACCTTTAGGAATTTTGAGTTACTCTCTGAGGCAAAGTTGTAGCTCTTGTCGTAAAGAACAAAAATTGTAAATATATAAAATCAAAAAAAACTTCATCATCAAATCGTAAAAAACATTAAAAAATTAAATTTTTTTTTTACCTTTTTTCCCCTGTTCAGGTCCATAGGTAGCAAACGGTTCAAAATTCAAGGAAACAATCAATTACAAGAATGATCCTAAGGTCTCAGTAACCAACTCTCTAGAACAAATGAACTTACTAGGAATGATTCTTAACACCGTTTAGGTAGCCCTTAGATAATCGCAAAAGTGAAAAATTACCCGAAATGTTTTTAATTTCATTTGTTTTTTCTTTACTCCAACATTGAGATACTCTAAAGCCTTCTCCCGTAAGTGAAAAGGCATGTTGCAGGTTTCATTGTTATACTATTACTGATTTTATTAATCTTAGTCCTTAGGTGGTATGGGTTGACATTTAGAGTTAGGGTTGTAACAAAGAGCAGTAGCATGGATATTTAGTAATAATGATTCAGTGTTGTAGGGATTAGTAGTCTCAGCCGGGATGGCACTACAATACTATGTGCTATCTATTACAAAAATTATAGAAACAAATATTCGTCTAATGTTTTTAATGTTGATGGCCCTGGACTTGCAAATCGCACTCTCTTAAGTTGTGGATCCAAATCGTCCGAATCTGACTCTGATTCAGAACTTATGGTGTCCACAGGCACGTTACTTCCAGACTGCCCTCCATCATCAGCTTTTTCTTTTTCAGATACTTCACTAACAACATACAGGGTGATCTTGTGACTCCACCAACATACCTAAAATGATTTAGAAAAGAAATCAAAAAAGGAATGCAAAACAATTCAACAATAAAATTTATATTACCTCTGCAAGCTATGCGTCGAGTTTTTTGCCTTTATACCGTTTTTCCATGGGCATTGTGGTTTGGTGAAACCGTTCTCCTTGCTAATCGGATTCGGTAGCGAGTTGTTCGATAAAATCGTCAAAATGAAAATAAAGAAAATGCAGCTTTAATCTCATCGATGTGCCGATTTTCTCAAAATAATACAGCATTTCTTTCACCCGGTTCCGTGCCTCGATCCCCTCCCATTCAATGATTATAATCATGAAGCGATGATTCAAAGTTGCTCTTGAATAGCTTTCTAATGTCAGGGCCATTAAGTACGCCTGTTAAATGCAGACAAAAAATAAAGACATAAAAGAAAACATTAACAAAGTGAAAATAATACAATGAGGTGAACAAAAATTCGTTTTAAATTTACTACAATACCTTTTTTAATTTTGTCATCCCTACGCTTTGGGAAAACGCTTTTCAAATAGTCGAATGCGTTTGGGCAATTTACAACGGCCACTTCGATGAATTTTTTAACAATTCCCGATTTTATGTGGAGCGGTGGCAGCAAGATGTCTTGAGGATTGTCTATTAAAGGTGCATTCCTCAGTTTATGTTGTTTCATTTGTTCCTCCACACTTCCTCTTGGTCTCCACGAATTACATTGGTATTGATTCAGAGGTGAGCATGAATCCCAATTACAAAGAAAACAAAAGAATTTTGGAAAGATGCCCTTATCGATGATCCCTTGCAAAATGTTGATGACCTTCAAATCACAGCAAATCTTCCATTTATTTTCGTAGTATTTGATTTTTTCCATTATATCATTCAATGTTTCATAGCTTTCTTTCATGTTAATACCCATTGCTAGCGGAATGGATAGTTTTCGGTTCGACACATGCAACAACACTGCTTTCAAGCTTGAAACAGAACCATCAATAAATAATCTCCACTCACTAGCGATGTAGTTCATTCCCGTTTTTACCACCAAAGCTTTTACATCGTTGCAGTAAGCAAACGAATTGTCATCATTTAGAGGCTCTGAAATTCAGCTTGCCGTTTGCGGTACGCCGTAGAGTTCACATTACCATGAGTGAGTTTTCTTTGCTTTAAAAAAGCTGTCAAAAATAATGCAAGTCGCTGCGATAATCCCAATATGGCCACAATGAAATCCAATTCCATTTGTGTTATTAGTTGTGGTCCATCTCTTCCCTTTTGGGGCTCATAATCGGTATCAAATGGATCTTCATAAGTAACACCACTTGCTCTAGTCATTCCTGTACATTCTGTACTACGATCTGGAGTTGTCAGCCTTGGTGATACAAAGTTTGAGGTGCAAGCACTGGTAGTGAGGCTATTACAGTTGCTTTATAACTTTTGTTCCTCTCAGCATATCGATTTAGACCACATGTGTAATTTACGCGTGCATAGCAACTGGTTTCATCATGATCACCTGGGAGATTAATCCAGTTTACCGGCTTACAATACTTCATACTATGTTTGCCTCCACTCAACCATGCCATGAGATTGTTATAGTATTGGCCACACACTGTATTAGGTGTGTAATTTTCACCGGTCAAGCCTTCTTCGTCGAAAAACATTTTATATGCTTTCTTGAATGCACTAGTTAAAAGATTATTTTCCTTTTGCAATGTTGTAGAACTATTTTTTCTGATTTGATTACCGCAAAAGAAGCAAAATAAATCAATATTTTCACACTGCATATTGAAATTGTCAGTTGCCAATGTTGTGTGCGAATTATACTGTAGCACTTTCACTTTTTTACTTTCACTTTCACTTTATAACTTTCACCGCTGAGCTCTCGTTGACGTCGCGCTGTGTAATGTATTGTGTGCTGCGTCCCTTGTGAATTCAATGCAGATGTTTGCTTCCAGGTAGTTTTTTGATAGAAGTTTTTTTGATTTTATGTGTTCACAGTTTCATCTTTATGACAAGAGCTACAATGTGTTTCCAGGTATTTTGTTTTATATTTTGGGATGTTTTTATGTGAACTCAATGCAGATGTTTGCTTCCAGGTAGTCGTTTGATAGTTTGGTCACGGGAACTCACCCACCAGCTTGAGAATTTTTGTTAGAATCCACTTACTATCAGTGAAGTACAGTGCACTCACATACTCGGCCTCATCACTGACAATTATTTACGTTTAAAGGTTTGGAAATCATCATTTTTTTACGAAATCGCTTATTTTCATATACTTCAATCGTTTTTAAGCGAAATTTTGGCTGCCAGAAAGTACCTTTGTTAGAAAAACCTCACTATCTCCGGTCTTAGAAGGGTTAATGCGGAGTATTATACCTTAAAAAAAAGCTTGAAGTGTTGTTTTTTACTGAGTCTAGTAAGAAAGAAGAGAAAACCAGATTTTTATTAAAAAAAGTGTGGTTAAAAAATATTTTTTTTTAATTTGCCCGAATGAGTTAGTACAAATTAACATATTTATATACAGATTTAAAGGTCTTTTCAATGATACTCATCTCAACCCGATCGGATAAGAAATGGGTGAGATATAAGCGATTATATACTCAAGCTATAAAGGCCTACATATATCTCAAGAAGTTGGATCGGCATCCTTAAAAGAAACTTTCGGGTTTTAATCAGCGCTGCAAGCCCTACCAGGCCAAAGAAAATTGGCGCATTTTTCATAAAGTAAACTTGTTCATAAAAGCGGAAAATAAAAAAAATGCTTTTTGGGCGATTTTTCGCCGAGGCCCCACTTCTTTGGGGGCCCATAAAAAAAACCTGGAGGTCTTTGGGCAAAACTGGTAGACAAGGGTCTTTTTTTTGGTCTTTTATCACGTAGTGGTGTCCGTATGTGGTTATATTTTTTCGTGTTGCACTTTGTAATTTAGGGTTTTTATGTTTACAGATGGCCGTCGGTGGTGCAATGGTTAGTGTGGCGGCTCTTGTACATGAGATCTTGGGTTCGAACCCTGCTCTGACCACCTTAAAATTTCTTTCGGCGGCGGTCACCTCGCATAGTGACTGCGACACTATCGAGTATATAGCCATGAAAAAGCTTCTCAAAATACCGTTCGAAATCGGTGTAAAACTGTAGGTCCCAATCAGTGAGTGAAGAGTGGAAAGCGCACAGCTCAGTGATTGTGAGAAGTTCTCCCCTGTCCCTTCATGGGATGTAATGGGAAACCATTTATTTTTTATTTTATGTTTACAGATATGTTTTTTTTTATTATATTAAGCCTGGTTTTTTATTCACTTCTAAACTAATTTTTCGACGACTTTGTATGGGGAACTAAGCGATATTAACCGATTTTGAGCGGCACCCCATACAAAGTCGTCGAAAAATTTGTTTAGCAGGGAATAAAAAATCAGACTTATTAGCAAATGGGAGCAACCGGTAGTAGATAGATATGGGCGGTGGAACTAGCTGGGAGGAGTGCTCGCCGGGAACGAGATTCCGGAAACTGCAGTCTATATATTGGTGACAACTTCAGGGAAACTTGGAAATAGAAGGCCGAGGGGGATCCACACTCCTTGGATGTCCTGTATATATTCCGGATAGCGGTGTTTTTCGCTATATACGGACTTCTGTATATGCGGGCTATGGTACTTTGCTCGGCTTCGGTATTTATGATGGATTTTATTTATGGATTTTATTATGGTGGTATTTGTGATGGTAAGAGGATAATATGGAATATATATAATAATATTCTCCACAAGGATACGGAGTATATATTTTTTTATTTTACGTTCGGTTCAAGTAGTCTGTCATGTTTCTCCCTGTGTCTATGAGCTATTGGCCAGAGGAGTATTAGAAGAGGGTGCATCGTAAAAGAATAGGGATTGGTTTATGTTGTTTTAATTTTATTGATTGGTTTGTTTTTTTTTTGGTTGTTCGGTAAAGCTTCCTAGTCGTGAGCGCTATCATATCTGTGGAGATTGTAGTGGTGGGAGGTAGGGCTGCCAGGGAATTGGATGGTGAGCCCAGGGTAGATGTGACTACCAGGTCACCGGTATAGTGCCAGCGGGGGGTTGATGGGATTTGTGTTTCATCCCTTGTAGAGCTTTAGACGTAAGTACCATCACTGGGTACTCTATCTAAGCATTGGTTGTTGTTTCCTACGTGTGATCCTATTAATATTAAATATTATTATTAGGGGGGTAAGAACCATCAGTGGCTACAATAAGTAAGCTCTGATTTTTCCTTTCCGGTAATTATATTCTGGTTTAACAACTTTAGGAAAAACCCCAGAGAATTCGTAGAAAAAAAATTTGGAAAAATATTATCCCTTTGTCAGGGTTAAAAAAATGATAATAAAAACGGTCAAGACAAAGCCAAAATAGATAATAATAAAAATTGCATGCCTTTGCCAGATACAAAGAATAAATTTTAAATGGAAAAGTGGACAAAATATGAAAGAGCACCAAATTGGGTTAAAAATACACAAAAGAACGAAAGAAGGCAAGAGATTTTAGGAGGAAATCCGCACTTAGGTTAATGTACATTTACTTAAATCACTTATCGCTTATTTAAAGGCGCTAAAAATTTCATATTCAGCAACCTGTGTCTTTTGCAATTTGTAACCGATTGCAGAATTTTAAAATGAAAATGGACCATAGTGGTTTCTTAACTAAAAATTTTTCTACCAATTTATAAAAAATGCCAAAAATGTGCTATTTTATTTTTGGTTCACTTGAATAAATTTTACTGAAAAACAGTTTTTCTTTTTTTTGAAATTTATTTTACTTTATTTAAGAACTATCAGTAATGGATACAACCCCCTTTGTTTTTAATAACTACAAATATACGGGTTTTCATTGAGAGATTAAGAGAATTTATGTAATCCAACGAAATTTGATGCCAAACATCCTTAATGGCCTGAATTAGTGACTGCGTGTCATCAAATTATCTACCTCCTTCATAGACCTTACGAGATAACCAACCCCATACATTTTCGATAATGTTTAGATCTGGCGAATAGGGTCGCCAGTCAAGAATATTAACATTTTGGCTTGCAATGAACTACTTTACTACTCTGTCGTTGTGTATAGGGGAATTATCCTGTTGAATTATCCAAGGTATGAGTCCACATAGTTCATCGAAATTCGGAAAAGCCGATTCCAATATCAATTAATAGCTTGCACCAGTCGTTTTTGCAAAATCAAAATCGATGGTGCCATAGAACGTAATAGCACCCCACACCATAACTCCGCCCTCTCGGCTGTGATGTCGGTTCAAAAAACGGTTTTTTTTGCGCAGATCACGGAAATAATAGTTGTAGCCATCAGACCCATCCAAATTAAACTTCTTCTCATCCGTAAATACAATGGTTCTTCAGTCATTTATATGTTGGCTGCACATCCCATACCATGTAGTCTCTTGCGAATTGAAGCCGCTTTTCCTTACGAGGAGCATTAAGTGGCGGCTTTTTTGTAATTGCAGGTATTTAAGATACTCACAGCTCTTAATTACTTTACGTACTGATAACTTGTTCGCTTCCATTCCAGCTTGAGCTCTTATTTTTGACAAGGGTAAGGCAGAATTAGAAGCAATTCTGATGATTTTTCTTTTCTCATACGTAGATAAAGGCAATGAAACGCTTCCTTTAAAATATTTTCCATACCCCTCGGGGAACGGGATCCTTGATGTAATTGTCGATAACTTTTGGGCTCCGTCCAATTTTTTTAGGTTATTGCGCGGTTAGAATATCCTTCAGAACGGTAAAACATCGATTATAGTTTTTTCCGACAGATTTAAAATTTTTTGTTTTGCCATTTTGACTCGAAAACTGATTAAGATGTAATAAATTGTAATAAACAAACGCTCCCTACAAAAAATCATCGCTTACTTTAAAAATAATTAAAAAAAACAGCAGACAGTTGTCCGAGGCCTTCGGCCACGGACTGTCCTTGCAGGCTGTGTCATAGACACGGCCATTAAGTTCAACGTAGAATACGCCATCCGATAAGACAGAAAACATATATAACAATAAATAACATAAGCAAATTTATTTATATATTTGATAGTTACTTTTGATAATATACATAAGCTTATGGTAGGAAAAATAGGATAAATATGTTTTGTTTTGTTGTTGTTGTCGTATTACCTATACCGATTTACTTATACCTACTTACTTATACCTATTTAATTATACCTATTTACTTATACCTATTTACTATTACCTATACCTATTTACTTAAATCAACTATTTGTTGTTGTTGCCGCTATAGGAATTGTAAATTAAATCCATTATTAGGAATTTATACATTACATTAATATATACATATGTACATATGTTTATGTATGTAGGTATAAAACTTACCTATTTGATTGATATTGGGTGCTGCCGCTGCTGTTGCGATTTGTTGCATATTTGTTGTTGATGTTGCGCCTACAAATTAATTAACATTTTTAATAAAAATATATATAAAGAAGGGAACACAAAACTTACCTGAGTATTTATTTCTCTGCATAACAACCACTCGTTGCTTTCTTGTATTTCGTGTAGGTGCCATTTTGATTAGTAGTTTTTATTTTAATTTACTAAACGTCAACTGTGAGCTGCTGTCAAACAGCATTGTTATTTTGGTTACTTGGCAGCACTTTCATTTAACATAAAAATGTAAGAATTAATTTTTTCATATATTTTTTATAATTATATATCCATGTTAGATTCAAATTCACATTTAACATTTTGTTTCACTTAAATACATAAGTAAATATACGATATTTCAATATTTCATCAATCAAAACAACAGCCGAAGGTTTGTGTCCACACTGAAACAGCATCATAGTTTGTGTCCACGCTACAAACTCAAACACTCAACCAAAAAACACCACACATATGTTTGAGTGTATGTGTTTAAACAATTTTCATTTGAGAAATTTAAATATTAGGAAGATATCAACCAAGATGAAATGTATATCAAACGAAAGATAACACCTTCATTTACCTATAAAAAAATTTTTAAAAAAAGTTATCTCGCCGTTTCCTCATAATCAATGAAATAAAGATTACAACAATAACAATCTGAGTAAGTGGTTTGTCTAAGCACAATCGTGGTTCCTTGCACAAAGTACGAGTAAGCTAGGGATACTTTGCCATGTGTTCGGCTAGCATCCTCACTGGTGCGATCTATCAACAACGGACTCTTTGCGGGGCTAAGGCAACCAATGCGTGTTCATTTCTTTTATAAGTGAACATAGTAGGCGGTCTTAGCCATCCCCTGTCCATTGGAGCCGATATTATTTGTGCGAGCACATTATGCCCGAGAGTCGCTTGGTGCCAGATGTTTACACGGGCTCTGAAGGAATTCAAGCTGGGTTGGAGAAACAAGCCCCACGTTACATACTACTACTATTAGTAACGAGCAGGTGACAGAGCTTACAAGACTATGGCGAGGAGGATCCGCAGAGACGTGGCCCAGCAGATCGAAGTGAAGTTCGTTCCCGGAAAAGAGGGGCATATCATCTTAGTATCTTCCCGGTATCTCACAGACAGAGGGATTATCCGCAGCCGGTAGGATAAATAAATATATTGAAAATTAATAGCATACAATCTGGAAGGAAGTTTAATAATTTAATTTGAATCAAATCCGATAAGAATTGTTATGGTAAAACGAAAATTCTCAAAGTAACTTTATCTGCCCAAATGCATAAAGAAATTGATTTAAACGAACTGGGAAAGCGTAGCGAATGCAATGCCTGACTTCACGTAAAGAACTTTAATGCAAAACAAAACTGCCAACTAACAGAAAGTCATGTAAACTAATACAGTTGTTAGAATAACAACTCGGAATGTTAGTGAACACCACACCACCAACAAATATTGCGTAAATGAACCACATTCAGTTAATGAAAGTACATATGTACACTAGGGTGGATATAATTATTTTTTAACTTGCGTCTAGGACTGTGCTCAGTGGTTTTCAAAATACTAAGTAAAAATATATACAGAAAATGTGAGTCTTAAAAGATTTGTATCATTCTAGTTTGTTATCAAGTGTTAACTAGTTTTTTTTTCAGATTATAAAATATACAAAATGGAAATCTTTTTACACTAAGTATGAAAATAGTGCCACTTAAATGACCCTCATTTTCAACTTCGTAATGATGGGCTCGTTTTAGGGCATTTCCCAAAACATCTTTCAAAATTTGTGGCTGTAGCCTTCGAATTTCTGCAACAATGTTGGCCTTAAGGTCAACGATTGTCTCGAGCGTGTTAACATATACTCGCTCCTTCAAACAAACGCAAAGAAAATTGTCGGATGCTGACAAATATGCCGAAAGCATTGACTGAGCGTCATGACTCATAATCAGATTTTTAATAAAGTTGATTTAATTTTAAATAATAAAAGTATATTATTCTGGTTCATTGTTCAGTTATGAATCTCTCGATTATAAATTCTCCAGGTGTTATGTACATAATCTGAAAAAAATAATTAAAAAAAATCAACCCGTAAAAAACATAGTTTTTGACTATAAATTCTTTATATATATTACCACGACCCTTTGTCCAATCCTGCCCATATTTTCAGCAGATCTTAGAATATGCACACCTAATCAACACACCCTATTTTGTTCAAATACCGTTAACAGGAGCAGAAATAGTGGATTTTTATTTTGTATGGGAGGTATCACGCCTCTTTGTTCAATTCTACCCATATTTGTAAGAGATCTTAGAATATGTACATCACGGGAAAAGTGTTAAAGATCAATCTAAAGTCCCCCGGCGTGCATGCATACAGACAGGTGAAGTTAATATAAAGAATATAAAAAATATACAAACGAAAAACTTATTACATTTTTAAACCCCATGGTGACTTTGACTCACCCGTTATAAAGTTGTAATTCGTATTAGGCTAATATATCATATTTTTTCCCCCGGTTAGTGAAATAAATTTAAATGCCTCGGGTGGAAGCATCATATTCAACAGCGTCTAGCCCATCATGGCCTCATTTTCCACTGAGTTGCGACCAAAAATGTGTCCTAATGATTGTTTGTGAGAAATAATAGTAAATACTACAAGATTATTTTGAAAAATGCGACCACATTTATTTATGAGCAGGCTTTCTAAGAATTTTTAAAATGAAACAGTGTAATAAATTTAATGATCTTACAGAAATTAGACCCATGGAAGCACACAACATCCCAACCTAAATATATCCTATACATTTCAATAAATGTGCGCTCGATCCCTGCTCTGACTGGGAAGGTATTATAAAGGGTGCCCCAACAAGAGCGCAATTTTTAAATTTTAAATAAAACACAGATATTTAAAAAAAAATCGTGAAACTTTATTATATCGTACAGTATACAGAATGAGGTTATGTATGGAACAATATATCGTGCAGATGGCCGCCGCGGCTTTGCTGGCATGCACGCGATTTTTAATGAAATTTTCAATGACCGTTTTGCATAAATGCTGCGGTATTTCATTAATGCAGCGTTCAATTTCCTCTTTTAAGGCTTGAGTCGTCGTCGGCTTATTCGCGTAAACCATCGACTTCAAAAAACCCCAAAGAAAAAAATCTAATGGTGTTAAATCGCACGATCTAGGCGGCCAATTCTGATCTCCAAAACGCGAAATAACCCTCGGTGTCGAATTGAGGTGGATGGAGTTTGAGCGACATCATCACGTACAGCTGCGACATTTTCGGTCGATCGACCTGGTCGATGGAGCGTTGTTGTCTTTACATCACTAACAGACCCAGTTTCGGCAAATTTATCCATTAATCTCTTTACAGTTGGCTCTTTTGGAGCATTATTCTGACCCCAAATTGATGGCAATTTGGGAACTGTAGCCGCAAAACTTTCACCATTTCGGTAAAACAATTTCACAATGAGAATGCGTTGTTCATTCGTGTAGCGCTCCATTTTTACTAACCTCGTACCTTCTACTAGCAAACAATAACAATTGTTCAAATGTCAAACAATGACACTTCGAATGTTGCCAGATTTAAAAATTGCGTTCTTGTTGGGACACCCTTTAAAATACCTTTCGGACCCGGTGTAAAATTGGGTTCCCAATCAGTGACTATAAAATTAGAAAACACACAGTTCACAGGTTGGGAGAGCTCTTCCCAATTCATTCATGGCATGTAATGGGAAAACATTTTTATTTTTGTGAACGAAATGCAAATTTCTTTGCATTTACAGCCACGGACACTAAATTAGCAGAAAGCTACTCTTAAGTTTTATGTAGCATTTTTTTAAACCTTTTGACTATATAGACCAATTATTACGGTGTGTGCTTTTGCAGCAAAGCATTAAGCTTTTGACAAACAAAATTTGTTTAGTGTTATCTCTACTCTTTATTGTTCTGATTGCTGGAATGTGCAACTGGAATGTGCAAATAATCAAAAATGTAATGTAATGTAAATGTAATGTAAAAATACAAATTATTAATATGAAATCTTAACTATTATTTTGTGTTAAAAATGTTGCTCGTTTATTTGTTCGTGTGTAAGCTTAATTTTTAACTTATTTTTTAAATTTACCTGAAAATTAAAGCGCGATCTACCGGAGACAACAAATTGTTCCCTTTTCAATTTAATTCCCTTTTCAAAACTGGTTCAAGCATTAACATCGGATCACCCATTCTGTTTTTATAGAACTCTTAGTAATAGTATTACATTACAAGTGAACCTCCACGGTCCTTCGAAGCTTAAAATTCGATTTTATCAAAATTCTGACGTGCTACAGCAAAACGCCGAGACACATGTTTATTTATTTTAAGCCTATTTTCATATTCTGTTAACACTTCTCATGTGTACTCAAAAAAAATTGATTTTGTCGTACTGTGTAATAAGTAAGTAAGTCAGGTATGTGATGTAAAGCGTTCGATTTAAATCGAATACGATTTGACATTATAATGATGTTTTTTGTACGAATAATGGATATCAATTAATTGTTTCCTCTTTTTCTGCCATTAACTAATATATAGTCTTATATACAATATTTGTTCCCCAACATTAGGAATTATGCCAATAATAATCGTTAAATACTCTAATCGTATTCGATTTTGACTCGATCGATTTTCAACACATACCGGAGTATGAAAGTGACTAAGACGATAATATGACAGTATTAATAATAATTAAAAACAAATATAAATAGCAATGATGATATCTGAGTTTTCCAAATTAAAATAAAACAAAATTTTTTTTTATAACATTTTAAATTTTTTTCTGATTGCAGGAAAAAACCCCTAAACTGTGTAACTCATAAGAAAGAGAAAAATATTCTTCTAAGAAATAACTGAAGATGAAACCATCATATACAATAAAAATAAAAATAATGTAAAATAAAACTTGTAAAAATGAAATAAAATAAAGGTTTTCCAATTTGAGTAATATGATTTCTAAGTAACGTTTCTGCCATTTGTAGTATGTCATGATCTGTAATTTTTTTCATTGTATTCAGTAATATTTACAACTTCATCATGGTGACACATACGCAAGAACAACGTTTACAAATTTTTTACCATTTTATGGTCGTAATAATCGGCCACCTGTGCTCGCTATTCGTCGAATTGTTGCAAATTACGAGAGTACATTTTCTTTACATAATCTTTAAGTGTCAATATGACAACGCACCGCTCGAAGTAATGAAAATATTGCTGCCGTTCAGGCAATTGTTGCTGAAGAAAGCAATTTTTCGATTCCAAGACGTTGTCAACAATTGGGACTGTCTCACACCGTAAACGTCATGAATTTGATGATTCAGTCTTGGAACAACTTGAAAACGATAACGAGATTTTTATGAAAATCATCTTCTCCGATGAGGCTCACTTTCATCTGAGTGGTGCGTGCGGTAAATAAATAAGACCGTCAATTCTGGTACATAGAAAATCCACAATTTATTAATGAACAACCATTACATTCACCTAAATTGACAGTTGGGAAAACAGTTACTGTCAATGGTGAGCGGTATAGAACGCTGATGACCAACTTTTTATGGCCGAAATTGGAAGATGTTGATCATGACAATATCTGGTTCCAACAAGACGGGGCTCCGTGCCTCACAGTCCGTGCAACAACTGAATTATTGCGAGGACCGTTTAAAGATTCGATTATTCCAATAAATTGTGACTTTGAATGGCCTCCAAGAAGTTGTGATTTCCCACCATTAGACTATTTTTTGTGGGGTTATTTGAAGTCATTGGTTTTTAGCAATAAACCATACTCTCTTCAAGCTTTACAAGTCAATATTGAACGTGCTATTCATGACATGCGACTTGAGTTGGTGGAAAAAGTGATCTAAAATTGAGTTCATCGAATTCGTTCGCGCAGAAGAAGACGTGGAGGCCATTTGAAAGACGATTTATTTAGAACTTTATTAATTGTATCGATTGTATTTCACATTAAATAAAAAACTTTTGGATTTCCTTAAGTATTAGTGTGTTTTTTTAAAGAAACTGTTTGAGCAGATTCTAAACCAATGTGTGAAATGCGATAAAATTGTAATTGAAATTAATTGTTTGCATCACTGAATGTTTAGAATTTTGTTCCCGTTTTTACATATTCCCAAAAGTGGATTCTCTCTGAGATATTGAAAAATTGTCATAATGAAATGAAACACTAGGCTTAGGTCGGTGTGTACAAAATAAAATGAATTCTTGTTCCGTCTGGAGCAGCTTTGAATTGTTGTAGATCTTGCGTTTTATTCTTTTAACTTCGTGGAAACTCCTACGAAACATTTTGGCGCCTGAGCAGGGACTTAATTGTCTAAAAATAAAGATACATATATTTTGTTGAAAAAAGAATAAATCGCGCTTGATCAAAAATAGTGCAATCGGAGCTTGTTTTTGCTGCTGTGATGGTTGTTAAACCCCATATGTATCAAGTGGAATCTAAGATTTGTTGGAGACGTTAAGGCAAATATATTTAAGACGGAACAAATCTGGATGATAAACCCCTTTATTTTCGGCATTCCAGTAAAATTTCCAATTGAACGCAAATCAGAGGTAATATGGTGAGCATATGATATTGAAAGTGCATGATAATCGGTTGTACTGGAAAGTTGGCAAAGAACTTTCGACCAGAGTTGGTAAAAATCGACACATAAATTTAAAAAATCATCCATTTAACTTCGGAATGCGATTGTACTTTCATATTCATACTTATATGCTTACTCATTGTTTATAATGCACGAGAAAAAGGCTTGAAATATACATAAGTAGGTAAGCAAGAAAACCGCTAGTATTTGTCGCAAACAAGTTTCATACTTTTCGAAGTTGTACCGGTCCATATAACATATGTATATACATTATATATGTTCATATCGTATCGGAGAAACAGAGAAGAACTTGATCTGAGAGAGCGAATATTCCGACAAACTTATATATTTACCCCTTCTTTGCAAGCATTAACTATTACATGTCCTCAGATTTAGAAAATATTGTATGTACACGGCGCTAGTAAACTGTAACTGCTATACCCACTCTTTGATAATTAGATTACATCAGTGGTCACCGTCCATAGCCCCCAGGGGCCGAACACGATCAGCTTTTTACACGTACACAACACGAACGTCAACAAAAAGCATATCAAAGAGCGTATGAGAGAAGAAAATTTCATTCAGTAGCACATTAGCTTTCAACGAAGAATGGTCATGCCGCTTTGTTCTGGATTCAGTACAAATACACCAATACATTCACATTTGATTAGTATTCTCTTTTTGGTGACCACTGGATTACATACATCATTAAAGGATAGTTTTATTTGTTGTACAGATCATATTGTTGGGATTCTGGATTATTTCTCATTGTGCTCTTTGACAAGTTTTGTTAAGTTATCTCTTGCACGTAATTATTTCGTCGTTGTTGTTTATTTTGATTTACTGTAAAGAGAGTAATCTATACAGAATTATAGACAGTGTTGGTAAAAATATTGGAAACAGTACAAGTCGTGCTAAGTTAAAAACCCAAATTTGTATTCTTGAAATGTCTGATGTTGAAAGAGACAATGATGACGGTGTCGAAAAAGGTAATTTGGAGGCAACCTTAAAACGACAGAGAAAATCTGTGAAGGGTAATATAACCCGAATAAAGAAATCTTGAACAACTAAATGGAGTCCTATGGAATTGGAATCCCGACTAGAAATTTTAACGTCTTATATAGAAAGAATAATGTCAATTCTAACACAAATAGCGTGAATTAATGATGATAATTGACGACCTGAGATAACGGGTCCGCCAAATAACTTTTTTTTTTGAAAATGCTATAAAAAAAACTACTGAATATTTTCTCAAATTTCTTTTTTTATTTGAAAGTACAATAAATAAATAAATGGTTTCCCATTACATCCCATGAAGGGACTGGGGAGAACTTCTCACAATCACTGAGCTGTGCGCTTTCCAGTTTTCACTCACTGATTGGGACCTACAGTTTTACACCGATTCCGAACGGTAATTTGAGAAGCTTTTTCATGGCTAGATACTCGATAGTGTCGCCGTCACTATGCGAGGTGACCGCCGCCGAAAGAAAATTTGAAGGTGGTCAGAGCCGGGTTCGAACCCAGGATCTCATGTACAAGAGCCGCGCGCCATTGCACCACCGACGTGTTACCATTCACGAAATAAGCACTAGTTGAAAAAAAAAGTTAGATGGCGGACCCTTTAGAAGAGTTGTGCATACACTCAGAGAAATAATTGTTTGAAAAGAGGTCGTAGCAACTGTAAATTCGGCTGTTACCACCGAATTGAGGTTGCCACAACCGAATTGAGGTTGCCACAACCGGATTGAGGTTGTTGCGACCGAATTTAGTCTCCACAACCGAAATTCGGTTGAAGAACTGAATCTCCAAATTATATTCGCTCAGTCAACTAAATTTTTTTAAATTTCGGTTGAAACAACCGAATTTCAAATTAATTCGGATGCAACAACCGAAATTGGTACCTCATTCGGTTGGGGTAACCGAATCTGGTCTTAACCAACCTCAATTCGGTTGTAGTAACAGAATTTGACATAAATTCGGTTGTAACTATCGAATTTGGTTCAATTCGGTCGCAATATCCGAGTCTAGCCTTAATTCGATTGCAACGACCGAATTTGGCGTCAATTCGGTTGCCGTAACCGGACTTCTCATGAATTCTGTAGGCACAACCGAATTCATTTTCAATTCGGTTACCACAACATAATTCTATGTATTTAAAATCTGACGTTTAAAATTTTATAATCAAATATTATTTTAAAAAGGTAAGTAAAATATATTTTGTATTAAACCGTCTTATTTTGCAGATATTATTTAAGCAGATATATATGCGGTAGTCTGGATACAAAACGGCTTTGGACCTAGAGCAACCGATACAACACGTCAGAATTAGTGCGGTGCCCCATGATGGCCGGGACTTCAATAAAAGTTGGAAGAGGCATGTAAATTAAATGTATTGTTCTACTTATATATGTAGATTACCCCATATATATGACTTTATTTTCTCGCTTTTTAATTCATTTATAAAAATACAAGAAAATAAATCATCACTTAATAATAAAAAAAAACTTTAATAATTCATTTATGACAGTATCTAAATTCGGTTGTAACAACCTCTAATTAGGCTGTGATAACCTCTAATTTGGCTGTGACAACCTCTAACGAGGTTGTGTCAACCTCCAATTAGGTTGTGCCAACCTCTAATTCGGCTGTGACAACCTCTAATGAGGTTGACCCCAGCTCTAATGAGGTTGTGCCAAATTCTCATTCGGCTGTGTCAACCTCTAATGAGGTTGTGTCAACCTCTGATGAGGTTGTGCCAACCTCTAATTCGGTTGTGACAACCTCTTACTTCGGTTACGGCTAATTCGGCTGTCTCAACCGAATTTTTCTATGAGTGTAGGTGCAAAATCTAAATTACTTTCATTGATCGGTAGACATAGACAAAGAGAATGTATCTTAATGGATTCTACAATGGGGGTTACTCTTCCCCCTCCTACACGATTGTCTAATCTCAAGTTACCATCGTTTGGAGGAAAATATTGTGATTATAACAATTTTATTTCATCGTTCATCAATCTTATTTATGAAGAACCTACCTTATCACAAATTGAAAAATTTAATCACCTCTTAACATGCTTAACTGTCGAAGCGTTATCGACTGTTAAGCCATTTCAAATTACAGAGGGGAATTATTCGAAAGCTTTAGCCCGATTAGCAGACAGGTACGACAAACAGTCTTTAATTTTCTCTGACCATATTGAACTTTTTTTTGTAATTCCGAAAATGTCAGAACCTGATGCCTCTGCCTTGAGAAGTGCTGTTGATACAGTATCCGCAATATATGGGTCACTGAAGTCTTTAGGAACGCATGCTGAAGTTGTTAATGCATTAATTATACATTTAGTTTTATCAAAGATAAATTCTGAAACAAAGGCAAACTGGAACGATCAACTAGATTATTCTCTGTTGCCTACTTGGGATGACTTTGCGAGGGTTCTCATTAGGAGAAGTCAGTCGTTGGATGTGAACGACAGTAGAACCTATAAGAACGATAAGTTTTCTAGGAAAAAAGACAAAACTAAATTTAATAAATCCATATTTAATTGCTCTCAGACGACTAATGGGAAGGCTTGTTTACATTGTAAGGCCCCAGCTCACAGTATCCAGGATTGTGGTAACTTTACTTCGGTGTCAGTAGCTGATAGATTCGATTTTGCTAATAAAAATTCCTGTTGTTTGAATTGCCTAAGAGTTGGTCATGTAGTAGCGAAATACAAATTTCCTCGATGGAAGGTATGCAAAAAACCACATCATCAGTTATTGCATAGATATGAAGTTCCGGACCAAATTGGTGGTATAGAAAATGATATATCAAAATTACCTACTTCATCTGGGGCAGCTTCAAATCAATACACTGCTCTACATATTGAATATAGTTCAACAGTTATATTAGCTACCACTGTGGTTCAAGTCGAAGATAGATTTGGAAATCTTCAGCCTGTTAGAGCACTGCTAGATTCAGGTTCTCAGCCAAATTTAATAACAGAGTAATGCTCACGTCGTTTGAAATTGAGAATTGAACCAAATATCATGAATCTAAATGAAGTCGGTTCAGTTTGTTTGAGATCAAGTCATCCCGAACAAACTGTTATCAATTTCAAGACGAATTTTCTGTTTTGGATTCGATATCTTCTTATCAGCCGGAGAGTAATTTAATGGGTCTAAATGAGAAAATAATACCTAAAAATATACACCTAGCAAACCCAGTTTTTAATAAAAGACAAAAGATAGACATGCTTATCGATACTGATATTTTCTTTGAGATTTTGTGCGTTGGGCAAATTATACTTGGAAATTCACTACCAAAAATGCAAAAAACACTTCTTGGCTGGGTAATTGCTGGGACTTCACCAACTGATATGAGTTCAAAATTGTAATCTGATTGAAAGAGGAGATAATATAGAGTCTCTAGATCCATTTGTGCACAAATTTTGGGACATCGAAGAGCTGCCTAATCGTTTAAATAACTATAGTGAAGAACATGCAAAATGTGAACTTCATTTCAAAGAGACTACAAAAATTCTTCCATCGGGAAGATTCGAAGTTAAACTACCTTTCAAGGAAAGCCCATCAGTACTTGGCTCTTCCTTTTAAATTGCAAAGCGAAGGTATTTAACTTTGGAGCGTCGATTATCTCGAACACCAGATGTCAAAAACATGTATAACAATTTTATGGCGGAATATGTTTCACTCGGTCATATGTCGGAAATTACAGGCAATCTTTCGAATCACCACTACTTTATTCCTCATCAATGTGTCCTAAGACCCCAAAGCTTAACAACGAAGCTTAGAGTCGTTTTCGACGCTTCATGCCGCACATCATATCAAAATCGTTGAATGAAATATTAATGGTCGGACCAACTATTCAGCCTGAGTTGTACAGCACTCTACTTAGGTTTCGGTGTTACCGGTTTGCAATTACAGCAGACGTAAGAAAAATGTTTAGGCAAGTGGTGGTCAACAAGTCTGATTGAAATTATCTGTTAATTTTATGGCGAGAAGACTAGAGTATGCCAATTAAAGTATTAAGCCTCAACACGGTGACCTATGGTACAGCACCAGCACCATTTTTAGCTATTAGCTGTTTAACGGAGTTGGGCGACAGTAATAAGTAAAGATACCCACTTGGTTCCAATGTTGTTAATAAACATTTTTACGTGGATGATATGTTAACAGGTGCGGACACCATAGAGGAGCTTGAATTAATCAGAAGTGAGGTGGTCGTTATAATGAAAGGTGGATGTTTTGAGTTGGCAAAATGGTACTATAGTAATGATACCTTAAACAGTGATTAGATTTGAGAAAAGCAGCTGTTGGCAAAATAATCGCAAACTACACGAACGCTAGGAATGACTTGGATTACAAAAGAAGATTATTTTCAATTTAAAATTGATTTTAATGCCATGACCCCATTGGGTCTCCTAAGCCCATTTATTGTAAAAGCTAAAGTTATTTTGCAAGATTTATGGAAGCAAAAACTTAACTGGGATGAGTCTGTTCCAATGATCATACAAACATTGTGGGAAAACTTTAAGCAAGATTTGACTAATATTGATAAATTATCTATTGGTCGATATATGGGTACTTTGCAAGATGAAAAGGTACAAATTCATGACTTCGCAGACGCTTCCGAAACCGCATACGGTTGTTGTTTGTATGTACGTTCTACTTACGAAGACTCAAATGTTATTGTTAAGTTGTTGACCGCCAAATCGAGAGTAGCACCATTAAAGAAGAGAAATTACCTCGCTTAGAACTTTGTGCAGCTCATTTACGATCGAAGTTGTGGAAATCAGTTGTTTAGAATTTTGTTCCCGTTTTTACATATTCCCTAAAATGGATTCTCTCTGAGATATTGCAATATTGTCACAATGAAATGAAACACTAGGCTTAGATCAGTGTGTACAAAATAAAATTAATTATTGTTCTGTCTGGAGCAGCTTTGAATTGTTGTAGATCTTGCGTTTTATTCCTTTAACTTCGTGGAAACTCCTTCGAAATAGAAACCATATCACTCAAATTGGGAAACCCTTTATAATAAATAATAATAAATAATAATTCAAAGGAGAATAAAGATGAAGAAAACTATTTTGAAAGTCAGGAAACAAAGAAATAAGGAATTATCTTTGGGTAACTCTCACAGCCATTACCAACAAAGTTAACTCTGAGTTTGTGTTAAATTTGTCAGACAGGCTATTTGGAGGCGCAGGCTGACAGAAACCACAGTTTTAATAAACTATCACAAAGCGTTTATTGTTTGTTCATACCCATAAATCGAAACATCTCCTATTCTGGAAAAACAATTCTTTGGAGTGATGAAACAAAGGCAAATCGAATAGGTCTGGGTGGTAGAGTAATAGCTCATTGTCCTATATATCAGGCACTCCATCCACGCTATACACAGAAAATCGTGAAACACGCCGGAGGTATATTATGATGAGGTGATCTTTCTCATGGCATCTGGTGGGCCCTATTGTGAAGATAAACGGAAAAATTTACGGTTATCAGTATTTGGATATTCTGAGGAAGCAAATGGGGCTATATACTTATAAACAATTGCCAGTATCGTTCACATTCAATGCTGATAATAATCCCAAACACACATACAAAATTGTCAAGGTGTGGTTTGTTGAAAAAAGTATCTCCAATTAGACTGGCCGGCTCCCGATTTAAACCATATTGAAAACCTCTGGAATAATGTGAAAAGTAATATGGCGCAACAAACTTGGATGATCTTCGGAAAGGAATACAGAATACAGAGTGCTTCGTATTCGGTTCTCCAAGAGCGTTCGCAAAATTTGATTAAAAGGGTGCCCCGTAGATGTCAAGCCGAAATTGAAAATATACGTTGCTCCACTAAGTATTAACCAGGGAATCTGAAATTGTTTTTATTAGAAGATTTTTGGTTTTTCTACGAGCTAACAGAGAGTTCAGAGATCAGCTTGCATCGGTATAACAGGGCCAATGAGGACGTGTCCAGCTGAAGCCCTTAATTCAATGCCTCATATTATACCAATCGACCTTCACATAACAGCTAGAGTGGCCTGGAACTCCACACGACTGAATGTCCTTGGAATCTGGAAGAGCAACGCATATGGACATGCGAGAATACTACACGCAATTCATTGACTTTCGATAAACTATTCGATATCAGGTTTCTCAGAAGAATAGAGTGGGATAAAGGGGAACCACTAAGAGGTTTTGACACCAAAGTATTTACGGACGGATCCAAAATGGAATGTCGAAC
The DNA here is from genome assembly GCA_963931995.1 of Phaonia tiefii. Lineage (NCBI taxonomy): Eukaryota > Metazoa > Arthropoda > Insecta > Diptera > Muscidae > Phaonia > Phaonia tiefii. Next base: position 64,024,639 of record OZ008370.1, read on the forward strand.
CCCCTCGGGTGTTTTCTCTGAAGAGGCAAGCGTGAGTTTATCTTTCACAGTCCCAGACATGTCCAGAGGTTTCAAAGCGGAGGTACTGGCCATCAAGGAAGCCTGCGCCGAACTTATACTACAACGGAGAACAGAGCGCATTGGAATATTTGTTGATAGCCAGGCGACTCTTCTATCACTCAATTCTAACAATACCTCATCTAAACTCGTTAGTGAATGTAGGGAAAAACTTGTCGAGCTAGGTCGCCTGACCATGTGGTCCTTACTTGTATACCAGGCCACAAGGGACTCCTTGGGAACGAAAGGGAAGACGAACTAGTGTGAGGTCGTGTATGGTAATATTCTGAGGTATCCAAATATTTAGAGGGTAAGGACCTATTATGGTATTTTAGTTGTTTTGTTTGGGCATATAGAAAAATTTGTCAAACGCATTTCAAAAAATTTTCATTCGGAAAATTTTCACTCAATAAAATATATCGACGATACCAGTTGTGAAATGGGAAAAGGAAATAATAAATAAATTGTGTTAAATTTTTACTTTTGGTTTTGTTGGACCATATATAACGGAATCTTCAGGTCGTTCGTTGAACGGAATCCACGGAAGAAGTTCAATAGTTTTTTTTTTGTTTGGTATTTTGGGAGGTAAGAATTGCAAAATGATGTGTTATGCTGGCCTTAACATTTTAAATAGAAATAGGGGTAATGAATCCTCATATCTCCCAAATTCTTATGGAATTTCTACACATCAAAATGTGCAAAATTTTAATTAAGGGAAATTTGCTTGAGATAATAGCATTGATCAGATTGAATATTTGGCACCCATCGGCTCATCTTTTAGCACCCAGGCTTGAATACATTAAAATGGCTTATGCAGTTGCAATATATTCATGTGCCGTACGTGTGTGTCAAATTGGAATTAATATTTTAGTCGCTGAAGGACGTTTAACAGACATATGCAGTCGAGGAGACGATAAACATAAGTCGTGCTGGGATTTATCAAACATTGCTCCACTGACTTGTTTTCCAATTTTTGATTTTGATGTTGGAAAGGATATTTTTATAAACATGTATCCCTAAATATTCTATACCTTTAGTCGACATTCAGGACAGTAAATAAACTATCAATTACATTCGAAATTAAATAAGATACGCATATGAATCCAACTTCAACAACGGGTCTGCTGTCTTCGACGGAATCAAACAAATGGTGAGTTTTGAAAATTTAGTTTAATTTCGAAAAAGCGCAGTTACATAACACAATACTAAGAAATATAATGCTTGGACACTTTCTTTTTCCGGTTAGTTTATTTGAGACTGTTTGAGAAATAGTTCTTTGAAATACCATACTATGTTAAATTGTTTACAATGCCATACTATGTTAATTTCTTTTCTGACATAGGTATAAGAATCCACTATATATTCGAATGGTAAAAATTAATTCTAACCTTTTGAATATTTGAGTTTAGTATTCGATTGTTTTTTTTTTGTTAAAATACCCTATTGTAAAATTTTTAAGATATTGGAAATAAGTTCGAATCTGAAAATATAATTAAAGACAAGTATCTTGCGAGCTCCTAAATAAATGCAGATAATAATCCCAGGGCATTTGTTGTTTTATAAGTTTGTCAGAACGCATGATTCCTAAAACTTATGTTATTAATTGTACCATGGAATATTAGATTTCCGTAAATTAATTCCACGAAACATTTAGATTCCGGTTAGTTTAGTTGATTGGGTTATCCAATAAATTGCCAAAGGATAACAATGGTGAGGTGGGTAGTGATCATGGTATCTTCCATATTTGTCCTCTTCGACGTTCTATGTTTCCCAACTTCATTCTACTGCTCTTTTCCTATCTAGTTGTTTATCGGCGTTGTAGGTTTTAGCTACTTAATTTTTGTTTTGTATTGCAAGCTCTAAATTACATTCGTACATACAAGTACACCACCCTATAACCCACGGTATAGCACGGCCGGTACTAAAAGTAGCTAGACGTCTTGAAGAAGGTAAAAGCTTGATCCGAGCGTTACACTAGCCAGGGGAGGATCCTCTTCCATCCAAATTCATTTGGTGTCAGTCGTAACGCGTATAGGGTCGGTCAAAAGAGGTATTTTTCTGCATTACCTTGAAAGAGCTAAGGCCACATGGAATAGAACCGAAATGTGTCGCATATCGCAATATCATTCACCGGAATAACTTCCTGATTACTCAAAATCGGGGGAACCAATCGGTAATCACACAAGACGGCTGAATCTTCAATATAATGACCACTGCGAAGACGCAGAAGAGGAGGAGACGGTGGAACATCTCCTCTGCAGTTGTCCGGCTCGAATGAATAGACGTCTAAAGACTATCGGTCGACCCTTCCTGCACAACCTCACTGAGATACACGAGATAGATCTAGGGGATCTAATGAGGTATCTCCGATTAACAGGTTGGATATAGACACTGTACATTAGACTGTCCGGAGTGTTCTGATATTCAAAACGGGTTGCCAATACACTAATTGATGCTAAATAGTATATTTATCAACCACGTGAACCAACCAGCCAGCAGATCAGGGGCTTTTAAATGACATTACTTTCAAAACTTAAGCTAGTAAGTAGGAATGAAAACGATGTTTGTAACGAAAAAAAGTCGTTCACGCATGAGAGGGAATCGAAAACGATCGTCCGCCGGTGTAAGTTCAAATCCCAGATCCGGCTGTTTAATATTTTCATTAATTGCAGAGAGCCTGGCCTGATCTGTTGGCATGTAGGAAATCTGAAAACCTTCTAACGGAAATCAACATTTTTATTAATTATTGAAATATACATTTTTTTCGTCCGGCTAAAATCTTATACATAATTAATTGCTGGTTTTAATTTGCAGACAACTAGAGCCTTTGTATTTATTAAAAAGAATACATATCTTAAGTTTTTATGATAGAGCTTTTAGATATTTGGAGTGAAATAAAATGTTTTTTTTTGTTTTTGAGACAAAACTTATGCTAATTTAGTGTTAACGGCTGTATATTCGTGTTTTGTATAACTTCCAACTTTACAGAGAAACGTGTAAAGTGACTTTCCAAGTTGTCCGGGGAAAGAAATATATCTCAGCCCACTCTTAGTATATAGCTCAGTTGTTCTATACTAATTATGTTCACTTTGAATAATTTCCTACTGCAGACAGGATAAGCACTTGATGACCAGGGTCAATAGTGACTAAGTCGCTTTGGTTTTTCTCAATATTTAAATATGAATATGTATGCTGATTGGTCATAGTTATATTAACTGATTTATAAAGGTTTATACAAAGTTGCAAAATTACTCCACCCTATTGCGGATGGTACTTTCGAATGTACTATACTAGTATATGGAAAACATAAATAAGTTTGTACAAAAAAGTACATATAAAGGAACTTGTTTACAAGCAACTACAGCAATAGTTTCAACAATTTCGCAAACTATGCATTTGCTTGCGTTGTACTTGACTCAGAGACGGGGTAAAAGTGACCGTCTAGTACCAAATGGTTTGTTTACCCACCGCAATGTTATGCGGGATATATCATGTTTGTTTGTTTGGCAGCCAATTTATTAAGGAGTTTGTACCCGCTAAAAGTAAATTTAGGATTTAGTTAAATAATCTCAAATATGAAAACGCAATGTGTGCACTTTCCTGAAGAGCATATTATTGCAACAAAACTACACTCAAAAAATAATGTTTCCTATTATCAGTGTGATATTTATGAGACGTATTAAATAAATTAAATGAAATTCCAGAAATATTAAACATGTTTGCTTACTCTTTGTCAGCAGTGTTTATATTTGTTTTTGAGCGTATCTATAATTCACATAGGTTTCTACCTAAGGTCAATACCTAAGCAAGGACATAAACCGTAAAACCGCTCATAATACGTTTTGTTTGCGTGTATTATTAGGAGAGCTCATGAAATAGCGCTGGCGCAATCTTTGGAAAAAAAATCAAAAAGTGTATTCACCGCAAACAACACCTTTCATATCGGGTATGTGATGGAAATCGATCGATTTAAATCGAAAACGATTTGATATAATAATGATGTTCTTTTGTGCAAGTAATCAATGTCAGCAAATGTATTCCCCTTTTCTGCCTTTAAATAATATATATATGTATATAAAATATTTGTTCCCCAATATTCGGAATTATGACACTAAAATTCGTTTAATACAATTATGCACAATATGAGAAAGGAAGAAAAGGATCGAATATATGGGAATATTACATGCTTAGACTGATTATATGTAAGCCCCTATATTAGAGTCATTCAATAAAATCAAATATCGAAATATTGAGGTGCTCATGGATTTTTTTTGGTCCTTTTGATGAGAAAATGTCTCACATAAAAATTCAAGGAAATTCACTCATGTTTAGAACTGCCTCAAGGTGGGTCAATTTCAACGACAGGCAACGATAAGACCACTCGTTTTGAAGAAAATAATAAACATGACAATAGAGTTGCTCAACTAAATATTATTTTTAATTTACTTGCTTTACATACGATACATTTACTGTGCAATATTTACATTTACTCTGCGATATATACTGTGCAATTGTGAACAAAAAGTCCCAGTGCTGATTTTTCAGTTGGCCTGTTCATCAGTCTTTGAGAAAAGTGTACTTTTCTTGGTATCTGAAAAGCGTTTTCGGTGGCTTTCCACAAGTTGAAAAAGGAATTGTTTTTGATCTTCCTGCTTTGTAAGAGAAGAATTGAAAGTTGTAGCCAGAGCGAAGCCTCTTTCAGCACCATCGTTGACAACTTTAAGCGCCATTACTGTCGGTTTTGCTTTCTGAAAAGAATCAATGTCGTCCCACGAATCCACGCTGTTGGCCAAGAAAGAAGTGTCCAATTGCAAAACTTCAAAGAAGAAATAGGAAGCAGGTCCAATGAAAAACTCAAGGGTTTTGTTGCTCAAATCTTCGATGGCGGTATACTGATTGATCTGTTTTGTCCTACTTGAAACTCGTATTATTGTAAGCGGGCCACCATCAGACGCTTCGTTTCAACAGGTACCAAATCTGGAAAAAGCCCAAGTGGAGCCATTTCTTGGCCAAAGTACCACAAATGACGATTTATTGCTGAGATTGCTTTCGTTGAGATGACTTCAGAAGTTGCTCGGTAGTTGAAAAGGGCTCTGACTAAATTAAGGTCATTTATAGGAGCATCACAGGCATTTGGACATACTATCCAGTATATCACGTAGATCAAAACAACAAATAAAACAAATTCGAGACAGGATTTGTTTACGAGTTTACTCAGCTTAAACTGTTTTCGGAACAGGTTTTTCTTCAGCACGTAGAGCAGCTTCGACATCCATCGCGCATGATGGAAGGCTCCAGGAGCTCGGAAATTTGTTTCTCGTGGAGGAATCTCTCCTAGAAAAATCAGAGTCAGCTCCAATAACTCTCGATAGTCTTCTCTCAGTAGATTTCCTGACTTCCTCTGCAACATCTCACTTGCAAAGATTATTGCATCAGTCTTGAGGGCCTAAAGCTCTCCGTTTAACCGGCTGTCACTGCAAGGTTCGTATTTGCTCTTTTTAATTTTTTGCCAAGCTTCCTTGAATCGACAAAATAGCAAAACATTGGGAACCGAAGTTGAGCCAAATAATGCTTTGAAGACATCTCCACATATCATTTCAAGTATGTGATGTCGACATGGTAGCCAAAGTAATTCCTTCTGCAGCTGTTCTTCGAGTAGAACGCAAGCTCCATTCAAGTGACCTGTATTTGCGGCGGTCGTATCAAAAGACATTCCGACGATCTAATCTTGAAGGTTCCAGTCTCGGATTACCTGTGCAACTACTTTTGCAACCTTCTATCCTGTTCCTTGTGCAACTCTCGGAACTCCTAGAAGTTTTTCCACTTCGTTGCCTGAGACTAACACGGCAACTCGATCTACTCTTGTTGGCCCTCCAGTAATAGCAGGGAGTACGTCGCCATCAAAATGAGCCACCAAAGAGCCATCAGAAGTGAATTCGCTTCGAGTTTTCCTAGCATGTTGGAATCGATGCTCTATCCTCGATCTTTCAATGCTGCTTATAAATAAAGGAAGCTTGTTTGGTTCAGGAAGCCCCAGGCATTTGCAGCTTCAGTCAGAACATAGCATGCCTCCCTGTTGCTCATCTTTGAACGATCCAAAGCGGAGGCAAGACTTCCAGGAATAAGAGTCGATTCAGTAAATTTTCTACGCTTCTGTGAAGTTTTAAATGTTGATGGAGCTGCGGATTCAGAGCTTATTTTTGTATTTATGGTCACCTTAGCGTCAGGATCTTTAGTTGAATCATCTTCTTCTTCGTTGGATGAACCTGACCACTGTACTGTTTCGCTCGCCTTACGTCTTCTAATTTCTTCCTTCTTAACTCGTTCAGCCTCTTGCAAGGACTTTAATGCCTTTTTGTGTTATGTCCGCAGGCATGACATTCTTTCGTTCTGACCTTTGGTCCATCAAGAAGTTCTAACTTCTTCTGTTTTTATCAGACTTAAGGCACTATGGTGAGCAACGTCAAAGAGGAGATGGAGTGACTCCACAAAATCCGCCACTCAGGCAATCTGGGCAGCCCCTTTACTTCTCCAGTAATGAATAATAATGTTTCTCTCCTCAGATATTGGAATTCTAGCTTTGCTCCAAATTTCACTGATATTGTGCACAACAGTTTCCACGGCATCCTTCTGAGACATGTTTGCCTCTGTCTTATAATAAAAGTAAACTCCTAAAACTTCAAGACTCGTTGGCAACACTTTCCCACTAAAACTTTTCAGTGGCTTGCCAATGAGATAAATAAAAATCAGACATTCTTCAATTAAAACACGATAATTAGTCACTTAAATATAGTCAACAACGTTATTTTGTATTGTTTTTTACCAAACAAATTGAGACTGCACACGAGTTACGAATATAGCTGATTGCTACATTCAAAAATAAAACACTTATTGCTAGGATGAGTTAACTTTTTACAGATTACAATATTTTATTTTTCGGAACTACAATTTATGGACATGTGGCTTTCTTGAGAAACGGAAATAGAAGAAGGAGTCAGAAAAATTAGAAAGTGTTATAAACGATGGGAAGTGTAAAGAAACGATGGGAAGTGTAAAGAAAAGATATGAGGTGGTAACTCACGCAATACGCCAGGGGATGTTCCTTTTGTTGTGGTTCTCTTTTCGCCAATAAGCGGCGACTGCGGCGAATTTGGCGGCCTACTTTAAAAACATTAATTATGGCAAAACTCTGAAACACACTTGGTAAGTTCACTTTGAACTTTATCTATATTAAAAACGTGCAAACGTATTGAAAGCACCATGGTGTACAAGTATGAGTATCACGTAGTCTTAATACTGCATGATTTGGCAAAAACTGCGATGACTAAAAAAATCCGATGTATTAAATGTAATCCGATTCGTTTGAAATTTTTGGTGGCGTGTTTTATCATCGAAAGGAACATTAAAATCTATGAGCACCAACCAATAATGAAAGTTGGTTTTTTGCCTCTTGTTTTTGAATCGCCCTACCCTATATGGATATGCAAATTCCCACGACGGCAACAACATTGCAACATTTGCCTCTTTGAAGATCCCGAAAGAAGTTCAAAAATCACTTGTCTTGATCAAAATTTTATTAGGCGCTTTAAAGTTATGTTAGCTCTTATTAATCGCAAAAAGGATATTATTGCTGACAAATTTGACAAAAATGCTAACTATGCGCAGAATATAATATCTACTTTTTTTTGCATGAAAAGCGGTAACAACTACAGTACACAAAGTCCTATATCATGAAAAACAAATTGCTCAAAACAGTTATTAGGCGAACTCACGCAAGAAGCGCGAGAATCCAGAAACAGAGATGGCAAACAATACAGATTATTTAATACTCGCATGTGTTCAAAGATGTCTCCAATCTCAGATTTAATGCACCATTTATTTCTATCCAGCACTATACTCAATTACAACGAAATCGTTACTAACAATATTACACGATGTTGGCAACGACGACCCTGAAGAGAAAGAAATTGAATACCTTTTATCTGTTGATGCTTCAGATTAGTTTGTGGAACATACTTAAGTTAGTATGCATTTTTGAGAGCATCGAGGCAATTACATGTACATTATATAAATTAAAAACCATATACATTAAATGTAATCAACACATCGATTTTAATGAAGTAAAAAAATAAATAAATAATTTTACATCCCATGAAGGGATAGGGGACAGCTTCTCACAATCACTGAGCTGTGCGCTTTTCAGTTTTCACTCACTGATTGGGACCTACAGTTTTATTTTGAGAATCTTTTTCATGGGTATATACTCGATAGTGTCGCCGTCACTATGCGAGGTGACTGCCGCCGAAAGAAATTTTAAGGTGGTCAGAGCAGGGTTCGAACCTAAGATCTCATGTACAAGAGGCGCGCACACTAACCATTGCACCACCGATGAAGTGCATGCTTTATTGCTATCCCGAAACACAATTTTTATAACGAGTGAAACCCGGAATGGATTGGACGGATTGGTAACGTCAGTTTACCCGTTTCCCTAAATTTATTTATTCTGGATCTACTCAGTAAAATAGAAAATATTATATCTTTGGGATTATTTGCTCAATACCATGCAAATGAATACCGTGGTGTATGTAATTTAATAGTTTTATTTTATTTAATAAGCACGATTAAATTACTTATGCTAACAAAAGATTTAAGAGATATTTTAATATTTGGCGCGTGCCTTACGTGCGTACACTGTTAGTAAAAAAAACTTTGTAATTGCAGGAAGTGTATGTAATACTAGAGTAGTAACAATTTAACGAAAATATAACAAAACGGATGACAGGGTGCCACAGTACTCCCCGGCTAGACGAAAACTACCGGAATCTCAGTGGAAAGGTAACATGTCGGGCACATCGGGTAGATTGCGTCGATACCTTTGGAGAGTTGTGCATTGATGATGAATTATTCGAGTGTTTCGGAACGTCCTGGGTTGGAATTGATTGTTGAGGAGGTTGTATTTGTTGGTCAGGAATGACGTTTTCATCAGTATCGGGTTGAAAAAGATTTCTTGCGATGGGTTGAGATAGATTCGTCGGCGCGAAAGCATCTGTGTCAGAGTATTCTATAAAAGCTAGTTTGAGTCTTTCGATGTTGATGTTGATGGATTGGCCTCGAATATTGACTGTAAAATACTTTGAAGTTCTGCCAGTAATGTGATATGGACCATCATATGGATGTGTCAAGGACGGCCGAATGGTGTCGTTACGAACAAAAACATGAGAATTTGAATTCAGGAGTGGGCTTACGCATGTTCGTTGTTCCGCATGATGTGCTGCGTCGGTTGGACGAAGTTTCTGCATTGCTGTACGAAACTGTGACACGATTTCGCTATTGGCTACAGATAGCTTGCTGTTGCTGAAAAATCGCCAGGTATTCGTAGAGTGGTTCCATATACAAGTTCAGCAGGAGAGGCGTTAATGTCTGGGTTGAAAACGACACGTAGTCCAAGTAAAATTGATTGTAAGCTATGAACCCATTTCGCCGGATCATTGCATAGGACTGCAGCTTTTAAAACGCGGTGTCATCTCTATAATACCATTCGACTCGTGATGGTACGGCGTTGTACGGAGGTGGGATGCACCAACTGAAGACGCTAGCTCGGCAAAAACAGAAGACTCGAACTCTCTCCCTCGATCGGAAGTAATTTTTGCAGGAACGCCAAACCTTGCAATCCAGTGATGCAAAATTGCTTTCGCAACTGTTTCGGCAGTCATATCAGGCATCGGCACAGCCTCGGGCCATCTCGTGAAACGGTCGATAATGGTCAAACAATACCTTTGACCGTCACATAAAGGGAAAGGACCCAAGATGTCAATATTGATGTGTGAGAATCGTTCCTTGGGTGGTTCGTATTTTGACGTCAGTGATCTCGTGTGGCGCTCTACTTTCGAGCGTTGGCATGCGATGCAACTGCGGACAAATGTTTCAGTATCTCTCCGCATCGCTGGCCAAACAAAACGGGCTGTTATTGATTTCGTTGTTGCTCGTACCCCAGGATGAGCCAACCCATGGACGATTGTTAATATCTGCTTACGAAATGACTTGGGAATGTAAGGACGGACGTTGTTTGTTGATGTATCACATACCAACTCAAGCTCGGAGCCTGAAAATGTAACAGATTTTAGTTTACGTGAGTTTGAGGTTATACCTGACTGAAGTTTATGGAGCTCTTCGTCTGCTCTTTGTGCTACCGCGATTCTTGAATAGTCGACGGTTTGACTTAATGACTGAATTCGTGATAGGAGGTGTTCACCCGGTATGTGTCGAATGTCTGTGGTGAATTGTTCAATGAAGTCGAGTTGACGAACTCTGCGAGGCGATGCTTTTTCAGATTTTTGGCGAAAGGCGTAGATTAATGGGCGGTGATCTGTTACAATGTAATACTTTCGACGTAACACTTTCTTGTATCGGAAATGGCACATACCTTGATACATTGCCGTCATCTCGCGATCGTACGTGCTCTATTTCTGTTGTGCACTTGATAGTTTTTTGGAGTAAAATCCCAGAGGCTGAAGAGCACCGTCCACATACTAATGAAGAGCAGCGCCTACGGCAATATAAGATGCGTCGACATACAGTGCTAAATCGGCATTTTTCGCTGGATGTGTTAACAGGTCGCATTTGTTAGTTCGTCTTTGAGTTTAATAAATGAAGCCTCTGCCTCATGTGTCCATACGAGAAGAGTGCAATCGTTTTTTACATTACCTTTTATTAAAGATTGAAGGTGCGATTGATCTTTAGCTGCATCGGGCAAGAATCTTTTATAAAAGTTAAGCATGGCTGTTCACGTGAACCGCCCTAATGTTTATTGATCGGTGTCAATCTATTACAATTTTCTGACGCCGTCAATATTGAGCGAATGGCATCGGTTTGACGGATGCTTCTTCGCGTTATTGATATTAATAAAATTGTTTCAAGTGTGAGTTCCTTTGGATTGACGGTAAAAGTGGCCCCAACCGCCAGTCACTACCATCATCGACCGTGACCCGTATTCCGGCAACCAGAGGACTACCGCAGCAACAACAACAAACCGGTCCACAGTAGCAGCCCGACAACGACAACAGAGGACGCATCGTGGGATTCCTGAAATGAATCTTTTCAACTCCTTTGCCACTGTGGGTTTCGGGACATTACGTTTCGCTGCAACTCACTTTTACCAAATTCACATTTGCTCACATTTACGGCTAAATTGTTGGCCCGTCTCTCGAAACTTCCCTGAGGTCTGTTTGGTGTTGTTCGAGTGTTGTTGACGCTACCCAAATGTCATCTATGTAGGGGAATGCAAAATCCAAACCCCGCAGCATCTCGTTAATTAGCCTTTGGAAGGTCTGCGCCGCGTTGCAGGGTCCAAATGTTATAAATTTGAACTCGTACAGACCGAAAGGTGTTGTTATTGCTGTTTTGGCGACATCCTCAGGCAGAACTGGAACCTGGTGGAAAGCCTTCTGGAGATCGATTTTGGAGAAGATTTTTTTACCATGAAGATTCCTGGAAAAATCGGACAGGTACGGCAACGCGTATCTGTCGCGAACAGTTTTGGCATTTAATGCACGATAATCGCCACATGGTCTCCATGAACCGTCGGGCTTTTGTACCATGTGCAACCGACTAGACCAGTTACTGCTGGATGCTTGACAAATTCCGGCTTTGATTAGGGTGTTAAATTCAGCACGCGCTGCTGCTAGTTTTTCCGGAGATAAATGTCGTGCTCGAGAGCGTACTGGCTGGCCTGTTGTGTCGATCCGATGAAAAATCGTGTACTTCGTAGTCGCTCCATACGGGGTCATTTTTGTGATGTCGTCAAACTCGCGTAAAATGTCATTAAACGGGTCGCTGTTTTCACCTCGGTGGCGCTCAGCTGAGAAAAATTCATCGGTGTCGGAAGGTCGCCGGTCGTATTATCTCCAACTATCGGACGTCGGACGTCAGCTACCAGAAAAGACGATTCAAATGTAGGTTTTAGGTCAAGGCTCAGCAAACTGCGCTTCTCTCCGACAACTTTTATTGGCAAACCGTTTGCTGCGTACAATTTGATGGCGGTGGGCTTCATACAGACAGACTTTGACGTCAGAGGCAGGACGAAGACATCTGCACCTGTATCGACTAGAAAAGTTTCATTGGTTATTCGATCTTTTACCTAATATGCAGTTCGTGGTATATTTTCCGCTGACATCTGCCACGAGCATCTGGCTGCAATCTAAGTTTTTCGCGGTACTAGATGAAACCGTGTTGACTAAACCTTTTTTATGACGACACGGGCTTCTGCACTTTTGAGCGATCCGACCATACCTCTTGTGGTACCAGCATTCCTCACCAGTCGCATTGGCTTTTGCATTATCGGCTGGACTTGTTGGTGAAGAATACCGGCCTGGAACACGTGACACGTGACGTGACGTTTTGCTATGGCGTTAATACGATTAGCCGAAATGACATCAACTATGGAATCGGCAATTCGCGTGAATTCGGCAGCGGTACCACTCGATGCGGCGACAAGAGGTTAAGCAATGTCAGGGAGTCGTTTGATCCATAGCCCTTTTAGAGCTGCGTCACCAAGAGTTGACCCAGCAACACGTTTCATCTCATAATAGAGCTCTGAAGGTTTTTTATCGCCCAGAGGTAGCTCAGATAGAAGGCGATTAAGTCTACGGTGCTCACTCTCTGCGAAATGACAATTTTTTTTTTCACGTATGTAATCATAACGTTCATTTTGACGCAACTCTGCTATAACCTCCGACAATTGTGAAATCACGCTCGGATAAAGAGCTGCCAAAATTGTTGCCGTTTTCTGTTTATCGGTTGAGATTCCGGACGCCGTGATCCAAAAATCCATGGTTGTGAACCAAGATTCAATGTTCGAACTGGCCATCTGCGGTAGTGGAAGTCGTGCGTATACCACGGAAATGTTGGCGTTGGCTGGAGGTTCAACTGGAAGCTGTCGGGGGTCGTTGTCTATGTTGGAGGCGGCGGCTCCACTGTCTTTTAACTCGGTCCTTTTACAATCCCGAAATTTATCGAACAATGCACGTGTTGAAAATTATTTGTCGCGACACCACGATATCACGTCGGGGTCACCAATTTGGAATTATTTGCTCAATACCATACAACTGAATACCGTGGTGTATGTAATTTAATAGTTTTATTTTATTTAATAACCACGATTAAATTACTTATGCTAGCAAAATATTTAAGAGATATTTTAAGATTTGGCGCGAGCCTTACGTGTGTACACTGTTTGTATCAAAAAGGAATAGAACGAAAGTAATGACTTTGTAATTGCAGGAAGTGTGTGTAATACTAGAGTAGTAACTATTTAACGAAAATATAACAAAAGGGATGACAGGGTGCCATTGATAAAATAAATTGATAAAATAAATCAAAACCTACAAGATTGAAACAATTCAATTTAGACCACCAGTAGACAAATATAACAATAATGTCATGAAAAATTGGAAATAGTTTGGTATTAAATCCAGTCTAAATAATACTAGTATAATAAATAAAGGTATTGCCAAATTCCTAGGCATACATTTTTATGTTTTAATAATCATGTTAACTAAAGTTGTAATTTCCTTTAGGCTAAGAGATCATATTCTTTCCGGTTAGTGAAAAAAATGTAAATGCCGCGGGTGGGATTCGAACTCGCATTCGCTGGGCGATCGTTTCGATGTTTGTGAAGCATCATCTTCAGAAGCGTCTAGCCCGATAAGCCTCTGCGGTGTGTATTTACACAAGTCACTTATCGATGACATTTATTGATTGTGCAGAGTGATTGGTTGTCGGTACTTACACATTGCTTTCCTACTTACACGCACTGATGCCGAAGTTTTGAAATTTCTATTTATAGAACGCACTATTCTAATTGTACTTGTCTCGTTCTGTTTTGGTCTGGTCGTACCATATGATTCAAATTAAGTTGACTTAGATCTTTAGAAATATTATTGAAAACCAGAAATGGATTTTTTATATACAAATCATTATTCTATTCAAGATATATTAGTTCTAGGGTTACAATTATTATGTACCAATCATTGATAGGACCCATTATCACATATAGGTGTTCGATTTGTTATAATATTTCATCCTCTTACATGGAAAAGATACGTGTGTTTGAAATAAAATATTTAAGGGTTGGCAAATCGTTATTTAGAAGTCATCAAAGCATTTATACAAAGTACGTATCGGATAAAAACCTGTATACTACTTCAAATACTATTCGAATATATAACTTTATATTAATTTTAATTAGGAACAATATGTTAAGATGTGCTTCATGTAATAATGGCACCGTACTACACAAATGAAGAATATATTGCTCATTTCTTGCAAGAAGACTTTTACCACCTCGATAAGCTAAATAAAATCCATAATGAAAATGGCACCACAGTGTTCTACCATAACACAGTGCGACAGTGGTTCTGCAAATCATGCACCACTATGACGGTTCGTTAGTGTATCCAAAATGATGACGGTTGCCGCAAACAGTTTTTCGCTGAGATAACCGGTTTCGAAATATCGCTCTTGTCAGTTTTAAATTGACTGGATACTTGTGAGAGCCAATATTTCAAAAACGATAACAAATTTCATAGCATTGGTTTTGGCTTAAATGTAGCTTATAAATCGCAGAAAAATCATGCTACTATTACAAAGCGAAAAAATATATCTTACCTTTTTTGTAAAATATTGAAAACAACACTTTCGACAATTTTTTCAAATTTTGACTCAACAAGCCGAAAGTTTTATTAACTTTTGGGGATGAAATTTTGCCTCGGATGCTTAGAATAATTTTTCATTGACCTAAAATAAATGATGTCCCATAACATCCCATGAAAGGATCTCAAAATCAGTGAGATGTGCGCTTTCCAGTTTTACACTCACTGATTGGGACCTACAATTCTACATAGGTTCCGAGCGGTATTTTGAGAAGCTTTTTCATGGCTGATTACTTGATAGTGTAGTCATCACTAAGCGACGGGACCGTCGTCGAAAGATATGTAACGTGGTCAACGCAGGGCTCGAGCCAATGTCTCATATACAAGAGCAGCGCGCACTAATCGAGCGCACCATCACTAAGCGACGGGACCGTCGTCGAAAGATATGTAACGTGGTCAGCGTAGGGCTCGAGCCAATGTCTCATATACAAGAGCAGCGCACACTAATCGAGCGCACCACCGACGGGAACTTTCGTTGACCTACTTACCTGAAAATCTCATTGAAGTTAAAAATTGTTGACCTGCGTAGGATCTATTTCTTTTTGGATTGTGTTTAAAAACATTTAAATCTACACTAAAAATAAAAAACATATATACAAAACACCGAGCGAAATTTTTGACAAACATCGAAAATGGAAAATTTCTTCAAAAATTACATATTTTAAGAGAATGCTGACTATAGGGTGCATTTCCAAATGATCATAATTTTACCTTAAGTATATTTGCTAAAGCCTTGTCTTTCAGAAAAATTTTAATGTTTGTATAGGTTGTTTTGAAAAAACTAAAGAAAATACTGAATGAATCATGGTACCATTTCCGGAAAGTATTGTATTTTTACAGGTTAAAAAAATTCAAAATCATTTCCTACTGCCTTGATATAGCTTAAAAAATTTTACGGTATGTTCATTATTGTAGTGTTCCCAATTTAGCGTTGTTTTCAGAAATATTATTTTCCCTCAAATGGCCGAGCTTTTAACAAAAAACTGAAACAGTCTATGAAAAATGTTAAAATTTTAAAATTAATGGAGAATATCTTAATAAGAATAAAAGATATTCCGCAATACTAACCATTATTTGCCGTGTATTGTAGATTCTGTAAAATAAAAAATCTTTGTAATCGGCTTTTAAGTGTAGAAGGACCAGGGTTTGAAAATTGAAACATCACCAAATTGGTCAACTATGACACCCTGTAGCAAAAACTGTGTTGACACAGGGTGCTTCTAAATGAAATATCCTAAAAGCATGACCATAGATAAAGGAATTAACTAGATATCGCACATGCCGTGGGAAATTTCTTGTTCAATGGGATATTTTCTAGATGGAACTGAATGCAATAATTGCAACGTTTGAACCCAAACAAAATATACCTTCCAAGATGTATTTGAAACAAGTGCTAACAATAGGTGTGGTAGGCAACATCAACAGGGATTTAATTACTGTTTTGCGGTCCGTTGCTCTCAAATTCGACACAAACGAACACCAACAATAATAGTAAACAAAAAGACACACAATCAAAATAAAAAAATTTTAACTTGAAAGTGTGGGACACAACGACGTAAAAAACGAAGTTAGTTGTTCGAGTAGCACAACCTGGAAAATGATACTGTTTTTGAATGTATCAAATTTCCCACAGAGTTGAATAAACGTCAATCAAAGTTATGAGAAACTTCAGTGAAAGTTACAAAACGGCAACACAGCACCTAGTGGTAGTACTTGACAACGCCTGTGCGCTATCTACTTATTTCTTTTAACTATGAGCATGACGCCTTCTCTACAAATGTCTGGTATATTCCAAAATGATCAGAATAACACTTTAAAAGTTGTGATTCTATGTGCGATGTGACAACTTCAATTTGTTGGTTGCCAATGAGTACTGGGGAGTTAATTGATATTGGGTATGGCTTACTCGAAATAAGGAGGCATTCAAATTTTTGGGGATTTAAGTGGAGTTTAGTAGCTAATGCCCAATTGTAGGCTCTTTTAAGATCGTGATTCAGTTTCGATATTCCGTCAGATAGAAGAAGGTGTGATGAGTTCAGGTGTAATTGCACATCGTCAGCATACATATACATTAGGGTGTAAAAAAAAATGGGTGCCCAAGCATTTTTTGAAAGCTTACAGGGTAAAGTATATTTGTGATTTTTTTCAGATTTTTCGGAAGAGGTTTACAGGTCGCTAAAGTCGAATTTTACACAAAAATCGGGATTTCCGGACATTTTTTGAGTTTTACTTTTTTACTTGGCCCATTACCACGATTTTCGTTGTTACAAAGTCAATATTTTAAAAGAAGAAGGTTCAAGCTTTACTTTTCCGTGTAGAAATCGTAAGTTTCGGTAATTTTTTTTGCTCATTTGGGCCCCCTTAATGACATTTTTTCGTAAATTTTGCATAAATTTTGAAAATAATGCTTTGTAACTTTTAAAATTTCTATCAAAGTTAAAAAAAAACTAATAACGCAGTTTAAAGTGTGGATAAGGGCTGAGTCATTTAAAAAAAATATTGAATTTGCTCTTACCGTTCCAAAGTTATACCCTTCTTACGCTTTAATGCATGGTGAGAGAGTTCAATTTGGAGGGAACGTTACATACAGCGACTGATTGTCGCCGAGTCTATTAGGAAATCGTTTGAGACGTCCAATTTCATTACAGTGCATTGGGATGGAAAAATAATGCCCGATTTAAAAAGAAAAAAATTGATCGGCTTTTTCGAAACCAAGCTTCTGGGAGTAGTACCACTTCCATCCGGAAGGGGAGAACATCAAGCCGAGACAGTGTTTCAAATGCTAAAAACATGGAACTTAACTGAGAGTATTAAATTTATGTGTGCAGACACAACAACTTCCAATACAGGTTGTCGATTTGGGGCATGTGATTCACTTTTCCAAAAAAAAAAAAAATAAATACCTCATATTGTTAGCATGCCGTCTTCATATTTTGGAGCTTGTTGCAGGATCAGCGTTTAAGGCACTTGATATTGAAGAACAGACAACATCACCACAAATCGAAGTCTTCGCCACTTTTCAGCAAAGAGTCCATTGACAAGGGCAATTTTTCCGACTGTATCAGCCGCAAAATTGTTGAAAATATAATGCCGAAATATATACGTGAAAAAACACCTTACAATATTTTTAATTTCACAAAATGGGTACAAAGCGTAAAAAGAGTATAACTTTGGAACGATAAGAGCAAATTCAATATTTTTTTTTAAATGACTCAGCCTTTATTCACATTTTTAATTGCGTCATTAGTTTTTTTAACTTTGATAGAAATTTTAAAAGTTACAAAGCATTACTTTCAAAATTTATGCAAAATTTACAAAAAAATTTCATTAAGGGGACCCAAATGAGCAAAAAAAAATACCGACACTTATTTACCCTATAAGCTTTCAAAACATGCTTGGGCACCCATGAACATCCAAAAATTATTTTTATTTGGTACACCCTAATATACATTTTACAATGTCGAAGTTGCTGTTGTAGATCATTAATGTACAATGAACAAATAACGCGCCTAAGACTGAACCCTGTGGAATTCCAAAGGTCTTGATATTTGGTTCGTTATTATGTCGAACAGCGTTCTATTAAACAGGTAGGTTGGCAGTAACCTCACAGCAGTTCAAGAAACGTAAAATTGCTCATGTAGTGTCAACCACAATATTCTATAATCCACACAATCAAATGCTTTCGAATGATCCTGTAGAACCAGGAATGTCATCTGGTTATTATCCACATTGGCTCTAATACAATTTGTCACATCTGTTAGAGCTGTAATGCAAAATGCGGTCACCACGCTTAGTGACGGCGACACTATCGAGTATTTAGCCATGAAAAAGCTTCTCAACATACCGTTCGGAACCGGTATAATAGTGTAGGTCCCAATCAGTGAGTGTAGAACTAGAATGCTCACTGGTTCACTCACAGCTCACTGGTTGTGAGAAGCTCTCCCTAATCCCCTCGTGGGATGTAACGGGAAACCATTTATTTTTTTATTTATGACCTTAGCGTGTTTCCATGTGCTGGGATCAAAATCGTTTTAAATATTTGTATTATGTATTGTACTAAATGCGGTAGCAAAGGTTTAACAAATCTGAGACATAAATTGATAACACCAGTTGTATTTGATTGAGCTGGTTAGCAAGTTTTGTACACACCAGCTGCGAGTATGCATTGAAATAGAAACTTCGAAATATTCCGCTATGTAGTTCCCATAGGAAAAGTACAGGGTGGCGCCGAATGAGCTATATGGTTTGAATTCTTTACAACTTTTTTAATTATTATTATTTTTTTATTTTTTTTTCAGAAATTTGTGAAGAAGACTTGGGGAGTTAATTATGAATCATTACACGATCGACCAACGTGCACAAATAATTGAATTGAAAAGCGGAGGAAAATCCAGACTTTTTTTTCACAATTTGGCAATAAGCGATGAAGCCCATTTCCTGTTAAATGGGTATGTCAACAAGCAAAACTGCAGGATTTGTGCTATGGAAAATCCAAGAGCAGTGCATCAGCGAGAATTACATCTACTTAAGGTACAGTGTATCCTCCGAAAGGATAATTGGCACATATTTTTTGAAAGTGGTATCTCAATCTCTATCAACCGTGCTGCATATCCGACGATGCTGGAAAATTTTATTAGGCCAGCTGTGGAAAACCATCCAAACTTGTGGTTTCAACAAGATGGAGACATAGCACATACTGCACGTGCCTCAAGGGCTTTGTTAAGGGACATATTCGGCGAACGCATTATTTCGCGCACAAGCGATTTTAACTGGCCTCCACGTTCACCAGATTTAACAGCTCCTGACAGTTTTCTTTGGGGATATTTGAAAGAAAGAGTGTACGTTAACAAACCAAGAACCATTCTCCAACTAAAAACCATCATTCAAAATGAAATCATGGCCATTACACCCGAAATTCTGCGAAAAGTTATGGAAAATATGCTAAAAAGAGCACGTATGTGCGAAGCAAAAAGTGGACGTCACTTACAGGATATAATTTTTCAAAGCTAATTGCAAAACATTCCCCAATAATATACTGTATTAAAAAAAAATTATAATAATCGCATAAATAAAAAAGTTATAAACCATTGAAACCATATAGCTCATTCGGCGCCAACCTGTACCCTTAGTTGTAGGTGTGAAATTTGGAGGTGGTATATTAGCTATTGCAGGTTTGTTGAGGAAACTCTCATTTATTTTATCTGTATTTGTAAATATTTAATTATTTTATATAAATGTTAAACCACGTTTGTCTGGTATGATGTTCTCGACTAGTGCGTATCGGCGCAGATGTATTGAATAGATGTTGCAAATTTGAATTAGGGAATGACAGCTGATCATCGCAGTTGGGCATTGTGAAAATAGTGTTCCATTCAATCTTCAAATATTCGGACTCAAGTGACATCGTATTAATCTTTCGGAGATCGTGGAATTTGTTTAATTGTCAATTCGCAAAGGCTTTGGCATCGTATGATAACATAATTAGCATAACATAATGATAACATAATTTTTTATAAAAATTATATATTAATGATTATATTATCAGTTTTACCGATTTTCTTAAATGCTAATGATTAATTTTGAGTAATATTACAAAATAAAATTAAAAATCATAAATAATTAAATTTTTTGTGAGGTTTTTTGTCAATATCGTTTTAAAACAAATCCAGAGGAACCAATCAAGGCGAAAAATTATTTCATAAATATTTTTTTTATTAATTTTATTTGTATAAATAATACTTGTTTTCGTCTTGGTTGGTTACTCTCAATTTATTTCAAAAAGGTCGTAAATTGAAAGAGAGTTTTTTTTTTTGAGCGAAAAAAATAAAAATCATAAATAATTACTATTTTTGAGTTTTGTTTTTTTTTTGCTCAAAAATAATGATTATGGGCTGATTTTTGTAGTATTACTTAGAATTAATCATTACAATTGAAGAAAACTGTAAAAATCTGAAATTTAAAAATCATTACGGAAATGCAGAGATAGTCCAAAAATATTCATTATAATGAAATTTTTTTTATGTCTGGTGTAAGTGATTGATTTTTTGATTTAAAACAAAAACAATAATCATTATTTACGGTCCCCGATAGCTGCTCATAGAATAAGATTTTAGAAATGTTTCCAACAAGAATGAGATGGAGTAATATATTCGATGAAGATGTGAAATGAGTTGGGTAAAAGAATTAACATTGTACAGAAACTAACCTAAAAACATCCTAGAAATGTGATCCTTTTAGCACGTCTGAATTAGAATCACAACCACTGTTCACATCGTCATACTCAACACATACTTTCTGCAAAAAATCTTTAAACATTTCATCGATTCGGCCGGTAAACGGTTCCGATTACTATTTTCCTTGAATTCATTGTTATTTCAATCAAAATATATTCAACTTTATCATGTTCATTGAACTTATGTAAAAGTTTACATGAAATATTTTTCCTCGCTCCCGTCAGCCGGACCATTTTTAAAAAAGCTATTTTTTTATTTTTCAAACAATTTTGTACTTTAACTAAAGACAATGTAATCAATATTAGCATCATTTTAAGGTGCGTCCAAGGGCATATAAAACATGTCCTGCCACATCCTTTTTTCAGGGATATTCTGCAAAGAAACACGAATTTTTAAGTTTTAAATCCGGAGATTTTTCTGATTTAAATGTCAGATTGACATACTTTAATCTTTAGTCGATTCATGTAAATAAGTGTTTTACCTGTTTTTGAAATTCACTCTAGCTTGCGTTTTACCAAAAATTCAGTATAGTGGGAACAGTCCGATTTAAACGGGGCAAAATCGGTATCAAATCTTTTATTTTGGCATGGAGATCATTGTTGTATAGATATAGTTTTACTTTATTCCAAGTTTTGAACACTTAGAATTACTCCAATCTATACGCGGATTTATTTTCTAGTTAAAAGGTTATTGTGGAAGGTGCAGAAAATAATAAACGTCTATCAGAAAGGACAGAATTATAAAAAGATTAAAAAATCTGATGGAACAATGGGGAATGTACCTACATATATTAAGTTAAAAGTATATCTAGTGAAAAACTACAAATAACGAGATCATTAGTATGGAATGATTGGGTCTAGTGGTCGAATAATAATTGGAATATAATTTTAAATAAAGCTACTAAAAGCAGATCAAAAATTGTGGTGGACAATGACTGGATATACAGGGTGAATGAGAAAGTTCCGGACAAATTTCTCCAGCGTATTTCTTGGCTCATTTCAGGAAGAGCCAAGGGTGCGAAACGGCAGCGGGTTCAAAATTTTCGGATTGGTGGTCGGTGGTCGGGTAAAGTTGCAAATTCCTGAGGGAGGTGTTTGTTTTTGGGCTTGTTCGAAAGGTCTTTAAGAGGCCTTTCAGAGTCAATAAAACAAATAGAAAAAAATCAAATCGCCGAGATACAGAGCTTTCGGAAAAAAGGGAAAAAAAAATTCACATAACCTCAATTTGCTCAGCCAGATGGCAGGTAACTTATGTTTTACCTACTACTCCCCAATATGTTCCACATTCCTAACCTATGCAAACGATTTTTCTCTCATTTTATAATTTAACCCATTTCGCTCCCCCTCATTTTACACGAATTCAATATTTTTGCACATTCGTAACCTCACCAAATGATTCTTCTCGCCTTTTTTTTTGTTTTCCAAACAATTTTATACTTTAACTAAAACAATGTACGAGGGTTGCTATTTATATTTCGGATCCGGCAATATAAAAACAATTATTTATCATTGGAAATGGTTTTATTGTGTTTTGAATATATATTGAAATATATTTCCACTCCGATTGAGACACCTCCAAAACATGGTTTTCGAACGCTGCTTCGGACGTCGAAAACACTGGCCACGCACAAAAAAGAAGTCACTGGGTACCAAATCAAGGCTGAACGGGGAATGACCCACGAATTCGTTTTGTTGAGTGCTCAAATAGCCCATTGTTTCAGCTGATGTGTGAAAGCTCGCATTGTCCTGATGCAAAATGATCCGTCGTATCTAGTTGATTTTCTTATTTCTTCGACCACTGTTGGCAAACAGATGGTGGTATACCCCTCTCAATTGACAGTCCTACTGAAGGCACTGTGGCCACATGACCGGTTATACCCAAAAAACCTCGTTCAATTACTTCGATATGCTTCATCCACGAACAGCTTTTTATGGATTGAGCTAATTGATGCTAGTGGTACTAATGCCCAAGGATGCCTCAGTCTCACGGTATGTCACATGTCAGTCTTGCTTTATCAGTTCACGCACAGCATCGATGGTTTCCGGCTAAATGACCAAAGTTGGACGACCTTCACGAAATTCATCATGGAGCGAACGGTGTCCAAGACTGAGGCCAGCGATTTACACTGGATTTTGATGGTGCTTCATCCCCAAAAGTCGAATCGAGTTGATTGGGACACTCTTGTCTCGATAATCCACGGCGAAACTCGTACACAATCATCGCACGAAAATGTTCGCGGGTTAATGCCATTTTTTGATCGAAATGAATTTTTCAACACACTGAAAATACTACAAACAGTTCTTGTAAGTGAAAACGTTCTATGTATGTTTAAGCTAACAATTTCAAACTTTCCAATGGAAGTTCCTGTTTGCATATGGCAACAGTAATATTTCCAGGCCCGAAAATATAAAAAGCAACCCTCGTATACAATATTATAATTATATTAAGGCGCGTCCCACGGCATATTAAACATGTCAAAACAATTCCAGAAACATCCTGATTTCATGGATATTCTGCAAAAAACCTCAATTTTTAAGCTTTAAGTACGGAAATTTTTCTGGATTCATTGTCAAATTGACAGATTTTAATCTCTAGATGATTTAAGTAAATACGTGTTTCACCTTTTTTTGAAATTCACTCTTGCTTGCGTTTTACCAAAAAGTGGAAACTGTCCGACTTAAGCGGGGCAAAATCGGTATCAAATCTTTTCTATTGGCATGGAGATCATTGTTGTATAGATATACTTTTATTTTATTTTTTAATATATTTTCCGCGAGGCTCTGGGCAAAGTTTTGAAAATTCAGAATTACTCCAATCTGTAAGCGCATTTATTTGCTTGTTAAAAATGTTTTTGATGTGTTAATATCAACAGGCGCGGGTACGGCCTAAATTCGCAAAGTGAATACATCCAAACACAGTTGGTCCGAACTGCGATCACACAGATTGTCAGACTTCGATTTCCCAGATTGTCAGACTGCGATCACACATTGTTTGCCCTTAAACTCCTCCGAAACGGCTGGACCGATTTGTATGAAATTTTGTTTGCATATCGGGTAGGTCTCAGAATCGGCCAACATCTATTTTTCATACCCCTAAGTGATAAGGGTGAACCACTTATTTTTTTTACGCTGTGCGAAAAAATAACGTTCTGTGCCGATATTTTGAAAATTAACTACATTGTGCGCAAGAGAAAATTTTGTTTTGGTAAATTAAGACTTTCTATTTTTATAAGAATTTTTTTATTATTAGAAAAAGATATTACATTTTAGATTAATTACCACGTCCATCTTTATTATTTTTCCAAAAAAACAACAACAAAAATTAAAAAGTTTTTGTACATCAATGATGATATGGGATGATACAAATGACATGTCTCCAATCTTTTTCTGGCCTTTATTTTGATGGCATTCATTTTACTAAACCCACACTCGCAATCTGCACTGGAAAGCTCTTGAAACTCCTCCTCCTTGTTGGCAAGGTCTGCCATATCCGCGAAACTGCTTACAACGTTAGACTTCATTTTGGTTTGGTATAAAAATTTAAAATTCGAATATTGGCTTAGACTTTGCTTCTTCACTTCTTCGCTATAATTTGGAATAATTTTCGAGTATTTGTTAAGAAGGTTCAGCAAGTTTTGGTTTCCAAAATTAAAATTGTTGGTGTTTGCGATTCCTATATGATGATCACATAGCTTTGTGATAAATTCAATAATTTCAGCAGTATTATCGCTTGTGTTGAAAAGTTTCATTGCTTCTTCGGCATATCTCGTTGTAGTATCTTTTCTACTCCATTATAACCACCCAGCATAACCGCAGCTCCGTCCGATGTCATCATTACCATTTTATCCATATCCAACTTAAAATCAGTGTAGAATTTTAGATTTCAGTTGTTTCGGCTTAAGGTCATAAGAATAAAAAGAAAACACTTCAAGTATTTCTTCTTACAATTTTATTAATATTTTCTAATATTTCGACCATCTTCGTTGATCATTTTCAAGGATCTGATAAAACAAGAATAAACAAAGTATTCGTAAACCTTATTGAACAGTTCAAACAAGAATCAACGTATAATTTTTTGATAGCTGCCACAATTGATAAAGCGTCGCAAGCACTTAACTGATTTATAGTTGCAAAAGAGGTTTTGAAATTAAAGTTTGTTCTGAATTTTATGTAAATTATAAACATTTTATGAACAGAAATATCTGTGCTCTCATCAATTATTAAGCAATGATATTGTGATTTTCTAACAGCATCAAAATCTTCATTCTGAACCACTTGGTTTTTGCATTCCACGAATTCAAAGGCATAATTTTTGCTACGCCAACTTTCTGGAATTTGAACATATTTTTATACGTGGCTCTTTACTTCCTGCACAGAATTCATTGAAGTGTTCAACTTTATTGCCAAAATTACGTTGTCAATTTAAACCTTAACCATTTTTGGATTTGCATTTTGTCTTCCAGCATTTTCTATTCATACCTCATGGTCTTCAGGAGTCGCAGTAATCAGTCGAACTAATTCACCACATCTACGAGCTGTAAGAATTTCAAGCGCTTCAATGTTTGTTTTGTGATTTAGATTACGTCTCAGATAACCCAATTTCCAATCATGCCACTTTTTCCCAATGGAAAAATCTCCATTTACTTTCGCTTCGGCACAAAATTTGCACTTAATTGTACTTTCTTCTTCATTGAATTCGAATACATAATCTAGTTTCACATGGCCAAGTTCACATGAAGTTGGTATTTTAGTCTTAAAATGTTGCAAAAGCCAAGCAGGATTGAAATTTGGCATACTTTCTTGGATATTGACGCTGGTTGACTTGAGGAGTTTGTTTTTGACATCGTTGAAGATGGGATTGAAAATATTTAAAAAAATAAACAAAAATAAATCCTAACACATATACCACATATACACAGCACATATACACAGCACATATACACAGCACTAACTTGATGAACGCAGATGCTCCGCACACGGAGTTAGCAAATAAAAAAAACTCACATTTACAATTGTTCACCGAGCATTCGAAGATAATGGGTACCCATGAACGAGCAGCCCTCCAACAAAATACCAAAACATGCACAAGCCATGAATGAAAGATAATAAGATTGCGCATTGCGCAGGTTCGTTATGTTTGAATGCCTTCTCTCACTCTCTCTGTGACGTCAGGTTAGCTAAAATTTGTTTTGCATACTATGCTAATTTGATGGCACACCTGCCTTTTGAAACACTTTCTTCAAAGTATTATAAAAAGATGGTAGTTCTGTCTATAAAATATCTCCTTAATAAATTTGCCTGCAAGAAACATTAAATTCGCCAACGTTTTACTCTAACCAATTCATATATCTTTAAATGTATTACAAATTTTAGCTTTTCAAAAGAGTCATCATATTTTTTCTAAGCTTTTTATTTTTAACAAACGTTTTACTGCTATTTACAACAATTTCTTCTGAGTTTATAGTTTTTGCTGAATCTTCATACAATTTACTAATGCATACTCGCTAGCGTGACGTAGATGCGCAGAGAGAGAACAGCTTTTAAGCACCATTGGCGCAATCTTATTATTTCTTTCATTCATGACACAAACCATCTACGCGACACAATCGTTGTTCTCTCAAACCATCTCAATCCTCAAGAGCGTAGTATAACTGAGAGCATGAGACGCATTAAAAACAGAACATCATTCACCATGGTGGGTAGTGTGTAATTTCGAATTTGTTTATATGAATGGGTTTTTCTCCATTCGTGTGTTACTCCGCGTTAGGTAAATATCGAAGTCTGGTGATTTATGTTTTGAGGGTTCCTGCTCTTGAAAACAAAGTACAGGGCCGGATCTGCGGTCAACATATACCGCTTTATAATAGCAATTGGATAGTTTAAAAATTATTTAAAAAAAAAACGGTAATTTATTTTAAAAAAAAATCGCGACCAATTTTCTTAAGCGCGCAGCATGGAATGCTGTGAGCAACAAATTATTTTTTATGCGCGCAGCTTAAAGGGACGTTGCCCACCCCTATGTATATAGAACACAGATTTGTCCGACTGCGAAACACAGATTGTCAGACTGCGAAAAAAAAACACACACTGATGTAGCGGCAGCGAATAGTTGGATTACGTGAGTGCGGAGCACTCTCCGACCAAAGAGAATAATGACGTGGTTAGACGTATATAAAAATGAGATAGAAAGAGAGCAACGAGAAGTGTGTGAACTTGTGTAGCGTATGGATTAACATAACAATATATGTACATCATAGGTCGGCACAAAGAGAGGCAGTAAAAATGTGTGTGCGTATTTGGGAGCGTATTTTGAGCGCACTGGGATAAATTTGGTGCTACATACAGTGGTGGCCAAAACATTAGCAACTAAGTTGTCTTATTTTAATAACAAAAATTTTCCTACATACATTTACATTGTACATACATACATTTGTATTTTTGTATACACATTTGTATTTTTGTACATACATTATTAGTAAATCCGTTCATTATATTGATGGAAAATAAAAATAAATGTTCCCATTCAACTTTCCACATTGCAAATTAAAATTTTATATATGTATACTAGGGCGGGTCGATTTATTTTTCGACAATTTCCCTATGATTTCCGTATTCTATGGGTTATTCCATGAAAATTTGCGACAGGAACCATACCTCTATCGTTAAAATCGAGTCCCCTACTTTTTGTTGGTAGATTTTTTCCCAAATTGACGTTCGTATGAAATGTTACCTACACGATCACATCCATAACTCAAAAGCTATCGATCGGGTTTAATCGCCAGTAGGCGCGCTCAGGTGAGCTCATTTTGATCAATTTGCAAAAAAAATCTCCAACATTGGTCCAACGGTTCAAAAGTTACGGGCATTTTTGTCCAAATTTTGGAACATTTTTCCATTTTTTTCACGATTTTGTCCAAGAATATTACTTTCATGGCCATTTTTTTGGCTCAATTTTTTTGACTTACGAAGCTTACGAACCTTACGTTACGACTGGACTGATTTGCGCTTTACATTATTGGCATATTTTTTCACAGGGTGCACACCCTGTGTTATGTTTGTTTATTTCTTTTTGTTTTTAGTTTCTTTATAGACTTCTTTATTTTTGTTTGTTTATAATATTCCAGTGTATGCTAGTTTTCTTTGAGCGTCATTTCAGTGAAGTGTTACTTGAAATAACTAACAAATAATCAAACTATTTTGAAATTTAGAAAAGATTTAAAGGTAAGTGTAAAAACATTGGTAACTATTATAGTTAATAGTTATATTATTATTCTATGAAAAACATATTTAATTCTTTTAGTGACGGTTTAAAAAATGGATTCAGAGCCTGGTTCATCGCAAAATCCAGCAGATACCCAACGCAGTAGTTTGCAACATTTGGTCTCTCATGATGTTTTTTCTTTTGGCGTGGCCTGTGAATTACCTGATATTAATCTGTCAACTAAACGAGATATATTGAAGTACTATTTTTTCTTGGCCGAACGTTCAAAAGCCCAAAGCAAAATGTTTTCGTATAAAACATTTACTCCCCAAGTAGCAGACAGATTGTTAGAAATTTGGAATCAACTTAATATTGAAGTTATACTCAAAGGTAGCATCATTAGAAAATTGAATAATTTGCTTGACGCATAGAGTAATGCATCTAAACAACGAGTAAAACGCGCAACAGAATTCAAAAAATTCGTAGAATCAACAAACCAATTATTCAACATTGGAAAATGTAAATGCAACTTGAAAGAAAACGAGTGCTCATGTGGATCTATCCCAGAAAACTTAAAAGATTTCATGCCAACGACTATACCAACAATCCCAGTGAGCAACGATCCTACATACGAACCACATTATGACGAAATGGAAGTTGATGTGAGAGGAGGTTCAGAATTAGTTCTACCACCACAAACATACACTCCCAGATACAATACTAAAAACTATGCAATGATGTGTGACAGATTTGGTGTGCATGATAGAATGGGATCAGCATTGGCAACAGCTCTGATGGAAGACCTGGGCGTAAAATATGCTCATGGCAATCTTGCTATCATGGATAAAAGTTAACTTCGCAGAGAAAGAGAAAAATGGAGACAAGACGCACTTCGTAAGCGGTATGATGGCTCGAATTTGATATCATTTTTATTCGACGGCAGGAAAAATGATGCTCTAACTGTAGAAAAGATTGATGAGAAGTTGCATCCAAGGATGGTTAAAGAACCTCATCTAGTTGTTTTGAGGGAACCAAAATCTCAATTGATAGGCTACACAAAACTAGAAAGTGAAACTGCGGCAAACAAAGTCAACAAATTGATCGAATTCTTCCAAGAAAAACAATTGTCTCTCGATTCATTAATTGCCATTTGCGGTGATGGTGAACCAACAAATACTGGCGTACACGGTGGAATTTTGCGACTATTCGAAAAACAGTTAAAGAGACCACTGCACTGGTTTGTGTGTCTTCTGCACTTTAACGAGCTTCCATTTAGACATTTGTTTGACACTTTAGACAAATCAACCACCACTGGACCACGATCAACTACCGGAAAGTTGAGCTCAAAAATTGCTGATTGTGAAAATCTTCCGGTATGTAATTTTTATAGCTGATTCTTTACTATTTTTCATTCTATTTTTTAGCTTTTATGTTTTCTTTTCAGGTGGTAACCGATTTTGAGGAAATCGCTTTGGAAAATATGCCTCCTGGTGATTTAAATCCAGAAGAATTATCTACCAATTCGAGGTACTTGATGTTAATGGCCAATGCTATTTCTAATGGTGTGGTTCCTGTCTCACATAAAACCAGGGCCAATTGCACATTCTCGTTGGCTGACCAAAGCCAATAGATTATTACGGTTGTATGTGACAACTAATAATCCAACTGAATATTTAAAAATTCTGGCTAACTATATAATAAAAGTATACACGCCAATGTATTTCAATGTTAAGTATTATAGCTCTGCCGCATACGGCAAATTTTTACCACCGAATTTACTTGGAGTTGTAAATACAGTAATTAATTCAAGATAATCCATATTTTGCACACTCAGAAAATATCTTGTTATCTATGTTGTTTGATGATAGAATGAAAAAATGAAACATTGCTATAAAGAAGATTTTACATTACCGAAGAGATATTGTCGACCCAACGGAACTTAGAGTTTATAAAAAATCTCTTATAAACTTTAATTGTACGGAATATACAAATATGATTGATTTAAATGACGATACCATTCTATTCGAACCACCGTTTACGCAAAGTTATTCGTATGAACATTTGGAGGGATATTTAAATTACGAAGTGCCACCGTTCGATGATCCACAAATTCCTTTACACATTCAAGGAACGGAAAGACATGTCCAATTGCTGGCTGCCACTGCTAAACGAGTTCCAGGAAAGAATGTAGAAGGCGGCTATGGCGACGACATTGGAGAGACTTTCAGAAAAAATAATGTTTTTTTTCACATTTTGTCTTTTACTACACTCAAATTGAATATTTTTTTTTTGATAATAAGTTGATAGATACTTTATTATCTCTTAATTTGAATTTTTGTAGAAAAAAAAATAAAAAGGGAAAAAAATCAAAAAGTTGGTTTTATGTTTTATTTTGTTTTAGCAATATCGCATGAATTCGATAAATTTGGGCTTAAACTCTTCGTTTTGAATTGTAAATTGAATTAAATAATGGATTGAGCCAAAAAAAATGGCCATGAAAGTAATATTCTTGGACAAAATCATGAAAATAATGGAAAAATGGTCCAAAATTTGGACAAAAATGCCCGTAACTTTTTAACTTTTTAGCAACAAAATGCCCGTAACTTTTGAACTTTTTACCAACAACCTGCTTGGTTGAAAACTTCCATGCTACTGAATGAAACATGTGTGTTTATTGTTATTTATTATGCTCTTAGTTGATAGTGTTGTTGCCATTCGTTTTGTGTGTGTGTGAAAAGCTGTGTGTGTTAGTGGCTGCCGGGAGCTGTTAGCGCCGGCCTCTGATGTACATATATGTGTCTGTTGCTTTGCATTCTCTTTGTTTTTTAGAGGAATAAAACCAAAAAGTATGAAGCAAGAAAATAATGGCACAGGTGCTTGCACTCGTCTTTAAATAATTGTAGGTTTTAATATTATTTAAATTTAACGTCATCATATGATTGAACGCTTTTTTTATTTTCCAATGTAACATTTACTAATGTGTTCATAGAAATCGAACACGTACCGTGTAACAAAATGGTGTTAACGCATCGCCCGTGGGTTCGAACACCCATTGGTTTCTTTTGCAGAATATCGCTGAAAAAAGGAAGAGTCGGGAGATGTTTTATAAACCGTTGGATGCGCCTATGGTACTAATATTGTATACATTGTCGTTAGTTCAGTGGTAGGCAAAACCGAACACGCACACAAACATATTATGTTCTTGTGTGCGGGCGCAAACGTACAGGTATAGACTGATGCTTCGAATCAAGCATAGTTGTTGTCTACATGTGAGTTGCCGATCGTGTGTGTGTGAAAAATACGATTATTGTCTGCCTCACGATGGTATGGGCTGGTTACCACGGCTTTAGTTGAAGTACGAAATTGTTTGAGAAAGTAAATAACATCCCAATAAGCACATCGGATCCGAATCGGATCCGACTTATCTGATTCTTGTTTCGAGAACGAAATCCGTTCTGGATTCGAGATCGGATCCGAATCGGCTCGATTCCTCTTTCGATCTCGAATCGAGAATTGGTCCGATGTCGAATCGATTCGAGATTGTACCCATTCTCGAATCGAGATCGGACCAATTCGAGATCGGATCCGATATCGATTCGAGATCGTACCAATTCTCGAATCGAGATCGGACTAATTTTCGATTCAAGATCGGATCCGATATAGATTTGAGATCGTACCGATTCTCGAATCGAGATCGGACCAATTCTCGATTCGAGATCGAAAGAGCAATCGAGCCGATTCGGGTCCGATCTCGATTCGATATCGAAGCCCATATCGAAATGATTTAAGGTTAAAAAACAGTCAGAAACAAATTTAAATTAACGCATTTATTTCCTAAAGAGTGGCAATGTACATTTGACTCATTTTGTTTTGAGTGATATTTTATTTTTTTTTGTAATGCTGTCCTTTGCGTATTGGAAGTACATTTTAGACCTCTGTTCCATTACTTCCAATGGTTCTGTAGGATATTTCCTTTGAAATGCTCCTGAAATATACAATTTAAAAATTATTGAAATCAAATTGTATCGTTTAGGGTATATCTGAAGCTTACCTCTGACAGCTGCTGCCACTATTAAGTCATTAGCGGCCTTTTTACCTTTGGAACCGTACCAGGTATAATTTTGCGACACCTCGTCTTCAATGATGCTGTGCCAGCAGTTCCTTACAAATTCCGATGAACTACTGCCTATTATGCACATCAGATCCCGCACCTATTCCAATGTACGCATTGATAAATTTATTACACTGATTCTTAATT
The DNA here is from genome assembly GCA_963931995.1 of Phaonia tiefii. Taxonomy (NCBI): domain Eukaryota; kingdom Metazoa; phylum Arthropoda; class Insecta; order Diptera; family Muscidae; genus Phaonia; species Phaonia tiefii. The sequence goes on from OZ008370.1 coordinate 64,057,095, forward strand.
AATTAGGAAACAATTTAACTTACTAAAGTATTGAATGCTTCTGCATCCCTGATTTTGTCCTTCAGCTCAGCTAGATTTGCCGGGCTCGTGATTGCTGCAGCCGGAAGAAGTTTCTCTACCGGTGTGGCCTCAATATTGTGTTTCCTATTGACTTCGCGGCGGACCGAAATTACCTCTTCTGTTAACCTGTTAAAGGCATTTTTAATAGTATCCTCCAAATCGTAAATTCTCTTTATAATCGCACGATATTGGTTGTCTTCTGAAAGTATTTAAAACATTGAAGTCATTTGAAAACATTAAACATATTTTAAACACAGTTTACTACCTTGGGCACATGCTCTGGAAAAAAACTTTGTTCGAGTTTAACATTCCACATATAGATAACTAAGGGAGTTATCGATTTTTCCTTCATTTTTGGGGAACAAATTTACTTTAGCAACAATCGTGTTTTTTTAATTATTTTTGATGAAGAAGAAGAAGAACAATATTCCCGCAAGTCCATGTTTCCGGAAATATAGGCCTTCATAGCTTGAGTAAATTTAAGCCGGATTCTTTTCTTTGCTAACAAATTGATGTAAATATGCAAATAAAGGTGGTGACGTGGTGCGACCAAAAAGTCCGTCTTTCCGTGGAAATGCCCATATTCAAACACATTTTAGAACATTAAATCAAACACATTTAAAATACAAATTGACAAACGAATTGTATTTCGTACCACTTATACACTAATATGATGTCTGTTACATGTGAGTTTAATACATATTTCACCACATATATACTAAATAATAAATTCAAAATAATAAATAAATTCATTAATAAATATAAAAATAAAATAAAAACTCTAAATTTTTACTGTAAACCTGAATCGAAAGCGAAATCCTAGATATCTCGGACCGAAGTCCGACATCTAGGACTCAAATCGGATCCGAATCGGAACAGAGAAAGCGAAATCCGACATCTCGGACTCAAATCGGATCCGAATCGGAACAGAGAAAGCGAAATCCGACATCTCGGACTCAAATCGGATCCGAATCGGAACAGAGAAAGCTAAATCCGACATCTCGGACTCAAATCGGATCCGAATCGGAACAGAGAAAGTGAAATCCGACATCTCGGACTCAAATCGGATCCGAATCGGAACAGAGAAAGCGAATCGGACCAGAGTCCGACTTTGTGCTTAATGGGATACCTTTTTAAAAAACTGTCCAGCTCACGGGATCATTATGCTAGACACGAATAGTTTGGGAATTATCAGAAAACAAACCAAGGTTCATTTTGAAGGGGGGACCAAAACACATATTTCTACCCGTACAAAGTGAGTCGGCCTAATATAGATATGCGTGTGGTGTACTTTTGACCCCAAAAGTATATCAGATGTATATCAGAAAATGTGTTCAAAAGAAGGAAACTTTTTACAATTAAAAAGAAAAGGCAACAGTTTAAATGAAGTAGTGTAATACAAAAACGAAACAGAAAACATAAACAACCCCTATTTGTTGACGACCCCCGCAAATTTTATAAGGCCCACGATTTACGGATATGCACCTGGAATGTAAGAACTCTATATAGATCCGGTGCAAGTATCCAACTGGCAGATGTCGTCGAAAGTTCTAAGGCTGACATTACCCCTATCCAGGAAATGCGATGGACAGGACATGGCTGCACAAGAAAAAGAAACTGCGATATATACTACAGTTGCCATGAAAAAAAACATGAATTTGGTTGCGGATTTGTAGTTGGCAAAAGACTGCGACATCTAGTCTCTAGGTTCAATCCTGGGAGAGAACGTATAGCCACAATCCGCATAAAAGCGAAATATTTTTATATTTCCCTAATTTGTGATCATGCCTCGACAGAAGAGAAAAATTATGATGCCAAAGACATATTCTATGAGCTCCTAGAGGAAAAGTATGACCGCTGCCCTGGCCATGAAATTAAGATTGTACTAGGAGATTCTAATGCCAAACTAGGAAGGGAGAATGTGTATCATCCACACACGTTATGAGACTGATTGACTTTAATGCGGAAAAAACATTGTCATTAGTGGTACAAGATTCCAGCATAAAGATATCCACACGGCTACTTGGGTATCCCCTGATCAAAGAGCGAAGAACCAAGTTGATCACGTGGTAACTGATGGAGGGCACACATCCAGTGTAATGGATGTACGAGTGATCAGAACAGCTAACATCTATTCTGATCACTACCTAAAACTAACATTTGGCACAGGACCCACCCCCTCCCGATGACGATCAGTGGAAACCCATTTCCGAATCTACAAAAACTGCCGCAACAACCATACTTAGTTTTGAAAAACCTCTTCCCAACAAACCATTGTACGACGAAGAGTGCCGCATTTCAAATGATGGAAAGAGCGCTGCACGCATGGCAATGTTTCAGTCAATTGCAACGCGAGCTGCGACTGAGCGGTATAGGGAGAAAAGAAAGGAGGTAAACCGTCTCTTTAGGCGTAAGAAACGGCAGTGGAGAAAGGGCCAGAGTGAGAAAATTTAGTCATATAGGAGGAAGAACGAAGCCCGAGAATTCTACCAAAAAGTTAAAAACGGAACTAATAGACATGGTTCAGGGCCCCCCTTCTGTAAAATCAAGGACAGAAATCTCATCGCAGATGTGCAGGGTATGTTGGGAATATAGAGAGAGCATTTCTCCGCGCTACTGGTACCTGAGATATCCAATGACGAGACAATCGATCTAAATTTGGCCGACGACGTCGATTGCCCCCCTCCTAACCAATACGAGGTTAGAACAGCTATTGCCCGGCTTAAGAGCAATAAAGCCACAGGAGCCGATGGATTACCGGCGGAGCTGTTTAAGGCTGGCGGCGATGAGCTCATAAGGTGCATGAATGCATGCCCGGCGATTGGAGTCTCAGTGTACTATGTCCCATATTTAAAAAAGGTGACCCGAGTCTCAGCGCCAACTACCGTGGAATAAGTCTTTTATCCATAGCATATAAGTTTGCGAAAGAACATAATGTGTGAAAGACTAAAACCGATTATCGCTGACCTGTGGCTTTAGGCCTGGAAAATCGACAACCGACCAGATTTTAACGCTACGCCAAATCCTGGAGAAGACCCACGAAAAACAAAACGACACCTATCATCTATTTGTCGATTATACGGCGGCTTTCGATAGCCCGATACGGGGGAAGCTCTACGAAGCAATGTCTGAGCTTGGTATTCCTGTAAAACTCATACGCCTTTGCAGGATGACCCTAACGACGAACACCAAATCCGCAGTGAAAGTTGGTAAGGATCTTACCCAACCTTTTGAAACTAAGCGAGGCCTCAGACAAGGTGACACCCTATCGTGCGATCTCTTCAACCTCTTAATAGAGATTATTCTGAGAAAAGCTGCTGTCAACATGAATAAAATCATCAGCAGCAAAAGTCACATGCTGCTCGCGTATGCTGATGATATAGATATCATTGGGCGCACAATTAGAGAAGTTACTGCGGTTTTTTCGCGAATTGAGAAGGAGTCAGCAAAAGTGGGTCTGACGGTAAATGAGGACAAGACAGAATTAATGGTTTCAACGAACAGGACCTCCATGCGATTAGACCAAAGCGTGAACGTTGATAACCGTTATAACTTCGAGGTAGTAGACGAATTTATATACCTCGGATCTGCCGTGAACAAAAACAAAAACGTCAGCCTTGCGATCAAGTGGAGAATTGTGCTTGCGAACAGATGTTATTTTGGGCTAAGCAAGTACTTTAGAGATAAAGCCCTCTTTCGAATAACAAAAGTCCAATTATACCAGACTCTCATACAACCTGTCTTGCTTTATGGCGCAGAATCCTGGGTATTATCACATTACAGACGAAACATCTGTAGGAGTCTTCGAGAGAAAAATACTCCGAAACGCATATGGTCCTATGGTGCACAACGGCGAGTACCGGCGACGCATGAACAATGAGCTGTATGAGCTTTATCCTGACATTGACATAGTTAAGCGGATCAAGATAACGCTATTGCGCTGGCTAGGCCATGTCAGTAGAATGGATGAAGACGAACCAGCACGAAGGGTTCTCGAAACCGAACTCGAAGGAAGACTAAAAATAGGAAGACCAAGACTCCGCTGGAGGGATCAGGTTGACGAATTCTTGCGTACACTTGGTATTGCCAACTGGAGAGATAAAGCAAAAGATCGAACTGGTTGGTGAATTATGTTATCTTCGTTTTGTAAGGTCCCTGACCGCTCGGGGTTGTTCGTGAGCAGATAAGTAAGTATGTAAGTGTAAAGTAGTGGATCACTGAGTGAAAACTGGAAAGCGCACAGCTCAGCGATTGTGAGAAGCTCTCCCCTCTCCCTTCAGGGGATGTAATCCGAAAATATTTATTTTTATTTATTAGTGTAATAGCTCGCATAGGCTTAAGCTATTGGTGACTGCAAAGTCTAGGAATTCACGCAGCTTTAAGTAATTCAATTGCCCCACTGTTTACAAGAGTTCTAAATTTACTTGGATGACTTTACTTGGATGACTTCAGAGCTAACAACTTTATATTGAAGCATTAGCCGATTTATCTTAAGGCATTGGGCAGTAGTAGCGATTTTCGAATGAAGGTCCTGCTCCTAATAGACAACGTTTCATTTCATCCAAGTGAATTGGAATTATCAATGGTAGATTGGAACAGACTTATAATCACCATGTTTATGTTACCCAATGCGACTCCTCTCATACAAGCGATGGACCAGAATTCTATCAAATTTACATGGATTTACTACAGAAAAAGTCTCCTAGCATCTGTAGCGGTTGAACAATCTAATTTGCTTGTATACATGCAGAACTTAACACTGAAGCATGCTATTACCTTTTCGGAAGCCGATGGAATAGGGTAAGTAAACGTACTTTACCCAAATGCTGCAAATATTTTTAAATTTGAATATTTGAAGAAAGCGCAGTAGATAAATATTACTGATTTGTGCACTACATAAACACAATTTTATATCAATTTTATAAACACAAAATATACAAAATTATGTTTTAATAATACATTTTGTTTCAAATTTTTGCACTCGCAATAGTGAACAATTCACAAATGTGAACACTCTCTGTTTTAAATAGTTCACTTTAAAACAGATTAAATAAGAATTTGTGAATGTTACTACAAATTATGTTTGATTTGACATTTTACTTTAAAATACGAGATAATCCTTTTAAAAAGTTTGCATAGTTTATTTTACTTTTGACAAAGCATTTATAAAATTCGGCAAATTAAACTATTAAAGAGTTAAGAGTTATATATAAATTACATATTTATGATCCACATATATATTATTATTATTGTTACAAATTTAATAGTAATATAATTGAATAATAATACATAATTTAATAATAATAATCCTTCACTTGTCTGCATGTTAATGCAGATTAATATATAACAGTGACGATCACGGCGAAGGCATATACTAAAGTCAATATCTATATTGATTCGGTATAATTTTGGAAACAACCATCCTTTTTATTCCGATCATCAAATATACTTTAGATTAACAAATTAGCAAAATAGCACCACGTTCAAAAATTACCACTTAAGGAAATAATTTGGCACCCCTGCGTACGTGCACCTAGTGATACTAGGCACTTCGTCTGCCACCTTAAATCTCAATGCATACTCAACGATAATCATACGGGTACTAGACTGAGCAAAGAACAAATGTATGTCACAGCATATTAAATAAATAGACAGATTTTAGGTACAAACAGCCGTTCGTAAATATACAACCCAATTTGCTATTGAATATTCACGCGTGGATATTTTATTAATGTTGCTCGGCGGTGAAGTGAGATTAAAAACAACATAAACTTTATATTGTACTATTTTTGAACATGACATGTTGTCAAGGCTTCTGTGGTTGAGTTCTGCTGATTAAAATACATATTCCCCATGTTGCTGTCAGGAATAACGTTTCGCGCGACACTCAGCATTATGAGTTTTGAAATAAATGTCAACTCTCTCTCCACATTATTGCACTGATTCAATAAAATTCCGCAAAGTGTTGGTTGTATGCTGATACCTTGTCATTTTTCTGTTCACCACACTGTGGTTACAGGGCATTATAAGTTGGTCTGATGTTTATAACATACGGAAATGTAAGACATAAACCAAACTTAATATACTTTACAGATCGTCTCAGAATCTCTGTGTGAATCGATTTATTCATGTCCCTCCCTCCGTATATGTTTTCTGGTGAACCGAATTCAACGGTATTTTGCATATAGCCTTTTATTAGTCAAAGCGTAGACCCTGATAAAAAAGGACAGTCGCCCTACAAATATGATTTAAAATCTTGGCCGTAAGGTTCTTAGAAGTTAAATTTTTGGTGTAATATAGTAGACTTTGTCACAAGCTAAAGGCCGTGTTAAACTATAGAGAAAACGTTATATATGGCAAAATTATTTTTTTTTTTATTTCAGAACAAATCTCGACAGATCTGTTACATTTCTAATTTTTTTTATTTGGTTGAAACAATTATGCTATCAGGGTTGTATTTTGACTGAAACCAACCAAAACAAAGAAAACGTCAAAAATCACTTTTATTGCGTCGCTTTTTTTAAAGGATTATTTTTTATTCGTCATTTTCTTTATTGCACAGATACATTTATCCTCTCATCTGACATTTCATTTCACTCTCTTCGTCGTAGGTTTGTGGAATTGAGAGAAATTAAATTTAAATTTAACTTACACCAGGTGGAGTTACAAAATATGTTCACTTAACTTTTTCGTGTCGTTTTGGTGTAGAACTGAAAAATTTAAATGTATTTTGCACTGTTTTGTTGACTTTCATCGTTGGAATACATTTGTATTTTATTTTACACAACTATTTTGCCACAAAAACACGGAATTCGGTTGTTGTTCCTTTGTTGGACGTTGTTTACTATTGCCTCTATATGGTATTATTGAACCCATGTTTTCTTTCCACCATCCAATGTTTACTTTCCACCGTTCCTATGACGTTTAATTTATTGATAGAATTAATGTATCTATACCTATATTCGTCTATGTTTTGTTGTCTGTTTATTTTATATCTGTGTTCTTTGCCACTTTCCAGATAGGTCTTTTTGCATTCTGCTAAACTGAGAGTGTAAATCCATAGAACAACGGATAAGAATCGCCATCCCTCTCTTTACATTCTATCGACGACGACGAGGTAGTTGGTCATTTCATCGAGTTCAAGTTGCTGTTGTTTAGCGATGTAGGGGTGTGTTTGCTAGGGCCTGCCTAAAGGATTCGTCCGGCCCTATATTTAAAGCCACAGTTTTCCGGTTTTATTTTGAATTTTTGCCGCGTCAATGTCAAAGCCAGGCAAATTTAGTTTTAGAAATAAAGACAGTTATTTCCTGGAAGCCAATTAACTCGGCTGAAGTTTAAGTTTTTATTGATTTTGTTTTCAAATTTAAATAAAAAAATAAATGGGTTCCCATTACATCCCATGAAGGGGCCGGGGAGAACTTCTCACAATCACTGAGCTGTGCGCTTTCCAGTTTTCACTCACTGATTGGGACCTACAGTTTTACACCGATTCCGAACGGTATTTTGAGAAGCTTTTTCATGGCTAGATACTCGATAGTGTCGCCGTCACTAAGCGAGGTGACCGTCGTCGAAAGAAATTTTAAGGTGGTTGGAGCAGGGATCGAACCCAGGATCTCCTGTAGAAGAGGCGCGCACACTACCCATTGCACCACCGACGGTTTTAAAATTTAGGTGCCCATATATTCTAATATAACGGCATTCTTACAAGTATACTCAATTCTAAACCTAGCTCATTCTTTGGAGTATTTGCATTTCATTCTTCCGTACACATGATTCTATGTTTTGCATTAAATTGGCCTTATGAGTTGTTTACGTTTTAAAATTGAGTGACATGAAATAGCTCCAGAGATGGTACAAAAATTCGGTAGTTATCAGGGATAGTATGTACCAAAATAATACGAACAGTACAGTATGTTGGCCATACAACGAACAGAAATAAAAGGGAATGCGTATTTTCCTTCGATGCAACCAATATAAAACATAATTTAGCAGTCATTAGTATCAATCAAATTCTATTTAAACTTAGTTTGCTTCTAGCTGCATATCGCTCTCTGGCATATCTACAGTTGTCAATTTCCTACTTCATAGTTGATCAGCTGTGTCATTAATACCTCTGGTTTAGGTAAAAAAAATTGGCCTTTTTTTCAACATAATCTCCCTGTAGCTCGATACACTTTTTCCAGCGATGTCGTTTACTTTTGATGGGTAAATTAAAACTACTAAAATATATTTTTTTTCAAACTGCTGGCACCGTCAATACGTCACTCAGGTCGGCTACGGCATCATACGATTGATGATGGTACCAATGGTGCCAATTCCGGCCCAGGGAGTAGGTTTCTGATGATGAATTAGTCACTAGTCATGCCAGTGAGTGTGGCTTCCAGAATTATCTATTATTTGAACGTAAACCATCCATTTTTCACTTATAATAATGTATGAATAAATAATGACCTTGAAAAGTTGTCGTATGGACTTCTCATACATTAACTTGGAAAATGTGGTCGTTTGCAATATTTTTCTGATCTAGGGTTGATGACCCAATTAAAGACGAGCTTATCTTGTTTTCTCGGAAATATAAAAAACCCGCATTTGAACTGCCGTCAGTTAATGGGGTTCAATTATAGTTGACGAAAAAGTCAAGTATCTGGGGATAATTCTCCACAGAAAACTGTCTTGGAATCCGAATGTGGTGGTGAGGTGAGGAGGTGGAGGTTACTGTTGTAAAGGGGCGATAGGAAAGCACTGGGGACTGTCTCCTAAGATCACCACGTGGATTTATAGTGCAATAGTCAGACTAATACTTCTCTATGACATCGTAGTTTGGTGGAAGTCGCTCCAAAAGAAATATATTCTGAATTCCTTGATGAAAATTCAAAGACCAACTCTGATTAGAGTTAGTGGGGCAATGGGCACGACGCACACTGGGGCAGAACAGCATTATTGCTGGCATTTAATCAAATTTTAAAGTTGACCTTTAATTTAATTTAGTGTTTTATTTACATTCTTAACAGGATAGAGAACCAGAGAAAAGAATTTAACATAAAATTGTAAGCACGTGGACCTTGCTAAGTGACACCGAAGAGAGCATTTGTTATTGTTTTCATCGAAAAAGACGTATTTTCCTGCATTGGCTTACAACGATTAATTGTGTACATTTTCGAATAGCCTTTTATAAAACAAAAAAAATTGATCACAATGGATTCAGTAAGCTCAGGTGCGTTGACTGTCTTTGTTTGTACAAAAAAAAATTACGTTTGCCCTTTAGACACGGGGTTAAAAATTTTAAGTGTGTAAAAATTTTGACATCTAGTAAGGTTATTAAGCGTTTTAAATGTGTTGGCCGTGACATGACGTTGAATTTTATTTGTACATGTAACAAGTGTATCGTTTTATTTTAGAATCTGTGAAGTTTTTTTGCTACTTTTTGCTACTTTGGATAAAATATGTGTTTTTTGTTGGTGACGTCACTCCAAAAAAAATCAATTTATGTTCATTTTAATATTTATTTATATATTATATTTATTTGTTCGTTTTAATATTTTTTAGGCCGAACAATACCTAAAACTTTGACGATCACAAGGGAAGAAATGTATATGATCATGAAAAGTTCAAATTTAAAAGGATTGGACAGCCGAATTATGTTTTTGAGAGAAGAAATTCGAAAACGGGTCCCATGCAGCAGCAACAACGATATAAATGAGAAAGTGACTGAGTTCAAATCAAAATTTAAGTCACGTTGGGAAAAAGCTTGCCGGATAGAAGCAAACTTCTTGAAAACAAATACTGCGTGGCTGAAAACTCCTTTGCTTTTCAAATATTCTTCAGAAACGAAACGTGGTCGCCCAGAGGTTTCATTTGAAGAATCATCGGAAAGATCAAAACGTCAAAAAACAGAACTTTTGAGAAAGTCGACTTCAGTCGCAGAATTGACTTATGCCGCAGAAATGGGTTTAAGAGCTTCCGGGCACTTAGATGCTGCAAAGTTAATGCGTGATGTGGCCAAAGTCCCAGATCATGTAGAAAAATGCAGAAAAGCATTAAGGGACTCAATTGAACCTGTTTCAATGACTGGAGACGAAGCTTTAGCAATGATTATTGAAGCAGATCTTTCCCGATTTCAATATGAAGTAATACGTTCTAAAAATCCTAAGATATTTCCTTCTTATAAAGTTATTCAGGAAAGTAAAAAAAAATGCTACCCACACCCCGAAAATATGAGCATATCGGAAACCGTTTCATACACGAATTTACAAAGCTTATTAAACCTGACAGTAAATCGTTTGGTAACTGTTCAGGAAAGTGTTATCCGAACCCTAAGGCCCGAAGAGTTAAAAACTATAACCTTATATTCCAAGTGGGGGTTTGATGGGAGTTCAGGCCACAGTTCGTATAAACAAGGATTTCATGGACTTGACGCCGATGACTCATCAGTTTTTATAACTTGTGTTGTTCCTCTTCGTTTGGTGTCTGGTGAAAAAATAATTTGGCAGAATCCTCGGACAAGTTCAACCAGATACTGTAGGCCTCTTAAGATTGAGTTTCTAAAAGAATCTGCAGCTGTATCTACGGCTGAAAAACGAAGAGTTGATAGTGAAATCGAAGAGCTTCTACCTAGTTTTGTTAAACTTGGTGAAAATACTTTCAACGTTGTACATAAATTGTTATTTACAATGATTGATGGAAAGGTGTGTAATGCCATCACTGAAAATACTTCAACACAGAAGTGTTATATTTGCAAAGCCACATCAAAAGATTTCAATTCTATAGACGTTATGATAAAAAGACCGGTGAAAACGGATAATCTTCAGTTTGGTTTATCTGTTTTGCATGGGTGGATCCGTTTCTTCGAATGTCTACTCCATCTCGCATACAAGTTGGAAATCAAACAGTGGCAAGCCAGAAAAGACGAGCATAAAAAAATTGTTGATGAAAAGAAGAAACAAATTCAAAAACAATTTCGAGAGCGTTTGGGATTGATTGTGGATAAGCCAAAACCAGGCTTCAGTAATTCCAATGATGGAAACACGGCAAGAAGATTTTTTGAGAATGCTGAAATTTCTGCTGATATAACTAAAGTGGATGTTATATTAATTAAAAAAATGCATATAATTTTGATAGTGGTTGCTTCTGGTCACGAAGTCGATTGTGCAAAATTTAGAGAGTTCGCTCATGAAACGGCAAGGTATTTTGTTTCCTTGTATCCTTGGTATTATATGCCAACTACAGTCCACAAATATCTTATTCATGGAAATGAAATTATTTCGAAAGCCCTATTACCTATAGGGCAGCTAAGTGAAGAAGCTCAAGAAGCAAGAAATAAAGATTTCAAAAATTACAGAGAACACCACTCCCGAAAGAATAGCCGGAAAAACACAAATCAAGACATTTTTAGTCTTTTCCTTTTGTCATCGGACCCCGTTTTGACCAGTCTCCAGCGAGTCCCAAAAAAAAAAATTCAAAGTTTACCCCAAGAAGCAATCAATCTCCTTAAATCACCAAACATTTCAGTTCAAACTGTCACTGATATAGTGAATGAGAGTGATCAAGATGAATAAATAGAAATTATTAATTAAAATTATGTATCTGGTTTTTTTTTGTAATAGCTAAAAATTCACACGGAACATATTATATTTTTTTTAATTTTTATTTCTTCATAATGTTAATAATTGGTATATATATTTTTAATTTCAATCTTTTATTGTTGTTTATAAGATTAAATGTTTACTATTGATTAAATATTGATATTGATATATTACTCAACGTTTTTTATCTGACTGAGAATTATTAGACAATTTTCACTTTTTTTTATGAAGTAGGCGTTTTGAGGGGGCGTGTCCCGAATTTTTTTTTTCTATTTATAGCCAAATTTGACAGCCCTAAATGTTTATATATTAAATACGGTGGGTATCTTCATTTGACAATTTCTTCCGAAATTAAAAAAAGTGGGCGTTTTGGTGGGCGTGGTCATTGTTGGGTTTTGAAATATCAATATATTGATTCTATAAACAATTTCAGAAATTTTCAGGTTGCTAGCTCTATTCCCTGATTTATTGCCACCAATAGGGTCGTTCTGCCCCAGTGTGCGACGTAAGGTACTGTACTTAGTGCTATCCTGAACATCTGTACTCCTGATATCATGGCCGAAACGGTAGCCGCTACATCCCTGGTGAGAATCAGAGATTGTGGCGTTATGATGTTGGGACATTCCGGACACGCTGAATTACTACACTGGATCAACTCTATTCCCGTAAAACGGACTACTGTATTCACTACCTTCTACCAGCGACAAATCTACGGACTTCTATTCCGAACAGGAATACATGGGAAAAGTCACTGGAAGGGGACACCCGCAGTATCAGATTTTTCACGGATGGATCAAAGTTGGACGAGCAAGTATGCTATGGGGTCCATTCACCGGACCTAAATGTAAATATCTCCTTCAAGCTGCGTGATCACTGTAGTGTATTTCAGGTGGAAATTACCGCCATACTGGAGGTTGCTGAACTACTGAAAAGTAGTGTCAGAATATGTATCTACACCGACAGACAGGCTCCCAATAAATCCCTCGAAGCCATGTTTGCTACATCCCTGACGGTGAACGAATGCCACTCATCACTTAGGGTGATGGCAGAGTATTTTGACATCAGGCTCATCTGGGTACCGGGACACAGCGACATTCAAGGCAATTGCGCAACGGATGTGTTAGCTAGACAGGGCACTACGGCACAAGTTCTTCCGGCAAAAGAAAGTGTCAGTATGCCAATCTGTACCTGCCGTTTGCAGATCAGGCAGTGGGCCGATAATATATTTAAGGACAAGTGGAGACTTACTTCAACTTGCAAACAAGCCAGGGTCCTCTGGCCACAGGTGGACAGGAAGAGGACTAGGCAACTATTGAACTTGGCTAGAGGCAGGTTATCCAGAATGATAGGAACACTTACGGGACATTGTTATGTAGGAAAACACGCACTAAGATTGGGACATAGAAACTCCACTCTCTGTAGATGCTGCATGGTAGAGAACGAGGAAACGACGAAATACCTTCTCTTGGATTGCCCTGCTCTGGCAGGACTGAGAAGTAGGATATTCGGAACACATTTAGTTAGCACCGCAGCCCTACAGAATATTCCTGTAGGCCTTACTATAAAGACAAAATCATTAAAAGGGCAATTTGGCTAGACGACTAGTCAATAGTTGCTATGGAGTAAACTGCAGGTGTCACAATTGGCTGCTTTAGCCTAAGTGTGCTAGACAGCGTGCTGTCTTGCAGCCTTTTCAACCAACCAACCAACCAGGGTTGATATAGTCCCACAAATGTACCAACCATATCTAGTGATAATGGTTCCATATGATACAATATTTCAACGAAATTTCGTATATACAGTTTTCCTTGGACAATGATGATCGGTTTTGAAAATGTGTAATTTTTTTAACATTTTGATATCACCCATACAATTTCTATGAACCATGCTTGGTACTATAGGCTCTTGAACTTACAAATATTACTGGATTTCACTAGTTTATACGCTCTTTATTCACCAAGAATGGTAATTTTTAAAAATAGTACACATATGTCCAGGTTGTACCAACCGATCTTGGGCCCTTCAGCTTTAGAACTTCGAAATATTACCCGATTCCGAATGACGATCGTGTTTATCGGTCAATATTGCTGGTCTGTCAGGATATAATTCCATAGACTTAAATAAAACACATGAAATATTTTAATATAGCTGATATAGAAATGTACCTATCCAGTCTGATACGCTCGACGTTTACCATGAAGCCTTTAGTCGTTTTTAAAGTAGTTTTTGGGCACAAGGAAGAGTAGGGTATCATATAGTTCGGCTTTGTCCAAATATACCTACGGCTGCTTCCACTTAACTTCCTGTCTAATTTTGGGTCTGCCTGTTTTTGTTTTAATTTGTGTCAATAAATTGATTTGACTAGGTTGAAACTGAAATTGAAAGCATACATGCCTTATGATAAATGTTGGTTAATCTACAATGTACATAGGGTTTAGGTCAATCCAGCGCCTGGTGTAAGCATACGCTGTATAGGCTGCTGTCACCGCAACCAATAATTGAAATGATATATATTTAAAAAGGTGAATATTATAAAAAAAATATACATATCTGTATACCAGCAACAACAGTATCGTCATGCAATAACATACATTACGACCGCAAATTCTGACGATGAATACAAACTCATATTTCACACAACGGCAATTTTCAGAGGATGCACGTGCTTTAATAAAAGTTTAATTCTTTAGTGAGTCAATTAACCACAGTAGAGGGCTTTACGTATGGAATAACATTTCGGATAAATGGCCTCCATGGCTTTGCTGGGGCGTACGCACTCTTTTATCGATATTTTCCATGACAGTTGTTGTTGAATTTCGTTGATATAGTGCTCAATGTTCTATTCAAGTCGTGGGTGATCTTGGACTTCTTGGCATAAACCTTAGGCCTTATTTTTGAGTGGAAAATCATCTTTGATCAACGGTCAAAGATAATTTAAACTCTGAATTCAATATTTAGGTTAATAGTTAATTGCTGTTTAAACAGCCAAAGTTGGGCATTTCAACTATGATCAAGCGACCATATGATTTTGACAGAAAACAACAAGAAGATCAAACACAAAGTTTCTTTTTGTTAATGTAAACAATTATAATCCACATCCTAGTTGAAATGACAATAAAAATGTATCATTTAACTCGTAGTGCAGTTAGAACTTTATTTCTGCTCAAATAATCTCCAATTTATTTAAATATTTTATGTTTTATCTCTTCACTTTTGTTTTTTTTTTTACCCACAAAACGAAATGACGTTGTTGATTGGTTTGAGCCATTTTCTCTCTGGCATTTTGAAGGCATTACTTTCCAACATCCAACCGCCCATCTGCAACACACCAAATGTCGCCAATTTACTGAGAGTTGGCTACTCTATACTAGAGATCGGCACGAGTCACGTGATTGGCGTGATTCACTTGTGAACGTGAGAGGGACCAAATTTCAAAAAAGTCAAAAACGGATCTAATGGACATGGGTCAGGACCCCGATCTGCAAAGACAAGAGCGGAAATGTCATCGCAGATGTGCAGAGTATGTTGGGAATATGGAGATCATTTCTCCGCGCTACTGGTACCTGAAACATCCTATGACGAGGAGGCAATTAAACACAATTTGAACGATAACGTCGAGGTCACAACAGAAACTGCCCCGCATGAGAACAACAAATCCACAGGAGCCGATGGTTTACCGGTGGAGCTTTTTAAGGCTGGCACTTGAACTTGATGCATATGTTATGTTCGAATCAGTGCTATTTTTTCAGGGGGTATCAACTTCGCTTATCATTGCAGAGTATCTTCCAACGGGTTTTTAAAATATCTATAGCTCGGTCAATCTCCTCTCAGAGTGAACGTTATTAAAATGGGATTCCACAGAACCACCGGCAGCTTTCCAGTATGGAACTACGAACCGTGGATAACGAGAATCACCGGAAAACTATATAAATAGATTTGTACAACATTAATTGTAGATTTATTAAATTAATGCTTTCATACATTTAAGTTTCATTTCCTCTGAATGCTTTCAAATGAATCAATCGTGAGCTGCACCACCATATTTAGAATTAGTGGCTACCATTTTGTATTTATGGTCACATACAATCATGGAGTTAATGCTGTGCACTAAAAGAAAAACGCTTCGTCGCATAGGTGAAATATATTCGTTAATGTTTTACGTTTCAGCAATGAAAAATTTCGTACATCCGACAAATTTCATACATGACTTCTTTGAAAATTTCTCGTTTCGTCACTGCAACAATTTGATTTTCGTTTGGTTTATGTTTCCTTCCCATAGTTTATTATTATTGTTTACGGGCTTACTCTATTCCCGGTTGGGGATTGCTGGTTCGGCTGGTGCAGGAGCTGTTGAAGTGGCTGTTGTCCTTGTAGCGTGACACTGCATACATACTACATACTACGTTCATAACACGTTCCATTGCTTTAAACAAAACTATAAACTTCAGATTGCACTTATCACTCTAAGTGTAAGCTCAATATCAAATAGCGCGGAATTCATTGAACTCCAAATTCCACAATAAATTATTAAAGTTATTGACCGCGTCATATTTCGTTTATCGTAATAGTTTCGCTGTCCGTCATAAAATATTTAAACTCAAGTATTGATATCAAATTGCATCGACACTTGATTATTTGAGTTTGTCACGTCCACCCTTCCTCGAACGTATTCTTTTTAGTAGAGAATAAAATTTAATGGTGTAACGGTATTCAAATCGAGTGGTCGGTCGCGATTCTGACCGAATGAAAAAAAAAAAAGAACAAAGATGTGAGATATCAAAAAAAGATGTGAGATATCACACAGTATCAATACTTTAGAAAAACTGATAACAAAGGCTAAATTAGCAAGATCTTTGAGTCTAAGTGGTTATGTTTGTGAGAAGACAGTGACGTAATTTAATAATTCAAAACAAAAACAAATCAGTCGATAAAAAAAAAAGTTACACAGTTGTTACCCGTATGAAGTGTCTTTGGTTCGGCGATGGTTCATCAACAACTTTATTGCTGTTAGTCCAAATGCCTCTTCTGAGTTCTTAGCTTCGGAAGAACAAAACAAATCCGTCGATAAATAAAACAACTACAACAAGAGAGGAGCAATTCTACTACTATTACCATTGCCGTAACATGAGCAACTACAACAGCAACTACAACAAGGAGCAGCAACAGCAATTCCAAATTCCAGTTGGAGATTAATAAGTATTTAAATAAAATAAATAATGATAATTTTACCAATAGATATAAACATTACACATACATGCATGTAGAGGGGAAAATAAATAAAAAAAAAAACACAAACACAAAAAACCTTTAAATTGGAACCCTAAAGAAATTTTGCAATAAGCCCATCATGCGTAGCGTTGACATACATAGTTCAAGCAGCGAGAATATATAAACGACAACAGTAATACATAGTAAATTCAATTTTCAAAGACGGAAAAGATAAAAATAAATAGAAAATCACTGCAAAATGATGTGGTGGAAAAAAGTTTTGAACGGCATATTAATTGCAATTTCGGGTTACGAAATTGGCAAGGGAATGAATACGGAAAAACAAATAGTGAAATTTGAGCCAGTAATTCATGAAGTGGCAAAAAATGACGAGGTTAGTGAGAATTGGCCAATTAATGGCAATGCACTATTTATAGTTTTGCTAATATTAATGATAATATTAATATGTGTAAGATATTATATTAAGTTGCATTTAAGTAAACCTAGGAATGATATGCCACGCATATGAAAAGAAGAAAAAAAAATATTTTTTTTTGTTTCTCTTTCTCTCTCCTCTCCTATGTTCATTATTTCGCAGCATAGAAGAGGGAACAAAACCGGAAAATAACATAAATGCCTTTTACGAAAGATAAAAATATTGAATGGGCAGACTTGTATGAAAAATTTAAGAATATTAAACTTGACTTTGATAAAAGTTTTAAGTGTGTCAATAAAACAAAACTCCCATCAGCGCAGACTCAATTAAAATACATTACAGAACTCATAAATAAACACAATGAAGTAGCTGTCATATTGAAGGGGATATTTAATGTTCTGTCGGAACAATATAAAGTGTCAGTGACTGAGTTCTTTAAATCAATTAAGGATAGACTTTGAAAGGCTTGACTTGGACATTATAATCCCAAGGGATTTGTTGACTTCAATCGAAGTTAATATTAGTGAAAACTCCTTCGTCTCAGATGATGCAGACACTTCCGCGGAAACAGTTAAGGAATTAAAGAATCCGAATACCATGACCGATACTATAGCAAACTTTTAAGCATCAGCGGCTAAATTGTTGCCAGACTTTGATGGCACGTACGTAAATTTGCAAAGATTTATTGTCGCAATAAATTTAGTAAACTTAATAAAAAGCACACATGAGGAAGTTGCGGTCAGTCTGATAAAAAGTAAATTAACAGGCACTGCAAGAAACTTAATTACAACTGAAAACACCTTAGTTGAAATAGTAGCAAAGTTGAAATCTTCCATAAAATCAGAAGATACTCAAGTAGTTACAGCAAAGCTAGTAAATGCTAAACAAAATAACAGGCCAACAAATGAGTATATCCAGGAAATTGAAACCTTGGCAAAACAACTCGAAATGGCATACATTTCCGATGGTTTGTCAAGTGAAATAGCCAAAAGGTATTCAACACAAACGGCTGTTAAATCACTTACCAAAAATGCCAAATCGGACAAAGCTAAATTATTTCTACAGGCAGGGACTTTCAATCAACTTAGCGATGTTGTTGCTAAATTTGTTGAACTAAGCAACGAATCAGAAGATGTGTTCAGAGTAAATATGGTACGGTATAAACCAAACGACCGCGATAATCGCAATCAAAATTCAAATTCAAACAGAGGCAGGAATAATTACCGCGGTAGAGGTGGTCGCTATAATAACAACAACAATCAACTTCGGCAAAGATCATATAATCAAAATCGTAATAACAATCAGTATCAAAACAATAATAGAAACGGTAACAGAAACGTGCGAGCAATCGAGGCTGCATCGGAAAACGGATACAGCCCCCAGCAAGCCCAACTGGGGACTTATCAGCCAACAATGCCAGCACAGAGTGCTCAAAATCAGTAATAAATAACACACGCACATTACTTAACGTAAACCTAAATTTCAGCAATTATGTGATTATCGAGACTTCTATTACTAACTGGGTCCGATATAAGTATAATAAAACGAAAATTTAATAACAATATAACACTGAATACAGATTTTGCTTATAAATTATCTGGTATTGGGGAAGTCACAATAGCAACTTTGGGATACATTGAGAACACATTCTTTTTCCGAAATTTTAAACTAAAACACAACCTACAGGTGGTTGAAGATAATTTTCCTATACCTTGTGATGGTATCCTAGGATTGGATTTCATCAAAAAGTTTAATTGTGTTTTAGATTATAATGCATTCAAAAGTTCATTTGTCATTAGACCAGTTTTTTCAAATTCATATGAAATTATCGAAATCTTCGATGCTCCAAAATTAAATGCAATATCTTTACCAGCAAGATCTGAAGTTATCAGAAAGATAAATGTTAATTGCAATGAGGAAGAATTCTTAGTCCCAAATCAAGAAATAGCCCCGGGAATATTTATATCAAATACAATTGCATGTAAAAAATGCACATATGTCAAAATTTTGAACACAACGGGTCATAATATTTTACTAGAAGATTACAAAGTTGGGGGTGAAAGTTTAGAACCATACACCATATTACAGATAGATCCAATCGAAAAATGTGATGAAAGAGATAAAAATATTTTACAGAAACTTGGAAGTAATTGTCCTTTGATATTTAGAGACAAATTATTAAATTTGTGTAAAAATTATACAGACATTTTTGCTGTTGAAACAGACAAAGTTACATGCAACAATTTTTACAAACAAAAATTAAAGCTGAAAGACGATACACATATCTATATAAAATATTATCGATTACCACAAGTGTACAAACCTGAAATAGAAAGACAAATTAATAAAATGATTGAAGACGACATCACTGAACCTTCGGCATCAGAATACAATAGCCCTATACTCCTTGTGCCCAAAAAATCATTACCAGGGTCATCAGAAAAAAAATGGAGACTAGTAATAGACTTTCGTCAGTTGAACAAAAAACTAACATCAGATAAATATCCTTTGCCTCGTATTGATGATATTTTAGACCAGTTAGGTCGGGCTAAATATTTTTCATGTTTAGATCTTATTTCAGGCTTTCATCAAATATAACTAGATACTTCATCCAGAGATTTAACTTCATTTTCCAGTGTAAATGGATCATTTAGATTCAAAAGATTGCCATTTGGACTCCAAATAGCTCCGAACTCCTTCCAACGCATGATGCAAATAGCATTTTCAGGTCTAAGTCCAAGTAAAGCGTTCGTATACATGGATGATCTTATTGCAATAGGTTGTTCGGAAGAACATATGATCAGTAATCTAAAATCAATTTTTGAAATATGTAGAAAAACTAATCTTAAATTACACCCAGATAAGTGCACTTTCTTTTCATCAGAAGTGACGTTTTTAGGGCATAAATGCACCGACAAAGGTATACTGCCAGACGAATCGAAATTTGAAAAAATTATAAATTATCCAAAACCATTAAACGCAGACGAAACAAAACGATTCGTAGCTTTCGTCAATTATTACAGAAGATTCATACCCAATTTTTCTCTTTATTCTATTCATTTAAATAGGCTTACACGAAAAAATTCACAATTCAACTGGACTGAAGATTGTGAAATAGCATTTAACTATCTAAAAAATTCCCTTTTGAATCCCAAAATTTTAAAATATCCGGATTTCAACAGAAAATTTTGTATAACCACAGACGCCAGTAAAATAGCATGTGGCGCTGTCCTAAGTCAGGAATACGATGGCTTACAACTTCCAGTTTCATTTGCCTCAAAAACTTTCACGAAAGGCGAAAGTAACAAATCGGTAATTGAACAGGAACTCACTGCCATTCATTGGGCAGTAAAATTTTTCATGCCATACATCTATGGTACTAAATTCCTCATCAAAAGCGATCACAAACCCTTAACATATCTTTTTGCTTTAAAGAATCCATCATCTAAACTCACTCGTATGCGTCTTGATCTCGAGGAATTCGATTTCGATATTGAATATATAAAAGGTAAAGACAACTGTGGCGCTGATGCATTATCGCGTATTGATTTTGGGCTTATCAAACGCCTTAATGTAGATAACGCACAGATTTGTGCAGTACAAACAAGATCAAAATCCCATAAAAACGAAAATATAAACAACAAATGAATTTAACCAACAAATATATGAAACGATAACCCATAGGGAAATAAAAATGATACCTTGCCTAAAATTAAATGAAAGCATGCAAACACTACTCATTATGAAAGGGAAAATAAAACTTCTAGAAGTATATGTCAAAGACCTAATTGTTCAAGGGAAAATTTTACTAGAGAAATTCTTCGCAAGACTTGAAAAATTAGTCAACAAGCTAGGATTGAGCAACTTAAAAATTGCACTAAATGACGACATTTTTAAATATACAAGTGTACACAATTTTAAAGAAGTAGGCAATGAGTTATTAAAAAAAATGAAAATTTCGTTAACGCCAAAAATTAAAACTATAACGGATCCAAATGAAAAACTGAAATTTTAACTAAATTCCACAATGATCCAAACCTAGGTGGACATACCGGAATTAACCGACTATTGACAAAAATTAGAAAATATTACACGTGGAAAAACATAACCTATGATGTGCGTAAATTTGTGAAGAATTGCGAACAATGCAAATTGAACAAGTCAGGCATAAAACCCAAGGAACCAATGGTGATTACTCAAACACCTCAAAAGCCTTTTGACAGAATACAAATTGACACAATAGGTCCATTACCAATATCAATTTTGGGTAATGAATACGCTGTTACAATCATGTGTGAACTAACAAAATATCTCATAGCAATTCCAGTTACAAACAAGTCAGCCAAAACTATAGCAAAAGCAATCGTCGACAATTGTATTTAGATATACGGCTCAATTAGGGAAATACTCACCGATTTAGGAACTGAGTATAAAAATCAAACATTTGCGGAGATATGTAAACTTCTACATATAAACCAAATTAATTCAACCCCTTATCACCACCAAACGTTAGGAATGATCGAAAGGAGTCATAGAACCTTTAATGAGTACATAAAATCGTACCTTTTCCCTGATAAATCCTATTGGGACGAATGGTTAACGTATTTCGTATATTGTTACAATACAACACCATCGTCAGTTCACGGTTACGCTCCGTTTGAGCCAGTATTTGGGAAAACGCCACAGCCCTATAACTTTATGAATGGGAAAACATCACCAATTTATAACTTTGAAGCGTATGATAAAGAGCTGAAATTTAGACTTCAAGAAGCTCACAAACGCGATATAGAACTTACAGATCATGCAAAACTAAAATCAAAAGAAATATACGACAAAAATTGTTCACGGCAATCAATTCAACTAAATGATAAGGTATATTTGTATGACGATGCTAGTCACAAACTAGACAGCGTGTTCAAGGGTCCTTATCATGTGATTGAAATGGATAACAGAGGAAATTGCAAAATTACAAACGGTTCGAAAACATTAACTGTACACAAAAATAGATTAAAATTAGGATAATCATGTAAATTTCTATCTACATATTAATTATAAACATTTGAACTCAAATTTACCTACAGTAGTTAATTTTAATATATTATTAATAATTTCAATTTCACATAAGTCGTTCATTTTACTCTAGCATTAATAAAACAAAAAAAAATATTTTTTTTTATACTCCTATATTCAAAAATATTAAATACGAATTATATTAAATAAATATTAACTTCTTTATTCAAAAAAAAAAATAAAATCTGTAGATTAGATTATTATGCTACATCAGTAATACTACATACTACGTTCATAACACTTTCCATTGCTTTAAACAAAACTATAAACTTCAGATTGTACTTATCACTCTAAGTGTAAGCTCAATATCAAATAGCGCGGAATTCATTGAACTGCAAATTCCACAATAAATTATTAAAGTTATTGACCGCGTCATATTTCGTTTATCGTAATAGTTTCGCTGTCCGTCATAAAATATTTAAACTCAAGTATCGATATCAAATTGCATCGACACTTGATTACTTGAGTGTGCCACGTCCACCCTTCCTCGTACGTATTCTTTTTAGTAGAGAATAAAATTTAATGGTGTAACGGTATTCAAATCGAGTGGTCGGTCGCGATTCTGACCGAATGAAATAAAGTTAATAACATACTAATAACCAACTCAAAGACTTTTATTTATTTTATCATAACATCCTACCGGTGCTGGTGTTGTGGCGGCTGCTGCAACTGATGATGATGTTGGAGCTGATACGGCCTATTCCCACGAACCGATTAAATTCGTGGGTTTCTTTTCCTTTTAATTTATTTCTTTATTTCGGGCTACGGTTGCCCTTCAAAAACACTTATTTAAACAAAATAAAACCAAAAGAAAATAATTTAGACTAAACCGATGTCCGTCGCTCACAAGACTTATAATAATAAGTGAGAATACCGCGAAGAAGCATCATAGCGGTCAATGCCGCTCACTCAAAGTTGACAGCGGCAACACTTGGCGGCGTTGAACAGCCTATTAGGGCAGTTCATGAAAACATACTCCCCGCCTTGCAGGAAGTGCAAAATTGAATTTAATGTGATATTGCTTAGAATTAAAATTATTTCATATTTTTTTTAGATTAATGGTCTTTACAGGTTTTTTCCTATTTTTAATTAATCTTCAAGGAAATTCAACAAACAAAAAAATAATAAATGCACTGGATTAAAATATTCATATTTACATATGTAGGTGATAAAATGAAAAAAGATCGAAATGTTAATAAAATAAGTGCCGGCTCAATCTGTCAATTCTGCCACGCCGAAATAGGTTTCTCCAAACCGAGTTTTTTGCCGCATTAGTCGGCCAGGGCGCCCCACAGCGGGACCGACAAATAGGGTATGTGCTACATCAGGTCCCAATGTAATATGTAGGCGATGTCTGATGCACCACAAAGGATCGGCTTCCTCATCAAAATCGAATCGAGTGAGGTGCTTTGTACACTTGGGTCACTGGATTCATACATCCATCGCTATCTTCTATAGCGCACTTCATCTCGGTCTTCCAGTTTCCTCGTGAACGATGGAACAACGTCAATCGGGTGCGGTTGAGCTCTATTGGACAACGTATACGCTCAGCCTCCTGTCGAGTAATTGAAGATCTAGCCGCGATGGGGTCAATCAGAACTCGGGCGACTATTGGCTCCCTGCTCAATCCGACGAATACACGAACCAGCGCCGACATTCTGAGCCACACATGTCTGGGATCAAGAGGGTGCAGCCAGGTGTTGTGGTCCTGCATACACTGCTTGCAACGGTCTAGCTTTCTGCACGCGGAGCGCTGGTGCGACTGCGCCAAGCAGTTGGTGCATAAGCCGTGGTGCGCTACCGCGCGGAGCTTCTCCTCTACATTCACCACCTGGAATCTGGTGCACTGTCTCATGGCTGTCTTCCGCATAGCACGCACGAAAAGTTGGGATTGAACATTGCTGACTGCATCGTGTTGAACTGCAAACATGAAGAATATAAATTATTAAATGAATAAGAAGAGGACCTACAGACGGGGTTGGGTTGTAGAAGTGCTAATTGTTAGGGTGAGCTACGAGGTAAAAGAACGAGTTTGTGGATGGGCCTTGTTATTGAGCCATTCTGCGTTTTAAGGTCAGCCACGCGAACTAGATTTTAACAACGCGGCCTAGCCGCCAATCAGTAGGGCACAGCGGCTCATTACATAGGACTACCAGATCTCCTTCTACAAGGTCTGTTTGAGAAACTTTCCATTTCGTGCGTTTATGTAATTCCTTTAGATACTCTTCTTTCCAACGGCGACAAAATTCTTGTTGAAGTGCTTTCAGCTTGCGCCAACGGTTTTGAATAGAGTCAGGGGTTCCCAACTCTTCAGGAGCAGCAGGGGTCAGCATAGAGGAGCCGATTAAAAAATGTGCTGGCGTTAGAGCTGAAAGTTCGCTAACGTCTTCAGAGAGGGCAGACAGTGGGAGAGAATTGAGACACGCATCAATGGTCGCTAGAAGAGTAGAAAACTCCTCAGACGTAAGTTTTATCTGCCCGGTTCTCTTTTTCATGTGCATTTTAAAACTTTTGACACCCGTTTCCCACAGTCCCCCCATATGGGGTGCGGCGGCGGGAATAAAATGCCATGTTAGTTTTTGATGCCCGTATTTAGACACAGCGTCATCGCGAAACTCCTTGATATGGGCAACGAAATCTGCATTAATTTGTCTTGCTGAGCCAACAAAGTTTCTACCATTATCTGAGAAGATTTTGTTGGGACAACCACGCCGAGAAATAAATCGGGCCAAAGCAGCTAAAAACGCAGGAGTGGACAGATCGCTTACGACTTCTAGGTGGATAGCTTTCGTCGAAAAACACACGAATACACAAGCGTACTCCTTTGTGATCTTGGTGTATCTGCCAGTAAAGCTCGAAGGGGCCTGCGAAATCGACGCCGGTATTAGTGAAGGGCCGACTGAACTCGGTCCTTTCAGCGCGAAGTTCGCCCATAATTTGACCTTGCAGCCGTTATCGATATAAAACGCAGGGTTTGCAATTATTGATGCACGTTTTTATCAGATTTTTCGCCTTGAGTATCCAACATTCCTGTCGAACAGTATTCAGTACTAATTGCGGGCCACCGTGGAATACCATTTTGTGAACAATTTCGACATATAATCGAGCTACACGACTGTTATACGCGAGAATGACCGGGTGTCGTCCATGGTAAGATAAAATTTTCGTTGAGCCTAGGCGAAACGGTGTAAGTGTCAGAATAGAGCTACAAGAATCGATTTTCGTTCTTGTGGACAAACATTTGTATTCTCGCTCAAAATAAACCCGTTGCGACAGTAACATGAGCCGATTTTTTACGAATAATAACTCAGTAGCCCAAATTTTAAACGATTCGTATTGAGAGGGCTCTGTTTTACGCCTGGTCTTGTTAGCAAATCGGATTATATATGCTATCACGTGAATCGCGTGAGCCCAATTAGAGAACCGATTTAAAATATCATCTTGCTCCGTTGATTTAGCAAAATCATTTCTTCTGTCGTTTCGAACTCTGTGCTGTTAGAGGGCCACTGAGAACTACTTCTGGCAAGCCAATCAGGACCGTGCCACCATAACGGGTTATGTTTTAGTTCCTCAGGGATCAGCCCCCGGGTTGCTAAATCTGCGGGATTATCTTCAGAGGCTACATGATACCAGTTTTTGTTTCCAACTTTCTCTAAAATTGTTCCAACTCGATGTGCTAAGAATGTTTTCCAATTGTAAGGCAATTTTTTGAGCCAGGCTAATACAATTGTAGCGTCGGACCACAAAAACAGTGAATAGGCTTTCAAATTGAGTACTGGAACTTCTTTTTCCACTAGTTTTGCCAACAATACCGCTCCGCATAATTCCAAGCGTGGCAAGGTTATTTTCTTGATCAGAGCCACCTTAGTTTTTTATACTAAAAGATTTGTGGTAACATCTTCGCCACATTTTACCTTTATATATAGCGACGCCGCATACGCGAGCTCCGAAGAGTCACAAAATGCGTGCAACTCAACGCTGCATTCATGCGAATAACCGATCCATCGCGGTATCTTGATTTTATCAATATCGTTGAAGGTTGATATGAACGAAAGCCATTATTTAAACAAAATCGCGCTAATTGGGTCATCCCAGCCGCCTTTATCGAGCCACATCTGCTGAATTAGGACTTTTTCTTTGACAATTATAGGAGCTAACCGACCTATTGGATCAAAGAGTCTAGCAATAACAGAGAGTACTTCTCTCCTCGTGTATGATCCTTTCAGCTTAATTTTCTCTGTCGCAAAATAAAATTCATCAGTAGATGCGTTCCACCTCAAACCGAGGGTTTTTGTTGTGCTACCATCGTCTAACTGTATAAACGAAGAGCTCAGTATATTTTCAGGGGGTAAACCTTCCAATATTTTGGTGCAATTTGACGTCCATTTTCGCAGTTCAAATCCACCGGATTTCAATATAGCGATCAGCTGGTCTCGTGCCAGTATTGCATCAGAAATTGTGTTAGCCCCGTATAGAACATCATCCACGTACATTGAGCTACGAAGAATCTGATCACCGATTGGGAAACGCTTTTCTTCATCGTCTGCCAGTTGCAGCAGAGTTCTAAGAGCCAAATACGGATCGCAGTTCACTCCAAAAGTGACCGTATTGAGCCTATAGTCGCAAATTTCGTTATCTTCAGAGCTACGATATAATAGCCCTTGATAAGACACGTGCTCTGGCTTCACAAGTATTTGTCTATATATTTTAGTGATGTCAGCACTAAACACGTATTTGTATAGACGCCATTTTGATATGAGCGACACAAGACTGCTTTGAGGGGTTGGACCAACATATAATAAGTCATTTAGACTGACTCAACTAGCTGTCGGACTTGAGGCATTATATTCAACCTTCAGCTTCGCAGGTTTATATACAGTGTGATGAGGCAGATAATACTCAGGACCACTTTCAGACATTTTAATTTTCTCCATATGTCCGAGATGCAAATAATATTGAATTACCTCATCGTATTGAGCCTTAGTTTCTGGTCTACGCAACATACACTTCATATTTCGTTCAAACTGACGCAACGCTATATGTCTACTTGGGAACAGTTTTGCAATATCACTCTTGAAGGGCAGACTCACTATATATCTCCCTTCAGGATTTCGTACTGTAGTAGAACGGTAGATTTCGAAAAGAAACGGTATTGCTACTTTGGGCTAAAATTAAATTTGAACCACGTTTCAAATTGTGCCACAAATATGTCCAAATTTTTATTTAACAGGGCCACAATCCGTTTTTTATCCCGTTCGAATATTCGTTACTACGCAATTTTACTTAACGCAAAAAATTTTTCGAGCCACAAATTGATTTGAACCACAAAATGTCGAATCGAAAATTTGAGCGTCTTCTTTTTCATAAATAATCCACTGTACGCACCTGTTTTTCTTCTTTCTCGGTAGAAGGACCAACTGTTTACGGGCTTACTCTATTCCCGGTTGGGGTTTGCTGGTTCGGCTGGTGCAGGAGCTGTTGAAGTGGCTGTTGTCCTACCGGTGCTGGTGTTGTGGCGGCTGCTGTAACTGGTGATGATGTTGGAGCTGATACGGCCTATTCCCACGAACCGATTAAAAACGCGGGTTTCTTTCCCTTTTAATTTATTTATTTATTTCGGGCTACGGTTGCCCTTCAAAAACACTTATTTAAACCAAATAAAACCAAAAGAAAATAATCTAGACTAAACCGATGTCCGTCGCTCACAAGAATTATAATAATAAGTGAGAATACCGCGAAGAAGCATCATAGCGGTCAATGCCGCCCACTTAAAGTTGACGGCGGCAACACTTGGCGCCGTTGAACAGCCTATTAGGGCTGTTCATGAAAACAATTACTATTTACTTGTTTTGGCCGTTTTCCAACATTTATATCTGACGAAACAATTTCGTTGCTGCAACGAATGGGTTCGTAACGGAAAGAAGATGAAGATGAAGAGAAAAATAGAATCAAGAGCGAAAATGAGCGAATTTAAAGCAGCTGACCTCTGCTCTGCGCAAATTGGTCAGAATGAGTCATGGTAAAATAAGTAAGGTAAACTCGTTAGAACAGCTGAGTTGAACATTTTTCTAGCTTAGGTGTTTCTCTTATGTCAAATTCACATGTATTTTGTTTTTGTACCCTTTTGTTTACTTTTGCAGTAGATACACACATGTAGCAACTGTGAGAGATTATGGACACCAAACAAAAAGCATCGGGAAAAATGTATTGTCCGAATTAATGTGTTGTGGTCGTTTGTATAGTTTTAACTGGACTACAACGAAAATCGACAAACAAACAGAATGCAAGGAGCATCATGAAAGCAAAGAAAGTGACGCATCGATAGCGGAAATAACCCCGAAAAACTCAACAGAATGTGAAAAGAAGTAGGCAGTTGTAACTGAACATTTGTGTGGGTGTGTGCACGCAACAGTCCAGATCACAACAAAGATATATCGAGTGTTTGTGTGTTTAGTGATAATTCGAAGAAAAACGCGAAAGATAAAAAACGAAAGATAAGGGTGCGGACAGTCGAAACCGAGATAATGATGAAACGAAGCGTTTCAAGTACTAAACTAAAAACTAAACAATTTGATTAATATAAACCAAGTTGTTCAGATGAAGAAAATGCTTACTGAGTGATAGCTGTCTCAATTGACGCTGGAATTGAATGCAGGAGACTCCAACACAATAACAAATTATGATTTGAAGAATACATATAGTGTGGTTAAAAGAAGTTTTGAACCGTGATCTTATATTCTGTTGCCCTGAATGTGGTGAAAATCGTAGTAATCGTGGAGCTTATGTTCATGGTAAGCACATATACATCCAAATATCTCCTACACATTTTTCATGAATAGGAAGGTCATTAATCGTACCAACCTGTACTTGCCACATTATACCTCCTTCCGATATTCCAGGATGTCGATTGAAGTAGAGGCGTACATTAATTCCTGGCCAATGTATTACACGCTGAAAAATCTGTCATTTTTTGTTATTTGGATGTTAAGAGCTTGTCGCAAATATAATATACTTGTGCCCAAACACATTTTATTTGCTATTCAAGATTACATGTTTGAGACACAATGATTAATATTCTAGAATATATGTGTTTGCGACCCAAAATATGTGTGTTTGTGATATAAATACAGCCGTGTTTGTTGCACTGTTTATGCTCACTCGAGAGCAAGGCAATAAAAGAGGGGCAATGAGTGCGTATAGAGTGTGTAATCTGTATTTTTACATTATTCCCTCAGTGACTGATTCATAAATATTCCTGAATATGCGTGTAAATTGCGGATGAAGTCAGTGTTTCTTATTTTGCCTGATGCATTGGGTTTCATTCAGTCGTAAATGGTTCATCCAACAGAAGATATCAAGAGCGCTTGATTAGTGAAAAATGAATAAACAAACGCTCGGGCACTTAAATTGTTTGTGATTTTGCTTTGGTTTTTGTGTATGTGTTTCGGAGATAGCTATCTATGTGTGCTACCGAAGTGGGAAACAATTTTGAGGAAAGAAACTGGAAAGGGAAACAACGTGAATCCATTTTTCTGCCCTAACCTCTGCTGAAAACTCGGACCATTTGTGATATATAATACAAAAACACATGTAATAAAACACGCTTTTCTTGTATGAACTAGATTTGTATATAAGTAAATTATTTTTGTACCAACGCATAGGGATAACCAATTCATAGTTGACACCATCTGAAAACAATAACGTGAGAGACAACAACGAAAGGAGAAGCAAAGGAGCAGCAGATGCTCATTTCATAAAAAAAATAATGCAATCAATGCAAGTAAATGTAAAAAGGGTAATTTTAAATATTTTAATTTTTTGTTATGTTTTTAATAATTGTTCGGTTCAAGATCAATAACTATTAACGAGTACTAATTCAAGATCAATAACTATTAAAAAGTACTTTCTTTGCTTTCTTGAACCGAACAATTATCAAAAACGTAACAACTCAAAAGAGCGAATAATATAAACTCAACCGGATGTTAATTTTTTTTTATTAATTATTTGTATACGTAAATGTGGATATATATTGACAAAATTAATTATAATAAATAAAGAAAGAAGTAATAATTCGTTTGTAAATATTATTATGTCTGGGAGAAATACGCATATGTTTCCATGTAAGTAGATGGAGGTTTGGGAGAAACACGTGAATGCTTCCACGTAAGTATAGGGATGTTTGGGATGAATCACATATTTGTTTCCACGTAAGAGCATACATATCTGTCAGTAAACATGCCATTGTTTGCACTTAAATACACCTGAGTTTGGGACTTGCAGACATATAAATGTTTGAAGTGTGTTCGAAATATGTTTGGGAGAATATGTTGCAATGGCCGTTTTTCAGCTTGTAGTACTCTGCAGAAAGATCCTAACATCGTTCATCTAAACTTTTAGTGTACAATTTCTCTCAAAGATTGAAGTGAGTGTTCTGTAGTCGACGTTTATCGTGGATAGACGCAGATCACTCAAAATCGACCAATGACCATATGGGTTGGTGATACATTGCGAGGAATGTCGTACTCGTATTGCCGACGATGCAGCCATTGACCTTTGACCTTAATTTTGGGCTAAGCAAGCAGTTTAGAGAGAGTAACAAAACTGTAACAATACCAGACTCTCATACACCCTGTCTTACTTTGTGGCTCAGATTCCTGGATCTTATTGCAAGCAGACGAAACATTTGTAGAGATTTCGAGAGAGAAAACACTACGAATATTTTATAGCGCTCTAGTACACAGCGGCGATTATCGGCGACGCATGAACCATTATCAAAATAACGCCATTGCGCTGGCTGGATCATGTCAGTAGAATGCGGGAAGATGAACCAGCACGAGGGGTTTTCGAAACCGAACTCGAAGGAAGACGAAAAATTGGAATATCAGGACTCCGCTGGAGGGATTGGCGAAATATGTTATCTTCCTTTTGTAAGGTCCCTGACCCCACACGGTTGTTCGAGACCGGATAAGTAAGTAAATAGATAAGAGATCAACATTGGAATGACTGTCATGAATTGGAAATCCTAATTTTCACCGATCAGCTTCTACTGATTTATCATTTGGATTTTGCAGTGAAAACAGAGCCATGTCCAATCTCTTGGTTAAATATTTGCAAATTTATTTGATGGGCTTTGTCGAATTTCATTTCACAATGCCGGTGTTACCATGTAGGCATAATTTTTGTCCTTTGGCACATTTTTTTTGGTTTTGGCACTTGGTATTTTGAAAATAATGCATGTGCCATTTATCCATTTTCCGTTTTGATTTTTGTGTAATTTTTTAGTACATTTCGTTTTGTTTTTGCAAACGGCACAGATTTTCGAATTCAAATTATTCCCCTCTAGTCACAAAAATCTTTTTTTACGACCTATTTATCGGTAATTTGTGGCATCATATCACATTTTAAAGTTCCCACACACGTAAGCGTATTTTTCAACGAAACGTCGGTGTCATAAAATACTGCACACTGTTTCGTATCTAATATGTGTTGCGTCGATTTGATTGCTGCACTTTGAATCAAATATACACAATACAACTATGTTTGCTCTCGATGACTAATATGACATTCGTCAAATAATTGAAGCACAATTACTTATAGTTTTTATTCGCATATTTTTAACAAACAAATTGAAACTGTTAAACAACGACTACTCGTACTCGTATCTATGTCAGAATTTTCAGTGTTTCAAAATTTCACGTTCAATATAAATGCAAACTAACACTGAATTTAAATAGGTAATAAACTGCATCTTCTACCTCTAATCCATTGAACATTTTGGCATAAATACATACATACATTACGTATTAATTTTGTTAAATAAAAAAATTCGATGTCAGCAACATTGAAATCGTTTGTGTATTTTTTTAAGTTTTTGTGTTTAAAAACCTAGATATGAATCTGCGATATTACATTTCTCACTGATTTGCTTTTGATGGACTCGAAACAGGTTCAAAACGGATCCGCCAAATAAAAATTTCACTCATTCACTTTTAATGCTTTTACGGACTCGTAACGGGTTTGGGAAGGCTCGCCAAATCTCAATTTCACTTATTCGATTTTTATCATTGCGTTAAACCGCAATTTCACTGATTCGCTTTATTATTAGGGAGTTCACATGGTGTACTATTGTGTTGTATTTATCGTATATGCTAAAATAATACAACAGTTGCAAATATGTTGTTGGTATTCTTCATGTAAATATATTTTACGACTATACAACCTGAGCATGTCTGTTTTTCCAGTGTACTATGTTGTATGTTCAGTGTCAGTTGTTTTTTGTTTACTATTTAATCAGATATATTGTTGTGTTTTGAAGAAATTTTGTATTTTTCTACAACATTAACTCAAGAATTAATTTTAATTGGTAAAATAATAAAAAAAAGGAAATTGGACAAATGGAAGGAGAAGAAACTACTTCGGTAAGTTATTGTGCACAGACTTTTCACACCAAACCGTAAAAATTTTATCTTTTTCGCTTCTTGTTGACATTTTTTAATAATTTTCTTTTGTTGCTTGACGTTTATTTGACGTTTTTATGACTTATGATTTAGCACATACAACATGCTGCTCAAATGCAGAAGTCATATGTACTAATTTGTTAAATATGACTTTACGACTTATGACTTTAGGAGACCATGTGAATTCCCTATATGTTTTTACCAACTCGTAACGGGTACGATGCGGGTTCAAGATGTCACATTTCGGTTTTTTATGATTCTACGGACCCGTAACGGGTTCGAAATGGATCCGCATCCGTTTTTTGCACATTGAGAAAGTGCAATATTTGCATTTAAATGGTGAAATCGCATATGTGAAATTTTGCATTCTTTTCATAAGATGGTGAAATATTAAATGATATAGTCAAAAGTTTCTGACATATAATATTCGGAAAAATGAGTAAATCAAAGATAAAATTGTTTCTGGCTCATTACACTGTGTGGAATTTTTTAAGTCATGGCAAAATAACCATATACGGACACCACTACGTGATAAAAGACTAAAAAAAAGACCCGTGTTTCCCAATTTTTCCCAAAGTCATGCACTTTTTTTTTATGGGCCGCCAAAGATTTGGGGCCTCGGTATCATTTTCGTAAAAATGTGATCATTTTCTCAGGCTCATATCTTGCAAACCGTTCAGAATTTCGATTTACTCTCTGAGGCAAAGTTGTAGCTCTTGTCATAAAGCGAACATATAAAATCAAAAAAACTCCACCTTCCAGATCAAAATCGCAAAAAACTTAAAAAAATTCGATTTTTTTTTACCTTTTTTCCCGTGTTCAGGTTCATAGGTAGCAAACCGTTCAAAATTCAAGGAAACAATCAACTACAAAAATTTACCTAAGATCTCAATAAACAAATTTCTAGAACATATAAACTTCCTGGGAATTATTCTTAACACCGTTTTTTAATTTCATTTGTTTTTTATTTACTTCAACATTGAGATACTATTCTATCTATTACAAAAATATTAAAAAAAAGTATTCGTATTATGTTT
The DNA here is from genome assembly GCA_963931995.1 of Phaonia tiefii. Classification (NCBI taxonomy): domain Eukaryota; kingdom Metazoa; phylum Arthropoda; class Insecta; order Diptera; family Muscidae; genus Phaonia; species Phaonia tiefii. The sequence continues at coordinate 64,090,945 of OZ008370.1, forward strand.
ATAATGTTGATGGCCCTGGACTCGTCGTCGTAGTACCCTGATAAATGTCAATTTCGGTTCATCGACAAGGGAAATATAAAATTGGTATAGTACCACTTACCTTCGCGGAGAGATTTCTTTTCACAGCTGTGCGCCTTCTATTGTAGACTCACTGATTGGTACCTATACCGACTCAGAACGCTTTTTAAGCAGCTGTTTCGTGGCAATTTTCTCAGCAACTAACAACACTAAGTGATGTGACCGTCGTCGAATTAAATGAAATTTTGTCATTGCGTGAATTGAACTATCACTCTTACGTCAAAGAGTCACGCATGTTAGCTATTGCATGGTAGGTGGAGCAATGACAGTATGCGCGGTTTTCGTACATGAGAACGTAAATTCGATCCCAACTCTAACCACATTACATTTCTTTCTTCGGCGGCCTCGTCGCTTAGTGATGGCGACAATATGCGTGTGTTGGTTACACCGCTTGCTTATTTAATCGCTTGTTTTGTATGAAGCACTTAGCAGAGACTTAGCGAAAACTTAGAGACGCGAAGCATTTTCGCTAATTAATTTTGACATCTTTTACCGTTGTCAACCCGTTACCATGGACTTCTCGCTAAATAATAACCGTTTTCTTTGCAACCTTGCAAGCGAAAATCGCTTGCTTGTAACCAAAACACGACTAAAATGATATTTGTCGTCATTTTCTCAACTAACCAAATTAGACTATGCGCATGTGGCCAGCTACGTTTGCGCCAGTCAACAGAATACATCCAGCATAGAGTCTACTCAAAAACGTGTAACTTAGATTTGGTTTAAATACTGAATTTGCAATATTTCGACCCCTATTTGCGATTATATCGTAGGCGACAATTTATCAAAATTTAGGTTTTTGTTGCGAATAGGTTATAAATACTAGTTACAACGTACCACAAATTCATAGAGTTTGAATTGGTACCGTTACGGAAAAAAAGCAGAGTATATTTTATCGTTTGCTTTGTTTACATTTTTACGTACAGGCAAATTTATCGTAAGCGACACTGTTAGTATAGAACTTTACAGTTCTATACAACTGTAGTTTTAATCGAAGTTGCCTTGACATTTGCAATGACTGAATGCTTAAAAACAGGCTGCTTGAAAATACATAATAGCGGTACAGAAGTTTTCGTCGCGTTTATAGATACTTTATACTATTAATTCTTTATCGTCAGAGGTACGTACATAATAAATTATAGGGTGAGGCAAAGACAATCAAGCTTGTGGACTACAGCGACACTGATAGTTGTTCAATAGTTGAAGAGGAAGCTTGTGTTGGTGATAGGGGGAAAAAGAAACAAAAACCCTCATCAAAATAAAAAGAGTTTGGAGAAATGCATTGGTGCCAATAAGTCCATTAAACCTAATCCGTGCCGGGGGCGAAAATGCGTTAATGCTTGTGGTGACTACTCGGAGGAGGAACGTGTTCGAATTTTTCTCCATTATTGGGGACTAGCGTCTATTAACCCACTAATATCAAAAGGAAACGAGTTTTAAGCCTGCAACGAAAACAATCTTACAACTATTTTATAAACTTTCAGGGGGAAAAAACGAAAGTATGTCAACAATTTTTGTTAAAAACTTTGGATCTTTCGCAAATGACCCTGCGTCATCTAGTCAAAGAACATTCCCCAAATACAAAGAAAACCTACTCGCCACAAACCAAGACTAGTCAAGCAAAAATTGATACAGCGCATAGGTTTATTGAAAACTTACCAGCTGTACAGTCACACTACTGCCGCCATAAAAGCCAAAAACGTTATTTGCCACAAGAGTTTCATAATATACCGACCGTATATGGATTTTCAAGAAACACAGTTAATAAGTTTTTACAAAAGATTTCCATTTGGGCTTCCTTCTGCCAAAAAATTACAAATGCAGTTTGTGCGAAAAATATAAATACATGAACCAGAACCAACAATCTGAGATGCAACAAACAGAAGCATACAGAAATCATGTATTAGACAAGGAAAAATGCAAACAAATTTTCTTAAGTGATCAAGCAAAAAGTAAAGAGAGGACCACAAAGTTTTTGTTCGCAAGTTTTGACTTGCAAAAAGTTCTTTATACCCCTCACGGTAGTAGTGTGAATTTGTATTACTCCAGAAACTACCATTATTTCAACGAAAGTATATATGACAGTGGCACAAGAAATGGATACTGCTTCTTAGGGGCTTCTTATGGGGTGAAACCTTCAGAATGGGCAGCTTTAATACGTAACTCACGCACAAGTCCGAGAAATTACGAAATTCGATGTATAAAATATCCGAGATGGAAGTCATTCTCTCAAGCATTTCTACCTTCTACAAATAAAATGAAGATCTGTGCAGTTCGACAAGGCTAACCCTTATATAAAATTACATTAAGGCTACTTTGAAAATGGTGAAATACAGACGACTAATACGAGTACTTTATTATTGAGAAAAAAACAGCATTCTAAAGTTATAGAAACTGGACCTAAACAACTTTATAAAGAAAAACTACAAATTTCTTAAGCAAAATATAAGGACCTGTGAAAACTCTCTGAGAAAGGTATAATTCCAGAGCGATATCACAACGAGTACATGCAAACGAACTGCAGCAAAAACGCTCAAGACACATTGGCAGAAACTGACAATGAAGATGAAACCGTTCAGAGTGACTATTATTATATAATATAATAAATGCAGTATATAAATTAAAAGGAAACTATATTTAAATATATTTAATTGAATAAAAATGCAGTTTATTTAAACAATCCGATGGATTTTAATATCTATATTGAACAGCATAAAAACTATATTAACCGCCAATACTATGATCAATTGGCTCTTAGCACGCTCGCGAAAAGTATCGTAAGCGCCATTATACCTTTAAACATTAACAAATGCAAAACATGAATGGTCTTGTTAGAAAGATACCATTTAATAATATTGTTGTCCATTTAAATTCAAATAAAGTATTGCACTGCTTAAGGAAACAACAATAAAAACCCTCTCCTGTAAAATTTTCCTTTTGTCGCTTACAATATAATCGCAAATAGGGCTCGATTTGTCGATGTGCTGATGTTTGGCCTGAGGAAAACTCTGTGTTGATTTCGTCACATATGAACGTGATGAACAAATTTGGCCGGCTAAATAAATGATCACACATACATATATCCTAGAGCCTTGAAAATATTTTTGGCAATGATGTGGGCTACCTGTGAATGTTGTCGCCATTATGATGGCTTGTCCAAGTTGATTGGGATTAATATCATTCCGATTATTCGTTGCATCACACAGTTAAATGTCATCTACACGTAATGTAGCTAGATGCTATCGTATGTACAACAGCCGTTCCGTTTCAGTTTTCGCTTACATGCCGCCAATGGATTGCTGAAATAATTCGCGGCCTTTGAAAATACAGCAGAAACCAACAACAATTAGAGAGTTAATTTATTAAGGTCAATAAGGAGACCACAGGTCATAAAATGTTCTAAATAAATTTTTGCATGTTCTATGAACAGGCTATAAAATGTTGTGTGGGATTTTGTTTACTTATTTGTATAAACAGGCAATAAATATTTCGCCTTATTTGTGAAACCCTTTGATGTAAGCAACCTCTTTTACTGGATAACGTATTTAGCCACATTAATGGAAATCCCAGATTATACAACTTGTTTCTATTTAAATAAAACCAATAGAGATAATGATTTGACATGCACGTGTAATTTTTCACTTGGAGCAGTTTGAGTGCCACATCCTTCTACATATTTTTCGATTCCACACTGTATTTAAACAGGCGTTGACACACATGTGCACACCAAGTTGCATGTCTCTCTGTTTCATAATTAAAAACTCAGATACATGATATTACAAATTTAATTTATGTGGGAACAGAGTTTCCAGAAGCCGAAAAATAATATGCAAAATGAACAAACAATTGTGACAAATGGAAAGAAATTAAGCTAAGACCACCAAAAAAATTATGAATAATGCAAAAAATTATGCTATATTTAAAAACGGTAATTTGAACTGCGCACCAACACTTGCACTTGGAATTAGTAATTCGAAATTTATATATAGAAATTAAGCCCTAAATTAATTCTTCACATAATTCTTTATTTAAAGTAAATGGCGACTCTTTTTCTAACAACATTGAATATGAAAAACTTTTATTTTGTTTTATTTGATTATTCAATTTCTAGACCTTTCTATATCGCTATCAGTATTAATATATATATAGTTTTCAAAACAAAAAGAAGTTTTTCAAAATGCACGTTAATGATTCCCGGCAAATCGTATAGCTATTTCAGATCTAGTCACAGATCTTCTTCAGTGGTTGGTTGGAATGATGAAATTGAAAAATTCATCAAACTAAATGCAAACGAAAACTTATTTCAATTGAGAATTTCCCCTATGCTTTTGGTCGAGAAATATCGCAATTGTTGAAAAAATTGTGAAACATAATTCTTAGTTACTTTGTTTTTACTTCGAGGGGCTACGTGTGAAATTTAAAAAAAATACAATTGGGACTTACAAATGGAAAATGTTATGGAAGATTAAATATACCCATGTAGAGGTCTCATTTGGTGAATGAATTTACCATCACTCAGACCAGGTCCCTCAATCTGGTGCATAGTTTTGTCAAAAGATATATATCCTGTTTGATAAACTAACTGAGATATTCTGTCATATGGTTTCTTATTAAAAATATCTCAGCATAAATATAATGGAGTAGTTCCAATGGCTCTACCCCTTTCAATACGTCCGAAATTACATTACATATATTACGGTGTTTGTCAGAAGAATAGTATTTTTAGTCACTGATGATACTATTGTTCGTCCAACCTCAATTTCTTGGATAGATCGATGATGAAACGCGCGGCTGGCAATCAAAATGCTTGAGTTCGAATTCGGGGTCGGGGAGAGATAGTTAAAGAAAAAATAAAAATTAAAAACCCTCGCTATACCCACCACGTAATTTCTATGGTATACTTCTATTCGAATATAATTTAATTCCCCAAATTTTGACAACTAAATGTTCGCTCGTTGTACCTCCCATATTTGCCAATTTTTTTAAAAAAATGGCTACAAAACAGTGCAAAACGCCACAAAAAAAAATATATAAGAAAATATATTTACTTTGGTGGAATTCGACCTCATGAACTTCAACAGCTGCCGTTTTTTAGCCGCACATGCTACCATAGTGATAATTTTTCTGCTGAATTATCGAGCTAAGGAGCAGCATTTGTTCTACTGAAAAGTACATAAATTAGGAGTACAGCCATCCTAGCCAACACAAGGTAAAAACCGTCGGTGCAGCAAACAAATTTGCACTACATCTTAGCGCGCAATTCTGGTGGAAATTCTGGTAATTGGTACACACTTTTTTCGCTGGGATATCAGTCCAGATTGTTACTAGCCACATTCAGCATGCGAGAATCTGATGTTTTACAGCCAGAGAATGCAAATACACGCACTTTTTCATTTAATAGGAAAAGTAAATATATTTGCCTGTATCGCTGGAATTCTGGTTTGAAATTTGAATCTCTTACAATATACGTGTTTCCGATATTTTAGTTACATTTTACACCACAAAATGAAAACATAGTACAAACATCTCATATACCGTAGTTATGAGCTTTGAAATGTGGTTAGAAATATAATATTTGCTGTATCTAATACTGACGAGGATGTGCTTCTATTTGAAATTTGACTGCCTAGTTTCTTTGAAATTACCTTACATTTACACCAACCTTTTCTAAATCTATAAGTGATGTGGATAAGACTAACGCATTTTATACACATTACCACTTCATCTGTCCAATGAAATAGAACACGCAATGTTTATATAAAACCGACAAATGTTTAGCGGCGATAAACTAATTTTGAGCGTTGACCGCTTGGTGGCACATTCTGAGGTGATATTATTGGTATCGATTTCGTACACAAAGTTTAAGTTTAAATTCTACAAAGCTTGAATGTATAAAAAAGTTATTAATACAGTGAAGTTCAATTTCAAATCTCTGGTTAAAAATTACAATATTTTGGTAAGTATTTGCAAATATCAGATAATAAATAAGTCCTCTTGGAAGATATAAAATGATTTATTCCACTCATAATTACAAAATATACTATAAATATTTTCTATAAGCGCAAGAGCCTTTTATAGAATATTAGTGATTGCTTCGACTGAAATTGAATTGTGGTGTGCAAAATTCCAACAACATTTTGGGGTTTACCATCAGCTGATTTCAAAGTTGTTCTCAAACGTTTGAATGGAGTTTTAGAGTTCAACAGATCAGGATACAGAAGCTCCCGCTCCAACAATCCAATAAAATTTCGACCTAATAATTTTACTTCTGCATACGGACGAATGTCACCAGGTTTATTTAAAACAGATATACCAATGATTTTTCTAATCGACCTTAAATTTTTGCAAAACTTTTTCATCAGCTGACCTGACCGAGAAACCATAGGATTATCCGATATCAAGTTGCATGGATAATTCTTATTATCGCTCTTCAATAATCCTATTCCTTACAAGTTTGATGTGCTCCATGACCGCAACAAAATACGTTCCGATCTGTTAAGCAGTCATGGTACCGATGACCGGTTTTACGGTAGTTCCAACAGGTTAAATTTATCTCGAAAATTTTCTATTCCAAATGGAACATTTCAACGAGAGGGTCGTCCGTAATATCCACTTCAGACAAATGTTTCTGGAAGGGACTGGGTTTGTTACCGGCAATACCTTCTTTTCTTCGCATATCTTGCAAGAAGAATTTTCGCTGCGGCAGATATCTCTTAATTAAGCAATTGAAATAATCGACATATTTAGTATTTCGTGCTAAATTTCGGGCAGGAGATTTCGCCGTAAAATCTCAACTAGAAACCTGTGAATCAAGCGCTGATTAAGTCGATATGCAAGCTCTACAACACACTCATAAAAGTTAACAAATGTTTCGATAGACCTCTGCATTCTATCCCTCATCAGTTCTCTCAGATCCACGGCTGTTCGCGAATCTCTATTCTGTTCCTTCAGAGGTATGCATAAATCAACTCATTACACTGTGCGACACCAAAAAAAATTGATGGGGTTCTGTCAACGGATTCTGGTAGAATGGTCTAAAAAAAACTATACATGTATCGGCGTTTTGCCAGATCAGATCAGATTTTTTTTTAGGGCGGGTCAAAGTTTCCTGCCCTCGGAACTTTCCTGCAACATGTCGGAATCCCAAATTGTATGTTCCTTACTTCTGAGGTACAAAATATGTTCAGAAGTTTTATAGAAAAGATTCAGATAAACATTTTTGTGGAACAAATTAACCCTCTAACTGTCACGTATAACCATAGTTTCTAAATTTTTTTTAAATACTCGCAAGAAACTGCTCCAAACTGACGGGGGGCGTGGTCAAAATGTAATACAAAAATTATCGCCATAAAATTTCACCATATGTGTCCGAACACTCCAAAACACAAATCGTAGCTCAAGCGGTAGATAATAAGGATAATAAGAATCCTTCTAAGGGTTAATAATGAATTTTGTCATTTTGCTATTTCCATTAAAAATAGTCCACATAATAACTATAATGAATTTTGTCATATTTCATCTTTTATCTAACACTTGGGCTAAGATTTGTCTTTTGGAGTGTTCGGACTGATCTGTAGGGACTAATCTGTCAAAGTGAACACTTTGATATATATGTTGAAGCATCTGTTTGTAATAGGGATGCCAATCCCAAAATCCCGAATCCCAAAATTATTATAATTATTATGGCCACAAATTTTAAGAGGTACACTAATTCTGCTTCCAAATAGATGTCTATTATTTCAACGGTTACATTTTGTCGAGAAAAATATATAAATTGATTTAACAAGAGCTTTTGCAGGCTGTTCCCTCAAATAAATTCAAATATCACCTTAAATCTACAACAACTTTAAAATCCAAATATCTCGTTATTTTGAGCTAACTTTTTAAAACGAAGTATACCACTGGATTCTATGACCCAAAAATTAGTTGGGATGTCTCGGTGTTTTTGTGTATCATTTCAAAACTTCAAATTTTACTTACAGTGTAATTGTTCCAATGTGCATTTCTCAACAACCGGCAAGTTTTGCATAACAGGATTTCTATTAGCAGGAGGCTGCGAGGTGTTTAGTTGAGAGGTAATATTAAAACCAAGTCTCGAAAACCATCTCTTGAGTCAAAGTGTGTAGCATCCGGGACTGTTGTTCAGTCACTGCTAAGGGCCCAATTCGGTTTTTGTATTCACCAGGGACACTATTAGATGGATTAGATTCTGCCAAATTGCTACGATTTTTCCTTTCAATACCACAGAAGGCTTCAGTGAGTCTATTCGAATCATAACTCTCGACCTACGCAGAAGATCTAATCGTCATGGTCGAGCTAGTACTCGTAGAATTTATGGAAGACGACGACTCTTTGCTAATTTTGGTCTGCCAAGCCGGGCATAAAGTGTTTCCTTTAAAAAAATGTTTAGGTTTATGAAATAAATGGCCACAGAGAGTTTCCGTACTAACACTGCTGCTTGTAGTAGCCTTCAAATGAAGTCAACACCACAATCATACAATTTTAAGAGTAGGTACTTATCTCAAGAAAAGTTGTTGTGTTTCACAAAAAAAGGCTATCTTTAAAGAAAATGTAGTTTTTTAAGAAATGGCAATTTGTTGTAAGAAAACGTACTCTTTTAAGAAAAGGTACTTATTTTAAAAACAATTCTTTTTTTTTAAGCAAATGTATTATTTGTAAAAAAATTTACTTTTTTCTAAGCAACGTTACTCCTATAAGATAAGGTATTTTTTTTAAGAAAAGGTACTTTGTTCAAGAATATGAATAGGTTCTTTTTCGAGAAAATTTACTTTTCTTAAGATAAATCGGTTAGTTGAGGAAATGTTATTTTCACTTCTTTCTTCTTTCACTTTGGCTTTTCTAAATTCACTTTTTATTGGGTTCAACTTCCCATTAAACAAAAAATTTCCCAACATATGTAAGACATGTAGTTAGTATAGACACAAACCAAAGCAAAAGTAAACAATATAGTTGATAATAGTGGGATGTAGCGTAATAGTGTTAAAACAAAAGTTGTTAAATTTTTTTCATTTAGCCCCCATCTCGCAACGTGCGATAGGGAACTTTGTTCCAAAACGAAACAGCTGAAGACATATAGCGCTATCAATGAAAGTAGAGAAAATAAAGTGGACTGAGGCTGAGCAAGACCACTTTCAAATATGTGAGCATACAAAAAAGATTATTTAATAACAACAAAAATATCATGGGAGTTAATTTTGTTCGGGCCTCACGTTGGGCGCCACTTATTATTTATGCAGCATACCACGCTTAGCTGAAGAAATTGAATTGTGAAGAAGGAATTGTGGAATTGAAAAAACAGCGGATGCACGCAGTTTTGCCAACTTTGTTGCTTGTCGGTGGGGCGGGAACTAACCACCCATCAATTTGCAGTTGCTACTAATAAAATCTAAAAGAATTTTAGATAATCAAGAAAATCAAGATAGAGAGAAACCGGTATCTGAAAATTGGATGGTTGATATCAACCGAAGTCAACGTTAGTCTGTGCTGGAAACAGTTTGCCCGCCTATTCTGTTTTCGTAGGACCCAAACAAACTATGGTAAACCCAACACAGTACTCCTTTACTCCGACTTCCGGTAATGCAAAATGAAACATCTAAATTCTTAGTAAATGACAGCGCAACAACTGAACCAAAACAAATTACAACATTTATAATTTCCATAATCAAAACTTAAATTTTAAATTTTATTTCTTCCTCTTCATTATCATAACAAAGTTTCAATTTACTTAATACTATTAAGATCCAACATTCACGGGGTAGAATTTAAATTTTAATAAATGAATTATCTAATATGAGATTACATTTAAGTTAGTAGCAATAAACTAACAAAACCATAGAAAGGAAGTGAAACGCTAAAGGAATCCGAGTTGTCGTTTGAGTGACACTGAATTTCGAAAATTATACAACCATCAAACTCAAATGAACATCAGCTGCGAGGTCAATGTCCTCTTCCGCTGATATTTTAAACAAGCAGCGAAAGGAAAAAGTTTAGATATATTCAGTTCCTAATATCACTGTGAGACGTATTTTAAATATTTGGAAGCCACTACATAGCTTATGTATATGTGTATCATGACAGTAGGCACCTCCGTAATATATTATTGAATAAATGTTGAATACAAGTATATTTAGTTTATTTTACTTTCGCACAAATCACTTCATAGCATCAAATAAGGTGTGCTTTTCAAACTGTAGCTAAGTATGTACAAACACAGAACACAGCCAGTATGCGAAACTAAACACTGTCCTCCAATTAGTTTGCTATTGTATTTCGAAATTTATTCTTGGGAATGTTTATTGATTGTCGGTGGTGCAATGGTTAGTGTGCGCGGCTCTTGTACATGAGATCCTGGGTTCGAACCCTGCTCTGACCAACTTAAAATTTCTTTCGGCGGCGGTCACCTCGCATAGTGACGGCGACACTATCGAGTATATAGCCATGAAAAAGCTTCTCAAAATACCGTTCGGAATCGGTGTAAAACTGTAGGTCCCAATCAGTGAGTGAAAACTGGAAAGCGCACAGCCCAGTGATTGTGAGAAGTTCTCCCCATGGGATGTAATGGGAAACCATTTATTTTATTTATAGTGTTTATTGATTCACATTCTTATTAACACAAAAAACACTGATTCTTTGGTTGAGACAATAATTCAGCCGATCATGTACTGGTTGAGAATAATCAGTTCTGGTTCAAATTTGCTCAGAGAGATAACGGGTTACCAGCTACTCTCTGAGTATATGAGTGATCGCGGTATCTTAAGCACTTAAATAAGCACTTACTTGTTCATTAGATCCATCGATGAAAGGCCTTTCATGAAGCGACGCTAAGGAGGGATCAGAAAAACTTAATTTGTCCCAAGAGCACCAATATGTCAGGGTGGTATTGGTTATTGTCCCGGTTAACCACTGGCTTAATACATAAAGTTTATGATTCTATTTTTTCCATCATTTGCACTTCATCAAGAATTTAAATTAAAAAAATAACGGACACCCGCAAATCGAAATAAAATTAAATTACACTTCACTTCTGTTTCCAGATTCCATATGAATAAGTTAAACGAAATATATGTCTCGTGACTCGAGTTAATTTCTTAGGCAACAAAAATACATCTAACTACACTTAATACTAAAACGATAAATGAACCAGCGCGAAGGGGTTTCGAATCCGAACTCGAAGGAAGACGAATAATAGGAAGACCAAGACTCCGCTGGAGGGATGAGGTTGACGAATCCCTGCGTACACTTGGTATTGCCAACTGGGGAGATAAAGCCAAAGATCGAACTGGTTGGCGAAATATGTTATCTTCGTTTTGTAAGGTCCCTGACCCCCCGGGGTTGTCCGAGACCGTATAAGTAAGTAAGTAAGTTAACTATAAAATTACTTAATCGTAATTGAAAGTTAATTTGAGGATAACTTTGCATTTTGTTTTTCAGTGGTGAGTTAATGTACGTCGCCATATTGTTAACGATTATTGCAACCCTTGTATTCTTATTGGAAAAACAACTGGTTTGGGATAAGTACCAAAACAACAAAGAGGAACAAACAAAATAGAATTATGTAAAACAAGAAATAGATGCATAAAATCGAAGTTATTTTAACAAAAATGTGTAAAAAAAACTATGAAGTCGCAATCATTTAACGATCTAGACTCAACGTATGAGTACAAATACGCAAAACAGAGGCATATAACTATTTTATACAATCTAACATTTCTCATTTTGACAGTCAGTAATTTGATTGTAAAAATCATATGGTTCTGACTAAAAGTTAACCAACCAACATTGTGGGTTAAATCATGGTTAAACAATGACTGAAAAACACAATTCGATGTTTAACCAGAATTTAACTAAGAAACGAAGATCACCACTGGCCGAAAAACTGGTCATTAAAACATTTATATGTTTGCTAGTCCCAAACTCACTTGAATTTAACAGTAAACAGTATCATGTTTCCTGCAAACATGTGGAAGCATTCGCCTGCTCCCCCCAAACCTGCACATACCTACGTGGAAATATATGCGTATCTCAACCCAAACATAATAATATTTAGAAACGAACTATTCTTTGGTTTCAATATATATATAAGTATGTATTACTTGTTATAATTAATTTTAATCCATATAAATCCACACTGATAAATAATTAATACAAAAAATTAAAAGATTTAAAACGGCCCGTTTTACTTTTACTTGCATTGAATGCATTATTTGTTTTTTTTTCCATCAAATGGGAATCTGCTGTTCGTTTGCTTGTCCCGCAAGTTTTTGTTTTCAGAAGGTTTCAGTTCTGGGTTGGTTATTCCTATGCACACAAACAATATATGTATATACAACTCCAGTTCATGCAAGTCAAGCGTGGATTGTCCTTTTTTATTTTTGTTTTTATTATTATTATTTCACAAATGGTCTGCCATTCCGATTTTCGCAGTGAAAGCTCGGACAGACAAAGCGCTTCATGTATGCGAAACACAAGCCCAAAAACAAAATCAACATCACAACTATTTAACCGCCCGAGCGTTTGTTTATTCGTTTTTCACTGATCAAGCGCTTTTGATAGCCTCTATCCGATGAACTATTGGCGACTGAATACATAAAATAAAAACGCAATACATCAGCCAAAATAAGAATGCCTGACTTCATTATACAATTTACACTGAATATATATGAATCAGTGACTGAGAGAAAACGCAAATGTAAATCGATCTGAATTATTATTGTCAACATCTATAACATCTACATGCGCCACTACACAGAAAAAAATAAAAATCAATTTCAATTAAAAAATTTCTTTATTTGATTAATTTTTTTATTGATTTTGGTGTAATCACGAAAATGATAATATTAATTAAAGGTATTTGTAAATTTGTCGCAAAACACTTCAATTAAAAAATTTGTAAATTTGATTAAAACATTTATTGAATTTTTTCAAAAATATTGATTAAATTTTTGATTAAATTTTGAATGGAATCAATTAAAACCCTTATTGCTTTTTTCAGCATGAAAACCCCACCCCCTGTGACGACGCTAAAAAAAACTAAAATGTTCTATTTTTAAAGCGATTTTATTCAAGGTTTCGTAGATATACATATACTTACACATATATATATATACAAAAAATTAAATTTTTTTGAATTTGAATTCATAATGTAAGGGAATTCATTATGAGGGAATGTAATTCAACAATAAATTCCATTGCGTTGTCACAAATTATTTTTATTTTGTTTTAATAACTGATAAAGTGAAATTGCTCTGGTGGTTCTGGAGAAACATTCAATTTATCTGCTCGTTCCGCAGCAACAGTCACTCCATTGTGGCATTCCATCTCTTCTGCATATTCACAGCTTGTTGGAGAAATGTTTTGCTTTTATCCAATTTAGGCCACTCTTGTTTTACACGTTCAAAATGTCTAAGAAGGTGAGTCTTAAAGTTTCTTTTTACGTGAAATTTTTGAAAACAATTTTTGTGTAAACAATTGTATATGCCATAAGGCGGCATTATATCTCTTTTCAAGTGCATAAAAAATGTTTGGGGACAGCCACATTTTCATTGCAAACAAAACACTCAATGCAAGCACTCATTTCCAATAAAATTTATTTAAAAACACTTGCCAGTTAAACACAATTACAAAAAACGGAGTTTTAATCACGAAACGAGACAATTTAACACTATTATACTTTAAGTTCACAAAATAAAATCTTTCAATCAACAATAAACGAATAACGAAAAGTGACGACGCCGGCTGGTGACTCAGCCGCCACGTATATTGCCTCCCAACGGCGCTGTAAAATTCAACTTTCTGTAAAATACTATATCACAAAAATTTTTGTTTACAAAAATTGTTTATATATTTATAAAAATTGTTTATTATTTATATTAATTTAGATAGATTCACAGCAAGTGGCCGTCGGTGGTGCAATGGTTAGTGTGCGCGGTTCTTGTACATGAGATCCTGGGTTCGAACCCGGCTCTGACCACCTTAAAATTTCTTTCGGCGGCGGTCACCTCGCATAGTGACGGCGACACTGTCGAGTATCTAGCCATGAAAAAGCTTCTCAAATTACCGTTCGGAATCGGTGTAAAACTGTAGGTCCCAATCAGTGAGTGAAAACTGGAAAGCGCACAGCTCAGTGATTGTGAGAAGTTCTCCCCAGTCCCTTCATGGGATGTAATGGGAAACCATTTATTTTTATTTTTAGATTCACAGCAAACATTCGATAACGCACTCAAAAATTAAACATTTTTAGCGGCGTAGATTTGCGCCTTGTGGCTGTCGGTGGTGCAATGGTAGTGTGCGCGGCTATTGTGCATGAGAACGTGGGTTCGATCCCTGCTCTGACCACCTAAAATTTCTTTCGACGGCGGACACCTCGCTTAGTGACGGCGACACTATCGAGTACTTAGCCATGAAAAAGCTTCTCAAATTACCGTTCGGAAACGGTGTAAAATTGTAGGTCCCAATCAGTGAGTGTAAAAGTAGAACGCGCACAGCTCACTGGTTTGTGAGAAGCTATCCCTAATCTCTTCATGGGATGTAACGGGAAACCATTTATTTATTTTTTTAAATTTGCGCCTTGCTAACTCCAAGTTCTGTTGTAAACTCAAAAACTAAATTGTAAATATGATTAAAAATTTAATTGATTCAATTAATTTTTAATTGAATTTTTTGAAAAATTTTTAATTGAATTTTTTGAAAAAATTCAATTATATTTTTAATTGAAATTTAAAGGCCAATATTTTTCTCTGCGCCGCATCGGGAAATTTTCTGTCGGCTTCGTTCTCGTGCATATAAATACTGAATTAAGAACTAAGTCCATTTTGTGGAGTAAAACCACCGTTGTATACGACAATTTCAAATCAATTTCGACGAAATTGTCGTAAAGATCTCAATTTCGTGCTTGTAACAATGTTTGCGAAATTGAGCAATTTTAACTCAAGACTTTAAGTTCGCGACAGCGTGAACAAGGCATAAATGAAGATCTTAAGCGTAGTTCGCATTGCTCGCTATATTTGATATATGTAAGAGTGAATAATATTATTTGATTTATCGGTAACAGCTACCAGGTTTTACTTTAATATTTACGTATGTATGTATAGCCCGTCTAATGCGCGGTATTCAGTTTTTGTGACATTTTCGTTGCCATAAGTAGTACGTGTATAAAACATAACGACAATTTCATGAACCGAAAACTTTGCTCACTTTTCATTTGCATCTTACTCAGCTCTTCGCGAAAATTTCGTAGCACAATCAATTACAGGGTTGTTACGCCAAATGTACTTATATTTCATACGAAAACAATTGTTTGATAATTATTTGGCACCGGAATTTTGGCATTTCGATAATTTTTACAACCAAAGGACCACATTCGTAAAAAATAAATTGGAGTACGTACAGGAAAAATAAATGAAATATTTGTCAGGTAAATCAAAGATAGGTGGTAGTTCTCCGCAACAAAATTTTCTGTTTAGAGATAATATGGAAAATTGTTGGCGAAAATTTCGCAAAAACTGAATACTTGGCCTAACGCCGACATTTAATTTAATTCCCTTTATTTGCATTAACTGCACTTGTGCTTACGCTGAAATAGCCGATCGAATTGATAGTTGGAAATTCCATACAGCACACGGAGGATGGCAGAATGAACGATAGGGGTGTGGAAGCAAATTAAATTTAAATTGAGTTTTATTGATACTATAGGTTTTAAAAACAACATTTGATCTTACATATAAATTACTTCTAATGTCATAGGTAATGACATCTATAGTAGCGATTTGTCTCAGTATATTTACGAAGTTTGGTGTGGTTCCATATGGATGCTGCATGTTAGAAAGTATTGCTTTAATAATTCCAGATAGAGTCAATGGCTCAAATCAACCAATAAGAAAACAGTAACCGCATTTTGTTTTGTATTTTAAAATTGTTGCATAAATACATCACAAATATATACTAACACTAAAAGATAACAAAAAAGTCAAAAATACGTTTAAATTGCACAGCTTTTCATCAAAACGACATGAAAAATGTAACTCAACAATTTTTGTAATTCCCACTTGTGTAAGTCAATTTACGTCAAATAACTCTATATCGCACCGACCGTACTACGAAGAGTGTAAAATGAAAAGGGGGATGAGAAAGAAGACAGTTCTAGGTGACAATACACTATTCCCAATGATAACACAAACATTTGTTTAATTCGAAAATTCACACAATATTAATGAATTACTCTTGCACATTCTTAATTTTTCCAGAATATTCGGAGATATGTTTATTAAATCTACTACCAAAAATATTCAAACAAATCATTATCCACTACTTCAGTTTTCTCTCAGACAATTTTTAAAGTCTGTCCTGCAGATTATATAAAAAGAAAACAGTTTCAGTGGACCAGGTTAATGTCTGGAGTAGATGTTTTGTTTATAAGCGGACATTAGACATTTCTGTTTTCGCTTGCAATTTGAATTGTATCAAAATAACAATGTATGTTGTTATTGATAACATCATCTGGAAGGAGAAAAAATCGATTACAAAATTGGGTAACTAAAGTGAACCACAAATTTGACAAACATGAGTGTCGTATCGAAAACATTTATCAGACATCCAACAAAAATATATTTGCTGTTACATAAAGCCTGCACTATTCTGATTGCAAAACAATAATAATATTAACTTGATATGATCTACTGAAACAGCTGATATGTTATCGATCACTTCATGCTCAACATGATACATGATACAATTAATTGTACAAAAATATAAAAAAGTATTGGCAATAATAGTTACTTTCAAATCATATGTTTTATGGCTGAGTTTTAAAGGTTTATGGATTTCATACGGAAAGGGAGACAACTCCAATCAAACCCGTAAACAAGTACATAGAAAATGCTTTACTTAAAATTGAACATTGCAAAACAAATCGCAATCTTTTAAAATATGTATAATTGTCAATGGTATTTAATTATTTACATTTAAATTTCAAAATTCTAGGAAAGATATACATTTATATATATTTCGTTACAATTCACACCCGATTCACAACCATGGACTGTCTCTTTCTGGACACACAGAAATGAAAACACTTTGAGTTGTTATTATAACCACTGACAGTTCTTTTTGCATTTGCATTATATTAAGAAGTGCAACCGACAATCAACCGCAAAAAAATCCCAATACCGCATGTATGACAACTTTGTGGTCCGCTTTGTGCGAAGTCAACTCTATGAAACAGGCCGTATAATTTTAATATTGATGAACCCCAATGTAGCAACAGAATAATTATCTTTCGATCAAATCTAACGATCTGTGTGATAGTGGAGACTCTGCAATATGTAATAAGTACCAAACCAAATGACTTCAGATTAATATCGAAAAATCCCGAACAGGTAAATAACAGTTTGTTATGCATCAGTTGCAAAGAGTATTCACGCACTCGATGTTTCAAAGCCACATTCGACGATCTAATCTTCAAATCATGTAAAATCGGAGCCATTCGATTGTACTACAAGAAAATTTAAATATTTCGCATTAATTGAAATTCTCAGATATACATATGCGTACCTTATCTATGCACGATTGGCTTAGCCAGCAACTCCACAGCATATTGAGGAACACCAGTAAAATGTACCATAACCGATCTGAAAGATAGCCTTGGAATACCCTTGAAATTTATGTTCGCATACGGCCAAAACTTACAGTGTCGGCAACAGTCGTATCCATTATACTCAAGTGATGTGACATACAACCAATTGATCGTGTGAGTAATGTCAAGTCCATTGTATAAAAATAATGTCAACATAGGAATTGAGAAATACTCTTCAATATATTTTACCAAGCACCACACACGACTTAGCAGCAATTGATTGGTCATTAGTTTTTTATAAAATTCCGAATCTGGAGATCTATTGACTCGCTCTCCCCTTAAGATGTCATATTTTAATTGGGACAAGGATTGTTGCAGTGCCGTGATAAACTCATCCACCACATGCATCATAACACAGTATTCGGAGAATTTTATTTGGATGAGTTGGAAACTGAATATGGTCAATATTTTATCCCTTACAGCCATCGCATCGGCCAGCAGTGGATAGTTGATATAACCCAGTAAAATGATGTGCAAAATTAAAAACATTAGGGGTCCCCGAAACAAACGTCTTCGAAATGTTTGACACCGTTGAGGAAATGGCTTGGATGTCAGATTTTCTTCGAATTCATAATCACGATAGTACCGTAAAATATCCCTCTCCAATTGGCCTATCTGTAGGCGAATACTATTTATACAGTTGTGCTCTCTATAAGCGGATACATGCATTATCACTTGCACAAAGGCCACGGCAATATTTTGTGTAATACTCAATACTCTGGTAATGCTATCTAACTCCAAATTCGTCACAACCACATCGACTACCACATTACTAATGTACACCATCCAAATGACCAGGACAATAAGGAAAACCGTGTACACGATATAGCACAGCCATAGTGCAAACATTTTCCATGACTTTTCCTTGCAATTACTGCGTCCACATAGAACTGGTGGCAGATTAAGTCCAAATACTGTGTAAATCCATTGGAAACTCAAGGTTGCTTTAATCAATTGCGACTTTTGGATAACGTGAGGTTCAAAGTTGTTTTCCATATTACTGGTAGCGCGATACTGATGAGAAACTTACTAGAATTGTATGCGCTTCCTTTGTAGTTCCAAACTAATCGAATTAATTTTGATTGAGACAAGAAAATTTTGACGAATCGATTGCTGGATATAATTAGATAATCGCTGGTGAAGTGACAAATGTAAAACATACGAGGTTAATTTTGAAAGGGTAGACTCATCAGTGGTGGTGAAGTGGTTAGTGGAAACTATTCTTGTATATTACAACTCAGGTTTTAAGCCCCATTTATGTGAAAATATTCAATTATTTGGGTGAAAATAACCTCCCTTAGTGTCGGCTGCACTATCGAGTAATAAACAATGATAATGATAACAATAGCATACAATATAAAACTCAAAACTCAGGGACTGGGAGGAATCGATTTGTGTATTTCCAGTGAAGAGAGAAGTTGAAAATATCTGGTCGTGGTGAAGGTGCCACAAGTTTGGCCGATGTTAGCTTTGGGAGTAGTGCTAATAATATGGTGTCAGTGTCGTCACCAAAATGCAAAGCGGCGAAATCAATATTGTCAATTTCAACTCCAAAGAGGTCCAGCAAAGCGGTCCCGGCTATTACGACATTCGGTGCGAATGTGTTGACGATGGCAGAGAGTGCGCCTGATACTTTAGGCCGTTTAAATTTTATAGTAAGTGTGTTAAGTAGAAGAGTGGTTAATTTTTTTGTGGGTACAGTTCAAGCCAATGTCAAGGATTTGTTTCCCAAATTAAAAGCAAATTGCTTTACCCATACCCCTAAGGTATCGAACCCATATGTAGTGGTGATTATGCGGTTGGCCGCCTCTTTTGACATCAAAGATGTCGAAGAATACTTGACTGGATTAGGCCTCAGGCTGTCCATTTTAAGGCTAAAGAAGATGGCAGGAGGTAAGTGGTTCTTAAAGCAATTTAGGGACTCCAATCTCATCAACGCCCATCATTTAAGGTTTATCCTTTATTCCAGAGTTAGTTTTGAGCAATTTAGAAAGAGGGGTCCGGTCGAATACTTTTATTATCATCGTTGTGGCCAGAGCTGTCTATTGACGAACAAATGGTTCCATATTTTGGGAGACATTCTTGCAAAATGTACATGCGTGGCAAACCAATTCGATTTGGCTACAAATTGTGGTATCTTTGCTCTTCAGCCGGCTACCTCTACAACCGCATACCATATGCTGGATCAGCAGATAAGTATGATAGGCAAATGGATCTTGGGGCTGATGTAGTTCTAAGTTTATTGAAAAATGTGGAATATCCGAGCTGTCACAACTTCTTTATGTCGTTCTACCTCATGTGTCTTCTAACTGGAAAAAGAATATGTGCTTTGGGAACCGTGCATGCTAATAGAATTGTAGGTGAAAAATTAAAAACTGGAAGACGACTGCATAGAGGCGACCACGACTTCCACTTCGATACAAATAGTTAAATTCTTCTTTGCCGTTGGCAAGACAACAAAGAAGTTACAATTGCGACAAATTTCGACCAGATGCTACCTACCACTTCTGTTCAAAGGTGGAAGAAACAGTCTATGATCAACCTCAGTTGTTAAAAATCTATAACCTTGGAATGGGTGGGGTTGATCTTCACGTCGTTGATCTTCAGACCGAAAAAGTGGTATTGGCCCTTACGGAGGAGTGCCATGCTTAATTCGGCATTCGTTAACGCATGGCAGCTTTTTTGTTTCATACGTCGCTACCAAAAACAAAACATAGATCCTCAAAACGATTTCGAGTTCAAGGCGCGTACTCAATTTTGATGACTGCTGAAGATGAGAGAGCAAACGATAAAGTAGGCGAATTATATAGCCTTGCTGCTCCTGCTAACGTAAACGATTCCCAACCAGAAAATCTCCCACGAAATAGAGGCCAGCACCTTTTTGTTAAAATAGACCTAAAAAAGAAATGCTGATGTAAACATTGACACAAACCGGCCTCATTCTTATGCAAAAGATGCAATTTTCCCATTCATACACACTGTTTAGAGTCATATCATATTGAAAACAAATTGGAATACTTTTTTTACAGCTTATTATTATGTTATGTACATTTAAAGTACAATAAATGAACGTTAAGTTAAAATTAAATTAGTTTTTTTCTTCAATCAAATATATGTACATATATACAATCTAAAAATAATGTTAAATGGTGCCCATTGTTCGATTAATCGAACACCATTTGTCTAAAAAATATTTTTGTTTTAAAAATGCTGACATCAGATTTAATTTATTTGAGCCAAATTACATTATAAATAAATGGATTCCCATCACATCCCATGAAGGAATTGGGGTCAGCTTCTCACAACCATTGAGCTGTGCGCTTTCTCGTTTAATACTCACTGATTGGGACCTACAGTTTTTACACCGATTCCGAACGGTATCATGAGAAGCTTTTTCATGGCTAAATACTCGATATTGTAGACGTCACTATGCGAGGTGACCGCCGCCGAAATAAATTTTTATATTTTTTAAGGTGGTCGGAGCAGGGATCGAATCCAGGATCTCATGTACAAGAGGCGCGCACACTAACCATTGCACCACCGATTAGTATACCTTAGTATACAAATTTTCGTAAAAAACAGAAAAAAATATTGCCTGGGCTCTAATGGGTTAAATGCCCCAAAGGTTATTGTGTTATTCCTGCCAAAAAGGAAAATATTGTTGAAATTAATTATTCTTAGTGATCAGGTTACAGGCGTCTCAGTTGTTCAAGTTGAGCGCGCTGTAAAGTGTGCAAATTCTAACGGCAAAGGCTCTGAAGATTGCCACCGGAAACTGATGATTGTCAATAAATTGCGGGAGAGCGGAAGATGGTTAGGGTCGGCGGACTACCAAATGTACAGGCTGTGGATGCAGATTGCCTGCGCGATAGACGTTTGCAGAACGATGCAGAGAAGAAACGGGCATTTGCTGGTGTTTTGAGCTCCTTCGGGCGTGATTAGTGAAGCGGGGATTAGTTATCACTATTTTTTGCTTCATGGCTGTAAATTCATAAATTCAAAGTCTGTTCTTCTACTTAAGGTATCATGTTTGTTATATTAATTAAATAAATAAACTGAATTGTTATGTATTTTAACTTTAAGTCCTACTTTAGTATTAAGTTTAGTTCTAAGATATTTTATAATCGTAGAACGCACTGAAGCCTTATGTTAATAGTCTCCTTTTCGGAAAGGGTGTTTTAAATTATTACCGTAGTTTAATCAAAATGTGCTGTATTCGCCTTCTAAGCTGAAGCCTGAGAATTCTGGGAGAATGCTTTAACTGTTTCAGAATTTTCATTTTATTTTACTGTCTATATGTATGTATGTACTATCTGCGCTTTACGAAATATTTTTAGCAAAGATCAATATAAAACACCAAACAGTGTTGTATGTCTGCAATCTCTTCATGGGTTGTATTGGATTAGTTTAAGGCATGGTCGTCTACTGACAGGTAGTGAAAATACAATAGAGAAAATACAACTGACAATGGTCCGGAGAACGATATATTTGTGATGGGTATACTTCACCTGATACTACTAATTTAACTTTAAAAACTAAGAACGATAACGTCAGCAATTCTGCTAATACAATATTCGTGAGCGATCGACAGTTCCTACAGTCACGGTACGGTGATCTCGGGATGTCCAAAACACTATGATAGAAGCTTTAATGCCATAAATTCGTATTTGTCCACTACATTTTCTCCAAAGCAAATCGTAAGGTAGTCTAGTCTGTAGAGCTTGTTCTAGCCCAAAGGCTCCTGGCTAACTGCAGTGATTTTAAGGCAGAAATAATAACTTGTCCGTTATCCAAACAAAAAAATAAATCAGGCGTTCTCATTATACTTGTAATTACTAGTTAAACACAATTTTTTTACTTTGGTGCATCCTATAGCAAATAGTTTGAAATTTTCTAGCTACCATCAGAGTGGAGTCAGAAAACAATATTACCAGGGTCTACATGACATTATGTCGGTATTATTGAACTGCTTGTGAAATTCTACAAACTAATCGTCGATATTTATTCTCAAGTGAACGCCAGTCGGAGGCATTTTGACACATTAAAAAATGCCGCCTCATCTCGCATGTAAATGAAGCAACTCTGGAAGTCTTCGAGATACTTCCTTTGAAAAATGTATGGTTGTAAAATATATAACTGCGAGTTGTATAAATCGCATATGAATATCTCTATATCGAAGCAAAATAGCGTGAAAATGTTGGATAGAACATGCCACTAGAATAGATGCAAATGAAACAGCTTAAAGCAAATTCGAAGAATTACTCGAAAGACGCTGGAGAATAAGTCCATTCATCCACAGTAAATGCGGTGGACAAGACATGGCTATATAATAGGAAAAAAAACTGGGATGAAAAACATTGAAGCTGATTGCGGATTTTTAATTGGTAAAGGACTACGACATCTCATCTCAAGGCTCAACTCAGTAATTGCACGCATAACCACTATCCGCATAAATTCGAAATACTTCAACACCTAGTTAGTTTGTGAATATGCAGCGATGGAAGATAAATATGATGAGACCAAGGACATGTTTTATGATTCCCTGGAAGAAACACCTGACCGCTGCCCTGGCCATGACTTTAATATTATTCTAGGTGATGTGAATGCTATAGTTGGCAGAGAAAATCAGCCAGCCGTCAGCCAATTCAGTCTACATATTCTCATTTCTGACGGTGGAATGAGGGTAATAGATTTCTTCGCCGCAAAAAGTTGGGTAGTCACTATTACACGACTTCAATATAAGGGCATCCAGAGAACTACTTGGGAAGCTCCTGATCAGAATATAAATGATCTGGCTATGATATGATTTTGCAATTAATGAAAGGCATTGATTGCAATGGGCTTACTTGTGATTCGAGACGCTATTATAAATTCAGTTCATTACCTGGCGGCAACGATGATACGATAGATTAAGATAAGAGTAAGCAGAGAAAAAAAAATTCGAAACCCAAAACAGTCAAGTCAAATCTTGACATATCAAGCATATAGTAGTAGAGTAGTAGAGTATGAATATAACCGGAGTCATTTAACAGCGCAGAAAGAATATCACCCATTCTGTACATACTCAGCTCGATTTAATATCTCCGGTCTTTGAAGGTTTATTGGTGACTATTATACCTTAGAAAAGGGCTAAAGTCTTGTCTATTATCGAAGTCTACCAAAAAAATAGTATATGGCATATTTTGAAAAAATACACTTTTGTCAAAAATGTGAGGTTAACAAATCATTTTTTTAATTAGCCCTCCAATGGGTTAATAAAATTAAATATAAACTGTGGTTCATCAGGATAGAACCAATAGAATATTAAGCAAAATATCTCTTTAATTGTGAATGCAATACATGTTCAAACTTGTCACCGAAATAATAAATACTGCATTTGATTAATTAATAACAAAAAACAATTCAAATTGGATTATAACGTTACTCTCATAGTGTGTGATCACGTGGTCTTTTTTTGGGTTCAATAGAATAGTACCACATTTTAATTGTTTTATTAATCAAACAAATATAAACTGTTAATATAAAAAATTGTTTTTATTAATTTAATATTCTGTACTTTTACCATAATTCAGAACAACTTGGAATATTCTATTTATTAATGACTCGTGTAGGGATTTAAGGTAGTCAAGGGAAATTTTTGCCATGCTGCTTTAATTCCTTCAATAAGCTAATCTTTAGTCTCGTCCTGCTTTGAAGGTGTGCAGAAACTTTTGTCGGTGGTGAAATTTTGGTGTAGTTGAGAGAGTGCGATTGTAATTTTACCGATTGCTCTTGAAACCCGCATGCTGCTTCCGCATTCCGCAATGTAATACCGCTCTATTTACTGCACAGCGTTGGGTCACCCTTTTTCGATCAACGAAAACCGCCGAACGGAGCGCTGTTAATAATATCAATATAGGTTTGAAGTCCACTAGGAAACCCAATTACATTTTACCACCAATTACATATTTTAAACCTAAAAGTAATAACTGTCACTGTCATTGACATATATCTTTTAGGTAATAGCCTAGCACACAATTTGGGGCAACACATGGAAGTTGTTGTGAAAGGAAACATTCGTTCAAACTTGAAGACCTGACATTTTCCACCTGTCATCTTCTAGTATTAATTTATTAACACGTCAGATCTCTATAGCGAAATGCTTATGACAAAGAACAGCACACTGCCCAATTCAGCGCAATAAAAGTAAACGAAAAAGGAGAAAAACGAAATTTGTTTGAATTTAACAGCTAACAGCTATTATAGCGCTACAACTTGATTAAAAAATATTTTGTGTTTTGATGTGTGCACTTTTATAATTTTTTCTAGTGCTGAAATTTTTTCCTAGTGATGGACTCAAAATTGTCGAACTAAATGGGACATTTTTCAGAGATATTGAGATCACAACGTTTCAAATTTTTATTGGAAATATTAAACACTTTTGTAAAAATTTTTGCAAATTTTCCATTTTGATCACTACCAAATTCTTTAAGAGCTTCAATTTAATTTTAGTCTTACTGGTTTTGTCAATAAGCAAAATTTGCGCATACGCTTTAAGAGACTCCACTGCACTTACAGCCTTGTCAGCTATAATAACATCCCATGAAGGGATTGGGGAGAGCTTCCCACAATCGGTGAGACTATTACAATGTGGAATAAATTGACAGCGAGGTTATAACGGGTTAAAATATACCACAATAATTTTCCTCATAAGATTCTACTACAATTTCCTTAACGTACCAAAGTGACAAAAATAATTAAAACTGAAAATCCATTTAAGGGTTAAATTCGGATTTATTCCAAAAAGATCTAAAAAGTTTCACAAAGCTGAATTGTAGAGGGGAATTTACTAACTCTAGATTCGAGCACTAGATGTTGTAAATAACTTCGTTAATGCTTCTCAATGCGGCAGGTTCGTTTGGTGAGTGTCTTTGCTCAAATTCAGGGTTCTGCATAAGGCACCTGTTGTAACGAAAAGACACAATTTTTAAAATTTATTTTGTTTGAAACAAATGACAAAAGCTAAAGATTAAAGCATTCATACCTTATTTTGTCTTTGCTTCGCTAAGTTTTGGAAATAATACACGCTGAAAAATCTGTAGTATTTTGTTGTTTGGATGCAAATATAAAATGTGTTTGGAGCTTGTCACAAATATAATATACTTGTGCCCAAACACATTGTGTTTGCTATTCAATATTACATGTTTAAGACACAATGATTAATATGATATCACATGTGTGTTTGCGACCCAAATATATCTGTGTTTGCGATACAAATAAAACCGTGTTTGTTGCACTGTTTATGCTCTCGAGAGCAAGAGAATAAATGGGGCAACGAGTGTGTATATCTTATGAGTGTGTGTCTGTATTTTTGCATTATTCTCTCAGTGAGTGATTCATAAATTTTCCTGAGTGTTGGCGTTTAATTTCATGTATTCAGTCGTCAATGGTTCATCGGAAAAGGCTATCAAAAACTCTTGATCAG
This sequence comes from Phaonia tiefii, assembly GCA_963931995.1. Lineage (NCBI taxonomy): Eukaryota > Metazoa > Arthropoda > Insecta > Diptera > Muscidae > Phaonia > Phaonia tiefii. The sequence goes on from OZ008370.1 coordinate 64,117,137, forward strand.
TGAAAGAAGAATAAACACACGCTCGGACGGTTAAATGGTTTGTGATTTTGGTTTGGTTTCGTATATTTAAGTGTTCTACCAAAGTGAGAAACGATTTTGAGGAAAGAAACTGGAGAGGGCAACAACGTGAATCCGATTCCGAAAAACTCGGAATGGCGGACCATTTGTGAAATATAATAAAAAAAACACAAGTAATTAATACACGCTTGTATTGCATGAACTGGATTTGCATATAAGTATATTGGTCGTGCACAAACCCACAATGATAACCAACGCATTGTTGCAACCATCTGAAGACAAAAACGTGAGAGACAACAAAGAATGGAGAAACAACAGAGCAGCAGATTCAAAACAAAACAAATAATGCAGTCAATGCAAGAAACTGAAAAATCATTTAAATATTTTAGTTTTTTGTATTAATTATTTATATATGTGGATATAAATTGATAAAATTAATTATAATAAATAAAGAAAGAAAGAATAATTCGTTTCTAAATATTATTATATTTTGGAGAAAATACGCATATGTTCCCACGTAAGTATATGGAGGTTTGTTTCCACGTAAGTATATGGATGTATGGAGGGGTGAATCACGCATATGTTTTCAAGTAAAATCATACATATTTCTAAGTAAACATTCTAAAGTTTTCATTTAAATACACGTGAGTTTGGGACTTGCAAACATATAAATGTTTGAGGTGTGTTCCAAGCATATACACGGTTCCTGCAGAATATGTTTGGGAGAATATGTTACTTTAATGGTTCACCAAGCATTTAACAAAGTTTTTTCCGACACCGAGTTGTATCTGCAATGGTGGTAAAAGAATTGTTTCAGTTGGTACCAGCAGTGGATGAAGGTATTGTGCTTGCCGTATGCCCCATCAGCTCTTGGCTCAAAATGTGGGATATACGTGGCAATAAACTAAAAGAAACATGTTACAAAATGGTTTATTTTACATTTATTTTTTAAAAACACTAAGATTCGTATTTATATTGTGGTTATTTCATTTGTTTTATTATTCGAAATTAACCCTCAATAGGTATTTAGTATTACTGAGTGCTTTGGGTAAGATATGACCCAGAATCTTACTAAAAATTACTGAATTGATGATTATAGGTAAAAAGTTCAGACGTAGCATAATTCAGACATTGTTAATATTATTACAAAACTATATATTATATAAAAACAATTAATTAAAAGTCAATATACATCGCCTATAATTACAAAAAACACGCCAAACAATCTTTTTGAAATTGAGTTTGATAATTCAGTCCGAAATAAAATTGCATCAGAGAAAAAAAAGACATTGAAAGGTTGTGTATTTATCTTCCGGAAGAAGATGGTAAATACTTTTCTAACTTAATATCTGGTTAATAAGAGAAAAAATTGCTTCTTTTTTTTTTTTTTATTATTTCAAATTCATAATGAAAACTTATGTGCGAGTGATACAAATTTGTCTTTATATTTTGATTTGAATAATACTTACCACGCTTTTCTTTCATGAGTAATATACGTATCATTTGCACATATGTACGTGGAGATAACGTAACAATTTTTGAATTCGCAAATTTCATACATTTTTCAATGTATATCCACCAAATTGTTATATTCGAATTTATAACGCGTTTTATTTATTGTTTTTATGGATATACAATTATAAAAAGCCTAAATATTTCATAATCTATAAGAAGTAGCGAAATGGGGACTAGACAGATTGATAGATCTTGAAAAATGACCTTAGAAAGTGTCCTTATCTCAATTTTTTGGATTTTGTGATATACTCCGGTACGATGATATGTCAAGACATGTAACATGAGAGGCGGATATAGCTGGACTTTTGTACGTCTAGAGGGGCGTTGTTCCTAAACTGCTTGCTGAGCCCAAAATAGCATCTGATTGCAAGCACAATTCTCCCATTTATCTCCAGGCTGATGTTGTTGTCCTTGTTCTCGGCGGATCCACGGTAGACAAATTCACCTACCACTTCAAAATTACATTGGTTGTCAACGTCCAATTCAATTTACATTTTATCTTGCCACCATTAACATCAAGACCCACCTTCGCTGATTCTTTTTCGATTTTTGAAAATATTCCAGTAACCTCTCGCACATTTTCCACAATGATATCCATGTCGTCAGCATACGCCAGCAACAAATGGCTTTTCGTGTTAATGTTCTTGTTCGTATTTACTGCAGCTTTCCTCATTATTATCTCTATTAAAATGTTGAAGAGGTTGCACGAAAGTGTGTCGCCTTGTCTCAGTCCTCGCGTGGTACCCGGCCTTCCCTACGGATTTGGTGTTGGTCAGCGTCATTCCCCAGAGGCGAATCAGTTTTGCCGGAATACCTATTTCAGACGTAGCTTCGTACAGCTGTCCCCGTATTGGGGTATCGAAAGCAGCTTTGTAATCGACAAAAAGGTGGAATGTATCGATTTGCTTTTCGAGGGTGTCTTCTAGGTTTTTGGCGTAGCGTGAATATTTGGTCAGTCGTGGACTTGCGTGGTCTAAATCCACACTGATAAGGTCAAATCAGGTTTTCGACAATTGGATTTAGTCTTTCACATAATACGTTCGACAATACCTTATACGTGATGGATAAAATACTGATACCGCAATAGTTGGAGCAGACACACGGTTCACCCTTTTTGAATAAATGACATAATACACTGATGCTCCAATAGTGGGGCACAGGTTGCCCCAACCCTATATCGGATATAAGTTGATGCATGTGGGCTAGCAGTTCTTCGCCACCTTCCTTAAAAAGTTCAGCGGGTAGCCCATCCGCACCAGCGGCTTCATTCACAATCATTACCTCCTGATCTTCAGTGGAAGAATATGATTGGAGTACTGCCGATAAGTGGTTTCTCCATATTTTGAGCACACATTGCTTATCAGTCACCAGATTCCCATTCTCGTCCTTGCAGTAGGGTAGCCTATTATTCGGCCCGTTATTCGATTTTCTTACACTCTGGTATAATTTTCGGGATTTCTTATACATCCTGAACAATTCGGTCCTTTTACCCTTCCTCTGCTCCCACTTCCATGTTTTACGACTAAATGGTTGGGTTTCCTCCCTTCTTAGGCTCTTGTACCGCACACTCGCAGCACGCGTTGTAACTAACTGTTTGGTTGCCATACGTGCAGCGTCTTTTTCAGCAGTTGCAATGCGACATTCCTCGTCGTACCATAGCGTTTCCTTCTGCGGTTTTGATAGCCAAGTTCAGTCCTTGAGGCAGTTTCCAAATAATAAGAGATGTGATTCCGCTGCGCATCTGGGTCCTCAGGAGGGATGGGTATTCTGGAGGAGAGTGAGCTTTTGTTGGTAGGACATTGATATCTCCGGTATTTATAGCTTTTCCCGTGTTCGGTTTCATACGTTCTTCGCCCTGCTCAGTCTTGTTCGAACTTTCGCAGCCACTAGGTCGAGTCGATATTGGCACCGCGAAACACACTTACATCCATTACACTAGAAAAGTGTCTGCCATCTAGTACCAAGTGTGATTACCTAGAAGTGATCAGGAAAAATATAGTTCGCCTTATGTATGTCCTTATGCCGGAATCGTGTGCTACTAACTACCATGTTCTTTGCAGTGGCGAAGTCCGGCTGTCTTATTCCATTATTGGAGGTGGTATCATGTAGACTGTGATTACCCATGTTGGTCCAAAGACACTTTCGTAGTCGGGGCGGAGTTCGTATACTTCTTCCAGATGCTCATAAAATGATTATATGACCTCATCATCTTTCTCCTCTGTCGGTGCGTACACACAAATTTACGAGATGTTGAAATATTTCGCTTTGATACGAATTGTGACTATGCGGTCACTCACTGGGTTGAACCTTGAAACTAGGTGTCGCAGTCTCTCAGTCACTTGCCAACTATAAATCCGCACCCGAATTCATGCTTTCCTTCATGGAAGCTGTAGTACATGTTTTTCCTTCTCGTCCAAACATATCCTGCCCATCGTATTTCCTGGATCTCTGTGATCATATTTTTCGAGGTCATCCGCCAGTTGAAAAATGGCATCGGTCCTGTATAGTGTTGGTACATTCCAGGTACATATCCTTAAATCTTAGTCCTTATAACGTTTGCGAGGGTCGTAACCAGTTAGGAGTTTCCTACGTTTATTATATTCGCCGTGTAATTTCATTGCCAATATATAGCGGTTGCGGGAGGCAAACCCAGCCCACCCTATTTTGCATTTTACTTACTGGCAGGATGATTACGTTACGGCCGCCCATTATGGATCAGATGCTGACCAGAATGCAGCGACTGATCCATATTTGTTTTCTTCAATTTTGATCCGCCGTTTGCCAGAAGAAGCCTTCAAAGAACACCTAATAATCCTGAAACGTATCAGTGGTCGCATTACCACTCAAGGCTGCTCATTTCATAAATAGTATTACAGGTTAATGCACTAGTTTTGGTTTGTTCTGCAAATATTTTCAAAGACTTTAATACAACTTAATTCATTTCAGTTCGACTCACTTCAATTCAAATTAATTAAATTCAATTCAAACTCAACTCAATGCAATTCAATTCAATTCAATACAATTCAATTCAATTCAGTTCAAATAAATTCAATGCACTTTAGTTTGTTCAATTCAATTCAACTAATTTCATTACAATTCAGTTCAGTTAAATTCAATGCACTGTAGTTCAGTTCAATTCAATTAATTTCAATTCAATTCAATTCAGTTTAATTCAGTTCACTTCAGTCCAGTTCAATTCTATTCAATTCAATTCAATTCAATTCAATTCAATTCAATTCAATTCAATTCAATTCAATTCAATTCAATTCAATTCAATTCAATTCAATTCAATTCAATTCAATTCAATTCAATTCAATTCAATTCAATTCAATTCAATTCAATTCAATTCAATTCAATTCAATTCAATTCAATTCAATTCAATTCAATTAAATTTTTTTTTTTTAAATCTTCTTCTTTATTGAAACAGATAAAAATGTTTTTACAATTCATTATTTCCCCCGCGAAGCCTAAGACTTGTATGCAGGGATATATAGATATATAAATATAAATTTGTATGCTTCATTGCGATTGTATCAAATATTTTTTAACTTGAATTTTACGTTTAAATATATCTTGAATATTTATAAGATTTAATGGCATTGAGTTGAAGGTCCTTGGTAATTGTACATTCAAGGTGCTCTTTCCGTTTTTGTTGTTGAATCTCGGTATTTTATATCGTCCTTCTGACCGTCTTCTGGTGTTATAGCGATGATCCATGGGTTCCAGGAAGTTTTCGTCTTGAAATTCATTGATAATTGTCGCTTTATATATGTGTTTTACGTTGAGTATATTATGTAGTTTATATTATGAGTTTAGTCTCACGTCTGAGTTGTTATTGGTTTGTGAGTGTTCGCTATTAGAGATGTTTATTATTGGATTATTTGTTTTGTTTTTCATTAGGATTTTTATAAGCCTGTTTTGTGTTTGTTGCAAAATTTTACAGTGTGTTGAGCTTCCGAAAGCAGTTATTCCGTGGCGTAAATACGATTGTGCCAGAGAAAAGTAGGCTTGCTTGGCGACTGTTAGTGGTGCGCAGTTATTTAAATGATACAGCACATAGCATGTTTTGCCTAGTTTTTTATTGAGAAATATTATATGCTGTTTCCAATTTTAAGTTGTGGTCCACGATGACGCCTAGATATTTATAGGTGTCCACTAGCTCAATGGACGTTTCGCATTTGTCATCATGTAGGGTTTGTGAAAAACTGTTTTTGTGGAGACAATCTGTGTCGTGAAATTTTATATTTATGTTGCATTTTGGTATGTGTGGTAATTTTATATGCATCAGTTTCGTTTTTGTGGCGTTAATTATTAAGCCGTTGTCATGGCACCACCGAGTGATAACGTCGAGTTCTGATTGCATCATCTGTACGGCAGTTGGAAGATCTTCATGAGATATAACTATGGCCGTATCGTCAGCGTACGCAAAAGTGGCGCTATTCTTTAACTGATTTAACATTTCATTCGCATATATTAGATATAGAACTGGACCAAGTTTTGATCCTTGCGGTACACCGGTATTTAAAGTCTTTTCTTGGCTTAAGTTCCCATCAACTTTAACCCTATATGTTCTACATTCCAAGTAGTTTTTAAACCAGTTAAGGCATTGACCGCGGATTCCATTTCTTTCTAAAATTTTCATCAAATTGGTATGTGAAAGCGTATCAAATGCTTTGCTGAAGTCTATAAATAGCGCTAGACAATTAATATTTCGGTCTAAACATTTGTTAATGTGAGTGGAAAAGTGGCCAAGTAATTTATTAACATTCTTGCCTTTTTGGAAGCCATATTGATTTTTATTAATCACGTTATATTTGGTGAGAAAGTCATTAAGCCGCCTTACCATAATTTCTTCTAGCACCTTTTCTACCACGGGTAAGATAGATATGGGCCTGTAATTATTGTAATCCTTTTTGTTACCACTTTTGAATATCGGCCTTACCAGTGAAGTTTTTAATAATTTGGGTAGAGTGCACTCGTTCAGACTTGTGTTTATAAGTGACGTTATTGCCGGTGTAAGTTGTTCTGCATTGAGTTTGATGTCTTTTGGTCGAATTCCGTCTGCTCCTGCCCCTTTATTTGTATTTAATGTTTTTAGTATATTTAGAATTTCTAACTCATTCGCTTGTTCTACGTATATAGTGTTTTGTATTCTTGTTTCAGTTGAGTTTAGTGTCTTAATATCGCAATTATGAATTATATTTTGTACATTTTGTTTGAATTTGTTTGCGAAATTTTCGGTAACTGTTTTCATATTTTCGTTATTAAAGTTTTTTTTTATTACTTCATCGACATTATCCACTTTTTTACCAATAATGTCGTTAATTAATAACCAAGTACCTCTCATATTGTTTCTATTTTTAATAAATTCTTTTCGACGGTATTCATTTTTGGCATCCGTAATGATAGTGTTTAATTTATTATTAAATGTTTTATATTCAATTTCTTTATTCAAATTATTTTTACTTTTTTGAAATCTTTGATAAAGTTTATCCCTCACTTCACAATAGCTTAATATTTGTTCAGTTAGCCACGTATAATCATTTCTTTTTTAATTTTCTTTTTGTTTTGTTTTGATTTACTATAAATTGCATTAAATTTATTGTATATGTTTTCAAATTTTGTATCACAACTTTGTGTTTCATGTATATGATCGTTTCAATTTGTTTGTTTTATTAATTTATTAACTTTGAAACTGTTGATAACTACATTCTGCAAATATCGGTTTTCCGTACCCTGACTGTCATCATTGGCATTCAAGTTTGTTTCACTTTGTTTATCTTCTTCGCCTACGCATCCAAACAACGAATAATGGTCAGAGATGTTTGTCAGTACCACAGCTGCTTGTGCGTTTGTCATTGATTTGTTGTTTCTCACAAACATATGATCAATGCACGTGCCTTTGTTTTTGTTTATTTCTTCTCTTGTTACTTCGTTTACCATACTCTGCAGACCGTTTGAAAACATCATATCAATGTATGTTCTTGTTGTTTTTTCCTTTGAAATATCGATATTCATATCGCCAATAATAATCATAGCTCTCTTTTTGTGAATTTTGTTTATGTTTTGTTCCAGTTCGTTTATAAAGAGTTTGATGTTTGTACATGGTGGTCGGTAAATAGGGAGAAGTATTAGTGAATCTGTGCCGAATGTTAAATCAATGTGTAAAGATTCGAAGTTTTGTGTGTTTGGATTGTTAGTTGAAAAGTTTATGTTATCTTTAATATACACAGCAATACCTCCACCAACGCCTTCTCTATTGAGGAATACGCTGTTAAAATTTTTAATTGAATAAAAGTTATTCTCATTGTCGGATATATTTGTTTCAACCAGAATTATGATTATAATAAAGTCAATGATTTTATGTATATGTACAAGAAACGTTGTGAAATTTCATGTAAATTAATGATAAAGGAAAATTCAATAATTTATCATTAATTTGATTAAAGTTTTGTATATTATTTTGGTTATTCATTTTATTTATTTAGAAATACAGAATTAATTTTTTCTTTTTTTAATAAATGATTTTTTAAATTTTTTCTCTTAAAGAGATTGCTTTTCAATAACTTCGGTTGTAGTTTTTTCACAATTTTTAGATTTTTATTTATAGTAGTTTTTGAGTCTTTTCTCTTTTATATTTAAATTTCGCGTTTTTTTCTTTATTATATTTGATATTGAGTTTTTAACAAATTTTTTCGACATCCGATTCGCTATTAATTTTATGAAAGCGGCATTTTCAATTTTTCTTGCATATATTTCCCCATTTTTCACCCAGACAAATTTCCAATTGGCTTCTTTTGCCTTTGTTTTTGCTAACCATAACAAACGACGTTTATGGCTAGTCAGCTGGTCATTAATATATACATATTTATGTTTTTCGCTGCTATTATCGTTATTGATGTCAGTTGCTTCCATCCTATGTCTTTCTAGCTTGCTCATAATTTCTCTTTTCTTTCTGAGAGAGCAAAACTCAACAACAACTTTGCCTTTTCCTTTTGTAAGGTATGCGTTGTCAATGTCGGCTTCTTTAAGCTCCACATTCAAATTTGTTGCTATTTTTTGCACAACATCAGCTGCACTCAGCTTTTCGTTATTTACATTGTTTATTTCGATGTTTTTAACTATGATTTGTTGTTCTAGCTTGGTTATTTTTGTTTCCATCTCGTTCATCCTTTTATCTTTTTCTGCGTTTTGTTTTTGCAGTTCAATAACCTGATGACTGAGACTAGAAACATTTTCGTTGATTTGTGTGAGTGTTGTTTGTTGGTTTTGTATTTGGGCACTGATAGATGATAATTGTGTTGTGATCATTGCCATGTTTTGCATCATTATTTCAATGTTTTCATTTATTTTATCCGTTGGTTGTTGTTGTTTTGATTGTTGCGAGGTATATTCTTTGAATCGTTTATTATTGTCGACGAAAACTTCGTCGTCAGCATCATCGTTCACTTCTTCATGTCTTTTTTGTTTTTGGGTGCCAGAGTCTGAGACTATAACCTGGTAAGAGTTCTTACGCTCTCTACATGTAGTACATTTCCATGTCGCTTTTTTCTCGGCGTTCGTACCATTGTAGGTGGTTTGTTGTACGGTTGCGCAAGGTGAGAAGTGAAAGCAGGCACTGCACGCACTGCATTTCATATGCTTGCTAGTCAACACTTGGAGGCATTTAGCACAACTAGTTTCTTGCATTGTTGGCATTTCTACTCTCTCACTCATGAATGTTTTTTACGATTTTTTATGCGCGCGACTAAATGACACGTCCGTTCGCAACGAAGGCAGAAATTCAATTCAATTCAATTCAATTCAATTCAATTCAATTCAATTCAATTCAATTCAAATCAATTCAATTCAATTCAATTCAATTCAATTCAATAGAAGAAATATTGGTGAGGAGATTGAACGACTTTCTGTCTAAATACAACATAATAAGTAAAAATCAGTACGGGTTCCAAAAAGGAAAGAATATCAATCAGCTTCTAGGATCGTTCTCGAACTTTGTAAACCAAAGTCTAAGCAATAATCTCCAATGTCTTGTACTGTATATAGACTTTAGTAAAGCTTTCGACACCCTACCACACGAAAAGCTAATTGAAACACTGGAAAGAAATGGAATACGAGGCACGTGCCTAGAATAGCTCAAAGACTACCTACAGTGCAGAACATTTCGAGTCAGGATTGAAAATTATCAGAGCGAAAATACCAATGTAATGCACGGAGTTCCACAAGGTTCCAAACTTGGGCCGTTGCTGTACATAATGTATGCAAACGCGATGGTAAACCAACTTAAAGAAAGTAAAGTATTTGCATATGCGGACGATACTGCAATAGTCGTATCACACGAATGTATTCATACTGCTATAAGAATTATGCAAAATGAATTAAACAATATAACCAGATGGTGTCATGACAGTGGACTGATAATAAATGCAAATAAAACTAAAAAAAAAACCTACAGATATTACAGTGACCTTCCACAACACTGATTGCCTGCACAAGACATATGCTAACAACAACATTCCTTATAATGATGACTGCTCCTCGAAAATAGAAGTGGTTAGTACATATAAATACCTAGGAATACATATAGATATATACTTCAAGTGGAAAACGCACATCGAGAAACTACAGAAAAAGCTACGTCAATCAACCTTTGCGTTATATCACTTAAGCAAATGCTCTCCGTACAACGTTCTGAAGCAGGCTAACTTCTCGCTGGTGGAATCCTATTTACGGCACGGGATAACTGCATGGGGAACAGCAACATACTGCAGGACACTTCAATTAACGCAAAATAGACTCCTTAAATTACTACATAAAAACCAACAACATAAAACAAACTACATGTATCAAAACATTCCGAACATAAACTTCCACACAACTAACAATCCCGAAACGACCAACACAGCCAATCAAAACAACAACGCACGCACAAATCGCTCCCAAACACCACACAATGATATCAATTTATACAAGCAACTCCAAATATTGAATATTGAGGGAATATACAAAACCTCAATAGTAAATGAATTTTACAATGATCCAAACTTGCTTGAACATATTGACCATCAACAGAACACACGAAGAAGGGCACAAGGGCGCTATAAAATACCGAGCTTCCGAAATGATTATGGAAAGAAGTCATTAGCCGTAACTCTACCAACAACTCTAAATAATATTCCAACAAATCTATTAAGCATACATAATAAGATAAGTAGAAAGAAATTAATCAAAAACCACTTCCTAAATTAAATGAAATCTATAGAATTAAAATTAAGAAAAACAAATTGAATTTAATTATATTTTATACTGAAATAATATACATGAAATATGTACACAGCTGAGCTGAAATAAGCATACTAGTATGAACATTGCTTTACACAACTATTTATCATCCTGCAGACAAGCCGCAATGGCTTCGCGGGAATTTGAATTAAGATGAAATGTAAAAAAATATTTTTTGTTCAATAAAGCTCAAAAAACTGGAAAAAAAAAATTCAATTGAATCAATTCAATTCAATTCAATTCAATTCAATTCAATTCAATTCAATTCAATTCAATTCAATTCAATTCAATTCAATTCAATTCAATTCAATTCAATTCAATTCAATTCAATTCAATTCAATTCAATTCAATTCAATTCAATTCAATTCAATTCAATTCAATTCAATTCAATTCAATTCAATTCAGTTCAATTCAATTCAATTCAATTCAATTCAATTCAACTCAATCCAATTCAATTCAGTTAAATTCAATGCGCTTTAGTTCGGTTCAATTCAATTCAATTATTTATTAATTCAGTTCATTTGAATTCAGTTCAGTTCTATTCAATTCAATTCAATTCAATTCAATTCAATTCAATTCAATTCAATTCAATTCAATTCAATTCAATTCAATTCAATTCAATTCAATTCAATTCAATTCAATTCAATTCAATTCAATTCAATTCAATTCAATTCAATTCAATTCAATTCAATTCAATTCAATTCAATTCAATTCAATTCAATTCGATTCGATTCAATTCAATTCAATTCAATTCAATTCAATTCAATTCAATTCAATTCAATTCAATTCAATTCAATTCAATTCAATTCAATTCAATTCAATTCAATTCAATTCAATTCAATTCAATTCAATTCAATTCAATTCGATTCGATTCAATTCAATTCAATTCAATACAATTCAATTCAATTCAATTCAATTCAATTCAATTCAATTCAACTCAATCTAATTCAATTCAGTTAAATTCAATGCACTTTAGTTCGGTTCAATTCAATTCAATTATTTATTAATTCAGTTCATTTGAATTCAGTTCACTTCAGTCCAGTTCAATTCTATTCAATTCAATTCAATTCAATTCAATTCAATTCAATTCAATTCAATTCAATTCAATTCAATTCAATTCAATTCAATTCAATTCAATTCAATTCAATTCAATTCAATTCAACTCAATCCAATTCAATTCAGTTAAATTCAATGCACTTTAGTTCGGTTCAATTCAATTCAATTATTTATTAATTCAGTTCATTTGAATTCAGTTCACTTCAGTCCAGTTCAATTCTATTCAATTCAATTCAATTCAATTCAATTCAATTCAATTCAATTCAATTCAATTCAATTCAATTCAATTCAATTCAATTCAATTCAATTCAATTCAATTCAGTTCAATTCAATTCAATTCGATTCAATTCAATTCAATTCAATTCAATTCAATTCAATTCAATTCAATTCAATTCAATTCAATTCAATTCAATTCAATTCAATTCAATTCAATTCAATTCAATTCAATTCAATTCAATTCAATTCAATTCAATTCAATTCAATTCAATTCAATTCAATTCAATTCAATTCGATTCAATTCAATTCAATTCAATTCAATTCAATTCAATTCAATTCAATTCAATTCAATTCAATTCAATTCAATTCAATGCAATTCAATTCAATTCAATTCAATTAAATTCAAATCCAATTCAATTAAATTCGGTTCAGTTTAATTCAGTTCAATTCAATTAAATTCAATGCAATTCAGTTCAATTCAATTGAATTCAAGGAAAAGGGATAACAAGTGAAATCAAGCAAAATGTAAAGAAGTTTTAAGGGCACCTTACACCAGCGGATTGTCGGGCCGACTCTTCTCCCAGTGTAAAGTGCTGTCGGGTAGTCGTCCGACTAGTCGGGCAAAAATCAAAATCAGTCTGATTTATAGAAAGTCGGCCGGAAAGTCGGTTAGTGTAAGGCGAAACAACGCCAAACACAAAAGTCGCCCTGACTAGTTGTCGGTCGACCAGTCCGCAGGTCTAAGGTACCCTTTAATGTAAAATTATTTATAAAGATTGCAATTAAAACACAAATTTATTAAATTAAAGATCTTTTACATTTTATATGGGTTGCCAAGTTTGTATTAATCTGTGCTCCAAATTTTTGCGTATCGTTTATTGGCTTCCTGTCTAAGAAAAACAGCTGTTGCAGACTCTATGTATCGTCCTGCAGATTGAGTTATTTCGCTTATGTAATATTGGGGTGTCTGTTATGTTTTTATATTTTGGAACAAAATTGATCATCAGCGCTGGAGTTAATGTGAAGAGGCCGGTTACAAATCTATTCCCCAAAGATTGCAACGTTGGGCATCTCAGTCATGAACTAGAAAATGACTGCACAATAGAAGTACAAATAACTACTGATACAAGTGAACCACTGCAACAAAAGAGCGCAAAAGTGTGAACTAGTTCACAAGAGTGATTCGTTCTATTGAATTTATTCGTTCGTGAACTACTTATGCACAACTTTAGTCGGGTCAAGTATGAATTTAAAAATAAATGTTAACGGCCTTATTCATAAAAAATCATTAAATTAGCTCTAAAGCATTCATCAGTTATTGAAAGCTTTAAGATTTGACGAAGGTTTTATTAGAACTGTATTCATAATGAGTATTTTAACTAGGGAACAGATAATTGACTGACAACCCTGTTATATGTATTCTCATAGTGGTTGTGTTGTAAAAACTAGATGAACAATAATCGATAGACCGAATTAAATTTTTTCTATTGAATTGCGTTAATTAATTTTTGCACAATTTTAAACATTAATGGAAAGAACTATTCAATAAAACGATCAATTAGTATTTGCTATATTCATAGATTTGGAAGAAGTGCCAAAAAAGCATATTGAATTGGATTTCAGTTTTCGGTAGTCGAATATAAAACCGGATAATAGGTTGTAGTTTCAATGTTTTGATTTTATATACATCACCATGTAAACAAAAGGTAATTTTGGTTAAAAATTATAAAAATTGTAACGAAAGTATTTGGTTGCTTCGCAGGATAATGTGACACTATAAACGCTGCAAATATACACAAAATAATACCAATTGTTTATATCGCATAAATATTTAAGTACGGCACGCGTGAAATGTAAAAAAATTATTTCATTTGTGTATTAATGCGGATAAAATGGCCTTAAAGACGGGATACACGTTCAACAAAAATGGCGACGTTAGAGTACTTTTAACAGAGGAATTTTTCGATTATGAATACAATTTTTGGACTTTAACTTCTTAAACCTTTAACAAGCCTATGACAACTTTTTATGAATAAGGCCGTAAGTCTGTAAATACTCTTTTGTTTTTTTATTTAATTTGTACAATGATTTATTTGTACAATGATTTATATTACAATATATAATTGTGGCCCCAGCGCCTTGTGGCTTATTTATTCTTCGACAAATAAAAGTTAACACGCCTCGAGCTATAGAACATAGGGGCGGCATAAACTCTAATAGTATGTAACTATCAAAAGAGTTTAATAAAGATATTGTTCGCTCGCATATCTCAATATTGTAACGAACCTATTATGAACTATGCAGGTATACAGATTTGGCACATGCTCTATTGCAGTAGAATTCAAAATTTTGTAGGAGAACGAGTTCGTTATAGAGGTCAAAGGAGTAGTTATAGTCAATAATAGTACGTTTCTAAGCATCAGGAAATTACATCTGTTTTATTAAGTTTCTACTAACTTTAAAATAAATATCTACTTCAATAGCTTTTCGGGTAGGTTAAAGTCTGTCGGATCCGCCAGTCCAATATAAAGTATAATATCAAAATATTTTGATCACACATGCAAACAGCGAATGTATTTAAATATCGCCTTAAAGGAATTTAGGAATTCTCACTGTGATTAAGATAGAAATCCGTAGGAGTTATAATTTCTAATTTTATTTTAGATTCACCGAATACTAATCCATTTACCTTCATGACAAATAATTTATAAGCAAACATATCCCAACAAAATTCTCTCACATGTAAGTATATGAATACGCAGTTGGCCAAGTCGTCGACATGAACTTGTTTCCAACGATGTCTTTAAGACATTTTAGGAAAAGCCACTCACGGCATTTGTCACCGAAATTGCAAGATGACAAAATACTTCAAGGATGAAGACTCATATCCCGTTCATTCAACAACAAGATGGTCTGGTATGATTTTGCCGGCAATTGTAAGAGAATATCAACAATTTACTATGGTCGTGTATCCATCGTTTAAAATGTGCGAAGATGGGCGGATGTGTCGCTCATCTGCTCTTGTCTGATTTTGCCGGCAATTGTATGAAAATGACGTCGTGGGGTTTGTGTGGACTGCACCTGCCGTTTCAGATGTCTTGATGTCATGACCGTGTGGGTATGTTTACCTCATCATATTCATATATGCGTGCATGTATTGACTCATTCATATGTAGACGCTTTTTGCATTACTTTGGTACCATTCTGTTATATGAATGATTCTAATGTAATATCTTTTCAAATATGCGCATAAGTAAACACCTCTCACATAGTAGTATGATTGTACGTGTATTTATGTAACCGATTTGCTAAAAGGTATGATTTTTTCTATTCAATCCACATTTTTTGGGTTTTATCCAAGATGTGACTGAATTTTATTCGGTCGACAAAACGACAAGCACAAATATTCAAACACCTTACAACATTCCATGAAGTGCTAACATCCTAAAAATGTCCTTTGAAATCCAACAGGATTACGTGACAAATTCATATCCAGACACGCAAACATCATTCTTAACTTATTGCAAGTGCCTGTACATTTGCTGGCGTTCATTCTACATTCGTAGATACAGTGGTATGACACGGCGTCTTCAACATTCAACGTAGATACAGGATTTTATTTTTCTTGTCTTAAGGATTATGTGCTCGAATATGATCACACACTGTTAATGTTATAGGCTCATCGAAAAGTTGTAGGAATGTGTCTTTTATGACCCCGAATTATGGGCAATTTGGAACTGCTCATATGTGTGGCTCTTTTATGACTAAGAATTTCTGCACAGAGAAAGATATGACCCCGTGAAATCAATAAGATCGCCTTATTGAATGACTTTACTAGGAACTCAATATAAAACAGCCAAACAATATACATTTTCATTTCATTTCCATAGAGAAATCTCTTCGAATTCATAGAGAAAATCTTATTGAAACGTTTTAGAAGGTATCCTTATAGTTTTCATGTAGAAAAACATATTATTTCTATTAACCAACAAAGGAATCTCTTTAAACTACAAAAATAATGTAGTGCTCACAATTTTCAAACTATGTGACATCCATACAAAATGTTTTTTAATACGATATCTCTAGAGGCAGTCACATACTTTTAGGTGGCTTTCATATCCCTTTTAAGAAATTCACTTAAAAACAATATGGTTTCCTCTTGATATTATGTGGATGACTTCTTGTTGTTAGCAAATAATATGAATTTTTTACTTAAAATAAAAATGATTTCACATTGTTTCTTTGGGATTTCCACATTGATTCAAAGAGATTCATATTAAAAATAACAACAGTACTTTATTTGTATTGACTAATTTACAACCTCATGAGGTCAGATGTCGTACACATATAATTAAACAAATTTCACCATATTTCTTTAACTGGCTCTCTCCTTCGCCTTTTCTCGCCAGTTGGTAAAAACAAAGATACGGAGTGATTCTAACGCCTGGTCTTTCCAGCGGATTCTTGGTCGTCCTCTTTTCCTGCTTCGATCGGGTACGTTATCGAAAACCTTTAGCGCTGGCTCATCTTCCCCCATTCTCATAACAAGGCTTAGCCAACGCAATTAACCTAATTTGATTCGCCTAGCTATGTCTACGTCAGAATACAAGTGATAAACCTCTTGGTTCCAACGACGCGGGTACTCGCCGGTTTCCTTAACAGGACCATATCGTCAGCTAAAATCCAAAAGAACGTAACTACAATTGTCAGTTTGTTCAAAGGAGTTGGAAAAAAACTGATAAAAAAATACAAAAAAAAACAGTTTGACAGGATATGTTGGAATCATACTGAAGGTAAGACTCTACTTAAGCAAAGATTTTAAAATTTGAATACCAAAAATTAATTCCCCACCCTTTTATGACGACTGTTTCTTCTATTGGAAATATAAATGAAAATTGTAATTACGTGTTTTTACATTTCTGCTAACGATATACTCGGAAAATTTTTTTTCTCGCATACACCCAGCTGTTTTTCATCGCTGGCGATACGACCGAAGTTTCGGAACCATATGGCAGGATAGGTAAAATGAGAGTCTGGTACAGCTGGACCTTTGTCCGTCGAAAGAGGGATTTGTTTTTAAACTGCTTGCTAAACCCAAAATAGCATATATATGCAAGCACAATTCTACGATTTATCCCCAGGCTAAAATTGTTGTCATTGTTCACGGCGGATCCAAGGTAGACAAATTCATCTACCACTTCCAAATTAAATAGGTTGTCGACATTCAAGTGCAGACCAAGTCGATAGGTTTCTCTAGTCGTTGACACCATCAATTTTGTCTTGCCCTCATTAACAGTAAGACCCACCTTCGCTGATACCTTTTCGAGTCTTAAAAATACTAACCTCTCGCAAATTTCGCCCTATGATGTCTATGTCATCAGCATACGCCAACAACGTACTGTTTTTCGTGTTAATTGGTTTGTTCGTATTTACTGCAGCTGAAGTTGAAGTCGACCTTGCACGACGCTCCGTACGATTCCACGGCTCCTCGGTCTTACTCGAACGCTTTGTACCGCTCTGCTATTATTCGGCCGGCTCCTACGAAATTGGTGGCATTGTCGCAGTACACCTTGCTGGGAAGACCTCTCCTGACCCCGAACCTTTTACAAGACAAAATAAAACAATCAGTGGACAAATCGGATACTAATTCCAAGTGGACAGCCTTTGAAGTGAAACACACAAAACGGCTATATGCCTTTTAATTGAAGGTCTACCACGATTTCGCAAAGAAATGTTCACGGGACCACAAAAGTCTACACCGATTATCAGAAACGGTCGTAGAGCTCTCACTCTGTCGGTGGGCAGATTTCTCATTATTTGTGTCATTTACTTGGGTTTGTAGCGGAAGCAGTGAACACATTTCCGTACTATCTTACTACACTCTTCTCTGGCATTTAGTATCCAGATATTTTCCCGTGAAAGGGCTACCATGACTTTTGTTCCAGCATAGCAGATTTTAAAGTGTAAGTTATGTAAATATCGGGGCACAAAGACAGATTTCTTTGGCAATAAAAGTGGGAATTTCGAATTGTATGGTAATTTAGCATTAAGCAATCTCCCACCTACCCAGATTAGTGAAAAATTTCGCTTTTCCTCTGTGAAGTTGTGAATAAATGGTGTTAGTTTCTGAATATTTGACGGTAAAATTAGAGATTTCTGCAACTTGTGAATCTCCTCAGAGAAAAATTCTGTCTATGTAACTTCCACCAGTCTGTAAAACGCCCACTTCAATTCTTTCGCAGTAGGGTATTCATACCTTGATATTTTATATCCTTTATAGCCGTCAATAAATCTTAAAGCAAAGCACGTATTCTGAAAATTTGCACATACGACGAATGGTCGTTGATAAGCTTGGCAAAACTATTTTCCATTGTTGTCCCCGAAGATTCACCAATGTTAGTTGATTTTCCAACTGCATTCCAAAAATGCATTGGATTTTCTTATTTCCAAAGACTGAAAATGTGGATTAACTGGCCACTCTTCGATATCATCGAGTAGAAACGCAGGTCCTTTGAACCAAATTGAGTTTTTCAATTGAAACTATATCAGCCGGATTTTGTTTCGTAGGCACATGACGCCAAGAAGCTCGGTCTGATCATTCTTGAATTTCCGCAACTCTATTCAAAAGGAAAGTTGCAAGTGTAGATGGATGTGTCTTTATCCAATGTAAAGCGGTTTCTGAATCTGACCAGAAATATACACTCTCTACTCTAAAGCTTATCATTTTTTCAATTCGCTACCACAATTTTGTTAACAGGTGTGCTGCACACAACTCAAGTCTTGGTAGAGATTTTGTCTTAAGTGGGGCGCTTTTAGATTTGGCTGTAAGTAGCCGCCAAAAGACTTGATTTGAATAACTGCTCCTAATGTAAATACAACACCCATATGCGCGTATTGAGGCGTCAGCAAATCCATGTATTTGAATATCGGCCGACGAGGTTGTGTGGACGAATCTCGGGACTTTTATAGAATCAATTTTGGGCAAATTAGTCTTGAAATTTGCCCATGCTGTATTCAGCCTCATGTGTATTGATTCATCCCAGTTGAGTTTTTGGATCCACAGTTCCTGTAATGACATTTTTGATTTCGTGATAATTTGGCACAAAAGTCCGAGAGGATCAAACAATCGAGATGACCCAGACAAAATGTTTCTCTTCGTCGCCCTCAAACCGTGAAAATTCGTCCAAATGAAACTTAAACGAATCATTCTTCGGAACCCAATGTATGCCTAAAGCTTTAGATGAATCGGAATCATTTTGTAACAATTTTTCAAAATGATTTGAAAAGTTGCAATCGGAGTTATTTGAGAACCATTTGGTCAATCTAAAACCTGCCTAGTCTAATATTTCGGTAATCTGGTCTCGAATAGTCAAAAGTTCTTCGATACTATCGGCACCAGTTAACAAATGATCCACATAAAAATCACTACGAATATTATTCGGTCCAATAGGCAACGTCTTGGTATATAGATCGGCTAGATATGTAAGACATCTGATCGCCAAAAATGGGGCTGAAGATGTGCCGTACGTAACTGTGTTCAAACAAAATGTTTGTAGCGGATCAAAAGGGGTTTGTCTCATAAAATTAATTGAAAATTTCTAAAATTATCCCTAACCAAATCTTGGAGATACATCTTCTCGATGTCAGCAGTGAGTACAAATTTATGGAAACGAAAACGAATTAATGTGGAATATAGTTCTTCTTGCACTGAAAGGCCCAACCATCAAAATATCGTTGAGTGAAATACGTGAAGAGGTTCGACTCGATGCGTCGAAAACTACGCGAAGTTTGGTAGACGTGGTGTGAGGCTGCAAAACGCACTGGTGTAGAATAAAGTAATGTGGGGAATTCGGTATAATGTTATCAGTGATAGGCATGTGACTCAAATCGAGATATTATTTAATAAAATCCTGACACATTTCTCTCATTAATTTGTCCTTTGAGAGTTTGCGCGCAAATCAAAGGATGATGCCAAAAAAATTTGGATCTAATTTGAAAGGAAGCGGGACTTCCAATCGACCTGACGGTAAACGTCGTACCGAATCTTTGAACATCTCCTCGAATTTTTGCTGTTGTTCGGTGATTGTCACAGATGGTTCGTTTGAAATTCCCTCTAATTCCCAGAATTTTCGGACAATTGAGTCGACTGTCTCTTCGTCCTCGATTACATTACCAGCGTGGGAAACATTTGATCCCTAATCCATTGGCTGATTGTTGTTACCACCTACAATCCAGCCAAGTGAAGTTTTTTTGAAAAATCGGAAGAATGGTGTTCGCCTGAATTTGAATTTGTCGAACACTTAGAAGTTGGAAGAAAACTCCCCCGCCGATTAATATGCCGACCTTTTGTGGTTTATCGAAACCAGGGTCTGCCAAATCAATATTCTCGGGAATATTCCAACCACTTGTACGAATTCTCCTATTAGGTTGATGTGACGTAATTGAACCTTACAATATATAGGCAATACGTTTCTCCAAACGGCCCGATATTTAGCTTTTCTGTTCTAGTTGGTAACACCAAGCTCTCACAGGCAATCTTCCAACTGGTCCTCACAGCGAAGTTTTGGTCGACCTATTTTTCGATTTCCTTAGAGTACGTCGTCGAACAGCTTTCGCATTGATTCACTCTGATCCATTTTGTAGACACGGTTGTTGGCACAGAGACTCGGGTCCCTTTTTTAAATTAGGGACACAGTACTCTGAGACTCCAATCGCTGGTCACGCATTCATCTAACCAAATTTTGCTAGTGACCTTATCAGCTCATCGCCGCCAGCCTTGAACAGCTCGGCCTGTCATCCATCGGCTACTGCGGCTTTGTTGTTCTTAAGCCGGGCAATAGCTGTTTTGACCTCGTCTTGGTTAGGAGGAGGCAATCGACGTCGTCGTCCAAATTGCGATCGATTGCCTCGTCATTGGATATCTCAGGTACCAATAGCGCAGAGAAATGATCTCTCCATATTCCCAACATACTCTGCACATCTGCGATGAGATTTCCGTCGTTGTCGTTACAAAAGAGGGGACCTGAACCATGTCCATTAGTTCCGTTTGTGACTTTTTGGTAGAATTTTCGGGCTTCGTTCTTTCTTCCATATGTCTCCATTTTCTCACTCTCACGCTTTCTCGACTGCCGTTTCTTATGCCTAAAGATAAGGTTTACCTCTTTTCTTTTCTCCCTATACCGCTCAGACGCAGCTCGCGTTGCAATTGACTGAAGCGTTGCCATACTTGTAGCGCTCTTTCCATCTTTTGAAATGCGTCACTCTTCATCGTACCATGGTTTGTTGGGAAGCGGTCTTTCAAAACCAAGTATGGTTGTTGCGGCAGTTTTTGTAGATTCGGAAATGGGTTTCCACTACGCTTCATGATCGTCATCGGGAGGGGGTGGGTTCTGTTCCAAATTTTAGTGTTAGGTAGTGATCAGACGAGCTAACATCGAATCAATTTGGTTCTTCGTTCTTGGATCAGGGTAATCTTGTGCCACTAATGGCTTTTTTTGCCCCAGCAAAGTCAAGTAGTCTCATACTGTTGTCGGAACTATCAGCATGTAGACTGAAATTACCAATAGTTGGATGAAACACATTCTCTCTGCCTACTTTAGAATTAAAATCTCCTAGCACAATCTTAATGTCATTGCCAGGGCAGCGGTCATACGTTTCCTCTAGGCGCTTATAGAATATGTCTTTGGCATCTGTCGGGACATGCACACAAATTAAGGAAATATACAAATATTTCGCTTTTATGCAGATTGTGAGTATACGTTCATTCGCAGGATTGAACATAGAGACTAGGAGTCGCAATCTTTTGCCAACTATAAATCCGCAACAAAATTCATGTTTTTTCTTATGACAACTGTAGTATATGTCACTGGTTCTTTGTCTTGTGCAGCCATGTGCTGTCCATCGCATTTCCTGGATAGCGGTAATGTCAGCCTTATAACTTTCGAGGACATCTGCCAATTGGATACTTGCACTGAATATATATACATTCCATGTTTGCGGGGGTCTTCAATAAATAGGGGTTGTTTATGTTTTCTTTTTCGAATTTTCACTGCCATTATGTGCGGTGGCGGGAGACAAACCCAGTCCACCGGGTTTTCACAATTTAACCAACTGCCAGGATATTTAATAGCAGCCGCCCATTAAGGATCAGATGCTAACCATGATGCAATATGTCCAGCCTGGATTTTCTTCTTTTGATTTCTATCTATGTTTGGCTCATCCGCCTTCTAAGGACAAAAGAATATACCCGTTAGCTTGATGAGCTTCAGTGACATCAGTCACCTACTAAGACACATCAGTGATCGCATAACCAATCATGCTTCTCATTTATTTTCGCCTTCTCACTCTAGCTAGCTAACGGAGGTTTCCGATAAAGCCATTGCCCAGGCCATACTGAGTGGAAGTAGTGAGCTGTTTGGACCCATAGATATAGTCCTGAAAATTTGTGGTTGTGAATTTATAGTAGCTATGAAAATATATGTAAGATTTACAACGAATTATTTCATAATTGTTTAGCAAATAATTCTAGTGCAGTTGCGATGTATACATTAGCATATATGACTGTACTACATGCTTGCATTCTATGGAGTGTGAAGCCCCAGAACATTATAAGTGGGAGTTATGTTTGATCGATTGTTCCATAGTTCCGTAGTGCCGGAAAATGTATTGACAACGGCTGAAACAAATTAATGCCATTTGATAATTTCCATCGTCTTTTGAAATCCCACAGACTTTCTGAAAAAAAACGCCATAATGCTAATATCTCCAAATGGCTATTTTTTTCAAATTATGTAAACGAAGTCTAGAACCGATCATACACAACATTTCCTATGGAAACATGCAAATCTCACCAATGAACCGGAGTTTGAGTAGTTATCAGTGAGGTTCCAAATTTCCGTAGCAGCACTTAACCACTTCATTTGAAGCATTGATTTGAATGCCCAGCAGTTTCAGCGACACGGATTCTGTCTTAACTCAGACTTCCATTCATTTGGCCCTGGGCATTTACGGTAATAATGTCGAATAATCTCGCTGCCGTAATTAATTGCACATTCTGGAACCGCGTTTGTCGCCGCCCGTGTGGAAACTCCTTCGCCAAGTTGTACCCCAAGAACTTATTTTTGATTTTTAAAAAACCTGAAGCATGTTCCTGATTTAATGTGATTTCAAGTTGTCAGTCTCTTGCGTGATGCATTTCGATTTATGTTTTTCGGCCAAAAAAGCGTCGTGAGCGATGTTCTGTTCATTAATTATTTCATCCTCTGAGTAAATTGATACATATTGTATTACAGACTATAGGAATAATTTTCCTGATCCAGCGGCTCTTAAAAGAATGTAACACGTACAACAGCTGAGAAATTTCTATTTTCCATTTTTGTGTTGTTTCCCAGTTTTTCCCCATCTTGTTGGTTAATTTTCTTTTCGGCATCAATGATTTATTTAAGTTTTCAACAAATCAGTGTGGCGCCTCCCACTCTATGTATACTATAAAGATACTTGTTTCTATTGTACTGTGTACTTTTCAATAATAATATTCTTAATAATTCGTACTTGTCTTGGGATGCAAAATTTGTGATACTGCCCAAAAAGAAGAATAATTCAAGTAATCCGAAAAATCTGCATGCTACAAGTCTTCTACCGAATATAATTGAAATTTTTTAAGTTTGCTTTAACAACAATATTATTAAACGAAGTAAAAACGTGTTGTATCTGAAACTACTGTCGTATAAAACTTGTATTCATTGACTTGTATATAATTTGGTTTTGTCATAAAGAAAAATTTAGTCGGTTCCAGTTCATTATACCTCCTTGAAATAAAGGCTTTATATACTAGTAATTCTATCTTTTTGGAAAGACTTTCAATTCCAGTCGTTCTTCAACACAATATTTTGGTGTCAGAAGTGATGAACAATGGCGTTATGTCCCGAGGAAACGCAACAATTGTCATCAGTCCTAGCGGACGCCTTAAAAATGGCAGTAACTGAAGCTACGCAGGCCGCAATAGCGTCTATTTCAAGACAGGGACTAACTTCTAATGGACAGTCAGCTACAAATACGTCTACTAAAGCGCCACCATTTACAATGTCTGGGTTTGTAGCAGGGGATAGTTCATCGGTGGAAGATTATTTTCAAAGATTCGCCCTCGCCCTTAGTTTAAGTAAGGTACCAGATGCTGAGCACCACACATATGCTCGTGTACACATGGGGAGCCAACTAAATGACGCATTAAGGATTCTTATTCAACCTAGGGATCCCCAAAGCTGTTCATATGGTGAAATAGAACAAATCTTGATTGGACACTTTGACAGGAAACGGAACAAGTTTGCTGAGAGTATCAGGTTTAGGAGGGTTACTCAGAAGGGAGGTGGACCTATATCTAATTTTGCACTTCGACTAAGAAAAGCAGCTGCGCACTATGAATACGGTGTGTTCATGGACAGAATGTTAACTGAACAATTCCTTGCGGGCATGGATTCGCCCTCTATTTGCGATGAAATAATCGGAAAGGATCCCACTACTTTCAAAGATGCATACGAAATTGCTCATTCTTTGGAGGCGACTCGTCAAACTACAGCGGACGTGAAGAATTCATCAAATGGGTTTGTAACTGAACCGGCAAACAATCTGGGATATGTTCCCGTACCGACGAAGAAGAAGAATTGTGCTAACGTAGATAGGGATAAGAAAACGGATAGACAATCTTCGTGTTATGGATGTAGCGGCAGGCACCTACGGAGCCAATGCAAATTTCCGTACGCAAAATGTTTTACATGCGGTAAGTCAGGATATATATCAAAAGTGCGCAAGTCCAGTACTTCTCAAATAGCAGAGGAGGAGGGATTCGACGAAGTTCATTGCCTCAATGTCATTAATGTAGTAAACAAGAGTTATAGTCAAAGGGATGATTACGCTTCAGCCAACAAACAGGAAATTTATTAGCTACACTGGGGTCCCGATTCCATGCATTGGACGCACTTCTGTGGACGTTAAAGTGGGAGATACAACACGGAGATTAAACTTATACATTATGGATGGGAATTTCGATTCACTCTTCGGGAGGGAGTGGAAGGGTCTCTTCTAATTTAAGTGGGACTTCAGTACGTCATAATAAGGACGAGGCGGGAACTCGAAACATCTCAACTGAAAGCTACGAGGATTCGAAGGGAAGACATAGTCACTACTGCCCAAAGAGGTCGCAGTCAAATACGGGAAGCAGGATAAAATGCCTTGCAGAGCAAGGAGTGGAAACGAGTGGGTCTTCGTCACCGGATGTTGTTACATCCAGACCGGCTGTCGTGGCCCAAAATTATCTCGGCTTGGCATCTGCAACAGCGAACTGTTCATCAGTCCCGATTCTTCCAATGGTCCCGGCTAGAACCGAATTACATTTTAATCAACCTTCACGAAGGTCAACAAGACTTAGGAAACGGAGACCTCCTTGGCATGGAGGGGAGAAATGTTGTATCTGAAACTACTGTCGTATAAAACCTGTATTCATTGACTTTTATATAATTTGGTTTTGTCATAAAGAAAAATTTAGTTGTTTCCAGTTCATTATATGTACCTCCTTGAAATAAAGGCATAATATATGCTAGTAATTCTATCTTTTTGGAAAGACCTTCAGTTGCAGTCGTTGTTGAACACAATAAAACGAAAACTAATAAATAACAGACAATTCGGTTTTAAATACAAGCATTCAACAGTTCATGCATTTCATCCGCTGGTCTCTACTATAAACTGGAATTTAAATAAACCTTTGTACATACTAGTAGTAGTGTAGTAGATTTTGAAAAAGCCTTTGACTGTATTTGGATACCTGGCTTGATATATAAGCTGATAGCATAAAATTGTCCTTACACATAACATGTTAAATAATAAAACATTAAGTGTCTGTAATACACTGAAAGAAAAACGCTGCGTCGCACGATGAAACATTTTCGGTAATGTTTTTACGTTCCTATAGTCAAAAGATTCATATATCCGACAATTTGGTAGTCGGTGCAATGAAAAATTTCATATATGATTTCTTTAACAATTTTTCATTTCGCTGCTGAACAACCTTATTTTCGTTCCAGCAACACTTTTATTTAATTTAAATTTTGTAGATAAATGGGTTACAAAATAAAAAAAGTAAGTGCATGAAATCTAAACTACTGATATTTGGTTCATAGTTTATATTTATTATTTATTTATTTTGGAGGTTTGCCAATTTCGAAACAATTTCGATATTGTAACGAAGCTAATTTGTATGGTGGTAAGGGAGGAAAGCACACAGATTTACGGAACGACCCTTTCTTTCCCACGTTCCGCCCATATGAGGGGATGCTGGTGGAATAAATCTCCATTCGATATCTGGATATTTACATTCTACTCGATTGTATGATACTTTGTCAATTTCATCTTTTAAAACTCGGCTGGCACCTCGAAAATTCGTTGCATTGTCGGAATGAATACGCATTGGTACACCGCGTCTCGATATGAACTGTTTTAAGACCAATAAAAACGAGTCAGTTGACAGAGTGTGAGCTATTTCTATATGTACGGCTCTTACGGTCATGCACGTAAATGAAACTCCCCAACGTTTCTCCCGCCGCCGTCCAACAATGACTTCCAATGGCCCAAAGTAGTCAACGCCAGTAAATGTAAAGGGCCGTGTGAAAGTAGTAATCCTTTCTGGTGGTAAATTTCCCATTTCCGGTGGAGAAGGGTGTGCTCCATTATTTTTGCACTTCTGGCAGTTTTTAGAAGTTTGTCGCACTACAACTCGCAGTCCGGGTATGAAATACATATTTCTGTCTTACTTCATTTACAATGATCTCGTTGTGGTGATGGTGAAACATTCGATGATAGTAGAGACATATAAGACTAGGTACGTGGTGATTTCTAGGTAATATAATTGGACGTTTCGTATCGAATGGTATACCTACGGTTGCATCGATTCTTCCTTTTACGCGTAGAACCCCACAATCATCTATATATGGAGAACATTTATACAACCGACTTTTACGACTGACCATATTTTGGTTTTCAGCAGCTGAAATTCTTCAGAATACTCATCTTGTTGACAATTTCTTATGAGGATCATTTCAGCAGCCTTTATTGTTCTCATCTCCATTAAGGTCTGTAATTCAGTGTTGGACCTTTCATCACTCGCCATAGAAAACGTAAAACGTACATTTGAGCCTTTCGGAGTTTTTCCCAGGCACTGAATCGGTTTGGGTCAGGTTATGATACAAAATTGTCGTATTGTTTCGATTTTGAAGAATCGGAGGTAAAGTACATGTTGGTCAATATCACTTTCCGGCTAATCATTTTCATTCAGACTAAGAAAGTTTGGTCCATTGAACCATCTACGGTTTTCATGAATATTACAATTACTGCTTATTTTAGTGCCATCATCCGCCATATTTTCGTCCGTTGTTACCCAACGCCATTCGTTTATATTCGATTCTTGCAAAATTTCGCCTACTCGTACCGCAACGAATTGGTGAAACTTTCTTGCGTCAGATCGAATCCAGTAGAGAACATCTTTAGAATCACTCCAAAATATTCTTCACCTTATATTAATCGAGGATTCTTTTTGTATAAATTTTCCCAATCGCAACCCTAAGATCGCAGCCATTAATTCCATTCTTGGAACGGATATTGGATTTAAAGGCGCCACTCTGGTCTTTAAGGCCACAATGCCAGTAGTAATTGCATCTTCATCTTTAGCTCTAAAGTATGCTACCGCAGCATACGCTTGTATACTGGCGCCTACAAAAATATGCAACTCCGTATCGTTACCTGGAGCACCTAAAAAGTAGCATCTTGGTATTTGGATTTGAGAAATAGATTTTAATTTATGAATCCACATAGACCACGCTCGTTTTTCCTCATCACGAATCTTTTCGTCCCATGAAACAATAAAATCTCCATACGTCTTGTAAATTTATTTTTGCCTCGACAACAAAAAATCCAAGTAGACCCAATGGGTCAAATATCGTCATCAGTATTCGCAGAAGTTCTCGTTTTGTGGAAGGAAATGTTTCGTCGAAAATATCTCCTGTGAATTTATGCAAAAATGTGAATTCATCTGACCCGGCAGCCACCAAAGGCCTAGTATCTTTTCATATTTTCGTTCCGGATCACTTATACACTTTGTTGTTATGTTTCAATAGCCTTTGAGGGAATCCATGACCGCTTTAGAGACAATTCGATCATTTCCTTCACAGTTACTACTATTCAGCAATAAAACGATCGGCATTTTTGTCCTTCACATAATTTGCCAATGAAGGAGAACAAGATGCTCCGAATGTCATTACCTCCATTGGGTAAACATCGGGTTCTACGAGGTGTCTCCATTACGCCAAAGAAATTTTTGAGCTGTCTTGTCGTCATCAATTATTTTTACCAGGTGAAACATTTCTCGTATATCACCACAAATAGCTACCGGTCGTTCAGGAAATCGTATTAGTATCCCTTTTAGAGATCTTAAAAGATCTGGGCCTTTAAGGAGCATTGAATTCAAAGAGGTATCTCCAGACTTTGCTGCTGCGTCCCAGACAAGCCTCAATTTATTTTTATTTGCATTGGATACAACAAAAATGGGCAAGTACCATGATTTTCCGCTTACTCTGTATTCACCATTGTCAAGTTTTCTAATGTAACCTTTCAGAAAATACTCTCAAATTTTACCATTAATGAATTCTTTCGTATTGACATCGTTTAACATAATTCGTTCTAAGCACTCGTTGCGCCTTTTGGCCATTTGGAAGGAATTAGGTAGGCTGATGTTTTCGTACTTCCACAAGAGTCCGGTCTCCCAACGTTTCTCATGCTCCAGGTACTTAGTGGTAGAATTCATAATAGCTAAAGCTCGTTCAGCGTCTCTGGAAACGAGTGGTTTGACGTTAGCCTCTACTCCAATCGATTCAATCGAAAAATAGTGTCTCATTGCTTCATCCATATCGTTATTTTTGTTACAGTCGCAAATGCGTAAAAATGTGTTAGAACTCCGCAAATCGGTATACTCACGACCATAAACTGGCCAGCCGTAGCGACAGCAGGTGGCTACGTGTCCATCATCATTACGCACTCTAGCTTCTAGTGGAGTAATAAGTTTGCCATTATCAAGCCCAATCAAAATCCTCGGTTTCAACATCTCGTAGAACTGTAATGGCAGAGAACTTAAGTGTGGGCGAACATTAACTGTGGATTTGCTAAGAGACTGTTCTGGAAGATCCATTTGCGAAACCGTACGAACATTTTGAAGATTGTAGATTTTCGAACCATCTTGTTGAGAGGAAATTTTGAGATTGACGAACTTTGAATTTTGTTCTATTTGAGATATATTTCCCGTCCATTTCATACATAATTCTTCTGAAGGTCCATTCAGCTGCATTTCATTAGAGACATCGGAATCAATTAGTGAAAGAGAAGAACCCTCATCGACAAGAGCTAATATTTTAAATGATTTTCCATTTCCATATAAAGTTACGGGAATACATCTAAATAAAATGCTTCGTTTTCTGCAATGAAATAAAACGTTGTTACTTGATGTACCGACTTCATTGTAACCAGTTTTCTCCTCCGCTTTGTTACCGGTGGTGAGTTTACTGGTAATATTTTTCTGTGAATGTAGAAGAGGATTGTGAGGCATGGTGCAACCATCCCCACCGCATATTTTTTTTGATTGACACCAACGAATCAAGTGGCCTCCCAGCGGGCAAAAAACAGAGCATTAGCGAGTGTTACACTAAATGCTCGCAAACGGGCTCAGAATCGAGTATTTACCGGACCAAAACCGGGGGAGAAATTAAACTCGCCCAAATATTCGCAAACTGGTTCAAAAACGGCCCAGCGGGCAAAAAACCGAGCCTTAGCGAGTGTTACGCTAAATGCTCGCAAACGGGCTCAGAAACGAGTATTTACCGGACCAAACCCGGGGGAGAAATTAAACTCGCCCAAATGTTCGCAAAGTGGTTTAAAAACGGGTGCTAAACGGAAGAAAAAAGAGAGAGAAACATTGTTGTCGTTTTGTCGTGTGGCAAACAGAGGCACACACGTGCAGGCACACGACACAACAACAAAGTTTGGCAATTGCATTTTGTTTTGTTTTTCGTGTTGTTCTCGGAAAAGATATTGCAAAAGTCTCGCAAACGAATCTCTTGCAAGACATCGTAAACGAAACTTTTACTGCCACAAACTGAGCGACTGATGATTCATTTTCCGATCGTTTTCGGATCTGTTTTCGAGAGTTTTACCCGCAAAAGTTTCGCGTAACTCTCGTATGCGATACCGTATTACGAAGTTTTGGTCCGCTGGGCTTTCAATGCAAAGTTTATTATCCTTAACGAAGTTCCAGCTTTGTTGGCGCGGTATATTAATAAACGAAGGACAGTCATGTAGATTATGTTCGGCATTGCAAATTTGACACAGGCGTTTTGTAGATTCGGCGGACACATCGCCATTAGTGTTGTGTACCAAAACTCTTACCGTTTGAGTTTTTCGATTTGATTTTTCCTCTGCTGACACGAGCAAGTTAAGCACATGTAGCTATATTAAACATCCAGTCGTCAAAGGCGCCTATGTCAACACGAGCTATTTCAATACGCCGGCGGCCCCAGACCAGCTTCATATCACCCGGTAGTTTGCTCAGTAAGTCATTCAGTAGCATTGGATCATTGAGGTAGTCACTTAATCCAGGGAGAAGTTTATGAGTGTTTCCAGATGATCGATTTTAATAGGTGGCGTTTGTCTCAGTTTCCTTTCGGAGAGCTTCATGTATAACGTCGGGACGTCCAAACAACATCCTTAACGATTCTATTGCCAATGATATAGTTGCCGGCATCATTAATTTACCACGCACAGCTTCCAGAGCAGATCCTTTTAGGAACCTTTGTAGCCGTATCAAGTTTTCTTGGAGCGAAAATCCGCAACGTTCTGTAGATTGCTCGAAGTTTGTAATGAATAACGGCCAATTTTCCGGGTGGCCGGCAAAATTAGTTAGATTCCTTTGTATTACTTGTCTAGATGCTATCTGTGTTGGTGATAACATGATGTCGACGTAGCTCTCAGTATGTAGCGGCAGTGCACTAGGCCTCCAGATGTTATGCAGCATTGACGATGTATTTGCTTGTGGTGAATCGTTAGGCGGAGTGTAAGGAGCTTGGATGTAGTTAACTGAAGCGGAATTATATACATTTGGACATCATCGAGACGTATTTGTGTATAACGATGTTGGTACGTATGATATTTTGGTTACGTTAGGAGCACGAGGTGCGAAGGCTGAATAACATACACTTTGATTTACTTGTGTACTCACCATAGGACATGAAGTAAAATATGGGGGTTTGTAACCGGTCGACATTAGTCCACTACCTGTTGGAAAATGTGAGGATGAATATGGTTGGCTAAATGTGGGAGCGAAGTCAATTAAGCCGTTTCAGAAATTTGCCCAATCTAAGCCAGCGTTGACGTTTGTGCTGATGACATCCAAATGAGCTGATGTCACGGTATGTGCAGTTGCATCGCCAGTTGTAAGTGATTGCCCGGCATTGGCATTCTGAAACATTGGTGAGGGTGCACGCGTTGTGATGGTAGCTGTCGGTGTTGTTTCCGCTGGAGTCGCTGGTGGGTTACAGTTAGTGTCCAAATTATTCGTTATAACCTCACAATTTACTGCAGGAACGGCAAATAACCAAAGTATTTTAGAATGTTGAAGCGCCAGGCACGAATAGTAAAAAACACCTATTTTAAGCTCAGAATTCACATTATTACATCAACTTGGAATTCTATTATGTGCTAAAATCTAATATAATATACAATTCATTTAATATTTTATATAGAATAATTGGTGAAAAGTCTTACACTTGTGTTTGATTAAAGATATAAAAGTGGGTTTAATATCGCCAATTTATAGAGTAGGCACGTCATATCTAGTGCCTGGTGTCCAAAGAAAAGGGTGAAAGTTCCTGACTTACGCAATTTCCGTTTATTTTCGAAGTCAATTCAGCAATTTAAATGTACGTACTTATTAAATTATCGTGTCATAAATCATGTTCTGGTACCAAAACAAATGCAGTTATGCACAAAAAGGTAGTGGATAATCCGGGGCTCGGGTTGTTTGTTATCCGCTCAACACTCATATTTTTTGGAAGAGATTTAGAGGTCGCACAAATCGAATTTGTCCCAAATATCGGGCATTCCGGACGTTTTATGAATTTTACTTAAAATTCGGTCAATAACCACGATTTTCTTGTTCGTAAGTCAGCATTTTTAAAGCTCAACGTCCAAACATTTATTTTATATGCATACACCACCCGTTTTGGCAAATATGTTGCTCATTAAGTTACCATGTATTGAATTTTTTTTGTCAATTTTGGATAAATTTTGTAAATAGTGCTTTATAACTTTTCAAATTTGTATGAAAATTTACAAATCTAATGATGAACTTTAAAAGAGGGATAAATTTCAAACAAATGTGGAAACATATTTTCAAGTTGTAACGTACCCCTTGTTTTAAAGCGCGGATCGGCACTAGGCTGTGGCTGCGGCTCAGCTCGTCGGATGGGGGGGTTATCTCCGCGGGGTAGTACAAATGAAAATTATTTGTGCCGAGTAGACTAACAAACAAGAAAACATATAACAGTGGACACTTATGACAATAATAGGAAACCGAAAAATGAAAAGGAAGAGTTAAGTGATAGAAACCGAAATACAAAGATAACTAATTTATTTGATTTGAAATTATTTGTAGAAGACCACGGCAAGATCAGAGTAGCCAGAATCGGAAATAAAATTAATCGGTTACGACAGTAATTTTGTAATATGAAGTTGTATCGAATTAGGAAGTCAAGAGATTACACACGAATACACCGGACGAAAACCAAACCAAGAATTTTAAATAATTTTGTTTTTAACGAATCGGGAATGAAAAGAATGATAGGATTTTAAAGGATGGCATAGGAGATATATGGTATTGGAAAGGAAAGGGATGGGTTTCGATGATGCACCTTTTTTTTTAGTTGATATACCATCAGCACGATTTCCAGGATTTTCATTATGAGGATATCGATGGCATTATCCTTCCAGGCTTGCCCGCCCCTGATATGACTTTTCAGTCATCCTTGGCAGCTTCTTTGCCAGCATTTATTTTGTTGGAAGCTACCCCAAACACAATTCACCCAACCTTCACGTATCCGCTACGTTCAACTTTTTTTAGACAAATTAACACATTTTGTTTTCTATTTACAACATTAACACAAATTTATTTTAGACGTTAAATTGAGCATATTTCACAAAAATTTATGGCAGTTTTATTCTTAACTTCTAATGGTGTGGACTGGAAAAGAAATACAAAAAAAAAAGATATTGAACATATATATATCTTTGCTTTTAATTCATTGTCTGCTGTTTTTTTTTTTTAATTTAATTACTTTGTTTATTTGTTAAATTTAGTTAATTATTTCTTTGTATTTTTGTATTTCTTTTAATGTGTTCACTGCTAATTTAAATAATCGATTATTTAATAATATACTTATAATTTTCTTAATATTTTAGCATTTTTATTATTTAGACGTTATTTACGTTGTTTCATTATTAATCTTCTTTTAGGGGAAAAATATAGTTTTTATTTTGTGACAGTTTTTAGTGAAAAAGAATTATCATTATTTGTATAATTTTTTTTTTTTTAAAATTTTTTTTCTTATGTCTTAGAGACACATATTTGTCTTCAGTTTTCAGTTTTAACCTTCAAATTTTTGTGTTTTTTTCTTTGCAACATTTAAAATTTTTACATTATTTTAGGATTTTTTGGTTATAGTTTTTAGTGTTTTCACTAATTTTACATGTATTTTAATTACTATTTTCTCCGGTTCAACTTAAAATTGTTATTATTTTTGTAGTTTGATTGTTCTAAAGTTCGTTATATGTTATTCTTCTCAAGTATTAGACATTTACTACACTCACGGACACATTTTGAACAAACAGGTTGAGGTTAGGTATGTCAATTTCAACTAGTTTTGTTACAACAGGGACCTTTTTATTACTTTTTTTTTCTTTTCTTATTTCAATTCTGGGAGCCTTACGGAATTTTCCTTTTCCTCAGCACTTTTTTTTATTTATTGCACTTTTTCCACTGGTTGGTACTCGGTAACCCTTACGGAACTGTCTTACCCCACAAATTATATACTTTATGGATCTGCACTGCTTGACGGTAGATGTCGATGTCGTCCGCTGGTAGTGGTGACTATTAATCCCCGGAAGCTATTATCCAGAGAGCTGTGAACTGTGATGGTTTCAACCAAAAAATGGTCCGTACTCGTCCACGCCGCCGGTATTCTTCCTCAACTCACCACTTTTTAGGTTGGGATAGGTGGTAATTACGATGGCGTTCCAAAATCTTTTTTTTTCTATGTCGCAAATGAGAGTGTCTTGCTGGACTTATATCTCAAGCGGATGTTTTACAAATGACCTCGACTTTCAGTTTCCCTTGACCTTGTTACCTACTAAGGATAGTTTTAATCAACTCTGTATCATTTTGCTGACGTGGCAATATGGCCCTTTCACAGTTACGATCTCTTGTTTGTGTATAATCGCCCTATAGTGAATGATCACATTGGCATCATTAATTTTGCCAACTTGACCAAGTGTCCACAGATGGCGTCCTCTTCACAATAAATGTTATTAAAAAAAATGTTGTCTAGACAATAATTAATATCACAAACACGGTCGTCACAAAGTTGCAGTAACTGTTCCTGAGATATACAATTTTGAAGCATTTTACCAATTGTTTGAAACTAATAAAATTATAAACTTATAGCATTTTTTTGCATCGGATTTGCTTTAAACATTGCATTAGTGAAAAAATCTACATGCGCTCAGCAACGGCAGAGAATTATATGCAGAAAAACGGCCCTAGCAACATATTGCAGAAACCTCATATATATTTGCAAGCCTAGTTTTTATGAACTGTAGATCTGGCGCGATTTTGTTCTTTTGTTGTCTGTCAGGGTTTTTTGGGCAATTTTCAGCAAATAAAGCCACATTTGAGTCAGAAAAACTATATTTTAGAGCCCATTAATCATTGTGTCTCCAACATTTAATATTGAGTAGTAACCACAATGTGTTTGTACACAAGTATTGTAAATGGTTATCCATTTCGTGGTTTCAAAAGTATAGGGTTGGAATTCGACATCTGTCAAACTAAGTTGTTAAACCGATTTTTTTTCCTTTTCAGTTGAAAGTCTGACATTGACGAAAATGGATCGCTTACAAATTATTAAAACCTACTACAATAATTGTGATTCTGGCACAGCCACATACCATTATACTCTTTTTTGTGGGGCTACGCGAAAGACCGTGTTTATGCAGATAAACCTTTAACTCTTGAGCACTTAAGAACCAACATTCGTCAAGTTATGGCTGAGATACCGCCCAATATGAGTCAAAAAGTGGTCGAAAATTACCTCAAAAGAATCAATGTTTGCAACACTTCGAGTGGTGGTCATTTAAATGATGTAGTGTTTCACACTTAATGTTAACATTCAGACTTTATAATAAAACAGAAATATTATGAAAAAAAATATTTTAGTGTTTCACACATAATGTCAACGTTATAACTTTATAATAAAAAAGAAATATCATGAAAAAAAATATTTTATATGTCTTTTATTTACGTTTACTTTTGAAACCGCTAAATGGATAACCCTTTATATTTGCGACAAACTACAAACACCTTATATTGCGACACGTTGTCGCAAATATATTATACTTTAACTTTTTACTTTTAAACGCACCAGATCTTCCATTCATGAAAACAATGCAAACATATACCGTTTTTTGGCGTGTAATTCTTTTTCGTTACTTAGCCACTGCAGATTTTTTCATTAATGCAGTGTATAAAGCAAGGGAGGCCAAAGCGCAGCCCGGTTGTTATCTACTTGTGGCCCGCGGAGCATATGCTTACATTTGTTTCTTTTAGTGTACATAAAACCACCAAGAGAACAGTCCAACACATTTGCAGAAATGTCGTGAATAATAAAAAAAACCGTTACCATCAACAACACATGCATTAAAAATCAACCCTTATAATTTAAACTTTAATAAAAGCCAAGCAAACACGCACCATGTCCAAGTGTCATTTATGTCGAAACACTGCACCGAACAGTGTTTTCCATACATTCCACGATTTGGTGTTGTGTCTGAACCGTCGATCGAACACAAACGACCGCGTTTGTCACAAACTTGTGCACGGGTTGTTGTTTGAAATAAGTGTTGCACGCTGATGAGAGTTGTATTATGTGTGCTCCATGGATATGTGTGGTCGCAAAAGTGTTGTGTCTTTGTGGGGTCTGTGTTATCTCTACTGTTATCATTATCTCTCCAATTTATATTATATACAAATAATAATATTTCTATTGGCTGAATAACGTGAATTTCAATTTTCATCCATATCAACAGATTTGGATAAATTTTCGCCATCAGGTTCCACTATGACCTCGTCAGTTTCAAAAATATGGTTATCTTTAGTTTTAATGAAAGCCATACAATTTGGCACAGTTGTACGCCTACAGCTTAGCCTTTCAGTTATTTCTAATTTTTTTAGTCCTTGCATCTTATTATTATTATCCAAATTACCAGCGGTCAGCACAAAAAAGAAAAAGCATTTCTTGAGTATTGTACTTTATTGTTATTTTACAAATGAATTAGCCTGAATCAGATCCTTAATGGCATTACCGATTTTTAACAATGCACCATAAGCATCTCAACTTTCTGTCAGAAAGTAATGTAACACTGATGTCATTTTATTATTTTTTTTATTTAAAACCGAAGACTCACAATGGCGACAAGTAGTAAAAACTTTGCACGAAAGAAAAGCATAGTCTCAGAAGAAAAGAGAAGTTTTCAAGACAGATGGACTATAAAATATTTTTTCGTGGAGTTCAAAATAAAGCCAATATGCTTGTTTAGCAATAATTCTGTTTCTGTTTTGAAAGAGTATAACATCAAACGGCATTACGAGGCTAAAGTTTGATAAGTACGAAGGGCAATTTCGACAAGACCAAGTAAATGAATTAAAAATAAAACTTTCTGCACAACGTCAGATATTTACTAGAGCTGCTCAAGATTCAACATGCTATGTAAAAGCAAGTTGTGCAGTAGCCATGATACTTGCAAAAAAATCGAAGCCATATTCAGATGGTGAAATAGTTAAGGAATGTTTGGAGAGTGTCGTTGAAATTCTGAGCCCAGAAAAGAAAACGGATTTCTCAAAAATAAACCTGTCGCGTCAAACGATTACTAGGCGTGTCGATGACAATGAAAAACATGTTGAAAATAATTTGAAAAATCTTGCATCCAATCATTTTTTATGCTCTAGAATTGGATGACACCACAGTCCTAACAGATGCTGCTCAAGTGGCAATTTTTATTTGGGGTGTTGATGCCAACTTTAACAAAGTTGAAGAAGTAGCGGCACTCTACCCACTTAAGGACACGACTTGCTCACGAGATTTGTTAGGAGCAGTTACATCGACATTGAATCGCTTTTCGTTACAACTCAACAACCTATCGGGATTAACAACAGATGGTGCTCCAGCAATGGTTGAGCAAGACGAAGGTTTTTGGAATTGATTGAAAATGAGGCCTGCAAAGTTGGTAATACTTCGATACTAAATTTTCATTGCCTTATTCATCAGGAGAATTTATGTTCCAAGTCTCTTAAAATGGATCATGTCATGAAGCTGGTCATCAAAACAGTCAACTTTACTAAGTTGAAGGGGTTTAATCATCCTCAGATCCAAGAGTTTCTCAAGTCTTTGGATTCACCGTATATTGAAGTTACATTGTATGCAGAAGTAAGATGGCTGATCCGTGCAAAAATGTGTTTGATTTGAAGCAAGAAATAAAATCATTCTTCGCAAGCAAGTCAAAAAGTATCCCAGAATTTTGGGTTTTGGGACAGCGACTTTGCATTTCTGGTGGATATAGTACGCCACCTTAATGTTGTTAATACCCGTTTACAAGGGAAAGATCAGCTAATTAATATCATCCATGAGATTATTTCTGTATTCCAAATCAAACTTGGTCTTTGGAAACAACAAAAAACTTCACTCACTTTCCTACATTGTTATTGCAGCCAGACGCCACACAAATGTCGGCGGATAAATACACTTCGTTGATATCCGACTTGAACCTGGAATTTGAAACCCGATTTCAAGATTTTAAAAAGCATCGTATGCTTTCTGCTGCATTTGCGACCCCTTTCACCGTAGACGTGAATTTATTGCCAGGAATTATACAAATGGAACATTGTGAAATGTGTTGTGATGCATAGTTAAAGGAAAAATTCAATCAGTTTCGTTTAGAAGCGTTTTACAAAACATATTTGGACAAGGAGAAATATCCTGCATTTTAAAAACATGCTATATCGATGATTTCACTATTTGGAAACACACGCGTGAACAGCTTTTTAGTCAAATGAAACATATAAAATCTCAAATGAGAATACGAATCACTGATGAGCATTTGGAAAACTATTTGCGTGTAGCAACAACATCAATCGTTATCAACATTCATGAACTTGGTTCTGACAAACAAAATCAGACATCTCACTAAAATTTATTATATTTTGTTTTTTTTTTTATTATGGTTTTTTGTATTGCCTAACTATAATTTAATAAATATGCTTGATTCTCATTTTTGCATTTCTTCTTAAAAAAACAATATATTTCTAGTTTTGTTTGAATAATAAAAATAAAGGTTGGCCACCCATGGTCCAAAGCAAATCTGATGCAAAAATGCCAAAGAGTTTATAATATTATTAGTTTCATACAATGTGTACAAAGCTTTAAAATGGTACAACTGAGGAATAGTAACTGCATATTGAAAAATTTTTTTCCCATATTTGTTTAGAATTTATCCGTATTTTAAAGTGCATCATTAGATTTGTAATGCTTCATAGAAATTTTAAAAGTTATAAAGCGTTATTTACAAAATTTAATACATGGTATCTTAATGAGCAAAATCATTGACAAAACCATTGACAAAACTTATGGTTTATTCATATGTTGCAAAATGTTGACCTACCAACTAAGAAAATCGTTGTTATTGACCGAGTTTTAAGTAAATTTCAAAAAACGTCCGGAATACCCCATTGTTTGGAGAAATTTGACTTGTTCGACCTCTAAACCTCTTCCGAAAAATCTGAAAAAAATCTCAAAAATACTTCACCCTATAAGCTTTACAATTAAGCTTGAGCAACCATGAAAATAGAAAGAGAACATTTGTTTGGGACATCCTAATGTTCATGCTACGAAATGTCAAACTTTCCAATGGATGTTCCAGTTTGCATCTGGCAATACTAGTACTATACGAACTATAAATGTCAACCTCGTAAACAATCAAAATATTCTCATTTAATTTAGCCTTTTGTGGTCAGATTCTGAATTTTGTGCAACATATTGCTGTGAATCGTTGTACTCATCCATACAGTTCGCTAAATCAAAATATCAGACCCAGGTGGTTATCCAACTTATATAGTATTTGCGTATGAGAAAGGTAGCAAAATTTTTGCAATAGATATTAGTTAATATTGTTTTTTGACTAGGCAATGAAAGGAGATGACCTTTTAATAGACCCTTAAAAGCAACGTTCCCTTTAAGCTGCTCGCATGCGCAATCGCGCATAAAAAATAATTTGTTGCTCACAGCATTCCAGGCTGCGCGCATAAGAAAATTGCTCGCGATTTTTTATTTTTACATAAATGACCGTTTTTTCTAAATAATTTTTAAATGATCCAATTGCTATTATAAGTCAATATATGTTGACCGCAGATCCGGCCCTGTACTTTGATTTCAAGAGCCAGGAACTCTCAAAACATAAATCACCAGACTTCGATATTTACCTAACGCGGAGTAACACACGAATGCAGAAAAACAAATTCATACATACACATTCGAAATTATACACTAACCACCATGGTGAATGATGTTCTGTTTTTAATGCGTCTCATGCTCTCAGTTATACTACGCTCTTGAGAATTGAGATGGTTTGAGAGAACAACAAGCGTGTTTTGGTTACACCGCTTGCTTAGGTAATCGCTTGTTTTGTATGAAGCACTTAGCGAAGACTTAGCGAGAACTTAGGGACGCGAATCATTTTCGCTAAGTTTAAAGAAATTTTTCTTGACATCTTTTACAGTTTTCAATCCTTTTTCATATTTTTGAATAAAATTACATATCGCTAAATAGCCGTTTTCTTTGCAACTTAGCAAGCGATAATCGCTTGCTTGTAACCAAAACACGACTATTGATCGTGTCGCGTAGATGGTTTGTGCCATGAATGAAAAAAATAATAAGATTACGCCATTGGTGCTTAAAAACCGTTCTCTCTCTGCGCATCTACGTCACGTTAGAGAGTATGAATTAGTAAATTGTGAAATATGCATGAAGATTAAGCAAAAACTATGAACTCAGACAAAAATTTTTGTAAATAGCAGTGAAACGTTTGTTAAAAATACAAAATAAAAAAATATATGAAAATTTTGAATGTGGCCGTCGGTGGTACAATGGTTAGTGTGCGCGGCTCTTGTACATGAGATCCGGGGTTCGAACCCGGCTCTGACCACCTTCAAAAAAATAAATAAATTTCTTTCGGCGGCGGTCACCTCGCATAGTGACGGCGACACTATCGAGTATCTAGCCATGAAAAAGCTTCTCAAATTACCGTTCGGAATCGGTGTAAAACTGTAGGTCCCAATCAGTGAGTGAAAACTGGAAAGCGCACAGCTCAGTGATTGTGAGAAGTTCTCCCCAGTCCCTTCATGGGATGTAATGGGAAACCATTTATTTTTTTTTCTGAAAATTTTGAAAGCTAAAATTTGTAATACATTTAAAGATACATACTATATTAAATTGTTAGAGTAAAATGTTTGGGAATTTAAAGTTTTTGCAGGCAATTTTATTCAGGAAATATTTTATAGACAGAACTACCATTTTTTTATAGTATTTTCAAGAAAATGTTTAAAACGGCAGGCGTGTCATCAAATTAGCATAGTATACAAAACAAATTTTAGCTAACCTGACGTCACAGAGAAAGTCTGGGAATTCATTCAAACATAACGGACCTGCGCAAAGCGCAATCTTATTATCTTTCATTCATGGTTGGTGCATGTTTTGATATTTTGTTGGAGGGCTGCTCGTTCATGTGTGCTCATTATCTTCGAATGCTCGGTGAAAAATTGTAAATATGAGTTCTTTTTTTTTGCTAACTCCGTGTGAGGACCATGTGCGTTCACCAAGTTAGTATATTTCGAACATCAACCAAATAAAGTTAATATTTTTTCACGAATTTTATACTGTGCTGTGCAGAGGAATTGTAAATAGTATATGTGTTAGTATTTATTTTTGTTGATTTTTTTAAATATTTTCAATCCCAGCTTCAACGATGTCAAAAAGAAACTCCTCAAGTCAACCAGCGTCAACATCCAAGAAAGTATGCCAAATTTCAAACCTGCTTGGTTTTTGCAACATGTTAAGACTAAAATACCAACTTCACGTGAACTCGGCCATACCAACTTCACGTGAACTCGGCCATGAGAAGAAAGTACAATTGAGTGCAATGAAGAAGAAAGTACAATTGAGTGCAAATTTTGTACCGAAGCGAAAGT
Source organism: Phaonia tiefii (assembly GCA_963931995.1). NCBI lineage: Eukaryota > Metazoa > Arthropoda > Insecta > Diptera > Muscidae > Phaonia > Phaonia tiefii. Next base: position 64,158,877 of record OZ008370.1, read on the forward strand.
AGATTGGAAATTGGATTATCTGAAACGTCATCTAAATCCTAAAACACACATTGAAGCGGTTGAAATTCTGACAGCTCGTCGATGTGGTGGATTAGTTCGACTGATTCTGAGACTCCTAAAGATCGTGAGGTATGAATAGAAAATGCTGGAAGACAAAATGCAAATCCAAAAATGGTTAAAGTTTTAATTGACAACGTAATTTTGGCAATAAAGTTGAATACTTCAATAAATTCTGTGCAGGAAATAAATAGCAACGTATCAAAATACGTTCAAATTCCTGAAAGTTGGCGTAGCAAAAATTATGCCTTTGAATTCGTGGAATGCAAAAACCAAGTGGTTCAGAATGAAGATTTTGATGCTGTTAGAAAATCACAATATCACTGCTTAATAATTGATGAGAGCACAGATATTTCTGTTCATAAAATGTTTGTAATTTATATAAAATTCAGAACAAACTTTAAACTCTTTTGCAACTATAATTCAGTTAAGTGCTTGCGATACTTTATCAATTGTGGCAGCTATCAAAAAAATTCTACGCTGATTTCAAGTTGTATATGGATAAAATGGTAATGATGACATCGGACGGAGCGGCGGCTATACTGGGTGATTATAATGGAGTAGCAAAGATACCTCAACGAGATATGTCGTATTTATCAGCTCAGCATTGTGTGGCACAGAGAAGACCTTGGAATGACGATACCTTTAATGAAAACTCTACAGACTTTGTTAAGAACGGTGTACACAATGTTCAGTGGATCATCTGTGAAAAGAGACAAATATCAAGATTTAGCTGCAGTAATGGAATGCGATATTTTGAGTCTTAGACCTCTCAATGAGGTAAGGTGGCTTTCACGGCACTTTGCGGTGATTCCATTTATTCGAAATTATGATGTTTCGATTGAGTATTGCAAATGTGATGTTGAAATTCGAATGATCCAGTCTCTAAATATTGTGTTAAGGCTCTTACTAATTCTTTGAACAGATTAGATTTAAAAGTGCTAAATGATATTTTAAATGAATGAGCTAAAATGAGGAAATTTTTTCAAAAAAGCGTGCTTTCTCCTATGGAAGCTCATCAGTAGGTAAAATCCATCATTAAAAATTTTCGGAGCCGGTATCTTGGAGAAACTTAAGGCGTGGAAGCGAAATTGATGTACAAAAAGTTTTAAATTTTTGTTATTGTATTTTTGGAAAAATAATAAAGATCGACGTGGTAATTAATCTTATAAAAATAAAAAGTCTTTATTTACAGAAACAAAATTTCAAATGTAGTTAGTTTTCAAAATAGCGTAAAACAAAATAAGAGGGAACATTGCTTATAAGCCTTTGGACGTTTTATTTAAATCCAATTTAAAAGTTTTCGTTCACCTGCTTTTCATTTGGAAATATACAAGTAAAATATAGTGTGGCCATTAGAAATGTATGGGAATTACCAGTTGGCCCTTTGGAACAAGCTAAAGTACCTAATAAAATGGTTTTCTATTTCATCCCTTGAAGGAATGGGGGAGAGCTTCTCAAAACCAGTGAGCTGTGCGATTTATAATTTTACTCTCACTGATAGGGATCTACAGTTTTACACCAAGCGAAGTGACCACCGCTGACAGAAATGTAAGGTGATCAGAGCAAGGATCAAACCCCCGATCTCATGCACAAGAGCAGCGCAAAGTATATAAAGTACAGTAAAGTAACGTAAAAATTCTTCTTATTATTTTAACGAGCTTAAGATCACTTATAATCATTTCTTATTTATATCCAATATTTCGTCTTGGATATAAATTAGAACTAATTATAAGTGATCTTAAGCTCGCTAAAATAATAAGAAGAATTTCAATCGAAGATCGTGGAAAGCTTAATACATTTTAAAGTAAAAATATGAAATAATCAAGTTAAGACATGAGAGAGAAGTGGGTTTGAGTGAACCGTGTGTGTTTTTTAGAACTCATTTACAAGAGTTGCCAAATTGCAAACTAAAATGTCTTGACTAGTTCTTGATAGTTTCTGAGCAGACACTGAAAACATAGTTGCCAATTTAAAGTACTGTACACACTTAAACAATTGAAAAACATGAAGAAATTTGACTTTTGTCAAACTCTGAATCCTTAGAGTTAATGGAATTTAATAATTTAATTATGCGAAAACATCCAAGAATTTTTGAAAACGTGCAAAATTCCAAAATCCGGAAAGTTTAATCGATTTAATGGGGTGGCAAAAACCACCACATTAACCAAAAATACTTTTACATTTATTTTTGTAAAAATTTTCATAAAGTAAGGCCATGTAAATAAAAAGTTCCAAAAAAGTCATACTCCGAATGAACATACGAGTATTAATCCTCCTAAAACACTAACACTTTGTTGAGCAAAAATTATACGAAAGTGACTGTGGGATGACGTTTTTGTATAATCGCTTTATTTTTATATTCCCAAATTCCACCAAGAAAAAGTAACTAAATTACAGAATAAAGTATAAAGAAACCCACTGCTAGCGTGTTAAAAAAAAATACTAAGAGACCTTAAAGTTATATTTAATATGAATATGAATAGGAGAGTAGCACGAGCAAGAACAACCGATTTTAATGGAATCATATCATTTGCTTTAATATTTAATCTGAGCCAATTATGTCGTGAACTAGAGCTTGTTGGCTCATTTCATACTAAGGGCCATTGTCGTGTTCTGAGGAATCATCATCATTAGCTGTGTGTGTTGCTTAAAGAACAATTAACACTACTGCTCCAATTATTGTCATGTTTCTCTTTCGCATTCACTTTTATATTATTCTTTCTGCCATTATCTCTACTACTTTGAAATGAAACACAGATAAAAAGACATCAAATTACAACTGAACACGACTTGTAAAGAGGAAATCATCTCACCCACTAAAGGACTTTGCAATTGCACACGCGACATTTTCAGATTATTGTTTGCCTACTTAGGAAATGGACCAAGTCAAGTTCTTGCCTAGCAATTGTAAATACGTAAGTATGTATGTACAAATACCGCTAACATTGTCTGTTCATGGTGAAGAAACTACAACAAACAGCACCGGTGATCGACGTAATCTAGCCAATCGATTTGAAGTAAATAAATCATCGAATATCAAATCGTGCAACTAGATTTGATTTGTCCGCCGAATTTGTGTTCTCATTACGCGTCGGTCAAAGGGGAATTAATTAAGTGGAAGCATTAGCACAGCTGAGTACAGTGTCATCATGTTGTTTAACCCAGCAACTGCCATTTTGTTTTCGTACATGTTGGTTTACTTTCATTGTTGGGATACGTATTAGTTGAGTTTGACGCACTCTGTGTGCGAACCAAAGACATTAATTCTTCCTTCAATTACAGAAACACCTAACTCTCTTACCGTATATTTGTACTACGGTGTCGGTGTTGTATTAAAATCGAATGGAACGAACTGTTTTGCACACCGTTGACCAAGTTCCCCAGTCCACTGAAAAACTCGAATTAACCAGCAGTTCTGTTCCACAAAAAAACTATTCTTCACTTCACTATTCTTCACAAACTTCATGGGATGTAATGGCAAATATTTATTTATTTTTTATGTGTTAAAATTTTGCAACTAGATTGCAGCTTTCTATCTGGCCTGTAGAGAAATGCCTCCTAGGAGATCTTCTCTTTCTGGCCTAATGGAACCAATCTGACCAATTGGTTGTGACCAAAAAGCGAAACACAATGAGGAAAAAACGTAGTTTTCTTAGTTTTAAATAAACAATTTAATAAATTACACTAAGAAATAGGTATCAGAACGCGATAGATTGTCGTATTAACTTCACATACACTAGCATGCAAAATATATATGTATTTAGTTAATATAATACTAAATATGTAAAATAAAGTGTTTTATTTTGTATACAATCATCAGGACGGTGGGTCAAGTTAGACAAGCCGGAGGCCTACAAAGATCAGTTTTAGAGAGAATTACTTACTTACTTACAAAACCTTACAAACGAACACAATATATTTCTCCAACCAGTTCGATCTTTTGCCTCATATCTCCAATGTGTACGCAAGGATTCGTGAACCTGATCCCTCCAGCGGAGTATCGGCCTTACTATTTTTCGTCTTCCTTCGAGTTCGGTTTCGAAAACCCTTCATGCTGGTTCATCTTCATCCATTCTACTGACATGGCCTAGCCAGCGCAATCGCAATATTTTGATCCGCTTAACTATGCCAATGTCGGGATAAAGCTCATACAGCTCATGATTCATGCGTCGCCGATAGTCGCCGTTGTGCACAGGGCCATACATTTTCCTCAGTATTTTTCTCTCAAAGACTCCTACAAATGTTTCGTCTGCTTGGGGTAAGACCCAGGATTCTGCGCCCGAAAGCAAGACAGGTTGCATAAGTATGAGACTCTGGTATAGTTGGCCTTTTGTTACTCGAGAGAGCGCTTTAACTCTAAAGTGCCTACTTAGTCCAACATAACTTCTATTCGTATGCACAATTGTCCGGCTTATCTCAAGGCTGACGTTGTTCGTTGTGTTTACGGCAGATCCGAAGTATACAAAATCGTCCGCCACCTCGAAATTATAACGGCAATCAACGTTAACGCTTTAGTCTAATCGCTTGGATGCCCTGCCCGGTGAAACCATTAATTTTGTGTTGTCCTCATTAACTGTCGGACCCACTTTTGCTGACTCATTCTTAATTCTTGAAATCACCACAGTCACTTCCCTGTACGCCCAATAATATCTACATCATCAGCATATAGATATGTAGCTTTTCTCATAATGATGTCTATTAAGATGTTAAAGAGATCGAGCGATAGGGTGTCACTTTGCCTCAGGCCTTGCTTAGTTTCGAAACGTTCGGTAAAATCCTCACCAACCTTCACTGCGGATTTGGTGTCCGTCAAGGTCATCCTACAAAGGCGTATGAATTTTGCAGGAATCAGCCTATCGAAGGGCGCCTTATAATCGACAAATATATGATAGAATTTGGTGTAGCGTAAAAATCTGGACGGCATTCGATTAACCAGTCCTAAAGCCACACTGGTCCATTCAGGTCAGCGATAATTGGTTTTAATCTTTCGCACATTATACTTGATAGAACCTTATATGCTATGGATAAAAGGTTTATTCCACGGTAGTTTACACAGAGTCGGGTCACCATTTTTAAATATGGGACATAGTACACTGAGACTTCAACCGCCGAGCATGCATTCATCTAACCAAATTCTGATAATGAGCTGATGAATGCACATTATCATCTCATAGCCGCCAGCTTTAACACCTCCGCCGGTAATCTATCGGCTTCTGCGGCTTTGTTGTTCTTAAGCAGAGCAATAGCTGTTCTGACATCGTCTTGGTTAGGAGGGGGCAATCGACGTCGTCTCCAAATTGTGATCGGTTGCCCCATCGTCATTGGATATATCAGGTACCAGTAGCGCGGAGAAATAATCTCTTCACATTCCCCACATGCTCTGTACATCTGCGGTGAGATTTCCGTTCTAGTCTTTATAGAAGGGGGCCCTGAACCATGTCCATTAGTTCCGTTTTTGACTTTTTGGCAGAAATTTCGGGCTTCGTTCTTCCTGCTGTATGTCTCAATTTTCTTACTCTCTCGCTTTCTCTACTGCCGTTTCTTACGCCTAAAGAGACGGTTTACCACCTTTCTTTTCTTCCTATAACCCTCACTCGCAGCTCGCGTTGCAATTGGCTGAAGCGTTGCCATGCGTGCAGCGTTGTTTACATCATTTGCAATGCGACACTCTTATAGCACCATGGATTTTGCGAAGCGGTTTTTCAAAATCAAGCACGATTGTTGCGGGAGTTTTATACAGTCGGAAATGGCTTTCCATTGCTGCCTTGAGTCCAGCTTTCTCTGCGTCTGGTTTCATACGTCTGGTTTCATACGATTTTCCCTCTACTTAATCAGACACAGAATCGATGTTAACTCCGCTGATCACTCGTACGTCAATCACTCTGAATGAGTGCCTCCCATCAATTACCACGTAATCAATTTGGTTCTTCGCTCGTAGATCATGGGATACCCAAGTAGCCTTGTGGATGTCTTTATGCTGGAATCTTGTACCACTAATGGCCATTTTTTTTCATGGTAGAGTCAATCAGTCTCATGCCGTTGTCGGAACTGTCAGCATGTAGACTGAGATTGCCAATAGTTGGATGAAACACATTCTCCCTTCCTAATTTAGCATTAAAATCTCCTAGTACAATCTTAACTACAAATCCGCAACCAAATTCATGGTTTTTCTCATGGCAACTGTAGCATTTGTCGCAGTTTGTCTGCAGTTTGGGTGCAGCCATGTGGTGGGTAGCGGTAACTTTAGCCTTATAACATTCGAGGACATCAGCCAATTGGATACTTCCACCGGATCTATATATAGTTCTTACATTTCAAGTGCATATCCGTAAACTGTGGTCCTTACAGCGTTTGCGGGGGTCGTCAACAAATAGGGATTGTTTATGTTTATGTTTGAGAATTAAGCAAAAAAAAAAAATATTTGCAAATTATGTCCATATTTATAATGTTCAGAAGCATTTATTTTGTCTCTTAGCTTAACCCTCTGCTATCTTTGGATCAAATTGTCCCAAAGAAAATTCCAAAGACTAGTTTTACCAAGTTAATATAAATATATCTTATTCAGACTTTTACATATTGTAAATAGGCCTATAGTCGCACAATACACATGGAAGACAAATATAAATTTTATGCTGATTTCACGTTATAACCGATTATATTATTCTGGTAAACATAACACCTTTTAAGTCAAATTGACCCAATACTAATAAGTAGCGAGTTTTTCAAATTCATATGTATTTTGTGGTGTACTTTTTTGTTCACTTTCATTTTTGGTAAAGAAAAGCAAATCAAAAACCAAAGGAATGTGGTTGTTACCTTGCGGCATTTGTTGTCATAGTGATTGAAATGACAAATGTACAAGGATTTCAGATTTTTCTAACAGACTGGAAGCCAATGTATCTCATCGAATTTGATGCTTCTCTTGGGCTTTTCATCATGGCAGGACTAATGAAATCTCATGGAGAAAGTTTAGTAAATTTATGGGACAATAAGAACGGTAGACCTATTTCTCCGGGAACCATGTCTCTCAAGAGATTCATGGCAACAAGCCTGGGGTTTGACAACTTGGTAGATATCACGTATCGTCGCCAGGGTGACCAACTTACACCTACTAGGAATGTTTGGGATCAGTGGAATAATCAACTTAGATTTTTTTATAACCCACATAGAATCTGCACCATCGGTGTGCAATTGGTTCCCATTCAAGCTTGCGAAACACGGGCAAAAAACACAGGCATTATGTGACTCTATAACCAACTATGCATCGAACAAGGAGGTTTACTAAGGTCGTGTCAGGAACTCGTAACCCCAGAAAAATCATGGTATATATTCTCATTTTATATGAGCATACCTTGTGTGCATTTCAATGTCTATATAGGTGAAAGAGTAGACTTATCATTGTAATTTTTTTTTCCACATATGATCTTGTCCTGCAACCCTGTCCTTACCCGAAACATAACTCTTGTGGGTACTGTCAGAATAAAGCATTTCTTCCACAGAAAATAACTGATATGAAGAAGAAGCCTATAGTAAATTCAGAACTCTTATTCACAAAACATATAGCTACTTATATAATTTCATACGTACTGAAGAAATACAAGGACGTTCTTCTAATAAGAACGTTCACCGTTTCGCTGACGTAGAAGGAAATAATACATCTCTACAACCATTCTAAAAGAGGCGTTGATGTCCTTGACAAGTTAGTCACAAATTATGCATGTCAACGCAAGATGAACCGTTGCCCAGTTGCACTGTTTTCAAACATAATTGATGTGTCAGCACACAACTCGTTCGTTATATTGAACAAATACCAACTGAAACTGCACCATAGGATTATATTTGGTACAATTTTCCGAACAACTGATTCATCCACATATCCTCAGACGAGAGAGGCTACCATGCGGTTATGCGTCAAAAAACATTCAAGTTACCCAATGGTTTCCTGTTAGTCCTAGTACATCAGCTTCGTTCCAAGTACCAGCTCAACGGAAAGGAAGCGGTGTGTTTAATGTCCAGTTCACATAAATATTCAACTAATGGTAATAGTTGCCAAAATTTTATACGCAGTGACTACAAAATAACTTTATGCAAAAACTGTAAAAAACAATAGCTAACGCTTTAGTTATATTCTATTATACTTTTACTTCATACTAAAAAATTAATAAAAATTCTTAAATATTTTATATTTTTTTCCTGAAAAGATATTTTTTTATCAGCCTGAAGTGCGAGTATTCTTAAAAATAGTTTTTCTGTGTTCATTTTATTTAAAAACTAATAAAACGATGCATTCGTAAAAGTTACAAAATGTTTTATTAAGAAAAATTAGTATTGGGTCAATTTGAACCAAAAGGCGTTATTGGGCGTAATTTCGAAAGATAGCACAATGGTTACAAGTGGGGAGATGGGATTACATTAACAACAACAGCGTATAATTCGAGTTTCTTTAACTGACCTGCATAAAAAGTTAAGTGTGCAGTAAGTGTGGGGTGAAGACAATTTCGAAACTACATCTTTTTTTCCGGTGCACCCTAGTATTTATTTAAATAAATTTGTTTGGTTTGTGTTGTTATTGAAAGTCCGATCTTAGCGCGCAGTGGTTTAACTAATAGATACATTGTTGACATTTAGAATACAAGTTACAAAAAGATTAAAAAACTATAAAAATGCCAAAAATCACACGCGCAAAAATAAGAATCCATTTCAAGAGATGACGAACGTTTTGCATGGAAATAGTTTACTTATTAAGACAATTTTAAAAACAATTTTTGTACGAATTTCCTAATTCGTCCTTTTTAGCGCTGTTTTATTTCCAATAATAGAACAGGGTTCGTTTTAAATTATGACAATTATAACAGTTTAACTTCCCTTTATAGCCCCTATATAGTAAATAATAACTCTTTGCAATAACTCTTATGTTTTACTATCAAATCGCGTTGCTTAATTTCCGGCGGTTAATCACAAACTGACTCCCCGTTCCACAGACCTCAGGTTTTTATACGAACTCACCATACTTAAATGTAGTTATCTCTAGCGAATTCAACAACCTTCTAGTCGTTGTTCTTGGTTATCTTTCTACTAATTAATGAGTCCTCCTCTTGAGTAATGTAGAACCACCTCGAATAGTGGTGAATTATCTTAATTGATGCGAATTCATGCTAATGGTTTAGCTATCTGGAATGTTGTTACAATGCATACTTTCAGGCGCAGCATTAATCATCATGTTATTTACATAATGTTAGTCTGGTCATTAAGAGTAAATAAAAGCTTTTACTTAATCGTAACAATATATTTATTATATTGATGCATTTTAAAGAAAATTGTTTTTCATGCACACAGGGAAAATATTAGTTGGAATTCAATTCGGGCATTGAAAATATTTCTAAAACCTCATTCATCTGAAATGGAAGATACAACTATTAAAAAGCATAAAATTAGAATTTGTATTCAAATCATAAATCATCGCTTATTAGAATTTGTGTTCAAATATTAGTCACTGTAACAATAATTTAGTTTCTGTTACAAAAACACTTGGTGCAAACTCCATATATTTTAATGTTACACGAGACCTTTACAGAAAACTAATATTTTAAGCAGAGAGTGAAAACAAAGTTGTGAAAAATCAATAAAGTGTATATCTTCCACCGAAGAATATGGTAGGTATACTTATACATATACTCATTTTACGTCCTATGGACCCAGAATTTGTACCCAGTTGATATATCTCGCAGCACTAGTTTCTGTATTTCATGTATTTTTTTATTTTTCTAGTATATATGACGACCACAGAACAAAAACGCCGAATAAAATCACACAAAGAAAAATCACGCAAACAATATAACAGAGCAAAAATGCAGCAGAGCAGCGTACATGTGACACTCACAACTGTTTGCATGCATGCTCGGTCGTACTTTTCAAGAGAATCAGTGTTATTATATTTTTTTCAAATAAATTTGTACATTTTTGGAAAACAATCTTTTTTTCTGAAAAAAATTTGTCTTTCAAGTACAATATTATCTGTTAGAGATTATTGTGTAGGAAATCACAATAATATTGCTGCATATAATTACATTGTGAGGTAACAAAAAGTATACGACTAGTCTTCGTTGCAAGCTTTTGTCAACTAATTTGATGTTTCCGCCTAAATGTGTCAATTGTCTGTTTCTAAACTTGTGCACATTGGTCTGTATCGTGCTTGTAGTTGAGTCTTTTCACAGATGGAACGTCAATAATATGTAGCATTTCGTGAAAGACACGAAATTCTCTGCAGTTAGAATTTTCACTTCGTCAAAGTTTGGCCTGTGTCCAGTTAACGTACAGTAGGCTGCGAGTTCTGATTTTTGTTCTAAATGCTTATAATGTACGCTTTGGTCCGATTTATGTGATGAAATACTCGTCTTCAGTTTATTCATCGTAGTACCAACATATACCTTCTGCCATTTGTTGGCTTTGTCTCCGTAGCAGTTGATTTCGTCCACCACATTTGGCTTGGCATCCGTATCGATTATCGACTTAGTCCTACTAAAATGGCGATTTAGGGTAAAGTTAGACTTTAAAGCTAAATAGCATTTCTCCCTCTCATAAATGTTTGATTCTTTCCGAGAGTCCTGTAGGCCTTTGATACCAGTCAACTTTTAAATTTCCATCTTGTCTTATAACTATGCAATAAAGGTATGATAATTGTTGGCCCCTTTCCTCTTCAACTGTAAATTAAAATTGTTGATTGAAAGAATTGAGAGCCTTCATCGTGTCCTCCACCTCAGATTTCCCAATGGTTACAAATATATCGTCCTCATATTTAGTTTTAGTTTTCGGGCTCTTCGTTAATGTATTGAGCGTCGTGTCAAGTAATCCTTCCATTATAATGTCCGCTATTATCGATGACGCTGGAGATCCCATAGGCATGCCCTTTCGTTATTCATAAAATCTATCCTCACATTTAAAATAACGTGTATCCTTGATACAAAACGACAGTAATTCCATAAAAATACTCTGTGGTATAGTCGTGTAATCCGCAATTTTACTTCATTTATCCTCTATGGTCTTTAATGCCAAATTTATGGGATTTCGTGGAAAAAGATTGACCGTTTGATGTGACCGTATTTCGTCTTGGTCTATTTTCAAGTTTTTTATCCGGGATTGGAAACCAATTGCGTCCTTAACATTATATTCAGAGGTTCTTGTCACATTTTTGAGTATTTCAACCACAAATTTGCAAAGTTCATAACCAAGAGCATTTATGGATGAGCAAATAAGTCTTAAAGAATTCCCTGTACGCTGTAGATGTTCACATGCTTAATTTCTTCCTCGTGGGCACGTCAAGGATAATTTTCCACTAGTTTGTTATCTTTCACATGTGGACTCGACGTCAGATCTCTCCTAAGTCGTCTATACGTGCATATATCGGCCAGAATATTTCCCATCTTCATGCTAAATTCGTCCTTTGATATCGCAACTGTCTTTCCCCATTTGTCAGCGCTCATGATGAGAATGGGATCCTTTTCCCCAAAAAAATGTCTAGTGCGACCCACTGTGCCTAAAATAATCTCATTCCTCATGTCCAATTTTGGTTTGTAGAGGTGGTCATCGATCAAACCAACGAACTTCGCTCTTCTCCTGCTCTTCTTTGTTACAAATTGTCTGCATGCACTCTTCCCCTTCGCCGATGCATTTGAATAGAGGTAATGTTGTCATTGTATATGGCAATGCATACTTAGGTCCGAGATACAATAACCATCGATACGATACGTTTCACTCAAACTGTTCTATTTCACGTCATTTCATTTTGCAAATCGTTTGAAACAAAATTTTAATTTTGAAAAATAGCAATAGTTTTTTTATTACAAAACCAGATATTACAATAACCCTTTTGTGCCCAAAAACTGAAATAAACCGCAGTTTTGAAATATGTAAAAAAAAATAATACCTAATATATTTCATTAAATACTACTCACCATGATTTTCATCTTCCATGTTTGCAGCCGAAAGTAATTCATGAAAATAAATTTAACAAAGTTTTGTGTGCTGTTTTGCAAAACATTCTTTTTCTTTGCTTTCACTTCAACTTGCAGAACAACGAAAAACAAAAAAAAAAGAGCAAGAGAGCCGACCGATCACGAGAGCGAACGGGCAAGCGTAATCTGCAATTCTCTTGAAATCTACAACCGACCATTCATGTAAACATGTGTGAGTGTCACTTGTACGTTGCTCTGCTGCATTTTTGCTCTGTTAAATTGTTTGCGTCGTTTTTGCCCTGTACGATTTTATTCGGCGTTTTTGTGCTGTGGTCGTCATATATGAGTACCAGCGGAAATATAAATCTACCTTAACACAGCGGGGCGTATGATTAATATAAGTTAATAAATAATGTTCATACGCAGAATACAGGGCAAGGTGTGGGATTTGAACTTAATATTCATAAAAAAACTACAAAAATTTCCCATTGGGAAATATATGGTTAAAAAATACGATTTACAGTTAGGTTTCACATTTTTCGTTCCTCCAACTAATGGAATATTCACCAGTACAGGATAATTTGATTGCTAGAATTTAAACTCGATTGACAGATCACATTTATTTCTTGTTGCGGTGGTTTCAACTAAATATTTCAGTTCTTGCAACCTAAACTGAATATGCACAACATTTGTTGATACGGAACACAATTATTGGTAATCACAACTGAATAATGTGATACTACAAGCAACCGCCAAATTTTGTTTGGCTGTAAATATAGTTGTGACAACGAATATCATTTCTGTGTGTGCTTATATTTATTAATGTTATTTGTAAAATCCATGCAAATATTTTTGGTTTTCATTAAGCATGGCTTTTACGTACGAATCAGAATGGCGGCGTCCATTTATTTTTGTATTCTCCCAAACAGTAGCATTGCTGACATTACGCGCGGTTAATTTCCGGACACTATGGATTGGAGATTATTTGGATTGGCGATATTCTGGAAGTTTTGAGAGTAACGTCAAAGATGTTCATTCCTTGGACATTATTTCCGTCTTGCCCGTTTTTCACATATTTTTCTTTTGATAATAAGTCGAAAACGGCTTAACTTAATATTTTGAAAATTCTTAGGCATATTCAGAACAGAATTGGTATTAGAAGAAAACGGAAAAACAAAAAAAAAAATTATTTGAAAAATTAAGTTTTTTCAAAAAACTTTGGGTAGCGAAAAAGACCAATTCTTCAAAAAATACGAAGAAAATGTACATATGTGACGGCTACGTCTTTTATGAACATTTTACCGTTTTCCGCATGTCTATAGAGCAAAAAATATGAAAGTTATAAACCTTTGGGTAGGACAACCTCAGTAATATCTATATGAACAAATTCTAAAAATTGTAAACATCTCAATATTTCTAACCCAAATTAATAAATATTTTTGTTTACATCTATGTGTCTATGTTTGTATATTCTTTGACACGTACTGCAAAAACGGGGAATCCCCAAACAAGACAAATGAATTATTTTTTTGCAATTTATTTGATGGGAAATTTTTGGTATTGTCATATTTACAAAAAATAAACACTTTCTGAAGATTCGTTCAAGCTAAAACATCGAAACCATTTCCAGTTTAATTCTCTTTCCAAAAGTGGCTCAAGCATTAAACTCGGTTCACAAATTCTGTTTTTATAGAACTTTTTATAATAGTATTACATGACAAGTGAACCTCCACGGTCCTTCGAAGCTTAACAATGGATTTTTTCAAAATTCTGATGTGCTACAGCAAAACGCCGAGACACGTATTTCTTTATTTTAAGCCTATTTTCATATTCTGTCAACATTTCTCATGTGTACCGCCAATGTCGAACTGTGTTATAATAGCAAAAAAAAAAAAATGTAATAGCCAACAATGTAAGCATGTCAATAGTAGATATGGCTAAAATGTTTAAAATATTTAAAATTTAAAACCTTTCGATACTGTTGCGGTAGAATTTTTTTTTACCAATAGTTCGTGAATATTTAAAGGCAAAACGTGGTGAATTCTAAGCGTGCCTTTGATTGTTTTGCACAATTGGAACCTATCATTTAAAAACAATGCAGCTGAGTTATAGTCATTTGTTGAGCAAAAGAACACATTATAACTTTTCATGTGTCCATTTGCCAATTTGAATAATTGCTGTGCCGTCAAAATTTCGCTTCTGGTTCCTTGCTGCAAAGTTTACCGTCTGGCTACTCGTGTGAGAGTCCCCCCACACCACCACAAGCTCCTTTTCCATGTGCCGTAGCAAAGTAATTCCACTCGGCAGATATCCCAAAATCTTCATAATGATGAAGGATGTTAATAAAATTTTTTTGTTCTTATATTGTTGTGGTCTACCGTCCAAAAAGTATTTGACTGCATTGACAGTAGGAAATATTTGCTTCAAGAACTGTATCATTTTTTGTTGGAACATAAAAACAGCGACAGTATCATGCTCATGACAGTCTGAAACCCCAACGTAGGTAATATGTTCCACTTTTGTTATTTTTTCACCTTGATAATATAAAACGAAGGGGTGGGTTATTATTCCAATAGAATCCTCGAACAGCTTCTTGTACAACGAACGCGTAATTTTCGGAAAAGTCGAGCGTTACGATGAAATTGCCTTGTTTTAAGGAATTCTTGGAGTTTTTAAAATACTGAGATTGTTGTGTTCTTTACTTTCAATAAGAGTTTTTAAGGCGCACCTAAATAAAATATTATAAGTCAAATTTGGTGAAAAAAGTTTGAAACACAGTAGTTTTTATAGGTTATAGTAGTGTCAATGTAGAAAACGTTAGCAAAAGCTTCTACTAATTTCTCTTACAAAAAACGTTTGCTTGGGCAAGAAGAACATTGGCCGTCATAGCACTTTTCATTTGCAATGGAGTGTATAAGCTGTTCAAGTAGCAACTTCAATGCATGGTTTCCATCCCTTTGAGAATTCCACGATTTCGTAACTCCTTTCAAATTACCACCTACAATTTGTTATTTGCAATTGACGAATCATTTAATCATCATTAATCATTTAAAAATTTAAAGTTTTAAAGCAACCCTAAAGTTGCAACGTATTTTTGTTACCTTCAATCATAAGCTTGGTATTTTGATGAATTACGCACACACAAACGGTATGAGTTCCGGAAGCTACTGCTAAAATACATTGTACTGGGCGCAGCTCAGTGAATTTTGAAAATCCAACCTTGCAATCGGGATGTTTAAGTGCAAATAATTGGTACAACTCTGGTAAATTACACTTGTTTTAATTGCGCAACAGTCCTTCATACCTGGCAATTCTCTAGAATTTTCTTCGCTCAAATAAAAGATGTTTATCAATACAATAGCTTCCTGGGAAAATCTCTGTCTAGTTTAAGTCTCAGGTGAAGACAGAATTCCCTTTTAATTTTGTTGCGTCTTGGATTTTGCTATTAATGTTTTGGAGCAGCCAAATTTCTTTTGAATTTCACAACTTTTAATTGATGAAGGTAATATTGTCAAAATACGGTACTTTT
The DNA here is from genome assembly GCA_963931995.1 of Phaonia tiefii. Lineage (NCBI taxonomy): Eukaryota > Metazoa > Arthropoda > Insecta > Diptera > Muscidae > Phaonia > Phaonia tiefii. Next base: position 64,174,417 of record OZ008370.1, read on the forward strand.
CGTCCCTATAATGGAATATAGTGAAACCTTACCAATGATTTACTATAACCTTTCAAAATTTTCATTATAAAATATTACCGCGAAGTGTCTTAAACTTTTTTTCGAGCGTGGTAATTAGTTTGTCATAAGCCTTAACTTTAACATCCTGCTTGGTGGTTATTTTAAGTTTTGAAAGCTCTTCAAACTTCTTCTTAATACTTTGATGAGCTGTTTCTACTTTTTCCGTAACATACTGCGGCTTGTAAAGTCTATTAAAGCAAAATATTCAATAATATAGATGATTAAAATGCAAAATTTTTTTACCTTTCGTCATCAATTTCGGTTTCGTCTAGGGAAACAAGGGCGGTATTTAACTTTACTGTACTTCCATGTCGGCTTGCTGGTTTGAAGCAATCAATTGCATCTTCAGACCGAATCCATTTTAACATTCACACAACTGCATTTTCGCGAACAGACTGAAATTTATTTTTATTTTTTTCGGATATTTTTCTTATTTGATTCACACTTGAAGTGCATGTCCCAATTGGATTCCAGCAAATCCCTTTATAAAATTGCTCATTATGCTTACGCGATGTAAAACACGTTATTTGAACAACAAAATTGAACGTCGTCATTTCGTAAATGTTAATTTTTTTTGCTATTCTTTCTTTATTTGTTTGTTTGGGGATTCCCCGTTATTTTTGTGTGCCATCTTTGGCAATATACAACGGGTCACCAAGTATATTATATCCAATACTATCATTACTACCTGAAGACGAGCTGTTTTACTTTACTTCTTCAGGATCAGAAATATCTTGAACCTGTTCGCTCTCATCCAACACTTCATTCATAATTTCTTCCTAGGTCATAAACCGCGGATATGACATCATTTATAATAGGCACAGTAATATATGTACGTAAATAATATAACACATATACTTATAGATATTGATATTTTCAAATAAAAATTCTCCGCAACGGAATAACAAGAATTTTTTATTTCACAACTAGGAAAACCTCGATTCGAAACAACAAAGAAAAAGTACAAAAAAATATGTATCAAAAATTATACATATCCAGAATTAGACTTTATTTGAATTTCTCATAACCTACTTAGATTTTCGTTTTAAAATTATGTTTACAATAACGACAGTAACAATGTTGGCAAAGTCTCAATAAACTTGACATCTCACATTTCTTGAAATAAAGTAATGTTGACACAAAAAACGAAATGATTAACGGTTAGAATTGCTTATGGTAAAATTTTAGCACTTAATAAAACATGATCAACCGAAAATATATTCTGATTCACAAACCACAGACATCCATGTCAATTCAGCCGGATGGCACAATGCACAACAACTCTAGATTTCAATCCTAATCTATCCTTTCAAAATACGTTATAAACCTGACAAATAAATTCAGAATCTTGTTATTGTATACAATTGGTTCCGAAATTATTTCATAGAAGAATATTTTTCTATTTCCATTGAGCTATCAAGGGTGTTATTCTGTAATAAGAAAAAATTTAAACCATCGGCACCAGGATTTGAACTCACGTTAGCGGACGTTCGATCCGAATTTTGTGTATCCTCTCATTAGCGCCTTACCGCTCTAGGCCAGTGACCGTCTTGTTGACATTGTAACTAATTGCAGTTGTCGTCGTCGGGATTTCTCTGCCCTTTCTATCCTCTCCATTTACTCCAGATTTAAAAAAATTTTAAATAGTCTTATTATCCACGCTATATGAATAGCTATGAATTTAGGCGGTGATCGGAAGGGCTAATTGCACAGAATCATGAAAACGATTCCGATCTCTGTCGACAAATTCCCGCACCAAAACATAATCTGGACAAATCGATAAGGTTTTACGTGTTTACCAATCACCTCAAAATTTTTCAGCTAGTGCCAATCTTTGTAAACAAACACTCCTAAAGCCCAAAGATTCCTTTTACCGTCATCTTGAGAATCTACACAAGCACTTCTACCATTGCCTGGTAAAAAACCACATTGTATATTACTTTATACACCCATCGGAGTAGAGGAAACAGAAATGTAAATTCTTGTGGAATCATTCGATGGTGGAGGTGTTTCCGAAGTCTAATTACACAGTGAGACAGCCAAAATCGGCGCGGATTCTGACTACCGGGAAAAGTTATATCGGTAAAAAAAAGTTATACGTGTCCCAGTCACGTTTAGAAATCGAGATATATCGATTTCAAGTTAGGAAGTATCATATATTTGAATCTGTCACGTTTGGGGGTCTTTTGTTTGCCATAACTTGAGAACGACTAGTTCGATTTTGCTGCAGCAAACTTAGAAAAATTATGAATTATAATGCCTTTAATCTATTGATACACTGTTTCTCTATAGAATCAATAGTTTTGGCAGTTAGAAATAAATTTATAAAGAAAACAAAATTATTTTTTTGACAAAGTAATAAAAATTTTTTATTTTTAACAATGAACTTGGTTATTAACAGCATTTTGGCAAAAGCACTCTAACGGCGGAGCAATAAGTCCTTGAGTTTTTGAATGAAACACAGTTTTTTGGAAAAAAAAATATTTTTCAACATAATCTCCTTTAGTTCAACGTTTCTCCAATTTTTGTATCCCTTCCAAAAAATAGGGTTTTTCGAGGTCCATGAAATAGGCATTTGTTTGATCAATAATTTCATAGTTGGAGCTAAATCTCTTTCCACCGAGCCATTTCTTTTGGTTTGGAAATAGTGGCTGTCGGTGGTGTAATGGTAGTATGCGCGGCTCTTGTGCATGAGAACGTGGATTCGATCCCTGCTCTGACCACCTTAAATTTCTTTCGGCGGTGGTCACCTCGCTTAGTGACGGCGACACTATCGAGTACTTAGCCTTGAAAAAGGTTCTCAAAAATACGGTTCGGAACCGGTGTAAACTTGTACGTCGCAATCAGTGAGTGTAAATTAGAACGCGCACAGCTCACGAGTTTGTGAGAAGCTCTCCCTAATCCCTTCATGGGATGTAACGTGAAACCATTTATTTATTTATTTTAAAAGGAAATAGTCACTGGGGGCTAAATCCGGAGAATATGGCGGATGATGTACCAATTCGTAGTCCAATTAAACAACTCCAAACAATCCTTTGAAGTTGTCACACCATTACGTTTATGGTAAATTTTTCCTTAAATCCGTATGAAATACGTATGATATCACCAATCTCATGCACTTTTGCCCTTCGATCGGCCAACACCATATCGCGGATCTTTTCGACATTTTCGGGTGTATTCACATCAATTGGCCGTCCAGAACGAAAGTCAGTAAACCACTTTTTTACCATTGAAATCGATGGTGCAAAGTCTATTTATCAAGCTTTTCCTTGGTTTGATTAGCGCTTTTTTTTCGTAAAGAATAATTTTTATTGTGCACTCGTTGATTCGCCTCAAATGCAATTATTGAATTTGAAAAACAAACATTTGTGGAGTGTTAAGTTCACAGAACTCAAGCGCAAGTTAGAAGAGTTGGAGGTCCAGACGAGTATGCACGTTACGCTGCACAAGTGGACAGCTGCAAACGAAATGCCACGAGTTGAGGCACTCGTGTTTGATGCCTGGAATAGTCTTCCAGAATGCTTCAGTGGGGTGAAGAAGTTGGTATTTGGAGTACTGACGATTTTCCGGTAAATATATTCATGCGAGCAAGCGTTCCCTTAAAGTATTGTAGGGAGACAACTAACAAATAATAATCTAAAGGCGTGCTTGAAACTGATAACAACAAGTTATGACCCAGATTTAACCACAACTTTCAAAACGCATGCAAGGCCTATGCGCCCGTTTATGTAACTATTGTATATATTATTCAATAATTATAGTTATATTAATTATTTGATTACTAATTTTATTATTCTAGCATTAATATGTTTTGTGCGAAACATTTGTATGTTTTTATATGAATAAATATTAGTTAATATTTAAAGCTATTTATTTAAAATCAAAAATCTAATTTATATACCTAATTCTAAGCGAATACCATAATATTGAAATAAAAATATAAGTGGCTCTTTAAAAGCCGGGAATTTTGGAAATTGCAACTTTTGACTCTTCTGTCTCAAAAGGACAGAACCAGGACCATACTTTTCACTAAACCTCTATGGTGTTATATTGCAAGATCTCGGCGACCATTTGGCGGCATGGTTTGGCGAGATAATGGGTCCTGGGATCAAAATTTGTTATCGTGTCACGATAACGTTCACCGTAACAGCATCATTTTCGAAGAAGTACGGTCCGATAACATCGACACGCCAAAAACCACACAAAAGAGTGACTTGTTCTGGGAGCATGTTTTTTCTTGAGTGACATGTGAATTTTCAGTCCTTATGATATTATTTTTTTTAATTTTGTCAACTGCTTGTTTTTCAAGCATCCAACTGCCAAATTTAAGGCGTTGCAAGTGGTCTCTAGGCTTCAGATCCTGTGTCAGTCGAATTTTGTATTCTATAGGGTATTTTGTTAAAATCCGCTGAGTGGTGCTATGGGAAAGGTTAAATAGCTGTGCACGACGACGAATTGTGGATGTCACGGTCTCGCCCACACTATGCTCCACAAATATTTTCGGCCGAACGACCTGTACGAAGAAGCACGGGTGTTGTCAAGATTTTCACCAACCCAGTTTCGTTGAATTCCGGCTGGTTCGAAAACTGCTGATTGTTGACATAGATGATCGGTTATTTTGGCCCAAAAATTACACAATGCGCGAAATTCACATTGTGCAGAACGACCATTTTCATAAAACGTTTGGATCACATTTGCGCGTTGTTGAAGAAATTTCAGTTGGATGACCTGACTTGAAAATACCCTGACCGGACGTCAGTCATTGGGTCCAATTTGTATTTAAAACGGTTAATTTAAATTTTAGGATAACATGAGTGATAACATATTTGTACAAATTAAACAAATTAAATATGTTAATACTTATACTCTCACCCATTAGGATGGGGAGGAGTCATCCCCGCATAGAAGGATCCATATTATACCGACAGTAATTTGGGACGAAATACGTTCTAGGACTTTTTAAGGCGATTGTTCGCATCCGTCTTTCAATCGCCTATCACAAAATGTTGTAAGTCACTATTATTTGCCCGAACTTGGTTTGGAATTTAAAATATGCACTGCGACTACAAATTGACACATTTATTTCAAAATCATTCAAGGTTGCCACCTCCATTCTGGTATTTCCCATACAAAAACTAGGGCAGTATGGTTTGCCGATGAGTAGCGTAAACCCTTTCTGATCCTAATGAAATTAGTTATTACGGTTCTTTTAACCAAAGGTCCTTCAACTACTGCCGCACCCATTTTGGCATCACCCGTACAAAATTTGTAGCGCCGACTAGATAACTCCCATAACAATCATACAATCATTACGAAATATGGTATTAGGCAATATTTAGTCAAACGCCACTCTGCTGTTGAAAGTGGGTGATTTTGCTACTTCCAATCTGGTACCGCCCATACAAAAATTGGCTATTGTTCCTTCGATTGACGTGCTGTCTCCTGTTAACCACAATCGATATTAACAAAATTTGGTTCTGGGCAAGTTTTCGACAAAATCTACCTTGTAACTAAAAATTACATCTTTGACCATCCACTACCCATAAGAACGTTGGCCGATAATAATGAAATTTGGAACTGGGTAATTAAAAATGGTCACCTTTGGCACATCCAACTCTAGCACATCCCATACAAACCGTTGGTGACCATCTGGTTGATTAATGCAATATCTCACGTACACCAAAACCGATCTTCATGTACTTCAGTGCTGGCCAGTGGTTTGTCAAAAGCTACTGTGAAATTGAAATTTACTAGTTTGCTACGGCATTGTCATTTAATAAAGTAGGAATTTTCCCAAAATTTAGTACACCTGATCCCTCCAATAACTAAATATTTCCTCGAAAACAGCAAATGTTCTCGAAAAAGTAATAAGAGGTCTTCCAAACGGGCCAGTTGTTTCCTCGAATCAAGTGCATGTCATACTTAAATTCCTCGAATAAAAAATGAACATCCTGAAATATAAAGGGTCCGCCAAATAACTTTTTTTTTTTGAAAATGCTATAAAAAAAAAACTACTGAATATTTTCTCAAATTTCTTTATTAATTTGAAAGTACAATCCTTCCGGTTAATAATGGAAAATAATTTCGTTCAAATGGCTGCCTCGGCTGGCCGTGCAGTAGCCTACACCATCAGTCCAATTTTTAAGCACATTATCGATTGTGTGCAGCTGTATTTCACCAATGGCTTCACGAATATTGTCCTTTAAAGCGTCAATTGTCTCTGGCTTGTCGGCGTAACATTTATCTTTGAGGGCACCCCACAAATAATAGTCCAACGGTGTCAAATCGCAGCTCCGAGGTGGCCAAACGACATCAGCTGTGCGGCTGATAATGCGGTCTTCAAAAAAAGGGCGCAAAACATCGAGTGTAGCTTGGGCTATGTGCCACGTAGCGCCGTCCTGTTGAAACCAAATGTTGCCAATATCCTCCTCTTCACTTTTTGTGAACAAAAATTCGTTCAACATGGCCCGATAAGCATCGCCATTGACTGTAACGACCACTCCTTGCTCATTTTCGAAGAAAAATTACCCAATTATGCCACTGGACAAAATCGGCATCGTCTGTAAGTCGACCGCAGGCCCACTTAGCGAAGCGAAAACGCATTGGATGGTCAGTTGGCTTCAACGCCTGAACCAATTGTACTTTGTATGGCGTCATACCAAGGTCTTTATGCAAAATTCGCGTCAATGATATCTCCGAAATGTTGAACTGACGATGCTTCTCTTCTTCCAAACTCCGTACGCAATTTTCGCACACATTCTGCAACATTACCATGATTTTCAAAGTAATGGCGCAATATTTCCCAGCGTTGTTCAAGCGTATACACAACCAAATTCGTTCAGCGGAAGGACAAAACTAATTATCTGTCAAATCAGACATGAGCTGAGTGTTACCATTCACGAAATAAGCACTAGTTGAAAAGAAAACGTTAGATGGACCCTTTAAGATAAGTTTTTTCATGTACGCATTTTACACATTCTTTCTTTTGTATGGTAAATTTCGAATAAACAAATATTTTTCTTTTATTTTCATGTTTATTTAAAATTAGTTAATACAAATAAACTCGTATTCTAAAAAAAAACTTAAAAACTTTTAATTCATGAGAACTATTAGTTAAAAAAAGGCACTAATACTAAAATAAAGGTAAAAAATCATTTTTTGGTCAAAGCTTCTCGTAATTTTCTGATTTCATCAATTATTTGTTTTTCAATTTCTATTTTTTCTTTTTCACATTTTAAAATTTCTTCCAAAACTTTTCTGTCTGTTTGGCTTTCTTCTCTTAAAAATTCCAAAATTCCGGCTCGATTGTGCCTCCGCGGTGGTGGTGGTGAGATTTCATGTTGGGCCGGAGCTGCTGGAGGCATACATGGCTCGTTATTATCCTCCATCAAATCTGCTAGCACTGTGTCTAAAGACGACTCTAGATTGCTTTCAGGCACAGATATGTCACTCCGGCAGCCGTACACTTCGTCCAGTCTGTCATAAAATTCCCACGTAGTTGCTTCTTCGCCCGACGTCTTGTTGCGTTTCTTTATGCGCTTTTATGTAACCATAAAGTTTAAAAATTTTCGATATATATCGTCGCGCGAGAATGGAAAAGCGTCATCAATTGCCTTAATGTTTTGCAAAACACGTTCCCACAGCACAACCCGCTTCTTTTTTTTTGCCACGAAATTCTGCCTCCATATCTAATCTTGCATTTATCAATAAATTCTTGTAGCTATTTGTCCATTTTTTACTGAAATAAACATTATAAACATATTTTTATAGAAATACTAGCTGACCCGGCAGACGTTGTCCTGCCTAAAATTTTATTTAAGGCTAATAACTTTTCTAAAAATAGCAGAGTTTAATTAACCACAGATATTTTCAAATAAATTTAACGTTCATTACTATGGTCATCACTAAACTTTGGTTACATTGAGATAAGTTAGGCGGCCTTAGTTTGTTTATGATCGTTTTTAAAATTTACAAAATGATAATAGAAATGTGTAAAATGATAATTGAAATGTGTAATAAGAACAAAATTAAGTACAAATTTCGTGTCAATGATATATATTTTTTTATAATAAAAGGCTGAACCGGGTGTACTACTACCCCCATCATTATGAAATGAAATAAAAAGTGTTTACATAGTGAGAAATAAATAATTTTATTATAAATAGCGGTTCCCGGCGTGCTTTGGTACGCATGAATATTAACATTGAATTAAATTCATTGGTTTTTTCATTGTATACAAACAAATGTCCGTGAGAAAAGCACGGTTCCTCCAAATTCACACCACACACTTGAAGCGTTTGTCCTTGAGCTTTATTAACGGTTATAGCAAAGGATAAACGCACGGGAAATTGAAGACGTTTGAATTCAAATGGCATGTCTGTTGGTATTAATGGAATCCGTGGTATCAGTACAACTTCTCCTTTTGCTTTGCCAGTGAGAATTGTTGCTTCGATCAAATTGGGCATTAATTTTTTCACGGAAAGTCTCGTTCCATTGCAGAGTTTTGGTGAATTGAGATTTCGAAGAAGTATGATCGATGAACCAATTTTCAAATTTAAAAGATGCGGTGGCATACCGGGTGGTTCCAAAGAATTCAAAAATTCAACCGGATAATTTACTGCGTCTTCTTCATTCGTAGCAGTATCAATGGATTTGTATGATACCAAGTCACCTGGCAATTTCTGTTGAATTTGAAAATTTATTTCATTAACATTTGCATTTTTTGGTGCTAAAATTGCGCGTTCTCTTAACCAATCATGATTTTTATAGTTTTGAACAATGTTAGGAAAAACGCGATCAATTAGTTCTTCTTTTGATGGCATAATTTTGCAAAAGTTGTTTGGTAACGTGATAAAGCCATTTAAATCACTTGCAATTTTGCCATCGCCAATCTGTAGCAGTTGCTTCGAAAACTCACGTGCTGATGGATCGTTTTGAAGACGCACACGCATATTTATGTTGAGCGACAACTTCTGTACATTTTCCCAAAGAAACGAACTTTTTAAACATGCATTAACTTCATCAGCTGGAGTCGATCTGGGAATGACGGGCAACGTTTGTCGAAAATCACCAGATAGCAATATTAATGTACCTCCGAACAACTGTTGATTTCCACGTAGATCCTGTAATGTTCGATTCAATGCTTCCAAAGATTTTTTATGGGCCATCGGACATTCATCCCATAAAATAATTGCTGCTTGTTGCAAAACTTTGGCCATTCCAGAATTTCTTGAAATATTACACGTTGGAATCTCAACCGTTTGCATGTTTAATGGCAATTTTAAAGCGGAATGTGCAGTTCGGCCACCATCCAATAATGTAGCTGCAATACCAGAAGAAGCAAGTGCCAATGCAATTTTTCGTTCGGATCTAATTGTTGCTAAGATTAATGAAATGAGAAATGTTTTTCCAGTGCCACCAGGAGCGTCCAGAAAATATAATCCACCAGTGTTGTTAATGACAGCTTGCATAATTCTATCGTATGCATTCTTTTGCTGAACATTCAATTGTGGAATGTTTGTTTGCACAAACGCACGCAATTCATCACATTCAAACAGCTGTTCGCGTTGCAATTCTCGCTGAAATAAATCATGCATTGGACGATTAGGTGCGATCATGCCTAATTGTCCTAATGCTTTATTTGCAATCATAAGGCAAATATGTTCAATCAATATCAAAGCCTCATTATTCATTTCTAATGTATGTCCCAATTCGGGATCCATCGAACGATGTTGAAGTCGAATCAAAATGTCTTCAGCCATGAAATCTTTATATTTATTCCACAATTCAAGTGGGTTTGATGGAAAGCATGTTGATATTATTATTGCGAATAACATACGTATTTGATTTGGGTGAGCTGAAACTGATGCATCATGAAGCGTAGCATCCCAATACGTATCATCTTCAAGCAAACGCAACCGTTGGCATGCATCACGATATGTTACACACAATTCACCATCAACAGTTCTTAAATTCTGAAATGACTGTGGCCCACGTACATTCACCAACAACAACCGCAAATAAAAACATTCAACATTATTTGGACTAACTGTATAAATGCGGCCTAAAGCATCCGTTGAAAAAACACCTCGGTAGCCATCAATAGGAGTACCTTGTTTGCGGCGTTGAAATTTTTTTGTTGATGCGTTCCAAGTGAAATATCGTGGTGCTTCCGAATATAATAGTGTTCTTGCAAATTCATCCGTTTCACATAACTTGAAAAAAGCTGTCAGTGTAGTTGCTGGAGGCTGTACTGCTCTTTGTGCGGCATTTGCATCAGTAAAATAAACACGTTGGCCATTTTCAAGATGGACTGCTAAATGTATAACAACAGGGTGTCTGTCATGTATTGGGAACGATAAAATTCGCCAAATAGCTTCGTTAGTACTAATATATCTTCCCATTTGGTACTGCAAAATTTCATAATTTCTATTTTCAGCAGCCACTCCGAAAACAGCCACATCGCTACCTTTATTAACATACCTGCAAATGTATTTTATTGATCTGACTGAATTGCAATATTCGACATTTATATGAGCATTAAAAATTTTTGATAACAACGGTGAATACGGCACTATCCAGCGATTATCAACTTCAAAGTCTTGGTTCCGGATTTTAACGGTAGTAGTTTTACCATTATTTTGAGCTGATCGTCGACGATACTGTGGATATCCATCATCACCGTGTATTGTTTCAACAATCAATTGTCTTGGAAAACGCTTTGAACATTTTCCATCGATCATACATGGTGAAATTGGATTGATTTCACCGCAGGGACCGTGTATCATATTTTTCGTGACAACTGCGAATAATTGTGGATCGATGGTTTGATCTGGAATTTCGGCCGATATAACACTATCAATCATATCTGGTGTTATTTTCCGTACCAACCATATCAAAATGTGAGCGTGCGGCAAGCCTCTCTTTTGCCATTCAATTGTATACATATAGCAGCGCACTTCTCCAAATACACGGAGCTTGACAATAAGATCCATCAACTTTTTCAATTTTTGGTGGAATATGCGAGCGGTTATATCGTGTCGATCTATTGGCACCTGACCATCAAATAAGTAATCATACACATCAGGCCATTTTGGGTTGCAAGTAAATGTGATGAACAAATCTGGACGGCCGTAATGACGAACATATGACATGGCATCTTGTGTATACTCGTGCATATGACGTGGGCTACCTGTATATGACGATGGTAATATCGTCAAACGTCCAATGTCATTCACATCCACATCATTCAAAAGTGCATCACGTAAATGTATGTACTCTTCAGATCTCAACCGGTCTTGATTATGACGGATGAAATTCAATCGTTCGCTCTCGATTTTAGCATACATGTCCACAATGTATTTATGGAAAAGTTTATTGCATCGCAAAATGTAATTGTCCTCTTGATCACGAATCATCAATCGATACGAATTAAAATTCATCGCACTAACTTTTTTCGTTGTTTCTGGACCTGAAAATAATTAAAATTATTCTTTTATTTTTCTTTCTTTTCTAATCAAAAATCATATTTCTTTTACCAGTCGTTGGATTTATCATCGGTATATTTATATGATAACCATCATCTCCTCTCCAGAATAAAATCGGGTATTGCAATGCGTCATAACAACGATGGAGTTTAGAAATACGATTTAGTTGCTCATTCCTACGGTACAAAACAATATCTCTTGGCCGAAATTGTTCACCAACTATTACGATTGCCACTTCATCGATTGTTGGTGCATTAAATCGCCTGGCATGTTGTCCGAGTGGTGTTCTGTCGGCACGTATTATTATTTTATGGTCATCCGTGGGCATCTGATCCAGTGCAATCTTGAATAATTTGACCAATTCATTGTGCTGATGTAAAAATCTTTGCAGCTCACTCAAGATTTCTCGACTTGTATTTGAAGCAATTGCACAGCGCTGATTTAATTCGCTGTTCTCATTACCAATGAAATATATTTGCAAAAACTGATGGTCAGCATCTGGGAATGGCAACAATGACCCAGCTCTATGGTATATCTGTCCTTGAATCTGTAATGTTTTTGAAATAGATTTAGATGACGAATCTGAATTTTGAATCTGAATCTGACCCATATATTCCATGCGAAGTAATTACCTTAAAAGTCGGCATAAATCCATCTCTTATAATATTTGTAGCTCCAAAAGATGTCATTTGGAAACATGAATTGTACTTTTGAATATTTGTTAAAAAATGCTTTGACGCTGGTGAATTGCCATAAATTAATGAGTGCAAAGGGTCTGGTGGAGGTTCTAATACAGGCAATTTAACTTTCCCACCAGCACAGCACATGCCAGGCGTTTCGTTAATAAATTTGACTGCTTTACAATGCAGACATTGTTTATTCATTTGTCCAATATAAGAATGCATACTGTAATAAATTGTGCTATCATAATTATAAGCCGCCAATTCCATTTGTCGTATGATTTGAATTGAGGGACGCGTACGTCGATTTATTGACCTTGCACCTTCAATCGTGTTTGCACTATCAACCGATTGGTTTATACGTCTACGTCGTTCCCTCTGTGATGCATTTTGTTGATTACGATCTTGTTCACTTTGTGATCTTCGATTGGTTGAAACAACTGTTGAATGACGTGTACGTCTGCCAATATTTGAACGTCTTGCGCGTGGCATTTCAAATCCGATAGCAATTCAACCAGCAAATGCAAATGGAAAGTGTATATATACTGCTGCCTGTTTGTATTTAAAACGCTTAAACAAAACCAAATGAATTGTTTGATGATGTATAGCTGAATATATGAAAAAACAAAAAAATCAAATGGGACTCTTACCGATTACGTCTGTCCACAATTCGAGTTCGATGAAAAAGAACCTTAAAATGATCAATCACTGACACTGACTGTATGCGCTACAACGTGTATTTACCGTGTGTATGAAGCAGTGTTGAGCGTTATTCAACAAAGTTTTATTCAAATAGCAAATAATTTTTTATTCGATATTTTTTATTTGGAATTTTTTGATTTGAAATTTCAACTGTTATCTTTTTAATTGTGTCACAACTAATTATTTGTCATTCGTAAGTTGTTATTTGTCATACAAATAAAAATATAAATAAAAATTTTTTTGTGCTGAAAAGAAATAAGACTTTTTACATACATTTTTGACAAAAACGAAAATAAAAGAAAATTTTACATACATGCATATGTAGTAGGAACGAAAGAGTGGCACTTATTTTTAAAAATTTTGATTTTCAACTGAAGTCGGCTAATCACAAAAAAATGGACTTAAACTGCCAAACCTAAAACTTTGCGCTAGATGCGCCACGGCTTAAACTGACGAAAAATAACTATACAAAGTGACACTGACACGTATACATACCGCACACGCTCATAGGCACCTACGTATTTGTTGTTGTTTTTTTTATATGGACAAAATCACATGTTGACATGAAAAATCATAAATCACGATCGCGTCGTCCGATTTCGTGCAAACCTTAGATAAACCATCTACACGACCATACGAACAAACCATAAAAATTTGATCGAATTCGGTTTGACCGTTCGTGAGTTATAAAGTCACAACACACTTGCAACAATTTTGTATATATATAGATTTGTGTTTTTCTTATATTAGATACTTGAAAATGATCAACAAAGTTCGTCGAAATATTGGAAACTAAATCAATTGTCGTAAATGGAAATTAATACAACTTCGGTTCCTTTTTTACATACCTATGACCTCAAGCCGATACTAAAATTGAAAATCATAATAATAGGAAAGGTCAACTATAAATACAACTTATTTTAATATTGCGTAAAACAGATTTTTTTTTCAGAAAAAAAGATTTTTTTTCAAAAATGTACAGAATTTTTGGAAAAAAATAATACAAATACAAGACATGTACTTTCCTATTACGGTCTGAAGCAGATGACTTGAATGTATATTTTTGAAACAAAGTTACTTATATATTTGTTGCAAAAAATAATTGAATTGCACTTAAACTCCTCACAATCACATTTTATCTGTATGAAACGTTAACAAGTGTTATTAATAATGGAAGAATTCAAATGTAAAAAAAGATTTAATTATTGCTTACATAATAATATTGCGATGAGAATTTACGTAGACGGCAATTTTAATATATGTGACCTGGTCTACGGAAAGGGGGCTTAGGTGTCAAAAAATCAATTTTCACTTTTTGGTTGATTCGGATGGAAGATGAGATGCTTTTTCACGTGGTGAAAAGCAGAAAATCCTAACTTGCTTAGAAGTGTACTAAAAATGTAGAGAATGAAGAGTAAAAATACGACAAAATATAATTTATTGGTAATGAACAAAATACATTGAATTATAAGCTATAAAGACATGATTATACAGTAGAAAAACGTATTATGGGCCAAAAATAATAATGCTGAGTAGTTTATGTATTTTTATTTGTTGTCGTTTTCCTTGAGATCTTTTTACGTGTTGATCCTGAGGAAGATGGACCTGGTTCCTCGTCTGGTTTGAGAACATCTTCACTAGTTTTTGCCTTCCGTTTCTTCGATGGCAAATCTTTCGGCAATGGAGCCACAGTATCTACTTTAGATATATCCGAAACTAAGCTGCGAAGATTGTGATAGATGTACCACTGACATTCCAAAGATAAACCGGCTGGTTGTATAACTTTCGGCATTTCAGGATCGATAGGTTTTAACAGAAGCTTAAAGGACTGCACTTCTTCACTGTCTGCGAATTTCTTTGTTTTTAGACAATCTGTAGAGATTATGAAATGATGGAATTGCGTTATTCGAACAAGTGACTTGTACAGTGGTTTAAAATAGCTGTCCCATTCATACCAGACAACTTTTTCAGCCGATACAGCTTTATTAAAACCCCCAGTTGATGATGCCTCAACACACTGCAGTATATCTGCACACGTGTCAATGTTACTGACGGCATACTTACTTTTGAAAATACCGAAGTAACGATCAGGCGTGAACTTAGTGTGCCCGGTAAGTAGAAAATTGAATAAAATAGTTTTGTTAAGGCCCCGAGCCAAACACCATTGCAGGTATGACTTAGTATCACTAAATCAAGTTAATTTTTCGACATCTCTAAACAATTGTTCCGCGTACTCTCGATCATTTCCCGTGGTATCAGTGTATGGCATTCATTATTAAAACAATCTTTTGACAGAAATTTTGTTACCAGCTCCTCCTCCTTTACATCAACAACATACAGGTCCATGTTAACAAAAGTTTGTTCGGTATCATCTTCTGCCTGAGATACACATACTTCGTCTTCATCATCATCGCTCTCTTCATAGTTTTCATCATCCTTTTCATGGAAATATTGTCCGTATACGGCACTGAACTCCTCATCAACACTCACGTTTCATTTCATGCGAAATGCGAAGACGATAATCAACAGAAACAGTAAACGTCACTTCTTCAGTGTTACTTTTTTAAATGTTTCACACTAGCAACTTACACGATGAACTATAATAATATTCCGACCAACAACAACACTTACTGGACCAACAACAACACTTACTGGACCTCCGGCGCGGAGAACAATTAACGAGATAATGAGAAACTGACGAAACGAGTTGCTTACTTTTAACAGCTTTTTCACAGGAAACTAGTTTTCGCACGTAAGCTCCCTTTTCGTAGACCAGGTCACGAAAAGCCCATCAATCATGTGTGAGTCACGTAACCAGAATGTTGATGCCGCATTTTAAAACAGTTTCGAAAAACTGCAAACGAAATAGAACGTTTTTCCTAAAAAGATATGAGGATTTGCGTAGAAATTCCAGATTTGCGTAGGATTTGCGTAGAAATTCCAGACGTCTTCTTCGTTTTCAGTAAAAAAAGAGCGACTATCTTCATCGTTTAACCCACCAATGGTGACTTACTGGTCTGTGAGACCGGCTGTGTTAAAAAATTCGTATAACTTTATTCTCTGTTATTGTTTTTTGTTGCGATTTCGAGTAGCTGCAGCATTGCACATCCGCCACCATCAGCTGATGACGAAGCTGCTTAGTGAGCACAACTTCTGTATTTTTTTTTTCTAACCCGGTGTGTGACACCGTAAGTCACCGTGTATGTAAGTAAAATAATCGCAACACTTTTGTATTATATTTTGGAAGGATACCAATTATTGTTAATTTTATAAATGTTCCTATTGTCGAAAGACTAATGAACATATTTTTCCTTAATGAATATGTGATTTTTTTATTTTTTCTTAATTTTAAAAAATGTATTGCTAAAACATTGTTATTTTTAATTCTCTATTTAAAAATATTTGTGAATTTTAATATTGAAATAAAAGAACTTAAAATGATTATATATCTTTGTTTTATTGTCAAAGTGCATAAATAAAAAAAAAATAACATTAACCATTAGCAACACGTTTTGAAAAATCTTCAGTTGAAAACCCTGGTGCATGAGACCGGCGTCACCATTAATCAAAGTCAAATTTGCGTCACCATTGGCGGGTTAAAGAAGCTTAAAATCCTTGCATGTATCCAAAGGATTTCAATCTATTCATGAATCAGAAGAAGGAGAAAGAGTAAAGTTTTTAAGAAAGAAAAAACGGATAAATTCTCAAAATGCTCAATGAGAAGGAATGTTCTACTCCTTTGGACAATGAGGAAGTTTCGCGTGTTTATATTGAAATGAGGTTTTCGAAATCTCAATATTAACAAAAAGACACTGCTTAATATTGCCGACATATAAAAAAGTATTGGAAGCCAAAAAATGTTACCCTTCCCCTAATCACAATTTAAATTACTAACTATAGTGTAAAAATAACATCACTTCAGGAGCTTTTAGGTCAATCCAAACTTTTTGATGTGTTAACATCTATAGCGGCGTATTGGGACTAATTCTATCAAAGTCAGATTTTATGCTGCTGCTAAAACCAGATATTCTGCGACTGCGAAAGAGAATAATGACGTGTTAAACAAAAATGAGCGAGCAAGAGAGGAATGAAAGAGTGTTGTGGCAGGGGTGAGGCAAACGAAATTGTGTCTATAGCGTATGTATTAACATAATAATTTATGTATATACATGTGTCTGTTGCTGTTGTTGAACGGAGATATAAAGCATAGCCACGCAAAATTTCATTTGGGCTTGCGCAGTCGACGTTATGGTGACACACTAATACGTCAGCTACTTCGTACAAAGTATGTGTGATGTTGTGTGTTTGGCTGTTTCGTTGCTGTTGATATGGTAAACATGTGGTTATGTGACACACGTATACGTCAGCTACTTCGGACAAAGTATGTGTGATGTTGTGTGTTTGGTTGTTTCGTTGTTGTTGCTCTGGCCAAACAAAGCGAGTCATTTGATGTTTAGCATTGCCCGGTGTATACAAAAAAACTATTATTTTTTATTTTCCAATGTAACATTTACTAATGTGTTCATAGAAATCGAACAGGTACCGTGTAGCAAAAAGGTGTAAACACATCATCCGTGAGTTCTATTCTATCATTGTAATATTTAAACTGAAAAGGACCCATGTCCTGAACTCTTTACAAACAAAATGTTGAAATAAATATTTGTATATATATATATCGGATAGTTAATCAAAATGAAATGAAATTAAAATGAAAAAGAATATTCAATATTGGAAATGTGCGTACTGAGAACTATACGGATTTAATTCTATACAATAAATGGGGATGTGAATACAAACAGATATTCTTTGAAGAATCAGAAAATATTACAGATCATTTGTTTATCGTCTCCGTTGTTCCTTTAAGGAAAGGTTAATTTGAAAACAAATCATAAGGTATGGGAAGCCCCAAGCCGCTCATCACATAGATTTTGTCGTCCTATATCAATTGAGCAGTGCAAAGAAACTCCGGAAAAAATACGAGAAGTTTAAAGAATAATGAATGATAGTATATCGTTATTATTACCCACAATAATATGTAAATATGGGAAAGACACTGAAGTAATGCACACGTTCTATCACACCATGATTGATGGAAAAGTATCATAGTACTTCATAAGTAGCAAAATGTACTAAATGTGGAGCTTCCCCGAAATATATGAACACGCTAGATAAAGTACATGAAATATCAAATAATTAAATGGCATATCAGTATGGGCATACAGTATCACTCCATGCATGGACTAGATCAGTGGAAACTATTTTGCATTTATCGTATAACATGGAGTTTAAAAGGTGATCGGCAGTAAATAACGAACATAAGAAAATCAAGGACAAAGAAGTCCAAGAGCGGTTTCGAGAAGATATAGGTTTAATAACAGACAAACCTCGACCTGGTAGTAGAACATCGAGTGATGGCAACCCGGCAAGAAGATTATTTGCTGTGAAAAATCTGCTGTAATAACAGGTGTAGTAGCCGACCATATAATAGGGTAAGCTATATTTGAGATTATTATAATAACTTTGAGTCAGCATTTCACTTCAAAGGTATCATATCATTTTACAAACAATATCGTGTTCAGAAAAAGTTGATACTGATAGGTTTGGAGAATATGCGTTGGACACAGCAAAGCAGTTTACTAGTAAATATAAATGGTAGTATATGCCCTCGTCGATACATAAACACCATATTCATGAAAAGAAGATTATCGAACATTAGGGATGATTCTCATTGGGGTTCTTTTAGAGGGTGCACAGGACTCAAGAAATAAATGCTACAAGGAAACACGATGATTTCGCTCTAGAATTTGATCAACATATTCTACCAATGGGAATGTTTTTAATTACCTATTTTACTCTTAAGATCCAAATATATCATCCTTAGGTACTAAATTTGGCATATATGTCAAAACACTGGATGATGATGCTAGAAAGCTGGGACTATTTCATAGTGTTAAAGGCGACTGGGAGATTAAAATGTTGAAATAAAAAATTTTAAACGAACAAACATTGTTAAATTATAATGTCAATAATTTTATGAATCTGTATTCTTTTTATTTTTTATATAAAAAAAAACAAAAGAAGTGAATCATTAAGAAAACTAATTTTTAAACTTTAATATCTTTAAAAATAATTAAAGAATCTACTTGATTTTTCGCAGATAACTATAATATATACTCAGTAATATTTCCTCCAAAGTTTCAAACAATTAAATAATAATTAATTAGATAAAGCACATAAAGGAACCACTGTGCGCTGGTATATCGAGTTTGACCGTGGGCAAGGCCGCATTTATTAAACGTCGTTCAAAATAAGTTGTGGCAAAAATCCGTAACGCTGTGCAAAAACTAAAAATGCAAGATTGTCATGTGATATACTGTGAGGTTGGAGCAACGTTAGATATTACTTCCACCAGCATACAAGAGTGTGTTATCATTAAGCCATGAAAAAGATTTGGAGTTGGTGGATCCCATATAATTTGACAAAAGCTCAAAAAGATGATCGCTGGTGCAAACAAATTCTCAAGAAATGAAATGCTTCAGAACACGTCTATAAGATTGTTAGAGGTGATGAATTAGAGATATTTGCGTTAAGACTGAAACTAAGTAATAGCAGACGGTAATATATATGATCCAAGAAATTAGAAAACGTAACTGCCAAAGACGGTTAATTTTCCACGACGACATTGCGATCTCTCACACATCGATTCATAAAATGTAATTTTAACTCATCTGGCGTACTGTCCTGATTTACCTCACATTTACGTCTTTTTGTTCCCGCTAATAAAAGATAAACTGAGTGGACAATGAGTTTGGTCTGCCGTCGATGCGGTTAAGAACAATGTTGCTGGTATTTGGACTGTCGTCATCCTGCTTATATTCTCGATCGGGAACACCCTGCCGGTGGGAATTCGATCTAGTACGGAGACAGCAATATGCCTAGTATAATCAAACGGGGTCACCCTGCCTGAGGGATTTTGATTTGGTATTCTGACGATAGTTTGCTTATGGGAGTCCTTGTTTTGACTCACGTCACGCTAGCATGTAGTCCTGCGATATCCGTACGATTACCCAGTCCTGTAATTATATACGCAATTCGAAATCTCTTACCAGGGGAAGGCTGCCTTGAGCCGACGTAACGTGACAAACAACGCTATCCGCTCCTTTCCCCACATACCACTGTTCACAACTGAAGCCCCATCGAACATTTCAAGCCCCCCGACATCGACTTCATTTTCCCCTTAGTCTGTTCTATTCATTCATACAATTGTCGTCCGAAACATCGCCAGATCTGATTCCGCCGTGATAAATTCCTGCGTCCACAACGTTTACACTACATCATAACCCTCCGAGAGTCCTACAAGGCATATAGACTTCGGAAGTTACCCCAGTGAAACATTATACAGTGTGCATTTGAACATATCACTTGTAAATTGGTTTAAGGTGAAATAAGAAATGAAGTAAACATTCAACAAAGACGAACAACTGCTCGTTCTAAATTGTATGTAACGGACGCTGGAAGCCACCGCGAGTATCCTAGCTAGAGGGCGGATCAAAAAATTATTTATTTATAGCGAAAAAACCAAACCAAGGAAAAGCATGATAAATACTATGGGGACTCTGCACCATCGATTTCAATGGTAAAAAGTGGTTTACTGACTTTCGTTGTGGTCGCATAAGTACAAATGGCGCTGAACGTTCTGGACGGCAAATTGAGGTCAATACACAATGTTGAAAAGATCCACGATATGAAAAGATCCGATCAAAGAGTAAAATTGCATGAGATTGTTGATGCCATAGGTATTTCATATGGCAATGTAGTTTCGATTTTAAATGATCAGTTGAGTTTAAGAAAGCTGTCTGCAAGATGGGTGCCGCGTTTGCTCTCAATTGACAATAAACGTAATCGCGTGACAACTTCAGAGGATTGTTTGAAGTTATTTAATTGAGCTACGAATTGGTACCTCCTCCGCCATATTCTCCGGATTTAGCCCCGAGTGAGTCTTTCCTATTTCCAAACCTAAAGAAATGGCTCAGTGGAAAACGATTTAGCTCCAACGATGAAATTATTGATCAAACAAATGCCTATTGTGTGGACCTCGAAAAATCCTATTTTTTGGAAGAGATACAAAAATCAGTATTGAGCTAAAAGGAGATTATGTTGAAAAATTTTTTTTTTACAAAAAAAATCTGTGTTTCATTCAAAAAGTCACGGATTTATTGATCCGTGGTCTAAAAAGAGGAAATCTTGTCATTACAAATTTCTATGGAAATTGATGTCACATGTGGCGAAACTATAACACACTTGATTCTCCAAGGGCATCGTAAATTTAACAATTGCCCAAAGAAGTCCAGCCAATATTCAACAACCAAATGCAGTCGTGTCAAAAATCTGCAGATGGTTTTCGTCATATTTTGAATTAAGCTTCAACTTAAAATTTGGGCGAATGCTACACGCTGAAAAATCTGTATTTTTTTGTTGTTTGGATGCAAATATAACGTGTTTGTAGCTTATTGAAAATACTCTATACTTGTGCCCAAACACATTGTGTTTGCTATTAAATATAACATGTTTGAGACACAATGATTATGTTGTTTTTGAGAACCAAATGTGGCCTTTTTGCTGAAAACGGTTATAAACAAATACGAGGCAGACAGCAAATAAACAAAAAAGGAATCAAAGAATCAGGTCTTCAATTTATGAAAACACTGCAGGCAAACATGTACATGTTTCCTGCAATATGTTGCTGGGGCCGATATTTTTCAGCGTGTATTTTAAGTGGATTGGGCGCCATTAATTTACTCAATGCCCAAGAATTCATATTTTGTTTCATCAATTAGATTGCTCTTTATTGTCGCTGACTGACATTTTATACTAGCTGAATACAGGCCATAGTGCAGGGTAACAGGATCGTGAAATAATAATGTGCTGAACCAAGTCTACTTTGAAGCATAAAACTCTACAAACTAGAATATAAAGAAAATTATTCTACACTCCCTTTTTGTTTACCTAACAACACAACTTTACTACTGGAACTAACAAGTGGACAAGGGACCATAAGCTAATTGAAAAATCCAACTATGGCCCACGTCTTAAAGAGAAGAAATATAAAACTCAGTCGTCGAACGTTTTACGAAAATTCCTAGATAACATTAGAATAGTTAGCATCCATCACTTCTGACATGGTTTTAATAGCTATATACTCATTATGAATATCCCAGTCACGGTGATTATTCAGTCTTTAAATCACCGGAGATGAGATATTATGAATCTGGCAAAAAAACACCAAAAAGTGAATCCTGACATTAGCAACCCATTTTCCTCTTAATTAGTTAAAATTTATATCATGGTCTTCAGTTGTCTACTATATGACCATCAAAATCCACTGAAGACAAGGTAATGTTTGTATATTAATTTGTATGCCACTGTAGTTATTATTCTAAACACTGATATTATCAATAGGAAGATACTTATATATATAATTTTTTAATTGTACAATATAGTATTTTAGAACATATTATATACAAAAATATTTACGATTATATCCTATTATAAAGATTAAAATGCATACATTTAAACAGCATTTCGTCACCTCAGAATTGGAGTGATACATGTGTAATTAAAATCACTTGCTTTTAAATCACTCCAATACTGACGTGTCGATTTTTCAAACATTTTTGTGTTTATGCCCACGCAAGTCCTTGTTCCGTATGCTATTTACACCAACACTATAATTTTGTAATTATTATTTTGTTTTCCAAAATGCAGAATTGCATTTCGTGTTTGTTTCAAGGTGTTGCTTGTACTTTCTCAAAATTTTGTGTGTGAATTCTACTCGACACATTGAATTATGTTTTTGCTAACCAAATCCTGTAGCTTAAACTCACTTCATCGATCAGCCCAAGTATATACCAACATATCCTTTTATTTGTATATCAAGGACAAAAGTTAATAGTTTCGGCACGAATGAGGAAAGTTTGACAATACAAAGAATGTCATTTCCAAGCGAAAACAACACAATAAAACTTCAAGTTTACGACAAAGTATATCAGCGCAGACATCAACAAAAACTCTAGCCTTCTACGAATCCTAGCATCCGGAAGGACGAATGAAACATTTGCGTTTGACATTCTTACACTTAATTGGTTTGTTTATGTTTTGTTCTTATAACCAGAATAAAAAAATACAGCTTATAGTATGGAACACATGTTGGATAAATAAGGATGCAACAAAGCTAAAAGGATTTAAAAAATTTAATTCAGTTTTGTTCCAGTAAAATGAAGAATAAATAATTTAAATTTCCCACAATGTTGGAAAAACTAATTTCGAATTTATTTATTTATTTATTTATTCAATCATCTACAGAATTTCATTCTTACAGAATATAGTTATAGCCAGAATACCAGTACTTCTTATTGGAATAGTTGATACGCTTAGCCATTAGATGTTAGTAGATTTTTTTCAACACGAGGCAGCCAGATTGCCACTACTAACAACCAATTATTGGATCAAATTTATAAGTGAAAACATTCTGTTGTCTGATAAACGCCAACTTACCTTGTGACATTTTTGATACGAAATTTTTTTTTAAAATAGTTTTCTGTATATTCTTCAGTGACCGATGTAAAGTCTTTTACACAATGTGTATTCATTGTAGTGCTCTCTGTCAAATAATTGTTGAAATGGTCAACTTATTAATTACACTATTTAAAAACAAATACATCATCCACTATAAAACTACCATAATTTTTAGATCTAGTATGGTACCGTAATTAAGAAATAACAGATATTTCAAATTCGATCGCTAAGATATTTCTTACGGCATTTCTAAGTAAATTTGATATTTGTAAAACAAATAAATTGTTTCATTTGGTTTTTAAAAATATCGAAGAGCCTGAAACCTTTATTACCTGAAAATTATGCAAACCCAGTTTTACAAATTGCACAGACATTTCGCAGCTATCATGAAAAGAACTGTTAGTTAGTTACTAAATACAAGGTGGCGCAAAAGTAATCCTCCTATCAGAAAATGCTATAAATTTTGCGATTGGCCCCTAATGTCAGTTCTGTTTTGACATTTGTGTAGAAAACACATGAACAATGTTACGCTACACTGCTCCAGAACGCGGAATATTGCTGACTATTTATTTGACCAATAATCGGTCGGTGACTTTGGCACAACGTGAATTTCGTCGCAGATTTCCTGGCCGTCCAACGTCTACTGGTGAAACACTGTAGCCGAGGATGTCATGGAAGCGCCGTCGACATCGACCTGACGACGTGCCACGCTACAGAGCAATGGTCAACGAGTTCTTTTTGCCGCAACTTGATGAATTGGGATTGGAAAACATGTGGTTCCAACAGGACGATGCTACGGCAAACACTGCACGTGCCACAACCGATATGCTGAAGGATGCATTTCCCGGGCGCCTAATCTCCCGTTTTGGCGATTTGCACTGGCCAGCAAGATCGCCTGGTTTGACCGCTCCAGACTTCTTTTTGTGGGGCTTTTTGAAGTCGCGGGTTTATGTCAACAAGCCTCAGACTCTTGCAGCTCTTAAAGACAATATCCGTCAAGAATGTGAAGACCTATCGCCGGAAGTTTTGGCCAAAGTGATGGAAAATGCCATAAAAAGGGCTCAAATGACAATCAACTGTGGCGGCGGCCATTTACATGACATCATATTCTCGACTTGATGTAAAAAAAATTAAAAGACCAAATAAAAATAATCCACAAGAAGAATCAAAGTTTTAATTTTTTTTTTAAATTACAGCCAAAAAACATCGGAAGTTTACTTTTGCGCCACCTTGTATAACAAAAATTGCGAACATTTTTTGGAAAAAAATCAAAATCATTTCAGAATGACAAAATTATTATAATTTAGCATCTTGTTGGAAAACACATGCCACTTGCGAATAATATGATACTTTTTTAAAAAATTGTGTGGATAAATTTTAATGTTGTAGGAAACTGACTAAAGGTACGGTCAGATAAGGCAAATATTTGACGAAAAACGTCAAATATTTCTTGGCCCCCGTCTGACTACAAAATATTTTTATGTGGCTAACAACAAAACATCTGATTTTGGTCAAACAAAATTATTTGCCATCAAATAAAAATGTGCTCAATGTGACCACACTGTGACCAATAAAGAGGAAATAGTTTTCTCTTTTTTGAGCAAACATTTATTTGATCTTACAAGAGAATTGTAAGATCAAACAATGGTAAACAACAGGTGGTATAAGCAGTGTTGTCAGCTTTTACGACTCAAATTATAAAATGAAAAAAAATCACCAACATTAAACTAAAAAGAAGAATTGGTAAATATTATAAACATTTTTAAAAATATTTTCGTAATTTGGTGCAACGGCTATAAAACTGTGTACATAGTTACAAGGACTGTACTGTACTGTACTGTACTAACATTTCAAATCGGATCTAAACCGACTAAGCTGCGACTAATTAGGATAATTTGGCCATATATAGAATTTTGAAGCTACTGAAAATGTTGAAAATGGTGATGCTAGGTGATTTTAGAGCAAGCTTGTCAAACTCGTAAAAAAGAATTTAAAAAATATTCGACAATATTTCAAAATTTCAACTCGATAACTAAGCGAGTTATCAAAAAATTTCATTTGATTTTTTTTTGTTTACTTTAACTTCGTTTATAACAAAAATATATTAGAGGACACATAAATCGCTTAAGGTGGCTCATTCGGCATAATATCTTCCCGTATATCCGAACTTTGGAGGCCCATAACTCCGGAAATAGGGGCCGTCATCAAAATTGGCATTTACAATTGTTTGCTTAAAACAATGAGTTCTACCTCAAACCAGTGAGCTTTTTTGACTATGCCAGTGGGAGCTAAACTTGCCCATATTTGCTTTTGAGATTTCTCCTCTTCCAAAACTAACTCAGTCGCTTCTCCACAGCATAAAACAAGAAAATATTCATCCTCCTGCATCATATTTATTTAAAATATTTTCTTGAAGTTTGTTTAAAACTTTTGAAAAAACAAAATTGTATTTACTGCCAATTTCTTTAAAACTTTTCAGAAAACAAATTTGCTTTTTCTGACAGCTTGCTTAAAATTTTTGAGAAAAGAAATGTGTATTTTCTGGCAGGTTGATTAAACAATTATTTGTTTCAAATATTTGTTCAAGTGTGACCACATGGCAAATGTATTAGCCCTACTGTTTATTTGATGATATTTGATACCTGTTTGATCAAACAAAAAGAGGCAAATAAATCTGCATAGTGCGAACATTTTGAGCAAATATGATGAAATATATTTTGATCAAATAACTATTGGCCCAATCTGGCCGTACCTTAAGTCGTTCTAATTGTTTCCCATAATAAGTTCATAGACTCGTCGTATTTTCAACGAAGGCATTGGAAACGCACAAAATTAATTCCACTGCTCAAAACTCACCTATATATTTATTATATATATCTATTTCAGCATTTCCGCGAATA
This sequence comes from Phaonia tiefii, assembly GCA_963931995.1. NCBI lineage: Eukaryota > Metazoa > Arthropoda > Insecta > Diptera > Muscidae > Phaonia > Phaonia tiefii. Next base: position 64,200,820 of record OZ008370.1, read on the forward strand.
CTTCCGAATTTTAAACGCATGCGTTCTAGAGTGGGTGTGAAAGACGAGCAGTAAAAAATTACATGAGGTGTCAGGGGAAACCCGGTTGGAACGAAGTTCATTTCGCTATATATTATGTAGTAGTTAGTTCCAACGCGCCTAAGGCGCCCTTTCAAAAATTCGATAATTTAAATGGATCTTTAAGAAAAGACACTTTTTGTAAAATGACATACTTTCATTACGAAAAATGTTTTTTTTTTATAGAATGTGTTTTATGTTTAAAGTATATTTTGCCCTTTTTTAAAGAGAAGTACTTCTTTTATTAAAAGCTAATGTTTTTTTAAGCAAAGGTCTTTTTTGTAAGAAAAGGACATTAGTATGCATTTTTTATAAGAGAATGTATTTTTTTAAGAAATATTTTTTTTAAGAAATGGGAGTTTTTTAAGAATTGGTCCTTTTTTCAAGAATAGTTAAATTTTTAAGGGTAGATACTTATCTCAAGAAACATTAGTTTGTTTCACAAAAAAGGTACTCTTTAAAGAAACGGTAGTTTTATAAGAAAAGGCAATTTGTTGTACGAAAATGTACTTTCTTAAGAAAAGGTACTTACTTTAAAAAAAAAACTTTTTGTAAGAAAATTTACTTTTTTTAAGCAAAGATACTTCTTTATCCAATCACTACCAAGCACGAGTATAACTAAGGACTATCAGTAGGTCATCAGTACCACATTGTAAAATTTCCATAACAATCGGTCTGTTAGAAAATCCGTCAGAGCGATTTTTTAAAAGGGGGCTTGTCATCTCCCTAGCTGTAATTCGAACTGTACGAACAACTTATACACCAAATCTCATCTTCATACCTGTGATAGTTCATGATTTATAATTATTTTAAATTTGAAGTTGTTTTTAAGGTGCCTCGCCCCTTTACTCAATATTTTCCAAGTATAGCCAAGGACAGATCATCTGTAAATTTTCGTAACTATCGGTCTACTAGAAAAACAATCAGAGCGATTTTTTAAAAGGGGTCATAGCACCGCCCACTTACACCCGGATTGTAATTCTTACTGTACGAACAACTTATATACCAAATATCACATCTATACCTCTTATGGTTCATCAGGTACAACCGTACAAAGTTTCAAGATGTATGGCACGCCCACTATTGCGATCACGCCCATTGTTTGTAGGATCACGAACATTGCTGCCAAATGCATCCACACAAATTTTCAAGAGTAGAGTCCAATGGGCGGGGCCGCGCGCACTTGATATATCATAAATTCAAGTACAATATTTTCACCACCGACCACACAGCTACCTTCTGTGAAAATTTCAAAAAGATCAGTCCAACCGTTTTCGAGGCTATACGGTACTTAAAAATGCAAAAGAACACATCTGATTTTTGTAATACATAACGGGTTTTCAACAGAGACGCTACAAAAGTAAATCGACAGGGACAGCAAACGACGACATATTTTTCCCCGCTCTTTTGACATTTCTCTTCAGTAAGGTCTGCCATTTCATCATGGAAAGACATACGAGCCAACAACGAGTCGAAATTATTAAAATTTACTACCGAAATTTGGAGTCAGTGGCCTCAACTTTAAGAGCGCTACGTCCAATTCAATAAGCAAAATATGCGTTATTGGTCAGACAGCAATCCACACGAAATCCATGAGTCATCATTGCATCCCGAAAAAATTACGGATTGGTGCGGTTTATGGGCCGGTGGCGTCATTGGGCCGTACTTCTTCGGTGATGATCAAGACCGGCACATTACTGTGAATGCGAATCGCTACCGTTCAATGATAACCTAATATTTTTGGGCCCAATTGGATAATATGGACTTGGAGGACATGTGGTTCCAACAGGACGGCGCCACAAGCCACACAGCGAATGCCACAATCAATTTATTGGAAACCAAGTTTGGTGAACGTGTTATCTCACGAAATGGCCCAGTCGATTGGCCGCCTAGGTCGTGCGATTTGACGCCGTTAGATTATTTCCTGTGGGGCGACGTCAAGTCTATGACCTATCCCAACAAGCCAGCTACGATTGATGAACTTCGTACGAATATCGAATGTGAAATTGCAGCAGTATCGGCCGATTTATGCTTGAAAACCGTCGAAAATTTGGTTCAGCATCTGGACTTCTACAAGCGTGCCCGTGGTGGCCATGTAAAAGAAATCGAGTTCCATACATAATGGCATCGAACGTACTTTCACAGGAATAAAGAATTTCATTGGTATCTAAAACCGGTTTTGTTTTATTTAAAAAAAACTTTTGTAGCGCTCTTATTGGAAAACCCGTTATTACTCAAAATTAATCATTACCATTGAAAAAAGTCTTTAAAACGCATGATACACCCAGTGAAATAATTATAAATGCAATATATTTTTTCTCGGTACTCTCAATGCACTGCGTTTTTGGCGTGAAAGTTTAATGCATATATGTATGAGTCATTAGGTATATTACTATGTCACAGAATGTCACCATTCGATCTCTTTTACAAGTTAAATGAAAAGTAACGGTGTGTTTTCTGTTTATAAAGGCAACATTGAAAAGAACCCGAATTCGAACAGTAATAAGTAGGAATTTAAACAGAAATGAGTTTATTTAATTTATGTAGAATACCTAGTGGTAACTTCCTAAGTAAAGAAGAAAAGGGAAACAATTAAGATTATCATGATGAAGGAAGGAAATTTCGAGGCTATTGAAAAGATCTAGCTGTGTCATTGATAATTTTAAAATAGGGTGGCCAAGATGGACACACAAAACGACCAGGAAGGACAACACTGATCAGTGACAGCGCCAAAAGAGAGATCAAAAGGGTTGATGTTAAAGATAACTTCGGCGATAAGGAAATTATTGCAAAATTGAGCTTGGGAGCAGGGTTGCGTCGTGTTCAACAAATAATGAAACGCGACTTTAAACTGTCGTTTGTGAAAAAGTATGCAAACTTGGTCTTATGACAAGACACGAATTAGCCAGATGTAAATTCGCTGAAATATGCTTATTTTTGGACGAGGGATGACATTTTCCGATGGAAAAAATTAAATTTGGATGGCCCTGATTGCTTGGACAAATATTGGCGTTCCAGAGATTTTTCCAAAATCATGCGTCAGCGGCGAAATTTTTGACGGTAGCTTCCTTATGGTTTGGGCAGGTATCAGTTATAGAGGAACCCCTCCAATATGTTTCGTTTCCACAAAAATGGACTCCGGGTATTATATTCGACTATTGGATGTCGTCTCGTGGCCGTCGGTGGTGCAATGGTTAGTGTGCGCGGCTCTTGTATATGAGATCCTGGGTTCGAACCCGGCTCTGACCAGCTTCAAAAAAAATTTCTTTCTTTCGCATAGTGTCGGCGACACTATCGAGTATCTAGCCATGAAAAAGCTTCTCAAATTACCGTTCGGAATCGTTGTAAAACTGTAGGTCCCAATCAAATTAAAACTGGAAAGCGCACAGCTCAGTGATTGTGAGAAGTTCTCCCCAGTGCCTTCATGGGATGTAATGGGAAACCATTTATATTTTTTTTTTTTATTGGATGTCGTCTTAGTTAATTCTGGAGAGGAAATTTGTGTCCCAGAATTTATCATCCAGCAGGCCAATGCAACAGTACATCGGTCAAAGAAAAGTCAAAAGTTTCTGGAGTCCAGAAATAATACCACCTCTCGACTGGCCTGCACTTGGTTCTGATCTCTATCCGATCGAGAACCTCTGGGCTATTTTACCTACCCAAGTTTACCACCAAGGACGCCAGTTGAAGAATGTCAAGGACCGAAGAGTAGCAATACAAGAAATTGGAAGATAACTGTTCCTGCGCCTATTCATTCGTTGATAAACTCAATGCCGTGATGCTTAGTAGAGGTTATCAGCGATAATGGAGATCATACATCTAACGAAACTTTTTAAAATATTTCAGTAAATCTTGTGCCTTTATAAATATTTCGCACTAGTAATTAGTTTATTTTTGTAGACTCACCTTGCAGAAGTAATAGTCAAAGGATTTTTGCTGAAAAGTATTTAATTTTGAAAGAACTAGTGCAATATAAAATAAAATCTTGAATACTCCTCACAACATTTGGAAAAAACAAAAAATGGTGTTGCCTTTGTATTTATTTCGCGGGGTGTATAATCATCAATATATAATTTTTATATTAAAACTCATATTGATTAGGGTCCCTGACTTCAGTGGGTGAAGGAACAACAGACGACGACGGTTTCGAAGATAAGACTACCCAAATTATCCAAGTTCTAGGAGTTACTTACTGGTTACGTCACTAGAAGCTTTTTTCCGTCTTGGAGAGGACGAGATGTCTTCAGGCCATTTAAAGTAGCAAACATATCCTCCAACGATTTAAGTTTCCAACTAATAGAGACAAAATCAGTATTTATAGTTTGAAACCCTTTCTTTGCCTCCTTAGATAGCTTACCTCCAGCGAAGCCCGCTTTCCTCAGCCGTAATTATATCAGAATACCTTAAATTGAAGCCAGCACACTTCACATGGGCATGATTATCACAAAGCCAACATTGAAGAAATCTACCCTCATATATGTCCCTGACTGTACAAGTCCTAAATCCTAAACGTATGCAATATAATACTGAGTTGTATACAGGGTTATAGCATAATTCGGTTACAAAAATTGTTTAAAATTTTTTAATTTAGCCCCCATCCCGCAACGGGCGGTAAGGTACTTCGTTCCAAAATTCAACAAAATTGTTGTGTTCGTTCAATTCAAACTAATTTATTTTAAGTCATTAGTGCCAATAAAATCAATTTCTTCAATTCGCCTATCGTTCGTTCTCTTTGAAATCGTATCCTGTATCAAATTTGCAATCTGTATCTGTGTCATCGAACCCCCAGGCATTTAGTCATCATTGTAGGTATTATCGATACATTTTTGAATGGAGATATTTGCCCCTGTGGGGTCGTTATTAACGCCTAACGCAGCTGTATCGTCAACAAAAGTTAAAATTTCAACTCCGTCTTTTAGGGGAAGATCTGATGTGAAAGGCGAATAAAGTTTTGGGTCCAAAACGCGGCCTTTGTAGCACACTTGCTTTAGTTTGATAAATTGAGCCAAGTTCTTAACTTTCTTTGACATCGTAATATCGATTTTGAATATATGAGTTGAGAAAGAGATAATAGTTTATGGGAAGCATTTTTTTTAATTTGAATATTAATGCTGCAGTGCAGCACCGTCCTTTTCAAAAAGACTGATTTATACGTTTCTACGAGCCTATGAACCTGTTCTACATTACCATGATTGTTTCTAAAGCCGAATAGTTGGTGAGGAAACAGATTTTTCATATCTATAAAGACTCCAGGACTTTACCGAGAATTGGTAGTAAACTCATTGGGCAGTATGAGGATACATGTTCCCGTTTTGAGAACCATAGTGATTTCCGAAACTATCCATTGAGGTTAAACAAAACACCGAGAGAGACATGCGTTATAAATACACTCCGATTCACTTATTTAAAGCCACTAAAAATTCCATATTCAGTAGCATGTATCTTTTTGCAATTTGTAACCGATTGCAGAATTCTAAAATGGAAATGGAAGCTAGATATCTTGAGATATAAAAAAATCAGGACAATAGTGGTTTCTTAACTAAAGAACTTTTTGGCGTAGAATACGTCTTACCTTACGGTATAGGGAGTCATGTCAGATTGTTATTGTTGTAATCTTTATTTCATTGATTATGAGGAAACGGCGAGATAACTTTTTTTATATTTTTTTTTGTAGGTAAATGAAGATGTTATCTTTCGTTTGATATACCCTTCATATTGGTTGATATCTTCCTAATATTTAAATTTCTCAAATGAAAATTGTTTAAACACATACACTCAAACATATGTGTGGTGTTTGGTTGAGTGTTTGACAAACTATGCTGCTGTTTCAGTGTGGACACAAACCTTCGGCTGTTGTTTTGATTGATAAAATATTGAAATTTCGTATATTTACTTATGTATTTAAGTGAAAAAAAATGTTAAATATGAATCTGAATTTAACATGGATATATAATTATAAAAAATAAAAATCAAATTGATTTGCGTCTGTTATTTATCATTTATCCTTAGTCTTTTAATTTAAAAACATATTTATCCTATTTTTCCTACCATAAGCTTATGTATATTATCAAAAGTAACTATCAAATAAATAAATTCATTTGCTTATGTTATTTATCATTTATTGTTATATATGTTTTCTGTCTTATCGGATGGCGTATTCTACGTTAAACTTAATGGTCGTGTCTCTGACACAGCCTGCAGGGACAGTCCGTGGCCGAAGGCCTCGGACAACTGTCTGCTGTTTTTTGAGCAATTTATAAAAAAAAAGTCAACAAATGTGCTATTTTTTTTGGTTCCCTTGAATAAAGACACTTTATTATTTTTTTGTTACTTTTAAAGTAAGCGATGATTTTTTGTAGGAAGCGTTTGTTTATTAAAATTTATTACATCAAACAAAAATATTTTAAATCGATGTTTACCGTTCTGAAGGGTATTCTAACCGCGCAATAGCTAAACAAATTGGACGGAGCCCAACAGTTGTTGACAATTACCCCTTTTATATTAACATTTAATGCATTCACATTCAATATTAAACTATTTTATAGACCTGCAGGCTTCAAAGTTGTTTTATAAAAAAGGAAATATTAAGGCCATTTCTTTTCGGATATACATAATTTATATATCATTTCAAAGGTATTAAATAGCGCTTTTTACTGCGGGTAAAAATTTGCAACATCTTTTGCGATCAATGTAGTTTTAAATGATAACTTTCGTAAAATTCTGAAAGGCTTCCGACAAAAATAAAAATAAGCTGTATAATTTAACGTTATTTTCCAAAGAATCATACCGAGCAACGAGGCTGAGTTTACAACCTTCACAATGACATGATTGATTCTTACATGATGATTTCTTAGGACTCCACGAAAATCCACTAAAAAAAGGGCATTTAAACTTCTACAACTCAATCAACTTCAAAAATACAAATAAAAACAATATGTGCAATGCAGGAACTCATAAAGGTCTACGTACCCATAATAAATTTTCCAAATATCTGCAACATCGTAAAAGTTACACGCAAAAAACCTGATAATTAGAGGTGTTTTTAAAGCAACATAGCTCACAATTTGCTGAACCCAGAATCGCAATATTTTGCACCTAGTCATTAAACACTCTGAACTTAAGTTTTAGGTGGTGACAGCAGCAAATTTTTTTTACCCACCCTAATGTAAAGGGTTTTTCAACAGAGACGCTACAAAAGTGAATCGATGAGGACAGCAAACGACGCCATATTTTTTCCCGCTCTTCTGACATTTCTCTTCAGTAAGGTTTGCCATTTCATCATGGAAAGATATACGAGCCAACAACTAGTCGAAATTAGATTGCCAAAAAATAGTTGTCGACCTAAATATTGACGGACTACCGTTATTTAAAAGTTCAAGATCTCAAATGTTGGCTATTTTAGCAAAAATTGTAAACTTTCCTAACATCTTTTTTTTCCCTATTGGTGTCTATGTTGGAAAGAGTAAACCCAGTAATGTTGCTAGTTTTCTAGGAGATTTAGTAGGTGAATTAAAGGATTTAATTAATAACGGCGTAGTAATTGAAAATAAAGTGATTGGTGTTGAAGTTAGATCACTTATATGTGATGCCCCAGCAAAAGCATTTGCTTGCAGTATTGTGGGACACACTTCTTCACATGGTTGTACAAAATGTACCCAAATCGCCAAGAAAACAAACAATGTGCTGACGTATTCCTCAATGTCGGGCGAACTGATTTCTGATGCCGATTTTGCATTAAGAAAATACTTCAAACATCATCAAAAGGAGTTTCATTCTAAGCCCTTTCCATTTGAAGAGCTTGGTCTTGAAATGATAACTCAAGTACCCCTTGATCCCATGCACCTTATAGATCTCGGAGTGATGAAGAAAATACTTGTTCGAATGAACACTGATAAAACCAACTTTAAAATCACAAAAGAAGTAAAAATCGAAATTTCCACTCATCTTAAATCTTTAAGAAAATACATCCCTCGAGAATTCTGTCGATATCCAAGAGAATTACATGAAATCTGTAATTGGAAAGCCACTGAGTTTCGTCAGTTTCTGCTCTACACCGGTGTGCTTGTTTTAAAGGACAAAGTTCATGACGATTTTTATTATGAATTTCGTTTACTTCACTGTGCTTGCCGTTTGTTATCCTGTCCGAGAACTTGTGAAAGAAATGTCGAAAATGCTCAAGTACTGTTGGAACTATTTGTTGAAAATTTTCCTTTAATTTTTGGAGAGAATAGTACATCTCACAATATTCATGGTCTTCTCCATATAACTGACTGTGTGAAAAAACTGGGAGCTCTTACCAATTTTTCTTCCTACCCTTTTGAAGATTATCTTCAAAAACTAAAAAAATACGTAAAAAAACCATCGCAGATTCTGCAACAAATTCATGTTCGCTTACAACATGAAAACATGGTGGTAGAACCGAAAAAATTCAAAGTTATTACAAAAAACGAGGCTATTGTTAGCGTGGCAACCTCCGATTACTTTTTTAGTGCTGTTTGCCCCAACAACTTTTGCGCTATTCGACCATTCAAACCCATTCAAATAACAGGTTTCTCATCAGCTCAATCAGTATCAATATCAGGGCGCCGATTCAGAAATATCGAGAGTTTTTTTCAGGCGCCATTTGATTCAGCTAAAATTTTGGGTACTTGTCTCGTTGACCCCAATAACATGGATGATTAAGAGACATTTTCGATAGAAGATATTGAAGCTAAATTTGCAGGATTTCCTAGTGGCAATCAAATTCTTTTAGTGCCACTCTTGCATGGGTGCAAATAATATGAATTAAAAGCAATCACAATTAGTATTTTTGATATTTCAAGCGAAGCAAACAAACTACAATATTTTTGGTTGTTCGTATCGCGTGGAATAATGCCAATAAAATACAAATATAATAATGCAAATAATCTAAAAAAAATACCTTAAAATACAGATGCCACTTCCACATATTAAGCTAGGTTTACAACCTATGTATCAATGTAAGTATTAAGTAAAAATACATATAACAACGTTAAATAAATAATGACTTTACAGATAACACCAAAACAAGTCCCTGTGAAGGTTGTTCCGCCCTTAAAGAACTTTTTGATGCAAGATTGAACGATATAAAAAGTAAGAAACTCGAATTGTAGAAGAAATTAGCAAAGCCTTCATTAATTAATAACTTTTTTATTTTTAGGTACTATACAAAATCTGCAAGGTAAGATATTTTTCTCTTATATTCTTTTCGCATTCCATTTTTTTGCAGCAAAGAATTTTCTTACAACTCCCCATGCTTATTCATCACCACATGTAATTGCAGAAACTATTGTTAACCAAAATAATACCATAATGAAGGCACTGGCTGAGCAGAAAGTGTTGGGAGAAAGGGTTCTCCACCAAGAACTTACTAACAATAATATGCGGACAGTATTCCCCATTACAAATATTATGGAGTTAACTGAGCTTAACAACACTATATGTGAAGACAATCGCGAGCTTTATGTAAGTTACCAAATTTTTTTAACCCAATTTATATCTTGTTAATATGCAGTAGTATATTTGTATTTTTAATTTTACAAATAACCGATTTAATGTATTATTCAGATTAAAATAATGAAGACATTATTGAAAGGACGTCTTTCAAAAACATTAACTGGAGTGCTGTCAACGAGTGTCTGCATGGATGTTAACCTACTTGGAGTCCATGGCAAGAAGCGATTGAAGGACTTCAAACCCTTTTTCGAAGCTTTGACTGGTAACCTCCAATAAATTACATAAATTTCCAAAACATAATCCCAATATTTTTTAAACAGTTGCCTGCCGTTCGCTTGGCTGTAGTGACGTGGAAAAGGACTTGCGAGATGCACTAAAAGTGGTTAAAAAACGTCACATCCATGCAGAATGCATAAAGAAAAAGAATAATAATAATCTAAATTGTTTTTAATGTTATAATTATAATAATCTAATTTTTTTCCGTTCCATTTTTTCCGTAATTTTTTTAATTTTTAATCAAAAACTCCGTTGTTTATGAATAATCTATGAAATATGAAATAATTAAAAAACTAATAACTAATTTGCATTAGAAAATTGTTTTATTACAATAGTGAGGGCTTTTTATGTTTCAATCAAATGATTAAAATTCAATTAAAATTATGGTAAAGCTAGTTAACTAATAGTTCAGTTAAAAAAAAGTCAACTTATAGCGTACTGTAATATAATTTGTTATTAGCTAACTTTAACTTAGGTAGCTTTTAGCTAACTGATAATAAACTAATTTCAAGTTACCTGAAAACTCATCTATACTCGGACTGACTACTGCCTAGGACATCGTAATGTTAAAATAGTCAGTTCGTCCCATTGAAAGTAATCCAAGTGTCAACCACCAATAATTCCGAAATAGTTAGTTTAAAGTTAGTTTAAAGTTAGTTAAAAGTTAGTTGAGTTGCCGGCAGGGTAAATACAAGTAATACAAGTAATCTGACAAAAAATCTAAACGAAAAATCCAAACAACAAAACAGACTCAGTGCGAAAAGACAAGTAAAAACAGACGGTATATAAAGCGAAACTACAATCCAACATTGTGTTTAAAGTAAAAATATTACTCTTACAATATATCGAAAAGAAGAGTAAAAGATATCTCTGTGAATGACGAGAACTCTAATATTTCTCCGAGAATTACAAATTACAGAAACACACCGACAGGGAAACCGAAACTTTTAACTCCTTGATAGGAGAATTCTAGAAAAACGAAGGAAAGATCTAACGGTGTGCCATAAAAACGCCCAAAGTTTAAATAATAAAATCGACGAATTTCCCATAATTTTTGATAACTCCACTGTCTACGTTATTTGTGTCTCAGGAACATGGTTTGACTAGTCGACTCCTGGTAGTTTAGTACGCTTGGAAGGCTACAAGATATTTAGAAATGACAGGCTAAGCCATGCAGGTGGCGTTGCTGTGTATGTTAAGAAACATTTTCCTGTAAACTGTACTGCAATTCAGACTCTAGAATCTTGAATGGAAATGATGAGGTAATAAATTATTAGTTGGATGCGTTTATAGACCCAACAGTAGGGTACACTTGTGTAATTTTCTCTTTTATGCAGATATAATAATTTGTGGCGATTTTAGTAGTAATATTATTTGTGATCCGACTTTAACTGCTAATACGTCCCGTTTTGGATTTGAGCCTACTAACCACACCCAACCTACACATTTTTCTTCTGGAGCTAACCCTTTGGTCGATCTGTTTTTTGTAAATACTCTGTCAAAAGTCTTACTCTATGACCAAATGTTGGCTCCGTGTTTCTCCAAGCATGACCTTACATTCTTCACCTATAACTTTTCTGTCAAGCCTGAGGATAAAACCTGCACATATCGTGACATGAATTACATAGATTATAATATTCTTATTAAACGGATTGGAACAGTATTTACTTTTTGCCGAATTTAGATGCTATGGTCTCGTTTCTTGGTGACAATGGTTTAAGAGTCCATTATGAGACTGTACATTTGAGAACCAAGTTAACTATGCCGAGAACTAAACCATGGTTTTCTCAAAATATTAAACGTTTGATACAGGAAAGAGACACAGCTTTCTCAAGATGGAAACGGTTCAAAACTCCTGAGCTGAGAAATGAATATATGTAGATCTGCTAGAACTGAAGTCAACCGCTGTATAAAACTGGCAAAAATTTAATACTCTTCCAAAATTTTAGGAAATGTTCTTAATTCCAAGAATACGTAGAAGACAATACATGACATTGGTGTTTGTAAAGTACTTTATAACAATAACAGTTGCTCCTTAGATGCAAATGAACTTAATACTATTTTTACAAACTTACCCTTAGCCAATATAGATGACAATTTTTACAATTTTGACTCTGAATCTAACTACAACGATGACAATTGTTTTGAATTTGAATGTGTAACTGAGTGTGATATGACTTCGAGCTTTATGTCAGAGAAGTCTAACGCAATAGGATATGATGATAGTATCCCGAATTTTTTTAAGATTCTTTTACCTCTTCTTCTTACATTTGTTACACACACCTGTAATTATATTATCATGTCTTCCAATTTCCCTAATGAAAGGAAACATGCTAAAATAATACCAGTTCCTAAATCCAATAAAGAATTTAGCCCTATAGCAATTTTATGTTTTTTGTCTAAAGTCCTTGAAAATTTTTTAAATAAACAAATATGTAACTATTTGAATTCCTACGGACTTTTCTGCAATATGCAATCAGGTTTTCGTCCAAAACATAGTTGTGTGGGTGATCTTATCGATGTTAGGGAAAATATAAGACGTGATCTTGACGATAACAAAGTACGTTTATTAGTACTTCTCGCCCATTCTAAGGCCCTTGACACGGTTGATCGTCAAATTCTGTGTAGAAAACTACGACATTTTTTAATTTTTCGAATAGATCTACAAACCTTCTCACATCGTACCTCCACTACAGGACACAATGAGTATTTTTACATAATGTTTCATCACAACGACATGGTTTAACAAGAGGGGTACTACAAGGATCAATTTTGGGGCCTCTTCTTTTTTCCCTATATATTAAAAACCTTTCACATCAGTTGTCTTATTGCAATATACACATGTACGCGGACAATGTTCAGATTTACCTTTCTGGCCCATTAGATTCAATTGACAGTTCTGTTGTAAAACTTAACGCTGACCTTTACAATATTCACCGATGATCTATGGCTAACGATCTCTTTTTAAACCCTTTTAAGACTAAATTCATTATTATTCATAAAAAATAAATGTAACCTATAATTAGTGAGAAAATAATTGAACCCGGTCAATTTATTTCTGTTGTCTCTAGAGTCAAAAACCTTGGAGTTTTTCAATAATAATTTAAGTTGGTCCGACCATGTTTACTCCTTAGTTGCACAAACATATTCAAAGTTAAGGTTAAAGTCCTTCACATCGCTTAATATTTGTCTGATGCTCGCCAAAACATATGTAATTCCGGGGTGGATTTTAGGATATGAATTATTTGCGAATGGTGACACCTTACGCAGGCACCGATTGAATGTTGTTTACAACAATATTGTACGACATGTTTACGGGTTAAAAAGGTGTGATTATATATCACCTTTTTCAAATAAAATTTATGGTGTTTAGTTTGACAATATGCTAAAAATCAGAGTTATTTGATTTATCCAGAAGTTAATATACAGGGTGGTTCAGTCACGACTGGAAAAATTTCACCAGCATACTCCTTGGCTCATTTTTCATGTAAATATGTCTATTTACGACCATCCCCGAAATGCAAGGTGGCGAAATGGCAGCGGTTTGAAAATTTTCGGATTGGTGGTCGGATGGTACTAGGGTAAAATTGCTAAGTTCTGAACAAGAGGCCGTTGGGTTTTTTTTCGAATCAAATGCGTTCGACTGTCGCGTGCGTGTACATGGAAATGCCCATATGTGCATTATGGTGTACCGAAAACACCGTTTTGGAAATTTCAATCGCAGGGGTCTTAAAACATGCGAATTGAAGCGCCGATTATGGCAGCGTCTAACTTTTTCTATACGAGGGTACTCATAGTCGTCTACCGGTCGTTCAAGTTTCAATTTATTGTGTAAATTAAAATTCAATTTACCAGATTTTATATAAGAGGTTTTACCGGTATCTGCAGCGTTTTAACTTGTTTCTTTGATTGTGATCTTAAATCTACTTTAAATACTTTTCCTACAACTAAACCTAAGACCGTCCGCTGCTGACGATATGGCATGATGATTCTTCATATTACACGGAATGTGGCGTGATAGGCACATTCATTTTTCTTGAGGAAATGGTGTAGCGATGCTTCTTATTTCATCGGAATATGATGTGATATTTCCCACATAAACATTTACTCCAGTGGAGCAGCGATTTGTATCCTATTGCCCTGTGAACTGTGTGGTGGGATGCAATTGGAGATTCGAATTGGGTGAAGTGTTGTAATTGGAGAATCTGGTAGATTTGTGTAGGTGTTAACGTGTTAACTCTTACACCCTTGACACTATCTCTTGGATATTTTCAAGATGATGTGTCAATTCCTCCGTTCTTAAAAGCAAACGTCCCCAATTGCTGTTGGTTGTCTGTTGTTACGTTGGGGAGATGTTAATTTTCAGGTGTTCGCTTGTCTTAATTTCCATGACCTTGTTTGGTATGTCCTTATTAGCATGTTTTATAATTCTTGTCGTTAATATGAAAATTATAATCAGTGTGACGATGTAAAAGCGACATTTGCACTTAACTTGATGGCCTCATCTCGCTTTATTTATTTGCAGATGCTTTATAATTTTCAAAGAAAGCACCTGCTCGATTTCTTCGATGGTTCCCCATGGCTGTAATAATGCTGGAAGTGGTTGCATATTTGAAATCTACTTGGATTTGTATCATTTTGTCCCAATCAGTAGTATAGTAAAATTACGAAACATTATTACAAAAGTTCCCTGGAGCATCATTACTTCTCCGTCCATAATCACATTCCCTTTGAAGTCGTTCAATAGCAACATTCCTGGTTCCAACTCAAAGTTGCCGACAATATGATGAACATTTATTTGGTTGACCTTGGCATTTTGCAGAAGGTTTTAATACATGTGTGTTGCTCTAAATCTTTTAAATTATCAAAATTACAGACAGTTAAATTATTTAAATTTTTACATTGGTTATAAGTTACAAACAACTTCACTTTACATTTAAGTTCTTGGTTATAGCCAACTTTATTAATAATATTCTCTTTCATTTCTGGTTGTAACTTTAGGTGTTAACAACTTTTATTTTTTTTAATTTAGACATTTACAATATAAACATCAATTCCAGACTTTGCCCAGTGCAAATCATACTCTATGTTTTTCAAATCTAATTTATATTTAATCTTAAGTTCTGCAGTGAATTTAATTTTATCAATACCCGTCAAACAGGTAAATATTTCATTACTCCTCTGTGATACCTCGTTAATTTTATCAAGTGCCTTCATATTTACAACCAGATGTATGTTATTGCTCTAAACTAAGGTCTCTATATTGTTGTTAATGATTTCAAAATCCCGATGGTCCAAGGTTCTAGCTATCTATTTTAATACCGTCCCAGCAAAGGTTTAATGACCTCTTATTCGTCACTCTAGGACGAAGCTTATTAAAAGGGAGTGTATTTGTGCTGTCATTCAAGAAATATAAATGGAATGGATGTTCAACTGCAATGTTTTTCGTTACACATCTGACATTCATCTGACTTGTCATGTTATCATAATATTGCAATAATATGTATTATATTGAATGTCTCGTCCTGTATACTACCAAAGCCATCTCCGAGAACTATAACCTGCGAGTTCGAATAAGCTAGGATTTTCGTGACTGCGAAACAACACACCACACCTGACAAGAAATAAATTTTTGATGTTATCCTTATGTACTATTTTTCCAGTTATTCGCTCTAACTATTATATCGAAATTTTTGACTACAATTTCCTTTAGAAATTTGGTGCCAATTTACTTCCAAATCTATTATGGATTTTGACGAAAATAGTATCATCTGGTAGAGAATGCATGGTACCCCTATCTTGGTTATGGTATGCGAGGTCAGCATTTTGCTTTAGCTTAAGTAACTCTGAGTTATCACATCTAAACTGTTCCAGCCGGCTAGAATCAGAAAACACTCTGTTCTCAAAGAAAACCTTTATAGGTGGTGTCCTCTTAATTGTGGACTGAACTGTTGAATTACACTGTGTGTAATTTTTTTAGTCATGGCAAAATAACCATATACGGACACCACTACGTGACAAAAGACTAAAAAAAAAGACCTGTGTTTCCCAATTTTTCCCAAAGTCATGCACTTTTTTTTTTATGGGCCGCCAAAGATATGGGGCCTCGGCATCATTTTCGTAAAAATGTGATCATTTTCTCAGGCTCATATCTTGCAAACCGTTCAGAATTTCGATTTACTCTCTGAGGAAAAGTTGTAGCTCTTGTCATAACAAAAATTGCGAACATATAAAATCAAAAAAACTTCACCTTCCAGATCAAAATCGCAAAAAACTTAAAAAAATTCGATTTTTTTACCTTTTTTCCCGTGTTCAGGTCCATAGGTAGCAAACCGTTCAAAATTCAAGGAAACAATCAACTACAAAAATTTACCTAAGATCTCAATAAACAAATTTCTAGAACATATAAACTTCCTGGGAATTATTCTTAACACCGTTTTTTAATTTCATTTGTTTTTTATTTACTTCAACATTGAGATACTATGCTATCTATTACAAAAATATTAAAAAAAGTATTCGTATTATGTTTATAATGTTGATGGCCCTGGACTTGCAAATCGCGCTCTCTTAAGTTGTGGATCCAAATCGTCGTCCGAATCGTCCGAATCAGAGTCAGATTCAGCAAGATTCAGCAATTATGGTGTCCACAGGCACGTTGCTTCCAGACTGCCCTCCATCATCAGCTCTTTCTTCTTCAAATACTTCATTAACATCATACAGGGTGATCTTGTGACTCCACCAACATACCTCTGCAAGCAATGCGTCGAGGTTTTTGCCTTTGTACCGTTTTTCCATGGGCATTGTGGCATGTGTGAGTTTTCTTTGCTTTAAAAAAGCTGTCAAAAATATTGCAAGTCGCTGCGATAATCCCAATATGGCACAATGAAATCCATTTCCATTTGTGTTATTAGTTGTGGTCCATCTCTTCCCTGTTGGGGCTCATAATCGGTATCAAATGGATCTTCATAAGTAACAACACTTGCTGTACTCATTGCTGTAAATTCTGTAGTACGATCTGGAGTTGGCGGCCTTGGAGATACAAAATTTTCAGGTGCAAGCACTGGTAGTGTGGCTGTTGCAGTTGCTTTATAAATTTTGTTCTTCTCAGAATGTCGATTTAGACGACATGTGTAATTTACGCATGCATAGCAACTGGTTGCATCATGATCACCTGGGCGATTAATCCAGTTTACCGGCTTACAATACTTCATAGTACCTCTGCCTCCACTCAACCATGCCATGAGATTGTTATAACATTGGCGACACACTGAACTAGGTGTGTAATTTTCACCGGTCAATTCCACTTCGTCGAAAAACAATGTATATGCTCTTTTGAATTCACTAGTTAAAAGATTCTTTTCCTTCTGAAATCTTGTAGATGTTTTTTTCTGGTTTGATGACCGCAAACGTAGCAAAATAAATCAATATTATACGAATTATACTGTAGCACTTTCACTTTTTTTACTTTCACTTTCACTTTATAACTTTCACCGCTGAGCTCTCGTTGACGTCGCGCTGTGTAATGCCTCGATGTGATCGTCGTGTCGCTTTTATATTGTGTGCTGCGTCCCTTGTTGCGTGTGCTGAGCTTACTGCATTGCCTGTGCTGCTGCTGTCGGTGCATGGTCGCGTGATACCTAAGCGCTACCTAAACGGTGTTAACCCTTGCACAAACACATGGTTCTGGCCAGGCATATTTCACTTTTTGCTACCTATGGACCTGAACAGGAGAAAAAGGTAAAAAAAAATGAAATTAAAAAATTTTCGGCAAATTTTTCACTTTTGCGTGCTACCTAAACAGTGTTAAGAATCATCTCTAGGAAGTTTATATGTTCTAGAAATTTGTTTATTGAGATCTTAGGTAAATTTTTGTAGTTGATTGTTTCCTTGAATTTTGAACGGTTTGCTACCTATGGACCTGAACACGGGAAAAAAGGTAAAAAAAACCGAATTTTTTTAAGTTTTTTGCGATTTTGATCTGGAAGGTGAAGTTTTTTTGATTTATATTTTCGCAATTTAACAAGAGCTACAACTTTGCCTCAGAGAGTGTAAATCGAAATTCTGAACGGTTTCCAAGATATGAGCCTGAGAAAATGATCACATTTTTACGAAAATGATACCGAGACCCCAAATCTTTGGCAGCCCATAAAAAAAAAGTGCATGACTTTGGGAAAAGTTGGGAGACACGGGCCTTTTTTTTAGTCTTTTATCACGTAGTGGTGTCCGTATATGGTTATTTTTTTCGTGTTGCACTGTGTTATATTCTCTAACAGATTTATAATGTAGCTCTTCCAATGACGTATGCATTCCATTTGATGTTAAAGGAAGTTTTCAATGTGGTTCCCGTTTTCTACTAACCACAATTGCAGCCGTTTGCGAACCACATCGGACATGTTTAATGCGGTCATCTTTTCACGAACTTTCACCGCAGTGTGGATCTGCATTTTAAGACATCAATTATCAACATCTTCATCTGCATCATCAACATCAATTATCTACCATCTGGATGAGATAATTGAGGTTATGTGGACGTTCTTATATCTTTTTTTCAATTTTTTTTTTTGAAAACTCCGTATCTCGGCCGTTTCCCTTCTTTACATTATTTTAATGATTCTGAAATGTCTCTTAAAGACCGTTCCTACAAGCTCAATCCAACCACTGGTTCAGAACTTAGCCATTTTACCCTAGTACCCTCCGACCACCAACCCGAAAATGTTCAAACCGCTACCATTTCGCCCCCTAGCATTTGCGGGGATGATCGTAGATGGACATATTTTCAAGAAATGAGCCAAGGAATACGCTGGAAACGGCGAGTACCGACGTCGTTGGAATCAAGAGCTATCTCACCTGTATTCTAACGTGGACATAGCTAGGCGAATCAAATTAGGTCAATTGCGTTGGTTAGCCCATGTTATCAGAATGGACGAAGATAAGCCAGATCGAAACGTTTTCGATAACGTACCCGATGGCAGCATGAAAAGAGGACAACCAGGACTCAGCTGGAAAGACCAGACAGAAGAATCCCTCCGTATCCTTGGTGTTACCAACTGGCGAGAAAATGCACAGGTCTCTGTACTATTTGGTACACTTATGTATTTTATCATACTCATTTTTTCCTTTTTGCAACCCATTTATACGTTTGTTACATTTCGTGTACTTTTTAAAATTTATGTAACTTTTTTTACCTTCTGTAACCTTTTTTTGTATTATTTGGTACAACAGAATAAGTTTTTGAATTTTTCGTTGACACAACTAATAGAATATTCATCACTACAGGATAATTTGAGTGCTAGAACTAAAACTTGATTGACAGATCACATTAATTTCTTATTACATTTGGTAACACTGAACATAATTATTCGTAATCACAACTGAATAATGTGATAGACCAATGTATCGACAAATTTTAGTTGGTTTTAAATTTAGTCGTGAAAATGAATATCTTCTGTGTGTGCACTAACGAAAAAACTATGATAAAAAAACGATTTTTGATGTTCTTGTCGGGCTCGGAAAGGAATTTTTTAATAAGTTGTCTCGAGGTGGTCTTTAATATTCTCCCTCGACTTTGGGAAAAAATTTTCGTGACCCGGTCTAATGAACACGATTGATACAGTTGAAAATCACTATTGTACTTAACCCCAGTTAGAATTGCAACAAAAATTTGCAATAAGAGCTTAAGTCAGTGATTTTTGTTTATTTGTTTTACTTTGACACTTTGTTTATCACTTCTTTATCACTTTGAAACTTTATTCATAAAAGTCGATCTTTATTCATAAGTGTGTAATATCGGTCATAGACGTGATTTTCAACACAATATGGGAGTGGTGGAAGTGTAGAACAAAATATTCAATCACTCATATAAATTCAGTCGCTGGTATGAGCCAGAATTTGTTTGTGATTATTGCTGTGCAATATTAAAAAAAATACAAAGCTCATCCGTCAGCTTCTTCGCCGTATTCTGCACCTATGACTTGACATCATAAGTTCTCGCATAAACCAGACAATTCCAACTTTTGTGAAACTAATATTTCAGGCCACAGTTTTAAAACCCGCAAAAATATAAAGTACGCAAATGTTGTAACTGTTACAAAACCGATATCTGGTAATGATAAAGTTCCCACAACGAGCCCACTGCCTTTGAAACTGTAAAGGAAGAAGAAGAGAACCTTCCACCCAAATCTACGACAATAGTGCGACATTTTGTTTCAAATGTAGATTTCTGCGATCTCGTTCGCAATATACATTTGTCAAAACGACAAGCTGAAATCCTCAGGTCGCGATTAATTTAGAAGCATCAGGTCAGATATCGTACACATATTAATTAAACAAATTTCAAAATATTCCTCCTCTCTATTTCTAGAGAGGAAATTCTCTGGTGCTCTTTTGGCCCCAAAACTCACGTTTCTTTGAACTTTTTATTTCACTATTGTTATGCTTATGTTCTAATTGTGGTTCCAACACAAATTTGTTTGGTACACATAATGTTCTTTTTGTAATATATTTACTTTTTGGTACATTGTTTTACATACTGTTTGTACTTTTTGACAGACAATATGTACTTTTTTCGTAAACTTCATATACTTTTAAGTACATTCTATTGCGATGATAGCCTAATTACAACGAACAACGAATGACATTATAAATCCATCACACAGACACAAAATAACGATAATCAGTTTATATGACGATTTCGACTAATTCACACTCAGAGAACTAATTGTTTGAAAAGAGGTCGTAGCAACCATAAATTCGGCTATTACCACCGAATTGAGGTTGCCACAACCTAATTGAGGTTGTTACGACCGAATTTAGTCCCCACAACCGAAATTCGGTTGAAGCAACCCCGTTTCTTATTTGATTCGGTTGTGACAACTGAATCTTCAATTATATTCGTTCAGTCAACTAAATTTTCTAAAATTTCGGTTGGAACAACCGAATTTGAAATAAATACGGATGCAAGAACCGAAATTGGTACCAAATTCAGTTGGAGTAACCGAATCTGGCATTAATTCGGTTGTAGTAACCGAATTTGGCATCAATTCGGTCGCAGTAACCGAATCTAGCTTTAATTCGGTTGCAACGACCGAATATGGCGTCAATTCCGTTGCTGTAACCGAATTTCTCATGTATTCTGTGGGTACAACCGAATTCATATTCAATTCGGTTACCACGACCTAATGCCATGTATTTAACATATGACGTTGATTCTATAATCCAATTTTATTTTAAAAAGATCACGGTGTCCCGTGATGGCCAAGACTTGAAAAAGGTCGGAAGAGGCATGTAAAACAAATTTATTATTATATAGATTACCCAATATGTATGACTTTATTTTCTCGCTTTTTGAATTTTTTATAGGAATACAAGAAAATAAATCATCATTTAATAATAAACAACGTTAATAATTAATTTGTGACACTATCTAAATTCGGTTGTAACAACCTCTAATTCGGCTATGATAACCTATAATGAGGTTGTGACAACCTGTAATGAGGTTGTGACAACCTCTAATGAGGTTGTGTCAACCTCTAATGAGGTTGTGTCAACCTCTAATGAGGTTGTGTCAACCTCTAATGAGGTTGTGTCAACCTCTAATGAGGTTGTGTCAACCTCTAATTCGGCTGTGACAACCTCTAATTCGGCTGTGACAACCTCTAATGAGGTTGTGTTAACCTCTAATGAGGTTGTGTTAACCTCTAATGAGGTTGTGTCAACCTCTAACGAGGTTGTGTCAACCTCTAATGAGGTTTTGTCAACCTCTAATGAGGTTGTGTCAACCTCTAATGAGGTTGTGCCAACCTCTAATTCTAATTTTTAGTATAATATTTCTAGTTTTGTGTTGAATATTTCAATCCAAATTATTATTTAGTATTTCGAATTTTACCGATTTCCATTTTGTCCTCTTTGCAACACATTTCCAATCCTCCCCACAAATACTAAGTATTTTTTACTGATTCCGTATAGATTTTCCCCGTATCGTCAAATTTTACAATTTGTTCCCGCTTATCTATAATTTAACACATACATATTACATCTCTCCTATACATTTATTAATTAAAAAATATTCTGGAATTTTGACTCTCGAATCATTCTTTTTTAATTAAATCGGGAGCGAGGACTATTTTCAAATCTTTGAAAATATAAATTCGGGTCTCGAGCTAAAATAAAACTCGGGAATTGAAAATATTTATATCTTCAACGATATAAAAATTAAAATCCCTTACCGATTTAAATTTTTCGAGCGAATCGAAAATGAATGGCTCTCTTTACTCTGTAATTTAATGACACTGTGCGTAATTTTTTAAGTCATGGCAAAATAACCATATACGGACACCACTACGTGATAAAAGACTAAAAAAAAATGACCCGTGTTTCCCAATTTTTCCCAAAGTCATGCACTTTTTTTTTTATGGGCCGCCAAAGATTTGGGGCCTCGGTATCATTTTCGTAAAAATGTGATCATTTTCTCAGGCTCATATCTTGCAAACCGTTCAGAATTTCGATTTACACTCTCTGAGGCAAAGTTGTAGCTCTTGTTAAATTGCGAAAATATAAATCAAAAAAACTTCACCTTCCAGATCAAAATCGCAAAAAACTTAAAAAAATTCGGTTTTTTTAACTTTTTCCCGTGTTCAGGTCCATAGGTAGCAAACCGTTCAAAATTCAAGGAAACAATCAACTACAAAAATTTACCTAAGATCTCAATAAACATATAAACTTCCTAGAGATGATTCTTAACACTGTTAGGTAGCACGCAAAAGTGAAAAATTTGCCGAAAATTTTTTAATTTAATTTTTTTTACCTTTTTCTCCTGTTCAGGTCCATAGGTAGCAAAAAAATGAAATATGCCTGGCCAGAACCATGTGCATTCTTCAGTCTATGTTGTTGTATTTGTTCATCCACACTTCCTCTTGGCCTCCACGAGTTACATTGGAATTGATTCAGAGGTAAGCGTGAATCCCAATTACAAAGAAAACAAAAGAATTTTGGGAAGCCACCCTTATCGACGATCCCTTGCAAAATGTTGATGACCTTCAAATCACAGCAAATCTACCATTTATTTTCGTAGCATTTGATTTTTTCCATTATATCTTTCAATGTTTCATAGCTTTCTTTCATGTTGATACCCATTGCTAGCGGAATGGAAGGTTTTCGGTTCGACACATGCAACAACACTGCTTTCAAACAGAACCATCAATAAATAATCTCCACTCACTAGCGATGTAGTTCATTCCTATTTTTACCACCAAAGCTTATATATCGTTGCAGTAAGCGAACGAATTGTCATCATTTAGAGTGTAGAGCATCTGAAATTCAGCTTGTCGTTTGCGGTACGCCGTAGAGTTAACATTAGCATGTGTGAGTTTTCTTTGCTTTAAAAAAGCTGTCAAAAATAGTGCAAGTCGCTGCGATAATCCCAATATGGCCACAATGAAATCCAATTCCATTTGTGTTATTAGTTGTGGTCCATATCTTCCCTGTTGGGGCTCATAATCGGTATCAAATGGATCTTCATAAGTAACACCACTTGCTGTACTCATTGCTGTAAATTCTGTAGTACGATCTGAAGTTGGCGGCCTTGGTGATACAAAATTTTCAGGTGCAAGCACTGGTAGTGTGGCTGTTGCAGTTGCTTTATAAATTTTGTTCTTCTCGATTTAGACGACATGTGTAATTTACGCATGCATAGCAACTGGTTGCATCATGATCACCTGGGCGATTAATCCAGTTTACCGGCTTACAATACTTCGTAGTACCTCTGCCTCCACTCAACCATGCCATGAGATTGTTATAACATTGGCGACACACTGAACTAGGTGTGTAATTTTCACCGGTCAATTCCACTTCGTCGAAAAACAATGTATATGCTCTTTTGAATTCACTAGTTAAAAGATTCTTTTCCTTCTGAAATTAGGTAAGGGATTTTAATTTTTATATCGTTGAAGATATAAATATTTTCAACTCCCGAGTTTTATTTTTAGCTCGAGACCCGAATTTATATTTTCAAAGATTTGAAAATAGTCCTCGCTCCCGATTTAATTAAAAAAGAATGATTCGAGAGTCAAAATTCCAGAATATTTTTTAATTAATAAATGTATAGGAGAGATGTAATATGTATGTGTTAAATTATAGATAAGCGGGAACAAATTGTAAAATTTGACGATACGGGGAAAATCGATACGGAATCAGTAAAAAATACTTAGTATTTGTGGGGAGGATTGGAAATGTGTTGCAAAGAGGACAAAAATGGAAATCGGTAAAATTCGAAATACTAAATAATAATTTGGATTGAAATATTCAACACAAAACTAAAAATATTATACTAAAAATGTTGAGATTAAAAGCAAGCACAGGCGTTTTATACAAATTTTCAAAATTTTTAACAACCTGCTAGGTATTAGATCCAAAACTTGCACAACCCCATGCTATCAATACCTTTTTTCTTACATCTGAGCTTCTACCGCGTCCCCCCCCCCCCCCCCCGACCAATCTTACCCACATACACTATTTTTAACAAGTTGTAAACCATTCCAACCTAATTTTCTATTTTTTTGAAGTTAAACATTTTGCCCCATTTTCAATAATCCAAAACTATTGTTATTTAAAGTTTTGCAATTTTTGCACCATTTTATCCACATCCTTTATCCTTTTTCCCATATGTTCTATTTTAAACACGATGCAAATGATATACCTGCAGTTTTACATCTTACCCATTTTTGACCCCTTTTACCCACATATAATATTTATAATCGAGACATCTCGCATATTCATGTTTTGTCCTTTTTACATACAAACCCAATTTTTAAAATTCAAATTATTTCATATATATTTTTTTAATTTTTTAAGTTGTACCTACCAGTATATTTGACCGTTTGAAATTCAGCCACTTTTTAGCCACTGCACTATTTTTAATAAATTCGTAATCATTGCAAACTATTTTTCTTTATTTAATTTTTTCCCTTTCTATCGAGTTTTACTCACGTACACATTTATTAACACATTCCCAATCATTCTATACTAATGTTCCCCTTTTTTCAAGTTGTACACTTTTCTTCCCCTTTTGACAATATACTATTTTTGACATACTTATTCCCAATAATGCCAATTTTAGTTTGCACTTTTAAGTTTTACGTTTTTCTTTTTGTACTTTTTACCCCTTGTTACGTTTTTTACCCACGTTCACTATATTTATCACATTCCAAACAATTTTCCTTGCATTTTACAGTTTTACCCTTTCATAACCCTTCTACAGCTTTTTACCCACCCACACACATTATTTATAATAAATTTCTAATCATTGCTAAATATTTTTGCCGTTGTTGGAACTTGTACCATTGTTACCAATTCCTCCCTCTTTTTTCCCACATATACTAGTTTTAACACATTCCCAATCATTCCATACGATTTTTATTGCAGTTTGAAATTTAACACTTTATCGGCAATTTTTTGCCTCTTATGTATATACAAATTCCAAAAAATTCCACTGACGAGTCGAAACTTTCGGCTCCTATTCACTATAAAGCTCCCACTCCCAGTAAAATAAAAATTAAACTCCCAATCGAATTTTAATTTTTTATCTTTGATTCACTCGGGAGCAATTCAAATAAACAAAAAATTTTAAAAATTTAATTCGCTCGATTCTTTAAATTTTTTAAACTCGGAGGAAGAGTTTTATATTGAGGAGGAGTTGCATTTTTCGGACCTTGAGCGGAATTTTTACTCACTCTGTTAAATTAAAAAATAAAATATAACATACATTCGAACAATCATTAGATTGTTCATATTCATTTATCATGATTTTTTTCTAATATTATTTTTTTTTTCCAAAAAAAAATCGGGTTTCTTTTCTGTCGGTTAAAGCATGTTCATGTATACCGCATTTCAGCTCAAAAGATTCCAGAATCGGCTTCGAAAACTAAAGTGTTCAGGTGTACATATTTTGACATTCGAGGAGATTGCGCAAATGCACGTGGTTTTGCCAAGACAACACGTTTAGTATAGATCTGAAAATTTGTTAGACATTGCAACCAAAAATATACTAGGTTAATTACAGATTTTATGGACATTTCATTAAATATTGTTGGCATTTAAAGTATTATAAACAATAACATTCTCAAAAACTGCTGATCTATTGAAATAGAGCTAACTTTTATCATCCCTTTTGTTTTATGCAGTTCACTCAAGGAAGCTTTTTTCCAATCTATATAAACAAATTATCTTGGTGTTACAGACACCATTGTAAAATATAGTACTTAGTGATAACCGGATGTTAAATAACAGCGTTGCGTCACACCGGCATCGCAGATTCTGGCCCATTTGAGCGAAGTCTAATAAATTTGTGAAAATGTATGCAGAACCTCTGGATTTCGTTGCCATTTCGGCCGAAATCTCAAAAACTGCAAAATCTCGGTATACCCGAATGCCGCTTTAGGTGAAAAACGTAGACTTTCGAATATCTCGATAAGCGGGTTTTCGAAAATGTCGAGTATTTGACCACTCTAGTTGCACAGCAGGAAAAAATTTTTTATATAATTTAATTTGTATGCAACCAATTTGCAGCCGTCTTGTCGATTTTTAGCTATTTACATGTGAGACGACCAATTTCTACCTCGCTTAATAAGACATATGGCTAGGATATTCTTGATTCTTGTTATTCTAAATGCTTGCAGAATCCAAGGTTCAAATCTCCGTTTGACTGTTCCAGGCTGATATCTTTGATTTTATTAGGTCCAGGTAACCCTCATATAACGCAGAGAGGGAGAGAGTGTTAATGTGCCTTAAATATCAAATAATTAGCTCTTTTTTCATTAAATATTTAATGAGATTTTCGTTTGTAAACAAACGGTTAATCGGAAATCAGACGCAACTTAAAATGTTAATTTTCCCACGTGCCTAAATGACTAATTGATGGAAGCACCAAGTCTCAGTTTTGTAGAAAATGTTATGACCAAATTCCTATTAGCAATATTTTATTTCTTTCTTACTTAATGTAAATTAATACAATTCAATGCTAAGCGACTATGCTCGTTACAATGGTTAATTAGAATTTGGAATATAAATTAGGCCAGTAATGAACATAAAACCTCCTCCATAATATTTTCTATTTACGTTAATAAATCAATTTTAGTTGTCCGAATCTTCTCCGTTGTAATGAAATATATCACTTTCGAAATGACAAATTGGTTATTTATTAGGACATATTTTGTTATTTTTCTTTCTTTTCCTCTTAGAGATATCAGTGTTAAATACATGTTTGTACACATTTAGAATACAAATGCTAACAACCAGCCTGGATACAAACCATGATTAAGACATTAAATTGAGTGAACATTTCCGTCCTCTTCTCGTCCAAAACCGAAAATTTATAAATCTATTCTTTATCGTAAGTTATGCATGCATACAAACAAATACGCACACAAATGTATGTATATTCTATACAATGATGTATTCCCAGGACAATAAAGAGATATCTCGTTGGTATCGTCCAATCCCTAAATTATTGTTTGGTAAATAGTTACTGTCTCATTAATATTCTAATGATATAAACATAAACGCACACACATAGTTTTGGGTACTGACCTTCTGTGAACAGATTTAAATTTGCTATTAATATAATTGTGTACACTAAGAGCTACTAACAGAGTTTTGGAAATATTACTTTATCGAGCAGTCAGTGGCGGTCTTAAGGGCTCGCCGAGGGTGTGTGGTCATTGTCACATAAGGCACCGCAAAAATACTACAATTCAGTTAAATTTTGTAAAATTTCAATTGAAATTGCTATTTAATTATTCTATTTGAAATTTAAAATTTATTAAATGAATTTTAAAGGTCATTGATAGAAATTTAAAAGTCGTCAATTGAAATTTTAAAAAACATCAATTGAATCGTAAAAGGTATAAATTTAAAGATTTAATTTAAAACAACAATGGAAATATAATTACCAAAATGCTATGATAATATTTTAGACTTAATATAGGTCATTATTTATATTTCGATTCCAGCAATAAAAAAATGGAAGTGGTTCTATTGTTTTTCAAAATATTGCATGCGCTCAAACCAATTTTCGAAACTCTTTTTCCACTTCGACTGAGACACCTTCTAAGCATGTTTTTTGAACGCTTCAACAGCTGCTTCGAACGTCGAAAAACGTCGACCATGCAGTAAAAAGAAGAAAAGAAGAAGAAAAGACGACCCTTCAATTCGACTTGTTGAGTGCTTAAATAGCCCATTGTTTCAGTTGATGTGTGAAAGCTTCCCGATCATTTGCTTCGATGTGCTTCTTCCACGAACAACTTTTGTTGGATTTAGCTCGCCTTGAAAGACCCATACGGTCGATTGCTGTTTTGTTTCGGGCTCATATACATAGATCCATGATTCGTCACCTATGACGATGTTGTATTCTGCATTTGAGCTACCGGGGTTGTATCTTTTCAACATTTCGCTGCTGCATTCGACATGAGCCATCTTTTGAGTGTTCGTCAAATTATGGGGGATACAACGAGAACAAATCATTTTCACGGTCAATGGAACATGCAATTTCTTATTGATGTTTGTCATACTAATGCCCAATGATGACTCAATTTCGCGGTATGTCACATGTTGGTCTAGCTTTATCAGTTCACGCACAGTTTCGATGGTGTCCGGTAAAGCGACCGAAGTTGGACGCAGTTCATCCTGGAGCGAACGGCGTCCGAGACTGCACTCTCGGTACCAGCGATTTACAGTAGTTTTTGATGGTGCTTCATCATCAAAAGTCGAAACAAGTTGACTAAGACACTCTTGTCTCGATAGTCCACGCAGAAAATGGCAAAAAATCATCGAACGAAAATGTTAACAGGGTAATTCCAATTTTAAGCGTGATGCAAATACAAGAAATAATGCTCGTAAGTGAAAACGCTCTATGTGTGTTTATGCCAGAAGTTGTCAAACTTTCCTATGGAAGTTCCAGGTTGCATATCGAAACACTAGTATTGCCGGAACCCGAAATATAAATAGCAACCTTTAAGGGGCCCTATAATTTCTTCCGCGCCCAGGGCCCCAACCAAACTAATCGCGTCCCTGAATACATACATATAGTTTGGACAATGGTTTTCAGTGCACAGATGTGCATTTGTTATTAACGTACTCGTATTTGTGTACATTAAGAGATTTTAAAAGAGTTGCATGCATATTAATGTACCGATGTAGTGTATAAGTAGGATATGTGTAACTTGTTGGCATGTACGAATTTCAAACTCTGGATACAGACAATTGACAATAATTGAGAGTTACACCGTGTTACCAAAAAAAAGTGGTAATAATATCAGCACTTTAAAACTATTGGTCGAATCTTTATAGAAAGTTCTTGACGTTTGTTGGAGAGGAGTTATGCTATTTCATTTCGATACTTCGTATTATAAACCAGATTGGAATGGAAGAAGGGTCTCAAAAAATAGCTGCATTTTGTGATGAACACCCCCGTTTCAAGGAATGTACCTTCTAATTTTTGAAGCTTATGTTTAACTTCTGAAATAAGAGAAATAATACACATGCTCAGTGGTGTGTGTATCAATTACAGTTGTAAAAATATGTGGAGTCAAAAATTTAAAATGCTAAGCTTTGAAAAAAAGTCAAAAAATATGACAATAAAAATCTAAAATTTCATATCAAAAGAGAAAAATATTTTCAACAAAAATATCAAGAATACGTTACCTAAAGTAGAATATCTGATGGGCATCGAATTGCAAAGCCATGTCACCACCGTCTATGTCCTATTAAATTGGTTCTTCCTCCGGTTCAGTTACCATTCCTTGTTGAGAGTCCTCAGACACTCTAATGGTTTTGGCATATGCGACCGCAGAAGTTGCTACAGTTTTTGGGCGGGGAAGTTCTTGGATTAAAAAGGCGCTCCGGAATTTTCATCTTTAGACGGTCTTACGGGTTTTCTCCTATTGATATCTCAACACCAGCCTCATGGCTTTGAAATAGTTTTTTATATAAGAAACAAATACTATTATGTAAAATCACATAAATCTGTTTAAATTACTTTCACAAAAATTTCCAACAATTTTGAATAAACGTCAATAAGAATTATGGGAAACTTCAGTGAAAGTGACAGTAGTACCGGACATCACCTAGTGAACAAAGTTGACAATGGTCGCGGTATATCTATTATTTCCTTTATCTATGGTTTTGGGTCACCTTCTAGGTAATTATTTATTGGAATGTATGTAACTACATGTACATATGTATGTATCTGTTCTGTTGCACGATATTAAATAAAATCTGAAAGATAAAAAGTGAGACATACATACATAATTTTAATGCTCTGAAAATTAGCATATTATTATAATAAATTTCAAATATTTGCGCATTTGGCAAATGATGAAGACATCCTCAATCGATATTCAGCGTTGGTCTTAATAAGAGTCAGCCATGACAAAGTGTTGAAAAATTAATAGAACGGTATTACATAGATTGTCAGCCCCTTCATAATTTATGTCACTTAAGTCAAAACTAGTGACATGTCAAGAAGATGTCTTAAATAAATTGTCATCACCTACTGATATAGTTCAAAGGAAATACTATTGAAAATGTTCTCAAGACAAAATTTCCAACTGGGTACTTCTCAGATAAATGCGAGTGTACGCATTTGTGTATAGCGGCTTTGAGATACATGTCAAATTTTTATCTATAAATTTATTCCTTGGGGCTAAAAATTCCACACTTTTTTCACTACTTCTCAAATAATGTCAATTCGAACATTGGTCGATAATATGTAAAAAGTTGCTATGAAAATTTAAGAATATCTGCACATAGTTCGATAAAAGAGCAATGTGCATGGTGTCTTTCGAACGATGTATATTATAATATGTCTTGCGTATTAGTTACAACAAATCTAGATAGCGCACATAAAACACCTCAAATTTGGGTTTCTGTACAGTAGCTGGCATGGTAGTCAGTATGTATCTGCCCTACCAATTGCTTTGCAATTTCGGCTGTTATTATTGTTTCATGAAACTATAGTTTTGGATTACAAATAGCCATTGTTGCCGCACCCTCTCCGTTAATATTAAAAAAAGTGAAAAAATCAACATGGGGCTCTTTTCCCAAACTCGAAAACTGGTAATTTTGGTCTGGAATTACACAAATTCGGTTGTGTGTTATACACTCGAAAAAATGCATATCCTTAACTTCAAGTTATTTTTTTAGGAACTGTAACTTCAATTTTGTAAATTGTACTTAAACGGTGTAAACAGACAAATTCCGTGAAGCTAAAATTCGAATGTCAATTTCCTTGAATATAATTTTTAGAATTGAGTAATATTTTAGTAATATGAAATAAATGTCTCCCATTGCATCCCACGAAGGTGTTAGGGAGAGCTTCTTACAACCAGTGAGCTGTTCCGAATGGTTTTTTCAGACGCATTTTCAAAGCTAAGTACTCGATAGTGTTGCCATCACTACGCCACGAGAGCGTCGTCCGCTACTCAGGCCATGGAGCGAATCCACGTTTTCATGAACGAGAGCCACGAATACTAATCATTGCACCACTGACCATAGTGATGAAAAATATACTTCATTTAAGTAAAATTTGGAGTTTTTAATTTACAAAATGCTAAATACACCAGAATTGAAATTTTAGTCAGGTGAACCGACATAAATATACCCTCACCCAAAGTCATCCATTCGGTTCGAATTCCGATATAATTATTTATATTTGCCCTTCCGTTACACGAACCGTGTCATTGCGGAGAGTATTATCTAATTCGTAACATACTTAGGATTAGTGTACTCAACACCGAAACCGGTTAACCGAATTGTAGCCGGCTAACCGTACTCCGGTTTCTTAAAAATTGTATCTTCGAAGAACCAGTTTTATCTGTTAATTGAAGTCGATTAACCGCGCTTTCCAGTTTTTTAAAACTTTTACACAACTGTTATTACACCACAGAATTACAAACCTAAAGGCTGTGCGATTACCCACTATAGTTACTGAACCCATCAGACCGACAGAAAAGACTTTGCTAACGAATTATTTCGCCGTCTGTTTCCAAATATGTTGTCCAATGGAAATCGAATATATCCGATTTAGACATAAGTTCAGGAGCTAATAACAGCACAAGTAATGCATGAAACAGCAAAGAGTATTTACAATCGTAAAAAAGGTACCAAACATTCAATGGAGTTTTTACTCAATGAATATTTCCCGATTTGGATAAGTCAAATGAGAGAACATTTAGGTTGAATAAGGGCCACATATGGCTAGCGTCAACCTATTTGTCCTAAAAATATTTTGGACCCCGGCCCACACTTCTGTTGCATTTCGCATTTCAAAGAGGCAGAGAAGGATAAAATGGGTCTCGTTCTTTGTGCGAACGTCAATGTGCACCGCACAAATTGATGAAGTACCAACATAAATAAAAGAGGAGAGACACCTTTACAATATGTTTTGTCCACTAACCAGGGCAATGAGCACACATTTATCACCAAAAATTCTTTTCAGACAAAGAATGGAAGATTTCGACTCATCACTCATTTTGCGACCGGTGCTATGTAGTGTTTCACTCTCACAGAACATCACCTCTTTGGACCACCACTTTTGAACTGGACCAAGAATACAAAAAATTTGAACGGTGTTATAAAACCATTTCCCTTTTCGAACCACATAATAAAGCTGAGGTTTGACGATGTTACAGATGTTACCTTATTAAAATCATGAAACTAAATCTTTGTTGTTTATTTATTTATTGACTAGTAAGCGCAAATATTCAACATACAAAGCATCACCAAGAAACGACTGGCCAAATCAACAATTTAAATATAAGAAAAATACTATCACGCCTTGTGTTTAAGGTTATATGGTCTGATAAGGACAAGTAGGAGTTTAGACAATTCTCGCTTACTTGAGATTTGTGTATCCCTACACTGTGTGATGATATACCTAAATACTTGTGGAGAAGGGGGTGATGATATGCCATGGTGGGCATTGAAATATACGATTTGTTTACTTAGAAAGGGTGTTGGTTTTGCTTTATTGAACTCACGAAAGGGGTATCTGTCCAACGAACTGTCCTACTGCGCTAACTTTTTGACAGTTGTGATTAGTATGCTCCGGCAAATCATCTTGAATAGAGTCACGCTTGCACAACGCTACCAAATTAACGAAATTGTCTTTGAAACTCAATCGTCGATTCGCGTAACTTACAAACGACTTTGTGGTTTTTATGGCGGTCATAATCGTCCATCTGAGCCAGCCAACCGTCGAACTGTGGATAGATTTCATACCACATACTCTATAATGATGCAGCAACACCAACACGTTGAAGGAATGTACGTACTGAAGATAATTTCGCCGTTGTAAACGAAAGTGTGGAAGAAGATCCAAATTATTGATTCGTCGTCGGTTGCAGGAGTTGGGTCTCTGTCCGTCCACTATGTAGAAAATTTTGTCTAACGATCTTGGCCTGCATTCGTATAAGATTCAGCTATCATCATATGCATCGCCCTCTCTTCGTTTGGTCTCTAGAGCAGTTGGAAATTGACCCGATATTTTATCGCAAAATTTTGTTTAGCGATAAGGCCCATTTGTGGCTTAACGGATTTGTTAATAAAAAAAATCGCCCTTATGGAGGGAGATCAATCAGCAACAGAGTCTGTTACATCCATACAAATGCACCGTTTGGTGCGGTTTACACGCTGGAACCTATTGTTTCAAAAATGAAGCCGGAGCTCTCGTTAAGGTCAATGGAGATCGCAACAGCACCGTGATAAATGATTTTTGTTTGAAAATATTAATGACATTGATCCGGGCGAGATGTGGTTTCAACAAGGTGGCATTATGCGCCATACGGCGACATCTACATCGACTTATCCAAATCAAAATTTGGCGATAAGTTGATTTCGAGATGTGGACCTGTTAATTGGCCATAACGGTTGAGCGATTTGACATTTCTCGATAATTCCCGGTGGAGCTACGTGAAGTCACTGGTGTGTGCAGATTAACCAGCAACAATTGAAATACGGCCAGCAATGCTCGAAAAAGCGATACAAAATTGGACGTCCAGAATGCGCTTCGTCGGCGGCTGTTTTATTTTATTTTTCGAATAAAAAAATTTATTTGATTAAAATTTAATTTTGTTGTGTTAGTTTTGACAATTTCAATTTCTATCGAGCTCGCAAAAAACATTTATATAACCTGGCCAAGCATCCCGCTGTTTGCAGTTCAATCTCGCTTTGCGATATATCATCCTAAGAATCTCTCTTTTTGAAAAGAACTCTCACTTTGTGACGTCGGTTTGATTGTAAATATAATAAATTATAATTTTCCTCACATTCTTAGTACAAAATCTGAAACAGTCGCAAGTAGAATTTCAAATCGTGTTGCTGGACGATCATTTCGTTGTTTGTGGAGCTTCATCTTCAGCGGCTTAAGAGCTAGGCTTGGAATGTGTAACTAACTAAAATAATTGCATGGGGTTTTATTGTTGAGTCTTCTGCTCATAAATCTCGAAACATTAAGTTCGAACACAATGCAAACCGTCCTTTTGAATCGAACATAGTGCAGCATTTTAGAAACAACATAAAGTCTTTAGGAGATAAAGCGGTTGTGCAAAAATGTACAAAAAAGTTGTACTAACAAACAATAACAAACATTATAATATATAAATATGTGTTTATAATCAAAATTACATATGTAAAGTAATATTCTAAAAGACCAGAAAGTGGACGTACACGCAGACGCAGACGCCAACGCAAACACCAAACTCAAAAAATGGTAGGTTATAAATTAGTTCGCTCTTGTGTTCGCTAAAGAAACCCGTCACAGGCATTTGTGGTTTATCGAGTTGCCAACCAAAATAACAAATTATAGACTAGAAACAGTTATACCGAGAGATTTCAAGAAATCGATTGTTTATAATAAAAATATTTAAGGAAACAATATTTAAGGACTTTACATGAGACCGGATTTCTTACACATATTCATAAAATAATCAAACTAAATTAATTTTAACATATTTCCCCAACTGGTTTTATCATTCGCCTTTTCACACCAAGGATTCGGATGGATTCTTCGGCCTGGTCTTTCCATCGCAGTCTTGGTCGGCCTCTCTTCCTTCTTCTATTGGGTACGTTATCGAAAACCTTTCACGCTGGCTCATCTTCATCCATTCTGATAACATGATCAGAATATGAATTATATAGCTCTTGGTTCCAGCGACGTCGGTACTCGCCGTTTTCTCTAACATGACCATATATTTTACGGAGAATTTTCCTCTCCAAAACTCCCAGGTGTTTTTCATCCACTTGCGATATGACCCAAGTTTCAGACTAGGACTGGTATATCTGGACCTTTGTCCGTCGAGAGAGGGCTTTGTTTTTATACTGGTTGCTGAGCCCAAAATATCATATGTTTGCAAGCACAATTCTCCTACTTATCTACAGGCTGACGTCTACCACATCTACCACTTCAAAATTAAATCGGCTGACAACGTTCAAGTGCGGACGAAGTCGAGAGGTTTCTCTAATCGTTGACACCATCAATTTTGTCTTGCCCTCATTATCAGCAAACCCACCTTCGCTGATTCTTTCTCTATTCTTGAAAATACTGCAGCAGTAACCTCTCGCAAATTTCGCCCAAAGATGTCTATGTCGTCAGCATAGGCCAGCAATGTATGGCTTTTCGTGTTATTTATTCCAGCTTTTCTCATTATTATCTTCATTAAGATGTTGAAGAGATTGCATAAAAGTGTGTCGCCTTGTCTCAGTCCTCGCGTGGTACAGAAAGTTTCGGTGAGGTTTTACCCCACCGTCAGTGCTGATTTGTTGTTGGTCAGAGTCAGTCTACACTGGCAGATCAGTTTTGCCGGAATGGCACGTTCAGACATAGTTTCGTACAATTTTCCCCATATGGGGCTATCAAAAGCAGCATTGTAATGGACTAAAAGATGGTATGTATCGATTTCCTTTTCATGGGCCTTTTGCACGCTTTGGCGTAGCGTGAATATTTGGTCAGTAGTGGACTTGCCTGGTCTAAAACCATACTGATAAGGTCCAATCAGATTTCCAACAATTGGCTTTAGTCTTTCACATACTACGCTTGACAAGACCTTATGCATGATGGATAAAAGCCTGATACCGCGGTAGTTGGAACAGACACACGGATCACACTTTTTGAATACAGGACATAATACACTGAGACTCCAATCATCAGGCATAGATTCCACAAACCATATACTGCATACAAGTTGATGCTTGTGGGCAAAGATGATAGAAAAACCATAGATTGTGAAAGATAAGTGCTGGATTTGAAAGTAAAGGGAAATTTTCTAGATGGCGGCGCATTGGTGAATACGGGCAAATTTCCCTGAAAAACAATCTACACTGTCTTCCACAATCATTTCCGCCTGATCTTCTGTGGAAGAATCTGAGCGAAGTAGTGAGGAAGGTGTTATATTTAAGGAAATGCCCACAAAGTGTGTAAAAAACCTAGGTTTTTTTGGGTTGCAATGGCGAGTAAATCTTTCAATCTATCACCCCTATTCTGCCTTGCAATTACGTTCCCGCATTACGTTACGATCGTAAAATTTTATTCCAACTAAAAACCTAAAGAAGAAAAAGAGGAAGAGAAAAGTGTGCTCACAACCAGCTCCTTTGTTGTGAAACGTATGAGATTGAAACAAAAAATTGTCAATTGTGTAAACATTTTAATAAAAAGTTGATCTTAGTGGAAATAAAACAGTGATTCAGTGATAAAACAGATAATAATTAAATCTTGTTGATACTTTAGCTAATTACACACATCAGTGAGTACCGAACACAAAAAAAAAAGCCAGAACAAAGTTATTTGTGGCCAAACTGTACCAGTGGGGAGCAGCCTGTCGTGCCGGAGTTGATATTTTCATGTTTTCAACATAATTGCAGTATAGAGTAAAGTAAGGTTAGGAGAAATAGAACAGGTAAAATGAGAGTCTGGTTTAGCTGGACTTTTGTCCGTCGAGAGAGGGCTTTGTTCCTAAACTGCTTGCTGAGCCCAAAATAACACCTATTTGCAAGCACAATTCTCCTATATATCTCCAGGCTGACGTTGTTTTCCTTGTTCACGGCGGATCCAAAGTAGACAAATTTATCTACCACTTCAAAATTAAATCGGTTGTCAACGTTCAAGTGCGGACCAAGTCGAGAGGTTTCTCTAGTCGTTGATACCATAAATTTTGTCTCGCCCTCTTTAACAGAATTAATTTTATTCAAATGAAACGCCATCATATGATTCAACGCCTTTTTAAATTCTTTATATTAACTTCACTTGTCTGTATGCACACCGAAAAAACTTTGGATTGATTGTTAACCCTTTCCCGTGATCCAATCGAGCTGAAACTTCGCAGGTGACGACAAAAATATTGGCTGGTTGGACAAAAGGGGCGTGGTTCCTCCCATACAAATCACAAATTAAAAATCCATTATTTCTGTTCCTGTTAACGGTATTTGAACACAATTGGGTATGTTGGTTAGGTGAACATATTCTAAGACCTGCTGCAAATATGGTTGAGATTCGACAAAGGGGCGGGTTGTATTTTTGTTATTATATTTTCTACGGGTTGTATTTTTGTTATTATAAATTATAAATAAAATGTTGGTGCGGAGCACTCTCAGATCAAAGAGAATAATAACGTATTATACGTATATAAAAATGAGAAAGCAACGAAAATTGTGTGAACTTGTGTAGCGTGTTTACGAACATAACAATGTATGTATGTTCATGTGTCTGTTGCTTTGCATTCTCTGTTTTTTTGTGGGAATAAAACAAAAAGTATTAAAAAAGAAAATAATGGCACATGTAATGGCACTGGACTTTAAATAATTGTAAGTATTAATATTATTTAAATGTAACGTCATCATATGATTGAACGCTGTTTTTTATTTTCCAATGTAACATTTACTAATGTGTTCGTAGAAATCGAACAGGTACCGTGTAGCAAAAAGGTGTTAACACATCGCCCGTGAGTTCGAACACTCATTGGATTTTGTTTTATTTTATACGTCACTAACTTTTTCTCCAAACACGACAATTGTAAGACGCTCCGTCAAATAATTACCAACTTAGAAACACTCAGTTACGATTGTAATGCAGAATACAGACGATCGTAAAAAACTCAGTCAGAATAGGGGTGTATATTAAATTAGCTGTCTTTGCAAACAACACGTGTCAGTTGACCTATTATAAATGTATTGGTTGTTTTGTTTAATAATGTGCAAACTCTTTACGGCGCTGTGTTGAATTTCTGCAACATTCCCTTAAAACCATTGTAAGAATTTCGCTTATGCAAGTATTCCGATTTAGCTCTACGTTGTAAATAGGCAAAAATGCATTCCAACAGTTTATTAGCCAATGAGCTTACTACATGACAATACTCTTACACTATTTATTTCATTCGAGTGGCGCACGTGCACAATTCTATTTGCACTCTCTGAATTAATTTACTAAAAAGTTTTTATTGAAGGAATACTGATATTTGGCTATTGAAATTTGTGTGAGTGAAAGGTAATAGAATATGTTTCGCGACTCAGTTATATATTTTTCTTGTAAAACAAATTTCGGTTATGTTTTGTACCGATCTTTGTTTGTTGCATATATGCAACATTGCGTGTTGCGATGTAATTTTTTTACCATTTTTTATTCAATGTCTATGATTTTTTCTTAGTATCAAAATGAGTCGTAAATTGCACAATCTGAGCACTAAGGATCTGGAAAATATTCTAGCGGAATGTGAAGATGGTCTTAACTTTTCTGACGACGACGAAGCCGTCGATACAACTTGCAACTTAGAGGCGAATGAGGATGAAAGCTTTGATGAAGAATTAGAGGTATCACCTGACTTTATAAATGAACTTGAATCCACCGACATTATAGCTACTGTAAAAATGTATTGGTCTGAAAATATAAGCTCTGCGCCGGCACGAAAAATAATGTCGTCGTAGAGATTTGAATTGCTTAGGCAGTTACTTTCCTTCAATGTAGTGTTTCACACATAAGCTCAACGTTCAAACTTTATAATAAAAAAGAAATACCATGAAACAAAATATTTTATATGTCTTTTATTTACGTTTACTTTTGAAACCGCTAAATGGATAACCCTTTATTAACAACACAATGTAATTACTTCAATGAAACATTGTCGTTTCACCCCTAATTAAGAGCAACAATGACACTAATTTAATCCAGCTATGAAATATATTCATCACAGTTATGCAATATATGCATCGCCGAAATGATACACATTTATCGCACTAATGACACTTATCCATTGCAGCAACCCTAAGGACCACTTCCATCGAATAAATATCCATACGGACTTTTCTTCTTTTTATATTCAACATCGATAAAGTTGAGTTTCGTTTTTCTTTCTTGGCCTCAGACCAAATACATATTGTTAGAAGCCGCAAAAAATATATGTGGAATAAACTAAACTCGTATGTGTAATAGAGGGTACTGTGGTATTGCTGGCACTTCAGTGCAACCGTAACGAAAACAAATCTATGCGTCCTTTAAAAACAAATATGTGTTCGTATATCAACATCAACCAACCCTCCTTCAACATATCTGACAAGTGTTTTTCGATACAATAACAATTTATTAGAAGCACAGAAAAACAAAATTCAAAATGAAATATCGTTGCTTTGGAGCTATATTTATGTGCTCGCTTCAAATGCTGTGACCAGTCGACGGAATAACCTACCAAATATGTAGAATTTGAAAAAAGCTTTATTTGTTGCTCCCGGGTTCTATAAATATACCGATTTTCAAATGTCTAGGTTGCAGGTGATGAGTAAGTTGTTTCGAAGGTAAACAAAGTTGAAGATATGGAGTTTAGACAGCAAACATATTGCTATATGGGAAACAAAATCGCGCTGGAAGTAAACATTTTTGAATTTTGCAATGGTTAGTGTGCTCGGCACTTGTACACGAGAATATGGGTTGGATCCCTGCTCTGACCACCTTATATATCTTGGTATGACGGCCACCTCGCTTTGTGAAGGCGACACTATTAAGCAATGAAAATGCATCTCAAAAGACCGTGCGTAACCGGCGAAAAGTTGTAGCTCACTGATTGTGGCAAGCTCTATAATCTAATGGGAAAGGATGTTTCTTTTTATAAATTAAATTGAAGCCCTTGGTGGAAGAAGGTGTTAACTCACTTTTTTTCAAAAACAATATTGTCCTTCTATCAATGTTTCCATGGTATCCGATTTTGTTTTAGATAAGAAAAAAGTCAACATCTGGTATTTAAATTATTAAAATTAAATTTTAGAATTTTTTTTTTAATTTTTTTCTAAATCAGACACCATGAAAACATTAAAAGAAGGAAAATATTGTTTTGGAAAAGAAGTGAGTTAACGCCTTCTTCCACCAAGGGCTTCAATTGTTGCGTATAAAATAAAATTGTAAAATTGTATAAAATTGTTGCGTTACTGACTGACTGACTAATTGATTCATCTTTTAGGGTAAATATGCGAGATAAGACAGTAGTTTTTGAAATTCGTACTCTAAGTGACAAAAATGGGGCAAAAAGTGATAAAAATGGTACTACACTAAAATCCTAATGGCTAAAGGCAGATTCACTAAACTGTGTACACTTCTCTTAACGCATACACTTCTCTTAACGCATACAAACGGCAGGGGACAGATAAGTGACTTTAAAAATTGTTTACTTTTAGGAAGACAAATAGGGCAAACCGGGACAAAAATTGTACCACCGTCAATACCAAACGTCTGAAGACGGAATCATGAAATACCTCTTATAATGCAGACATAGGAAGAAACGTGATTTTCACGATCTACTCTTTTAGAGATACAAATAGGGCAATAAGAGGAATTATGAATTTTAGGGAGTATATTTCAAAATAAATTAAACTTTTTAGACACTTTTATGGTATTTTTTGGCACTTTTCGGCACTTTTTTGTACCATTTTTAGTACCTTTTGCTTCCTTCTTTGGTATTTCTCCTATACTATGTTTGTAGTTTTCTGTACCTTTTTTCGTACTTTTTGGTGCTTGTTATGTACTTTTTTAGTACTATTTTTCCCCCTTTTTAACATCTATGTGATCATACTTGGCTTTTCTGGGTATCTTTCTCCGTTCATTTATGGTGTTAATAAAAAATTTTACATTTCAGTACCTTTTTGGTACTATTGGTACTATTTTTGGTACTGTGTTTGTATTTTGTCGGTTACTTTTTGGGTACCACTTTTAGTAGCTTTTGCAACCTTCTTTACGATTTCTCTAGCATAGACAACCAAATAACCACTTCCAATAATAAGATATCAGATCAAGTTTTTTAAAGTTTAACGAAGTTAAAAAAGATCGAAAGAGACGAAACATTAGGATATTTTTGAGGTTGGATGGCCTGTTTCCGAATTTCGAACAAGTTTTTGAGTTTAACACTTCTGTTTTATTTTTAAGAAAACATTTTCCCATGTGTACAAAAGCTCTCTTTTTTTTTGATTTCACAAACTGTGTTTGTAGTTTAATGTATTACAATTAGAGTGTTCAAAAAACCGACATTTTTTGGAAACCGGTTTTCGGTTTGTTCGAAAAATCAATTTTTCAAGAAACCGGTTTTCGTTTTTTTATTTTGGCAAAAACCGTTGGAACCTTTTTTTCGGTTTTTGGCTTTAAATTAAATTACACATGTAGAACTTATAATAAATATATTTGTTTAAAGACCATTTCAATTCGTATTCATGTTGTAAACTCAAAATTTCACAAATGTAATTAATTAATTACGGTTTAGTTTTAAATATAAATTATATAGTTGAAATTAAACTGTTCGAGCGTTAGGTGTATTTTAAATTATTTTATTCTTCAATATTTCGCTAACTATAGGGTAGCATTGTCGGGAATATAAACATAATTATTAATACTTATTTTCCTGACGATGCTACCCAATGGGTACCGAAATATTGAAAAATAAAATAATTCAAAAAAGACCTAACGCTCGAACATTTTAATTTTAAATACATACTTATATAATACGAAAGGTCGAATAAATCATCACATTTTAAAAAGTATATATCATATTCCAATTTTGCATGCTTGTTAATATAAAATTTAAAGTTTTGTTCTAATACGCTTTAACCTGATTTAAAATCGAAAATCATATTCAAATTTTAAAAAGATTTTCATGTATGAAAATGTTATTAAGTTTAAAACATTTAGTTATCAAATAATTTTAATTTTGAAATTTGATAAAAAAAAATGTTTGAAATATCTTAATTAATTTTTAGTTAATATTAATTTAAATGGTAAAATCATTTTAAAAAAAAATATTTCAAAATGGAAATCGTGTTTCGTAATTCCAAAATTTCACTAAAATTCGAAAATCATAACATTTGTTTTTAATTTTTTTAAGTATATTAACACAAATTAAGTAAAATCCGATTAACCGACCTTAAATCCCCGGTTTCCGGTTTGTTCGAAAATTACGTTTTTTAAAGAACCGGCACACGGTTAATAGCAAAAAGGCCGGTTAACCGGTTTCCCC
Source organism: Phaonia tiefii (assembly GCA_963931995.1). NCBI lineage: Eukaryota > Metazoa > Arthropoda > Insecta > Diptera > Muscidae > Phaonia > Phaonia tiefii. Next base: position 64,243,149 of record OZ008370.1, read on the forward strand.
GGTTTCGGTTTTGGACACTCTAATTACAATGCGTAGTTGTTGAGTACCGCCATCTTGGTGCGATTTTAAATATTCAGTCGCGTGATATCTTTCAATCATATTTTAGATACCATCCTGTCAGCACTGATCTTTAATCTATACTTAAGTCCGGTATTCAGTTTTTATGAAATTTTCCTTGCCATAAGAAGTACGTGTATATAAAATATCGAAAGTTTCATGAACCGAAGATTTCGCTCACTTTTCAATTAGCTGGTACTCAGCTCTACGAAAATTTCGTAGACAAAATCAAGCGTTGTCTAGCACACTTAGGCTAAAGAAGCCCACTGTAATACAGGCTGTCTTGGCCAATTTGCCCTTTCAATAAGTTTGTCTATAAGACCTACACGAATATCCTTTAGGGCTACGGTGTTAACTAAATATGTACCGAATATCCTACTTCTCAGTCCTGCCAGAGCAGGGCAATCCAAGAGAAGGTGTTTCGTCGTTTCTTCGCCCTCTTCCATGCAGCATCTACAGAGAGTGGAGTTTCTATATCCTAAACTTAGGGAGTGTTTTCCTACAAGACAATGTCCCGTAAGTGTTCCTATCATTGTTGATAACCTGCCTCTCGGCAAGTTAAGTAGTTGCCTGGTCCTCTTCCTGTCCACCTGTAGCCAGAGGCCCCTGGCTTGTTTGCAAGTTGAAGTAAGTCTCCACTTGTCCTTGAACCTATTATCGGCCCACTGCCTGATGTGCAAACGGCAGGTAGAGATTGACATACTAACACACTCTTTTAGCTAACGCATCCGCTACGCAATTGCCTGGAATGTCGCTGTGTCCCGATACCCAGATGAGCCTGATGTCTTAATACTCTGCCATCACCCTAAGTGATGAGTGGCATTCTTTCACCGTCAGGGACGTAGCAAACATGGCTTCCAGGGATTTAGTGGCAGCCTGGCTGTCCGTGTAGATACATATTCTCCGGAGGGTTGTGATACTACTTTTCAGTAGTTCAGCAACCTCCACTATTTCCGCCTGAAATACACTACAGTGCTCAGGCAGCTTGAAGGAGATATTTAGCCTACTTTCTCGTCCAACTTTGATCCATCCGTGAAAAATCTGATACTACTAGTATCCCTTGCAGTGACTTTCCCCAGGTATTCCTGTTCGGAATAGAAATCCTTAGATTTGTCGCTGTAGTCCGGTTTACAGTAGTCCGTTTTTACGCGAATAGAGTTGATCCGGTGGAGTAATTCAGTGCGTCGGTGGTGCAATTGTTGTACATGAGATCCTGGGTAGGAACCCGGCTCAGACCACCTTAAAATTTCTTTCGGCGGCGGTCACCTCGCATAGTGACGGCGACACTATCGAGTATCTAGCAATGAAAAAGCTTCTCAAATTACCGTTCGGAATCGGTTTAAAACTGTAAGTCCCAATCAGTGAGTGAAAACTGGAAAGCGCACAGCTCAGTGATTATGAGAAGTTCTCCCCAGTCCCTTCATGGGATGTAATGGGAAACCATTTTTTTTTTTTTTTTACTTGACCTTTTATTTACTTACGTACTTATCCGGTCAAGGACAACCCCGGGGGGTCAGGGACCTTACAAAAGGAAGATAACATACTTCGCCAACCAGTTCGATCTTTTGCTTTATTTCTCCAGTTGGCAATACCAAGTGTACCCAGAGAGTCGTCAACCTGATCCTTCCAGCGGAGTCTTGGTCTTCCTAGTTTTCGTCTTCCTTCGAGTTCGGTTGGTTCGTTTTCATCCATTCTATTGACATGGCCAGCTACCGCAATCGCGGTATCTTGATCCGCTTAACTATGTCAATGTCAGGATAAAGCTCATAGAGCTCATGATTCATGCGTTGGCGATAATCCCCGTTGTGCACTATAGGGCCATACAATTTTCGCAGTTTTTCTCTCTTGGAGATTCCTACAGATGTTTCGTCTGCTTGCGATAATACCCAGGATTCTGCGCCATAAATCAAGATAGGTTGTATGAGAGTCTGGTATAATTAGAGTTTTGATACTGGAGAGAGGGCTTTATCTCTAAAGTGCTTGCTTAGCCCAAAATAACATCTATTCGCAAGCACAATTCTCCGCTTGATTTCAAAGCTGACGGTGCTGTTTTTTTTCACGGCAGAGCTGAGGTATATAAATTCGTCCACTACCTCGAAGTTATAACGGTTATGAACGTTCACGCTTTGGTCTAATCGCGTGGAGGCCCTGTTAGTTGAAACCATTCATTTTGTCTTGTCCTCAGTTACCGTCAGACCCACTTTTGCTGACTCCTTCTTAATTCTCGAAAAAACCGCAGTAACTTCTCTAATTGTGCGCCCAATAATATCTATATCATCAGCATACGCGAGCAGCATTTTCCGTCAACTGTAATTGCACCCCATTAACTGGCGGCAGTTCAAATGCGGGTATTTTATATATCCGGGAGAACAGGATAAGCTCGGTTTTAAGTGGGTTAAGTGATAGTCCGTTGTTAGCGGTCCAGTTCGAAGTCAGACTAAGTAGGCTGGTTGCACGAATGCTAAGTAAATTTAGGTTTCCACCCGTACAAATGATAGCAATATCATCGACATAGGGAAAGACCTGGCAATCTGCCCTGTCCAATTCAAGAAGCAGTTCATTGACAGAAGTTAACCATAATAATGGAGACAGAACTCCCCCTGCGGTGTCCCCCTGTTAACGTTCCTAGCATTTGTAACGCCACCCCGTTCAGGTTTGACGGATCTATCCACCAGAAGCTTCCCAATTAGGCGTGTCAATAAGCTGTCGACCCCTAGATTCTGTAACGACCTAAGAATCGCCGAAGGTTGAATGTTATTGAAGGTTTAGAGATACGTAGATGATAAAATTTCTTAGGAAAATTTCGAAAGACGTAAAATTTAAATATTTGAAAATGCTTAATTCAAAAATATTTAAATTAGTGTAAATTTAAAACGCTACAAGCGAAATCATAAAAGTGAAAACGGTTTTAAAAAAATCTGTCTTTAAAGAGATTTTTTTATAATAATTTTTAAAAAATAATATTTAGAGAAAATATATTTCAAAACCCCTATTGTTATACAAAGGCGCAAAAAAATACAAATTGAAAAGGAAAATAGATTAACTTATAAAAAATGCAGGATAGGTTTTATTTTTCTGGATTACGATTCATATCGTTTATTCCGTACCAAACCGAACGTTTTTCGTAAAAAAATTCATTGACCACTCTAATTTTTTGACATTAGTCAGCCATATTCGTCTGTTAAAAATATTTTGTGCGTTTTTAAAAAACAATATATTTTTTTAATTTATACCCAATTGAAATTGAAAATCATAAAGAAAAAAAGGCGATTTGGGGTGAAGGGTTTTTCACTAAATTGATTCAAATAAACTTTTTTTTTTTAAATACTCATCAGTGGCCATCTCGTGGTGATTATTTTGGTTGTGCCCCTATTGTACATGTTTTAAAACGAATTTTATTTTGATTCAAAAAAGCCTATGCAAATCAGATAAAAAATATTAAATTAATGATCATTGTTAATCTAAAAAAGTCATATTCTCACTTCTATGTTTAGGCAAATGCAATTGAAATCTTATCAAGTAAAGTCGAATAACTATTATAATTTTGATGCAATTTTCATGACTGCGAGCAGCTCTCCGCAATTCCTTCATGGAATGTAATGGGAATTTTTTTTATGTTCTAAGATATAGGAACAAAGTTGAGTGTTTATACCAAATAATATATGCAATTAGGTCGATTTTCAGCTTTATTTCAGCATTTGCCCATAAGGATAGTAACGGGCCGCCAAATAACTTTTTTTTGAAAATGCTATAAAAAAAACTACTGAATATTTTCTCAAATTTCTTTTTTTATTTGAAAGTACAATCCTTCCGGTTAATAACGGAAAATAATTTCGTTTAAATGGCTGCCTCGGCTGGCCATGCAGTAATCTACACGATCGGTCCAATTTTTAAGCACATTATCGATTGTGTGCAGCTGTATTTCACCAATGGCTTCACGAATATTGTCCTTTAAAGCGTCAATTGTCTCTGGCTTGTCGGCGTAACATTTATCTTTGAGGGCACCCCACAAATAATAGTCCAACGGTGTCAAATCGAAGCTCCGAGGTGGCCAAACGACATCAGCTCTGCGGCTGATAATGCGATCTTCAAAAACAGGGCGCAAAACATCGAGTGTAGCTTCGGATGTGTGGCACATACCGCCGTCCTGTTGAAACCAAATGTTGCCAATATCCTCCTCTTCAATTTTCGTGAACAAAAATTCGTTCAACATGGACCGATAACGATCGCCATTGACTATAACGGCCACTCCTTGCTCATTTTCGAAGAAAAATGGCCCAATTATGCCTCTGGACCAAAATCCGCACCAAACAGTGACTTGTTTTGGGTGCATCGGCTTTTCAATGTATGGGGGGTTTTCTGTGCCCCCAATGCGACAATTTTGCTTGTTTACATACCCGCCAAGATCAAAATGAGCTTCATCTGAAAATATGATTTTTTTTTGGCAAAATCGGCATCTTCTGTAAGTCGATCGCAGGCCCACTTAGCGAATCGAAAACGCTTTGGATGGTCAGTTGGCTTCAACTCCTGAACCAATTGGACTTTGTATGGCGTCATACCAAGGTCTTTATGCAAAATTCGTCTCAACAGTGTCTCCGAAATGTTCAATTGTTGAGAACAACGGTGAATTGATGTTGATGGCGCTTCACGCACACTATCTGCCACAGCAGCAATATTCTCGGGTGTACGCACTATTTTTGGCTTTTCACGCTTTGGTTTATCGATGAGGATGCCAGTTTCTTTCACTTTTTTCACAAGATAACGAACATACGGAGCTGACGGTGCTTCTCTTCTTCCAAACCCGTACGCAATTTTCGCACACATTCTGCAACATTACCATGATTTTCAAAGTAATGTCGCAATATTTCCCAGCGTTGTTCGAGCGTATACACAACCATATTCGTTCAGCGGAAGGATAAAACTAATTCTCTGTCAAATCAGCCATGAGCTAGGTGTTACCATTCACGAAATAAGCACTAGTTGAAAAAAAACGTTAGATGGCGGACCCTTTATTTGTCAGATAGTTATTTAGGGCTTTTGTTACAACTCAAAAATTTATATTAAAAACCTGGCCAGCCTTCCGAACCAGCCAGCCTTCCGAATTATCAAATACTTTTGCAGCCAGGACGAAGTATGCCGGGCCAGCTAGTAGATATACATATAATTCATTTTTAATAAAGATTAAAAGGTATGAAAGATGCAAACGCTGTTGAACAACAACAGATATGCATTTATATACCAGACCATACATTAATGAATTAGCTTCTGGAAGTTACGAATTCATAACTTGCAACGTGTTAGGAAGTTACGTTTACAGAAAATTTGGAATTCTGCACGTAAAACGGTGTCATGTTCACTTGGTAGCTGGTGTTATATGTGGAAAACACTGAGGGTTTTATTAAAACCCATATCTGGGAATTTCTAAAATTATTTTATGATTTTTGACCAAACTGTTAACTTTTAATTTTACGCCTCATTTAGTTCTATAGTTTTAGATTTTGATTTGAATATAAAAAATGTAAAATTTCTTGAAATCTGTTGTTACAAAGAGTATCTCTTTCTGTTGCACGGCGCGCTATTATATTACACCATGCGACAACTGGAAGGTTCTTCTTTAGGTCCTCAGCCAAACCAAAAATTATGAAAGTACACCGATTTGGTATCACGAACCCTGGCTCGGCTCTGTCTCTGATCATCGCTATATTTTTTTTCAGGATACAGAATATTTCGGCTGATGGTCGGGCTCTATATTTATCGTCTATAAATCCTATGCAAATTTAAATTTTGTGTTGCAACATATGACGATATTGTAGCCCTTTTATCATTTTATAATTGTATTTAATTACCCTTCACAAAATGCACTAATAACGTCAAAGAGCATTTTAAATATTTTGAATTATTGGTAATTTTAAGGTTTGACAGCATTGACTAATACGGTCACCAACAAAAATGTCATAAGTGTTCCAACAAAGTCGTACGATTTCAGAAAAATTAGTTTTTTACAATTTGTGCTTATAATTTTTATACCATTAGAAAAGGAATGTAGCAACATTCTTCAAAATTGTAGAACTATAGTATTTGTCAAATGCTGCAACCTACAAAAAATCCATTTACGACCTCAAAAACAATATTACAGAATGGTGTTAACAAAAATTTAAATTAAAAATTCAGTTTGTGTTGGATAGTGTGTTTTGAAAAGTTGTCTAGAAATTTATAGGCTACAATTCCCACAAAAAGGGTTACCCCAATTTCTCTACCGTGAACGAGAAAATGGGAAAATATATATAAAATTTGCTCCGACGATTGTCTATTTTATAGAGAATTAGTATGATTAGCTCTTGTACATGAGAAAGTGGGTTCGAACACTGGTTTCGATGACGGTCACCCAGCTTAGTAACGGCGACGTAAGTACTTACAACTACAAAGCGCACATAACTTTCATTGAGAGAAGCTCTCCCTAGTCCCTTTATTGGATGCAGTGGGAAACGATTCATTTATATTTGTTTTTACATTAGAAAGAATTGTGAAATCAGGAAACAGTTACAACGTCGTCGGATTGCAGTGCAAAATTTCGAACTGCTAAGGATTTACTGAAATAAAAGCGGAAATAAAGGCCTGAACCTCAGTCGAATTCTGTTTTGACCTGTAGTTCCAGGTGGTTATTCCAAATGGAATTACCCAGAAATGACAACCATAAAATTTCTCCTGTCACCGACAAGACCGACGCGACCCTTGCCCCGCCACTCTGCAGGGTCCGTTGGTTGACACGGCCAATAATGTTGAACAGCTTAGGTAGTGCTAATAAGAAGAATACCACAGAAAAAAAGATGACCTTAACATTTCAACAAAAAAATTGGTAAGTAAAATAAAAACAACTCCTAATTAAATTATTCATTGATATACTAAAAAATTAATAAAATGTTTTTAATTTAAATTCTTTATTTGCTATCTATTTACAACAGAAATAATAACAAAATATAATATAACTTAAAATCAACTGGCTTGTTGGGTCCCAACGAACTCAACAATGATACGAGGGTAATTTGATATTACTTGTATAATAAATATATATAAATATATATACATAACTCTCAAAATTATGCGAATGGTAGATCAATAATATCCTATCTTCTGAAAGTAAACTCTATAAATGGGGCCAACAAATAATCTCGTAGGAAATACCACAATATTTGATGAAGCTTATGGTTCTTTCCAAAAATACCATAATTCACACTCCATTTGCTTGGTTGACAAATAAATGTATCAATATGTACTTATCAAAATGTAAAAAAAAATAATAATTTTTTTTTTAATTTGAATTTAATGACCGATTTTGGTAGTTTTAGTTAATGTATGAGAAATTCATACTACGAACTTACAAGCGCTGGGGACCGTGGGGATTTATGCGCCAATAGTCAGACCAATACTTCTCTATCGCATCGTAGTTTGGTGGAGGTCCCTACAAAAGAAATATATTCTGAATTCCTGGATGAAAATTCAAAGATCACCACTGATTAGCGTTAGTGGGGCAATGAGCACGACGTTAGGTACTGCACTTAGTGCTATCCTGAACATCTGTACTCCTGATTTCATGGCCGGATCGGCAACCGCTACATCCCTGTGGCGTGTTGATATAGGGGCATTCCCGACACACTGCATTTGTACACCGGATCAACTCTATTCCCCTAAAAACGAACTACTGTATCCCCTACCGTCTACCAGCGACAAATCTAAGGACTTCTATTCCGAACAGGAATACCTGGGAAAGTCACTAGATGGTGACACCAATAGTATCAGATTTTTCACGGATGGATCAAAGTTGGACGAGCAAGTAGGCTATGGGGTCCATTCACCGGACCAAAATATCAACGTAATGAATTTCAGGGGGAAATTACCTCCATACTGGAGGTTCCTGAACTACTGAAAAGTAGTGTCACAACCCTCCGGAGAATAGGTATCTACACGGACAGCCAGGCTGCCATAAAATCCCTGGCAGCCATGTTTGCTACGTCCATGACTGTGAACGAATGCCACTCATCACTTAGGGTGATGGCAGAGTATTTTGACATCAGGCTCATCTGGGTACCGGGACACAGCGACATTCCAGGCAATTGCGTAGCCGATGCGTTAGCTAAACAGGGTACTACGGCACATGTTCTTCCGGCAAAAGAAGGTGTTAGTATGCCAATCTCTACCTGCCGTTTGCAGATCAGGCAGTGGGACGATAATATGTTCAAGGACAAGTGGAGACTTACTTCAACTTGCAAACAAGACAGGGTCCAGGTGGACAGGAAGAGGCCTAGGCAACTAATTAACTAGCCGGAAGGCAGGTTATCCACAACGATAGGAACACTTACGGGAAATTGTCTTGAAGGAAAACACTCCCTAAGATTGGGACATAGAAACTCCACTCTCTGTAGATGCTGCACGGAAGAGGACGATTAAACGACGAAACAGCTTCTCTTGTATTGCCCTGCTCTGGCAGGACTGAGAAGTAGCATATTCGGAACATATTTAGTTAGCACCGTAGCCCTACAGGATATTCCTGTAGATCTTATAGACAAACTTATTGAAAGGGCAAATTGGCTAGACGACTAGTCAATAGTTGCTATAGAGGAAACTGCAGGTATCACAATGGGCTTCTTTAGCCTAAGTGTGCTAGACAGCGTTCTGTCTTGAAGCCTTTTCCACCAACCAACTAAATATAATAATTTTTGTTTTCGATAAATATGATATGAACAGCCAAAATGCTTCTATTAGTGACAAGTTTGGACAAGCAGTCGGTGGTGTATCGGGCTAGGAGCTGCTGACGATAATGTTCCACAAACATCGAAACGATCGTCTAACGAATGCTAGTAGGAATCATCTCGCGGGTGTTTTTAAATTTTTGAAGTCAAACTTCTTTACACATGCTTGACTTGACGAGTCAGCTGGAGAATACGTTACGAAAAGGGGCGAACGAAACTTTGTGTTACTTTGCTTTGTTTTGCATTTCTTATTGCTATTAAACGAACAAGTGTATACACCCGGGTATTTTTGGCTGGGCTGTGTTTATGTGTATGTGTGTTTAGAATGGCGCTTAAAGTTTGCTTGCTGCTATAGCAAACGCAAAAACTAACAGGTCATTTCACACATTCGAATAAAAAATTACAATAAAAAACAACAATATTGTCTGTATCACACTATGGGAGCAAGAGAGAGCAGTGTGCGGGCAGATTTTCTTGCGAACGGTGAATTCTTGATTATTTCGTAATTTCATTTCGTTCTTGAACTATTTTATAAATTAATATTTCGTTCAATACATTAAATATTCTACGTTTAAAGTGAATAAAATTGTAAATTCATTTTTAAGTTCATATGTTGTGAATTTCCGGGTGAATAATAATAAATTATGGCAGTAGTGACACAGACTCTATAATTCCAAGTAACCGACATTGGTCGATATTGGTCAATCGCCAATTTGTGCTATATATGTATGTGTTTTGGACGATGGAACAAACATCGTAATGTTTAAATTTCGCCCAATAATACATTTAATAATATTATAAAATTTCTATATAAAAGACTTATGATATACGAGCGAGTAGGTTCTGAAGAATTAGGAAAAACCAATCATACGTTGCCACTAATTTTAGAAGATTTCAATGTTAATTTCGCTTCCGAAGATGGACAACTCTTGGTAAACTTTCTACCAGATAAATTAGAAATACAAATGAATAATAACCGAAATGAGCCTACCGCAAGACATGGAACAATAATCGATGCAGTTCTTCCAGATATCTTTCTAATTTTCATTCGAAAACATGTGTATGTATCATATTTCTCATACCATAAGCCTGTTGTCTCGGTTTTACAATCAACCACAGTAATTACTGATGTATCCGATAATGAAAATAATACAAATAATGAATAAATATAAAAAATCTATTCAAAAATATTACTTTATCAATGAAAACCGATACTAAATTTAAATATTTGTAGCAAATTATTATTATATGTATAGGTATGTGAGCTACAGAAGTTTTTTAAAATAGACACGCTATGCAAACTTTCTAAAATTATCTCATTTCGAAGGCAGAACGAAAATATTTTTGATAGATAATGCACAAATATATTAGTAGATATGTGACATTTTACATCGACTTCGAAATTTTGTTCTTTTAATGAACAACCTACAAATATTCTAGCTGATATGTGTTTTTTTCTTTTCACAGGATTTTCCACTAATATGTTGCTTGAATTTTGGAATTTTTTAATTGATTCGAAAAATTTATTTTTTCTTGTGCAGTAAAAACCACGATAGCAAAGTCAAAGTTGTGACGAAATCAAATAAATAGACTCCTGATTAGTGTGATGCAAAATTCTAGACCTTGGAAATTTTCAGGCTAAATCTATGTGTAACATATTAGATGTGTAGTAATTCATAAATTGCCGAACAAAAGTTTTCATCTTATGTTTTTTTTAATTTTAAATTTAAATTTAAATTTTAATTTTTTAAAAATAAAATTAAATACAATAATTTACATCAAACACGATACCTCAATTCTATATAATATTTTCTAGATTTTTACGAATATTAATTAAAAATTTTAAATAAAATAGCTGTTTCCGCAGTTTTTTGACTATTTAAAAAATTTAACAAAAAATGCAACTGTTACTTTTTGTTCTTTTGAAAATGTTTGCAGTTCAGTGTCTTTTATTATGAACATTTACTCTATATATTATTCAATCTCATAAAAACCGCTGTTCATATGGAGTCTTTTTTCAAAAATGGGTATAAATTAAAAAATTGGACTACTATTAAACAAAATACTAAGGAAAAGGTAAAATAATTAATATTTTATGAAAAATTCCCCGGATATCGTTATGCTTTCTGCAAAGGCTTATGCAAAATTTGTAATTATAGCTAATGGCAAGAGTATTTAAAATCTTTTTGTGATAGACAGGGTGTTCCAAACACTTTCCGAAAAAATTAAATGCGCGATAACTTGGATCAATATGAATATTTTTTGTTCTAGCACCACTTAATGAACACAGCCTCTGAAAATAATAAATTCAAAAAAAATTTCTCAAAATCATAAAAAACGCATAAAAAATTTCATAAAAGTTTGTTCTACATTCTTAAATGTTGTAAAATTCTAATTCAGAATTTATGCAGAAGTCTTGAAGGATATAGTTTTAAATCTTATTAGTCTGGGTTTAAACCTTTTTTATAATTTGTATGTAAATTTCCATACAAAGTATTATAAAACAATGCATTTTTTAGGGACCTTAACACGTCATTCGATTTCGCTGAAATTGTGCAAAATGTTGGTGTGGTCACCACGCAACGATCCAGCCTTGAGGAGAACATATAGGACTCTGTCTAAATTCTCTATATGATTTTGAATCACCCTACTCCTGATAGTACCCAGTATTTATGCGTAGGTTACCCTATTAGCTTTATTGACTAGGCACCATAATTGAAAGTTCGGGCGCCTATCCACCGAGCAATACATAAGCGAAGTGGAGAAACACCGTGAGGTCGTGTAATCTGGCAAACAACCATTTACTGTTGCCCGGAAGATTGCGACTAACTACTCAAATCCCGAGCAATATCTTACGCGATGAGAAAATAACGCATTTTGATTGATCTTCCTAGCATATTTCAATTGCAGCCAAGAAAATTCTTGTGGCTTCTCTGAAATCATGATTAGATAGCTGAAGTGGTAGAACAGCGGCTCATTTTCAATTGGTCACCAGGCACCTACATAAAAAACGACCACAACTACGAAAAATTTTCCAGGGTACCATAACCAGCGAAATAATAAAGGACCACATTATACCCTTAATCAAGTCGCGAACATTTTGGGTATAGTTTGTTAATAGAATTCTACAAAATCCGTTTCCGTGGTTTTATATCAGTCGCAGGGCATAATTCGCAGAATTTTCAAAACAACACTCGAATTTAAATTTGTGAACATTTAACGTGGTACAGGCGTAATGTTATTGTTTACACATTTAGGCAGATGTGGAAAAAATAGTGGTAAGATATTTGAAATACGCAAATATTTTGGCTCATTCCAATGGAATCCCAACAACTTACATAGATTTCAAAATTGTCAAAGTTAATGCAGATTCTCTTGCCTTTCGCAAAGATTTCCGCTGAAAACTGAACAAAATTGAGATTTCGCAGTTGTCTAGAGCTCAGTATTTTAGGAGGAAGCATATCGTTTATCAGTCGATTGAAATGAGCTGGTCAGTTGTAGCCAGAGTTCATATTTTCTCGACCATGTGTAACCCATGGTGTATGTGTAATGAACGTATACCCATTACCCAAAGGGTATGGGGAAAATAATGGGTAGCTACCCAAGAAAATGTTGAATTACCCATCACGTTTACCCATTACCCACAAGCTAATGGGGAAAATAATGGGCAGCTACCCACGACAATGGGGAATTACACATCACTATTACCCATTACCCACGAGGTAATGGGGAATATAATGGGTAGTTACCCCCAATGATGGAGAATCGCCCATCACGATTACACATGGGAAATGGGTAAGGGGCCTCTATCCACTACCCAGGGTAACCTATTGTCATTTTTGATCGAAAATATGTAAATGTAAAAAAAAAGAGTATATATCTCGGAAACGGAGCGTCGAGTCGAACAAATAACAAATTTTGGTTCAAAAATTCGCGTTAATAAGAAAACCGCTGAAATACAGAATTGGGTATAACTCGGAAACAGTGCGTTCAATCTCAAAAATAATTAATATTTTACCTCCATAGGAGGCTATACCAACCAATGGACGTATTCCACATGGCATCACATTTAAAAAAAATCGCTAAAACGCCCTCATGTCTATATTTCGGAAACGGAGGGTCAGATCGAAAAAATAAGCAATGTGTATGGGCTTCTAAGGCGTTTTCATAAAGTAGTCCATTTCGAATGGAAGAATTTTTTTCACGGAATCGCCAAAATAAGAAAATTGCTGAAATACAATAATGGCTATATCCCAGACACGGTACGTCCAATCGCCAAATCTTAAATATTTTACCTCCATACGAAGGTTTAGCCAATGGATGTCTTTAATACGGCATGACTTTTGGGTTCGTGGGTAACTGCCCAATATTTTCCCCATTAACCTGAGAGTATCTACCCATTATATTCCCCATTATCTTTTGGGTAGTGGGTAATTTTGATGGGTAATTCCCTATTTTCGTAGGTAGCTGCCCATTATTTTCCCCATTCCCTGTGAGCAATGGGTAAACGATCGCTACCCATTCCCCAGGGAATAATGGCTTACCCTGGTAAATATGATATCATTTAAGCAAATATTTGCCTTGTTTTTCAAATACTACTTTGTAATTTAGTGTATTCAAAAAAAACGGGTTTTCGGTTTCTTAAAAAATTCAGTTTTTCGCGAAGCCGGGTTTCGGTTAAACTGAGATGTAGAAACCGGTTAATAACTGGTTTCGGTATTTATGACAAAACAGACAACTATGCGTTTTATAAACATCGTTTATTTTTACTTCAATCTTCTTGAATTTTTAGATCGACTACCGTGTACATAGACATGAAAAATCGTGTCAAAATACCGTTGGGAACCGGTGTAAAACTGAAGGTCCAAAGCAGAGTCTGTAACTCTATGCCTTCATGGGAGGTAATGGGAAACTATAGTGTGAGCCATAAAAAATGTGGAATTTAATTTTGCTTTAAAAAAATAGTAATATAGACACAGTACCCCATTGGATCAACCCCATTTGTCAGTACATTTTCGATTGTTTGGGCCCCTATTTCGTGTTCTATGACTCCGTATTATTTACCTAATACTTATATTTTACGGAACTTTAGAGATAATAGTCCCACGGCTTAAAGTCGCAGCTGTGATGCGGCCATTGACTCCCGTCTTTTTGTGACAAACTAGTTGTGTTAAATACAATACAAATGTATACCAACGATAAAAGTCAGCAAAAAAGGAAAAAGTTAAGTGAACATATTTTGTAACTCCACCTGGTGTAAGGTGATTTTAAATTTAATTGCTCTCATTTCCACAAACCTACGATGAAGAGTGTGAAATGAAACGTCAGATGAGAGAATAAGTTTATCTACGTATTTATTATTATATGATGAAAACTTGTGTTCGAGTGATATAAATTTGACTTTATATTTTGATTTTTATAAATATTTTAGTTTGTAACAATTATTGTTCTATGGAGTATTGAAATTGAAAAATTAATTAAGTTTATGATTAGAATTCAGTTATTTTTTAAATTTAAAATAAAGTCGTTAAAATAATACTTACCACGCTTTTCTTTCATGAGTAATATACTATTATTTGCACATACGTGGAGATATCGTAACAATTTTTAATTCGCAAATTTCATATATTTTTCATTGTAACGGGGTTTTCAATAAGAGCGCTACAAAAGTTTTTTTTAAATAAAACAACCCCGGTTTTAGATACCAATGAAATTCTTTATTCCTGTGAAAGTACTTTCGATGCCATTATGTATGGAACTCGATTTATTTTTCACGGCCGCCACGGGCACGCTTGCAGAAGTCCAGACGCTGAACCCAATTTTCGACGGTTTTCGAGCATAAATCGGCCTATACTGCTGCAATTTCACATTCGATATTCGTACGAAGTTCATCAGTCATCGCTGGCTTGTTGGCATAGACCATAGACTTGACGTAGCCCCACAAGAAATAATCTAACGGCGTCAAATCGCACGACCGAGGCGGCCAATCGACTAGGCCATTTCGTGAGATAACACGTTCTCCAAACTTGGTTTCCAATAAATTGATTGTGGCATTCGCTGTGTGGCTTGTGGCGCCGTGCTGTTGGAACCACATGTCCTCCAAGTCCATATTATCCAATTGGGGTCAAAAATATTCGGTTATCATTGAACGGTAGCGATTCGCATTCACAGTAATGTGCCGGTCTTGATCATCACGGAAGAAGTACGGCCCAAAGACGCCGCCGGCCCATAAACCACACCAAACCGTATTTTTTTCGGGATGCAATGATGACTCATGGATTACGTGTGGATTGCTGTCTGACCGGTAACGCATATTTTGCTTATTGACGAAGCCATTCAGCCAGAAATTTGCATCATCGCTGATTGTTGAGGCCTCTTAAAGTTGGCCTCTTAAAGTTGAGGCCACTGACTCCAAATTTCGGTAGTAAATTTTAATAATTTCGACTCGTTGTTGGCTCGCATATCTTTCCAGGATGAAATGGCAGACCTTACTGAAGAGAAATGTCAAAAGAGAGGGAAAAAATATGGCGTCGTTTGCTGTCCCTATCGATTTACTTTTGTAGCGTCTCTGTTTAAAAACCCTTTATATCCACCAAGTTGTTATATACGATGTTATAACGCGTTTTATTTATAGGTTTTATGGATATACAATTATAAAACACCTAAATATTTCATAATCTGTAAGATGTAGCGACCTGGGAACTAGACAGATTGATAGATCTTGAAAAATTACGTTAGAAAGTGTTCTTATCTGAATTTTTTGGATTTTGTGATATACGTGCAGATAACTCCGGTACGACGATATGTTACATTTGCATCCAAACAATAGAAACCGAAAGATTTTTCAGCTTGTGGTAACGGCGGCTCTTTCTCATTTTCGAAGATGCCGTTAGGCCAAAAACCGCACCAAACAGTCACTCGTTGTGGATACATCGGCTTCTCCTCGACGTCGCGTGGATTGTCCGACTCCAAAATGTGTCAATTTTGTTTACAGTAAAAATGCTCATCTTCAGCCAACCAATCTTCAGCCCATTCAGCGCACGAAATGCACACGATGGTCACGACGCTTCAGTTTTGGACTGATTGGACTTTATAAGCTTACATACCGAGGGCTTTACGAAAAATCTTGCGCAATAAAGTGAGAGAAATTTTCATTTGCTGTGAACGGTGGCTAGTTGATTTTAATGGTTGTTCGGCCACACTTTCAGTTAGGGGGACAAATTTTTCAACTGAACGCATTGGACAAGCACGTACATGAGTTCTTTTGGCCAAAAAGGGCCCCGGTTGACGAAATCGTTTCACAAATTGAACCACCAAGTTCGTTGATGGTACTTTATTTTTCCCAAATATATTTCGTAATTGAGGCCTCAGCACTTTAGAACAAAGTTTTAAATATTTCTCCATTTTTTCAAACGTAAAGCGATTAATTTTTTTAAGTTTATAACCTATAACCTTTGGAAAATAACCTTTAATCTTTAAACATATAAAATATACTTTGATATAGTATAAAATAATCACTATATATATCTACAAAAAGAGTATTTCTTCCACAAAAGAAAATTCAAAACTAGTAATCTGTCACTTCGTAAATTTCAAATTGGTTATCTGCCTCGAAATAACGGGCAGTTAAATTTCCAAATCTTACATGGTCAACCCTTTATTTAGGTTTTGCTTATATCAGTTGTTTAAAACCCGAAAAAACGGTTAATCGACTTGAAATAACCGGTGACACCGGTTGTTCGAATAAAGCAATTCTTAAACAACCAACGTACGGTCAACCGGCCAAAATTCGATTAACCGGTTTCGGTTTAGAATAAACTATTCCGTATTCGTTCCTTCCACACTTTTGATTTTGGCTTTGCAATTTCTTGCTTTGCGCTTTTAATAATTTTCGAAATATAAATTGAAAACCTTTTGACACTTTGACCGGAGACATAAACCACTGTACAAAATAAAATGTTTCATCTACACACATTCCTTCGCCTAGTGTCAAATGCGCCGGAAAGACACTTTCTACATTATTTTCCACTTGAACTTTTAAGACTTTTGTGAGCCAAATATATATGAAAGAATCCTTTTCGGTAAAAGTGAATTATGGCGACCCATAAACTGAATCCCTTTATTTATACACAGTAAGCCAAGAAAAAGTAAACTAAATAAAAATCCGGAGGTAGCTACGGGAGGTGAAGGGAAAGAAAAAAGGATACGAGTACTAATGTCTAGTTCCCAAAAAACTACTTACATATTCATTGTTAAAAATAAGACCGGAACAGGGAGAAACACTGTACGAGTAGGAGTAACGGTTGTTAAATTATATCATAAACTAGAGTTTGCTTTCTTGCCATCTCAATTCCAATTTTCTCAGTCATTACTTATATCATCAAAAGATGTGATTGTGATTTTAAAAGAGCAATTGTCGCTGCCGCTGGGTGAAGGAAGTCATTTTACATAAGAACCAGCTTAAATCGTGTTAGAATTATACAATGTATTCTTGTTGACAGACCAGTGAAATTTGTCTAAGGACCTAACAATGCATGTAGGACATGTTTGCCGGCCTGATACAGATGCCCTTAGTAAATCAGTAGTATTATATACAACGCCACCTTGCTGCAATTTTTTCTTCGTGCGTCCTCTGAAGTCTGTTCAAACAAAAAAAAACAAAATAATAATTGGTGAAATAGTACTTTTCTCCACTCTGTGGCTGTTCTTGCAGGAGTCTAGTTTATTCACAACCGAAAACGTTTAACCGGATAACCGAATTCCACCCTGTTAACCATACTTCCGTTTGGAGAAAATTGATTTTTTCAGAGAACCGGTTATTTCGAATCCATAAAGCGGTTTTAGGTTTTTAAAGAACTTTTAAACCACTGAATAACAAACGACATCGGGCGGAGAATCGTTTGACCACCTGCTCAACACTCACTTTTCAGGAAACTGGGAATAGAGTTGGAATCACCGAACAACCACGTGATCAAGCAGATTGTGGAAATATCGCGACAGAAGCACACAACGCTAGATAACAGAAAGTTTTATGCCCTAAAACTCACGTGTCTTCTAAAAATGCATCTGAAGTGCATCAAGCTACACTAATTTCCGTTAGGCAGAGGTAATCCAAAGTCCGAAATTGGAGGAAACATATTAGTTCAAAAGTCTTTATACCAATCAGTCTCTCATATTTTCTCCTGAAGGCACTGGAGAGGATGATTGACTTATATCTGTGAACTATCATAGTTACTTCCAGCTGTCCGCATGCCGGCACAATTACCATAAGGAACAATCTAAGGAAGCAAATCGGCAGGCTTTAGTTTAATAGATAAATCTGTTTATCTGAAGGAATACACTGTTGACGCTTTTGTCGATATATTAGGTGCCTTTAACAACGTCTTTCCGGGATCGATAAAAACAGCTCTATCGGCATTTTGTGTTGACCAGAGAATCATTAACCTCATAACCTCGATCCTATGTAATACAACTTTGACTGTGAATATACTGACTCCCCAAGCAGAAGAATAATGTCCATTTCTCTGGTGTTTCGCTCGAGTTGGAGCGATTAGGTTGCACAGTTGTCGCAGTTACCGGCGACCTGGGAATCGCTGTGCAAGGTATATATCCTTCGATATGCAGAGAGTACTTCAGTACTTCATCCGAAGAGACTCTGAGTTGGTCACGGAGATTGAGTTGGGTGGAAATCCGCATAAAATCGAGCTCATAGTCTTTGCAAAGAAACAGAATTTCCGTTTATTCAGCCTTTGTCTCAATGTGGTAGCGATATTTGCCTCAGGGATAGTGCAACGTATATTGGTGAGATTCTGGATAAAAAGCTTAGTTTCAATTCAAACAAGGCCATCGGAGAATACTGTAGCTGGACCGGTTGAAGTGGCGAGATTAGGGACTACTTGATTTGCTCCACTGGATATACGCTGAAAACAAAACGGCCCTAGCAACATATTCCAGGAAACATCCATATGTTTGCAAGCATTATTTTCGTGAATTTCTATGTTGTCTGCCACTTTTTTTCAATATTTATCAACAAACAAAGCTACATTTGGGTTACATAAACATATACTCGTATATTGTAACCTATTTGTCTTTGTGTCTCAAACATGTAACATTTAATAGCAACGACAAAGTGTTTGGACACAAGTATACTATTTGTGTGACAACAAAAAAAGGCTGTATTTTCAGCGTGAATGAAGCATGTGGGTATGCCCCTCCTGCATGCAAGCTGATGCTTGAAACTGAAACTCTCAGATACGTGAATGATATATTGCCTGGATTTTATTGTGGCTCACAAATCCGAAAACTAAAAAGAAATTCTTTCCGTGAGACGTTGTTATCATCCGATGGGAAAGCTACCTGTAGTTCATAATATTAATTAAATCTAGTTTTCTAAATTATTCGATACTAAACTGTTCGAAAATTGGTCAGTAGAAACTAAATTAAAAGTTTTGGCATTATTATTTACTTATAACCCGATATATACAATAAATAGATAAATATGTTATATTCAAGATCAATAGCTATTACAATTTAATGGAATATCTTAAAAAAAAAAAAAATGGTTTCCCATTACATCCCACGAAGGAATTGGGGAGAGCTTCTCACAACCAGTGAGCTGTGCGCTTTAAAGTTTTATATTCACTGATTGGGACCTACAGTTTTACACCGGTTCCGAACGGTATTTTGAGAAGCTTTTTCATGGCTAAGTACTCGATAGTGTCGCCGTCACTAAGCGAGGTGACCGTCGTCGAAAGAAATTTTAAGGTGGTCGGAGCAGGGATCGAACCCAGGATCTCCTGTGCAAGAGGCGCGCACACTAGCCATTGCACCACCGACGGCCACAATATATTATAAAGGAATATGTGAAATTGATTATTAGGGTGGATATTTGGGAATATAGCTATTTGAATGTCCACCAAGTCGTCATCTGCTCTCTTCTCCACAAGCATTTATGTATATTCTGACATATTATAGGGATAAAAAACCTTACAAAACGAATATAACATATTTCGCCAACCAGTTAGATATTTTACCTTATCTCTCCAGTTGTCAATACCAAGTGTACGCAGGGATTCGTCAATTTAATCCCCCCAGTGGAGTCTTGGTCTTCCTATTTTTCGTCTTCCTTCGCGTTCGGTTTCGAAAATCCTTCGTGCTGGTTCGTCTTCATCTATTCTACTCTTCTACTGATATGAGCATGGTACAATAATATGTTCATGGTAAAGTCGTAGAACAGCTGTTTTAATTTTTTTCATGAGGTTCTTCGCTTCGACTGTCACACTCGCATGTATTTTGTTTTTGTACTCTTTTGCATTCTTGTGTTGTTGGTATGTATTTGTGTAGAGTTTGACAGTTGAAACGAATAGAACAAAAACAAAATTGCTGTTGTTGCTGCCTACAACAACAACAACACGCGCTGCTATTACCATGAAGATATTATTGTACCATGGATATGGGCTAGCCAGCGCAATAGCGCTATTTTCACCCGGTTTTATTAATGTTGACTGCAGCTTTTCTACTAATCATCTCCATTAAGATGTTAAAGAGATCGCGCGATAGGGTGTTTAGTTTCTAAAAGGTTCGGTAAGATCCTTACCAACTTTCACGGCGGATTTGGTGATCGTCAAGGTCATCCTACAGAGGCGTATGAGTCTTGCGGGAATACCAAGCTCAGACATTGCTTCGTCGAGTTTCTCCCGTATCGGGCTATCGAAGGACGCTTTATAATCGACAAATGGATGATAGGTGTCGATTTGTTTTTCGTGGGTCTTCTCCAGGAATTGGCATAGCGTGAAAATCTGGTCAGTTGTCGATTTTCCAGGCCTAAAGACATACTGATATCGTCCAATCAGATCAGTGATAATTGGTTTTAGTCTGACGTACATTATACTTGACAGAACCTTATATGCTATGGATGAAAGGCTTATTCCACAGTAGTTGGTACAGAGTCTCGGTTTACCTTTTTTAAATATGACACATAGTACACTGAGACTCCAATCGCCGGGCATGCATTCATGCAACCAAATTTTGCTAGTGAGCTGATGCATGCACCTTATCAGCTCATCGCCGACAGCCTTAAACAGCTCCGCCGGTAATCCATCGGCTCCAGCGGCTTTGTTGTTCTTAAGGCGGGAAATAGCTGTTCTAACCTCATCTTGGTTAGAAGGTAGGTAGTCGACGTCGTCGTCAAACTAGCGCGGAGAAATGATCTGTCCATATTCCCAATATGCTCTGCACATCTGCAATGAGATTTCCGTCCTTATCTTTACAGACTTTTTGATGGAATTTTCGGGCTTCGTTCTTCTTTCTGTATGTCTCAATTTTCTCGCTCTCGCGCATTCCCCACTTTCGTTTTTCATCTCGCGTTGCATTTCACTGAAGCATTGCCATACGTCAGGCGTCCTTTTCATAATTGGCAGTGCGGCACTCTTCGTCGTACCATGGTTTGTTGCGAAGCGGTTTTTCAAAACCAAGTACGGTTGTTGCGGCAGTTTTTGTAGAGTCGGAAATGGGTTCCCACTGCGCTTCAGGATCATCATGAGGAGGGCGTGAGCTCTGTGCCAAAAGTTGCGAAAGATTCCTTGAATAGGCTTGTGTATTGCAGCTTTCAGATGTCCAGCTTTCTACTTATCTACTTAATCTTGTACGAACTTTTGCTGCTACCAGGTAGTGGCCAGAATCGATGTTAGCTCCTCTGATCACTCGTACGTCCATTACACGGGATGAGTGCTTTCCATCAATTACCATGTGATCAATTTGTTTCTTCGTTCTTTGATCATGGGATACCCAAGTAGCCTTGTGGATGTATTTATGCTGGAATCTAGTAACCATGTTTTTTGCCACGGCAAAGTCAATCAGTCTCATAGCCTTGTCAGAACTGTCAGCATTTAGACTGAAATTGCCAATAGTTGGATGAAATACATTCTCCCTACCTACTAGCATTACAATCTCTTAGCACAATCTTCTAACGTCATGGCCAGGGTAGCGGCCATTATTACATTTCACGTATGAAAATATATATGAGAGAAAGTGTTTAGTTGTAGAAAAATAAACCAGGAAAAATCATATAGACTCGAAAAAACATAAAAAATAAACAACCCTTTACATACTTTGCTAATCTTTGTTGTTTAGTTCGATTTACCTTTTTAATTCTGAACAAAGTTGGTAGAATGACCTTTTTTCTAGGAATTGAATAATTTTGTGTTTGATGTTTAAGTTCCAGCACGTAACTCTGGACACTAAAATCTATTCGCCATGATCATCGCATGCGCCAAGACCTTCGTTACAGAAGTCAGTCACCAACTGGGACAGCAAGTCTTTGCCACGCCCAGTTACCTGTCTTTGCCACGCCCAATACCTCTGGTATAATATGGTATCATAGTGTTATTTGGGATTTAGTCAAGCGAAACACTGCTATTAAAATTGGGAGATTTTGCCACTCCCTTTCTTGTAGCAACCATAAAAAGGCTTTGCGGATGTCTGGTCGGTCGACGTGATTGCTATTGTAAAATACCACCGAACTTAATGAAATTGGATACTGTGCTATATTTTATCAAACGCCAATCTACAAGTATAATGGAAAATAGCCGCTTGCCGAAATCATGAAAATCTTCAGTGACTCTAGACATTAGAAAGCGCACCGATTCTGTCAAGATGTTCCTATACGTTTCATGAGTTGTATGGAGAAATTACACTCAGAGAACTAATTGTCCCAAAAGAGGTTGTAGCAACTGCAAATTCGGCTGTTGCCACCGAATTGTGGTCGCCACAACCGAATTAAGGTTGTCACAACCGAATTGTGGTTGTCGCGACCAAATTGAGGTTATCACTACCGAATTAAGTCAGCACAACTGAAATTCGGTTGAAACTACCTCGTTACATAATTGATTCGGTTGTGACAACTGAATTTTGAAATATATTCGTTCTACCAACTACATTTTCAACTAAATTTCGGTTACAACAACCGAATTTGGTGGCAATTCGGTTACAAGAACCGAATTTGGAGTCAATTTGGTTGCAACCAACGAATTTGGTATGCATTCGGTCGTAACAACCGAATTCGGCTTTAAGTCGGTTGTAATAACAGAATTTATAAAAACTGAGATTGCTGCAACTGAATTTCGCATGAATTCGGTTAGTACAACCGAATTCATTTTCAATTCGGTTATCAGAACATATTTGTACGTAACTACATAAATACATGCATAATGGTTGATACTTCAATTTCCTTTATTAACTTGAATCGGTCTACATTTCAAACCTGACGTTTAACAAAAAATTATATAAAAAAATATAAAGAACGGGAAATTGTTGCTGCCGCTGTTTGATTAAGAATTTGTAGTGTTGATTAGGAAAGGTAAGTAAAACTATTCCAATAAGGATTTTATTTTGCAGATAATGTCAATGTTCATCAACGTGAAATACAAGCAGCTATCATCAGTTGTGAAGATTTTGAAGGATAGCCAATTGATATCAGCACGGTAAAGGTAAGCAAATAGTATACCATGAAGTTTTACAATTGGTGTTGTGATCCAAATTCGACCTTATCCCAACTCACTAATTGTAATAATATCTCGTGTTAGATCCAATTATATCTGGCCGGGACAATTGTGAGATCAAATGGGATATGATTCGAGTTAAATCCATAGTTTTTAGATATGTAGATGTAGTACGGACATGGGACTGTCCGTGGAGGTGGAAAGTTTCTGATTGCCATTCACTTGGGAGTGGCCAGAAATGATTCCTTCATTGGGCAGTCCAAGCAGCTCACTACTTCCACGCAGTATGTCCTGGGCAATGGCTTTTCGGAAACCTCAGTTAGCTAGCTAGAGTGAGAAGGCGAAACAAATGAGCATCAAATCAGGTATAGTAGGTGACTGATGTCACTGAAGCTCATCAAACAATCGGGCATATTCTTTTGTCCTTAGAAGGCGGATGAGCCAAACATACGGGCCAACGGCGGATAGAAACTAAAAGAAGAAAATCCAGGTTCAACATATCGCATCCTGGTCAGCGTCTGATCCATAATGGGCGGCTGCAATCAAATATCCTGGCAGTAGGTAAAATGCAAAAACCCGGTGGGCTGGGTTTGCCTCCCGCCACCGTTCATAATGGCAGTGAAAATACAAAAACGAAACAGAAAACATAAACAACCCCTATTTGTTGACGACCCCCGCAAACGTTATAAGGACCACGATTTACGGATATGCACTTGGAATGTAAGAACTCTATATAGATCCGGTGCAACTATCCAACTGTCAGATGTCCTCGAAAGTTATAAGGCTGACATTACCGCTATCCAGGAAATGCGATGGACAGGACATGGCTGCACAAGAAAAAGAAACTGCGATATATACTACAGTTGCCATGAAAAAAAACATGAATTTGGTTGTGGATTTGTAGTTGGCAAAAGACTGCGACATCTAGTCTCTAGGTTCAATCCTGTGAGTGAACGAATAGCCACAATCCGCATAAAAGCGAAATATTTTTATATTTCCCTAATTTGTGTGCATGCCCCGACAGAAGAGAAAGATGATGATGCCAAAGACATATTCTATGAGCTCCTAGAGGAAACGTATGACCGCTGCCCTGGCCATGACATTAAGATTGTACTAGGAGATTTTAATGCCAAAGTAGGAAGGGAGAATGTGTTTAATCCAACTATTGGCAATTTCAGTCTTCATGCTGACAGTTCCGACAACGGTATGAGACTGATTGACTTTGCCGCGGCAAAAAACATGGTCATCAGTGGCACAAGATTCCAGCATAAAGACATCCACAAGGCTACTTGGGTATCCCCTGATCAAAGAACTAGGAACCAAATTGATCACGTGGTAATTGATGGAAGGCACTCATCCAGTGTAATGGACGTACGAGTGATCAGAGGAGCTAACATCGATTCTGATCACTACCTGGTAGCAGCAAAGGTTCGCACAAGATTAAGTAGAGCGAAAATCGTACGAAACCAGACGCAGAGGAAGCTGGACATCGGAAAGCTGCAATTACCAGAGGTAGCCACAGCCTACTCAAGGAAGCTCTCGCAACTTTTGGCACAGAACCCACCCCCTCCCGATGACGATCCTGATGCGCAGTGGAAACCCATTTCCGACTCTATAAAAACTGCCGCAACAACCGTACTTGGTTTCGAAAAACCGCTTCGCAACAAACCGTGGTACGATGAAGAGTGTCGCATAGCAAATGACGAAAAGAACGCTGCACGTATGGTAATGCTTCAGTCAATTGCAACGCGAGCTGCAACTGAGCGGTATAGGGAGAAGAGAAAGGAGGTAAACCGTCTCTTTAGGCGTAAGAAACGGCAGTGGAGAAAACGCGAGAGTGAGAAAATTGAGACATACAGAAGGAAGAACGAAGCCCGAAAATTCTACCAAAAAGTTAAAAACGGAACTAATGGACATGGTTCAGGGCCCCCCTTCTGTAAAGACAAAGACGGAAATCTCGTCGCAGATGTGCAGAGCATGTTGGGAATATGGAGAGAGCATTTCTCCGCGCTACTAGTACCTGAGATATCCGATGACGATGGGACAATCGATCACAATATGGACGACGACGTCGATTGCCCCCCTCCTAACCAAGACGAGGTCAGAACAGCTATTGCCCGGCTTAAGAACAACAAAGCCGCAGGAGCCGATGGATTACCGGCGGAGCTGTTTAAGGTTGGCGGCGATGAGCTGATAAGGTGCATGCATCAGCTCATTAGCAAAATTTGGTTAGATGAATGCATGCCCGGCGATTGGAGTCTCGGTGTACTATGTCCCATATTTAAAAAAGGTGACCCGAGTATTTGTGCCAACTACCGTGGAATAAGCCTTTTATCCATAGCATATAAGGTTCTATCAAGTATAATGTGCGAAAGACTAAAACCAATTATCGCTGACCTGATTGGACCATACCAGTGTGGCTTTAGGCCTGGAAAATCGACAACTGACCAGATTTTCACGCTACGCCAAATCCTGGAGAAGACACACGAAAAACAAATCGACACCTATCATCTATTTATCGATTATAAAGCAGCCTTCGATAGTCCGATACGGGAGAAACTCTATGAAGCAATGTCTGAGCTTGGTATTCCTGCAAAACTCATACGCCTTTGCAGGATGACCTTGACGAACACCAAATCCGCAGTGAAAGTTGGTAAGGATCTTACCGAACCTTTCGAAACTAAGCGAGGCCTCAGGCAAGGCGACACCCTATCGTGCGATCTCTTTAACATCTTAATGGAGATCATTATGAGAAAAGCTGCAGTCAATATGAATAAAACCATCAGCAGCAAAAGTCACATGCTGCTCGCGTATGCTGATGATATAGATATCATTGGGCGCACAATTAGAGAAGTTACTGCGGTTTTTTCGAGAATTGAGAAGGAGTCAGCAAAAGTGGGTCTGACGGTGAATGAGGACAAGACAAAATTAATGGTTTCAACGAACAGGGCCTCCACGCGATTAGACCAAAGCGTGAACGTTGATAACCGTTATAACTTCGAGGTAGTGGACGAATTTATATACCTCGGATCTGCCGTGAACAAAAACAACAACGTCAGCCTTGAGATCAAACGGAGAATTGTGCTTGCGAATAGATGTTATTTTGGGCTAAGCAAGCACTTTAGAGATAAAGCCCTCTCTCGAGTAACAAAAGTCCAGCTGTACCAGACTCTCATTCAACCTGTCTTGCTTTATGGCGCAGAATCCTGGGTCCTATCGCAAGCAGACGAAACATCTGTAGGAGTCTTCGAGAGAAAAGTACTCCGAAAAATTTATGGCCCTATAGTGCACAACGGCGAGTATCGGCGACGCATGAACCATGAGCTGTATGAGCTTTATCCTGACATTGACATAGTTAAGCGGATCAAGATAACGCGATTGCGCTGGCTAGGCCATGTCAGTAGAATGGATGAAGATGAACCAGCGCGAAGGCTTTTCGAAACCGAACTCGAAGGAAGACGAAAAATAGGAAGACCAAGACTCCGCTGGAGGGATCAGGTTGACGAATCCCTGCGTACACTTGGTATTGCCAACTGGAGAGATAAAGCAAAAGATCGAACTGGTTGGCGAAATATGTTATCTTCGTTTTGTAAGGTCCCTGACCCCCCGGGGTTGTCCGAGACCGGATAAGTAAGTAAGTAAGTACTGAAAAAACATGTAATTTCCTCCGGTAATACAAATTGTTCAGATCTAGTTAGGTGTGATAAGATCCAAAAAGGTTGTTTAAATTGGATTTATGTAATACATATTTCTTTATATTCACATTATATGTGTTTAATGTGCAAACATTTTATTTTAGTAAAATCACATTTTAAAATAAGTGGAATAATACTTTCACCCCTTACCAATAATAGTAATGTTTTTGTCGAGTTATTAGTGGTAAGGGGGGAGGAGAGGGGGTACAAACTTGAAGTTGGTATTCTTCTTAAGGTCCTCTACATTTCTTACTCAGAAGTCAAACTTCAATTTTGAAGCGTTCTGCCTCTAATTCAGTCTCAAAAATATTACACTTGTTGACATCCCAGCAAACTTTGGGGTCAAATATCTCGAAAGTTTTACGTGGTAGAGCAAAACGGGAAATGCTATTAGATTCAGCGTATGAAAATTATGCAGGTTCGCTATGTTTCACTCAATACAGATTTTTAAAGTGCAAAAATCACACACAGTGTTATTAATGAACCGGAAAGCATCATAGGAAGTCATACAGAAACGAAAACCTCAGAGGTAGTAAATGAAAGCAGTGAAGACTTAAATTTTATTTTCAATAATTCTGAATAATTTCTGAAACTGATATATCCCAATCGAATCCAAGTTTAAGTATAGTAACGATTTTAGATGCAAACGTAGGTCTGAATAGTTTTATGATGCTTCTAACCTTACTTTGGATTCAAAATCGAATGTTTGTGAAGTTAACCTAATTGAAAAATCCCTCAAGAAATTTGCAATGTTCGAGTACTGTTTAAAAGAAAGCTATTGAGCTTTTGTTATTTAAATTATTATTTTAAAAAGTAGACCGATGCATATTATTTGACAAAACTACACTGCTTTATTAAATTTCTCGAACTGTTTAGCCCATAAAGCGCTTCAGAGAAATCAAAAGTATTTTCGAATCATCATAAAGCAGAAATATTCTATATGAAGAACGAGTATTTTACTTAATAAATTCCTGTGAACTTTAAAAAAAAAAAGGACAGATTTTAAGTATTTAAAACAAAAGTGTACGAAAGAGAAGCGGTTGGCAAATAGTGAACAGATACATTTATCAAAAATTATAATAACATATCTGTTTGATACAAACATCAACATTGAGTAAGCACAATGCTTATAACCATATCCTTCCTCTACAAAAAGGTAGTTTTGTTTAGTCAGTTTTATAAACTTTTAATGAAAATACTTACATATCGTATATAAATGTTCATATTTCTTTAAGATTAACTTAAGGAGATTTTATATATATTGCTGAAACAATTAGCAGTGTATTTTCGAAAGAACTTCCGAAATCTATTACTCGCCTGCAGTAAATGGTCAAAAGTCTACTGGTAACTTATACGATTCCTATAACAATCTGCGAAAGAAACTCTCATCCTTAGGTCTTATCATGAAGAGAAGTTATGGAAACAAAGAAATACCAATGTTTGATGTTAATGGTACTAGTATTTATTATTGTTAATTTCCCTTACTATTAGTATTTTCTGAAGTATACTAATAATTTAATTGCCTTTCAAGATTGCCTTGGGACAGATGATGATTTCATGTTTGTTATATGTAACAATTTTATAAATGATGAGTACATAAGAAAATGGTCAAATTGTCTTAGTCGCAGATTGAGTTTGTTAACGGAAAAACATATTTCGACTCACGAATACCTCAGGCAATTTCCAGCACTAGATTCGAATGATAATTGTGTTTTAAAATTAGTAAGTAAACATATTATATTTATAAGTTTGTGATACAAAGTTTTCGTTTTTAATATTTATGCATAAACGAATATACTAGAGGCAAGAACACTTTAATTTTGAATTTCAGTGTAAATAAATTGATAATGTTCAGAAATTCAAACGAAACTTAATAATAATAAGATTAAAAACAGCAAACCATAAACATATTAAAATATGAGGGCGAAACAATCGAAATATATACTTATGTATTTATTAGAGGAACCCAAATACTTATTCTAACTCATGTATTTGAATCAGTTTTCAGAGGACACAAAAAATCAAGTTTTCAGAGCACACAAAAAGCAATACTTAGAGGATTTTATGTGTGGGATGATTTGTACGATCAAGTATACAAGAATTTACGAAACGTGAAAGATGGTTTTGTTCAAAAATATATTTATTTATCATTGGAGTGGTCAAAAGGTACTTTTGATTTTTTTATAAATTGTATAAATTAAACACTTGCACTATTTTACCACAATACAAGAACAACGTAATATCTCAACAAACAGGTCACGGATTTTTAATATCCGCATTTCAATATACTAGACATACTATTCAAAACAAACAAAATTACCTTACCAAAATTACCTATCTTCACATTTCATGTTTTAAAAATCCGTTTACTTTGAAGATATATCGTGTGGTAAAAATGATAGCTTAAGTCCAGCTAAGTAACCCTCAGGCATATTGTTCACATTTCGGACATATTCCATCACACTTGTTATGCAAAATGTATTGTAACCTACGCATATACTGTGTTTGAATTGAATTCGGACCAACCGTTTTGCCTTGTACTGAGTAGTATACATCAATTTAGTGATCGCTTTAAGTAAACTGGGGCATACAACATCATAGGTGGGTCTTAAAAGCAGGGAGTGAGTGATACATGTTTTAGATTATTATCCTACTGTTTAGTCTTTCTTAGAACCCTGATTTAATTACATACGTCTTTAATGTACTTTGTACCTATGTACAACGTACGATATAATATTCTGGGAACGTTTCAGGTCATTTTGTACAGTCTAATTGTAATAAAATTGTTTTATAAGTATATAAATTCTTGTGATCCTTTTTTCATGTCATTATCTAATTGCAATATATTAGAATTGCTAATACTAAACATTTCTATTTTCCATTCACGTAGATGTGAAAAAATCTATGGAATTTGTTTTATTACCCTACTTGTTCCCTTCAGTAGCTATTAGAAAGAGCACGTCAAAGAAAAATTTAAAGGCTTCTAAAATCGAAACGCAAGAGAAGTTTATCTAGTACTTTACTGTATGTAAAATATTCTTTTTTGTATAAAACTATTCAATTACATTCAAACTGCAACAATTTATAAAATGAAATATAAAACATATACGAGTATAATTATCGAATATTTATCGTTTCAGAATATCCAAGAATCCCAAAAATATGAGGAACAATGTCTCAAAGAAAGTAAATGTGTTCAACCACGAATAGTATTTGTTGGAGAGTTTTCAAATTTAAATGCATATTTAACTTTATGTGACAAAAAGTTTTATTTTACAAGTCCTCTAAATGCTGTAGAAAGCTGTTTCTGTATGTATATGGCACTAAACTTACAGTACCCCAAAGAAGCCTGCGTGGTATGGAATTTTATCCAAAAATATATTTTTGGGGTTTCAACGAAATATGATTTAAATCATGCATCCATGAAATCGGTATTACTTACTTACTTACTTATCAGGTCTCGGACAACCCCGGGGGGTCAGGGACCTTCAAAACGAAGATAACATATTTCGCCAACCAGCTCGATCTTTTGCTTAATTTCTCCAGTCGGCAATACCAAGTGTACGCAGGGATTCGTCAACCTGATCCCTCCAGCGGAGTCTTGGTCTTCCTATTTTTCGTCTTCCTTCGAGTTCGGTTTCGAAAACCCTTCGTGCTGGTTCGTCTTCATCCATTCTACTGACATGGCCTATCCGATCCGCTTAACTATGTCAATGTCAGGATAAAGCTCATACAGCTCATGATTCATGCGTCGCCGATACTCGCCGTTGTGCACTATAGGGCCATAAATTTTTCGGATTATTTTTCTCTCGAAGACTCCTACAGATGTTTCGTCTGCTTGCGATAGGACCCAGGATTCTGCGCCATAAAGCAAGACAGGTTGAATGAGAGTCTGCTACAGCTGGACTTTTGTTACTCGAGAGAGGGCTTTATCTCTAAAGTACTTGCTTAGCTCAAAATAACATCTATTCGCAAGCATAATTCTCCGCTTGATTTCAAGGCTGACGTTGTTGTTTTTGATCACGGCAGATCTGAGGTATATAAATTCGTGCACTACCTCGAAGTTATAACGGTTATCAACGTTCACGCTTTGGTGTAATCGCGTGGAGGCCCTGTTCGTTGAAACGATTAATTTTGTCTTGTCCTCACTTACCGTCAGACCCACTTTTCCTGACTCCTTCTCACCTTGTCACCTTGTCTGAGGCCTCGCTTAGTTTCGAAAGGTTTGGTAAGATCCTTACCAACTTTCACTGCGGATTTGGTGTTCGTCAAGATCATCCTGTAAAGGCGTATGGGTTTTGCAGAAATACCAAGCTCAGACATTGCTTCATAGAGTTTCTCCCGTATCGGACTATCGAAGGCCGCTTTATAATCGATAAATAGATGATGGCTGTCGATTTATTTTTCGTGGGTCTTCTCCAGGATTTGACGTAGCATGAAAATCTGGTCAGCTGTCGATTTTCCAGGCCTAAAGGCACACTGGAATGGTCCAATCAGGTCAGCGATAATTGGTTTTAGTCTTTCGTACATTATACTTTATAGAACCTAATATGATATGGATAAAAGGCTTATTCCACGGTAGTTTACACAGATAGTCGGGTCGCCTTTTTTAAATATGGGACATAGTACACTGAGACTCCAATCGCCGGGCATGCATTCATCTAACCAAATTTTGCTAATGAGCTGATGCATGCACCTTATCAGCTCATCGCCATTACACTGGATGAGTGCCTTCCATCAATTACCACGTGATCAATTTGGTTCTTAGTTCTTTGATCAGGGGATACCCAAGTAGCCTTGTGGATGTCTTTATGCTGGAATCTTGTACCACTAATGACCATGTTTTCTGCCGCGGCAAAGTTAGTCAGTCTCATACCGTTGTCGGACCTGTCAGCATGTAGACTGAAATTGTCAATAGATGGATTAAACACATTCTGCCTTCCTACTTTGGCATTAAAATCTCCTAGTATAATCTTAATGTCATGGCAAGGGCAGCGGTCATATGTTTCCTCTAGGAGCTCATAGAATATGTATTTGGCATCATCATCTTTCTCTTCTGTCGGGGCATGCACACAAATTTGGGAAATATAAAAATATTTCGCTTTTATGAGGATTGTGGCTATTCGTTCACTCACAGGATTGAACCTAGAGACTAGAAGTCCCAGTCTTTTGCCAACTACAAATCCGCAACCAAATTCCTGTTTTTTCTCATGGCAACTGTAGTATATGTCGCAGCTTCTTTTTCTTGTGCAGCCATGTCCTGTTCATGGCATTTCCTGGATAGCGGTAATGTCAGGCTTACAACTTTCGACTACATCTGCCAGTTGGATACTTATAGAGTTCTTACATTCCAAGTGCATATACGTAAATCGTGGTTCTTATAACTTTTGCGGGGGTCGTCAACAAATAGGGGTTGTTTATGTTTTCTTGTTCGTTTACGTATTTTCACTGCCATTATGAACGGTGGCGGGAGGCAAACCCAGCCGACCGTGTTTATTGCATTTTACCTACTGCCAGGATAATTTATTGCAGCTCCCATTATGGATCAGACGCTGACCAGGATGCGATATGTTGAACCTGGATTTTCTTCTTTTAGTTTCTATCCGCCGTTGGCCCGTATGTTTGGCTCATCCGCCTTCTAAGGACAAAAGAATATGCCCGATTGTTTGATGATCTTCAGTGACATCAGTCACCTACTAAACCTGATTTGATGCTCATTTGTTTCGCCTTCTCTCTCTAGCTAGCTAACTGAGGTTTCCGAAAAGCCATTGCCCAGGACATACTGGGTGGAAGTAGTGAGCTGCTTGGACTGCCCAATGAAGGAATCATTTCTGGTGACTCCCAAGTGAATGGCAATCAGAAACTTTCCACCTCCATGTCCGATGAAATCGGTATTGCAGAAGCTTAAATCATAAGCATTTTGAATCTGTTTTAAAAAAAAACCCCAATTTTGCATTGTGTATTTGGAATTTGAATAAGACACATACGCCATAACCTTTAATTTTATACAACTGTAGTACATTTAAGTTTTAACTTTATATCATACCTATTGCAATATTACACAATCTTTTGAAATTAGTACAAAAATCTTCGTTAAATATTACAAGATATTTCAATATAAGATTTTCATCACATCAAACATGAATTGCATTATATGTAACATACCATTCGATACTCACTCTTATGTTCTACTCAAAACATTTTAGAAGTGCTCATAGAGATACCACAAGATTTCAATGTAAAAGTGGAGGCTGCATACGAATTTTTTCGTCGTTGAAACATTATATGGATCACGCAAAAAAACACTTTGAAGACATTTTAGGAACTGCTAAAATCAAAGCACATTCCAACGAAATATCAGAGGATAAATCACTATATTTAAATGAAGAAGGAGTTATAATTTCACAAGAGTTAAGACATGCAAATATAGGAGGGATGCAAAAACATATGTTGGCGGCAATATTATAAGTTGTAAGTGATATACGAATACCACGGACAAGTGCTTTAATTATATTTAAAAGTATTTTTGATATATACGATAAACATATAAAAAAGACTTTAAAATATGTTAAGAATTATGAAGGAACAATTTTATTCATGAGTTGGAGGCAATTTTAAATTCTTTGCTTAGCCAAAGAGAATTGAAATCTGAAAATCTTATTTTGAAGCAGTTGAAACATCTTAATCTTTTTGTTGAATTTGAAACTGTGTACTTAGGTTCAGAAACAATCATTCAAAACTCAACCTCAAATCATATTATTTCAGTTAAGAACGATTTCTTTTCGATTTTAGTAAATATTAAGCAACTCCTAGAAATATTTTTCTCCGAAACCAATTTACTCACAGAGGTTACTAAGTACCTTAAGTCTTTATGGTGCGTGGAAAAAGTTTGTAATATTACTCAAACTACATTTTGGGAAAAATAAAATTCAGGGTTTAAAATTCCAAGAAAACAATGTTATAGTATTACCAATAATGGTATATTTCGACGATTTTGAAATTCTAAACCATTTAGGATCACATAGTGGGCTATTAAAAATCGAAGCAGTCTACATAAAACTTTTGTGGTTGCCACCGCATTTGAACTCAAAATTGAATTCCATATTTCTGGCCATGCTGTTCTTCACTGATGACCAAAAAAAATTTGGTAACGAAAAAATTTTTCAGAACTAATTTCTAAATTGAACGTTTTACAAAGGCATGGAAACAAAATTCAAAATACCAGTCTAAAATTTGTTCCATGTATAATAGGAGGTGACAATTTGGGCCTTAATTCAATTTTAGGTTTTGTTGAATCCTTTTCATCTACACACTTTTGTAGGTTTTGCAAGTGCGATGCCAAAGAAGCTAGAATCATGTGCAAAGAAAATGTACAGAATTTACGAAATATAAGTAGTTACATCAAAAACACAGAGAATTTAAAGCCGTCAGAAACAGGTATAAAAGAAAATTCTGTTTCGAACACTTTGGACAATTTTCATATCACCCAAAATTTTACTTACTTATCCGGTCTCGGACAACCCCAGGGGGTCAGGGACCTTAAAAAACGAAGATAACATATTTCGCCAACCAGTTCGAAATTTTAGTGTCGACATAATGCATAACCTATTGGAAGTGGTCTGCTTTTATGATTTAAAATTAATTTAACAAAAATTGATTTTGGAAAAAAAACCTTTTACAACACACGATTTAAATCGTAGAATTGAGATTTTGAATTTTAGTCCAAATATAAAAAACCCCCACTTTTTGATGATGATTGGAATACTAAAACCAAAATTAAATTAACAGCTTCAGAAATGTACATTTTAATAAAAAACTTTGCATTTTTAGTAGGAGATTTTATAACAATAGACCACGAAGTGTGGGATTTGTTATCATTATTACTAGATTTTATCACAATAGTTTTTCGGAGGAGTTTAAACTCAATCACAGTAAAGTACTTACAATGAGTAACAATTCAGCACAATGAATTATATTTAAAAGCATCTGGAGGAACACTAAAACCTAAATTCCATAACTTACTACATTATCCTCAAGTCAAAAAAAAGGCCCAATTCCGCACCAGACAGTTGCTCGTTGTGAGTGCATTTGTTTCTGATGGATTGCATGAGGTTTTTCTGAGCCCCATATCCGACAGTATTGAGTATTCATGAAGCCATTCAGATAGAAATGCGCTTCATCGGAGAAGATAACTTGTTTTGAAAAATTGGCATTAAATTCAATTTGCTCCATTATTATCCATTGAACGAATTGCCGGCGTTTTCCATGATCTGCTGGTTTGAGGTCCAGAGTATGCTGAATTTTTACGCCTGAAGGTGGACGTCTTTGGTAAAAATTCGCTGCGTTGTGCTTCGTGAAATTTAAAGTTGTTGAGAACGATGCCGAATTTATGTTTTTGGGTTTTCGGCGACACTCTCGATTACAGCAGCAATGTTTTCAAGAGACCACAATTTCCGGAACTACTGACAACAAAGTAGTATGTTAGCATAAATGCATAAAATAATAAACAGTATTCACAATAGGTAATAAAGATAGGATCATGAAAAATTTGGAATTTGGACCCAGTTATTTTGAAGCAGATGGCCAGATTGGCATTTACGCAGTGACAGATTATTAGTTAAAGGTTAGAAATTTTCAAAATGGGTCGCTTTTGGCAACACAGCACTTACTTTTTAACTAAGTTTGAAATATTTCCCAACTTTGCTCTAGTGCAAAAAGCTCTTCTTTTTATTCGCGGAGATATGATACAGACTGATCAATACTGACTAGTCGATATTGCGAACAGAAAAAATTTATGAGTGTAAAAATATCATATGTATGATTTTAAAAGATACCTGTATTTGGAACACTGCGTACTGTGGACAACAAATTGTATGTAATACACAATTTGCAATAAATTACAATTGCAAATGTATGTGACATGAGAAATCCATTGTTTGAGAAACACAATATTAGACAAAAAATTGATAAATACCGAATGTGTGATGAAATAAATATTTAGGTTTCGGGACGAATACCACTATGGAACTTCTTTCGACTAATACAGCAACGACGGCCATAATTAAAATTGAGCCCAATAAAAATAATTGAAATGAAACGATAATATGAATACCATTTGCTGAAACAAACTGCGAAGTTGTGAAAATCCAACGATGATAACGAAAAAATTGGTCCAACTGTGGCAATATATAACTATTAGCGAGATTCATATGTATGTAGTTTCCCAACATACCAAATGACTTGAGAATAATATTATAATAAGCTTACCACCACAAGCCATCAAGCTTGTAAATGAGTTGTGAAAACTATTGTAAAAAGCTTGTTAACAAGTGTAGAATAATCGAAACGGACCCCTTATGCATAAGCTTAATCAACAAGCTTATTATAAGCTTGTCCTTGCAATTGTAGTATAACCTTACGAAAATAATATTGTTGTAAGCTTATCCTTGCAATTAAAAATTATAATATTTATAGCGGTTAGACATTTTTAATTTATTTTCTGAAAATATTACCTATTACCTGTTATTATACCTTTTATTTTTCAACACAACACAATAACACTTCCACTCTTTTTGAAGTTGAACACCGAATGCAAAACACAAAACGAATTTGGCAAAAAATTAAACACTTAAAGCAAAACACACAACAAATTTGTGTACAAATGAAGCGGCACCTGTTGACAAATTTCACGTTCATACTTAAAAACCATAAAATCATACCGGCACTTGTTCATATATATAGTTTACGTGTGCATACATACGAACAGTGCAGAAACTGTTGTGAATCCACTATTGTCGTAATATTATTCTCAAGTGGTATTGCAGTTTTATTTCTATACGGTGTGTTGGGTTACTTGAGCACAGTTTTTTATTGTGTGTGTAATATAACTCAACAACCCATCAAAGCAGCACAACGTTACCCTGAAGTTTTTTCTTGTCAATTTACCCCACAGGTGGCAGTACTATACACTGTAGAGTAGTTATAAAACTATCCACATTGATCCTATACTCGGAAGACTGGTTCTAAAACTATTCACATTGATCCTATACCCTGAAGACTGGTTAAAAAGCTATACACATTGATCCATTGTCATATCAGTTTCTATTATTCCATCCGTAAATGTCATGTTATTGTAAGATAGCTATTTACCGATCCACAAATTACCTATACTGGTATAAAAAGACTGTCCTTTTCACTGTGAAAAATTTTACTGCTACTTTGTGCTGGCACTTAGCTGTCTTATTGTGTCGCAGATGGTGGATAGTCAAAAATGTGTGTCATTGAGCATTTTTATCATTTTATGAGAGAGAGAGGGAGAGAACGTATGACAACACAATCAGAAAAGCAAAAACAACAGTACAATAGTTGAATGCAAATATTTCTGACCATAAACGAAAACAAATTGAAAGAAAGAATGTGTGAGTCAAAAAAAAAAAAAATACCAGGAAAATACCGTTTGCTAAAAGAAAAAAAACAAGTGCGTTTTTTGGAAACAGTTGACTGCGCTTCAGTTTGGTTTTAAGTACTGATCAATCAAGTTGGTGAAAAATTCAAAAGTGAAATATTTGTTTAAGTAAATAAAAGTGAGTAAACAAAACAGGAGAAATATTTATTACACGAAATAAAACAGTAAATATGAGTAAACGAAATTTAAGAAGGCAAATAAAACATGAAAAAGAACTGTTTGTTAAAAAAATTATGGATGCTGGTTTAAAAGAAAAGAGTGAAATGTGTGTCGAAACAGAATCAGATGGTTTATGTGTGGAAAGTGTTGTAGACAGCAACCAGGAAAAAAATATAATGCATTTAGAATATTGTAATACACACAATATGTTGCCGTCTAACGATACTAAAAGCTTGAGTAAAAAATTAAGAAATTGGTTTGGTTGGTATAAGGAAGTTATGGATAAGCCAAGAAGAACTGTCTTATGAACTGTCTTTTTGTGGATTCTTGGTGGCAATTTACCCCCTCGTAGGACATACACATGTTAAAGTGGCCAGTCATATGGCTAGCATTCGGGCTGGGTGTGTCATAAAGGGGCTAGTATTATAACCAGCTCAGAGACAGCTACATGAACGACAGGGTATAGTTAACTGATTCAGTTTAATAAAACCTTTTATAATTAACCGACCACATCATCGTTCAGAACCAGTGTGGTAGAAAAGTTTAATCAACAGCGTTGCCAGATTGTCACAATATGTTACAGTACAAACAACGGTCCAATTGACTGGTTATTTAAATTAGGAATCAGTTGATTTTGATTTAAGTTTGATCTGACTTTAAATACGAAAAGAGTTTTTAGCTACGAAAAATGACCGGTATTCATACATTTATCGGCTAATCGTTACGATGCATCAAACTGCCGCCATTTGCAAAACAAAAGTGAAGTGATAAAATACAAAATATTTAATGAAATTGCAGAATATTTGAGCAGAAATAAAGTTCTAACTGCACTATGAGCTAAATGACACGATTTTTTGTTATTTCAACTAGGATGGTGATTATAATTGTTCACATTAACAATTAAAGAAGCTTTGTGTTTGTTCTTCTTGTCGTTTTCTGTCAAAATCATATGGTCACTTGATCATAGATTAAATGCCCAAATTTGGGTGATTAAACAGAAAGCTTGATTTTCGAATTCCCGCTAAACTATTTTTTTGACGACTTTGTATGGGGAGCCGCTTAATATCGCTTAGCTCCCCATATAAAGTGGTCGACAAATTAGTTTAGCAGGGAATAAAAAACAGGCTTAGAATTTAACTATAAACCTAAAAAAATAATTCATAGTTTAAATTATGTTTGATTGTTTATCAAAGATGATTGAGCAGTAAAAATTGGGCCTAATAACCTATTGTCGCATTTAAACCGCAGTTTATCCCGGACAGGTTAGCTACAACCAAGTTCTCTAATCTTTGCTGTTTACACCACCCAATTTGGGCTTAAATTTACATATGAAGTGATAACTCCGTGCTTAGACTAACTCCGAGAGTAGACAAAATTATCGAAGACGGCGGCACAACAGAAAAATTAAATTGGCGGGTATTAGATTTACCAGTTTTTACAAATTAGGGATGTTCTCGAAATAACATGACCTTTAAAATTGGATCAGTCAGTCGAATTGGGCCTGTGGATCAAATCGAAAAACATTTTGAAACAATAAAAAATAAATAAATGGCTTCTCACAACCAGTGAATTGTGTGCTTTCTAGTTTTATACTCAATGATTGGCATTCAAATTTTTACACCGGTGAGGTGACCGCCGCCGTAAGAAATTTAAGGTGATCAGAGCAGGTATATTTGTTACCCCCTTAATGTTAATTATAGCTTAATTGACACAGGGCACCTATTTGCCACTTAAATTCCGATTTGAGCAATGACAATGTTGCCACATGTTTACTTTTAAAAAAATGACAACAAACAGTTATCCAGATAAATATTGTTATCATTTCTTGTGAATGAAGAAATATGCAAAATGGTTCAAAGAGAATGCACAAGTAGAGAAGAAAAAACCACCGCAATGTGGCAACGCTCGAAGAAGAGAGTTCTCTCTCGGGGTCATAACTTGATTATTTTATACTTTTTTCATAATTTATGTAATTTTATTTACACATGGTTGGAAGATACTGTAACATCATCACAAAACTGCTCGTGTATTAATATATTCAACGAAGAGAGAGGGCAGAGAAACGAGGCCCTTCACCCGTTTTCTTTGTTGGCATTCCACTCCATGTATAAATTTTCTTCTCTATTTAAAATTCCATACTCTTTGAATGGCTTACACATGGTAGTTTCATCTAAGTTATTTTATTTAATGGGAAAGTACGTATATTTTTTTTTTATATACCTAAGTTTGAAGAATCAATTTTTATTTTCTATTGGAAATAAAATTGGAATCAGATTTTATACAAGAGCGTCAGATAAATGTTATACACATTTAAATTTTACAGGTTTTCACCGAAACAACATGAAAAATTAAACTCAGAAGGTCTTGTAATTCCACTTGGTGCAAGTCACTTTTCGTCAAACATCTCTCTATCACACCGACTGCACCACGAAGAGTGTTGAAGGAATTATTAGATGAGTCAAATTTTCTCTCTTAAAATGAATTACCCTATGCATTCTTTTATTTTCAATGTAGATGTATGTAGATTTTTGCTAATTACCATGTATTTCTCTTTTTTACTATTTATTTTTAACCCATAACTTTCGCTGCATGTCGCCTGTCTGTTTACAAGTTCCTGAAGTGCTGACATGTTCTCAGCCAAAACTGTTGTATCATCAGCATAACTTATATTATTGGGGAAATTTCTATATATTTTCATTCGTTTTTGGACTCCGTTGATCGCCTCCTGTAATATCCTTTCGGAGGATATAATAAGTAGCACACATCCTTGTGTAACGCCTCTGGAGATTTCAATATTTTCGGTAAGTACGTGCTGTTTGATGCCAATATAAACTGGTTATGCATCGAACCTCTTTATATTCTCTGCCAATGGACGAAATAATTTCAATCAATTTATCATGTTGCATAGTTCACGATATCACTGATTCTGAGCAGCTCTCCCCTATGCCTTCATGGGATGTAATGGGAAATTATTTATCTATTTTATAGTATCGAATGCTTTTTCATAATCAATGAACCACAAACAAAGTCACTTTGTACAGGAGAATAGAGTTTCACGTGTACCCATCCCATCTTTAAAGCCAAACTGGGAGGCACCCATGTTTTTTCTAATGATCAATCCGGCGATAACTAGATCATATTAAGTTTGAATATTCATTACCGTTTATATTTGAAGAACAATCGGAGTTAATATTTTGCATCGCAATGACATTGCAAATTTATATGCAACACACCTTTCTTCCACTTGTCAGCTGAAACATTTTTAGCTTGGTTGCGTGACATTCGAAAGGAAATGGTTTGGGTCTTTCCGATTGGGACACAAGTTTCCATCGAAAGTGGTTTAATTTTAATTCTGGAAATTCATTAACATCTTTAGTGTCATACGCGAATTGATAAGATATTAAATTATACACGTTATCACAAAACGGCTCAAGGTACTACTTTTCTTATTTTGATTTTTTTTTTAAATTTTGTAAAATCAGGAAAATAAAAAAAAATCTTTATCTTTAACGCTTTATTAGAGGAAAATTCAATGGTACGAGGAAACCTTATGTGAAAATGAGGATTGCATAATATTACCGAGGTAAAGTGAAAATTTGGCACTAAAATTGATCAAATTAGCACACTATTCTTTCCAGAAATACTTGGAATTCAAATTTCCATTTTTTATGATCGCTTTATCATTTTTACCACTACCCTATGACTATTTTAATTTTTTTTTTAATGTTTATTTGTTGGGAATTCATATGCTTAAACTATAAATGAACAAATAGTAGTTTATATAACATAATATACACAGTCCCATAATCGGGCTCTCAAGTATAGTTTAATTATACAGTATATACATATGTACCTAATTATGGGTTAGTGTAAAGAAAAGTTATATAAAAACTTTACCCGTGTATCGAATGCAAAGATAAAATCAACGCAAAGTTAGGGAGTAAAAAAGTGAAAAAAAATAAAAATAAGTTATTGGTTGAGCCACCAATACTTTGTAATATCCATATTAGGAATAATATTCTTATCTCTTGAAAAAATGCTTGTGTCAAACCTTTTGTTGTAAATTACCAATCTATTACAGATAATTGTCTTGATATTAGCTCGTCTATAAATGTGATAGAATATAGGAATGCCGATTTGGTCCTGGATAACTCCATTGTTATCGAGATACAAAAATGCTTCTAGCGGTACATAACCGGTTAGTAACGTATTACGTATGTATTCGTCACTGACATAATACGGTGCCAGAATTAAATTGTTTTCCTTACAATCAAAGGTTCTCAAAATGTGATTCCGAATAAGATGTAAGATGAAATTATCGATCCTACTTACTTTTGCTGAATTATATAATTTTAAGTTTGACACGTATTTTGTAAAATGACTATTTGAAGATCTGTACAGTGATGTATATGCTCTCAGACATTTTCTTTCAAAAACCCTCCGTTTTTACATGTATGAAGGAGAAATGTTGAACCATATTTGGCAACCATATGTTAAGATAGGCCGTATTAGAGCCTAGAATCGTTTGTATAGAAAAAAGGCCTTCCTTAACTTTGTGATCTGTAAATCTATGTGTTTATTAAAATACAAAAAATTGTCTAGATTGATACCTAAGTATTTTACTAGTTGTTTATTATTAATAGCTATGTCGTCCGTAGACTTCAGACCGAACTCTTTCCAATTTTTCCTGATGTCACTGTTACATTTTCCCACAGGGGGACGGAATAGTATGGTCTCGCATTTGCTAAAATTTATTTTCATTTTCCAGTCAACAGTGTATTTTTCCACAAGGTTAAAGTATGTCTGCAGTTTGTTGTTTATTTTTCCTATTTTGTTATCTGCATGAAATATAATAATATCGTCGGCAAATCTAATGATAGTTTCAATCTTCTCCAGAAGCTCATATATAAAAATGTTAAAAAGTATTGGGGAATTCACAGTTCCCTGTTGTAACCCGTTGACAATAAGAAATTTCTTTGAACATTCTTTGTTTTTGTTGCATACAATGAAGTATTTATTGTTAAGCATATTATGGATAAGAATAGTCAGATGTATCGGAAATTTATATTTTAAAAGTTTATGTATTAGACAAGAACCCGTACATAATGATTTATTTAAGTTCCAGTTAATACTTGAAATAAGATGATGAATTGAGTGAATCGTCGAATGCTTGTATTTAAATCCGAACTGGTTGTCATTTATTATTTTCTCCCTTTCGCAGTGTTTTAATATGTTATTGTTAATGCAGACTTCGAACACTTTACTAATGTTAGGTAGAAGGCTTGTAGCACGTAAGTTCTCTGGGTTACTTGGATCTTTACCCCTTTTGGGTAGCAATATTACTTTTGCTTTCTTCCATGCTCGAGGAAAATAAGAATTATTGAGTATATTGTTAAAAAGGGTACAATAAAGTAGAACCATTGACTCTGGAATATTTCTTAGTATAATATTAGGGATATTATCAAAACCTGACGACAGCTTCTTTTTCAAGCTTTTGAAAATGTAAAGTAGAGAATCATTCGAAATGAAATAATCATCTGACGTAGACACATTCATTTCATTTGTTTATTTGTTAAACTAAATTCTGTAAATGTTAATTGGTTGAATTCATAAGCGGTTTTCCTTTCCATGAAGTTTGTGAAATTATTATCCACGTCAACATATATATTATTTTGAGGATCAATTTCTTTAAAAGAGTGAACTGATTCAAGATATGAGCCAAATGTATTTAATATTTGGCACTGATCTCTTAATATGAAAACATTATCATTCACATCTTTCTCTACTTCCCGGGAGTTGATTCCGGCATTTCTAAGCAGAATTTATCTGCTGTGTGGTATTTTTAATACCTCGACATTTGAATCATATCCGATTTTGAATTGTTTCTTTGTTTCGCTAAACATATGTGAACAGTTTCTGTGATCAATATTTTTGAGTTTAGTTTGAAAATAGTTATTCGTGCATAAAACAAAATTGTCGTGGATAAGTTTTTTTAATAGTTTAAGTCTAGTTTTCTGTAAATTGAGCTCAGTTGCACTTAGAAAACATTCCAACCTGTTATGCTTTTTGATGATAGTCACAATTTTACTTTTTTCCTGATGCAATTTCTTAATAATTAGGTTAGCGAATTTGTCCGTTGAATCGCGTTGAATCAAAAGCTATTCAGGTGGAGAACATCACTAGGAGTCTCGATAAGAGCACTGTATTCATAATTTGTGTTTTTATTATTCAGCGTTTTATTTGGAGACGATCCGAAACGGCAGAGAAATTGCTATCCATTGTGTCCCTCTCACTCGCAGCTTCGTTTGCGAATTGAATCATTAATTATATTGTTTTAGCAAAAGAATCTCTTGAATTTATAGAATAAACATTATCAAGTTAGTTTAAAAATTTAAAACTTTTCCTTGAGTAATTGTTAGGTTGATTTTGTTTGGGTTCTTTCATAAGTAAACATCATTTCCGGAAGGAACTTAGGATGGGAGGGCTTGCGAGGCAACAGTTGGAACAAAATATCTAGTTTACAAAATATCAAGTTATGCTATCATGAATTAGCAAGTTGCCATATAAAATGCTCCAATTAAATTTCAAACCCGATTGTTGAAATTTTTCAATAACATTGACCATGTAACATCTTTCAAATATTTCTAGCTTTTCACTCGGTGGATTTGTGCAGCGTGGACTTATCACAAAATAAAGTTTCATCACACAAAAATCATTATATTTTCTCACATTTATCGTAGGTTCTGCAGTGAATAATTTAAGCAATATTTTGAGCGCACGGCTCATTAGGTTAATAAGTCGATAGGCATTACAAAGTTTTGGCTGATTTTTCTTTGGGATTGTTATAAAAGTAGACTTGAGCCAGTATTTTGGATATTTACGAGTTTCATAAATGTGGTTAAATAGGATGGTTAGTTGATGTTATCACCATTTAGTAATTTTAATAATTCCGAAGGAATCTAAACCGGTCCACAAGCTTTTCCATCCTTCAAAGTCTTTATTGCCGTTTCGATCTCGGTGTTGGTCATAGGAGTTCCTGTAAGTCGTTGATATATCGGCGGTTCATATTA
Source organism: Phaonia tiefii (assembly GCA_963931995.1). Lineage (NCBI taxonomy): Eukaryota > Metazoa > Arthropoda > Insecta > Diptera > Muscidae > Phaonia > Phaonia tiefii. Next base: position 64,287,840 of record OZ008370.1, read on the forward strand.
CGATCGGTTGTCATCGGTAAATAACATTTTTATATATATTTGTCTACTCAGTGGTATCAAAGACGGCTTGATTATTGTTGTTGTAAACCAATTTTGGTGTTGGTTAGTAGTACAGGTTGGTTCAAAAGTCACCAAAGTCAAATTTGACTTAAAAGTGTCATTAGTCTCTGGCAGTGACTCCATCCTGCTGAAGCTACCTATCAGGTCTGTTTTCAAGAGCAGGACGTAAAAAATGTTCTACCATAAACCGATGCCGTTCTCCATTTACGCTTACAACAACTCATTCATTTTCAAAGAATTAAGGTCCATTGATATTTTCTGAACTAATGCCACAATGTGGTGAAATTGGCGATGATGAATGGCTCTTGGATTTTTAGACACCCAGAACCTACAGTTCTGTTCATTAACAAAGCCATTCAAATGAAATGTAATGCTCTGGGTTAAAATAATTCATCGCTGATTTAAATAATAAAATTATATTATTCTGGTTCATTGTTCAGTTTTGAATCTCTCCATTATTTATTCTGTTATTTATACAATCTGGAAAAAAATAAAAACATTATGCAATCTCTCGATTCCTGGCCATAACATTCCTTGTTGAGATGTTACTTTTTTTCGTGGCGTATCGCAGGTTGTATTTCCGTATTAATTTCGTAGTTTGTATTTTTATTTTTGCGACGTTATTCCGTTAGTTCCAATATTTCCTCTGTCATCCAGTCCTTTCATAATGTTTTTTTATGTTCACAATATTTTTGTCGCCAATTGATCTAATAGTGTTTTTAAGAGATTTTCAAAGATTTTCTATATCTTCTTTATCTATTGTACTAAGTTCTCGGTTTAGGAGTTCATTTGTTCAATACAACGTATTAATTACCATAACTAAAAGTTCAGGGTGTCTATGATACGCACCTCCCTCTTTTAATTCAATAGCATTTAGATCCCCTCGTTTTTGGAAACTTGGGAGATGGTTTTTGTTCAGTCAGTACATAGATAAATAAAACCCATAGATGGTGAAAGATAAGTGGTGGATTTAAATACAAATATCAAAAGCGATATGCTTTTCTATTATTTATACTCTATTTTCAAATTCAAACTACAAAATCGAAAAAAAAATTATATTTGAGTGCTGTTTCGTCGCATCCGAGTAAAAAATAGTCGCACGGAAACGGCCTTTGTCCTCTGGTGAAAATGGTGATTAAGCAAATTTATCTATGGTTAGTACCACTTGTTTATACCAGGGCGGATCAATAAGTCCGTGATTTTTCGAACTTCCTTCGTAGTTATATGAAATGCAACATCGCTCCCATCCAGTACCACCTGTTAAAAGACTACTGTCAAGATTTGAACAAATTCCGTCATTTACTTTGCGTTTAACAGCTGTTTAAAATATACAACCTCGTGCATTTTTTTAAAAATGGAAAAAGTGAATTTCGAAAAAGCCATCAATCAAACCAAGGAAAAGTTTGATAAATATAGGGTTATCCATTTTGCGGTTTCAAAAGTAAACGTAAATAAAAGACATATAAAATATTTTTTTCATGATATTTCTGTTTTATTATAAAGTTTGAACGTTGACATTAAATGTGAAACACTACATCATTTAAATGACCACCACGCGAAGTGTTGCAATCATTGATTCTTTTCAGGTAATTTTCGACCACTTTTTGACACATATTGGGCGGTATCTCACCCATAACTTGACGAAAACACGGTCTTTCGCGTCGCCCCACAAAAAAAATCTAATGGTGTCAAATCGCATGATCTTGGTGGCCAGTTGATATCGCCACCACGAGAAATTACTCGGCCAGGAAATGTCTCTTGCAATAAAGCCATATTCGCTCGAGTTGTGTGGCATCTGGCTCCGCGTTGTTGAAACCACATATTCTCCAAGTCGTATTCTTCAATAGCAGGCAAAAAAAAGTCGGTTATCATATGACCATAACCAATAATCGACACATTCGGGTCTTCGGCAACACTTTCTAACCTACAGCAGCGATATTTTCAGCGAACGATGATGCACAGGCCTTATAATATATGTAACCGCTCCGGTCTCTTCAAATTTCTTCACAATTTTTCCAATTGCTTGCGTAGTTGGACGATTATGTAAACCATAATCTCCTCTTAAAGCACGATATGTGGTTGTGCCAGAATCACCATTTTTGTAGTAGGTTTTAATAATTTTTGTGCGTTGTGTGATAGTTAAGCGATCCATTTTCGTCAGTGTCAGACTTTCAACTGAAAAGAAAAAAAATTGGTTTAACAACTTAGTTTGACAGATGTCGAATACTAGCCCTATTCTTTTGAAATCACGAAATGGATAACCCTTTACTATGAAGACTCTACACCATCGATATCAATGGTAAAAAAGTGGTTTACTGACTTTCGTTGTGGTCGAACTAGTACAAATGACGCTGAACGTTCTGGACGGCCAATTGAGGCCAATACACCCGAAAATGTCGAAAAACTGCACGATATGGTGTTGGCCGATCGAAGAATATAAGTGCATGAGATTGTTGATGCCATAGGAATTTCATATGGTAGTGTGGTTTCGATTTTAAATGATCAGTTGGGTTTAAGAAAGCTGTCTGCAAGATGGGTGCCGCGGTTGCTCTCAATTGACCATAAACGTAATCGTGTGACAACTTCAAAGAATTGTTTGGAGTTGTTTAATTGTGCTACGAATTGGTAACTCATCCGCCATATCCTCCGGATTTAGCCCCAGTGACTATTTCTTATTTCCAAACCTAAAGAAATGGCTCGGTGGAAAGAGATTGAGCTCCAGCGCTGAAACTACTGATCAAAAAAAAGGCAACTTTATGGACCTGGAAAAATCCTATTTTTTGGAAGGGATACAAAAAATGGAGAAACGTTGGACTAAGTGTATTGAGCTAAAAGGAGATTATGGTGAAAAATATTTTTTTTTTGCAAAAAAAAAAAAACTGTGTTTCATTCAAAAAGTCACGGACTTATTGATCCGCCATCGTGTTAGATTTCAAAAATTTCGTTTAATAATAATAATAAAACTAAACAAAAAATTACAAAAACACAATACATTTGAAGTTGACGAGTTCAATGAAAATGTATATCAATTTAATGTGGAACTATTAATGATACTTTTTCATTGCGTTGATGATAAATTATTTTTCAGGGGAGAGGGGAGTCGTTTTCTGCACTAACCTTTTTATGTGTAACAAATATGGAGTCAATATAAACAAGAGGCGTTTATGTCACATAGCATCACAATAAACATTTGAGGTGATCAAATGTTGGAAGGCGATGAATGCCAAAGCATTCGTTTTCCGAACGTCGTTTCACTGTGTTTCCACTCTCGCAATATATTAAGAAATGTCCGAAAAACGCAATTCCGTCCATAAATATGCAGAAACGAGAACACGACTTACGCAATTCCTTATTTTTTAGCTGAGCATCTTTCGATCAGTTTTTTTTTATCTTCATTTCTTTAATAAGACAGGTCAAAAATATCTGATGTGTAACTTCCTGAAATATCGGTCAAATCAAATAACTACTACTTCTGACGGCTTCTGGCTTCGGGTAGTACAACTAAGCAAGATTTACCACGAGCTCTCAAACTGCTATTCCTGTTTGCCAGAGATATACCCAGCAAAAAAAATTTTGTGTTTTGGAAGCAGTTAAAAATGTAAGCGCTTACATAAGCGCTTCTGAGTAATACCAGTCTTTTCTTATTTATACAATCGTGATCCATTTCAGCAAGTTGTATTCAAATAATTTAACTTTTAAAATCATAATAAATTTCTAAGTCTATCGCATCCAACTGTAATACATTTCAGCAAGTTGTATTGGATTAATACCAACAGTTCATTCTGTCCCATACAATCGTGATCCATTTCAGCAAGTTGTATTCAAATAATTTATTTTGTTCTCTGTTTAAACGATTTACGAAGATTCTCGAGTTGAGTTTTTATGTATGCCGAAGCTAATTAGAGTGACCATACATGCTTATACCAACAACATTTCATTTTTCTATTTGGCAAGTATGTTCTTGATTGTTGTACACGGGCACCTTTCTTGAGATCAGTCAAAGTCCAATCGTGAAAAAGGATTTATTGATTAGTCTGTATTCAACTTGCGAAGTGAGAGTGAAAGTCACGGAGAAAATAAGTTTAAAGCGTATTTTGTTGTTGTTGTTGTAGTGCCAAGTAAGTATTGTGTGTGGTATTAAAATACTGTTAATGTACCGTTTTATGTGTGTATGTATGTGTTTGGTGTTGTTATAATTTTCTTGCACGTGCATACATAAATGTATGAAATTTTTTGTTTGGCTTGTTATTTTCTGTGTAATTTTGTTGCTGTTTAGCAAATATGATTTCGAAAAGCCAAGTAAATAAATTGAAAGCTATAGAAAAAAAAAAAATTGTGCAAGTCTTTCACAAGAAGTAAATCCCGGTGAACTAGAACCCAATGTTGCTTCAATGATAAATGAAGATGACTTAAATTTTGGGGATATAATTGTTGAGGAGGCTGAATTTAGGGAAGAAATTAGGAACTGGTTCCTGAAATTCCGCCCAACAGTTGAATCTACTTCGGCACTGTTGGTTGTTTTGAAAAAGAAACATCCAGAGATTCCACTTAGTGTACCAACACTTGTTGGGCCAAAAACGTTGGCATTAAAGAGAACTGTTGCTCCAGGGTCTTATGTACATATAGGTATAGAACATAATATACTTAAACTTGCCGAAATTATTAAAAAAGATAATATTGAAGAATTAATTTTGGATATAGGCATTGATGGATTACCTCTGTTTAAGAGCTCAGCTATCGGATTGTGGCCGATACTTGGACGCATTGTCAATATGCCCATGGTCAAAGTATTTGTTATTGGGAGTTATGTTGGAAAACAGAAACCATACGATATTGATCAATATCTACACGATTTCGTCAACGAAATGACAATATTAAATCAGACAGGCATAAAAATCGAAGATTTTGTTGTAAAAGTTCAAATTCGTGCTTTTTTGTGCGACGCACCAGCACGCTCTTTTGTATGCGCTGTTAGGGGACACACATCTCTTAACGGTTGCTGTAAGTGCCAACAAAAAGGAAAAAGTATAATGCACGTAACAACTTACTCAACTAGTGTGGGAAGATTGCGATCCAACGAAGATTTTAAACATAGGCGTGATTCAAATTTTCACTCACAAATGTTTCTTACAAGACAAATGTCTTTAGAAGAAATTGGTATCAGAATGGTAACACAATTTCCACTAGATGTTATGCATTTGGTCGATTTAGGAGTAATGAAAAAAATGTTGTTTTTTATAAAATCCACTGAGAACATGTCACCTGATACTAGAAGTGCAATGTCATCCTTATTGACATCTCTTTCTCCTTTCATCCCAAAGGAATTTGCACGAAAGCCTAGATCTTTAGAAGAATTGGCAAGATGGAAGGCCGTTGAATTTAGGCAATTCGTTTTATATACGGGACTTATTGTTCTGAAAGAATTTACAAGCACTACATTGTTCAGTCATTTCTTATTGCTTTCTTGCGCATATAGAATGATGAGTTGTCCCCAGGAAAGTGGTAGTATAAATGTTGCGAACGGTATGTTAAAACATTTTGTATCCCAATTCCCAACAATTTATGGTCCGACTAGTGTGACGTATAATGTCCACAACCTGTTGCATTTAAAAGAAACAGTGGAAGAATTCGGATGTCTTTCGAATATTACCGCTTATCCTTTTGAAAACGCCATGAAATCTATTAAGAAAGCAATAAAAAAACCACAAAAAATAGAAGAGCAACTGTTTAATACATTCTTTAATATGTCGTTATTAAAACTAAATAAATCTACTGATTTTAAACAAAATTCTAAAGGCAAGGTAACATTGGTTAATACTAATGTGGGAATTTTTACTACAAAAATTCCAGATAATTATTGTTTAATTGGAAATAATAGTCTTTGTGAAATAATAGATTTTTGTATAGATGGAACTTTTAAGTGCAAAGTTTTTGAAAAAAGTTATAACTTGTTTGATGCACCTATTAATTCACAGAGTCTTGGCATTTATGTTGTTGATCAGTTAATATTTCATGAAGAAGTTTTCAGAATAGATCAAATATACTGTAAATTTTTACGTTTTCCGTATAAAAGTAAAATAATCTTAATTGCAATGCTTCATACGTGCTTCTAATGATTTAGATACACAAACAAATCTCACCTTCTAGTTAAATTATTGAAATTTTTAAATTAACTCACCACACTCAAACTCACCACACTAAAACTCACCAAAATCAAAATTTTTAAATTAACTCACCACACTCAAACTTACCCCACTCAAACTCACCACAAAAAAGACGTTGTCACGTAAAAACTTCGCCCGTATACGGACTTTACAGGCCCGGACTTTTTTATAATTAAACCCCACATATCTGAAACTACTTCATTAATTACGAAACATGAATCGCTCCAAGATCTCGAAAAAGGAATTTTCTGATCAGCAAAATTCAATGGAAGAACTAAATGGAAATATTAAGTTAATTAAAGGTATGCAAAAATTAAGCATAGAATATATTTTATTTTAATTTATTTGTTTTCTCTATTAGAAATACTACAAGAACAGAATAAATATAAAGAAAATGCTGAGAAAGGTATGTCATATTTATCTAAAATATATTCTTGTGCTGGATAACTTACTTTTGTATATTTTAGAAGCTGCGAATGAGCGTAAAACTCTTTTGACGGAGATAAAATGTTTAAAAGGTATTAGTACGCACAACAACAGTATAGGCCTTTGATTTACATATTTATACATCTTGCAGAAATAATAAATAACCAAAATAAAACAATAGTGGAACTTTTATCTGAAGTTAAAGTACTCCTTAAAACCACTATTGTCCCCGGACAGGTTTCGCTGAAATACGTCCATTTATTTCCCATTGAGACTGTTGAAAACTTTGAAGAGGTGGAAAACGAAATCACAAACGAGACAATGAATTCGATGGTAAGTTTCTAAAACAAGATAATAAAATAGTAACTGTATTGAAGATTTTTTCTCTATATTTATAGATATCTACACTTAAAGGCATCATTGGGAACAATATGCAAAAAGAACTACAGAATGTGCTGCATATTTCATTAATATTGAAATTCAACGTCGATGGGAAGCAAAGGAAGCTAAGGCTCCTGCAGTACCCAAAATTTATTGACTCTTTGTACAGTAAGTATAGTAAATTCAACATTATTTTACCATAATTCTAACATAATTTTACCCAACAGAAGCTGCATTTTCTGATGGCTTGACGAAGAAGAAGTTTTTAAAGAATTTGCGGTATGCCTTCAGATTGGCAAAAAATCGCCACCACAAAAAAGAGAGTTTAAAGCGGCAACGGTCAACTTCATCATCAGAAGAATCAAATAATTAAAGTGCTATTCACATATTCTTATTTTTTAAAATGAAATATATAATTTTTTGTTAATTTTTATGAATTAATTTTTTTGTTACCATTTTCCTTGAATTATAGAAATTATTATCATCACTCGTAAGTAATTCAAGGAACAAGTGAAGTAAGAGCTTAGGGGAAGCGGTGAGGTAATAGCATAGGGAAACCAGTGAGGTAAGTGCTTGTGGTAAGCAGTTAGGTAAGAGCTGAATGAATGCGCTGAGGTATAGCTTGAAATTCATTAATGACGGAGACAATACATTCAGCTCTGAAGTCATAACATACAGTAAGCAAGTTGTATTGTCTCCAAGTGGCTCCAGCCATACGATATTCATGCAATCGGTAAGCACAAAGGTATGCGATGAAATGATTTTTCTCCAATACAAACCTGCTGAATGGTATGGAAGTTTTTTGCTGGGATATAGATGCTTCTGATGTCATTGGACATGAAAATTGCACTGATGTATATAGAAAATGTATCGTAGCAATGAAACCATTTATGTTGCGGACATTAATCTGTTTGATATCTACATACACAGTGCAACACATAAAATGCTAACTCCTTCTCGTGTGAAATTTCTCGAAGTAGTTATCGGAACAAACAAACCCCTATTTGGATTATGCTAGCTTAGCTGCTGTTCGCATTTTATGAAAATAAATAAATAAATGGTTTCCCGTTACATCCCATGTAAGGATTAGGGAGAGCTTCTGACAACCAGTGAGCTGTGCGCATTCTAGTTTTACACTCACTGATAGGGGCCTACAGTTTTACACCGGTTCTGAACGGTAGTTTGAGAAGCTTTTTTATGGCTAAATACTCGAAAGTGTCGCCGTCACTAAGTGAGGTCATCGCCGTCGAAAGAAATTTAAGGTGGTCAGAGCAGAAATCGAACCCACGTTCTCATGCACAAGAGCCGCGCACACTACCACTGCACCACCGACGGCCACGTTCGCATTTTATGACTTCATGTATATTTTGGCTAAAACTTGATTTTTCCAAAGTCCATGCAATTTCTCCCACTGCTATATCCCCAATTGGAATTTTATTTTCCTGTCTGCCCCCCACCCATGTTATGTACCAAAACTACCCTCCACCCATGTTATGTACCAAATGTCAGCTTGAAAATGATGTACAGGTGCAGCGCGGTAATTTCCTTTTTGCACTGCAGGCTGTGGCGGCACTGTTAGTCGAAGAGAGTGGAGAGTGTGAGTGGCTTATAGTGGCAGGCGGGAGATTTGTCTTCGTGTGCCTTTCAGTTGCCATCATGCATTGGACACGTGACCAGAGGTCATTTTGTGTTGAAGCGTATTTTTCAAATGCGCACTCGATCATTGCAGTGCAGCGTGTGTTTAACAGCGGGTGTGTAAACAAACAAAATATGCGGTACTAGAGTGAAACAAAATATGCGGTACTGGAGCCCCATGCGATTTTTTCCTTTGGGATTACCTGAACTCTAAGGTGTATATCAACCGTGCCAACACCTTGGAAGCCCTAAGGCTGAAATTAGCAGAATACTAGTCGACATGTTTGTTAGAGTTCATGGAAACTTCAGAAAACGTATGCAGCAGTGTGTGGAGGTCGACATTTGCCAGATACACTATTTAGAACCATGTAGTTTAAAAATTCCCTTAGTCTACTTTTACATTGACAATTATAATTGTCACAATTGTTGAGTTTGATGGAGAGAGAGGTAAGAAGAACGGAACGAGGAAAAAACTTGTCCGTACTCGGCAATTCGTTTTGTTCTTCTCATTCTTAAATTTGTAGTAATGGCGCCTGCAGAATAATTTCACATTTCTTTTCGTTTACTCATTCGTAAAAATTTCACACGAATAATCTGCATATGTCTCAGATTTATACGAATGTCACAAGCAGCAATAAAAAAAAAAGAATTGTCCAAACAAAATTAAATGTGTAAGCACAATTGGCAGGTTCAAAAGCGAATCATAAAGAATTGTGACAATTATAATTGTCAACGTGAAGGTAGACTTACTGTTCAATATAATTAAAATATAAAATAGATGTTTCTAAGGTTCTTAATTTTTTACTGCATTCCCAAATAAGCAAATTCCCGCGATCCATCCATATATAGTAACACAAATGCATATTACCACACGGATTTTACAAAACCCTATTTACAATACTGATCTTATTCGTCGGGGTAATCATATGAAATTGTTGAATGATTGTTAATAAAAAGTACTCTATTTATATAATTGAATTCTCGTGAAATTTAGGAACATTGTTTGAAAACGAAATATACTATACTGGTCCATTTGTTCGAAAAAAAACAAAGGAAATTTATGATATTTTTTGATTCTTAGAACTAAAAAAATTAAGTAATAAACTATAGAGTATTCATGATTAGATTCTCATGAATAACACACATAAAGCGATAAAACCAAATTATTTTATTGCATCAGGAAACTGATGCAAGTACATATACCACACTTGACAATGGCGCCCATCCAGAAATCCCTTTCCAAAGCTTAATTAGTTTCATAATACTCGTATCAATGCATCTGTAACATTCAAATTGCATTTTCTGCATCACCACTTTGATGAGTTCTTACACCAATTGCCCACCGAAACGGACGAACAAGCAGAGCAAATCCATCAGGTCACCATTCCAATGGAAAACTGTCACAATGGAGAAAAGATGGATACATTGCTTGCAGAAGTTTGTTGGTGGAGTCACGATAGATTTGAAGGAGGACGATAGATTTGAAGCATAACGAAAGAGATATGCCATTGAATATGCAATCAAGATCAGATGTTGGTGATGATTCAGATCATGGACCTGAACCACCAAAGAAAAAACCAAGAGCATTAACTTCACATGCTTCACCGGGAGCATCAACTTCAAGGATATTGATTAATTTATGTTTTTTTGCCTTTTGATACACTTAAAAATGGTGCAAAAACTGATTGGGACCTACAGTTTTACATCGATTTAGAACGGTATTTGTGAGAAGCTTTTTCATCGCTAAATACTCGATAGTGTCGCAGTCACAATGCGAGGTGACCGCCGCCGAAAGAAATTTTAGGGTGGTCTGAGCAGGGATGGAACCCAGGATCTCATGTACAAGAGTCTCACACACTACCATTGCACCACCGACGGTCACATTTTTAAAGCACTACGTGCAAGCTTTTTTAGATTAGTTTGTTTTGCTGTCATTAGTATCAATCAAACACTATTTAAACTTGGTTTGCTGCATTGCTTATCGTTCTCTCGCCAATCCACTGTGTTCTCTTTCACTTTCCTACTACATAGTCGATCAGCTGCGAAATGGATACCCCTGGTTGAAATAAACATGAGGATGGTAACATGAACATTTCCAACCCTCTTGAAGGAACTGTAATTTGTAACAATTTATATGTATCGTAAATTCAAATGTGTCATGTTAATTAAAATTTATGAAAATTAGAATTCTCGACAATGTTTCGAGTATGATAAATATATTCATAGATGTGTATCAAATTCAAAGCGTAATAGAATTCAATTATGTACAATGAAATTTAGAAAATATGAATATTTGTAAAAACCAATCTGTTGGGTGCATGCACCTTAGAGCACCCATCCAAAAACTGTATCTTGAACGAAAGGTAGTACCTTATGACCGGGAATTACGTATACACTGGTTTTGACCATTTCATTGTTGACGTCATTCCCTAGTACCAAGGAAATTAACTTTGGAGTGTAGAAGTTACCACCAGCGAGCATTAGATGTGAGTATCGCTTGACGATGGAAGAATTTACAGGTGAAGTCGGCATACGTACACTATTCGGACATCGACAGCGGTACGTACTTCAGGATTAATTTTGGATTTTAGCATAAGCGGCGTATTCTTATAGATTTCGTCTTCTATCCTGTCCATTTTTAGATGAAGTGTATCAACGAGTTCTCTGGCTATTGTGCTGTTCGGTGCGCAAACGTTGATTAAGGCCCTAATAGAATGTCTGTTACTGTTGGCAGTAGCGATATGACGTGACGGGACACGACTGATGAAAGTGATGTTACTGATGTTGTAAGATTGGTGTGTCGTTGAATAGTTTGGCGATGCTGGCTTATGTTACGAATACCATGAAATCTGGAGTTTCGACGGGATGTGTGATTTAAGTAAAGCGAAAGGAAATTGTTGGTACGGAAAGATAGGACTTTATGATTATTGAATTGGCGGATCAATAAGTCCGTGACTTCCCTCGTAGTTATATGAAATACAACAGTGCTCCCATCAAGTACCACCTGTTAATAGACTACTTTTTATTTACTTTGCGTTTAACAGCTGTTCCAATCATACAACGTCATACATTTTTTTAAAAATGGGAAAAAGTGAATTTCGGGTGCTCATTAAACATAATTTTTTGCGAAACATACCGTCAATTAAACCAAGGAAAAGCGTGATAATACCATCGATTTCAATGGTAAAAAAGTGGTTTACTGACTTTTGTTGTGGTCACACAAGTACAAATGACCCTGAACGTTCTGGACGGCCAATTGAGATCAATACACCCGAAAAAAATCTACGAAATGGTGGTGGCCGAACGTAGAGTAAAAGTGCGTGAGTTGTTGATGCCATAGACATTTCATATGGCAGTGTGGTTTCGATTTTAAATGATCAGTTGTGTTTAAGAAAGCTGTATGTAAGTTGGGTGCCGCGTTTGCTCTCAGTTGACCATAAACGTACGGATGCACACGTGTGTAGTCTCAATGGCAAAATTCCATGAATTGGGCAACGAATTGGTACCTGATCCACCATATTCGCCGGATTTAGCCCCCAGTGACAATTACCTTTTTCCAAAAATAAAGAAATGGTTCGGCGGAAAGAGATTTAGCTCCAATGATGAAATTATTGATCAGACAAATGCCAATTTTATGGACAAAAGTTGGACTAGGTGTGTTGAGCTAAAAGGAGATTATGTTGAAAAATAAATTTTATTTTTGCAAAAAAAAACTTTGTTACATTCAACTGTGTTTCAGACTTATTGATCCGCCCTCTATAATAAGCTATTCGATGGGATGCTTTGGGTTATGATAACTGCAACCCTGACTCAATTGTCGGATCCAGAATATACTTTGGAAACACGATCCGACCTCCATTCATTAATAGTGAGGTTATCGTCATTTATCACTACCATCGTCCCGACAACAATATTAGCCGAAGCTGTTTTCATTTACTTCGCATATGAAGTTCGCCTGTAACTGTTGACATCGGTTTATTAAAGAAATTGGTTGGCAATCGGCTTTCGGATCAGGAGGAGCAAGGATTTGGTGTCCGATTAGGAAATGGCCGGGTGGTTTTTCGGATATAGGCTGAATAGGACGAGAATTCAAATACGATTCTATTGTTGATAGGAGTGATGAAAATTCTTCGTACGTATGTTTGAATGATTCACCAATTTTGTGGAAGTGAGACTTAAAGCTATTAACTCCGGCTTCACAGGGCCCTCCCATGTGAGGCGACCCTGGTGGAATAAAATTCCATTGGATATGTTGATGAACGGTTTTGGACATAACTCGAGAACGTGATGATATTAGCAAATCCCGTGCTATTTTCTTGGAGCCACCTACGAGGGTTTTGCCATTATTCGAGTATAATCTGAGCAGATAAACACGTCCGAAGGAAAACTGTGGAATGCTACCACGAATACTGGAGTTGAATGATCTGTTATAGCTTCTAAGTGAATGGTCTTTGTGGCGAAACACACAAAAACGCAGACATATTCTTTAAGTTAAGAAGACAGCAATAGTCGAATTCCGTACTGTAGAACGGACGTTGTAAGTCAGATCTTTCGGGATAAGTGAGGACATAAGCTGAGTTCGTACATTTGCCTTATGGAGGACACATTCTTTGCAATTATGGATAGTTATCTTCATCAAATTCTTTAACTTAGGAATCCAAGATTGCATTCTCAGAAGACGAAGAACTAATTGGTTTCCTTCATGGGGAGAGATGATGTGTGGAAACTGAATCAACAATTTGGATAGACGGCAGTTATGTGGAAGATTATAGGAAATATTTCATCATCGGTTATTTACCCGTAATAGTTTATTGTTACCCAGGAAAGTATTTAACTTTAATATACTGCTTGTTTTTGGAATCGTTTCGTTGTTAGCGAGTACTTTATATTTGTTTGGATACTCAACTTGTTGTGCTATTTGAAGAAATCGATTACGTATCTAGGTTGCTTCATCATGTGAAATGGAAGAGGAATAATAGTCGAACCTTTGGGTGCGTTTTATTGAAGTATCTGAATACATAACACTGAGTTCGGACTGCGGAAAATTTTCCCAAAACATCATTAAAGTTGGAAAAATTCGAAAAATATACTTGGATCGGTCTCTGTTCTTCTGCAGTGTCTGAAACTTGACCAACACAGGCGCATGCCACCAATAATTATAATTGGATAAATCTTTCGGATAAGATCCTCTAGTACTGCTATTTGCGGGATTATCTTGGGACGGAACGTGGGATCTATTACACTTCTCTAAAAAAAAAAAGGTAAATTATATTGCAGTGGAATTAAGATAATACGGGGGTGCTGATTTCGAATCTGCAAGCAGTTTATTCAAATTGGCTCTAGATTTTGCACAATTCGCGATTATATGTATTTTTCGCATTTCTCAACCGATTATTTCAATAAAAAATTTAAAATTTAGTAGCCATAGTTCCAGAAAGAAAGCCCTTTACACAGTTTAAGCCTACTTGCCTGCCCTATTTTTTAAATTTAAGTGTGTATAAATATCTCAATGAATATCAAAGTCAAAATTGAAAAAAAATTTAAGTTTTTTTTAGAAAAAAAATTTTGAAAGGAAAAAGTCCATGATTTGTACATATGTCGTTTTGTATAAACAAATTATATGAAATTTTAGAACCTTTTGTAATTAAATTTCGACTTAAAAAAAACATTTTTTTTGTGTACAATTCATATATTTTAAAAACATAAGTTTGCAGCCTATTCATATGAAAGTTAAAACAAGATATAAATTATATTCTTTACCTAATGGTAATAAAATGAACAAAAAGTTATTTATATATTTTTATTAGATTTTCTTTTATGGAAACTGTCAGAACAATCGCGCTGAATGGACCAACAGTAGTCGGCCATCATCTGCCTTGATACCTTTCCTCCATAATTCTTATATCTTGGTGGAACCTCTCTCCTTGTTCTTCGCTAAAATCGCCAAGATTATATGCAAATCTATCTACATAAGTGGCTATGTAGGTAGTGTACTGTTATGCTCATATTAGCATACAGGTTTTCAAAGTGGAGCAGCATATTCTTAACAAGCTCGTCATAATTGTACGCTTTGTGGTTACCTAAAAAGTTATTTACAACTTCGACAAAGCTGGACCATGCTGACAGTTCCACATTGTATTTGTATATTGTTTGTTTTTATATTGTTTGTATGTATATTTTTTTTAAAATTAGGATCGTTGATTAGCTTACGAATTTTAGGGCCATCAAATATTCCAGCTTTTAATTTCTCAATACTTAATCCAGGGAACGACTTACAAATGTATGCGAAGCAATTACCGTGTTTGTCCAAAGCCTTAACAAACTGTTTCATAAGCCCCAGCTTAATATGTAGCGGTGGTAATATTATTTTTTCCCTGTCCACCAGGGGCGCATTAATGATGTTCGCAACGCCTACAACCAGGCTTTTTCTTAAAGGCCAGGTCATTTGTTTCCAGTGATCTTGCTTTGCTCTACTATCCCACAAGCAGATTAAACAAGGATTTTTGGTATATCCACTTTGCTGCCCAAGCAAGAAGTTCACCATTTTTAGATCAGCACAAACAGGTAACTGTTGTTGATGATAGCAGATCTTTTCCAATGCCTTTTTGACATTTTTGTATTGTTCCTTAAGTTTTGTAGAGTGAGCAATTGGGATACAGCCATATCTGTTACCATTGTTCAGTAACACACTTTTCAAGCTTCTAGTAGAGCTGTCAGTGAAAATTCCATTCCCATTTTACGAAAAAGTGCAGGAATATTATTGCAGTACACAAGAACTTCATCTTCGCTGAAATATGGCAGAAAGCCCTCGTCTCTTGTCAGATAAAAATTTATTTTAGTTTCTGGCTGTAAGCAATTTTTTCCTTTTAGTCTGGATGCTAACAGTTCTGCAGCTTCTTTTGAGAGGCTGAGGTCACGTATCAAATCGCGGAGTTCCTCTTGTGAGAATCGGTGAGATTTTCCAATATCTACTTCATACTCACTTTCACTGCTACCAACTGCTTCCATTCCATCTTCATATGGCACTAATATTGGAATGTCATCGCTATGTGGTAAAGGCCGCTTAGCAGATTCGAAATTGGAATCGATTGAATCCATTTATATTTACCATACAAAAATAGCAATCGTTATAATGATTATTCGGATCCCTCCACAACATAGGCACACCGAACTTCAAACTGCGTTTTTCTTCATTTTTCCTCAGTCGTAATGATTCTACGCAATTTTTGCTAACTTTATGAGGAACCCAAGGCTTCTCTTGATTGGTAATCGATATTCCAAAATACTCCAAGTACAATTGCTTTACCATCTCGGTGATATTTTGCTTTCTCTTTTCTTGAGCATATTCCCCGCAAATGTAGCAAAATGCTTTCGGGTTGTTTGTACAATTATTTCGCGACGAACTCATTTTCAATGTGAATGAAAATAATGTGATTCTAATATATACATTGAAAATCACAATAATTTTGCAACAAAATCAATAGCTGCTGATTTTTAAAAAAAAAAGAAAATATTGTGTTTTTTTTAAATCTATATTTAATTGCAAAAGGCTCTAAAACTGCACATAATTTGTTCACACAATATGACATATGTACAAATTTTTGACTTTTTTCTTTATAAATTGACTTTGATATTTAAAATCGGACTTCTTCTTATATTTAAATTGTTTTTTCTAAAAAAAACCTTAACTTTTTTTTAAATTTTGACTTTGAGCGACTATATTTACAAAAGTTATTGAGATATTGATACACGCTTCAGTTCGAAAAATGGGTCATGGAATAAATCTTAAACTGTATAAAGGGATTTCCCTCTGACTCTATAGTTACTAAATTTTAGTTTCTTTATTGAAACAATCGCTTCAAAAATGGAAAAAAATAAAATCGCGAATTGTGCAAAATCTAGAGCCAATTTGTATAAACTTATCCTAAGACCACTGCAAAGTTGTGCGACTTATTAAGTTTGTTTTTTTTGTAGAGCTGTGTTATCTCATTCCACAGTTTGCAGAATCTTGGAAACCCGGTATGCAACGAACGTTTTCTAATGGCTAGGAGATTTTTGAAGCAAAGAGAGTCGCGCAATTTATAAAGCGAATATACGGAGATATTGAGCGACAGAAGAATGGAGTCGACAATAATAGACAACAACACTGCTCCAAATAGTTCGAGTCTAGAGAGAGAAATGCTGTTGACAGTTGCTACCGTTGATTTTCTATTCAAAAGACTTACAACAGTGGACTGGGTTGTAATAACTTTTACATAAATTGCTGCGGTGAATGCCATCTCAGAAGCGTCGCAATATGCATGTATTTCCTTTTTACAACCAGCGTCACTCATGATGGACTCAATATTAATGCCTTGGTAAAAGTGAATAAATGAATTCCAATCACGAAGGCAATGGTCCGGTAAGCATTTGTCCCAATCGGACTTAGCCCTCCAGATTTTTCTCATTAGGATTTTGGATAGGATAATAAATGGAGAAAGCCACCCTGTGGGATCAAATAACTTCGAAATCTCAGACAAAAGATGTTCTTTCTTTGTAGTCTTCTGATTGGTCAATGCTTTAGAGGAAAATAAAAACACATCAGATTTTGCATTTCAATGTACCCCAATGATTTTGAATTGCTGGATTTCAAATTCGCAAAAATCTTCTTGGAGTAAAGGGTTTTTAGAAATAGATTCTTGAATTTGAGGAGAATTGTCTGTACATTTTCATAAATTAAATCCGGCTGGACCAAGAGCAGCAAAACCCAGGGTTATAGGGGAAATACGAAATCTTGTGAAGAAAGTCCACATACGACATGTCGAAGATGAACAAATTCCTCACTAATACCCACGTTCAGGCAGAAACGCTAGTAGATGATACGGGGAATGGAATAGTGACAATGGAACAAATGTTAAGGTACCTTGCGAATACACACTTTCCGGCTTTAAATGAGGAACCCACAGGGGAACGACGACAATGTGAAAATGTAGTACACCAGACACCAAATGGTAAAAAAGCTATAAAGAGCATGCACATGTATCCAAATATTGTTTTCGTGAATTTAAGATCTGGTGCTTTTCGTTTATTTATTGTCTGTCACGTTTTTGTTTTAAGTATATTTCAACAAACAATTGGGTTAGAAATATACATATTATTAACTATTAATCATTGTGTCCCAAACATGTTAACTTGAATAGCAAACACAACGTGTATTGCTCCCAAACAGCTTCCTCTCAAAAGAGGATTGCTCCCAAAGAGCTTATAGGGGGAAGGCTATTGGGACAATGGAAAATAAGAATCTCATCCACAGCTGCCATATGTTTTGTGTAGAGTCGAAGAGTGGAAATACAACTGTAAATCGTTCTAACTACGTTTTTGAGCTATTTACTGCTTTCAGAATAATGTTTTAGAAGGCTAGAACGAATGCGGTACTGACTATTAATTAGTAATGTTCTATTCTCGAAACGTTCACTTAAATTTTTCAAAACCAGCCTCTGTCCTAGAACACTTTTGTACAATATCTCTCGCTTTACCGCTTGTATTTGTTTCAGATGGAATAGTTGTAGGATATTACAAAGACGAGAATTGTTAATATACAAGACTGTGAATAAATCACGGAATGAAGGCCAGGATTGGTAACCAACCCTTAAAATCTCAGCCTCGCACGAAGGAAGGTTTATGTTGTACAGGGGCATAGGTCCTGGAGAACAATCTGGAGAAAATTAGGGTCCATTACGTACATGCTGTAAGCTGTCTGTTATTTGGCTGTAATTGTCTCTCGGTCCACATCACCGTCGTCGGCTTGTCCGTCATCCTTATTACTCTCATCCGTCGTTTTATGTAGTTCGCTTAAACACTTTTCAAAAAGAATTTTCACACCAGTCCAAATGGATTTAATTTCATCTCTATGAACCTCAAGAAAGTGAACTGTGGTTCCCGTGAGATTTGCCCCATCAAACTATGCATCGAATTATACGAGGGCATCTAGGATCTTATGAATTGTTGTAGGTAACTCATGTTGAACTTTAGGAGTACTTATGGCCAGTTTTTCAGTCAGTGGTGATCTTCGTTTCTTAGTTGAATTGTGGTTAAACATCGAATTGTGTTTTTTAGTCATTGTTTAACTATGATTTAACCATCCAATGTGGGTTGGTTAACTTATAGTCTGAACCATATTATTTTGACAATCAAATTACTGACTGTCAAAGTGAGAAATGAAGATTGTATAAAATACATGTTTCAGATTTGCGTATTTGTCTAGATCATTAAATTGTTGCGCCTATATAGTGTTTTCCACAGTTTTGTTAAAATGACTTCGATTTTATGCATCTATTTCTTATTTTACATAATTCCATTTTGTTTGTTCCCCTTTGTTGTTTTAGTATTTAATCCAAAACACACGTTTTTTCCCCTAAGAATACAAGGGTTGCCATATTAGTTGCCAATATGGCGACTTACATTAACTCACCACTGAAAAACAAAATGCAAAGTTAACCTCTAATTAACTTAGAATTAAGATTAGGTAATCCGATAGTTAACTACCCACTTAAAAACTGGCCATTAGTACAGTACTTTGCGAGTACATGTTGAACTTAAAGAGTAGTTAATTAAGAGGAGTATTCACCACGTAGGAATAAGTTTGAACTTTTGAACTTCAAAAGATTAGAGATTGGAATCTCAAAAAAATTAGGTATTTTCGAGTTAGATAAAGCCAGTTAAATACCTCGAACCCCGATACTATGGACTAAATGGAAAATGGTGTATTACAGAATAAATATAAACGTAGGAAAATGTGAATGTGTACAAATTAATTAATTGTAGTTTCCCAGTGATTTTAAATATTTTAAACTTATACCAATACGTTGTTCAAATCGATGATGTATGATGAATGATACTGATGTGACAGTGATTTTTTTGCGATCTTGGTTATTCCGTTGCGATTGAATACTATTACAGGGTCTTGGCTACCATTACGAATGGGATCGATAGTTTGAGTAAATATTTCTCTAATAACACCGATCATGCTTTGCTCTGTATATGGAAAAGAAATTAAATGTTAAATGCTGTTCGAGATTTTAAAATAAAAAATTATCCCATTATCAAAATGTTTGAAAATTATTGACTTATATTCGTTCAGATTCTTGTACAGGATCTTCGGATAATTATAATTGATGAATAGCAACTTCTTTATTCCAAATAATCTCTGTTTGGTCTTAGATATTAACATTGTTATTTATTCTGAGTTATCTTAGGTATCTTGTGGGCTGGGGTTGCCTCCCGTCACCGTTATATATGCAATGAAAATACACAGAGAAAAAAATAATGAACGAAGAAACCCCCCAACTGTTGACGACCCTCGCAAACGTTATAAGGACCATGATTTAAGGATATGTACCTGGAATGTTCGAACGTTATACAGGACTGGTGCCACTTTCCAACTGGCGGATTTCCTCGGAAAATATAAAGGTGACATCACAGCGATCCAGGAAATGCGATGGACAGGATATGGTTACACCAGAAGGAAAAACTGTGATATTAATAATTGGCAAGAGACTGTGACACCCAGTTTCGAGGTTTTACCCAGTAAGTGAACGCATAGCCACAATTCGCATCAATGCAAAATATTTCAACATCTAGTTAATTTGTGTGCACGCACCGACAAAGGATAAAGCTGATGAGGTCAAAGAAACATTTTACGAGCGTCTGGAGGAAGTATATGAACTCTGCCCTGACCACGACATTAAGATTATTCTAGGCGATTTTAATGCCAAATTAGGACGGAAAGTGTCTTTCGACCAACCATCGGTAATCACAGTCAACATGATACCACCTTCGATAATGGAATAAGACTGATAGACTTCGCTGCTGCAGAGAACAGCATAAGGACATATATACATAAGGCGACCTGGATATCTCCTGTACCTCATTTCTGTGGTTCTCGAATCGAAAATGTTTTCACATTAAACAAGAAACAAAAAATTACATCGTTTCTCGATTTGAGAGTAAAAAGTGTTTATGTACATCAATGCGAAAAGTGGCAGTACTGCTGACATTTTTATTGGAATATTCCAAGAAAACTGTCAAGTAATAAAAAATTATAAACAAACAAAATAAGCTAGTGCGAAAAATAACAACAAACAGAAGTTGTTTTAAGGGATTCCCACTGATCCTTACATTTTGTGTTGGAATTTAACCCTCAAAATTGTCTCTTGCAAATTCCAAATTAGTTGACATACATAGTATATTCAACTATATTTTCTTGTTGTTTTTTGATTTTTCCGTAATATTTAGGAAAAATTAGTTGAAATATATAACAAAAAAGATATAATTCTTATCTTCTCCACTTATAATATAAATTCTTAATTTCTTAAAAAGCCTTTTTGTAGAAACAATATAAAAATCTCGCACCGTTTTAATTTGCGAGAATTTTTGACGTTTCAAATTTAAAATGTTTCGACTCCCTACTTTTTAGAAACAGTTTTCTGGCATTTTTCCAATAAGCATGAAAAAACCAGTACGTCACAGAAAGTTTCGCAAAACAAATGTTGTAGAAACAGTCACATGTGAGAAGAAGAAGCACATCTCCCATTCTTTGGAAACCCCTGTAAGGACTGAACTTGGCTATCAAAAACTGCAGAAGGATAAGCCATGGTACGACGAAGAATGTCGCATAGTAAGACACTGCACGTATGGCAACGAAACGGTCAGTTACAACGCGGGCTGCGAGCGAGCAGTACAAGAGGCTGAGAAGGGAGGAAAACCAACTATTTATGCGGAAAAATTACAGTGGGAGCAGATGGAGAGTGAAAAAACCGAAAACTTTTCCATAGGGTAAGAAGGTCGAATAACGGGCCCTCCTAGGACGAGAATGGGAATCTGGTGACTGATAAGCAGTGTGTGCTCAAAATGTGGGGAGACCAATTTTAAGCACTACTCCACTCAGTTTGTTCCACCGAAGATCACGAGGTAATGATATTGGAAGATAGTGTAGACTGTTCTCCCCTCCCCCAAGGCGAGATTAGAACTGCGATCTCCCGGCTTAAGAATAATAAAGCCGCTGGAGCGGATGGGCTACCCGCTGAACCTTTTAAGGCAGGTGGCGAATAACTGCTAGCCCACATGCATCGACTTATATGCGGTATATGGCTGGGGGAATGCATACCTGACGATTGGAGTCTCAGTGTATTATGTCCTGTATTGAAAAAGGGTGATCCGTGTGTCTGTTCCAACTATCGCGGTTATCCATCGTGTATAAGGTCTTGTCGAGCGTATTATGTGAAAGACTAAAGTCAATTATTGAAAACCTGATTGGACCGTATCAGTGTGGTTTTAGACCAGGCAAGTCCACAACTGACCAAATATACACGCTACGCCAAATCCTGGACAAGACCTACGAAGAGCAAATTTTTTATTTTTTTGAACTGATCCGCCTCTGTATAATGATTCTGACCAAGACCAAATCACAAGTCAAAGTGGGGAGAGATCTCACTGCACCATTCTGTACTAAGCAAGGACTGAGACAAGGTGACACACTTTCGTGAAATCTATTCTATATCTTAATGGAGATAATATTGAGAAAAGCTGCAATAAATACGAACAAGAGCATTAACACGAAAAGCCATATGTAGACATCATTGGGCGAAATTTGCGAGAGGTTACTGCAGTATTTTCAAGACTCGAAAAAGAATCAGCGTGGGTCTTGCTGTTAATGAGGGCAAGACTTAATTGATGGCGTCAACGACCAGAGAAACCTCTCGACTTGGTCCGTACTTGAACGTTGAGAACCGATTTATTTTTGAAGTGGTAGATGAATTTGTCTACCTTGGATCCGACGTGAACAAGGACAACAACATCAGCCTGGAGAGAGATAGGAAAATTTAGGGCTCAGCAAGCAGTTTAGGAACAAAGTCCTCTCTCGACGAACAAAAGTCCAGCTATATCAGACTCTTATTTTACCTGTCTTGATATATGGCTCCGAAACTTGGGTCATATCGCAAGTGGATGAAAAACACCTGGGAGTTTTCGAGAGAAAAATTCTCCGTAAAACATATGGTCCTGTGAGGGAAAACGGCTAGTACCGACGTTGCTCGAACGCAGAGCTATATAATCTATATTCTGACGTGAACATAGCTAGGCGAATCAAATTAGGCCAATTGCGTTGGCTAGGCCATGTTATCAGAATGAATGGAGATGAGCCAGCGCGAAAGGTTTTCGATAACGTACCCGATGGAAGCAGGGAAAGGGTGCGACCAAGACTCCGCTGGAAAGGCCAGGCAGAAAATTCCCTCCGTATCCTTGGTGTTACCAACTGGCGAGAAAAGGCGATGGATAGAGGCAGTTGAAGGAGTATGTTGAAATTTGTTTGATTTGTTTGTTTAATTAATATATGTAAAGCTAAGGTCAGGCGGCAAATATTTTGCGTAAAATGGCTGACAATTATGTCAAATTGTTTTGTCATGCATCTGACCGGCAAAATGTTTGCTAACAAACGTTCGCACAAATGAGTTTTTTGATGTTTGTAAACAAAAGTTTTAGGCAAATTTGGACAATGTGAACATTATATGACAGCACACGTGCAAATTCTTGGTAAATTTGTTACGTTTGTTCTTGCAAAACAAATATAAGAACAAATATAAGCAAATATTGTTTACCTTTTTGGTGAAGTTATCAAAGCGATGTATGAAAATTTCGTTTGAAAACAATAAACGTGTGTAATTATTAACAAATGTATAATTTTAAAATGAATATTTAAACAGTTTATTTATAAAATAAATATTTTTGTATAATTGCCAATTATTGGTAGAAAGAAGAAGAAACTCAAAATTGTTAATTGTTAAATCCAGTACTCGCTTGCAACTGAAATTCAGTTTAGGCTACGACGCACAAGAATAGTTCGGGTTCAATGTTCCAAATAAAAATTAATTGTTTTGGTGTAAAGGGAGTTTTAACTTCGAGCAAAAATATCCAATAAAATAATTTTGGGCATCTTTAAAATCTGTATATGCGAGAGAGTATGACATAGTTGAGAAGTCCGAAGCGTTCCATAGGAAACTTCTTGAAAGTTGAATTTAAAAAAAGACGATTGTTATTTATGTCATTAAAATGATTGTTTCCTATAAAAAATCAAGAAATAACCGAAAAAATTAGATGACAGTTTTCTGTAACTCACTTAGTCGTCGATATATAACAAGTTAATTTGTAAAATAGGTAAAAACCTTTTAGACATATTTCCATAAAAATTAGTTTTACTGATAGGAAACAAAATAATAGTCGAAAAAACACTGATATTTCGATATTGAATTTAAAAAAATATTTTTTAGAAATTAGGTCAAATTGTATGAAAAACTTATGAAAACCCATTTATAAAATATATATCAATCACCGTCAAAAATACATATATGTATGCTCCCGATAGTAATATCCACTTGGTTCGAAAAAGTCCACTCGTGAAATTCATGTTGAAGTGAATCCTATAGCTCAGCACTTCCTTTTTTGTCTTTTTGTCTTTTTCGCCCTCTCATCCTGACTATGTGCGTTTTTTTACAAACTTCAACTTTGTCGCAAAAATTGCTCTTCGTACTTATACCTCAGTAACAATTTTTATAGAATTAAAAGTATCATATTGAGTACTAGGTGGGGAATTCCCTTTGAAAACGTTGTCATCTACATACTGACATATGTATAACAATAAAAATATGAAAGGTGGTCAATTCAACTCAAATGGCTAACACTAGCAAATGTAAAGAAAACGGCATGAAAAAAGTAAAATAAACTTCTCTAATAAGACAACATGAATATTGATAAATCTTGAAACACCAGTCACCAAATAACGCTATTTCACGGTCGCGAGTTCATAGATATAAGTAATATGAGCAGTGTTGCCAGATAAAGTCGGTCACAAATCGTCAAATTGGAGGTGCAGAAATCGTCAAATCGTCAAAAAAATTTTTCGAAATCGTCAAAAAATCTTCAACATTAAAAACTGCAATTGCTGTACCAAATATCAGTATTTTTGTGGGGGGAAAACAGTAAAACAAAGCAATTAAATCAATATGTTATAGTAATATTTTTAAAATTCATATATCTTTATTTAAACTCTATTCCGAAATCTCTTCAACTATTGGTCAAACAACCAACGAACAGAGTTGACAAATATGTGTACGAACACAATCGGAGCGATGACGTAGGCGGTACAAATTTGTACACGTATTCTTATGGAAGAAAAACAAAAGCTGGCATTTGACGTCGCTTCTGGCGTAAACAACAAAAATTAGAATTCTTTTTATTTCTCTGGAGTCAAGACGCAGAATGTTGGCGGCTTAATACAAAAATAAAACAACACTAGAGATTTCTGAAAGAAATGTGAACAGGAATTGTAAATTTATATTTTTTAGGGTAAAAAAGAAGAGTCGATGCAGTTTTTGTCCTTCATGAATAATTTTCATTAACCCCTAATTGGCTGACCCCTGATTCAATTGTGTGAATTTGATTAAACGTCACACAGATAATATTTAGGGTATTTACATACATATGTATGTACATATATTATTGACACGGTATGTTTTATTCATTAATATCGTAAGTTTTTAATAGTTCTATACTTCCCCAGTCCGTCTACAAAAATGAAATCTCGATAATTCTATTATTTCAGAAATGGTTCCATTTGTGGGGAATTTGTTTACCCAATATCCCTTGATGGGTTAAGTTTATGTTTAAATATAGTATATAGCTGTCGGTATTGCATTACCAACAATTTCAATTTTGGAATAGACTAAAAATCGTCATTCCAGAAGCTGAAATCGTCAAATCGTCATTTTATGTTTTTGTGACTAAAAATCGTCAAAATGACGATAAATCGTCACTTCTGGCAACACTGATACTCATATATTATTTCTTCTCTTTCATTGTTCAACCATATCAGTTTATTAAACAGCTGATTTTCTTTTGATCGCAGGTTGTTTAGTTATTCTCCAGTTATTGGTGATACAAGAAGTTAATTAATTTTAAAAGTTGTCATTAATAAAATGTCGTCTAAAAAAAGACTTTATAACGACAGCTACCTGAAATATGGATTCACATACATATATAAATAAAAATGATGATGTACTCCCACAATGTGTTGTTTGCCACAAAACATTTTGTAATGACACTCATAGAATAACACATACGTAGAAGGTTTTATTCGCTCAATAAATTAAACGTCATAGGTACGATGGAAATTACACACTGGAGGGTGGAAAATATGGGTTCAATAATACCAGATGGTGGCAATAGTATACAGCGATCCACAAAGGAACTACACCCGAATTTCGTATTTTTGTGGCAAACTAGTTGTGTTAAATACAATACAAATGTATACCAACGATAAAAATCAACAAAAAAGTGCAAACTACTTTTAAATTTTTCAGTTCTACACCAAAACGACAGGAAATAGTTAAGTGAACATATTTTGTAACTCCACCTGGTGTATGTAAATTTTAAATTTAATTTGCTCTCATTTCCACAGACCTACCGAGAGAGTGTGAAATGAAACGTCAGATGAGCGAATAAAACCTTCTACGTATGTGTTATTCTATGATGACACTATGAAACTGTCAAAAATGGAAAGACATCTTTCTATAAAACGTCCAGAAGTCAAAGGCAAAGATTCAGCTTTTTTGCTTCCAAACTTGAAACGCTTCAAAGAATGAAATGCAACGGGCGACTTCAATGTAGAAAAAGAAAAGGCAATGGAAGCGTCTTACGAAATGCCAATGCTCATTTCGAAAAACAAAAAACCTCACACAATCGCTGAAAACCTGATTAAACCATGTATTTATGCTGTTGGGAACATTATGCTGCATAAGGCCAACACAGGCAAATTTAATAAAATATCTTTATGAAATAACACAATAAAAAGGAGAATAGATGACATATTAAAAAACAATTAATTCACAGAATTAAGAAATCCCCATTTATTGCACTGCCATGCGATGAAACCACTGACGTATCTTTCATCTTTTATTTTACTGCCGATATATTACGGACAATAAAATATGAGAGGATATTTTATTTATTAAGTCCTTTTAAAAAACACCAAAAGGTACTGATATTTTTCAGGCACTTCCTGACTTCTTAGTAAACAATAATATATCGTGGGAGAAAATAGTGAGAATATGCACTGAAGGAGCGCCGGCAATGATAGGGACCCAGTCCGGTTTCTTAAAATTGGTAAAGGACAAAAATCCCAGCATAATTGGATCACACTGTCAAGCTCTTGCTGCAAAAACTTTACTTTTGAATTAAAAACTGTACTACAAATTGCTATAGATGTGGAAATTTTGTGAAAACAAGCGCTTTGGAAACTGAACTGGATTTGAATACGTAATCCCTCGATTTACGTCATGATTGGTACCGGAAAATGGCGACGTAAATCGAAAGGACGTAAATCGAATTTTAGATTCTCCATACTTTGAGCAAGTTTAATTTATTAACATATTTAAAAAAAGAAGACAATTAAACAAATTTAAAAAAAGAAAAAACAATTCATATGTACATATATTAAAAAGTAAATATAAATAATTAAAGGTAAAGTAATAAACTAAGAAAAGTTATATAAATTCATACATAAATATAAGGACATATGTTCATATTAATTATCAGAATTATTGGATGAACATGCAATTTCAGAAATCATCATTTCGATATCTTCGTCTGAAGAAGAGCGCTGTGCCTGTTCCTGGCGCAATGCAGGCGTTTCCGAAGAAATTTGTTTGAAAAATGAGTCAATTCGCTTCTGACGCAAGGACAACTTTTTCTGTTCGTACAGATCTCTGTAATATTTAAGACTCGTGTTCATTGATATTTTTGTTGTCTCAATTCCCATTTCATCACTATAACGTTGATTTGATAGATTTGTCAATGCAAATAGCTCCGAGTTTGTTAATGGTTCATCTCCTTGGTTCAGAACATCAACAGTATCGGATTCATATATTTCTGAAAATCCTAAACTTTGGGCCAGGTTTACAATTTCTGTGTTTATCTCGTTCAAGTTAAAGTCATTGCCGCCACCAGTAGTGCATTCAGGCCATACGTTTTTCCATCCATTTTTCATTGTTGATGCAGAAACTTCTTCCCAGCTTTTTTGTGTTTTGTCCACTGCTTGCAAGATATCATAATTTTTCCAAAATTGTCTAATGATTTTGATATGTTGATCAGTTTGGCCTCCTGGTGTGTCCATTGCGTTAATAAGGCTTCTAAAACTTCGTCGTAAATAGTATTTCTTAAATGCGGCGATAATGCCCTGATCCATAGGTTGGATAAGGGATGTAGTATTTGGAGGTAAAAATAATATTTTCACGTCATCGCTAATGTGATCCAAACTGATGGAGTGGCCAGGTGCATTATCGATTAGTAGTAGTGCTTTATGGGACATATTATTTTGTTCACAATATTTGTTAACTTCAGGACAAAAGTGCTCCTTAAACCACTCGTCAAATAACTTAGCAGTGATACAAGCTTTTTTGTTCGACTTCCAAATCACTGGGAGATTTTGTTTGCAAATATTCTTCATAGCCCTTGGAGATTCAGATTTATAAACTAACAAAGGCTTAACCTTAAAGTCCCCGGCAGCATTACCTCCAAGGAGAAGCGTAAGCCTATCCTTCGAAACTTTTGGCCCTGCTGCAAATCTTTCCTCTTTCGATATAAAGGTTCTTCCTGGCATTCGCTTCCAGAATAGGCCCGTCTCGTCTACATTGAACACTTGCTGAGTTGCGTATCCGGCTTCACCAGTTAATTGCTTTAGCTTTTCCGGAAAACTTGTGTCTGCTTCATGGTCTGCGCTTGCAAATTCACCGAACACTTTTATGTTATGAAGTCTTGCTCTTTTCTTAAATTTCTCTAGCCATCCACCACTGGCGTTGAAAGTAAAATCACTCGATTCTTCATTATGAGCAGATTTAGCTTTAAGATCGTTGAACAAATTTATAGCCTTACTTTGAATAACTAATGTTATTGGAATATTATTTTCGACTAAATCTTTTATCCACACAGTTAGTGCCTTTTCCATTTGTTCCATCAAAACCGGTCTCCTATTAGTGGTGGTTCCGAGAGAAAAAGTTCCAGCTGCAGTTACACTTGCACGAATTTCACTGGCATTTTTATTATAGTTCTTGCTGTGGTTGGTGGAAGACCCATCGTACTGGCAATATTAAAAGCCTACTATCATGACGGCGAATAACTTCTAATTTTGTTTTTATTGATATAACATTTCGGTTTCTTTTTAACCGAGGTTCAGAAATTTTATTAGTTTTAGGTTTGGAGCTCACTGTATTTCAACTTGTTGATACGCAGATACACACACAAATGAAAACGAAATTGAATGCGAGTATGTATGTATACATACATTTAACAACGGGATTTCCCCAGTTTGCGATGTAAGTTTCAATTCACACGAGGCGACGTAAATCGAATGACAACGCAAATCGAATTTAGAAGGAACAAAAATTTTAACGACGTAAATCGAAACGACGTAAATAGAGAGGACGTAAATCGAGGGATTACTGTACTTAAAAGGGGAGTGACGTCCTATACAAGAGCTTTAACTAAGAACATTTTTGTATTGTGCGTATATAACAGACTTTTTCGAAGCATTAATTAAAAATGCTTAATTTAAAATTCCAGGGTAAGAAAAATATTATTTTAACAGCATATGATTCTATAAATGCTTTCATTAACAAAATTATGTTGTGGAAGAGTCGGCTATAAGCACTTTCTCCAAACTATTCATCCTTTCCGCTTCTTAATGATGCAATTGATTTAAGTCATGAGCAAAATGCAAATTTGAAAAGAGTAATTATAGAACACTTAGTTACGCTTTATGATAAGTTTCAATGTTATCCCGGAGCTAAAAACAGAATCTAGGCAAAGCAATTTCGGATATACCCGATAATAGCCAAGAATAATTATTTGAATTAAAATGCAACTCTTATTCTAAACAAGATTTTGAAGCAATGGAAGCTGACGTTTTGGTTAAAATATTATACAATTTATTATTTGATTGGGACTGAAGCTTTAAAACTTTTAATACAGTTTTCAACAACATATTTGCGCGAAACTGGTTTCTCAAGCCTTTTATGTATAAAATCAAAAAATCGATCGTGTATGAATGTTGAAAGCGATATAAGATGCGCGTTGTCAGAAATTCATCCGAATATTAACGAACTTATTCGAGAAAAGAAATTTTAAATGCTTTAAAGTATTTTTTATCGGAAATAATATATAAAATACGAAAATTAAAAGCAAAATTTTTTTTACATTCTTTTAAAGAGGGTTTGATTTATAAAATTAGCTTTTATCAAGAATTTTTTTTTAATATTTGATGAGTTTTACCAACTGTATTTATTAAACTGTTATTCAATTAGCAATTAAAAAATGTATGGTCTCTGAAACTTATTTTAAATGTATTTTTATATTCTTTATTATAGTTATTAATAAAAGTAGACAATTTTTTGAAATACTTTAATTACATATGACTTTAAAGGTGTACGTGAACATATTTACAGAAATTGTATTAATTTACATGTTATTTATTCACTTATGAAGTTGAAATAAAATATAAATAATTCTATTACGTAAGCATTATTAATCATACAATTTTTTTGGGTTGTACAAATTTGAAATAAAATTGTTAGTGGTTGGGGGTACATATACCATTTCAAATGCCTTTAGGGGTCCGTGGAGCAAGCCCTGCTATAGCTTATCAATTTAATTTGGTCGATTATATACCTACTCACAAATGCAACCATTACATTTTGAGTTTTGCGCAAACCCATTTGTCTGCTTCAACATATCGGTTTTGTGTCCACAAAACCAAATTTTTTGCAGACACAACAATCTAGAGTGATGTTTTGTGCAAACTCCGATGACAAAATTTTGGTCGTAGTCTGACCGCCAAATAAAAATTTGCCAAAAGTCAAAGGATTTTGTCAAAATTTTCCAATGACATTTTGTGCAAATTTATTTGCCTGACTGACCTTAGCTTAAGACGTCTGACCTCATGAGGTTGTAATATAGTCCATAAAAGTATCTTACGTATGGGACAGTTCAGTGAAATAAAATTTTCGATTTAAATTTCACCAATTTTAGAAATACGGGATATTATTTTATTTAAAAATATTTAGTTTGGAAATTTCAGTTTTAATAATAAGATCAGTATTAACAGGTTTTCTGGAAGACTACCATTTTTCCAGTTCCGAATATATTCACTACGATAAAAACGTCAATTTCTTTCCATATTATTTGAAGATTTCCAATATAGGAATTTTAGTATTCGCAGTATTTTGGGTAGTGAAATGTCCAACTATACTCTTTCAATTGGCTTATTTATTTTCATTAATTCAATATTTTCATTAGCTGAGTTTGTAAATCCTTATTATGATTTAAGGCTTCCGAAAGGTTAAACTGTCAATCTTACAAATTATAATATGCCAATTACCGTACAAAGGATTATCAGAAAATTACAATATGGTATAAATGTATGAGTTAAAGGGTAATTTGTTTACCGTAATCTCGTTCTTTAATATGTTTTGCTAATTAATTTCTTGCCTAAATTTTTGTGTGGTGTTGAGTTCTTCCATGAAATTGTTCGACGATTTTTTCAAGGTTGACTGCCAACAAAAGTTTAGAGAGAGGTTTTAATTTTAAATTTTAAATTAAATTGTACTTTGATTCAGTTTATAATAATTTTGGGTATTGTCTGTCGGCCATTTGCAATATATTTTGCTAATTATAATGGGACAAAAAAATTCTCACAAATATCGAAATTGTTTTCGGGCTGCAGTTATATTCTTCTTCTTTCTTACTGAGACTTGAAGAAATGAAGAAGAAAATTCCCCTTTTTATCTTATAGGGCTTTTACATGCACTCGATCTTACAGTTCCACTCGATAATCGACAAATCACTATTTTATCGTGTAGGTCCTCATACATTTTTGTACCGTAGATCGAATAAATTTACCTCGATAATGTTGCTATCATGTTACAAATTATTTCAACCGAAGAGTTCTTTCTAGACGCACTATCAGTATGATACTCTTTGAACAAGAAATGGAAATGGAGATCTAACATGATTAATATAAGAGGTAATGTCATAAGAACAGCTGATATTCCTTTCTTTCTATATTTTCTAAATAATAACAGAATTCTATGTAAATTCCGCATAAAAATATCTTTAATTACATATAAAGTTATTGCAACAAATAACGAAATAGAAAAAATGACTGACTGACAGAATTGTATGATACTAATCCATACAAACCATCATGCCATCACCAGGTATAATTCCATAATGGCATCATGAAATACAAAAATACCAAAACTAAATCGAGTAAAAATGCATGTAAACGCGCTATTAGACACCTTTTGGATTATGCGTGTTACCCGTGGATTTCACCCAAGACTTTCGAGTTCGGTGGGTGAGAGATGGAAATACGTAAGAGCGGTAGACAAACAGGCACGGGACGACAATTCGAGAGGATTTTTTATGTTTCTCCTTATTTTCTCTCGTCATCCTATTTCACACTCTTTCTGCTTTTGAAGGGAAAACATCGTACGTGTAGATTACTTTCTCATTATTTGTTTAATATGAATTCAAATAAATCGAAAAATATTAAATCAAATATCGTCGCTGCGCCAACGAAAAGGTATATGTGTAACTTTTTAAAAAAAATTGTATTGTACAATTGAAAACCATTTGTATTTATACATACACCCACGCAGTTCTTTCCTGATATTTGCATCGGTTTCGAAGTTTATGGTACTGGCAAAGACAAAGTTGTAGAGCAAATGTTGTAAGAAAATTTTAGTTTTTTTGCGCCTGTTTTCGTTGGCGCAGGACGATAGGTAGATACAATGAGTTGTGAATATTTTGATTTCTAAATATAAGCAACATGAAAATCAGTCGTCTTTGTTTGAAAAATTAATTATAACGAATGTAAGTAATGGGCAGAACCAGGGGGTATCCATGACACAACTGATTTACTATATAGTCAGAAACTGATAGAGAACAGAGTGGTTGGGCGAGAGAACGATAACCATGCAGGAAACTAAGTTTAAATAGTGTTTCATTGATACTAGTGACAGCTAAATTATGTTTTATGTTGGTTGCATCGAACGTAAATACGCATTCCCTTTATTTTTTTCTGTTTTATATCCAACCAAAGAGTAAAATACAACAGCAACTCGAACTCGATGAATTGGCCTACTACCTCGGTGTCATCAATAGAACGTAAAGAGAGGGATAGATTCTCTTGTATATTGCTCTGTGGTAGAACCAGGTGTATAAATGACCCAGCTGATCGATTATGTAGTTGAACAATGATAGATAACATTTAAATGTGTTCTTCTTTAATTTTTGGCGATTGTATATTGACCGTCACGCAAAAACTAACATTTCGATTAAGAACATGTACAAAGAGAAATGACAATTTACAGAAATTGCCATTAGTTTGAAGGTGATGCCATTACCTTGATTTCCTAACGATGATCATTTAACAATTACCAACCTGACTATGCAGGTGTGCAACTGATATGATCGTGTAATAATCTCTTTTGGAAATTTAAGTTTTGCACTTTGACCGCAGAAAGTTGAGAGTTGCCATTTGGCAACTTCAAGATTTTCCGGAAATGAATTTCCAAAGTAGTTTCAGACCCTTTGGATCTGGATCAACTGAATACCACAAGTTTAGTATCCGGTTCGTGGAGGACCATGCTAGGGGGAAGGAGCAGAGTCAAGCTTCCAAATGGTATGGAGAAGCATTTATATAATATAATATAATTATAATAATTTCCAAAATTAAAGCCAGTTGAATTGGACTAGTAGAATATCTTTTATTTCGGACAACAGGTTTAGATGGAAAGTCGTACTGCATACAACAGTTACAAGAGACCTCAGTGTTTCAAAGCAAGATATAAAGTATTTATATCGTAAATGGGTTAAAATAGTCATGAAGGTCGTGACATGAACAATCTGGAATGACTAAAACATTTAGTAGCTTACACTCTAAAATTGTATTCAATAATAGAAACGACAAGCAGATTCTCGCACGGACTTTTATCTTAAACATCCTATTTAATAGAATTCTTCTCAGTGCCGCACAAAATTATGCAACACTTACATGAATGACATTTCACAAAAGCGCCAAACCGTAAATTGCACTTTATCTGAAGAAGCACAACGAAATTGACGTTGATGCAACAGCGGTGGCAGGCGCCAACAATCCTCAATTTGCATATCTGTTACGTAATGGTATTAAAGACAAAAACAAAATTGCCAAAATCATGTAAAACCCCACGAAAATTACGTCAACAACTAGAGGGAAAGGCGGAATACCCCCCTACCACATGAATAATTCCTTAAATGACTTTCAGAGTTGCACGAACTTAACTTTTGCCCTCCACATGGTAGCTGTACATGTCATTTGTTGGGGGAAAACCTAAAGAACATACGCATATTTTTGCAGTTGATAGCAAAAAAGTCAGTCTGACCAAAATAGGTCACAGTATGAAACTGCTACATCTTTTAAAGAGAAGAGGGGAATTTAAAAAATTATCAACACGAAATCAGTTTATTGCAACCTTAACCCTCTTTGATTTTGTTGAAAAATTTTGTAATATTTTTCTTATAATGCTGACATATTTTAATCTTCGCGTTTTAAAGTAAATATTACGTTTTTTGGTAAATGTTGCGTTCCAAATGTAAATTTTAGGAACGCATTTTCGGTGTTTATGAATTTAAGAACCCTGTAAAAGGTTATGACATATTCTTTCAACAAAACTGCCAAAACGGCAGATATTTTTGGAGCAAGAATGTAAAAAAACAAAATAACCAATTTGTTGAAATACCTTACAAATTATTCTGACGTCGTTAATTTACCCTTATATAATTTCCAATTATTCAAATATTATTCAAATTTCGGTGTCTTCGATCTGAGTTATTTTTCGAAACTTGTAATTGCTTTAATGCCAAGAGATCAGTTTTTCGGTTAGAGAACTAAGTTGTTTAACTCGTCGCAGTAGTGTTCGATCTCACATTTGCTGGACGATCATTTCGGTGTTCGGTATTTTCACCATAATAAAGCCTTGCAAGTCTTTGTATGCATAGGATACGAAAATACAATAAAGTAAGACATAATTTGTATAACTGTATGTATTGTTTAAATCTATTGCTCTATTCCGACGAAAGCCTAGTAATGCTTTTTGCTTATCAAATCGCTTCCTTGCAGGCGATATAGTCGCTGGATTACTAAGGTGCAGTTAAAGTACTCGGGGATCACACACGGCAATTTTAATTGCGCAAGTCTGGAGTTTATAGGAGAGAGAGGAGAAGAGCTTCTGTTCCCTTCCCTTCTCCCTCCTATAAACTCAAGACTTGCGCAAGTAAAATTGCCGTGTGTGATCCTCTAGAATGGCAATATATCTTGCAAATAGATACCAATCTCCAAAGACAGTTTGGATGATTCAATCATTAGAATGTCGCGAGAATCTCCCAAACAAAGAGCTAAATATTAAAAAAAGAGTAAAAATAAGAAAACACGGTACAACCAAATACACAAAAAATCAAATTTCATCCAAAAACTGGTAAGAAATTACTAAGACACATTTTTTGGAAAACCTTTCTCTACTGATCAGATCACTGAAAAGATAAAAGTAAATAAAATGTTTAAATTTGTACTAAGATTGAAAGCTCCATTTCGAACACCATATGATTTGTGCCGAATGCTAAATACACAAATACCAAGTATTAAGACTCGTTTTCATGCATTGTAGTCTCGTAATATAGTACACTATTTCCCATAGATAATCACATTTCGCCGTCGGTGGCGCAATGGTTAGTGACCACCTAAAATTTCTTTCGACGGCGGCTACTTCGCATAGTGATGAATAGCCATGAAAAAGCTTCTCTTCTCAAAATACCGTTCGGAACCGGTGTAAAACTGTAGGTCCTAATCAGTGAGTTTACAACTAGAACGCGCACAGTTCACTGGATGTGAGAAGCTCTCTACAATTTCTTCATGGGATATGATATTTTTTATATTATTCATACATTTAACAAATACAAATCAAATATATGTGAATATAGCTGTGCGACAGCAGACTTAGGGTCTCAACCTAACCAATAAATTATGAAAGTATATGATCGTGGTATCAGAAATCCGGGATCACCCTGATCACCACAATTCTTCTCTACAGCCCAAATATGATTTCGGCAGAGGGGCAGTGCTTTATTTTTGATTTTACTTCAATAAATTCTAAGCATGCCAAAATTTTACATTGCAACTGTCGACGTCATCGTAGCTCCTTCCTCATTTCGTAATCCTTTCTAATATTTCTTTCAGATATACCGTACCAACGATCCATAAAATCGTGAAATGTTAGGTATATATTAAATATTTTGTAGTTTACAGCGAACTAGTTTTAAATCATGGAATTGTTGCGATTACGATTGGAACCCTCAACGTAATTGTTTTTGCCTACTGTATTTTACAATGTTCTCAAGAGTCTTATCCATAGAGTAATGACGTATAGAGACGCCAACCCTCTCAGTAAATTGATGGCATTTGGTGTGTTGCATATGGGCGGTTGGATATTGGAAAGTATTGCTTTAATAATATCAGATAGCGGCAATGGCTCAAACTATACAACAATAAATCGGCAATGGCATTTCGATTTGTGTAAAAACTCCACAAATATATACTAACAATAAAAAATAACAAACAAGTCCAAAATACGTTTAAATTTCACAGTTTTTCATCAAAACTATACGAAAAATTTGAGTGAACATTTTTTGTAATTCCACCTGGTGTAAGTCAATTTACGTCAAATAACTCTCTATCGCGCCGACGGCACCACGAATAGTGTGAAAGGAAATCTCAAATGAGAACATTAGTAGCTCTATACGTCATTACTCTATGGTCAACCCTCTATCGGGAAAGGCAGCGTCAGAGATGCTGTTGGTTTTTTAAATTTTTTATCCACTAGGTAAATCTTTTCGAGTGTATACTTCTTTTATTCTGTCGCCTGACATTCCGTTTACCATTATATTTTAATTTTAATGCATTGTAACATCATTTGTTTAAATATTGTTCAGTTTTATGCGAGCTAATGGCTATGCGAATAATCGGCCAAGTGAAAATCGCCCAAAACCCAAAAATGAACAATCGCCCAAAAAATATGGGAAAAAAAATTGGGCGATTGTTCATCATGTTTGGGCGTTTTGGTATTTTTAATTTTTTGGTTGTTTGTTCATGATGAATGATCGCCCTTTTACTTAATTGGGCGGTTGTTCATTGGATTTATATTTTTGGGCGAATGTTCTTAAATTTTTGGGCGATTTTACCTCTTCTTTTGGGTCTTTTTTCTTAATGAAAAAACACCCAAAAATTTTGGGTCATTGTTCAATTTTCGTTTTGGACGATTTTCACTTGGGCGATTATTCGCATAGACCAAGCTAATGTCAGAGACGCGAAAAAAATAGAATGTTAAATTTTTTTTGTGATTTACTTGAAACAACTTATATTATTTTTTAGGTTGAAAATATTTTTACAATACAGAAGAAGATGTATAGCGATAAATGGTGTCGTTTGTGAGTCTAAAAACTGATAGCAGCCTCAGGGCATGCTTGACGGGTTTTATGGTAATTTTTTCATATTAACTTATATAGAAATGCACAGAACAGTGTAGCGAAAATTATTCATAAAAATCCACGTAAACGAGATTCTATTTCAAGGAAATTCTTCGTTACCGACTTGTGTTACACACCTAAAATCTCCAGCCGATATATTTTTATACTTTTTCTCAGAAAATATTATAAAACATTAGTATAAACATAGACCAATACATACATAGATACTTTTATTCTCTCATCTGATGTTTCATTTCGCACTCTTCATCGTAAGTTTGTAGAAATGAGAGAGTTACAAAATATGTTCCTGTCGTTTTGGTGTAGAACTGAAAAATTTAAATGTATTTTGCACTTTTTTGTTGACTTTTATCGTTGGCATACATTTGTATTCTATTTATCACAACTAGTTTGCCACAAAAACTCGAAATTCGGTTGTTGTACCTTTGTTGATCGTTGTATACTATTGCCACTATCTGGTATTATTGCACCCATGTTTTGCGCCATCCAATGTTTACTTTCCACCGTACCAATGACGTGTAATTTATTGAGCTAATAAAATTATCAATGTATGTATTGGTCTATGAGTATAAATAATGGTTCTTGACAGATATCGGAACTGCTTCTGAATGCCTTTTAAATAGCAAGGGTTTAATGACCGTTTGGGAAACTTTATACTCTTTTGTTTGACAAACAAATAGGGAAGCTCTGACTATATTACGGTTGATAGTGCTCAGGCAGGGTATATCTAACTTAGAGCGGAGACAAATATGGAGACCAAGGTCAAGACCCTATCGGCAGGGATGGACTTATAGGCAGGAAACCTCTGATTTGAACCAGGGGAAAGGTAAACACGAAGATCAATACCCCGCAGGCAGGGAACTTCTTGCTTGAACCAGGAAAAACAAACGGCAACTAGGAAAAATGCAGGTACCAAGTTCAAGACCCCACAGGCCAGGAATATCTGCCTTGAAGCAGCGAAAAGGTAGGGAAAGATGTTGACTAGTTAGGGCTTACTCCAATGTTTACGTCTGAACTGGATCCCACAGGCAGGGTGTCATATTCACTACTAAGTCCATGTTGGCTCTTCAACGTCTGCAGACAAAATTATGACTGTAAAAGACATATGGGTGGTGTCGACGTCATGGATCGACTTATAGGACGGTGCTGCGGTTGAGAGAATAATAGGTTACGCATGGTGCAGGTCCGTTATTCGGTGGTAGATCGAGAGAGATCGTCACAGTTTCAAATTTTCTTTTTTACTCTTTTAAAATAAATAAAAAAAAATTGAATATAAGCAATGGCCCCATAAAAAAACTGAAACTGTGATGACATGCGCAGAGGAAGGAAATAAGTTTCACACTTCTTTGCGTAACCTTTATTCTCTCAACCGTGGGCCGGTACCATATTAGAGCTGAGATCCGAAACATCATGACTAGACTATGTAGATGTGACTTTCACCAATGCATGCATTTTATCTCAGTTACGGAAACAATTGGTTACTGCTCCAATTACCGGAATTTTGGGAGTAAATTGGTTTTGCAATTGCAGTATCTACAGAAAAATTATCAGGGTAGAATATTCATTCTATCCATGGGTAGAATATTCGGCTCCGCAGTCTGATATTGGCCGGAGAGCAAAACATCCGACAAATGATATACTGTTCGATGGCTACGACCACTTTCCTATGTGGTTGACAAGGACTTGCGGAAGGAAGATGTGGGAGCTTTTTAAAACTTCCCTAACTCAATGTTTTTGCAAACAATGCGGCATTAGTTTATGCTGCTCTCACAGCTAAATTTGTTTTTATTTGCATCATATCAAAAACAATAATATTGTTGATGCCAACCCTCTGTTTTGTTGTTTTGTAATGACAAAACAAAAACAAATCATGCCCGTTTAAAACCAATGGTTTTTCGACGTGATAAATAACAGTTCTGCATGAAAGTGTTTCCAATGTTAGTGCTTGGTATTTTTCGAACATATGTGTAAAAATTGTTAAAAAATTTTAATATATATTTTCTAGTTTTTGGTTAATGTATGAGAAGAAATTCATCATACATGCTTACAAGTCATGAACATTTTTCTAATTGAAAAATGGTTGGTTTTGTTGTAAATAGTAGAGAATTCAGTTCAACACACACTCACTAGTATGGCTAGTTTCGATCTCCGTGATAAGCTCATCATCAGATGCCTAACTACTGTGCCTGAATTGATACCATCGGTTGATCATCAATCGTATATACACAAACTCAATTCTGCAATTCATATGTGCGAATTAGTATCGATGGAAGATCCCTAAGTAACATTACTGAAAGGCCTATAATTCCAACAAAAAGAACAGACAGAATTTTTCCACCATGTCCTTCTTTTCCTCATGCATTCTCGCATTGTTGCAGTGCTTTGAGGTGAGTTTTTTAATCTATATCACAGAGTTGTATTTTTCCGTGGTAAAGCATTTTTGAAGTCCGTGCTAGTGTCAGTTACGTTTATTTGAATTTGAATTTGTATGACCGATTTTTGTTAGTTTTTGGTTAATGCAAGAGAAATTCATACTACAAGCTTTCAAGTCTCACATCTAATGAGCCGTGCGCTTTCCAATTTTTCACTCACTGATTGGGACCTAACATTTTACACCGGTTCCGAACCGTATTTTGAGAAGTTTTATCATGGCCAGATAGTGTCGCCATCACTAAGCGAGCTGGCCGTCGTTGAAAGAAATATAAGGTGGTCAGAACAGGGATCGAACCCACGTTCTCATGCATAAGACCCACGCACGCCAGCCTTTGCACCACCGACGGCCACGGCACTTCAACATTATGTAAAGAAAATGTACGCTCGTAATTTGCAACAATTTGACGAATAGCGAGCACAGGTGGACGATTATTACGACCATAAAATGACAAAAGCGCTCGAAAAGTTGCAATTGGATAACGATTATTTGATAAAAAAAATTTAATAAATTG
Organism: Phaonia tiefii; assembly: GCA_963931995.1. Classification (NCBI taxonomy): domain Eukaryota; kingdom Metazoa; phylum Arthropoda; class Insecta; order Diptera; family Muscidae; genus Phaonia; species Phaonia tiefii. The sequence continues at coordinate 64,328,113 of OZ008370.1, forward strand.
TAAACGCAGTTCTTGCTGCGAAAATTATAAATATTACTTAATATAAGAAGAAAAAAATTACAGATGAGGAGATACTACAAACGTCACTTAGAAATCATGTCACTCAAATTGGAAAACCCTTTACTTCTGCAAAGTAAACTATTAAAAAGTTTTATGATACAAATAAATAATCAGTATTCTCCGAGCATGAGGTCATATTTGCTGTTCTTGTATTAATTTTCCTCGATATTTCGCTACTCCATTTTGTCCATTTATAATCACACGTTTTTTAAGTTTCGAGTGGAAGTTGATTATTCCTCCTGAAGACGTTAGTTTCTGGCACCAATTAGTTGATAAATTTTCCCCTCTCCTGACCACCAATGTGTCCCAATAGGGAAGTTTTGAATTTGACTCTTCTTCCATTGTAAATTTGATACTGGATTGGAAATTGTTAAAAACATCCAAAATTGTATTTATTTCACCCTCTGAAACGACACAAAATAAATCATCTACATATATGTAAAACACCTTGTAAAGGAAATAATAACGAGGTTTGTAACAAAGTATACGTAGGGACTACAAAAATAAACTAAAGACACGAATGGCAAGACACAAATCACATCAGAAATACAGGCACATTTCTCACAGAAAACCGCATTAACATCCCATTGTGATAGTTTAAATCATTACCCAAACTTCCAGGATACATCGGTTTTAAATAAGGAAAACAATTATAAACGTTGTTACATGTTAGAAATGCTACAAATAATTACTACACCAACATTGAAACGAATTAACTATAAAACAGATACAGAAAATGTAGCCCAAATTTACAGACATTTAATTAGTAAAAAGTATAACTTTTTACGCACAAATCGTCTATCGATCTAATAAAGGGTGTCCCAACAAGAACGCAATTTTTAAATCTGGCAACATTCGAAGTGTCATTGTTTGACATTTGAACAATTGTTATTGTTTGCAAGTAGAAGGTACGAGGTTAGTAAAAATGGAGCGCTACACGAATGAAGGGAGTTCGTTAATTGGGTATTGGAGAGACAACATGAAAATGCTGATTTTGTCGCTAAAATCATCTTCAGTGACGAGGCCCATTTCCTTCTTGATGGCTTCGTCAATAGACAGACTTGTCGCATTTGGGGTGAGGAAAATCCTCGAGTGATTCACGAGAAGCAAATGAAGCCTAGATCGTGCGATTTAACACCATTAGATTTTTTTCTTTGGGATTTTTTGAAGTCGATGGTTGACGCGAATAAGCCGATGACGAGTCAAGCCTTAAAAGAGGAAATTGGACGCTGCATTAATGAAATACCGCAGCATTTATGCAAAACGGTCATTGAAAATTTCATTAAAAGATCGCGTGTATGCCAGCAAAGCTGCGGCGGCCATCTGCACGATAGATTGTTCCATACATAACCTCATTCTGTCTACTTTACGATATAATAAAGTTTCACGATTTTTTTTAAAATATCTGTGTTTTATTTCAAATTTAAAAATTGCGCTCTTGTTGGGACACCCTTTATTTTTCTTTGGTCTAATTTATATGAACTTTTTACGTACATTATTTTTGTTTGTGTAACTTCAGAAAATTTTGCAAAAGTGGGGAAATTTTGTTTGAACATTTTTAAATTGACATAATTTTTCACAATTGTTATTGTGTTTTAATTGTTAAATATTGTTTATATCTCCTGATGATTCTACACAATGGAGTAGAGAAATATCGAGGAAAATAAATACAAGAACAGCAAATCTGACCTCAAGCTCGGTGAATAATGATTATTTATTGATAAAGAAAAGGTCGAACAACAGAATTAGTATGTTTTAAGATATATTTAAATTAATTTTTATGGTCCAAATATATGCAAATTAATATGTGGTTCAAAGTCAAAACGTGACTTATGTGACTTTTTATACATGCCAAACCTTTTCACGTGAGTTACTTTCTCCAAGACACGCCGAAAATATAGGCGTTCCTTCTTTGTTTCTATTTTACAAAGGTTCCAGAAGCTACGCTTTAGCGTTGATTTTTACAGGCGCACAGCAAGGCCTATCGCCAACTATCAAAATGTTTGGTTCATCTAAAGAATTTACTGAAATACACCGAAATGATTTGGGGAACATTCCCCTGTTTTACATAAATTGCCCTTAAAATATTGGATTGTATAAAAATGGTGGGCTAACACCTTTGGTCTTAAGCAATAAACACAAAATGGACCATGTCAATACTTCATACCACAATCAAGGTTTAAAAAATAAAAACACTCTCTTTATTACTTATACTACAATATATTTTAATTTTGTATCAAAAACTTAGAATTCAGAAACATGATTGACAAAATGTTATTTTAAATAAAATTGATATCGTCGACTTTTTAAACTTTGTGCACGGGCAAGCTGCAAGGGAAGCTTAATTATGCAATTATTTTTATTTCCATTTCATACAACGAGTATTTAATAAGTTCGTCAAGTATGCGGTTCTGATTTGTTATAAATGAGCAAAAATCTTGCGAACCAAAGTTGTAATTTCTTTTAGGCTAAGAGGTCATGTTTTCTCCGGTTAGTGAAAAAAATAATTTAAATGCCGCGGGTGGGATTTGAACTCACATTCGCTGGACGATCGTTTCGATGTTTGTGAAGCATCATCATCAGCAGCGTCTAGCCCGTTAACCCACTGCGGTGTGTATTTACACTAGTCACTAAGCGAAGACATTTATTGATTGCGTGCAGAGTGATTGTTGTCGCTACTTACACATTGCTTCCCTACTTACACGCACTGATGGCGAAGTTTTGAAAGTTATGTTTATAGAACGCACAATTCTAATTGTACTTGTCTCGTTCTGGTCTGGCCCTACCATATGATTCCAATTTAGTTGTTTTAGATCCTCGTTATTTTCAAAGTTGTGCTTTCATCATGTTTTCTCCGGTTAGTGAAAAAAAATGTAAACGCCGCGGGTTGGCAGTTTTTCGAGTTTCAGAGTTACGCAAAAACGATGTGAACTTTATTATTTTTAAACGCGCTCTTTATTATTTAATACAATGTCGATAAACTAGATTTATTTATTTATTTACTCAGCTAAAACCCGTTTTGCGGGGGTTATCATGCTGAATGACCAGCCGGCCGCACTACTTATCTTGGTAGGGCATGGCAAATCACCCTTGTCTTAATCGATGACCGGCGTTTGATGCCACGAAGCCTATAACCTAATTTCATTAAGACCGGAAGTGTTTCACGTGACTTATCTCATAGACAACCCGGATGACCACCAAGCTTTTGTATGGGAGCTCCCAGAATGGGCGTGGCAAAATTACTTATTTTCCATAGAAGAGTGGCATTTGACTACATTTTTTCTAGTACCAAAACTCATGAAGATTGATTCGGTTTTGCGGGAGTTATCTTAACGAACAACCAGCCGGCCAAACAACTTATCTATGGGAGGTACCAGAATGGGCGTGGCGATTTCGCCTATTTTCTCCAATTAACTAGATATTTGAGTTGAAGCTAATCACATCTACCAGAAAATGCTTTTAGACGAAACATTATTTCGTGACAAATATGTGGATTTGTATTGGTGTTGCCTAAACGCCCATTTCCAATCCCAAACTAACCATGAATGGTAATGGTCACTGACAAAATTTCGCTGTGATCGATAAATATTTACGGCAGTTATCGGGTTGACCAGCCAGCCAGACAGACAGACAGACAAACAGAGAGACGGACATGACTGAATCGTCTTAAAAAGTCCCAAAACAAATTTCGTTCAAAGATACTGAGGGTCTAATATGGCTCCTTCTGTACGTTACGTATTAGATGGTATATGCCCCCAATCGAATCCGATAGAGAGAATAGATGGTGGGACTCATTAAAGTTGTTGCAAAGAGTAAAAACTGGATTAAAGGATTCGTAGTTATGTTTGAACGCGAGTAGAAAAAATGGAATATATTGTCTAGAAGATCTAAAAGGAACATTAAAATTCAGTGAATATACCAAATATGTTGAATTACTTTCTCCATTGATTATCTTAACCATAAAACATTCAGACAACATTGGCATACGACGCTCTAAAGAAGGAAAATCAATGAGCTGCAATCTATGAATATAGGAAGGTAGGTTCGAAGATGAACTCCAACCAAGATTGCGTAAAGCATAAAGTAAAAACTGCTTCTGAACAGATTCGATTCTATCAATATGGCACCTATAATATGGAAGCCAAACCGATGAACCGTACTCAAGAATCGGCCTTACAAGGCTAGTATACAGTCGCTTTGAGAAATAAGGATCATCAAATTTCCTGAACCAACGTTTTATAAATCCTAACATACACGATGCCCTACGTATACAAGTATCAATACGTGACGAAAAAGTAAGTTTACTATCAAGAGTTACACCTAAGTCGCTAAACTGAGACACATTATCCATCACATTATCACATTATCATTATTGTAAAAAGTTTCCCAACACATCCTTGTGTTAAACGACATGTTTTTCAAATTTACTCAAGTTAAGAAACATAAAATTACATTCACATTATTTAAAAAAACTTATCAAATCCTCCTGCAGTAAAAGACACTCATTCACAAACTTCATATACAAATACAATTTGACATCATCTGCATGAATTAGAATCTTTGAATGATGAATAACCGAGGGCAGGTCATTTAAAAACGAGTTAAAAAGAAGAGGCCCTAAATGACTGCCCTGGGGAACACCACAAGAAGCACAAATCTGTCACGATAAACACCCTTTAAATAACACGGACTGTGTTCTACCAATTAAATAAGAAGACAACCAACGCAAAATGTTTGATTAGAAAGAAGATTATGAAGAAGATTATGATTAATCTTATCAAAAGCTTTACAAAAATCTTTATACAATCCGGTTCACTTATTTAAAGGCACTGAAAATTCCATATTCAACATCCTGTATCCTTTGCAATTTGAAACCGATTGCAGAATTTTAAAATGCAAATGGAAGCTAGACATCTTGAGATTTAAAAAAAATCATGACAATAGTGGATTCTTAACTAAAGAATTTTTTGAGCAATTTATAAAAAATAAGTTCAAAAACGTGCTTTTTTTTGGTTCACTTGAAAAAGGCACTTTAAATAATTTTAATAAAAAAGAGGTTTTCTTTGTTTTAAATTTATTTTACTTTATTTAAGAACTATATGTAATGGGTACAGCCCCTTTGTTTTTAATAACTTCAAATATACGGGTTTTCATTGATAGATAGAAATAATTCCAACGAAATTTGATTCCAAGCATGCTTAATGGCCTGAATTAGTGACTGCTTGTCAGCAAATTGTCTACCTCCTGACGAGATAACCAACCCCAGACATTTTCGATAATGTTTAGATCTGGCGAATAGGGTGGCCAGTCAAAAATATTAACATTTGCAGTTCACTGCACTTCGGAAAGCCGATTCCAATAACGTTTTATAGCTTGCACCAGTAATTTTTGCACTTTGAAATTCAAGATCGATTGTGCCATAGTACGTAACAGCACCACACACCATAAAGACGCCCTCTCGGCTGTAATGTAGGTTCAAAAAACGCTTTTCTTTGCACAGATCATGGAAATAATAGTTGTAGCCATCAGGCCCATCCAAATTAAACTTCTTTTCATCCGTAAATATAACGTTTCTCCAGTCATTTACATGACCTCTTGGCTGCACATCCCATACCATGTAGTCTCTTGCGAACTGAAGCCGCTTTTCCTTACGAGGAGCATTAAGTGGCGGATTTTTTTGTAATTTTAAGTATTTAAGATACTCGCAGCTCTTAATTACTCTGTGTACTGAATGAAGACTTGCTCGCTTCCACTCTACCTTGAGCTCTTAGTTTTGACAAGGATAAGGCAGAATTAGAAGCAATTCTGATGATTATTCTTTTCTCATACGTAGATAAAGACAATGAAACCCTTCCTTTAATTTTTTTCCTATACCCTCGGGGTCTTTGATGTGATTGTCGACAACGGTTGGGCACCTTCCAATTTTTTTTAGCTATTGCGCGGTTAGAATAGAACGGTAAACATCGACACTAGTTTTTTTCGATAGATTTAAAATTTTTTCTTTTGCCATTTTGAGTCGTAAAATGATTAAGATGTAATAGACAAACGCTCACTACAAAAAATCATCGTTTACTTTAAAATGAGTAAAAAATAGTAAAGTGCCTTCATTCAAGTGAACCAAATAAATAGCACATTTTTGGATTTTTTTTTATAAATTGCTCAAAAAAAGTTATTTAGTTAAGAAACCACTATTGTCATAATTTTTTATATATATCAAGATCTTTAGCTTCCATGTCTATTTTAAAATTCTGCAATCGGTTACAAATTGCAAAAGATACCGACTGCTGAATGTGGAATTTTTCGTGCCTTTAAATAAGTGAACCGGAGTGTATATCACATCCATCTGAAGTCTCGAAGAAAATGCTGAAAAACCCTGTGAATCAAATTCTAACAAATTAGTAAGAGTGGATCTACCTTTTATAAACCCATCCTGTTGAGGGGAAATAATAAAAAAATGGTTTCCCATTACATCCCATGAAGGGACCGGGGAGAACTTCTCACAATCACTGAGCTGTGCGCTTATCTCAAAAAATATATGGCTGATTCGATTTAAATCATTTTTTTAAAGTTCAATGCTTCTAACTTTAAAAAAAAAATTTTACCCATATCGGCCATATACATATCTTTTGAGATACATTGAAATATGTTCACAACTGCCAGGTGTACCGACAATTGTTTGATACAGTGAAGGAATGTGAGGTTCGGTACATATACTACTGATATGATGCAAATTACTTTTTGGGGAAAACCAATAAAAATACGGCAATTGAAAAGGTCAGACTATGACGCTAAGAAAGTGACCACAGTTACGAATGAATATGAATAACATTGAGGTCAGTTTCGAGAGCATCCTAAATATCATAATCCCGATAATGAATTTTTTAAAAAAAATTCAGAATGATCTTATAGAAGCTACTATAATCACTGGAAATTAAAAACGAACTGATGCACCGATTCCACGCATTCCAATGATACCTACAGACATGCCCATTGATTTCAAAAGATTCCAGTTTCCGATTCTGTTGCCATTTGCGGTGACCATTAATAAAGCGCAAGGGCAGTCGCTTAAATTTGGCAAATCCGTGTTTTCCCACGGACAATATATGTTGCGTGTTCACGCGTAGGTAAACCTTCCGACTAATATACATTTGCACCAGATGGCAAAATTAGACATATTGTACATCCTACCTAGAGCACTTGAATAAATAGAAACAAAAATAACATAATTGTGTTTCATTAAAAGCGTGATTCAGCGAAGCGCAACGGGGACAGCTATTATAGTATAATGAGAAGCTTTTTATACAAATCAGCACACGATCGAAATCTAAAAAATACTTCTAACAAATAGTTATTTTACATTCTACAGGTTTATTTGCCCATTGTGAACTAAACGTGGCATTATCCCGTGTCGGGACGCCAGCAGATATATTCATTTACTGCAAACATAATGGAACAAAATAATTCTGTTCACCCTTGGGCGTTACAAAAACTTTGAAGGCAAAACGAAGTTTGCCGGGTCCAGCTATACTTATGTATGTATAGATATATATATAGATATTGATTACAGGCGCTCCTCCTAGAAACTTCCCATTAAACAAGAATTTTCCCTCCATATGTTAGTCTAAACACAAACCAAAGCAAAGGTACCCAATATAGTTGATAATACTGGGATGTAATAAAGTTGCTAAAAAAAGCTGTTTAATATTTTTCATTTAGCCCATGACTTCGTTCCAAAAAATATCGAAAAATATCTACGCATTTCCGTTTAACGCACACTTTTGTGTTGATGTGTTTTCCTATATAAAATTTGTGAATTCATTTGTGGCCATGACATCATTCAATACTTTTTGTCGGCAGGGCGAAGTCTGCCGGGTCAGCTACTATTTTAATATAATTTGGTTATACTTATATTTTAAAAATTGTAAGGCTGGTGAAATGGAGCATGTGACAAGTAGGAATGGGTGCATACCAACAGATTTAAAAGTCGCCTTTGAAATGTGCAGTAAATACAGTTTTAAAGCAGAAAACGTAGTTTTTTCTGTTTTTGCTGTTGAAAACTGCAGCTGCACAATTCTGACAAGTTGCTCATTACGAATATCCCAACCAACTTTTGAAAACTTATCATCTCGGTTCAATAGAGATGAGTGGGGACCGAATTAATGGGTAACTCTCAAATATTAAAAAACTAACGGCCCCCCTTTAAATTGCCAAATTTTGAATGTAGTAAGACCATTTCCCAGCATTGCTTGTCCCAGGAAAATGCAATGCAGATAAGGGAGTTGAACTAGTAAAAGGTGATGGTGTGGATTGCCTGCTCCTAATGAAGACGAGGTCAAAACAGCAGTTTCCCGACTTAATTGCAACAAAGCCGCCAGTGCTGGTGGACAATCAGGAGAGCTGGTCAATGCTTGTGGCGGTGATCTGGGAAGTGTACGCAACAACGTATGTTCAAAATTTGGTTAGTCGGATGCGTTCCCGGAGACTGCAGTCTCCGCGTACACTCAGAGAACTAATTGGTAAACAAGAGCTTGTAGGCAGAGGCGGTTTTAAGGGGGGGGGCGCACAGTGGGATTTTGGCTGCAAAAATAACCTTTTTCGAGTGTAAAATATCAAAAATGTAATGATGCAGTTTTGTAGAGAATTGTTGAATTAAGAGAAATCCATCATACAATTTTTTTAAAAAAAATTTTTTTTGTACAAAATAACGCGGTAAAGTCACCTAAACGAAATTCTGCAGTAACTGCCTTAGATTTTCATCCCATTTCAATGGGCTGGAAACATAATTTCTTTTTGTCGTATCTATATTATGTAAGTATATTTGAAAAATATAGAATTTCAGCATTAATTTAAAAAAAAAGGAATTGCATTACCATAATATTTTAACAAATATTTAGGTTCTTTTTGATGGCACTCAAAAAGTCAGTGTTTTTAGTTTTTCTTGGACAAAAAAAAGTGAACGTTATCGACCTTTGTGTTGTGGTTGGAAAAAAATGAAAGGTGGGACTGTCTTCTTTAAATTTACCCAAAAAAATCCACCAACTTTTCTCAATATTTTACAAACGTATAAATTTTATAAAAAAAAGCAATAGTATTACATCGCACTTTTGTAATAAAATGTAATAAAAAAAAGTCTGCCTACTTTTAGGCGTGCACTTTTTTAATGTATTTGCAGTTATGAATTATAACAACAATTTGTTAATAACTGATTGACAGCAATTCCAAAGAAAAGCATAACAAAATAACAAACAAAAACATATGATTTGGTAAATAAAATTTGGTAGACCAAAAGTGTTATAAAATTGTGAAAGATAAATATTGAAATGAGTTCATTTTCTGTGTCATATAGTGAATTGTGTATGGAACTTATTAATTGTCGTAATAATGTTTATTTAATGTTTTTTTTATAAAAGCAAAAAACTCGGTGCTTACGATTAATGAAATCCAAATAGTGACAAAAGACATTCGTAAGCGATTTCTTAGTAATTTTTGTAAACGCTGGGCGGAATCGCACAAAATAAAATCGTATTTCTTGAAGAAAAATGATGCCTGGCTAAAAAGTAAGTTGCGAAACAAAAATAATTTATTGTGAACTTTGTAAACCATAACAAATTTTTTTAAGATATATTTGAAGTATCACTTGCTGATGATCAACCTTCTTGTTCAAGGAACAAGGGAAGGCCAGTTAAGGAATTCGATGATTGCAAATATCGTAGTAAAAGGTACAAAGCTGCCGATTTAACATCCCAGTACACCCAACAACAATTAACAATGGCAAGTGGAGTAACCGACTCAAAAACTAAATCATTTTCATATATTCCTTCGTCTACTGCGCTGGCGTTATTGCTGGATGCAGAGTTAACAAAACATCAATACGAAACAATAAAAAATGTTTTGAAAGGAGAGGGATATGATATTTTACCACCTTATATAAAGGTATCTGAGGAGAAGAAAAAATGTTATCCCAATGAAATCCGAGTATCAGAAAAGGAAGCGTCTGTAAGCTTGCAAAGTTTGATGGATCACACCACAAAGCGTCTCTTTGAAAGTTTTTCGCGCGAAAAGGTTAATGATATGACAAATTCAAATTACACTATTACGTCGAAGTGGGGTTGCGATGGCTCTTCGGGTCATGCAGAGTACAATCAGAGTTTGTCACCTGATGTAAGCGATAGAAGTCTGCTATTAGCATCGATGGTACCTTTAAGTTTAAAAACAAACACTGAAGAAGAACAATGGCGCAATAAAGGTCCATCATCAACAAGGTATTGTCGACCACTTTTCTTCGAATTTACTAAGGAGACTAAAGAGAAAGTGTTAACCGTTGTTGAGAACATTCATTCCGATATTGCTGCTTTGGGGAAAACGAATGTTGAAGTATTCGGCAAACAGTTCAATGTAACGCACAATTTAGTGTTTACGATGCTAGATGGAAAAACGGCTCAGACAGTTACACGTACACCTTCATCAGCCGTATGTTATATTTGTAAAGCAAAGCCCTCTGAAATGAAGGATTTGGACAAAATTTCAGTGAAGAGTATTGACAATGAGGCTTGTAAATTGGGCATTTCGTCATTACACGCCCGAATAAAATTTATGGAATGTATACTCCATATAGCTTATAACTTGCCTTTTCAAAAGTGGTCTGCGATCGAAGCAAGAAATAAGATTTTAAAACAAGAGAACACGGATCGAATTCAGACGGCATTTAAAGAAAGAATGAGTTTGCGAGTGGATGCTATACAACAAGGATCTGGCTCTTCGAACAATGGCAATACCTCAAGGCGTTTCTTCTCCAATCCTGCACTTGTTGCTGATATAACAGGTGTTAATGAAGTACTTATAGATCGCTTTCGAATCATTCTGCAGATAATAACATGTGGACAGAAAGTTGATAGTGTGAAGTTTCAAAAATTTGCATGGGATACAGCTGAGATATTTGTTCAAAAATATAAGTGGTACTTTATGCCTCTTACTGTGCATAAAGTACTTATACATGGAAAGGACATAATTGATGCAGCAGTACTCCCTATTGGTATGCTATCCGAGGAAGCAGAAGAAGCACGCAATAAAGATTACAGAAACTATAGATTAATGTTTTCTAGAAAGTGCAATAGAACTGCAACAAATACTGATGTTTTCCATCGTCTGCTTGCATCATCTGATCCATATATAAGTAGTATAAGACGTCAACCCAATAAAAATCTGTTAGAACTAGATGATGTAGTTAAAGAAATGATAGTTGAAGAATAAAGTTTTGCTTTGGTTGTGTTTGTTGTTGTTGTTTGTGTTTAGCCGACTGAATCTTGTTTACTTATTTACATTATGTTTTGGTTGTGTTTCATATATCATATCCCTAAAAGTATGCACTGAGAAATGCTGAAAAATTAATAAATTTCGTTAATTTTCTAGTACAAATTTGACTTTTATTTGGAATGATTTGGTAATTAAAAAAAACGGTAAGCCATGGCCCCCTAATTTTTTTGCAAATGTTCAGCTAACATATTAGGCTGCAGTTATTTATATAGATGTAAGTGCTGCTTGGCATCGATCACAAACTACAAAGGCTTAAATCTGTTTTTTCGAAAATCGTGAAAAATTAAAATTGTTATATGGGCGTTGGGCGTGGCTCTTAAAATTTTAATATAATTGAGGACTCAAATGCAAACACTGGTAGTAATATTTATTAACATAGATATGAAAATAAGGAAAATACAACGATTTTTAATTTTACGTTATATGGGAGGTAGGCGTGGTTGTGGGCGGATTTTAACAAAAAAAATGTTTTCATCTAATTTGGCAATATGAGAGATGTGTGCCAAATTTCAAAGCCCTACCCCGATTGCTTCGATTTTTTGCAGCAGCTTGTATGAAGAAATCCCACTGTGGGGCGCACCGGGCGCGCGCCCTGGCCCCGCAGATTTGGGGGCCCGTGACTTTATCAATATTCCTATAATGAGCTAAGTCATACAAAAAGGGTCCAGAAATCAAGTTTTTCTTCTACATATAAAAATTAAAGTGTTTATTTTTCTATCAAAATATCCACTATATATTAAAACAAGGACCAATCTTTATCAAATGCTGCAAAAAAATTTACCTATAATGGTCCAGAAAACGAAAATGGAACTTATTTAGTGAAAATTTCATTTTGTTGAACTTTGAACGCCCACTATTTTTGTCATTACAAATAATTAGTATCAGGTGGCATTCGAAATAAATTCGTTTTTAAGACTTTAAATCAATTAAAAATTGTCCTCCCAATTGTAGTGCAACTTTCCTCAGGGTGAATTATTTACAAATTGTACTACGAGTTTTACAATTAAAACTGCATGATACAAATATTGTTACAAATCATTCTCGTGAATTTTAAATCAAATGTTTCAGAAAGCAATGTTTAAAAACTTATTTATTTATCTGCAATCTTTGCTTTTGAAACATAATATGAACAATGAAACGCCATTTATCAGACGCTGAAAAAAGAAAAGTTAAAAAACAATATGAAGAAGCTATCAACCAATAGAAGGGAGCATTAGATACATTTATGATCACTCTAGGTAATTACGTGGACACAAAAAAACAGATGCACTTACAGCTTCCATCAGCCGACAAAATGAGTTTGCTGAAACTCTTGGTTTAGAAGAAGGCATAAGTGAAATATCTGTAGACAAAAGCAGGCAAGATATGCCGATGGAAAATATCGATAGTAAGTCGCAAAATATTTCATTGGAAATAAAATTAATGTGGATTTATACGGCAAAAGTCAAACCAATACTTCTCTATGGTATCGTAGTTTGGTGGAGGTCCATCCAAAAGAAATATATTCTGAATTCCTGGATTGAAAATTCAAAGATCAGCACTGATTAGCGTTAGTGAGGCAATGGGCACGATGTCAGGTACTGCACTTAGTGCTATACTGAACATCTTTACTCCTGATATCATGGGCGAATCGGCAGCCGTTACATCCCTGGTGAGAATCAGAGATTGTGGTGTTTTGATATCGGGGCATTCCGGATACACTGAATTACTACACCGGATCAACTCTATTCCCGTTAAAATGGACTACTGTATCCCCTACCTTTAACCAGGGACAAATCTAAGGACTTCTATTCCGAACAGGAATACCTGGGAAAAGTCACTGGAAGGGGATACCAGTAGTATCAGGTTTTTCACGGATGGATAAAAGTTGGACGAGCAAGTAGGATATGGGGTCCATTCACCGGACCTAAATGTAAATATCTCCTTCAAGCTGCCTGATCACTGTAGTGTATTTCAGGCAGAAATTACCGCCATACTAGAGGTTGCTGAACTACTGAAAAGTAGTATCACAACCCTCCGGAGAATATGTATCTACACAGACAGCCAGGCTGCCATAAAATCCCTGGAAGTTATGTTTGCTACTTCCCTGACGGCCAAAGAATGTCACTCGTCACTTAGGGTGATGGTAGAGTATTTTGACATGAGGCTCATCTGGGTAGCGGGACACAGCGACATTCCAGGCAATTGCGTAGCGAATGCGTTAGCTAGACAGGGCACTACGGCACATGTTCTTCCGGCAAAATAAGGTGTTAGTATGCAAATCTCTAGCTGCCGTTTGCAGATCAGGCAGTGGGCCGACAATATGTTCAAGGACAAGTGGAGACTTACTTCAACTTGCAAACAAGCCAGGGTTCTCTGGCCACAGGTGGACAGGAAGAGGACTAGGCAACTACTTAACTTGCGAGAGGCAGGTTATCCACAATGATAGGAACACTTACGGGACATTGTCTTGTAGGAAAACACGCCCTCAGATTGGGACATAGAAACTCCACTCTCTGTAGATGCTGCATGGAAGAGGACGAGGTAACGACGAAACACCTTCTCTTGGATTTCCCTGCTCTGAAGTAGCAGTAGGATATTCGGAACACATCTAGTTAGCACCGTAGCCCTACAGGATATTCCTGTAGGTCTTATAGACAAATTTATTGAAAGGGGAAATTGGCTGGACGACTAGTCGATAGTTGCTATGGAGGAAACTGCAGGTATCACAATGGGCTTATTTAGTCTAAGTGTGCTAGACAGCGTGCTGTCTTGTAGCCTTTTCAACCAACCAACCAAATAAAACTAAAATACATTTTCTCTGGCCTAATGTATTAACAATGGAAATGGTTGAATTTCTCATTTGTAATAAACTAATAAATATTGGCAATTTTAGTCAAATTAAATCGATATATAAACACGGTGATTGCATTTTTATAGGAAAACGTCGAGTGGAGAATGTGAAGAAAAATGTGGATAATTTTTTCCGAAACATCCAAATCTATATATTGCTATCCATGACAATTATTTTCGGGCTCAAAATCCAAGTTGACAACTGGCTTTCACAATTGGAAACATATTGGAGCTACTTTGTCCGACCATAAAAAATCAAAGCAGCATGTCGCCTCAATGTGCACACTCTACAAGCGCTCCATGGTTTCAAATTGCGTCGATGCACAAAATGCGAAAATTGTAATGCAAAACGAAAGTTTTTGGAGAAACATTTTACGTAGATTTGTATCCACAATAAAATTCCTTGAAATTACATGTAGAGGACATAACGAGAGTTAAAGATCTTCCAGTATGATGGTTTTTTAAAGTCATACTTGCACGAATACATTTGCGCGAATCATTACTTTTACATTAAGACTTTTAGTTATAGCTTCCATAAGGTCTTATTTGTTTAAATTGCAGCAAACTGCAACGCGTCAATTGTCCATCCAAGATATATTGATAAGGTAGAACTACTAAACATCTAAAAATGCCTACCCATATGCGTTTTACGTACACTTTTGTGATGGTTTGGTTTTCCCAAATATAAAATGTGTGAATTCATTAGTGGCTATGACATCATTGATTAATTTTGTCGGCAGGGCGAAGTCTGTCGAAGTTACCCATGACCTTATATTATTTATTGAAGCTTGTATATTTTAAAATGCCAGAATTACTTTAATCTTTCGGAAGCTCCAAATTATACAATCATGATAATCCAACAAACCAACGGAGTCCGCAAGGTGCTCGTCTAAAGTGTGCTAAATCTCCTAGGGACAGCACGGACGAAATATACCAAAAAAGTGCACCCTAATGATGCCTTACATGAGCGTTTTTAGAGTCCCTACACGCTAATTTAGATAACCCGCAAAGCCTCTCAATTTTTAAAAGTGATACATAAAATCATCCGAAAACAACCCAGAATCAGTTCTTCGTATTACTTATCCCAAATGCTCATAATATTATAATTCATTAGAAACATAAAATAACTTTTTACAAATGTATATTTCAATAAATTGCTTTGTTTTTACAGAGCCATAACGCGCAATATTTCTTTCGATAATTTTGTAGAAGTTTCTCATGATTCAACGCTCCTAAAACAATCCCATGCGCAGCTCTCACACGGATGAAAATGTTCAGCACCCCAACAACTTTTGTCATCGAAAGTGAGCTAACGTAACGTTGATTTTGTTTCATTGCTGTAATGAATATTTTGAAGAGTGTTTGAAATTATTTATTGGCAATTGTACATAAATACACTGTTTGCAAGTGTTTTGATAACACTTTTTTAAAATTTTGTTTCGAAAATGGTGTCAATTTGATAAATAGATTATATTCATTCCACACTGAAAGAAAAACGCTTCGTCGCATGAATGAAACATTTTCGTTAATATTTTTACGTTGTTATAGTGAAAATGTCGTATATCCGACAATTTGGTAGTCGCTGCAGCGAAAAATATCATACATGACTTCTTTGACAATTTTTCATTTCGTTGCTGCAACAACTTACTTTTCGTTGAAAATTAAAAAAGAGTAAAGGCATGAGATTTAAACTACTGATATTTTGGTTATCACTTACTTTTTATAGTGTATATTTATTATATATTTATTTTGGAGGTTTGTCAATATTTTTAGTTAACGAAGCAATTTCGTTATTGTAACGAAAATAATTTCTATGACGGTATAGAGAGAGAAGCAGTCGAAAAAATGAGAGAGCGTAATAAAATGAGAGAGAAAATGGTGAGCGTGAGTGGTGGGTCACGTAATCATCTTAAATTAGTTCCATTGCAACAACCGAAAGTAGTAGACGACATATTTCTCCGCCGGAATAATTTAAATAAATTTGTTAAGCAGACTAATTAGTTATACTGAGTAATTATCTTTATAATGAAACCTAAATTGTGTGAATTTGTGTGACCGTTTGTGTAACATGCGAATCTATAAATCAAATAGATAAATTAACAGAATGCAAGGAGCAACACGACAGCAAAGAAAATGACGCATCGATAGCAGGAAAACTACCCCGAAATATGTACCCTGCAGTTTCACAAGTAGTGGCTGGCAACATTTCATCGACTACATCGCCATTGATTTTTCATTGTCTACATCGCCGATTACATTGGTACTCAGTGGTAATCTGTAAGGTAGTGTCTCCAGAGATTTTCTATTGTTTTTCTTAACCTGTCGACGAAATGTTACCGATAAATGCGTCGACGAAATGTTACCGATAAATGCGTCGACGAAATGTTACCGATGAAGTAATCGACGAACAGTAAGGCATTACCAAAGCGGACATCGCCTTGTTAAATTCGCCGCTCAAAAGCATTGCTGGTAGTTTAGCGAGTAGTCGACGAAAGGTTTGTGGTAGTCGATGAACTCATCAGCGTAGAGTCGATTACCAATACTGCAGGGTATCTGAACTTTTGTGTGTGTTCGCCTGTTTCGTTGTGTTGGTATTTGGATTCAGAGAAAAGACAAAAATGCTTTTGTGCGGACAGTCGAAGTCAATGAAAAGGAAAAAGTCAAAGAAACAAAGTGTTTAAAGTACGACGAACATAAAACATAACAATTCCAACAAACAAATCCAATCGAAATTTTAACAAACTTGGATAAAATAAATAAAAGATCAGTTGAAGAAAATGCATGCTGAGCGATCACAGGCTTAATAACGCGGAGATTTGGAGCTACTATTGAATATCAGAATCCTCAACACAACAATAATTACATGATTTACGAAATCAATAATTTGGTACTATGTTAAAGGTGTAGAGCATAGGGGAGTAGTGCTTATGCTCATGGTAAGTACAGACATAGATATGTACATATTTTAATATGAAGTCTTAATAATTAATTCCTCATATATGTTTTTTTTAACTGCAGGACCTGAATACGACGGCCACAATAACACTGTATCCTTCGACTACCACAATCTTCTCCAGACGAGTGTTTCAACAAAAATTCAATAAATTGTTATCAAACCACCTGCAATGTAATACTAACAGTGTATTTATTTACAATTGTCAATAAATAATTGCAAACACTTCAAAACATTTATTGCAGCAATGAAACAAAAGCATTGTAGTAATGAAACAAATTCATTACAACAATGACTCAAATTCGTTACACCAATGAACCAAATTCATAGCACCAATGAACAAATTCATTGCAGAAATGAAGCAAATTCATTTCTATATTTAAAATTCCTTGCAAGAACGATACTTATTAATTGCAACAACGAAAAAAATTAATTGCAGCAACGAAACAAATTCGTTGCCATAATGAAGCAAATTCATTGCAGCAACAACCATTCTTTCACCACAGTAACGAACAATTTGCAGTTGATGAACACATTTTCATTAGCGGGAAACGGGAATAGCACACTTCCGATGACAAATGTTGTTGGGTGATGAACATTTTCATCCGTGTGACGGTGCTTTTCCGTTCAGTGCATGTTGAAACGCTCGTCTGGAGAAGATTGTAGTAGTCGAGGGGTTGAGTGTTATTGTGGCCGTCGTATGCAGGTGCTAAAATTAAAAACGAATCGGAGGAACTTATTAACATACCACATCATTTAACACCACCACACCACGTCATTGTTTTCTTAAATCATGCAATTTTTGTTGTGTTGAGGGTTCTGACATTCAATTGTAGCTCCAAATCTCCCGTCATTAGGCTAGTGATCGCTATGCAAGTAGTTTCCCCAACTGCTCTTTTATTTCTTTTAACTAAATTTGTTAAAATTGCTATTGGATTCATTTGATTTTACGTTGAATTGTTATTTATTATGTACTTGAAACACTTTGTTTCTTTGACTTCTTCGATTTCATTAACTTCGACTGCCCGCACAAATGTATGTGTAGTATGTCTGTCGTTTTTGCTGAATCCAAATACCAACACACCGAAACAGGCGCGACCGAATTATGATTAAAACACGAACATTTTGTTGGAAAGTTTTCACGCGCATACACACACAAATATTCAGTTACATATTTCAGGGTAGTTTTTCTGCTATGGTTCCGTCACTTTCTTTGCTGTCGTGTTGCTCCTTGCGTTCTGTTTATTTATCTATTTGATTTATAGATTCGCAAGTTACACAAACGATCACAGCAAACATATAAATTCACACGATTTAGTTTTCATAATAAAGATTATTACTAAGTATAAACAATTAGTCTGTTTTAACAAATTTACTTAAATTATTCCTGCGGAGAAATATGTCTACTACTTTCGGTTGTTGTAATGGAACTGATTTAAGATGGGCACGTGACCCACCACTAACGTTCACCATTTTCTCTTGCTAGCCTTTATTTTATGCTCTCCAATTATTTCGACTGCTTCTCTCTCTATACCATCATAGAAATTAGTTTCGTTACAATAACAAAATTGTTTCGCAAGCTATGTATAGATATTGACAAACCTCTAAAATAAATGTATAATAAATATAAACTATAAAAAGTAAGAGATAAACCAAATATCAGTAGTTTAAATCTTATGCCATTACTTTGTTTTAATTTTCAACCCATTTTTCTACAAAAATCCAAATTAAATAAAATTGTTGCAGGAACGGAAAGTAAGTTGTTGCAACAACGAAATGGAAAATTGTCAAAGAAGTCAAGTATGAAATTTTTCGTTGCAGCGATTAACAAATAGTCGAATATATGTCACTTTTCACTATAACAACGTAAAAACATGAACGAAAATGATTCATTCATGCGACGAAGCGTTTTTCCTTCAGTGTAATGGCACTCCATAAGTACTCCTTTAAGGAGCGTTGTGGGAGACTCTACTCGCCCCTTTTTCGGAGTACAAAAATAATTAAATAACAATATGATTCAACGCTCCTAAAATAATCCCATGCAGACCATCATGCAATCCATTTCTTGCTTTAGTTTAACAGTTTTACATTTCAATTTGATTACGTCTATTTACAGGTACATTCCTTATTGACAGGACACTCGCAAGTTTTGAACGAAATGGGAGCAGTTAAATAAACTGGTTTTCAATTTCACTTCTGCTTTTTATCTTCACAGGTTATGATTATTCTTTGACTCATGCACACTGTGACATACTAATAGATATAGTTAGTATTAAAATTGCCTTAAAGGACATTAAATTATCTGCTAAACTTATATAAGTGGTAACCGCTTTGTTTTAATGACAGGAGTGGTAAGAGATGGCATTCAATTGGATAGCCTAAATATAAGTCTTCTATTAGAAGAGAATAAGTTTTAAGCACGTTTATTATCTGGAATATGGGAAATAATATATTTTAAAATTGGGCTGTTAAATAAGAATAAAATAATTTAAATTAATTCACTTCCACTTTGGTCTTCATATTCTTGTAGATTTTTAATAGGGTGGGAAAAAGTGATTTTATTCGTCGCTTCGCTACAGTGCACTGAGCATTGCAAAGAAAAATAGGCAAAGACAATTATAGTATTTTCGCGATATTCGGGTAGCTGCCCTGTCTTCGATTACTTTATCAAATTCTCGCTTACCGAATAGGAACAAAGCTCTGTTTACGACTACCGAGTAGCAAGAATCAGTGCATGTCATACGAGAAGAGATTTCGATGCCATAATCGGTCCAAAAAGCTGTGATTCTCTTCGATATTCGTTTTGTTGTTTACATTCCTCGTTCGCAAAGTGCCGCTACAGCATGTACAGCAGTACAATCAACAAACAGAGTATCGTTAGCTGAAATGCAAAACAACGTAACTGCAATTATCATTTGTGTACAGGAGCAGAAAAGGAACTCTTAAAAAATGGTAAGGAATAGTTTTGGCAGACACACTTTCGGTTCTTACCTTACACACAGGGAAAAGATTAGTTGGAAATCAATTCAGGCATTAAAAATTCCATGATAAAATCTACATTTTGATTAGAATTCGTAATTGTCAAATATCAGAGTTATTTGTCGATGTTATTGATAGATTAAAAATAGGTCTTATTAAATACAAGTTGCTACTACCGAACTTTAGTTGTATTAACCAATTTGAGTATGTATTTCAAAAACCTCATTCATCTGAAATGGAAGATACAACTAATAAATAGTACAACATTAGAATTCGTGTTCAAATATTAGTCACTATAATCAGAATTTAGTTTCTGTCACAAAAACACTTGTTACAAAGTTATGTAAAAAAAAAGAATGGTGTCCCTTAACATCCCATGAAGGGATTGGAGAGAGCTTCTCACAATCAGTGAGATGTGCGCTTTCTAGTTGTATACTCACTGATAGGGACCTACAGTTTTACACCGGTTCCGAACGGTATTTTGAGAAGCATTTCCATGGCTAAGTACTCGATAGTGTCGCCATCACTAATCGAGGTGACCGTCGTAGAAAGAAATGTAAGGTGGTCTGAGCAGGGATGGAACCCACGTTCTCATGTACAAGAGCCGCGCACACTAGCCATTGCACCACCGACGGCCACTTACAAAGTTATGTATGTATCCGATTTTTCACAAGAGGCTTTGCTGTTAAAGAGAAACTACATACAGTTGAATGTTACACGAAGACTTTACAGAAAAACTATTATTTTAAACAGAAAGTTATAAACAAAGTTGTGAAAAAACAAATTATAGATATCATCCACAGAAGAATACATATGATCATAAATTGAGGTGAAGTGAAAATTTTAAACCCAATCGTTGAATCTGACGCCAATATTGACGCCTTCACAAACACATGCAAACAATTCTTGGCTGGAGGTACAAGTATTGTGGATGACACAAATTAACTTAAACAAACATATGATACCCACTGTAACCCAACCCCATTTTTGATCGAAAATATGAAAAATTTAGAAAGACTCTCTATATTTGTTTTTCGATTGGACCCTCCGATTTCGAGTTATATAGAAATTTTTCCATATTTTCCATCAAAAATGGCCACGAAATACAAACCCTGGTTATAAAAAAGATAATAATTTTGTTGATATTTAAACAAAAAATACACAACTTTAATAAAAAGTTATTTTTTTTTACTTTTTTTTATAAAATTCATAAGGGGTTAAAGCATCACCAAATGGTTGTGACAGCCATTAAATTCAAGTAATTACTTTAGTTGAGCATACCAATATATAATTTGGTACAACGGAATTAGGTTTTACGTTTTTCGTTCATCCAAATAATAGAATATTCACCACTACAGAACAATTTGATTGCTAGAACCAAATCTGGATTGACAGATCACATTTATTTATTGTTGATGTGGCTTCAACTAAATATTTCAGTTCTTGCAACCAAACCTGAATTACAAAGCAATTGATATGCACCACATTTGGTGTTACTGAACACAATTATTGGCAATCACAACTGAATAATGTGATAGTCCCAGCAACCGCCAAATTTTAGATGGCTGTAAATATAGTTGTGACAACGAATCTCTTCTCTTGTGTGTAACAAAGGTCTTACCTTGAGCAAAAGTCGAAAATATAGCTGCCAAAACAGTATTCTTTGCCATTTTATAATGTTTTTCAATTATTCTGTAACAAAATGGAAATTGAAGTTACGTTGTTTTGCATTTCAGCTGACGATGTATTCATGCAGGGCTTTAAACCCTAACACCAATTGATTTTTGTGGTCAATTAAGCAAATGTAAAATATTGTACTCGTATTTGTCTTCATATACTTTACATACATATGTATAGTATATATAATGCAAATAGGATTCATTTCTGTCTTCCGTTACAATTAATTACAATATTTTAATATCATAATTATTTGTTTATATTTATACAATATACATACTCGTACATATGTCTAATAATATATTGCACAAACATATGCATACAAAATTTAATATTTACATATTTGTATTTGCGTCCATGGACAAATATGTGTATACATAAATATATACGGATGCAGTTTTGTGAGATTGAAACTTGATTTTCTGTGTCAATAATTTGTTGCTATCATAGAAACCGTAATGAGTGCATCAAATGACTGTGTGTAGTGTCATATTTAATTTTTGCAAACATATTCTTTACAAATCCAATGATAAACACAATACGAACAAACATTTTGCAATAAACAAATATCTCAATAATTGCCTACAAATGAATTGATGTTAGATATGACTTCCTCTAAATATAATATATGATAATAATTTAGTTGCAATGTACAGCGCGGGTGTAACTTGCAAATAAGAAAGCGGGTTCCAGCTCAGATAGTACCACCTTTATTTTATTCCCTACACTATCGAGAAATTGCACACGAAAAACTTCTCCCAGCGTATACTTTACATTCTGATTCGAAGTAAAATGTTAGGTCCTGATTCACTCAGACTAAACATGGTAGATGCACAGCTCTCTGAATGTGAGAAACTTTCCCAAGTGTCATCATGGATATAAAGGAAAACTGAACAAGTATTAAGAACTTTACAAAAAACTACCTTTCATAAAGAGTGTTTCGGATAACGTCCAAAAAACTGATAATCAATTTCGTAGCGAAACGAATTCATATTGCTCAATATTTTGAAATGTGCTGACGAATTTAGTAGAACAATGAAAAATTTTGGAAACTTTTCAAAAAAAAAAAACGTGTATAAACGAAAATATAAATAAAATGGTTACAAATGGTGTTTTTTAGCTACTTGAGAAATTAAAATGACAATAGAAACAGGCATTTTGTTGGAATGAAATTTTTTTATAATAATCTAGTTCATAATTTCATGACATTATTTTTTATATATGATTTCCGGCATATGTTCCCCGCGGCTACGACTTACATCGTCCATTCGATCTGTCCACGTTGTCACTACGTTTGCCTATTAATCTGGCGGTCAATGGTGGCTTGAATATTATCTTCCAATGCTTCGGGAGTTTCTAGTTTGTCGGTATAAACCAATGCCTTAACATATCCCCATTAAAAGTAATTCAGAAGCGTTAAATCGATCGAACGGAATGGGAAAATAAAGTTGCCACCAAATTGATTTTGCAATAAATCGATTGCTAAGCGCGCAGGACGGCAAGTTGCGCCGTCTTGTTGGAACCAAATCGTTGATGTTTAGCTGATTAATTTTTGAAAACAAAAATGCTGTTAGCATGGCTCGATAGCGCTCGCCATTCACCGATACGGCAGCTCCTTGATCACTTCGACAGAAATAAGGACGGATGATGCCGCCAGCGTGTAAACCGCACCAAACATTACATTTTAATAGATGTAATAGTGATTCGTTAACGGCTAGAGGATTGTCTTCGCTTCAAATGATCAATAACTGCACGAATTGCTTGCTCTCTAGGCCGATTATGTTAACAATAAAATGGACGAAGTGCTTTATGAACATCGCGAACAGACTTATTATTTTCAAAGTAAATTTCTACAATTTGGAAGCGTTATTGCATCGTTATACGACTCATGATGACTTGCCAAACCTTACTAAACCGAAATGTCAACAATCGAAAGTTTTCACGCAGCTAAAAAAACACCCTATACATTGTGTAATCGTAGAGACATATCGTCGTCCGAGGGTTTAAGTGCTCTATGTGCCAAAAATGCGTTTTGAGTAAATCGAGTTTGAAATTTAGCATAATTTTTCAAAGAAACTACTCGATGGGATTTTGTGATTTTTATCCATATATTTGTTATGTCAAGATGATTCTAAGGAAACATTTTTATCTCCCGATCACATCTACAACGGGATGTTTTCTAACGGTAATAAAAATCCTGGTTGCTCTATACGCCACCTTAAGCATATTTCCCTGCAAATACATACACGTAGAGCAAAGTAGCATTAACAAAGTAATAAAACACGCTTTCAAATTTTAGTAAAAAACAATAAATATATTTATTTACGAAAAACAAAAATAAAAACTATTCACAAAGTTATTATAGAATATATCAAAATGATAATAAAAAAATTAAAATCTTAATTTATTTGAGTTAGGTAATAATTTTTGTCTGCTTCAGATATAAAATTGAATAAAAATTTTAAATCAGAATTTTTTTCATTTTGAATTTTTCCTTTTCTGTTAATAATACTTAACTCTGTTTCAAAAATATTTAACGATGTTGGTAATTGATTCCGGTAACCTTTTTTTTATTATATTTACTGTTTGGTAATGAGACTGCAAAATTGAGTTTTTAAATTTAATTATGAACAAGTTATTTTGAATATATTCAAGAACTTTTATTTTAGTAAATGGAAGAATAGAAAAATGTAATTGGTTAGATATCTTAGAAAAATGCTTAAAATCTGATAATTGCATTTCTACAACCTTAAGTTTTATTTTATGTGTTTTAAAATGTTTCAAATAATTAACGAGTGACAAAATGCTATGAATTTCTAAACGTTTCAGATATTTGTCTAAAGCACTGTGAACGCAATCGACTTCTTGGATTTGTGAATGACCAGGCTCAGAAAATTTCTGAATAATACTTTTGACCTGTAAATGGTCTGACAAAAATTTTAAAATTGCTGTGGACATCATTTGATTTTTATTTTGGGCAACGCACGAATCACTCCACATAACTATATTTTGAATAGTTGGATGTTCTATCATCAGAGTATTTAGTATTTTGTATACACAACTACTTATTTCGTTACCTCCACGACTGTTATTAAATTCGTCCCAAACGCAACAATAAGTAAATTTTTCTTTATTGGGAAAAATAACTGTAGCGGTCATATTATAAACATTTATTTTTCGCTTATAATAGAATGACGATGCAAAACCTTTAGGAAGGTTGAAAACGCTTTGCAAATCAAAGCATACAACAACAGAAAAAGGGTCTTGTTTTCGGCGATCTACGTCACGTTCCACTTTAAGGCCATTCGTTTCATTTCTGTGAATATCGAAATCCTTAATCTCATCCTCCGTTGGATTATTATTTATTGAAAATTGTACGCAACGGTCGCATTGGTCTTTTCTAGGCTTTTTTAAGGACAAATTAAAATTGTGGTTAAACTGATCTCTATAAAATTTTTCTGACACGGGGTTTGAGGGTTGTTGTTCCACGTAAAGTGCATACATTTTAGCGATTGATAAATCTGAACTTAAATATTGTCTGCTGGTTGAAGCGCGACAATAATGGGAGTCAATTGTTGGGAAACTTGTAATATGTTGTCTCATCGATAAAATTCGATCTGCTTTTGCCTTTTCGCAAAGGCATTGGAATTTCTGTAGATTTGTCAACCATATTTTGAAAACAGTAGTAGATCCTTTTTGCTGATATGTCAAGAGTATTAAGAAAAAATAGTTTGCACACTCTATGAATATTTTCATTGCTGGCCAAGGAATATGAGAACGTTTTTTTCTTTTTCTGTGACTCCATAACACGCTTTCTTTTTAAATCTTTCTTTTTGACAAACTTACAATAAAAGGTTTGCTTATCCTTATCGGTCAGTGCCCAAAAAGGTTTGGAAAATGTTCGCTCTGTCGGTTTCAGAAAAATTTTGGGTGCAGCCATAGAAACATTCTGTATTACAAACTGGTTTCATTTGTCGAGCTTGTAAAATTTTTCCTGTTTGACTGCAATATTTCTTCCCTTGCTCGCGCAAATTTTTTGCTATGTTCTTTTTCCAAGTTTCTGGCTGACGCCGTTTTTTTCGTGTTGGCTTCCAATCTACGTTTTCTGCTGTAAATTTAAATTTATATTAATAGTATTGATTGCATGTCACACATATTTCTCTTATTATTTACCCAATGTCTCCGTATTGTTTGCAATAAATTCATTGTTGGTGGTTGATGTATATTTTGTTATGTCGAAATCTTGATCATTAAGCAAGTCATCTGCAGATACACAAAATAAAAAATTATTATTTTAATTTATATTCGAATGTACGTATATTACCACTAGAAAAATCCAATCCGGTATCAGAATTTTCTGTCGAAGCTTTAGAAGATGTTTCTGCAACTGGCTTTATTCTTGGCCGTTTATGTCCGTTTCCAATAAAAACACTTTCGTCGAAAAAAATTTTTATATACATACATACATAATTAAGTATTTACATATTCTATAAAATTCAAGGTCACTTATTTTAATTTACCACTTGAAATATCTTCAATAGTTTCTTTATCACTTTTTCTTTTTTTTGATAATTTTTTTTCCACAGAGGACATTATAAGTCGGTTTGAGTTATATTTTTTATAAATTAAACTACACTTGTTAAGCTTTCTTTAACGATTGATTTACTAAATTAAACAATAACTATTTATTTCTTTACTTTTATTCTATGATCACTTCTTTTCTTTCTAAACGATAACTCCCGACGATAACTCCTCACACACTTCAGAAGTGTTCGTTTATATATACATACTTATTCGAATATAACGGTAAACAAAATTTTGTTATTAGAAAACAAATATGAACGTTAAATGGAATGTTGATAAATCTTAATACTAAGCAAAATTCTTGATAAACCTTTAAAATTGAGAAAAGTAGCAAAATAGCAAAGTAGTAGAGAGAGCGAGAGAGAGAGAGAGAGAGTACTCTACAAAAGTATTCTATATCAAAGGAAGAACACTTAATAATTCTTCAACAATATAACTGCAATAGAGCAAAAATGCAACTAACGACTGCACGTAGAGCAAAATGTCCAGCAATAATCAATTTCAAGATTTTGCACTGAAATTTTGCTCTATACGCCATTGAATGGCGTATAGATCAAAATAGCACAAAAAAGTTCTGTTTTGAAATATATAGGGCAAAATGGACACGATTTATCTCAGCAACGAGAAGAGATAGCTGAAAACGGATTGCAGATTTGAAAAATTTGAGGTCGAAAACCTAAGATTGCATCCTCAACTCAAAATTGTCAAAATGGCGTATGGAGCACTTAAACCCTCGGACGACGATATACAGTGACACGTTAAAAAATTTGTCTTTTTATACCCTCACCATAGGATGGGGGTATATATCATTTAATACGTAAAAAAATGTAAAACATAGAAGGAACCAAATTAGACCCTTAGTATCTTTGGACGAAATTGGTTTTAGGACTTTTTAATACGTTTGACCCATGTCCGTCTGTCTGGCTGGCTGGTCAACACGATAACTGCCGTACATCTTTACAGATCACAATGACATTTTGTCAGGGCCTATTATTTGTCAATATTGAGTTTGGGATTGAAAATGGGTGTTGTGACCACGCCCCTTCTGGTACCTCCCATACAAATCGACACATTTTGCACAAAATCATATTTCTTTCAAATCTTTCTTCTGGTAAATATGATTAGCTTCAACTCTCCCACCGGTTAATAATCTGTAAATGCCTAGTTAACTGGAGGAAATGGGTGAGATTGTCACGCCCATCCTGGTACTTCCCATACAAAACAGGGTGTTCGACGGAATTGTCAATCCGATAAATCGCGTGAAATACATCCGACCTTAATAAAATTACGTATAAGGCTTCACGTTATCAAACGCCAATCACCGAAAAAAACAAGGGTAGTTTTGCCACGCCCATTGTGGTACCTCCCATACAAAAGTCGTTTGGCCGCCTGGTAATTCCGCATGAGAAGTCCCGAAAAACAGAGCCAACCTTCATGAAAGTTTGTTCTAGTCAATATTTAGTCAAAGAAAACTCTCCTATAGAAAATGAGGTGGTTTGATACGCCCATTCTGGTACCTCCAATATAAAAGTTGGGCGAATGACCGGTTTGCCGACTTGATATCTCCAATAAATCATAGCCGGTCTTAATAAAATTTGGTACTGATCAAAATTTTGGCAACAACTTGTCATGCTCATTTGTGTACCTTGCATATAAATGTTGGGAGGGAAACTAACTAATTTGGGTATTCAATAATATTTAGCGCAATGTCGTGAACCTGCTGTTGAATGTGGTCACTTTTGAGTATGGGCATTTTTTAACAGAACTTCCATGCAATGGATGACTTAGGGTGAGGGTATGATTAAGTCGGCTCACCCGACTGAAACTTATGTACTGGTTTTATTATTTGGATGCAAAATATTTGCAGCTTGCCGCAAATATAGTATACTTGTGTCCAAAGACATTGTATTTGCTATTCAATATAACATGTTTCGGACACATTTATTAACATGTTACAATAGTATATGTATTTGTGACCCAACTGTGGATTTGGTTTTTGAAAACTGCTGATATCACAGGTGTCTGTCACAATAGAGACACGAAAATCGCAGATATTCAAACCATGTAATACAAGGTTCCGGCAATATGTTTGCTGGGGCCGTTATTTTTCAGCGTGTATAAAGTGCTCTTGCTAAAGGGTACAACAGTTGAAATTGGCAATCAATGGGGGGTTCCGAATTCCTCATTGCTCTGCAAAACTTACAAAGCACAAATCAACTTTGAATTCTGCAGTTCAGTCAAGTCCATCAAATACGTTTGGTAATACTGACATAAGGGAAGATATATGGCTGTATTAAGTACCACGTTATCAATCGGACAGATATATTTGCAGCAATGAAGCAGGTTGGCGTATTTTGGGGTTTCCCGTATACGAAAGATTCCCTGCTGTTGTACATTTGGCTATAAACCTTGAGAATGGACAACGTGTATATTTCACAGTTGGTTAAGATTCCTGGAGAGATATCCTTCCAATTCTTGAGATTAGTCAACGATATTTTGAATGATACGTACCACGATGCATGTCGCGAACTACACTTGCTGGAAGATTTCAGACTTCAGATGCAGTTCTGAGTTCTTCTCGTCATCAAATTCCCTAATGATTTACTACATTGTTGACAGCGTATTTCCCGTTACATGCTTCTGTTCTCTGGGGCAAATATAAGGATTTCATGAGTAACGATATTCTCCATCGCATTCAGGCGATAAAAAAATTTACAATATTTTCATTCTGATTTCGAATATGCAACTCTATCGTTTCGGTAAGCCATCGCCTTACCACCCATCAACAGACATCCTTACTGCTCACTGACAAACACTGACTGCTCACTGCAGTAATTTCCCAACTGCAGCACAATACATTGGTTTCTATTTCTTGGACGCGTCAGGGGGCGTAGACAAGAGATTCCTCGTACGTGCTCGCATTCGACCACAACATCATATTGCGTTGGTAACTGCTCCATCAGGCATTGCAGCAATCCTGCTCGATAGTGGACGTACTGTACATTCTAGACGAAATGTACAACATAAAAAAGTATTCCGGCATGGCTACAGTTGTGGGTAAATGCAAAATTATCATTCGCAATGAATTCACTCTGGCCACCATCATTCAATTGAAGCTCTCGATAGAATGATCAAAGATCTCAACAATAATGTCAATCTTTTGGACGGTGCTCCACCATTTTAAACATACATTGCCGATTATTCCACGTGCTACTATGTGGACAAAATAAACGCATCTTGGAAACGGTCATATCAGTCAATCTATTACAACAACAACAATGGTTTCCCATTAGATCCCATGAAGGGACTGGGGAGAGCTTCTCACA
Source organism: Phaonia tiefii (assembly GCA_963931995.1). Lineage (NCBI taxonomy): Eukaryota > Metazoa > Arthropoda > Insecta > Diptera > Muscidae > Phaonia > Phaonia tiefii. The sequence continues at coordinate 64,357,837 of OZ008370.1, forward strand.
ACGAGTGAACTGTGCGCTTTCTAGTTTTACAGTTGATTGGGACTTACAATATACCTAAGCTATGCTATGGGTTGCAGTGAAGATCGCCTCCTCGCGGTGCATCCAGGGTAACTCTAAATGATCTTCTTCCTCTTTGGCACGGACTCTGCTACGATCCTGGTTCTCGATTTTCGTAACTATTTGATTTTCTGCTCTCGAGCTGATGTCCTGTGCTCAGCGACCTGAGTAGGCAGAGGTACACTCAGAGAACTAATTGTTAATTCGGCTGTTACCACCGAATTGAGGTTGTCACGGCCAAATTTAGTTCCCACAACTGAAATTCGGTTGCAGCAACCTCGTTGCATAATTGATTCTGTTGCGACAACCGGATCTTCAATTATATTCGTTCTGTCAACAAAATTTTCTAAAATTTCGGTTGGAACAATCGAATTTGGAATCAATTCGGATACGACAACAGAAATTGGCCCCAAATTCGGTTGGAGTGACTGAATGTGGCATCAATTCGGTTGGAGTAACCGAAGCTGGCATAAATTCGGTTGTAGCTATCGAATTTGGTATCAATTCGGTGGCAATAACCGAATTTAGACTTATTTTGGTTGCAACGACCGAATTTGGCATCAATTCGGTTGCTGTAACCGAGTTTAGTATTAATTCTGTAGGCACAACCGAATTCATTTAGAATTCGGTTACCCCAACATAATTCTATGTATTTCAAACCTGACGTTTAAAATTCTAAAAACAAATATTATGTTAAAGGAAAGGTACGTAAAACTATTGTAACTACGGGGTTTGTATTTAAACGTCTTTGTTATTTTGCAGAAAATATCCAAGCAGATATAAACAGTTTTCATGTTTTTCAAGGTCGGTCGGTTGAGATATACTGCAATCGTCTGTAGATAAAACGGTTTAGGACCTACATCAAAATTATGGCCGGGACTCAAGGTCAGAATGATTTAAATGACTTTTTTCTTCGCTTTGTAATATATGTATTTATAAGAGCACAGGAGAATAAATCATCACTTAATATTAAAAAAACATTCAAAATTAATTTGTGACATTATGTAAATTCGGTTGTAACAACCTCTAATGGCGTTGCGGCAACCTCTAATGAGGTTGTGATAACCTCTAATGAGGTTGTGATAACCCCTAATGAGGTTGTGATAACCTCTAATGAGGTTGTGACAACGCCTAAATTCGGTTACGGCTCATTCGGCTGTCTCAACCGAATTTTTCTGTGAGTGTAACACTCTGTCGAATTGGCTCGTGGCTAAGGTACCGTTCGTCTCCGCCTCAATATTTGCTTAGAACATTTTATATAACGTCTTCAATGCTGCTTCATGTAGTTCATTTGGGGAAAGCACATGATCAAATTCAGCATTTTGGATAAGCTTCGTTTACATTACTTTGATGTTAATATTTTTCATTGATGTAAGAAGCTGGTTTCGAAATTGAATCATCCATATACAAATGATGTACTAACATTAGTATCAAGCACCCTTCTTTTGTCCATTTTATAAAATTTCCACTTTGCATTTAGTTGAAAAATTAAAACTTGTAAACTTCAATTTATAAATGACGCAGCATACAGTGTCTGACAATGTGACGGTTATGAGTTGGAACATTGTTGCTAAAAATACAGAGTTGCTCTTAGTACAAATCAGATTAGTCGCTTTCATAACTGATACGTTTCAGTAAGACATTCGTTTTTTTACGTTAAATGTTTGACTCAATACTACCAACAAACAAATAAATTATTGAAAAAAATTAATCAAAAATTACATTATTAAACTTTTTTTCTCGCCAAAATCCACAACTGATGACCCACAACAATTGAGTTGGTGGGGCAACGCAACGATGAACATTCTCAAAATCTTTTAGAACAATCTTTTGTAGCAACGATAAAATCGTGGGTATGAAGTTTTTCATTGTAGCAATGTAAAGCAACTAACGAAATTCCGCAACCCTACGACTAATAAATAGTTTTTATTTTAGTGACCTGATACTAATATTTAACGAAAATACATAACACATTGAATACCCTAGTGAAAGAAGAGCTTGCTAGATTACACTCTTTGTTAAAATATTCCATTATATGCTTTTGTAAATTTCACGAAAATTCTCGGATAAAAGACTTGGGAAGCTGGAATTGAAAATGAAAGAATTACCCGGGAAATCCCGGGATGCATTCTCTAGTGGAAAGTCTTTAGATTTGTAATTCTGTGACGGAATATCAGTCGTGAAAAAATTCTATAAAACTCTGGGTTGAAAAAATTTTAAAAAAATCAATGAGTGTTCGAACTAACGGGCCATGTGTTAACACCGTTTTGTTACACGGTACCTGTTCGATTTCTATGAAAACATTAGTAAATGTTTCAGTGGAAAATAAAGAAAAGAATAGTTTCTGTGCTCATGGCTCTTTTGCTATTGCACTTTCTTTTTTCTTCCATCTGCTTTAACATTAGATGTAATATTGTTAAAATAAATAAAGCAATATTTAGCGCACTGAAATAATTGTTTTTGGTTTGTCATAAACAGAGCGGCGACAAAAGGTAGAGAACTTATTGCACTCTTTTTCCGCTCTCGTGTAGAGAGTCTGAGTAAAAGAGCATAAACGAGTCTTATTCTCTTTATAGAATATTTCAATATAAATGCACCATTTCGACAATGTTATTTATTACATAAAACGATACAAAAAGCATAAATGTTTCAAAAGGCATCAATGTTTCACATCCAAACTATGAATGGACCACGTTATGAGTAATACGTTTTGAATCATTCGGCAGATGTCGCCAGTGTTTTTGTGTTATACAATTCGTTCTATGAGATCACGTTACTATTCCGTACTCTTTGGAGACGACGACGTGCTTGTTTTCGATGCCGCTACATCAATTTACTTATTTTCAGGCAGAAGCTATTGATGTACAACAACATGCTAACTCTATGTGTTGTTTGCATGTGTTGACTTTGACAAATTGCCCTACCCGTTCCTATGGATGTTAACACATCAAAAACGGTGAAAAATGAAAATATCAATATTTTAAAACAGACGTATGGATTATCCGGCAGGAGTTTGCTTAACCGGTTTCTCGTTTGAATACACTACACAAGAGGCTTATAAATTGTCCGATTGTAGCCAGCATACAAAAAAATCACCAGCTTGTACTTAGCACACATACGTTTTAAAGAATAAAAGAAACATCAGTAACTGCAAATACGATTCATAAATGCGTGAGGTTACATACACATCTATAATTTTAAAACGTGGTGGGCGTTGGAAATATCGACCCAAGATTCTGAACAAAATCAACTAAATGGACACCTTAACTCACTGGAAAGTAGAATATCGACTATGTGTAGCATAGAGTAAAGATACCTAGAGATACCAGCTCTTCTCAGTGAATTTATGGCTCTAAACTTGGTTGTAAAGGGTTTTCAATAAGAGCGCTACAAAAGTTTTTTTAAATAAAACAAAACCGGTTTTAGATACCAATTAAATTCTTTATTCCTGTGAAAGTACATTCGATGCCATTATGTATGGAATTCGGTTTCTTTTGCATGGCCACCACGGGCACGCTTGCAGAAGTCCGGACGCTGATCCTAATGTCCGACGGTTTTCAAGCTTAAATCGGCCGATATTGCTGCAATTTCACGTTCGATATTCGTACGAAGTTCATCAGTCGTCGCTGGCTTATTGGCATAGACCATAGACTTGACGTGGCCCCACAGGAAATAATCTAAAAAATGGTGTCCCTTAACATCCCATGGAGGGATTGGGGAGAGCTTCTCACAATCAGTGAGATGTGCGCTTTCTAGTTTTACACTCGCTGATTGGGACCTACAGTTTTATACCGATTCCGAACGGTATTTTGAGAAGCATTTTCATGGCTAAGTACTCGATAGTGTCGCCGTCACTAAGCGAGGTGACCGTCGTCGAAAGAAATTTTAAGGTGGTCGGAGCAGGAATCGAACCCAGGATCTCCCGTACAAGAGGCGGAAATAATCTAACGGCGTCAAATCGCACGACCGAGGCTTCCAATCGACTGGGCCATTTCGTGATATAACACGTTCACCAAACTTGGTTCCCAATAAATTGATTGTGGCATTCGCTGTGTGGCTTGTGGTGCCGTCGTGTTGGAACCACATGTCCTCCAAGTCCATATTATTCAATTGGGGCCAAAAATATTCGGTTATCATTGAACGGTAGCGATTCGCATTCACAGTAATGTGCCGGTCTTGATCATCACGGAAGAAGTACGGCCCAATGACGCCGCCGGCCCATAAACCGCACCAAACCGTAATTTTTTCGGGTTGCAATGATGACTGATGGATTACGTGTGGATTGATATCTGACCAATAACGCATATTTTGCTTATCGACGAAGCCATTCAGCCACAAATGAGCCTCATCGCTGCAGATGATTTTCCGATGAAAATCCGAATCATTTTAAAGTTGTTGCTCAGCCCAATTCACGAACATACGACGCTTATGGTGGCCAAGCGGCTTCAGTTCTTGCGTCAATTTGATCTTGTAAGGATGTGGGCCAAGATCTTTTCGCAAAATTCGCCACAACGAAATTTGCCCAACGCTTGTGAACGACGTGTGAGAGACACATTTGGGCTTTCCTGAAATGAAGCCTCAGCGGCAGCAATATTCTCGACACTACGGGCACTTATTTGTCGCACTGGCCCGGGAACATTTTGTACTGTGCCTGTGGATTCAAATTTTTCTACTAGACGCTCACTTGTTGATCTGGTAGGACGATTTCGACGACCATACATTGGTCCATTTACTAGGTCTTGTAACTCCACCTACTGTAAGCCAATTTATGTCGAACATCTCTCTATCACACCAACCTGACCACGAAGAGTGTGACATAAAATATCGAATCTGATGGATATTACCTCTAGGTATATTTACTCTATGATGCGTATAAAGTTTAAATTTCAATTTAGTACTTTATCTCTTATTTTCGCGTGATTGATTAATATGTAAAATGCCAAAAGTGTGCGTTAAATTCCAGAATGGTAAAGGAATATCGGAGATAACATAAAGCGGACTCCTCAGATGTATTGCGGGGTTTGTGCAAATGTACTCTTAGTGGAATTAAGGTGTATAATGTCCACCAATGCTTTAAAACATCGAAACAGAAACAAGCAATGCAAAAGAATACATCGGTTACAAAACAATATTTTTTTTAAATAAGTTTGCAAGTGATTTAGGCACACTTCATTTGGATTTCTGCAGAACGTTCTTAAATTCAAACATACACAAAATAGCGATCCAGGCATGATATATTATTTTTTAGAAAAATACCATAAAAACTTTTACCGTCTGAATCAACATTGCGAACAAAGTATGTGCAAAAACTTGTATTAAGGAGCTCCAAGGCAAAACAAAAAGCCAAATCATGAGGGTATCTATTCACGAAACGACAGACTTAGAGCAGCGGTTGGTTGCAAATTTTGTATTTGTTTTGTTGGAGGATATTGAAGAAGGAAAACTATACACTGAAAGAAATATGCTTCGTCGCATGGGTGAGTCATTTTCGTTAATATTTTTACGTTGCTACAATCAAAAGTCTCGTATATCCGTCCATTTTGTTGTCAGTGAAACGAAATATTTTATTCATAGTTTCTTTGACAATTTTCCATTTCATTCACATACAACAATTTTATTTAATTGGAGTTTTTGTAGAAAAAAGGTTACAAATTTAAAAAAAGTAAGTGCATGAGATTTACACTATTCTTATTTGGTTTATCTCTTTCTTTTTATAGTTTATTTTCATTATTTATTTTAGTTTGAAGTTTGGCAACATTTATAGTTCACGAAACCACTTCGTTGCTGCAAATAATGAGGTGGTAATGGAAGACCAACACAGAAATTGAGAGAAAAGAGAAAACGAAAAAATTTTAAACAGAGCTCAGCAAGGTCAGGATGATTGGCGGGTCACGTGCGCTTCTTAAATCAGTTCCTTTACAACAACTAAAAGTGGTAGACGTATTAATCGTAATTATTTTTTCCTGACATATATAATTGTGATTGATTTGCAAAAGCACAGCCGCTGCGGGAAAGGAGATGTTCTAGAGAAAAAATGTGTCTGATATTCTCTGTTGTTACATCTCTCTCTCTCACTCTCGTGAACAAAGGGTGATTTAGACTTCAGCAAACTTTCAAAAATGCTATCGCAATCGAACGTTTTGCAAACACAGAAAATTCGTTGGAAAACCAAAACAAACTATATGTGCTCGTGCTTGGGTGAGCAGTGGAATGCCAAATCAAAACAAGTGTAGCGTCATTAGTGAAAAGTTTTTGATCAGAGTAGATATCCAGTGGTTCAAGTAAATTTGCAGTGGCTGAAGTTTTTGTTTTTATAGAATAGTTTCATCAATAAGTATTAAAAACTAAATATATATGATTTATTGTAATGGGGTACAAAGTTGAAAATGAAACAAAACCTTCGCCCTCGATATATTGCGGACAATATCATTAGCGAATTTTTAGCGATATCGAAAATAAATCGTACATAATATAATTAATGCTGTTTTCTCGATATCGCGAAACTACCGCGAAATATATCTTTAGCGATTCTGTTGCGATATCGTTAAAGACTCGCTAATGATATTATTAGCAATATATAGAAAACTAGTTGACCCGGCAGACGTTGTCCTGAAAATTTTATTCAAATACCGTTAGCAGGAGCAGAAATAATGGATTTTTAATTTGTGGTTTGTATGGGAGGTATCACGCCCCTTTGTCCACTTGGACCGAATAGTAAATCTAAAGCACCCAGGGCGCCACCCAAACGAATACAAAAAAATTAATTCAAATCGGTCCAGAAGCTTAGGAGGAGTTCAGTCACAAACACAGGTGCAGTAGTTTTATATATACAGGGTGTCCCCTAAACTTTTGTCTAAACTTAAACACGTGATAGCTGACAACAGAAGCTACAATGTTTGTTCTTACGCCAATTGCCTAGGTGGCTTCGTTTTCGATATATTCGTGTTTAAAATAATTGCATTTTTGAATGCATTTTCAATAAATGCATAATCTACTTTTTAAATGAAAAAGAAATGTCATTGAAAATTGCTTCAAAGTTGATTTTAAATAATTTATTTTTTCGTTTGAAATGAAAACGATTTTTTTTAAATGTTTTCAATTAACGAAATTTTTTTTCCTAAGTGTTTCCATCAGCTTTTCCATAATGGTACACGATATCACCGTATCCTTGGAAGGAGAATTTCATGACGCCAAAAATTTAGAAACGAGAAAAATGAGAGAAAGGGAAAAAACTCTAAGCAATCAACTTTTTCAAAAATTGTTTTTTTTAATTTCTTGCAAATTAAACAAGTAGTTTAAAAAGTGCATTTAAAATGCAATTATTTTAAACACGAATATCTCGAAAACGAAGCCACCTAGGCAATTGGCGTAAGAACAAACAATGTAGCTCTTGTTCTCAGCTATCACGTGTTTAAGTTTAGACAAAAGTTTAGGGGACACCTTGTATAAAGATGAGGATTTGGCTGCCACAAATTGAGCGGCTACTCGTGGGTAAGTGGTATCGGTCTCGATCCGTTCGCTATAGTCATTGTCGACTAATATGTCCACAAATCGTTCGAAAAACTTTCTTTTGTAATATTATTTTCGAAGGTTTGGTCAGGGGGGTAATTCGGTCTCGCATGTTTCATTGTACTGGGGCTTGGATTCAGAAAAAAACCAAAAACATACATTTATGCGGCAGCCGAAGAGCCAATGATAACGAAGAAGTCAAATGAACAAAGCTTGTCAAGAAAGGAGAACAAAAAAAAATAACAACTTACCGTACAATTCACCCACTTTCTTTATTGAAATTAATTTAATGAAAATAAACGTTGAGCCGTTGAAGAAAATTACAGAGCGATCAGGGGCTTAATGTCGGGGGAGATTTGGTGCTACAATTGAATGACGGAGCCCTCAACACAACAGAAAATGCATGATTTAAGAAAACAATGATGTGGTTCTGTGTTAAAGGAAGTTTTGAATAGAGATAAACTTCCGCGATGAAACCCAGAGGGGAGTACAGCTTACGTTCCTCGAAAGTAAATACATACATAGATGAGTACACGTCTTCTACATAGCATTTAGAAATCTAAATAATAATTTCATCTTAGTTTTTTGCAGGACCTGAATACGACGGCCGCAATAACACTAAACCCCTTGACTACCACAATCTTTTTCCAGACTAGTGTTTCAAAGTGGAATGGATGTAATAATCGTATATTAAATTTATTTTCGAAAACACCATTTCTGAAAATTATTATTAAAATAGATGAAAACACCGACAATGTAGCACTAGCAGTGTATTTATGTACATTTGACAATACATAATTTCAAACACACTTCAAAATATTCATTGAGCAGTGAAAACAATTCATTCCAGCAATGAAACAAAATCGTTGCAGTAATGAACCGAATGAATGACTTAAATTCGTTGCATAGCAGCAATGTAACAAATTCATTACTGTAATGAAACAATTACACTGTAGCAATGAATCAAATTCCTTGCAGCAATGAGACTAATTCATTAAAAAAACAAATAAATGGTTTCCCGTTACATCCCATGAAGGGATTAGGGAAAGCTTCTCACAACCAGTGAGCTGTGCGCGTTATAGTTTTATACTCACTGATTGATTGGGACCTACAGTTTTACACCGGTTCCGAACGGTATTTTTGAGAATCTTTTTCATGGCTAAATACTCGATAGTGCCGCCGTCACTAAGCGAGGTGACCGCCGTCGAAAGAAATTTTAGGTGATCAGACTAGGACTCGAACCCACGTCCTCATGCACAAGAGCCGCGCACACTACCATTGCACCACCGTGACGAAAAAATTCGTTGAAATAATGAAATAAATTAATTGCAGCAACAATCTTTCTTTCAGCACAGTGACGAAAAATTTTCGATTAATGGACACATTTTCGTAGAGAGGATAAAACTGTACATTAGCTCACTTTCTATGACAACATTTGTTGAACATTTTCATCCATGTGACGAAGCTTTTCCGCTCAGTGTACCTACTAGCTAGTACTAGCCAGTTCTATGACATGTTTTTTGAATGATGCTTTGCGGATATTTCGGCCAAATGGTAAGTTCCCTTTCATAATATTATTTTAGATTTTTGACTGATGCAACTTCAGACACTATATCCTCAGTTCAGTTGCTTAAAATATTATTTCCAAGGATGTTACACGCCACATATTTGCCCATGGTTTGCACAAAATAGGAGATGTTATATGTACTCATTTCGGAGACGTAAATTAAAGTTTAGGAAACACACCACCACACCACCAACTTTTGTCATCGAAAGTGAACTAACGTACAGTTTCATCCCTGCTGCGAAAATGCGTTCATCAACTGCAAATTGTTCGTCACTGTGATGAAGGTGATCGAATTTGCTTCATTATTGCAACGAATTTGTTTCGTTGCTACACGGAATTTGTTTCATTTTAGCAATGAATTTGTTTCATTGTTGCAATAACTAAGTCTCATTCTTGCAGTGAATTTATTTCAGTGTTGCAATCAATTTGATTCATTGCTGCAATGAATTCGTTTCATTGCTGCTATGAAGTTATTAAGTTATTTCAATGATGCAATGAATTTGAGTCATTGTTGCAGCGAAATTCAGTCATTACTGCAATGATTTTGTTGCATTGCTGGAATGAATTTTTTTCACTGCTGAATTCTTTGGACTGTCTAAAGTTGTCTATTGGCAATTCTATATAAATACACTGTTTCTATTACATTGCTGTTGTTTTCGTCCAATTTGATAACAATTTTTATATTTTGTGTGTAGAACCACATCTTTGGTTTCTTTAATGATGCAAGACTGTTGTGTTGAGGGTTCTGTCATTCAGTTGCAGCGCCAAATCTCCCCGACATTAAGTCAGTAATCGCTCTGTAAGTATTGTCTCCAACTGCTCACGTTTATTTATTGTACCCAAGTTTGTTAAAATTTCGATTGGATTCATTTCAATAAAATAAATGTTGCTGGAATCACTTTGTGTCTTGTACGAGGGCGGTTCCAAAACTAGACCGAAATGACGTATGGTGACAGTAGTTTGAAACAAATATAATTTTGCGAAAGGTGGCAACCTTATAAAGCATATGTTTAAGTTCCAAGGCAGCACGTTGTTTAGTATTTATATTTGAGGCATCAAAAGTAAACGATCTCAGTAAATCGTAGTGGTCGACCAATAAGAAACTTCACAAAATTGTATTGGCTGATCGTCGGTTGAAAATAGGTGAAATAATAGGCATTTCCAAAAGTACTATACATCGTTTATTGACTGAAGATTTGAAGATGAGAAAGCTGTGCGCAAGATGGGGGCCGCGATGTTTTTCAATCGAGCAGAATCAGCGTCGTGAGGATGTTTCAGTAGAGTGTTTCTATAAAGCCGAATTTTTGCGTCGATTTATAACCATGAGTGAGACATGGGCCTAGCACTTCATGACGGTCATGGCGTGTGGTTTTTGGGATGCGCATGAATAATTTTTATTAATTATCTTCAGAAAGGAAAAACTATCAACGGCAAAAATTTTGATAATTTATTTCAGCGTTTAATTGATGAAATTGTGGAAAAGGGGCCGAATTTGGCGATATAGAAAGTGTTGTTTCATCAAAACAATTCTCCAGTTCAGACCTGCAATATTTCGATGGCCAATATTAATGAATTAAGGTTCTAATTGTGTCTTCATCAGATTTAGCTACCTCGGACAATTTCCTATTTCCAAACTTGAAAAAATGGCCCTGTGGTATGACCTTTGCCAACAATGAAGAGGTGGAGTCTGCGGTTGATGGCTATATTAAGGAGTTTGACAGTTCTTACTATAAACAGGGCATTGAATATCGTTGGAAAAAAGTGTATCGAGCTAAAAGGAGATTGGAATTGGGACCGCCCTCCTACGTCTTTCGTTTTTTTTTTAACCCAAACACCAATTCATCGACACATGCGCGAACGAGTTATGGTTAACACAGAAAGCCACAATTTTTTCGATTTGTAACAAGCTCAGCATTTTGTTGCGATTTGCACCACCGCGAGCAAATACACAAATGTTCAATTACATTATTCCGGGTTGCTTTTCTGCTATCGATGCGTCACTAGCTTTGCTGCCGTGTTGTTCCATGCATTCTGTTTATTTACCTATTTGATTTGCAGATACTCTATTTACACTAACGGTCACAGCAAATAAAGTTCACACAATTTATTTTTCAGAATAAAAGCATAATTAGTAAGTACAAAAAATTAGTTTGTTTTAGCAAGTGTATTTAAGTTACTCCTGCGGAGTAATATGTCTACCACTTTCGCCTGTTGCAAAGGAACTGATTTAAGATGTGTATGTAAGCCACCCACATGCTCTCCATTTTCTCTTGCTGGCCTCTTTTACGCTCGTCCATTATTTCGACTGCCTTTCTCTGTTAATCTTCATAAAAATAAGTTTCGTTGCATTAAGAAACGAAATTATTTCGTCAAGTATAAATGTTGGCTAACCTCCAAAATAAATAAAACATACATGATGTGTCAGAGGATACCCGGTTGAAACGAAGTTCCTTTCGGTATATATTATGTACTAGTTAGTTCAAACACGCCTAAAGGGCCGGTGGAAAAATACGATATGGATGGATCTTTAAGAAAAGATACTCTTTGTAAAAAGATAAACAGTTTTTAAGAATTTTTTTTTTATAGAGTGCACATTTTGTTTGAAACTATATTTTCAGGTCCTATTTGTAAGAATATGTATTATATTTTCCCGAAAAGGTAATTTTTTAAGAGAGGTACTTCTTTTATTAAAAGCTAATGCTTATCTTAACAAAAGGCACTATTTTTACAAGAAGTAGTTTTGTAAGAAAAATTTATAAGAGTATGAATTTTTTTACAAAGAAGTACTTAAGAACGGATGCTTTTTAAATAAGTGGTACTCTTTTTAAGAAATTGATATTTTTTTAAGAAAATTTACACATTTTCAGAAAGGCTACTTATCTCAAGAAAAAAACAGTTTTTATATTCTTGTTAAGAAAAGCTGCTGTTAAGAAAAGAAGTTTTTGTAAGAAAAGGTATTTTTGTTTTAAGAGAAGGTATTTTTTTGAAGAAAGTGTTTTTTTTAAGAAATTAAAAATTGGTCCTATTTTTAGGTAAAAAGGTACTGTTTAAAGAAAAGTTGGTTTAAAAAAAACTATTTGTTGAAAGAAACTATACATTTTTTAAACAAAGGTACTTTTTTAAGACAGAGTGTATCTATTAAGAACAGCACTTTGTTTAAGAATATGAATAGATATTTTTTTTTTGAGAAAATTGCCTTTTTTTAATAAAGGGCACTTATTTAAGAAACTGTTATTTTTTAAACTTCTTTCACTTTGCTTTTCTAGATTTACTTTTTATTGCCTTCAAAACTACAATACATACAAATCTAGCTGTTCCCGCAAACTTTATTTTGCCTTCACAGGTTTGTAGTACCAAATAACAACATAAATACAAAATCTCATCTTCATACCTCTGATAGTTCATGCAATATACGCATTTAAAATTCCAAGTTGTATGGACGGTTCCACGTGCCTTTATCCAATCACAACCAAGTATAGCAATGGACTATCAGCTGGTCATCAGTACCACATTGTGAAATGTTCATAACAATCGGTCTATTAGAAAGGCCGTCAGAGCATCAGGGCCTAACACTGCCCACTTAGGCCCTGGCTGTAATTTGAAATGTACGAACAACGTAGATACCAAATATTATCTTCATACTCCTGATAGTTCATAAGATACAGCCGTTAAAGTTGTATGCCACGCCCACTGATCCGTTCCCGCCCATATTTTGTTTGATCACAAATTTTGCTGCCAAATGCATTCACAGAAATTTTCAAGGCTTTCAAAAATAACGTCCAATGGGAGGGGCTACCCCCACGTGATATATGAAAACTAGACACAAACCAAACCAAAAGTACCAAAAGTAACCAAAAGCACAATAGTGTTAAATAAAAGTTGATTATTTTTTTCTCATTTAACCCCGATCCCGCAACGTGCGATATGGAACTTCGCTCCAATAGTAAAAATAAACTACAAAAAGTAAGAGACAAACCAAATGTCAATAGTTTAGATTTCATTCAATTACTTTTTTCTTTTGTATTGTAACTTTTTTATCTACACAATTCAAATTAAATAAAATTGTTACTGGAACAGAATATCAGTTGTTGTAGCAACGAAATGAAAAGCTGTCAAAAAAAGTCGGCTTTTACAATTTATCTGACTTCAATAACATATAAAACCAGCAGACAGTTGTCCGAGGCCTTCGGCCACGGACTGTCCCTGCAGACTGTGTCAGAGACACGGCCATTAAGTTTAACGTAGAATACGCCATCCGATAAGACAGAAAACATATATAACAATTAATGATAAATAACATAAGCAATAACATCCATGTTAAATTCAAATTCACATTTAACATTTTGTTTCACTTAAATACATAAGTAAATATACGAAATTTCAATATTTTATCAATCAAAATAACAGCCGAAGGTTTGTGTCCACACTGAAACAGCAGCATAGTTTGTGTTAACGCTACAAACTCAAACACTCAACCAAACACCACACATATGTTTGAGGGTATGTGTTTAAACAATCATTTGAGAAATTTAAATATTAGGAAGATATCAACCAATATGAAATGTATATCTAACGAAAGATAACATCTTCATTTACCTACAAAAAAATTTTTCAAAAAAGTTATCTCGCCGTTTCCTCATAATCAATGAAATAAAGATTCTACGCCAAAATCGCGTATGCAATTTTTCGTTGCAGTGACTACTAAATTGACGGATATACGAGATTTTTCATTGCTGCAACGTAAAAACGTTAACGAAAATGTTTCATCCATGCGACGAAGCGTTTTTCTTTCAGTGCACTGTAGTATTTGTTAAGGTAAACCTGAAACAGATTTATGTCTGAAACCGTTTTAATAATTTCACAAATTTATAGATTCCCTCTCACCAAATTTTGTTAAATACAATACTTCCAAATTTAAATAAACAAACAAATCATTTACTACTAACCGCAATATATGATTCAGGTAATGTCAAAGAAATTTATGCGGTTTTAGATCACCTTGATGATGATGGGGAAGAGTTTATTGGAAATATAAAATTGTTGTTTGAAAAAGCGTCAATAAAATCTGATTAACGGCCGATTTCACCATGTCTAGTTATCATTTAGCTAGAGCTAACGAACAGATTTAGTTGCCACTTTGTATGGAATTTTACTGTCAGTTAGATATAGGTTTTGTTGGTGAAATTGGACGTGAGTTTATACAAAACACCATTATGGATATCTTTGCTCAAACATCATCCGACTAGAAACAAAGGACTACCTATGAGTAAAAGTTAATCGGCTATACGACATATGAAACAGAATTTTGGAAATACAAACACAAAGATATATACTGATATATTTAACACAAATTTTGACAGAATCAGAAATGCTTTTTTCAGAATGTCTTTCAGAGAAGGAAATTACATCAAGAATTTAAAAATAAAAAAATTACTATTTTAGCTGTTAGTTTTTTTGGTCTCGTGAAAAATATGATATTTTGACTTATCAGGCTTTGGATATATTGTTTATTACCTCACTTAAAATTCATAGTGTTTTTGATGAGACACATAAAAATAGATGGGCCTACAAAAAAATGCAGATGATTGCACGCTAAAAATGCTATTGTATTAGTTAGTTCACATATTGATATTTCATAATAATAAAAATGACCTCGTTTAGGATTTTAAAATAATTTTTTTCAGAAATGCTGCTGGAATAATGCGCTTGGAGTTATTTCAATGATGGTTTAAGTTCAAAAATTAATCAGGGCTGAAATTGGTCCATAGCTATTATTGAGGCGAATTTTATTACTACTAATTGTTGTATTGTAACGGATGTTTTGGGCATAACTAAGGCAAATGAACTCCGATTTGTATAAAAAATACCAAAATGGGAAATAAATTCTACCAAATTTTTAACGGCGTACCTAGTTTTTTATAACGGGTTTTTCAATAAGAGCGCTACAAAAGTTTTTTTAAATAAAACAAAACCGGTTTTAGATACCAACGAAATTTTTTATTCCTGTGAAAGTACGTTCGATGCCATTATGTATGGAACTCGATATCTTTTGCATGGCCACCACGGGCACGCTTGCAGAAGTCCAGACGCTGAACCCAATTTTCGACGGTTTTCAAGCATAAATCGGCCGATACTGCTGTAATTTCACGTTCGATATTCGTACGAAGTTCATCAATCGTCGCTGGCTTGTTGGCATAGACCATAGACTTGACGTAGCCCCACAGGAAATAATCTAACGGCGTCAAATCGCACGACCGAGGCGGCCAATCGACTGGGCCAGTTCGTGATATAACACGTTCACC
The DNA here is from genome assembly GCA_963931995.1 of Phaonia tiefii. NCBI lineage: Eukaryota > Metazoa > Arthropoda > Insecta > Diptera > Muscidae > Phaonia > Phaonia tiefii. Next base: position 64,373,272 of record OZ008370.1, read on the forward strand.
AAACTTGGTTTCCAATAAATTGATTGTGGCATTCGCTGTGTGGCTTGTGGCGCCATCCTGTTGGAACCACATGTCCTCCAAGTCCATATTATCCAATTTGGGGCCAAAAATAATCGGTTATCATTGAACGGTAGCGATTCGCATTCACAGTAATGTGCCGGTCTTGATCATCACGGAAGAAGTACGACCCAATGACGCCGCCGGCCCATAAACCGCACCAAACCGTAATTTTTTCGGGATGCAGTGATGACTCATGGATTACGTGTGGATTGCTGTCTAACCAATAACGCATATTTTGCTTATTGACGAAGCCATTCAGCCAGAAATGAGCCTCATCGCTGAAGACCATAAATTGGATGTAGCGCTCTTAAAGTTGAGGCCACTGACTCCAAATTTCAGTAATAAATTTTAATAATTTCGACTCGTTGTTGGGTCGTATATCTTTCCATGATGAAATGGCAAACCTTAGTGAAGAGAAATGTCAAAAGAGCGGGAAAAAATATGGCGTCGTTTGCTGTCCCTATCGATTTACTTTTGTAGCGTCTCTGTTGAAAAACCCTTTATTTGTTGATGAAAACACAGTTATTCACGTATAGACACTTAAAAATCAGACAAACTTTAGTGGTTATTCAACCAATCGCCTCATAAACACTCATTTACAGATGAACGTACACATACTTCCCATAAATCAGAAGTGTCTATGGAAATAATTACTATATCCAGGCTTCCCCAGTTCCGAACGGTATTTTTAGAAGCTTTTTCATGGCTTGGCTAAGCACTCGATAGTGTCGCTATCACTAATCGAGGTAGCGGTCGTCAAAAGGAAATTAAGGTAGTCATAGCAGGGATCGAATCCACGTTCTCTTGCACAAGAACCGTGTACTTTAACCATTGCACCACCAACGGCCACACATTGATTGGCTAGTTATCATAGTAAATCCCAAAAACCACTTATGATCCTAATTCAGATAGAGACAGCGATAATATTGTGCGCAATGCCACTATGCTACTGAATATGGGTGCATTTATCGCGGCCGTTTGTGTGACTGAAGGAACACAATTCGGATCAAATTGCCGACGTAGAGTGAGAATATGTTTAAGTCGTCGGTTCAGTGTTGCCAGTTTAGAGCTTTTAGGGCATTTTTCTAGCTCTTTCTTTTTGGATGCTGCTCTTTTTTTTGGAAAAAAGAGGTAGGGGCATTTTAGCTCTATTTTTATATTATTCTCTTTTTTTAAGTTAACAACTTTTGACCTATACGCACTTTCTTATGTGAAGCTCTTATTTTATTTGCATTAATATATATATAGATTATTACAACTAGGTTTTTTTCGTACATCAATAAAACAATGCAGTAATAGAAGGCATTCTTTAGGGCCTCAAGATGTCATGTCTGGCCTCTTTTTTTCGAGTTTACTTCAAGCAATTCAAAATTTTCGTTTGCAATCTTCGACTATACTGTACCTCTGGCCTCATTTCATAACTCCTTTTAAGTTTTTTTCACGTTAGTGTGCTCACTGTAGAGAAACTAAAGCGAACCACAGAGTTGTCATTCATGAGCATGAGCATCAGCTATCGTTGATGTTTCTTGTCGGTTTACCGCCCTTCTTGATATAAAATAAGAATGTAATCGAAGTTGTTCGCATCCCTCTCATGTTTACAAAATTTTTTGGTAATATTTTTTCAAATTCATAAGCCAGATAAAAAGTTGCTCATGAATGACAAGTCTGTGGTTCGCTTAACTCTCCTTAAAGGAATTGCGGCTTCGATTTTCTTGACAGCTCAGCAAAATTCGCTGTTCAAAAAAATTATATTTAGACCGGCTTAATGGTCTAATTTGTAGCTCGTAATTGTGATGCAATGGTTAGTGTGCGCGGCTCTTGTACATGAGATCCTGGATTCGAACCCTGCTCTGACCACCTTCAAATTTCTTTCGGCGGCGGTCACCTCGCATAGTGACGGCGACACTATCGAGTATATAGCCATGAAAAAGCTTCTCAAAATACCGTTCGGAATCGGTGTAAAACTGTAGGTACCAATCAGTGAGTGAAAACTGGAAAGCGCACAGCTCAGTGATTGTGAGAAATTCTCCCCCGTCCCTTCATGGGATGTAATGGGAAACCATTTATTTATTTTATTGTACAAAATAAGAAAACGGATATGACTAAACACAGAAAGTTTCTAGTAATTAAGACTCTTGAAGACATTATCGAATACAGTAACGAAAAACCATAACGTTGAGGGTTCCAAATAAATCTTAACAATTCAAAGATTTATAACACTTTTGATGTAAAACATAAACTATTTCAAAATTTCTTGACGTTTTGCCATTTTATGGAGTACTAGTACATAATTCTGAACGATTTATTGGAAAGACTTACGAACTGAGGAAATAGCTTCTGTATTTTGGAAAGTTGCAGTGCAAAATATTGGAATGCCTAGGATTTATTGGAGTAAATTATCAAAGAAACATTATGATGATCAGGATCATATTTTTTAACTGTATGGAAAGTATTTGTTTCTGGGAAATACTAAAACATATTCGAAATATTACACTATGTGATTTCATTCAAACTCTCAAATACTTCGCACACCGCGTATTCCTCATAAATTCACACTTCAAATTTAAATGAAACCTGTTTCACATTTCGTAAAAAGACAAGGTTTTCGAGAAATACGAAGGATTTATGAGTTTGAACGAAAACCTATACTCTATCACTATTACCACAATTAAGGAGAAAAGGGTTCTAAAGTATGGGATTTATCTATTCCGGTACGTGGCACAAAACATATGGTAAAAATGGCTTTTAAGCTCGGTAAAAATTTAACCTTTCTTCTGTTCTCGTTGGCCTGAAAACATTGTTTCCAAACATTGTGTCTTTAAGAATTTTTTGAAGCAGTTTTTGTTTGAAATTTGATTTATTTCTGTACTTGGATATTTATCACTTTTTTTATTTTTTGATCCTTTTTAACATTTAGGTCTTCTGACAACACTGAGTCGGTTTACCCGACTGATATATCTGTACCTCGTTTCCGTAGTTCTCGAATCGAAAAAGTTTTCCCATGAAACATATGAATTGAAACTGCTACGAATCGGTACACAAAAGAGATTCTCACATTAGAGAAAACCCTGTTTCTAAAACGAGAGTAACTTTTCTACTAAACTGAAAAATTAGAGAGCATGCAAACAAAAAAAATCAATGAGTGTTTGAACTCACGGATGATGTGTTAACACCTTTTTGCTACACGGTACCTGTTCGATTTCTATGAACACATTAGTAAATGTTACATTGGAAAATAAAAAATAATAGATTTTGTATACACCGGACAATGGTGAACATCAAATGACTCGCTTTGTTTGGCCATAGCAACAACAACGAAACAACCAAACACACAACATCACACATACTTTGTTCGAAGTAGCTGACGTATACGTGTGTCACATAACCACATGTTTGCCATATCAACAGCAACGAAACAGCCAAGCACACAACATCACACATACTTTGTACGAAGTAGCTGACGTATTAGTATGTCACCATAACGTCGACTGCGCAAGGCTTGCAAATGAAATTTTGCGTGGCTATGCTTTATATCTCCATCCAACAACAGCAACAGACACATGTACATACATACATTATTATGTTAATACATACGTTAAGACACATTTTTGTTTGCCTCTAGCTCGCTCATTTTTGTTTAAAACGTCATTATTCTCTTTCGCAGTCGCTGAAAACCTGGTTTTAACAGCAGCATAAAATCTGGTTTTAGCAGCAGCATAAAATCTGGTTTTAGCAGCAGCATAAAATCTGACTTTGATAGATTTAGTCCCTATACGCCGCTATAGATGTTAACACATCAAAAACAATGGGAATGAAATATCCAATTTTAACCCGTCAGGGCGGACCTCCGCCAGCAAGCGGAATAAATGTCAAGTGGGAAGTCGAAAAATTTCAAATTTGAAACGTCAAAAATACTCAGAAATTTGATATTTAATTTGATATTGTTTTTACAAAACGGCATTTTAAGAAATTAAGAACTTATATTATAAGCGGAGACGATAAGGATTATATATGTTAGTTACATATTTCAAATAATTGTTCTCCTAAATATTTTGAATTTGCAAGAGACAATTTGAAGGGTTAAATTCCAACACAAATTGTAAGGGGCATTGGGACTCTCTTAAAACAACTTCTGTTTGTTGTTCTTTTTCGCACTAGCTTATTTTGCTTGTTTATATTTTGTATTACTTGACAGCTTTCTTGCAATATTCCAATAAAAACGTCATCAGTGTTGCCACTTTTCGCATTGATATACAGAAACACTTTTTAGTCACAAAACGAGAAACGATCGAATTTTTTGTTTCATGCTTAATGTGAATGAAAACTTTTTCGACTCGAGAACTACAGAAACGAGGTACTGTACTGGCTGTTGCATATTTTAATTAGCTCTGCTTATAAATGCTAAACTTAAGCTCCATGTTGTATGAGTTATATTAAGGCGAAGTGAAAAACCATAGAATAACACATACTATAGAAGTTTTTATTCGCTCAATAAATTAAACGTCATAGGTACGATGGAAATTACACAGTGGAGGGTGGAAAATATGGGTTCAATAATACCAGATGGTGGCAATAGTATACAGCGATCCACAAAGGAACTACACCCGAATTTCGTGTTTTTGTGGCAAAATAGTTGTGTTAAATACAATACAAATGTATACCAACGATAAAAATCAACAAAAAAGTGCAAACTACTTTTAAATTTTTCAGTTCTATACCAAAACGACAGGAAATAGTTAAGTGAACATATTTTGTAACTCCACCTGGTGTATGTAAATTTTAAATTTAATTTGCTCTCATTTCCACAAACCTACGATGAGAGTGTGAAATGAAACGTCAGATGAGCGAATAAAACCTTCTACGTATGTGTTATTCTATGTGAAAAACAATCATACGTCACAGCAATTTTTAGTTTTCTTATGGTGATTTTGTTTGAGAAAATTTTAAGGAGCATGTTTGAACTTCGACCTAGAAGTGGGTATTTGTATGCGTTTGTGAAAAACGAAACTCTACGAAATAAGTTTTGTATTATTAGTGTATTAGTGAGCTCATTTTATTACATATTAGCTTTTGACAAAATATTGCCCAGTACAAATTTGCATTAAGATCAGTTGTGGTTTACGAAAGATACCGTGTCGACCGCCGCCCATCTATTATATGGAAGATACCACAAAGGGAGTGGAAAACCGATCACTCTCCGTAAACGAGTGGCAGTCGCCTAAATATTGTCTAGTATCAATTTTCATAATGATTGGCTGGTTATCTAGAGTTATCTAGGGAGAGTTATCTAGTCGAACAAACAGCCAGCCATACAACTTTTATATGGGAACCAAAATGGGTGTAGCAAAATCACCTTATTTTAATAAGTTTTTAATTTCATTAATACTATCTGACAACCCAAATGACAATGCAGCTTCTGTACGATAGATATCAGTTAATCATACATACCAGAAAAAAGTTTCGGTAGAAACATCCCAGCAAAGGAAGCGATATTGCGGCGATATCGCCTGGTAGATAAATTGTATTGGGGCAATAATCCTGTTCGTATTGCAAAAGTTTCCCCCGTCTGGAGAAACTATTACCCAAAAGCGATACTTCGAAGCAATAATAAAGCAATACTTCTAGAAGATAATATCGCAATATTCCTAGATAATCATTATGAAGACAATTTTGAGATATCACTAGAATATCATATGGAAGATATAAAGAAGGTAAATAAATGGTTACCCGTTACAGCCCATTTAGGGATTAGGGAGAGCTTCTGTGAGCTGTGCGCGTTGTAGTTTTACACTCACTGATAGGGACCTACAGTTTTACACCGGTTCCGAACGGTATATTGAGAAGATATTCATGGCTAAATACGCCGTCACTAAGCGAGGTGACCGCCGTCGAAAGACACTTAAGGTGGACAGAGCAGGGATCGAACCCACGTTCTCATGCACAAGATCCGCGTACACTACCATTGCACCACCGATAGCCACGATATAATGAAGATGCCGGTACAAAAACTTGCATTAAAAAGAAAGAAGGCAATATTTATTAAATTATGTTATTAGTTTTTGAAAGTAATTACGAGTATATTATAATTATTAATACATTCACTGAGTGAAAACTGCAAAGTGCACAGCTCAGTGATTCTGAGAAGCTCTGCCCTGTCGCTTCATGCGATGTAGTAGGAAAATTTATTTAATTATATTGTAAGTAAAATTATAATGCATGATGCAAAAATATGAAAACTTTTAACAAATTAAGGTAATAGAATAATTTGCTTTATGCGTGGCTTTCTGGCAGTTTTTGATATTTTCCACTAGGGTACGTCCAAAAAGGTTTCGCAGATTACGGTTCATTTTGTTTAGTGGGCCCAACACCGGCCAATTGGCTTCCCGGAGGCGGGCACAACATCGGCTACTCTGGAGCAACATATATTATTCCAACCTTAGTGTATCCCTAATAGTGTTTTCTCTTTTTTAAATCTACTTGTGACTTATAAAACTATATAAATAAATGGTTTCCCATTACATCCCATAAAGGAATTGGGGAGAGCTTCTCACAACCAGTGAGCTGTGCACCGTACAGTTTTACATCGGTTCCGAACGGTGTTTTGAGAATCTTCTTCATGACTAAATACTCGACAGTGTCGCCGTCACTATGCGAAGTGACCCCCGCCGAAGAAATTTAAGGTGGTCAGAGCAGGGACTGAACCCAGGATCTCATGTAAAAGAGGCGCGTACACTAACCATTGCGCCACCAACGGAATAGATTGCGGATTTACTCTTCTGGTCTTTCTGAAAATATGGATTCGTGAGATCTGGAATAATGAACAAATTCCATTGGTTAATTGTACTCACTTCGTACTACAGCTCCAGTTTTTTAAGTCGGCCGGCCATTCTGAAGGGATCCAATTTCTAAATTTTCCTAGCATTGTATTCCACATTTATTGAAAATATTTTTATTTTTTGAAATGACAAAAAATAAACTGATTTTTCTTTCCTGAGTATTGCTGAAATAGCACATAGAATAATACATACCATAGAAGCTTTTATTCGCTCAATAAATTAAACGTCATAGGTACGATGGAAAGTAAACATTGGATGGTGGAAAATATGGGTTCAATAATACCAGATGGTGGCAATAGTGTACAGCGATCCACAAAGGAGCGACAACCGAATTTCGTGTTTTTGTGACAAACTAGTTGTGTTAAATACAATACAAATGTATACCAACGATAAAAGTCAACAAAAAAGTGCAAAATATATTTACATTTTTCAGTTCTACACCAAAACGACAGGAAAAAGTTAAGTGAACATATTTTGTAACTCCACCTGGCGTAAGATAATTTTAAATTTAATTGCTCTCACTTCCACAAACCTACGATGAAGAGTGTGAAATGAAAAGTCAGATGAGAGAATAAGTTTATCTACGTATGTATTATTCTATGAAATAGCACTGGAATGATAAAAGGAAGATACATAAAAATACTTCTTGTTTTATATTTTTTTATGATGATTAAAATGTGATATCGGCGGAATGGAATTATGAAGATATATTTTTCAATTGTTTGTAGGGATAGATTCAACCCACACCTTGTTGGTTAGAGTATGATATCACGTACACAGTGCGAGCAACGGAAGGTATTTGTTAAGGCCCCCAACCGAACCAAAATATTATGAAAGTATATGAACATGGTATCACAGAATCCTTCTTTGTTCTGTTCCTGATCATCACAAATTTGTATTACAGGCCAAAGAAAATTTTAGCTGAAGATCAGGACAATATTTTCGATTTTATTTCAGTGATTCTAAGCCGTTTGAAATTTTCCATGCACTATTCGAGGATATTGTAACTCCTTCATAATGTCATTATCGTTTCTATTATATATAACTTTCAGAAAAACAAACCATTTCACCAAAAACCAAACATAACACGACAAAGAAAATTTTAAATATTCTGTTTCAGGGTAGAGAAATTGGTGAAAATTGGAAATCTCCTTTAAGGAATTGTAGCCTACAAATTACATTTAGATTTATAAATATAAAATTTTAAGTTCTTTTGAGTCTGGAGAACACTGGTAAACAACAGTGTTTGTGATGATCAGGGACAGTTACTACGTCTATGTACTTTCATAAAGAGTTGGTTTGGTTAGACCCTCAAACTACTGTCGCACAGATAATTATACCGACTAAATCTTAGCTTTGCACTTTCCCCACTTTATCATTTGAAATCAGTCAACACTTCTGCTATTTATTTTTGTCGCATTTGACAAATTTTAAAAATTTTTAAGTTTTTTAATCATTATCCGGTTCAAGATAATTTTCTACATTAAAAATAATTTTTAATAGAGGCATTTTTATAAAAGAAGAAGTGAAATTGATTATTTCGGTGGATGGTTGGGAATATAGCTATTCTCGTTAATTTGAGAATTGCTTATCCCTATACTGTGAGACGATATACCTAAATACTTGTGGAGAAGGGAGCTGATGAGATGCCTTGGTGGCATCGAAATAGCTATATTCCCAACCATTCACGTAATCCATTTCACTTCTCTTTTATAAACTGTCTCTATTAAAAGTTATTTTTAATGGAGAAAATGATTTTGAACCGGATAATGATTGAAAAACTTAAAGTTTCAAAGGTCGATGAAATAAAAAAGAACATCTGAAAATTTTAAAATAAAAAAAAATTTAACATTTAAAAAAATAAATAATCCCACTCGGGAGAGCTGCAGATTTACACCGGTTCCGAACGGTATATTTAGAAGCTTTTTCATTACTACAGTGTGTCGACTAAGCGAGGTGACCTTTGGCGAAAGAAATGTAAGGTGACATTTTTAAAATTAAATTTTTTAAATTATTTCTCAAAACTGGTTTATTTGCACAGATTTGCTGTTGGTCTCACCTGAATTAAAAAAAATATTTCTGTATGGATTTTTGTGGTATGTATCCTAATTTTTGAAGAACAGTCCAGTGTATTATATAGGGAAATAAAAAAATATATATCTATTTTTTTTATTTTTTATGATAAAATAATTATGAAATGTTAAATTCAATAAGTTCTGAACCAAGCATTCTGATTTGCAATATTTTCACTCATTTCAAAAGTATTTTTATGGGCATTTTTTAAGATAAGTTTCCAGAAAATCGATGATGGGAATCCTTAGAAAATTCAATTAAAATGAACGTACCATTTTGAAAAACAAGAAATTTGTAAAACAAAAAATTAAAAAAAAAAACTGTACCATTAAAAAAATTTTGTTGTTGTTTGTTTTTTAAAAGGCTGCTAGTCAACGTCAAAAAATTGGGTTGGCATTTCTGGTTGATCAACTTTTTTCATTTTGTTGCATTGTGTAATCTTCCAGGGTAATTGGGTAGCTACCCATTATTTAACCAGACCCTGTGGGTAATGAGTAAACGTTCATTACGCATCCACCACGGTGATGTGTATAGGTTACACATGGGGGGAGAAATACGAACTCCGTTTGTAACTATATGCGAGCAATTATAAGTTAAAACCATCATATGTATGTTGAAGTTGATTTGTGTCATCCATAATAATAATTCCTCCAGACAAGTGCCCACAATTTTTTGAATGTTTGTGAAGGCGTCAATAGTGGCGCTAGATTCAACAATTGTGTTTCAAAGCCCCACTTCACTTCAATTTATGGTAATTCAATTTTTATGGAATTTTCGTTGCCATAAAAAGTAAGTACGTGTATAAAAAATAGCGAAAATTTCATGAGCCGAAAATTTCGCTCACTTTTGCGTGGTACTCAACTCTTAGCGAAATTTTCGCAGGCAAAATCAATTACAGGTTTGTTACGCCAAAGTTACTTCGTAACTTCGTTACTTGACTGAGACCGACCTTATAAAAATACAATGGAATACTTAGAGGAATTATAATTGAAATATTAGCAAGGTAAATCAAAGATAGGTGGTAACTCTCTGCAACAAAATTTTCCGTTTAGAGATAGATGACAAAATATTTTAAGAAAATTTCGCAAGAATTTAATACGGGGCTTAATACTAGCAAAATAACAAAATACATGCGATTCAGAAACTAGTGTGGTGAGATATATCTACTGGGCATATTCGTCTTGTCGATAACAGTCAAATATAAATGGAATTTAATTAATTAACTTCTTTTGATTTCGTATAGAAAATTGCATGTCACCCGTTGCTTTTGTCCAACGCCTGTCAAGTGCTGGGTCTATACGACGTAAAATCTGAATATGTATACTTACCAAATTTTCCGGTCGATGATATCTATATATAGATATATATACTTTATTGTTTTTTTTTCACAAATTAGATTCTCACTTTCTGTTTCTGAAAAGTCCTTCTGTAGCAATCAGATGTATGTATAAGTAGTTGCTATTTAACAGCAAAGCCTGTTGTAAAAACTGGAATACATAACTTTGTAACAAGTGTTTTTGTAGCAAAAACTAAATAATGATTACACTAAATAATGAAGAAACTAAATAATGATTGAACACGAATTCTAATATTTTACTTTCTATGAGTTTTATCTTCCGTATCATATGAATGATGTTTTAGAAATACTCAAATTAGTTAATACAACTTAATTTCTGTAGTAACAATTTTTATTTGTATGACTTGTTTTTAATTTATCAATGACATCGACGAATAATTCTAATAGTTGTATGATAATTATGAATTCTAATCCAAATAGAGACTATATCATGGAATTTCCAATGCCTGAAATGATTTGCAACTAAACTTTGCCTAGTGTGTATCGTACACATGCGATTTGACTCCACAGGCAAACATATTTCAATGTTATCTTTGAAACCTTGTCACTTGTTGCAATTCTCATTTCATTTAATAATATTCACTTTGATAACAACAAATATGACGCACTTTGGCACAACTTCCAAAGTTTTGCTCTTTTTCTCGCCGACTTATGTTGAAAACTGTAAGACCAAAATTTTCTTAAGTGCCGCATAATAGTTAAATTATCCATATGTATCTCTGCTTTTGCTGAAGTCAACACTTAGAGTAGCAAATAAAACTTGCTATTTATATTATAGTGACTATTTTTATTTACTCTTTTACTGGGTGTGAAATGTTAATTTCGACAGTTTTAGCTTATAGTAAATTACTAAGATTACAACGATGTTTTACAAAACATGGCTGAATTATTAGACTGTATATATAATTTAATTGGTGAAAATTTGGAGAAAATTGGACAACAGTTCTGTCGGAGCAGATCGCCCTTCAATTTTATTTATATTAGTATTTTAAGAAAATAATATTATTAAATTAAAATAACATAATTTTAGGTCACCCTAATAACATCTAAATTTGTATCAAAACAATAACACTCAAAATTCTATTTGAGTCTCAGTTGCTTTGATATTTTTTGCTGACGATCAAAAACAACGACAACGCGATGATCTATTTCTTCGTTAAATTGGTAGTTGTGTATGTATGTATGTACATACATATCAATAACTGCCGTTCTCGCGTTTTGTTGTGGTCCAGCAAGAAATCTAGTTTTGTCTTTATTGATGTGTGTTAATTGTGTATCCATGTTGGTCTTTACATTATTGCAGCAAAAGAAAGTAACAACAACTACAGCGCTGATGAAGTCATTGCCTTCAGTTTGGTATTTCAGCTGTTGGGTTGTTGTGGTTACTTCTTTTAGATTAACTGTCGTTTGTTTTGATGTCTGGTGGCCCAACGACAAGAATATTTTTGTAAAGTCTAGTTGTCGATTGTAAAGTGAACAATAAAGTTCAAATTTTGTTATTATAAGAAAACAAATTCAATTCGTGTTTTTCTTATAAACATATTAGTTTCTGTGCAAACATTTTGGCGACCGTGACAGGATGGACAGAAAATATAGTTGGGCTTTACTCATGCAAGAAAAAAGTGAAAGTTTACTGTGCCTCTGTGAGAAAATATTTCGAAAAGAATCATACATATATTTTGATTGCTTTAGCAGAAACAAATATCTTAAATTGTCGGCATTTTCGTTCTGGTGGTTCAGTGGCACATTAGAATAACATTTTGTTGGTGATTCAAAGAGTGATTCAAAGAGGCCATAGTTAGTGGCCAGTGTGCATAATACTACATTTTGGCGCATAAATACTGCAAGTGTTCCTTTGCAATTGTGTGAATATGGGCGGAGACGGTACTGATAAGGTGAAAAAGGAAGCAAACGCAAGTGGCTCGGAGTTATATTTTCTTAAGTAACAGAGCGCTTCCATGAAAAGAAACATCGTCAACATTCAAAAGAAGGTAGAAAAGGATGGCGCATAGGTCGATGCTACGATTCTAGAGTGCCGGTTACAAATTCTGGAATCGTACTTTAAGCAAATATGTCACACGCAAGGGCAAATAGAAGCATTGAGCGCATCCGACAACGCTGGAAGTGATTTGGAGGAAACATTCATAACTGCGACGGCTACAATATTAAGCTTTTTGAATAAAACTCGTAGCTCATTTACAATGGATAACAGTTCTATGAATGTTTCTGGCTCTAGAGCCCCAAATCAATCTTGTTTGCCCACATTGTAACCTCCTCGTTTCGACGGGAAGTATGCCGACTATAAGCGGTTCGTTACCACCTTCAACAATTTGGTGAATGATGTTCCATCAATTACTTCAGTCGATAAATTCAATTATTTGCTTAATTGTCTCTCCGGTCCTGCATTAGCAGTTGTAGAGCCTTTTTAAATATCGGATGAAAATTACCCTAAAGCATTGAAAAGGTTACAAGAGAGGTACGACAACAAGGTGCTAATATTTTTGGAGCATATTACTACGTTGTTCAATGTTCCCAAAATGAATAAAGGTGATAGTGTCTCATTGAGGAATATCATACACAATTTGTGCCATTCGTGGACCATTGCTGTCTCTTGGTACAGAGATGGATGTCATGAACGCCATTTTGGTTCAATGGTGTTATCTAAAGTGGATTCCGATACGAAGGAAAACTATGATGAGAAACAAGATTTCAAATTGCTGCCATCTTGGAATAACTGCTACGACGTTTTGAGCCCCCGATGCCAATTCACCGATTCAGAACGCAATTTCATTACAAAAGAAACAGCGAAGAGGCTCAAGCTTAAATTTTGACCATATTCCCAGGAGGTTTTTGGAATCAGTGAAGTCCGAACGAAGATACAATTTTCCGTTGAAGCCACAATGAAATCCCGAATTAGCTCGTTCCAATGGTCTTCGTCTTTCGCAGTCACTAGGACCATTTCCACACAACAGCCACATCGCACTGAAAGATACCTCAGACAATTGTACTGGCCGATCCACTATTCTACAAGCCACAACATATCGATGGTCGTATATCGCTTGGAAATGGTTTACCCTGCCTGACAAACAGTTTTTGGTTGGATCGTCGGTGGTACATCGAACTTACTTCCTACTAATTTGTCGTTGGAAATAGAAGAATATATCAAGCCCCCTGAAACATATTCCGAAGAAGAACAAGCATGCGAAAAACATTTTGTCGAAAATGTCTTTTTTTTTGACTCTGATGATAGAATTCAAGTTAGTCTACCGTTTCGAAAATCTCCTGGATGCTTAGGAGACTCATTTGAAATGGCTCGTAAACGTTATATGTCGCTCGAAAGGCGATTAGAACGCGACTCTACATTGAAAGGCATGAATACCGAATTCATGGAAGAATACTCAGCGCTTGGTCACATGTCACCCTACACTCTGCCAACAAGATATTCAACGTATGTTATACTTCAACATTGCGTTCTCAAGCCTCAAAGTACAACAACCAAAATTCGAGTCGCATTTGACGCGTCGTTGAACGATATCCTGATGGTTGGCCCTACTATTCAACAAGATCTAATTACTACTTTGTTTTCGTTTCGCCTCAACAAACACGCTCTCACTGCTGATATCTCAAAAATGTATCGTCAGTTTCGCATTGATCAAAGAGACAGAAAGTATCAACTTATTCTGTGGAGAACCAGCAGGGGTAAGGAGTTAAAGGTAAACCAATTAAATACTGTAACGTATGGTGTATCCGCCGCTCCATTCTTGGCGATTCGATGTTTGTTTCTCATTGCACATAAATATGGCCCAACATTTCCTTGTGGCTCTAAAGTACTTAGAGAAGACTTATATGTCGACAATGTTCTTACGGGCGCCGACAGCATGGAAACTTTACCGCTGAAGAAAGATGAATTGGTACACATACTCAACTTGCATGGCCTAGAAGTAGCTAAGTGGAATAGCAATGACGTTACCATCACTTCGGATCACGATGAGGAGATCATGATAAAAACATCGGAACCTGATATCACCAAAACTTTGGGAATGTCCTGGAAACCACGCCAAGATCTGTTCCTCTATCGTTTTGAATTGCCTGAGATCGAAAATCCAGTGAAAAGATCTGTTCTCTCGCTTGTGGCAAAAATCTACGATTTACTTGGCATTTTGAGTCCCATAGTCATTCGCTGCAAAATGTTTCTACAAGAAATTTGGATTTAAAATATTGGATGGGATGATCCCCTAAATGGTCATCTCAGGGCAATGTGGCTCCAGATCAAAGAAGATTTATATACATTCACCAGGTAGAAGTACCTCGATATGTGTCTACATCCCCTGGCATTTTGTGGAGAAGTTCATGGCTTTGCTGATGCTTCTCAAAGAGCATATGGTTGTTGTCTGTACTACCGTGTATTGGACCAAGGTACCAACAAATCAACGTTATTAATTATCAAGTCCAAAGTCGGTTCAATTAAAGCAAAATCATTGCCTCGCCTTGAATTATGTGCATCTGTTTTGCTAAGCAAGAAGTGGCAAAAGATTAAACCGAAAATCTCAAAATTTGTATCATTAACATATTTTTGGACCAACTCGAGAATAGTTCTACAATGGCATAAACTATATACGTCCACATTAAACTGTTTCGTCGCGAATCGCATCTCGGAATTGCAAGAGAATAATGGAGATGTTTATTGGAGACATGTTCCTTCAAAAAGTAACCCTGCTGATATAGTGTCTCGTGGTTGCAGTGCTCAAGAGTTACCCAATACAATGTGCTTCAACAAGACATTTCAAATTGGCCCAAAACAGTGGAAGACATCAATATTGAAGTCCTAGAACGTAAAAAAGCAGTTACCTTCAAATGTACTCCCGTAACACCCCCTAAAATTGGCGAAGTTATTGATAAGCAGACATCATATATTAAAATTATTCGAATATTCGCTTTCATTTTTCGTATATTTAACAGATGCCCTGCAGATCGTTCTTTAGAATTTCCTGATATTCATATTCAACCCACAGGAACTAGATATTCAACATATGCTGCCGACATCATATTCAACCCACAGGAACTAGATATTCAACATATACTGCCGACATCACCGCATTGTCCAACGGCAACTCTGTTCAACCATCATTGTAGAAACTCACTCCGTTCCTACGAATATGAGTATCGGATCTGTTAAGATAATACGTGTTGGTGGGCGTCTGTCTAGCGCCCCTATACCTTACGATGCTCGTTTTCCTGCGTTGTTGCCCAAATGCCATCGTTTGGTCAATCTATACATTAAACATTTACATCGTACACATCTGTATGCAGGTCCAAAGGTATTATTATTGGGAATACTTCGTCAGAAAGTCTGGATTGTAAATGCCAGAGACGTTGTTAGAAAGGTAATCCGCAACTGCGTACATTTCTTCCACTACAAGCCAAAATTAATGGAGCAAATAATGAGTAATTTGCCAGCTGACCGTCTTCGAGCTCAACGACCATTTTTGGTTACTGGTGTCGATTTTTGTAGGCCATTTCTGACGTCATACCGTATTCGTGGAAAGGCCCCATATAGTTAGTTAGTTTGAAAAGAGGGGTGCGGTGTTGAGTGTCCAGAAGGGGTCCCATATAAGACTTATACTGCTGTTTTTGTGTGCTTCGGCTCAAAGGCAACGCACTTAGAACTCGTTTCCGATCTATCGGCAAACAATTTCATTTTGTGTCTCAAACGGTTTGTAAGTAGGCGTGGTATACCTCAACGTTGTACTGCGACAACGCTACGAATTTTGTTGGAGCTCATAATAAGTTTAAAGAAATCAAAGAATCGTTGTTTCGCAACGACGTGGTTCAAGAAACGAAATCTATGTGCTCTCAAATGGGGTTTGAGTTTTGTTTTATACCCCCTCGGGCCCCACACTTCGGAGGTTTGTGGGAGGCAGCCGTTAAATCCACAAAAACTCTACTGGTCAAAAACATCGGGCAATCATATCTCACTTTTGAAGAGCTGCAGACATTAATTGTTGAAATAGAGGCTATTTTGAACTCTCGGCCAATTGCGCCCCTTTCTGAAGATCCAAATGACGACGAAACATTGACTCCTGATCATCTGTTGATAGGGTCTTCATTGGTTGCTGTTCCGGATGAGTATTTCGACATCTCCAAACAATCTGCATTGACTCGGTGGCAACGTATTTCAATTTTAGCAAATTTGGTCTCGAGGCTATCTATTGTCTCTTCAACAACGGTCAAAATGGTTCAACGACCACGCTAATATCAAAATTGGGCAGCTCGTCATTCTACATGAAGATAACGCACCTCCTCAACATTGGCTCTTAGCCCGAATCTCAAAACTTATAACCGGTTCTGATGGCAAGGTTCGAGTGGTTGAATTAAAATCCAAAAATGGTTACTGCCGGCGTCCTGTACACAAAGTGGCACCTTTATCTACGCAAGAAGATACTTGAAATTATTATTTCAACGGGGGCAGAAAGTCGGAGCAGATCGCCCTTCAATTTTATTTGCATTAGTATTTTAAGAAAATTATATTATTAAATTAAAATAACATAATTTTGGGTCACCCTAATAACATCTAAATTTGTATCAAACCAATAACACTCAAAATTCTATTTGAGCCTCAGTTGCTTTGTTATTTGCTTTGATATTTTTTGCTGGCGATCAAAGGCAACAACAACGCGATGAGACTATTTTTTCGTTAAATTGGTAGTTTTGTATGCATGTGTATGTACATACATATCAATAACTGCCGTTCTCGCGTTTTGTTGTGGTCCAGCAAGAAATCTAGTTTTGTCTTCATTGATGTGTGTTAATTGTGTATGCATGCTGTTCTTTACAGTATTGCAGCAAACGAAAGTAACAACAACAACAGCGCCGATGAAGTCATTGACTTCAGTTTGGTAACGGGTTTTTCAATAAGAGCGCTACAAAAGTTTTTTTTAAATAAAACAAAACCGGTTATAGATACCAGAGGTCGAAATTAACTCACTCCACTTATTTCGCATGTGTTTCTCACTGACATATACACAATGAGCTCAAACAAAAGTGTTTCTCACTGTGCTTTATTCTCTTCTCTCTGTGTTTTCTGTTTTCTGTTGTGCGTTTTATGCTGAGTGAAAAGAATAACCGTTCGCCGAAAACACTTTGTGAGTTTGCATTTGTTCAAAGTGTCTTTCGATAACTGTTAAAGCAAAACAGAAAAAATATGTGGATATGCATAAGTGGATTTTCATTTTGTGCGTTACTCTCTCGATCAGTATTTTCAAAAACATTGCGGTGTTTCACCATCAAATGCCGTCTCAAATTCGTAATATGAGTCCCCTTTAAAAGGGTATCACATATATTGCACTTTGATTTATCAATATCCGCACAATATTGATAAAAAACGCGAACCTTTTGATCAGAATTGCGACCCATTTTAGCAAACGCTTTGACTGTATGAACACGATTAAGCGTTGAGTGAGCACAATAACACAAAAGCAATAGCCCAAACTTATTTCTGTACCCGAAAGACACTTATTTTTTTTCACTCAAAAATAAGTGTCCCAAGAAGAGGGAAACAGATAAAATGAGAAAATAACTGTTTCCCACTGAGCGATATCACTCGCTCACAAAAAATAAACCACTGCATCTCTTGTGTGGGTTATTTCGCTCTCTCAAAAATTAACAGTTATAAGAGAACACTTCAAAGTGGAGTGAGTTATTTTCGACCTCTGATAGATACCAATGAAATTCTTTATTCCTGTGAAAGTACGTTCGATGCCATTATGTATGGAACTCGATTTCTTTTGCATGGCCACCACGGGCACGCTTGCAGAAGTCCAGACGCTGAACCCAATATTCGACGGTTTTCAAGCATAAATCGGCCGATACTGCTGCAATTCCACGTTCGATATTCGTACAAAGTTCATCAATCGTCGCTGGCTTGTTGGCATAGACCATAGACTTGACGTAGCCCCACAGGAAATAATCTAACGGCGTCTAATCGCACGACCGAGACGGCCAATCGACTGGGCCATTTCGTGAGATAACACGTTCACCAAACTTGGTTTCCAATAAATTGATTGTGGCATTCGCTGTGTGGCTTGTGGCGCCGTCCTGTTGGAACCACATGTCCTCCAAGTCCATATTATCCAATTGGAGCCAAAAATATTTGGTTAACATGGAACGGTAGCGATTCGCAATTACAGTAATGTGCCGGTCTCGATCATCACGAAAGAAGTACGTCCCAATGACGCCGCTGGCCCATAAACCGCACCAGACCGTAATTTGTTCGGGATGCAATGATGACTCATGGATTACGTGTGGATTGCTGTCTGACCAATAACGCATATTTTGCATATTGACGAAACCATTCAGCCAGAAATGAGCCTCATCGCTGAAGACCATAAATTGGACGTAGCGCTTTTAAAGTTGAGGCCACTGACTCCAAATTTCGGTAGTAAATTTTAATAATTTCGACTCGTTGTTGGCTCGTATATCTTTCCATGATGAACTGGCAAACCTTACTGAAGAGAAATGTCAAAAGAGCGGGAAAAAATATGGAGTCGTTTGCTGTCCCTATCGATTCACTTTTGTAGCGTCTCTGTTGAAATAGCCGTTATTTCAGCTGTTGGGTTGTTGTTGTTACTTCTTTTAGATTAACTGTCGTTTGTTTTGATGTCTGGTGGCGAAATTTTGTAATGTTATAAGAAAACAAACTCAATTCGTGTTATTCTTATAAACACATTAGTTTCTGTGCAAACAAGTTCTATGTAGCGCGGCGAAGTCAAAGTTCAATGTGTTGCAACTTCAATATTATCAAAAAGTCTGAGTTTACTTAAATTTCCATGTTTTACCATGTTTCGTACTACAGACATTCACTGGTTAAAGCCACCCCAGGAAGTCGAAAATGTATTATTTATTGCGATTGAACGCAGCTTTTTCGCGTTACAACCATATTTTTATTTTTAGCCGACTGTATTATTTTGGCGACTTTGTGAAAAATAATACGAATTGGACCAGTTTAGAAACTCTCAAAAATTTTTTATCTTTTTGACTATATGGCGACGTTTTCTTAGTTTTTGCATGTTTTCGATTAAAAAAAGGGTGGGTTACCCTAGGAAACACATTGCCCACTTCCGTGCGTAATTACGTATACGTTAGGCGAAATTGTCGAAACATTAATCGAAACATTAAAACTTAAAAATCGCAAAATAAAATATCGTTTTTTCAAAAAAAAAAGATAGATAGATAGATGAAGATATCATTATGTTACAACCTTTGTCAGAGGTGGCAAAGAGGTTATTTTTCAATTTAACAATTTGTGTATTTTGGAATTGGTTATATGTACTATCATATTAGGCAACCTTCTCTATTATGTCATTAAAGATACACAACATATGTTTGTTTTCCAGTTAGTGGTTAAATACATTTAAAAAAATTTTGAAATCTGAAAAAGCCGAGCAGGGTATTGATACGATATAGTATTCCATACATAAATTTTCCACCTAGATATCGATGGTGTTGCGCAAAAAAGGCCCATCTCCATATTTTTACGAGGGCCAATCTGTTTTATAATTCCGTTTTTTTGTTATAGGTACTCGACAATTTTACTCCATCGAACTGAAAGATACACATATATTTGGGATATTCAAAAAAGGTTTCTGATTACTTCCACGGGGTATCCATGACACAGCTCATCGACTATGAAGTAGTAAATTAATAAAAAACCGAGTAGATGGGCGACAGAGTGTTATCGCAAGTGTTTGAATAAAAAAAATCCAATGAGTGTTCGAACTCACGGGCGATGTGTTAACACATTTTTTCTACACGGTACCTGTTCGATTTCTATGAACACATTCGTAAATGCTACATTGGAAAATAGCAAACAGCATTCAATCATATGATGACGTTACAGTTAAATAATATTAAAACTTAAAATTATTTAAAGACCCAGTGCAAGCACATGTGTCATTATTTTCTTGCTCAATACTTTTTGTTTCATTCCCACAAAAGTCAAAGAATGCAAAGCAACAGACACTTGTACATACATACATACATTGTTATATTCGTACGATATAACCGAAGATCAACATAAAACACTTTTTTAATATTACTCCAAATTAAAACACTTAAATCTCGGCTCGCCGATATCGGATCGCCTTAATTTTTGGCCTAAACTCTTCGTCGAAACCCGCACTAGCTTTTTAATCCAAAAATTAATAAAATCGGCTATGAATTTCCGGAGAAAATCGCGTGGGAAAATTATATGAAAATCGCCCAATCATCACTTTCAATACCGACTGCCAAGCAACGAACAAACAAACGATGATTTACTCTTACAAACCTAACACTTGCGTATGTATTAAACTGATAGTTTACTGCCCTAGAGGCGCGCGTATAGATGTTAACACATCAAAAATTGGAAAACAAATGCGGACTCAACGGATTTACACTAATTCGAGTCCTAGCAATCGAAGTGCGTCATAAGTTTGTTGGCCTATAATGATGGTTTCATGCAGAATTTTTGATGTGTTGACATCTATGGGCACGGGTAGGGAAATCTATCAAACTGAACACATGCAAACAAGCGGCATCTAACAAACAGGCAGGACGTAGTCGCCAAAGAGTATTGAATAGTATATAGAACTCATGAAACGAATTATATGACTCAAAAGCACTGGCGACATTTGGCGAATGATTCAAAACGTATTACTCTCTTTTTGTGGACCTTATAATTTTGATCTGAAACATTGATGCCTTTTTAGCTCTGTTTTTACGTTAACAACTTGTGACCCAAATAAACACTTTTTGATTCATATTTTATAGTTATAATATATACTATTTACATTGAATATATTTCGATCGTAGTAAATTGTTTTGAATTTACTCTGTGTGAAAAAGAAAATCAAAATATTGACAGCTGAAAGGTTATGTGTGTAGTCATATATAAAATGTAGGGTAGAAGCCGTGCGGTATACTCTTATTGTTTTATATATTTTTTTTACATATTTTTTGAAACATGAATACAATTACGCGTTGCTTAGGGTTTCATTTGCGTGTTGTTTGCTGACATCGGGTACTGTTTTTAACTGTTTCGTGTGCAACCTTCCAAGCCAATTCTGCATAAAAACAAATTTCAAATCATTGTCTTTGCAGCAATGGTCACCAAATCAAATTTCAAACCACCAGAAAGCACATACAAAATCATAAATAGGTTTTAACTTATCTTGACAGCTTGGAAACAGGATAAAAGACAAAATTGCTCTGGAATTCCATCTAGCATTGCTAACTGATGGAAGAGATTTAAAATATATATATATGCAAATATGTTATTTTCTGGAAATACTTATAGGATTGGCAAAGCGAATATAAAAACTCCATATCATCTACCCATTTTATTTTTGAAAATTTAAGAATCACTCGATTTTGCTTATAGCTAGATTTAAGGTTTTCTTAATTCTCCACTAGATCCGTAACAAAGTGGTATGCAATATTGGGAAGTATTTTTTACCATCCTTAACCTCATTCATTACATGTCTCAATATCAGATCGAGGACATGATGTTGACATGCAGTATATTGTGGAGGACGCAATGACACAAATTGAAAATGTTTCTTTAGTAAAGTCACAACGCCATTTTTGTTGCCCGTATTGACACTTGTTATTCCACAAACTATCATTTTAATATACGACCATCAGGTGAACTTAGTTAACGTGTCCTTGATGCCATTAAATATTGTTATCGATTTTCAGTTCTCAAGTACTAACATCGAAATGTAAGCACCAATCGTGATTTTATAATGTTTTTTTATAAAGCTCTCCTCTTTGCAACGATGATTTCTTTAAGCTTGATCCACGAATTAAGTAACTCATTAGTTCTATCCTGGCTAAGGCGTTAAATTTACCGATAAAAATTTCTTTCTTTGGGATCTTGTTCAACTCGCTAAAAGGTATTTCTACTTCTTATATTGTATTACATTTTTCAACTCCATCCTAAATGGTTGTAAAGTTCTTTGACCAGATTTTTGAGTTTTTTATAACAGATATTTTGCTCTTGTTATACTTCATTATGCGAACCAACACAAATAATAAGCAACATTTTAGATTTATTATAAAAAATAATTCAATACCGTCTTAGTTAAAAAACAAATTAAACAAGTTAAAGAAAAGTACTTTTTCTGCTTAAAACATCGCGATACATTAGAATTATGGAAAATGGTTTGGTATTGAAGATTATATAGGAACTAGCTGGCCCCGGCAAACTACGTTTTGC
Organism: Phaonia tiefii; assembly: GCA_963931995.1. Taxonomy (NCBI): domain Eukaryota; kingdom Metazoa; phylum Arthropoda; class Insecta; order Diptera; family Muscidae; genus Phaonia; species Phaonia tiefii. Next base: position 64,395,851 of record OZ008370.1, read on the forward strand.
CTTTAACGTTTTTGTAAGGCAAAAGGGTGAGCAAAATTTGTTGTTCCATTACGTTTCAAACTATAGTAACGGCTGTTATATCGGTTTGTTTCAAAGGGGGTGTGGCACCGCCCTCTTCCACCCTGGCTGTAATTCATACAGTTATAGCTATTTTAAATTTCCAGCTATATAGGCGGTGCCACGCCCCTTTATCCAATAACAACCAAGTATACCCAAGGGGTATCAGCAGGTCGTCAGTACCACATTATGAAATTTTCATAACAATCGGTCTATTGGTCTATTAGAAAGGTCGTCAGGGCGATTTTTAAAAAGGGGGCGCGGCACCGCCCACTGTCACCCTGGCTGTGTAGCCTATGTCACCCGCTAGATGATTCTGAATATTGTCTGAAAATTTCATCAAAATCGGTCCAGCCGTTTTCGAGTCCTTTCGTAACATACACACATACATACAAATAACCCATTTAAGACAAGAGTAACTGTTGTAACGTAAAAAATAATAAATAAAAACAAAACTTTAAAGCTTTCCATATGGAAATTTTTCTTCAAAATAGAGGAAAAGTAACACCACATTTTTTAATATTCTGTCATGCAGTTTTGTATTTGTGATTTTGATATTTGCAAAAAATGAAAAAAGTTATACCCCAAATGCACAGGTTACCAAATTTCCACAGCATAGTTGCAAGAAGAAAGGCAAGTTGGTGAGGACAGCTCTGAAGAAGAAGAAGATAAGTTATTTGTAGGTTCATTAAGCAACAGATGCGGAAAACGGATCATCTGGAATAATGATGCGAAGGTAAGTGGACACAAAATAATATGCCAGTTGAACAATGGGGATCAAGTCAACTTGATGTCAAAAAATACAGTCGAAAACTTGGGCATTTATAATATAGATACAAAGATTTTGAATATTATTCTAACATTTAGTGGTGAAAAAGTATCTGTGTTTGGAAAAGTATTTGTGAAATTGTAATTTAAAAATAATGAATATGTAACACATTTTTATACACTCAATATGAATTGTAATAATGTTATACACTCACAGAAAAATTCGGTTGAGACAGCCGAATTAGCCGTAACCGAATTAAGAGGTTGTCTCAACCGAATTAGAGGTTGACACAACCGAATTAGAGGTTGACATAACCTCAGTAGAGGTTGACACAACCTCATTAGAGGGTGACACAACCTCATTAGAGGTTGTCACAACCTCATTATAAGTTGTCACAGCCGAATTAGAGATGGTTACAACCGAATTTAGATAGTGTCACAAATTAATTATTAACGTTTTTTATTATTAAATGTTGATTTATTTTCCTGTATTCCTATAAAAAATTCAAAAAGCGAGAAAATATAGTCATACATATTGGGTAATCTATATAATAATAAATTTGTTTTACATGCCTCTTCCGACCTTTTTCAAGTCTTGGCCATCACGGGACACCGCACTAATTCTGACATTCGGCTGATGTATCAGTGATTAGACAATTTTGTATACAGACGATTGCAGCACATCTCAGATGACCGACCATGAAAAACTTGAAAACTGTTGATATCTGCTTCAATTATTTGTGCAAAATATGACGTTTTAATACAAAACATATTTTACTAACCTTTCTTAATAACAGCAAACAATTTTGGAATTTTTTAATTCTTTTTAAAATAACATTGGATTATAGAATTTTCAATGTCATGTGTTAAATAAATGGCATTAGGTCGTGGTAAACGAATTGAATATGAGTTCGGTTGTACCGCAGAATTCATGAGAAATTCGGTTACAGCGACGGAATTGACGCCAAATTCGGTCGTTGCAACCGAATTAAAGCTAGATTCGGTTACTGCGACCGAATTGATAACAAATTTGATAGTTACAACCGAATTGATGCCAAATTCGGTTACTACAACCGAACTAATGCCAGATTCGGTTACTCCAACTGAATTTGGTACCAATTTCGGTTCTTGCATCCGTATTTATTTCAAATTCGTTTGTTCCAACCGAAATTTTAGACAATTTAGTTGACTGAACGAATATAATTGAAGATTCAGTTGTCACAACCGAATCAAATAAGAAACGGGGTTGCTTCAACCGAATTTCGGTTGTGGGGACTAAATTCGGTGGTAACAACTTCAATTCGGTTGTGGCAACCTCAATTCGGTGGTAGCAGCCGAATTTATGGTTGCTACAACCTCTTTTTTATTTTTTCGCTTTTTAATTCATTTAAAAATTTTTATTTCATTTATGACAGTATCTAAATTCGGTTGTTACAACCTCTAATTTGGCTGTGGCAACCTCTAATTTTGCTGTGACAACCTCTAATGAGGTTGTGACAACCTCTAATTCGGCTGCGACAACCTCTAATTCGGCTGTGAAAAACTCTAATTCGGATATGACAACCTCCAGTGAGGTTGAGTCAACCTCTAATGAGGTTGTGTCAACCTCTAATGAGGTTGCGTCAGCCTCTAATGAGGTTGTATCAACCTCTAATGAGGTTGTGTCAACCTCTAATGAAGTTGTGTCAACCTCTAATTCGGTTGTGACAACCTCTTAATTCGGTTATGGCTAATTCGGCTGTCTCAACCGAATTTTTCTGTGAGTGTATTAACGCTATCAGTAGATACATCGAAGTTTGCAGTCGGGCCATCAATAATGTATGGGAAAAATCCGATAGCATGCGCATCTGCGTCTCTACCTGATAGTCAGGTAAATTATGCACAGGTTGAGAAGGAGTTATTTGCAATTCATTTTGAGTGCTCTCGCTTTCATCAGCACATGTATGGTCGAGATATTCCTCTTGGGATGAACCACAAGCCCTTAGTTCCACTACTCAACATGTCATTGCATATCAACACGTATTCAAAGATTTATGTTGAGATTCTTATCGTATAAACTAAATGCCATATACAAACCTGGCAAGGACTGGTTCATTGCTGATACTTTGTCAAGAGCTCCTCTTAAAAATATTGCTTTAGCGGATCTGGAGAGAGATATTGATGTGCAATGCAATGTTCTATTGTGCCAAAATATTCTACCTGTAGATGACATAGTATATGACATGACATTGCAGTAGCACGCACATGACATTTCGGAAGTAATGTTTTTCAATAACTGTTGAAGTACTTGAGAGAAAGATGACCTATTGATAGAAAACTGCAGAATCAGATTTACAACCTTATTATTCCATAAGGGATGAATTATGAGAAATTGAAGGACTCTTATTTAAGAATCACAGAACACTGATTTCGAAATGCCTACGTCCGAGAATGTTAGGATTCTTACATGAGGGTCAATGAGTGGCTCAGTCTATTGGCAAATATGTGCTGTCTGTTTCAAATATCGAAATGCAGATCCTAAGGAGAAATTGAAAAGCTATGACATATTGTATATTACCTGGTACAGAATAGGATTTGATTTGTTCGATAAGTAAATCTATTTGTTGGTGGTAGATTACTAGTCGAAATATTTTGAGATTGAATATTTAAGTTCAGGATATTCTGGTGTCAAATCGATATATGCTAGACATGGGACTCCTAAAATGCTTGTTTCGCATAAGTTCAAACGTTCTCTCTTCAAGTTCAAAAGAGTTTAAAAACTCTATATGGATTGGGGTATTGAGAATATAACATCTGGTCCATAAAAAATAAATGGTTTCCCGTTACATCACACGAGGGTATTAAGGAGAGCCTTTCCAACCAGCGAGCTGTGCGCGTTCTAGTTTTACACGCACTGATTGGGACCTACAGTTTGACACCAGTTCCGAACGGTATTTTGAGAAGCTTTTTCATGGCGAAATACTCGATAGTGTCGCCGTCACTAAGCAAGGCGACTGCCGTCGAAAGAAATTTAAGGTGGTCAGAGTAGGGATCGAACCCACGTCCTCATGCGCAAGAGTCGCGCACACTGGTTCATACTAGCGGAAAAACAATTCAGAGAGTCAAAAATATTTTAATTGTAAGGAATCGAATGCAGTTCCCTACATACATCTATTGCATCATCGCACCACATGTAAGAACAAATTTCCAAGCCCATCGGAAAAATCTGCCTTGTCTTACGGTTAAATTAAAATAAAAATCGGTTGACTTCGACCAAATTGTGAAAAGTATTGAAAGGGAACAGTCAAAGTCAGTTCAGCATTACAACAAAAATGCCAGGAAATTAAAGTGGGTGAAATAGGCGAAAATATATATTTTAAACGAACACCAACATCTGTATGGTTTCCAGGGTCAAGTGAGGATATATGTAAAATGCCAGGGTCTTTTATAATCGAAGACGACAATGGCGTAATATAAAGATGAAATAGACAACGTGTCATGAAAGTATTTGGAAAGAAAACCACTAATTGTGAAACTGAAAGTAACTAAGATTTTGATTCAGATTTGTATCGAAGTATAGAAAATATGTATAGCACATGTAACGATGAAAATATCAATAAAGATAAAAATTTAAATCTTAATAATGCCTTGATTTTAGTAATGAAAATCACGACAATACGACCAATATTGGAAATGAAATATATGTTACGAAATATGGACGAAGAATTGTACCATCTGAGAAATTAAAGTTGTAATTACTTTTTCGTCATTATCGTTGTACAATATTCATTAAGTAAATGCGTTTGTGTTCCTTCCTTAAAAAAATAAAATTGAAAAAATTAAGAAGTTTGAATATCTTTCCTTCATATATTTATATGCAGACACGGCAACCCATCACTAGATATCAGCAGATGGCACCATTGGGTATAAACTGTATGCTACATATTTTAAGAAACTAACTAAACTGTCAAACATTTGTATATATATGACAACCAATCAATAAAGCCGGCCGGAAAACATAACATCCAGAACTTAAAAATGTTAACACGATCAAATGATATTGAGTTTTGGCCGATGGAAATCGATACTGAACCACTGTGCGTCGACGAAAGATCTGTAAGGAAGTAAAAAATATAAGCCAATAGGAACCGTTCCCCCTCGACAGTTTGGGAGAAGCATTCAGCACGCAAGTTCAACTTTGTTGATATTTCGATTTCGTAGAAAGAAAAGTGGTTTCGAAATAGTGCTCCCTTGTAATCCAAATATATTTAGCAGTTTAGGAAATTAAAAAAAGCAATATACTGCATAAAATATAAATTATAACAATCGAAATATTATATGCTACATTCGCAATATGGAAGCGATTTTAGTCACCCTTATTTAGTGCTCCCAAAGTGATAATTCATACAAAAATCATGGTCAACTTCAGCAGCTCAACAAAGCTCCTTCTGAGTATGCAGTATTTCTGCAGCTAGGATGTAAAGATATTACAATTAAATATGTGTCAACATATTCAAAAATGTATTTTTCAAGCATAAAATACAGATAGCACAATAAGTCATATTATTAAATTTACAATTTAATTGTAATAATACCAGTAATAACAATAATATGTTTTTGGGCCTTTCTTATTATATCAATACCAGTAATACCTTAGGCGGATCAAACTTCCATTATTATTTCAGGGGGTTTTTTAATCTTTCAACTTAGCTTGGTTAGTAGTCATTGTGACTGAAGCATTTCTCTCCATATCAAAATAGCTTAAGAAATAAAACGCAGAACAGCTCTATTTACTAAGGATACAGAATGTACATTTCCGTTTCAAAGTATATGCTGAGTTGACGTTGACACTTCGTCAGCGATATTTTCTTCAGCGAGCAGTGCAAGCCTGGCCAGTTCTTGCGACGTCTGTTCTACATGGTTCAGGACAGACTGGAAAACGACAACGCCGGAAAACAACAGACCGCAAATTGGTTAAAAAGCAGCACTCCAAGTTTGTATCGCTTCAATGCTTGTTGTCAACTAATTTTCTATCTATCTGCAATATACAAGTCAAAGCACAATGACATCAGACACCATTTGCAAAAATTATGGCACATTAAAATTTCGCTCCACCAATATGTTTTCTATTACATTTTCTCAGCATTTCAATTTATCCGCCGACTATAAATATAATGTGGGAAAAATCGTACACTGCAATTATTTACGGCCTAAAGTTTGATCCCATCACTTAATAAAAATGTGTACTAATGCTGTTCAATTTTGAAACAAAGACCAATATTTTATTTATTTAGAAACATCTGACTTAAACAACTTGAGTTAGAATTGCTTCGAAGTATTTATTGCATTTAAATCTGAAATAAATAATGTCATTGTTGTGGTATGGACATCAATTTAACGGGCTCAACAAATGGTCATTGAAATCGCCATAAATATTATTGCAAGCCGATTTTATTGTTATTGGCTTAGGCGTTTTTTTTTTTTCATAAAGGGAATAATTGAATATTTAGATATTCATTACGTTCACGAGCGGATTGAGGGAAAGGGGACTGAAAGTTTAAAATATACACATGATGATTAAATTAAATATCTATTTTTGTTTATAAATTAAAAGCTTAATATAGGACTTCAAACACTTAAAACAGACAATCATTGCGCTGTTTCTTTTTATATGGTGCGTACAAATAAAGGAACAATTTAAAATAAACTGTAGTACAGTGTTTTTAATTTCAATTAAAACAACAAATTTATTCAGTTGTTTTTGCTTTGTTCGAGTAACTCGAAAATAACCGAGTAAAAATAGTTTATAACTCGGGGCATTCGTTTAACTGTAATCTTCTTAAATTGATCGATTTAATAGAAAAATGAGAATTTAAAGCAGTTTTAATAACGTGCGTTTAATAATAAAATCATTCACCACGTTAACAAGTAAATCATTGCCATCAATGCCGACATAGCCGTGGATACTGGACGAAACTATTAAGAAACAATTTGAATATGTGGACGATTCCTTTGCCATTATTAAAGGATTGACAACGCAATTATTCTACAAAATCTCAACGAATATCACAATAAGATACAATTTTCTTTTGAACTAGAAAATGACAACTTATTATAAATATACATAGAATTAACAACATTATAATATTTGATTGGTATCAAAAATAAATCGCATCCGGCAGAATCATAAATTTCTGTTCCACACGACCAAAACAACAAAAAATATGCGATACAGAATTTTTAACAAAAAATATTCAAATTGTTAAAAATTTACCATATAAATACTTGTATAATTTCCCTGGTCACCTCATACGGGGCTTAATTTATGTTGCCTAAAATAAATCTACAGAAAGTGCTTATAGGAAAACAATAGTCTCACAGGGCGGTAACCCTGACAAATACTTCACACTACAATACAGTCCCCGCTTAACCGCCGTGTTCAGTTCTTGCGAAATTTTCCTAAGAAATTTTGTCAGTTATGTATTTCCAAACGGAAAATATTGTTACAGAGATGACCTTACAAATATTTCATTACTAATGTATCTCTGCACTCCATTGTATTTTAACGCATGTGGTATTACTTTTGTTTACTAAAATAATCGAAATACCGATCCCAAACAATTGGTTTTCGTACGAAATATCTTTGGCGTAACAACCCTGAAATTGATTTTGAGATAGAGCGTCCAAAACCGAAAAACCGGTTTAGCGGGGTTTTTTGCTCTTATCCGTGTGCCGGATAACTGGAAACCCGTTACTTGATGTCGGTTAACGGGGTTCTACTTAATTTGTGTTCATATCCTTAAACAAATTAAGAATGAATTATATGATTTTCGAATTTTAATGAAAATTTGGAATTAAGAAACATGATTTCTATTCACAAATATAATTTTATGTTCCAAAAAGTTCTAAATGACATTTCCAAACAATTTTTTTAAACAAATTACATAATGGTTTTATGACTTAAATAAGAAATAACTACAAATTATTTCCAAGCATTTTTTTTTTAAATAAAAAATTAAAATTATTTTTATAAATAAATGTTTTAAACTTAATAAGATTTTTTTTAAATCTCTTTCAAATTTGAATATGATTTTCGAATTTGAATCAGTTTAATGTAAATTTGAGCAAAACTTTTAAATATTATATTAAACACGCATTCCAAATTGGAATATGACATAATTGTTTTATTTAAAATTAAAACGTGACTGTCAAATTTAAATGTAGTTGTGAAATTTTGAATTCCAGTTTGGAATCCGTGTTTAATATAAAATTTAAAAAAATTTACTCTAAACTGATTTAAGTTAGAAAATCATATTCAAATTTGAACTCATCCTATTAAGTGGAAAACATTTAACTATGTAAGAGTTTAAAAATTCGAAAAAAATGTACGAAAAGTTCAATTAATTCATAAATAATTTTTAGTTAGTCATAAAATCTCTCAGAAATTTCATTAAAAAAATTGTTTGGAAAATGCCATTCAGAACTTTTCGGAACATAAAATCATATTTCAAATAAGAAATCATGGTTCATAATTCGAAAATTGCATTAAAATTTTAAAATCATATAATTTATTATTAACTTGTTTAAGGATATGAACACAAATTAAGTAAGCCCCGGTTAACCGGTTTCCGGTTTGTTCGAAAATTACGTTTTTTAAAAAACCGGCACACAGTTTAGAGAAAAAAACCGGTTCACCGGTTTCACCGAGTTTTCGGTTCGGTTTTGGATTTTCTAATGACCACACATCATCAAACTGCTTCATCAAATTTATGTATGTTGGTAATATTTTGTTTTGTCAAATTCATCCCATGAAACTTCAGTTCAAAGTTGAGTTTCTTACACAGATGTTAACATAACTCAATACCGATTTCCCCAACTAAGTCAGCAAGCATTGCAAACGATTCGAGATTACATTACTTCTAAGTTTACCATTAAAATTTAGTCCGCTCGATAGTTTTGGAGTTATCTAAAAAGTTATGGCGGAAAATTATGTTTTCAGACAAAATTTATAATCAGTTTTTGATGTGTTAACATCTATAGGCGCGGGTAGGGCAATCTATCAAAGTGAACACATACAAACAACACACAGCGTTAGCATCAAATACGTGGTTGTTGTAATAAGTATGATGGTATTGATGCAGCGGCAGCGAACAAACAAGCAGGTCGTCGTCACCAAAGAGTATTTTTTTATCTCATCACATATTGGTTAGCAATCACCAACATTCGATGCTCTGCATTGTTTACATTTGAATCATATGAAACAAAGTGTTCCCATTAAATGCCGAAAAATATGAGTTTCGTAAGAAGACGTTGGAAGGAAATAAAATCGAGTTTCACTCGTATAACTGCAAAGATAACCGATTATTTACCGCATTTATAGATGGTTTGCACGCGTTGATTGTAATGAAATAATTACGAAATTAGAAAGTTACAACCTTACTCCAACTTCAGTGAGTGAAATTAAGACGCAATTTAGTACAATCTGTGATGCACTTTATAAAGATCAATTCGCAGCCCATCTGCATAGTGAAATATCAAATCAATGTGCAACTTCGGGTGAGGGTATATTTAAGTCGGTTCATAAAACTGAAATTTCTGTCCTGGTTTATACTTCAAAAATGGCTTAATTAGAACAACATATTCACAAGCGATCGAGGCATTAAGAGAAGTTGATGACATTACATTTTGAAAAGACTTAACTATAAGAAAAAAATCATTTAAGAGGGAGGATATATAATTTAGAGAAAAAATTAATTTTAAACAAAACATTTAATACATAAACCCGTCAACATTCCGACCCCATTAAAGGACCCAAAGGCCTTCAATAGATTGACAGCATTGCCAGTTTGTGCATTGGCCTCTTATACGTGCCGGTTGGAGTCTTTACTTCGGCCACCCTAACTGCCGTCTCCGCCTTGTATGAGGGAGATTGTCGTCGTGCACTAGGACGAGCTTGCCTACGTCGAGATCAGGTTCTTCTACGACCCACCTGGTTTTGGATTGAAGGCTCAGGACGTAGTCTTTGGCCCAAGATGTCCAAAACCTCAGCCTGAGTACGCATAAAAGCCACCATATCCGCAAGTACAACAGCTTGAACACTTCCTATTGAAACGACTCTTGCGGCAGTGCTCGTAGGCCTTCTCCTACTAAAAGGTGCGCTGGAATCAAGACTTGGCCTTCGCTGGGATCGCTGCAGGGAGGGGCTATGGGGCGCAAGTTAAGTACTGATAATACTTCCGCCAACACTGTTCCTAGATCTTCGGCAGTGAGCAGCACGTTGCCGATCGTCCGCACCAACAATCTTCTCACCGAATTGACGGCGGTCTCCCACAGCCCCCCAAAATGAGGAGCGCTGGGTGGTATAAAGGCGAATTCCATTCCCTTGCTGGCAGCGAACGATACCACCCGATCTGCCTGTCATCGGAACGCGGTTGACAGCTCTCTTTTGGAGATTTTGTCGTGGTCCCCTTGCCGGCCAATGAAACTTTTGATATGAATAATAAAGGCATCGGAATACAAATTAGATTCTATTTCTAAATGTACAGCCTTGGACTTGAAAAAAAAGAGACAGCAATAATATACATTTTTAAAGGTGGACGACCGTGGATCTTCAGTGTTATCGCAAAATTCTACGCCACATATTTTAAAAGGTCGTAGAGCTCTCACCCTCTCAGCGGGTATATTTCCCATAATATTACTTACCATTTGACTCATGATAATAAAAACAGTGGATAGGATACATCTTCGAACTGCCCTACTGCATTCTTCTTTGACGTTAATCAACCGAATCTTCTGACGAAGCAGCGCAAGTATTGGTTTTGCCCCAACATGACAGTTCTCCAAGTGTAATTTGCGCAGAAACAGCGTTACAAAATGCGTACGAGTATTTTTCGGCATGAGTATGGGAAATTTTGCATCGTATGGAATAGATGGAGTGAGTATATAACCCCCCGCCTACCCTGATAGGTGACAGTGGATGTCCGCTGTCACTGCACTCATGAATGAAGGGTTGAAGGGCACTCAGGTTTGAAGGGACTATATTGGACTTAGGAAGTTTTCTTATCTCTTCGCGATACTTTGACTTCTGCACAATTTCGCATATTTTCAGAAATGAGAATCGGATTTCCTTCGCAGTGGGAAAAATTCTTCACCGTTTCGACATCTATTAATGAAACGTATAATATACGAGTAAATCCGAAGTAGTTTCGGGCACGATGATTGTCGATTCACCAATTCTAAAATACAATTTGGCTCCTTCACTGCGAGAAATACATTAATTTTACGTTTTTCCAACGACATTTGCTCATCCGATAAATTAAAATGTTTATTCTTTCTAGTAAAAGACCAACCAAATTTTCAACTCATCGGCGGTAAATGCTCTGGAGACGATGTCCGCTGGATTCTGTTTTGACGGAACATGCCGCCAAGAAACGTCCTTAGAGAAGACTTGAATATCCGCTACTCGATTTACAAAAAGGGTAGCGAGAGTCGATGCATGGGTTCGAAACCATTGAAGAGTGATCTCAGAATCTGACTAAAATATCACACTTTCAATTCGGCAAAAATTTTGCACTTAATCTCTGACCATAACTTGGCAATAAATGTGCTTCACAAAGGTCAAGCCGAGGGCGAGATCTAGTTTCCACCGGATTGACTGGATTTTTCAGGTAGCAATCGACAGTAAGTTTTATTGAAAACTCTGTTCCTTATATAGATGCAACAACCACATGCCCTAATGGAGGCATCTGCAAAGCTGTGAATTTGACATGTAGACCCTGAAATTGTCATAATATGTCATGCTATCTGAATCGTGTCAACTTGCGACAGATCCTATTTGAAATTCTCCAGTGCAGTATGGTTTCACTCATCCGAATTTAGTTTTAGAAACCAAAGTTCTTGCAATAAGACTTTAGTCCTGACGACCAATGGACATGAAAGTCCCAGAGAATCGAAAAGTCTGGCTGAGACTGAAAGAAGAGGTACCCCAGAGCTGCATAAACGAAATCTCGATTTTAAATTGGTACCAAAAACGTTGCAAGGGCTTTTGTGGAATCATCACTAATTTTTATTCTCTTACTCAATTCGCAGTCGGAAAATCATTTAGTTAGTTATAACCGGCTGACTGAAGAATTTCAGTGATATTAAATAATTTAATTATAAACATCCATAATCCATTCATTCCATTAAGATGTTTACCCTTTTTGTGTTTAAAGCAAATATTAATGTAAATTAAAGTTAATAAAAAAATTTAATATTATTAATTGTTGAAAATCCTACAGATAAAACTTATAAAAAAAGATACAGTATATATATATGTTAAAATTAATTGGATGAATAAAGAAGGAATGAATGAAGTGAATGAAATTTTATAGTTTTAGCAAAATAAATACAAACGTGTCATTGTCATAGGAATATTATCAAAGTTGCGGTTTGTGGTTATAGCCGCCTTCCATATACAACTATTGAATTAACAAATAGATGGTGTATACGATATGCGGTCATGATGATGATATGACATTGAAATATTTTACCCAGTGTAATAGTTTATCTGAGACGTTCGCCGTGTAAACACTCGATGTGATAGAAACAATGCAAGTGGTCATTTTTCTAATAGTTTCATTAATATCCACAATTGTGTCATCAACCAAATGCAAAAATCCAGAATTAAAATGCATACAACAGTGTTGTGAGAAAACACAATTCTACAATGGCCGAACGAATTCAAAGCTTCGTGGCATGACTTTTTGCGTGACAATAAGACAATACGTGAGCAGATGGAATTAGTAGAGCATGGCGAATGTGAGACATTCATTATTCGACAAGTACGTACACAACACATACATATCTATTTATTTATCTTTAGCAATCCAATGTCCACAAAAACGGATGGGGATCCATTTCGACCGTGTTACGGGTCCGTAACATCATAAAGCAAAATGTGAGTTCTCGAACATTGCGAATTCGTAAAAACATAAAAATGGAATCAGTGAAATTCCAATTTGGCGGGTTCGTTTCTACCCCGTTTCTAGTCCGTAAAAACACTTACAGCGAATCAGTGAAGTTCCGATTTTGCAAGTCTGTAAAAATTTAAATATGAAATTATAAACATCTCGTAAGGAAACCACACTCATATTTCGGTCAAGAGATGCCCAACCCACACAAAAACACCCCCCTCTCCTCCCCCACCGGTCATCTAACTAGATTAATTTTTGCTAAAAATATTTGATGTCGCAGATTCACATTTGAGGTGCTAAAATGCAAAAGTTTAAAAAAAAATTATTTAAAGTTAGCTGACAACGAATGTTTTTATTTGTAAAAATTAATATATTATACGAGAATGTGTTACACAGTCGATTCTAGTTCATCTACATCTGCCCCCAACTCGAAAAAATTTCTTAAATGGATCCGACTCGAATCCATGTTATTTACAAAATACGAACCCGAACCGATTCGAATATGAATTCTGTTACGAGTTCGTGACAAGCCCGAAAAACTTGAAAAAACGATTAACTTTTTCGAGAGGAATTTAATACGCCAACAGATTCCTTATACATATGTGCGCAACTGATGTTCGTTTCGGACCAAATATACAAAGAATCGAGCCGCTCTTAAATTCGTAACCGATTCATATGAAACACTGGGATATAAACAGTGTTTCAGTTGATTGCACTTTTAGAAGTTAGTGTAAGTTTTTTTTTGTCCGAAATTAGACAGCTGTCACATATGTTTATTCCGATTATTAAAAATCGAGCGCTTTACGAAAGATCAACGCGTCATAATTGTAAAAACTTATTACAAATATGTGGAAACTTATGCTGAGACCAGGGACGTCCGGTGGAGTTTTTAGCAGGGTGTTTCTCCACATTTAAAAAAACTTTCTATTCTACGTTTATGGCCGTCGGTGGTGCAATGGTTAGTGTGCGCGGCTCTTGTTTATGAGATCCCTGCTCTGACCACCTTAAAAATTTCTTTCGGCGGCGGTCACCTCGCATAGTGACGGCGCCACTATCGAGTATATAGCCATGAAAAAGCCTCTCAAAATACCGTTCGCAATCGGTATAAAACTGTAGGTCCCAATCAGTGAGTGAAAACTGGAAAGCGCACAGCTCAGTGATTGTGAGAAGTTCTCCCCTGTCCCTTCATGGGACGTAATGGGAAACCATTTATTTATTTTTTTTTAGTTTATTCCAGGACCACGACGAGGACGCGATAGATAAGATCCCATTTGCAAGTTTTATTTTATATTTTTAAAATTTTTATTTTTAATTTTTTTTTTATTTTTTTTATATTTTTTAATTTTTTTTTAGTTTTTTTTTATATTTTTATGTTCTTTTTAATTATTACTTCACTTTTTTCAGAAAGGGATCACATTTTTATTTTTTTTTTGTCATAATGTCTTGTTTTTTCATTTTATTTAAATTAAAATTTTTTATTTAGAAACCAGTTCAACACGTCGTGGTTTTTGAATGAAAACTTCAATCGTATAATTTTTTTGTATTTTTTAAAAGTTTAAAAAAAGATTTTTCTATAGAAATTAAGGCTGACTCTGATAACCTTTCCTCTAACATTTGGTTTCTGGAAAAAGTCTTAATTCTCTTAAGTGCTGAAAAAGATCTCTCACCAGAACTTACTGATACTGAAATTGTTAAAATTAACATGCCTAATTTAAATACTTCAGAAAAAGTATCCGACAAATCAAAATTAATTAAATTACTTGGTATGTCAAAAACAGCAATTTCATAGAAATACGAATGGGCATAAAACACAATTAATTCGTTTTTTAATTTAATGAAATCAAAAAAATTTCCACAATAATTTTTTAAGCTTTCAAATGCTTCAGTCGGAAATATTTTTTGATAACTTGCAGATTTTTTTAAATTTAAAAATTCTATAAATTTTAAATTTTGTAAAGATTTAAATCTAGTTTCCATTTGTTCAAACAGTGTTTCAATTATTTGATTGTATGCTTTTTTTTATATCTCAAATCGAAATTTTCAATGTTTTCTCTACGCTTTAAACTTACTCGAGCAGTATCTTTCGTTTAATTAATAAATTATCAAACTTTCATTTGTTAGCTAATATTTGTTTCTTAGTTATTTCAATATATACGCAGCAATATTGAATATCAAAAGAGTTTTTTTGAAGAATATCAAACAATACATCAGTGTATGAAAAATGTCGTTCAAGGTATTTAGCATGAAAACTATATTAAATGAATCTAAAAACTGCATAAATCCCCTAGCTTGAACTGCATCCGCACCCCAAGTATCCCGATATTCTATCATTTCTTCAAATACTATTATTGGATCTGAACGATAAGTGTGGACTATATTTACAAGTCTAGAGGAATAGTTCCATCTTGTTGTTGTCACAGTACGAATTGGTCGTTTTACCACCTGATCGAAGAAATAAGTTATTTTGGTGGATTGATTAAAAAAAGCAGACAGCCCGGATAATGTTACAAAAAATATTTTGGTTTCTTGTATACAGTTTACAGATTGCGATAAAACTAAATTTAACATATGAGCATTACAACGAATAAAAATAGCATTAGAAAACTGCTCGCTTACTTTAGCCTGTGTGCCATTCAATGCACTAGACTTGACAGCCGCGCCATCATAGGTTGGGGCTACGAGCTTTCCCCCCCCCCCCCCCCAATATCAATCAATTTTGTGGAAATAGCGTAATCCGTACGATCATCACTTTCGTCCATAAATTTGTAGAATTGCTCCCTAGCAACAGCTTTTTTTTCAACATACCGAAAAATTATTGATTATTGAGACTTTTTTTTAATATCGGTTGTTTCATCCAGCTTTTTCGATATTATTTAATGTGACTGTACTGTTATTTATATCGTTTTGAATGCGGTTGGAAGTGCCTTTAAAAATCATGGATGTCGATAAATGACGATCTATTTTAAAAATGAAAAGAAAAATGATTTCCCGTTACATCCCGTGAAGGGATTAGGGAGAGCTTCTCACAAACCAGTGAGCTGTGCGCGTTCTAGTTTTACACTCACTGATTTGGACCTACAACTTTACACCGGTTCCGAACGGTATTTTGAGAAGCTTTTTCATGGCTCGATAGTGCCGCCGTCACTAAGCGAGGTGACCGCCGTCGAAAGAAGATTAAGGTGTTTACAGCAGGGATCGAACACACGTTCTCATGCACAATAGACGCGCACTCCCACTGCACCACCGACGGTAAATGACGATCTAATTTACTATCATATTTAGCAATTAAGTGTACAATTTCCACATAATTTCCTCTACTGTCGGAATTTCCCTTTTCATCGTTACTTCTAAACGCAAGTTCCTGTGCACCAAGAAAACATACCGAATCGACTAAGCGTGCGAATACATTTCGGTTTTCAGAAACTTGTTCATTATGTCTCGTTAATGAAATGCGTTTTTGTTCGTCAAGTAAAACGTTAATTCGAACTTTTCCAAAAGTTTTTAATGTCAAGGTGTTACTAATGTGAACTTGAGAGGTTTGATGTTTTATCATAGAACCAGCAAAATGATTTAAATCATTACATATA
Source organism: Phaonia tiefii (assembly GCA_963931995.1). Classification (NCBI taxonomy): domain Eukaryota; kingdom Metazoa; phylum Arthropoda; class Insecta; order Diptera; family Muscidae; genus Phaonia; species Phaonia tiefii. The sequence goes on from OZ008370.1 coordinate 64,412,196, forward strand.
ACCTATATAAGCCTATATAAGCGAAAAGCAAAGAAGGCCAACAAAATAATTTGTTAATAAGGGGACAACCACATAACCAAGCCTTGTCCTTATAATTAGAAGCCTTGAAAAGTCTAATAAAAGTTTAATTCTTTGTTGTTAAATTTGGAAGTCCTGGCGTTGGCCTTCCATTTTTAATTATTTGCGTTTTTTCTTCTACTTTTAATCGTGAAAAGGACTATCTAAACAAATTTCAATATAGCATCCACATATCAATACAATTTTTGTTTTATTTCGCATAAATCTTAAAAAAAATTTTAATTGATTTTTCAAAATTGGCTTTTCCAAGATAAATATTTGAAAATTTCTAATTTTTTGATGGCAAAAAGAAAAAAACATTATAAAATTCGGTGAAATATTTTTTCATGATAAATTAGTTTAAACTTTAGTCTATTAGAAAAATGCAAAATCTTCTCCGCTTTGATCCGATACACACTTACGGGATAGACTTTCTCGTTGTCCCTCTTTATTTCTCTTGCTCTCAAGACATCATAAAGAGTGCAACAAAATCGCCAAACAAACATAGATATATTTGGTACACAAACACATATGTTATAACATATTACTCATTGTGTCTCAAACATGTAATATTGAATTACCAACAAAATGTTTTTGGACACAAGTATATTATATTTGCGACAAGCTCCAAACACCCATTATATTTGCATCGAAACAACTAATAACGAAAGGTTTTCGAGATTTTTACAATTTGTATGGGAGGTACTAGAATTCGTTATCCGATTTCCTTCAAATTAGGCATACAATTTTCTGCATTGAAAATCAAAAGCAAATTTTAGTAAGAATCTGTTTATCCGAAAGGGTGTTACGGCAGTCTATACATCTGTCTTACGGATGAAGAAGAAAATGGGTCCCCATCGTTCCAACCAATAACGAACATAAAATTGTTTTCAAAGTCTTTTTTAGGGATTTAATAAAATCACGAAAAATTCCAAAAATTCATTTTTAGGGGCGTTTTTATCGTAACTTATACACGTTAACTCATATGAAATGAAAACCTGCACGTTAACATGTATAATTTTAGAATTTGAGAATAACCCCGATAAAAGTGTTACCAAGTTTGACTTAGTTGCATGGAAAATATAAAATGTACGTCATTTCATTTCTTATATTTCCACGACGTTTCGAAAATTAGGATGTAAATATAAGGGGTAGTTAATTTTTTTAACAAAATATTTAAAAAGTTGTAGAAAATATTATTTGTTTTTTTCTTTTTCGAAAAGAAGAATTTTAAGGCAATACTAGATACAAACAACAACTAAAGTAAAACTACAGGGAAGTAAAGTGAAGAAGGAAGCCGAGGAATAGATCGATCCTCAGATATATATTTTAGCCCCTACCTTACCATAACTCGACAAGACTCACAAGAACACCTTCGGATCTGTCAAATTGCATTTACATTTTTGATACATTTTGTGTACTTTTTGGTACACATTTTAGGACCTGTATGTACTTCTTTGGTGTAGTTTGCGCACCTTTTACTACATTTAAAGTAATTTCTGGTGGGTTTATGGCACAATTGATGAAATTTGTTGGTACTTGTTATGTATTTTTGATATATTTTATCTTGTTTTAGTAAATTTTTTACTATATTGATGTACTTTCTGGTGGAGTTCATGCACTTTATGGAACTTGATATGTACTTTATGCCAAATTGCATGCACTTTTGGTATAAATGTTATATGTAGTTTCTGGTTTTATTCTATGTACTTGGTGAATAAATAGTACACCGAACCACATTCATTACTTTACGCCATTTTCTCTTACCTTTCCCCAGAATAGGGGTTTACGTCTCGATTCGGGTATACGGCTGCTCCCGGCCTCGTTTGAGACGTAAAAGAGCGTGCGGAGATGTTTATAAACAAACGCACGAGGCTTGCTCGGGGCCACCTTCGATTTTAGTTCTCTCGAGTCGTAGTATATGTTGGCTTTGTTTTTAAATCTCACAACTACTGAGCAGCTGCTCGTTTACCATGCATGTTTTATTTTTAAAAAATGTTTTTCCCCAATATGGCATTAAACTCCTAAACCATTGCAATCGAAATCTCGTATTTCGAGACTTCGCATAACCAAACATCTTCTCTTCAACACAATAATCAATATTTAATTTACTCGAAATGAGAAGTGTAGAAATACTGCTGCCATGTGAAGGCAGAATAACCAACTCAGATATTACATTGTTATCTTAATATTTTATTTTATTTTTGACTTCTAAATAAACAAATTGACAAATAAAAATGGAAAATTATTGGATGAAGCCAAGTTGAATATACTCAACGCCTATGCGTTTTTTTCATAACGGTAGATGTTAACTTATATAGGTTACGAAGAAAACACCTCCTTTAAATGAATTGACTAAAGTTTTATTATTTTCATTGGATTTTTATATACATAATAAATAAAAAATAATACTTTAAAAAAATGTATATGAAATCATACTGTTTTGCGGCTTCAAAGAGAATATAGTTTTTATTTGATTCGCAAAAATTATAAGTTTGATGAAATAAAAAAAATAATACGAAATATGAGTTTTTTTATTATTTTTACTTTTTACAATTTAAACATTTATCTACCAGGGAAAAATAAGAGCTGTTATTAGAGAAGTGTTTTTGAAAACACTTTTGGTTTCTGCGTAGAATAATAGTAATAATAATTTCGGGTTTTGTGGACGGTGGGCGATGGGCGATGGGCGCGGTCAATATTGATGAAATCTTATTTTTTGATAAGGTGGCGTATAAATATATTCTTCACGCAATTTTCATGAAATTTGTCGCAATAATTACATTTTTAAAGCCAATAATAATTTAGGTTTGTATGGGCGGTGGGCGCGATGGCCGTGTACAATTTTGTCGACACTTTGAAATTTTCTTAATTCTATTATATTAGGGACTCGTGCCAAATTATTTTACCCTAGGACGACTCCTTCTATTTTGGTCCCATCGATGTACTGGGGCCGAAATTGCAATGACTGTGAACGGAATTCGTTACAGGAACATGATACCGGAGTTCTTGTGCCTCAACTAGACGGCATGGCTCTGGACCTGCCACACCGCGCAGGAAACAATCGACTTATTGCAGCAACGATTTCCAGACCAAATTATACCAAGAAATTCAGATGTCAATTGGCAACCAACAAAATAAATCTATGGTTTCCCATTACATCCCATGTAGGGATTAGGGAGAGCTTCTCACAACCAGTGATCTGTGCGCGTTCTAGTTTTACACCGGTTCCGAACGGTACTTCAGAAGCTTTTTCATGGCTAACTTATCGATAGTGTCGCCGTCACTTAGCGGGGTGACCGCCGTCGAAAGAAATTTAAGGTGGCCAGAGTAGGGATCGAAACCACGTTCTCGATGGTCATCAACATCATGTAATTTAACGGCGTGCGATTTCTTTCTTCGGGATTTTCTGAAATCTTAGGTTTATACGAATAAACCAGAAACAATTCCTGAGCGCAGTTCCTAAATCCAACGCGTCATCAGTGAGATCCAACCACATCTCTCTGAAAAAGTCATGGCAAATTTCATGAAAAGAGTAATAATGGCCTGTCATCAGAGCCGTGGGAGCCATTTGAGAGATATTTTATTCCATAGCTAGTCGGAACATGTTTTCCTTACAATCCAATCATAAAATCACAACTATCTGTTAAAATACGTGCTTTTATTTTAAACTTAAAAAGCGCATTCTTCCGAGACACACTATACATACATAGTGACAGTATGTGGTGCAGTGTCAGGATGCGCGGGTTTTAAGTATAAGAACGTGGGTTTAATCACAGTTCTGTTCATTGTGCTCTTTAAAAACAATGTAAGAAAATGCATGCAAATAGGACATTAGCGTCAATTTGTATGCATAATTATTCATTGGTCCCTTTAATCATGTATTACACTGTGCAATAAATTGTGGGTTACCAGTTGTATCCCGATTAAGAACAAAGGGAAATTAAAGTGGACCATCAGTTGACCAAAACCGCCGACGTACTTTTATTAGCCGAGCTCTATTTTTCCGTTTTTACCACTAAGGATCAATTATTTTTTTATTTTTTAACCGGAAACAATTTAGTTAGCTGCATATATTAGGGTATCCAATTATTCGGGTTTTTGCATTATTCGAGTTATCGATGAACTCGAAAATACATTTCCTCACTTACTCGTTTGTTTGTATAACTCGAGTTATTCGAGTAATTTCGCTCTTCTGAAATTGATGGATCTAATAGAAAAATATAAATTTAAAGCAGGCATAATATTTTTTTTTTAATAAAAAAACTTAATCCGTTGACAATTAATATAAATTCATTAAACTATATGGACTGGAAAACTTTTCTCATTAAATGTCTGACCTTGGGACTGTCCGTGGAGGTGGAAAGTTTCTGATTGCCATTGACTTGGGAGTGGCCAGAAATGATTCCTTCATTGGGCAGTCCAAGCAGCTCACTACTTCCACGCAGTATGTCCTGGGCAATGGCTTTTCGGAAACCTCCGTTAGCTAGCTAGAGTGAGAAGGCGAAACAAAAGAGCATCAAATGAGGTTTAGTAGGCTCATCAAATAATCGGGCATATTCATTTGTCCTTAGAAGGCGGATGAGCCAAACATACGGGCCAACGGCGGATAGAAACTAAAAGAAGAAAATCCAGGTTCAACATATCGCATCCTGGTCAGCGTCTGATCCATAATGGGCGGCTGCAATCAAATATCCTGGCAGTAGGTAAAATGCAAAAACCCGGTGGACTGGGTTTGCCTCCCGCCATCGTTCATAATGGCAGTGAATATTCAACAACGAGAAATAAAATATAAACAACCACTATTTGTTTACGACCCCCGCAAACGTTATAAGGACCACGATTTTCGGATATGCACTTGGAATGTACGAACTCTATATAGAACCGGTGCAAGTATCCAACTGGCAGATGTCCTCGAAAGTTATAAGGCTGACATTACCGCTATCCAAGAAATGCGATGGACGGGACATGGCTGCACAAGCAAAAGAAACTGCGACATATACTACAGTTGCCATGAAGAAACATGAATTTGGTTGCGGATTTGTAGTTGGCACAAGACTGCGACATCTAGTCTCTAGGTTCAATCCTGTGAGTGATCGAATAGCCACAATCCGCATAAAAGCGAAATATTTTTATATTTCCCTAATTTGTGTGCATGCCCCGACAGAAGAGAAAGGTGATGATGCCAAATACATATTCTATGAGCTCCTAGAGGAAACGTATGACCGCTGCCGAGGCCATGATATTAAGATTTTACTAGGAGATTTTAATGCTAAAGTAGGAAGGGAGAATGTCTTTCATCCAACTATTGGCATTTTCAGTCTACATGCTGACAGTTCCGACAACGGTATGAGACTGATTGACTTTGCCGCGGCAAAAAACATGGTCATTAGTGGTACAAGATTCCAGCATAAAGACATCCACAACGCTACTTGGGTATCCCCTGATCAAAGAACTAAGAACCAAATTGATCACGTGGTAATTGATGGAAGGTACTCATCCAATGTAATGGACGTACGAGTGATCAGAGGAGCTAACATCGATTCTGATCACTACCTGGTAGCAGCAAAAGTTCGCACAAGATTAAGTAGAGCGAAAATCGTACGAAACCAGACGCAGAGGAAGCTGGACATCGGAAAGCTGCACTTACCAGAGGTAGCCACAGCCTACTCACGGAAGCTCTCGCAACTTTTGGCACAGAACCCACCCCCTCCCGATGACGATCCTGATGCGCCTAGGAAACCCATTTCCGACTCTGTAAAAACTGCCGCAACAACCGTACTTGGTTTCGAAAAACCGCTTCGCAATAAACCGTGGTACGATGAAGAGTGTCGCATAGCAAATGACGAAAAGAACGCTGCACGTATGGTAATGCTTCAGTCAATTGCAACGCGAGCTGCAACTGAGCGGTATAGGGAGAAGAGAAAGGACGTAGACCATCTCTTTAGGCGTAAGAAACGGCAGTGGAGAAAGCGCGAGAGTGATAAAATTGAGACATACAGAAGGAAGAATGAAGCCCGAAAATTCTACCAAAAAGTTAAAAACGGAACTAATGGACATGGTTCAGGGCCCCCCTTCTGTAAAGACATGGACGGAAATCCCGTCGCAGATATGGAGAGCATGTTGAGAATATGGAGAGAGCATTTCTCCGCTCTACTAGTACCTGAGATATCCGATGACGATGGGACAATCGATCACAATATGGACGACGACGTCGATTGCCCCCTCCTAACCAAGACGAGGTCAGAACAGCTATTGCCCGGCTTAAGAACAACGAAGCCGCAGGATCTGCCGTAAACAAAAACAAGCGTAGAATTGTACTTGCGAATAGATGTTATTTGGGGCTAAGTAAGCACTTTAGAGATAAAGCCCTCTCTCGAGTAACAAAAGTCCAGCTGTATCAGACTCTCATGCAACCTGACTTGCTTTATGGCGCAGAACCCTGGGTATTATCGCAAGCAGACGAAACATCTGTAGGAGTCTTCGAGAGAAAAATACTCCGAAAAATGTATGGCCCTATAGTGCACAACGGCGAGTATCGGCGACGTATGAACCATGAGATGTATGAGCTATATCCCGACACTGACATAGTTAAGCGGACCAAAATAACACGATTGCGCTGGCTAGGCCATGCCAGTAGAATGGATGAAGACGAACCAGCATGAAGGGTTTTCGAAACCGAACTCGAAGGAAGACGAAAAATAGGAAGACCAAGACTCCGCTGGAGGGATCAGGTTGACGAATCCCTGCGTACACTTGGTATTGCCAACTGGAGAAATAAAGCAAAAGATCGAACTGGTTGGCGAAATATGTTATCTTCGTTTTGTAAGGTCCCTGACCCCCCGGGGTTGTCCGAGAACGGACAATGTGATAATGTGCAAACAATTATGAGATCAGTCTGTAGTTCTCGAATCGAAAAAATTTTCACATTAAACATGAAACAAAAAATTCCATCGTTTCTCGATTTGTGAGTAAAAAGTGTTTCTGTATATCAATGCAAAAAGAGCCAACACTGATGACGGTTTTATTGGAATATTCCAAGAGAGCTGTCAAGTAGTGAAAAAATTATAAACAAACAAAATAAGCTAGTGCGAAAAAGAACAACAAGCCGCTTAAAATCGCGTAATATCGCTTAGCTCCCATATAAACTGGTCGAAACATTCGTTTGGCAGGGAATACAAAAACATGCTCAAAATAAGCTTGTTTTTTTAATTCCTGCTAATCTAAGTTTTCGACGACTTTGTATGGGAAGCCGCTTAAATCGCTTAACTCCCCATATAAAGTAGTCGAAAATTAGTTTAGCAGGGAATAAAAAAACATGCTCACCGCACCGTTTTAATTTGTGAGTATTTTTGACGTTTAAAATTTAAAATATTTCGACTCCCTGCTTTTAGAGACAGTTTTTCTCGCATTTTTCCAATAAGCATGAAAAAAGCAGTACGTCACAGAAAGTTTTCGGAAAACAAATATTGTAGAAACAGTCACATGTGAGAAGCGATTTTTTGTACCGATTCGTAGCTTTTTTGTTTCAATTCACATGTTTCATTTGAAAACTTTTTCGATTCGAGAACTACAGGAACGAGGTACAGATCACAGTCCTAATACATAACGAATCTGGAGAGTAAATAATGCTACTATCAGTTTGTCATTATAATTATGAGCATAACTTTCTCAATAGTATGGCAAACAAATTAAATGCTTCTTTACCTGGTGCAATGGAGAAACAATTACCAATATATATCCGAAAACGGCCATTAAAAATCGTCCATTGTCTTTTATTATTCGTTGGATATCATATTTATCAAAGCGGTTCTAAATAGCTGATTACTATGAGGACACGGTTAAATCTTTACATTTTAATATGACAAAATTACTTTATCGATGCTCCAAATAACACTGAGCGAAATAATTAAAATTTTAAGAAATTAGACTCAAAGACATCTCACTTGGAACAAATAACAGAAAAAAATGTTTCCTATAGTCACACCATCATACAATCCATTTCTTAACGCTTTCTTTTCTAGGGGGAAATACAGAGAAATAGCAGCTGCATGTTAAAAGATCTTCCTAGGAAATCACAACCCCTTACATAATGGAGTATCCTGTTTCGAAAATATTATAACAAAAAGATTGCAATTAAAAGGACTGCCTAAATAAAACTTGAGTACCCTTTCACATATACGTGATCTGACATATCTTAAATATTGTTCTCGATTTATTCGATTAATCGGTATAAATTACTCGATTAATTTATTACTCGAAATCAATAGTTTTAAAATACTCGAGCAAATGTTTGCCACAAATTGCTCGATTAATCGAACAACGGTTAACCGATTGGATACCCTAGCATATATAGAGAACAACGTTGCCATATTACCGAAGTTGTCTTTAAAAAAAGTAGTAGTAGTCTCTTCTTCAGCAAAATGAATTTTTGCTGCATTCAATCAGACAATGTAGCGTCCAGCCAGGAACAAGAATTGCGACCTTTTGTATAGACACAATCAACACGTTCAGAGGTCATATTTTATCTACTGTCGGCCAGATGTGTCTTATACATGCACAACCTGAGCCCCTCGTCCGCAGCTGGAAGCTTTAAGGTAGTCCCTAGTTTTGCCATAGCATCCGCTCTGCAGTTACCCGGAAAGACCCTGTGCTCTGGCAACCAAATAAGGTGATCACCATACAACTACAGCATCTCGTTAATACATCTGCGGTAGTTGTAGCCTGATGTTGGGTACAGGAATACTTATTTCAGTAACTTGATAGTCTCCTGACTGTCACTTCCGAACTCGCAGAAACGACCGTCTGATAAACGCTACAATGACCAGTTAGTCGTTGTGAATAAGGCAGCCCTAGTCCGCTTGAATAGATCATATACCCTATCTCAGCATTCAGTTTCGAACTATCCGTGTAGAAATGTTATAGCAAAAATACTTTCTGGTATGAGAGTGTGACAATTCCAATCAGATATTGGTTCCACTTTATCGTTTTCGACATTTTCAAGAATGTTTGGAACACCTCCGAACGCTGTTCCCTGGCCGACACCGACCATGCCCCATTCTGAAAGTTGACACAACGTTGTGGCTGAGGCAGAAGCAACGTGTTTCCAAAATATCCTTCGACAGCAAATTAAATATTACATTCAGTGTATCAGTGGGAGAGATGGACAGAGCAATTATGCTGCACGTCATCGCCTTTATTTTAACACTATTCAGAAGGTCGGAGTAAGTGGACGTCTCAATCATTTAATAACACACGATAATTCAATAAAGCTTTGTCGACATTAGTGAATCTGTATAGACCCAGGGACTAATTCTCCAGAAGAGTCTCATTTTGCAACCTACAGTCCTTCTACATCTGTATCAAACATCGTCGTATGTTGGGTCTGAAATTAATCTTGCTGTCCCAAATAACTCCCAGGTATTTGACACACTCTGCAAGTTAAATTTCAGACCAGTACAAAGCGATAGGTTCCTTGGTAGAAAGTTTATAACTTCCGGCAAAATTACCAGTTCGGTCTTACACTCATGACATTTTTTCCCCACCCATCTCTGCAAATAATGTAGGTTACGCTGGAGGATATTTCTTAGGGTGCTGTGGTACTTAACCATAACAACCTCTATATAACGTCGGCCGCATAATATCATGCACTCCTAAGCAGCCATTGACGTATCACTGAGTCGTAATAATTCTTGCAAAACAAGTGAATGTTATAAAGAACATCATATGAATGAAAAATAAATAACAAAAGAAATGGCGTAAGTCTAAAGTCTGGTCTGGTTAGCGTCTCCATGGAGTCTGGTTAGCGTCATGGCGTGCTTTCGGAGTGAGCAGCATTTGTTTTCGCAAAACAAAAATCAGCTGAATCCGGTCCAAACATGAGTGAAAGACACGCTCAGTGGCGACAGATCTTAAAGTCAAATTAACACTAGAAGCATAAGCATCAGCGACACACAGTGTTGTAGTGTCTCAATGCTGGTGGCCAAAACTAGAAGTAGTTGTCGTAGGTCAGAGAAATCTTACTCCGACAATTTTTAGAAGCATCAAGGTTTGGTCCAAATCCTTCAAAGGACACGCCCAACTTCCATATATCCTGAAAAAACAAAATATTACAATTTCAACTCATACTAACAGAATTGTACCAACATTGGGAAAATAGACTTCAAAGCTGTTTCGAATCAGGGTATAAAATCTATGCAATTGGAGCAAGGATACTCGTCTCCTTGTCCTTAAAATGTAATTTTCGAAGATGTTCACATAAAATATCCGTATGTTGCACTAATATTTTGAGATTCACTATGTGACTTATTTTTGGAAGCATAAATATAATTGCATCCAAATGGACTGAACCCAAACTTATAACTAAATTCTCTAAATTTTGGTTTCCAACCATTTATTTTTAGGTTTGTCAAAGATTTTTGATGATTTGTCTATATTAGTTTTAAGTTTGTATCATAAAATTCCGCACCTCTCCGCAACTGGAATTAACTTATTTTAAAATAACCTACTTGTAGCTGAAATCCAAAAAAAAACATTGCTTATATGTCTCCATATTTGGATTTCACAGACGAATTAAAATAATTGTTTTAATAAACACGTGTTTCCTCTTGTACACTGAAATATCACACGTACTATATCAGTAACATTTGTGCCAAAAACCCAGTAGTACCATATTGAAAACACATTGTTCTAACAAATAGATTACATACTTGGACACTAGTTATGAAAAACTATGTGAATTTGACCCTTAAATTAAATTTTACATGATTTTAAGCGTTAACAACACATTGACCAAAGACTTCAACTTCGAAACTCCATATCTCTGAAACGACGTAGTACTATATCTAAAAAATATTTTAAACGCTTTTCAACCAAACTGATTTCCATCGAATCACATATTATTGTGTAACCAACTCGAACATCGAGCTAAAGCATTTTTCGTCGTTCTCACGACACTGTGCGACATCCTCCGCAACGACTCGATGGATTGGTAGATGAAGGTGGTGGTTACTCAAAACTCTCTTGGTAGTACTACGTGCTCTTAGTAGTAAAGGGTTTTTTAATAGAGACGCTACAAAAGTAAATCGATAGGGACAGCAAACGACGCCATATTTTTCCCCGCTCTTTTGATATTTCTCTTCAGTAAGGTTTGCCATTTCATCATGGAAAGATATACGAGCCAACAACGAGTCGAAATTATTAAAATTTACTACCGAAATTTGAAGTCAGTGGCCTCAACTTTAAGAGCGCTACGTCCAATTTATGGTCGTCAAAATCGTCCTACCAGATCAACAATTGAGCGTCTACTGGAAAAATTTGAATCCACAGGCACAGTACAAAATGTTCCCGTGCCAGTGAGACAAAGAAGTGCCCGCAGTGTCGAGAATATTGCTGCCGCTGAGGCTTTAGTTCAAGAAAGCCCAAATGTGTCTCTCGCACGTCGTTCTCGAGCGTTGGGCATCTCTGTGACGTCGTTGTGGCGAATTTTGCGAAAAGATCTTGGCCTACATCCTTACAAGATCAAACTGGCACACGAACTGAAGCCACTTGACCACCATAAGCGTCGTATGTTCGTGAATTGGGCTGAGCAACAACTTGAAAATGATTCGGATTTTCATCGGAAATCGGCATCGTCAATAAGCAAAATATGCGTTATTGGTCAGACAGCAGTCCACACGTAATCCATGAGTCATCATTGCATCCCAAAAAAATTACGGTTTGGTGCGGTTTATGGGCCGGCGGCGTCATTGGGCCGTACTGCTTCCATGATGATCAAGACCGGCACATTACTGTGAATGCGAATCGCTACCGTTCAATGATAACCGAATATTTTTGGCCCCAATTGGATAATATGGACTTGGACGACATGTGGTTCCAACAGGACGGCGCCACAAGCCACACAGCGAATGCCACAATCAATTTATTGGAAACCAAGTTTGGTGAACGTGTTATCTCACGAAATGGCCCAGTTGATTGGCCGCTTCGGTCGTGCGATTTGACGCCGTAAGATTATTTCCTGTGGGGCTGCGTCAAGTCTATGGGCTATGCCAACAAGCCAGCGACGATTGATGAACTTGGTACGAATATCGAACGTGAAATTGCAACAATATCGGCCGATTTATGCTTGAAAACCGTCGAACGTGAAATTGCAACAATATCGGCCGATTTATGCTTGAAAACCGTCGAGAATTCATCTTCCTATTTCTTAATTACAAAAATTGTATATGACTCATGAAGCAGTGATCTCAATCGGCTACGAGGTACTACATATTTGCAGTTCTATCATTCAGTTGTACTTAGGATGGCAATATGTTAGTCCTGGTAGCTTGGAATAATATGAAGGATTTCAACTCAAAAAATTAATGGTTTCCCATTATATCCCATGAAAGGATTGGGAAGAGCTTCTCACAATCAGTCTACTGAGTTACACCGTTTCCGAATGGCTTTTTCAGAAGTTTTTTCACTGTTAGTTAGTCGATAGTGTCGCTGTCTCTAAGCGACGTACCCGTCGCCGAAAATAATGTAAGTTCGATAGACCAGGGATCGAAGCAACGCATACGGGACAATAGTACATTTAAATATGGGACATAGTACATTGATACTGCAATCGCCGGGCATGCATTCATCTAGCCAAATGTTCCTAACGAGTTGATGCATGCACCTTATCAGCTCATCGCCTCAAGCCTTAACCAGCTCCGCCGGTAATCCATCGGCTCCTGTGGCCTTGTTGTTCTTAAGCCGGAAAATAGCTGTTCTGAGCTCGTATTTTTTAGGAGGGGGAAATCGACGTCGTCGTCCAAATTGTGATCTATTGTCCCTTCTTCATTGGATATCTCCGGTACCAGTAGCGCGGAGAAATTATCTCTCCATGTTTCCAAAATGCCCTACACATCTGCGATGAGATTTCCGTCCTTGTCTTTACAAAAGGGGGCCCTTAAGTTTCCGAGCCATATATATCCCAGAACAAATAAAATTAGAGTCTGGTATAACTGGGATTTTGTTTTTACACTGTTTGCTGAGCGCAAAATCGTATATATTTGCAAGCACAATTCCCCTATTTATCTCCTGGCTGGCGTTTATATTGTTGTTCAAGGCGGATCCAAGGTGAATAAATTCTACTACCGCTTCAAACGTAATTCAGTTGTCTATGTTCAAGTATCGACCCAGTCGAGAGGTGTGATGCCCTCATTAACGTGGAGACACACCTTCGTCTGTTCTTGTTCAATTCTTGAAAATAGTGCAGTAGGCCCTCGCAAATTTCGCCCAATGTTGTCTATGCTATCCGCGTACGCTAGCAATATATAGCTTTCGTGTTGATGGTCTTGTTCATATTTATAGCAGCTTTTCCCATTATTATCTCCATTTCACTATAGCAACGTAAAAACATTGACGAAAATGTTTCATCTATGCCACGAAGCGTTTTTCTTTCAGTGTAGGAGGTCGACCGTATGTGTCGTCAAAACCCCCTGCTCCGCGCAATCAATTTCAATGGTTAGAAAGTAGTTTGCTGAATTCCGTTGTGGTTGTACCAGTACATGTTTAGAGTTCAGGTCGCCACACCAGAAATCCTCGACCGAATCCGTGGAATTTCATTGGACGAAAGGTATTCGGTACATACATAGTATACCGGTACCGAATTACATTCGTAACATTCGGTACAGTTCACACATAAGACTTTCGCAAAACTTTTGTATAGGAGTGACTACAATGGGAGTGGCAAAATCACCCATTTTTTAGTAGCAGAGTGGCGTTCGATGAAATATTTTAATTTAATGCAATTTGAGTTATTTTAAAAATTATGAAAGGAAGCGTAAGCTTTTGACTCTCAACGAAATCTCTTATGATCATTTTACATTTTTTCACAAGTTTAGCTTTTATGTCCACATTTATGCGGAGGATCAGAATTAATTGTAGCCGATAGTTCAGAACATGTCAATATATCATCTAAATCTCGTGAGAGTTACAGATTATATTTTGGATAGGTTGAAGGCTAATTTTAAACGGAACCCCAAATCATTCTTTAGATTTGTTAACTTGAAGCGTAATTCGTCTTCCACACCTTGTAGGATCAAAATGAACGGTATTGAATATTCAGATGAAGAGTCTATTGCTAATTGTTTCGCCGATTTTTTCGCATCTATTTATTCCACCCGAGCCTATGATGTTTCCAAATCATACCCGTACACTGTCCGCTCTACCATTCCGTTTGATGCACCTGTCGTAAATTCTTCGTGGTTGCTAGATAACTTAATCAGCTTGAAAGCCTCGAATAAAGCTGGTCCTGATGGTATCCCGGACTCTATGTTGAAATACTGCTCGAATTCTCTCAGCTTACCGTTGACTCTCTTATTTAACGCTTCGTTGAAGTTCGGCCATTTTCCTGCAAAGTGGAAGAGCTCTTATATAATCCCTCTCCACAAATCTGGTAGTTTAGTAAATGTTGCAAATTATAGGGGAATTGCAAAATTGAGTGCCATTCCTAAACTTTTTGAGAAGTTAGTCACAGAGGTAATTTCTCATCAGGTTTCCTCTATTTTAGATCCATGTCAACATGGCTTTCGGAAGGGTCGTTCCACCGTGACTAATTTGCTTCAGTTTTCCTCTTCTATTATTGACGGCTTTATTAATGGAGATCAAACTGATGTGATTTTTACCGATTTTAGTAAGGCTTTTGATAAAGTTAACCACAATTTGTTATTATATAAATTAGGGGCAATGGGTTTTAATTGCAACATGCTGAATTGGATTAGTTCTTATTTAATGAACAGAGAACAGATGGTATCATTTGGTCGATCATTCTCAAGATCTATTTTTGTGTCATCTGGGGTGCCTCAGGGCAGTCATCTTGGGCCGGTTCTATTTTTGTTATTCATTAACGACTTACCCGCCTCCATAATGCACTCTAAATTGTTAATGTACGCTGATGACGTGAAGATCTATTTTTCTTACAAGGATCCTTGTCAATATACTTTACTTCAGAGGGATTTGTCTACTTTCCAGACGTGGTGCGAGACCAATTTGATGGAGCTTAATTTTACGAAATGTAAGCATATGCTGTTCTCTAGGTCATCATTATTTTCGGCAAAATACATTTTAGGTGGCAATGTTCTTGAATCGGTGGATTCATTTGTTGATCTCGGTGTTCTCTTGGACAGAAAATTGAATTTCAACTCCCACATAATTACGATGGTGAACAAGGCTTATGGCGTTCTGAACTTTATTAAACGTTGGGCAAAGGAATTTTCAGATCCCTACGTTACGAAAAATCTTTTTACTTCACTAGTCCGCCCTATTCTCGAATATGGATCAGTTGTTTGGGACCCCCAGTACAATTTGTATGTTAATATGATTGAATCGGTCCAGAAACAGTTTCTCATTTTTTGTCTGAGAAATCTTCAATGGAACCCGAACCATAATCTTCCTTCGTATAGCAGTAGACTAGCATTGATCAGATTGCCGACTCTTAGTAGTAGACGTACCATGATAAACTCTATTACAGTTTTGAAGATAATTGATGGATGTATATGTTCTGAATTTCTGTTATCTAAGATTTTCATAAATGTCCCATTGAGGCCCACGAGGTACTATAAACTCGTAAACATCGAGTTTCAGCGTTCGAATTATGCGTCCTTTGATCCAGTTAGGAGAATGTGTCGTGACTTTAATGAGCTATATCAGTTTATTGATTTCACAGGTAGTTGGGAAACGACAAAGTCTAGCATAATTTGTCATTTGAACCGATTGCATTAGTGCTGTATATTCGTTGACGTACATATGTAAATTTAATTTACTTTATCCTTACTATCTGGTCTGATTTATGATTTGGTTTTCGTTTTGCTCGTAATTATTATATATTGAAGTATCTTATGTTAATATCTCGTGATGTGCTTTTATACTTATTTATGTTAGTGTAATACCAACTGGTGAAGAATTTCTGTAGTTGGTTGTAACGTGTGAACTTATAATCCTTGCTCTCCCGTTATAGACCGGTCTATAATGTGTACGCTGTCCTCACGTTATGGGGACGTGGCCCTCTCGGTCGGTAGGGGCGGGTAAGAGTGGCGGCGATGGGTTCGCTCGATTAAAAAAAAAAAAAAAAAAAAAAAAAAAAATATAAAAAAGTGAAAAATTAACAAGGAAAACTTTTGCAAAACTCGAAAAGTAGAAGTGTTGCTCAAAAATTTGCAAGTTTCAAAAAGTTTACAAAAAATAATGAAATTACATTTAGTATATTTAAAACGGCCTTCGCTTTAAAAAAAAAAAAAAACATCTCAAATAATGCATAACTTTCTGAGAAACCATTACGAGAAACACAGAAAAATTTTTTTACCTTTTCGGCAAAATTTTACACCGTTTTCCCGATGAAAAAGTTATCATTACAAAACGGTTTCAGGTAATTTATAAATTTTTTACACGGTTTTTACTGAAACAGGGTTGTCATAGAAACCATGTCGGTTTTACTAATTGTCGTTATTGCAAACCAATATTGGTTTCATTTGGTGTCACGAAACCAAGTTGGTTTTGACACTTTCGAATGTAAATAAAACCACAGTTCGAATCAGCTGTTGATTACATCTGTTTTTTTTTTTTTTTTTTTTAATCGAGCGAACCCATCGCCGCCACTCTTACCCGCCCCTACCGACCGAGAGGGCCACGTCCCAATAACGTGAGGACAGCGTACACATTATAAACCGGTCTATAACGGGAGAGCAAGGATCATAAGTTCACACGTTACAACCAACTACAGAAATTCTTCACCAGTTGGTATTACACTAACATAAATAAGTATAAAAGCACATCACGAGATATTAACATAACCGACTTCATAATATATAATAATTACGAACAAAACGAAAACCAAATTATAAATCGGACCAGATAGTAAGGCTGAAGTAAATTTACATATGTTAATGAATATACAGCACTAATGCAATCGGGTCAAATGACAAATTATGCTAGACTTTGTAGTTTCCCAACTACATGTGAAATCAATAAACTGATATAGCTCATTAAAGTTACGCCACATTCTCCTAACTGGATCAAATGACGCATAATTCGAACGCAGAAACTCGATGTGAATGAGTTTATAGTACCTCGTGGGTCTCAATGGGACATTTATGAAAATCTTAGATAACAGAAATTCAAAACATACAAATCCATCAATTATCTTTAAAACTGTAATAGAGTTTATCATGGTACGTCTACTACTAAGAGTCGGCAATCTGATCAATGCTAGTCTACTGCTATACGAAGGAAGATTATGGTTCGGGTTCCATTGAAGGTTTCTCAGACAAAAAATGAGAAACTGTTTCTGGACCGATTCAATCATATTAACATACAAATTGTACTGGGAAACAACTGATCCATATTCGAGAATAGGGCGGACTAGTGAAGTAAAAAGATTTTTCGTAACGTAGGGATCTGAAAATTCCTTTGCCCAACGTTTAATAAAGTTAAGAACGCCATAAGCCTTGTTAACCATCGTAATTATGTGGGAGTTGAAATTCAATTTTCTGTCCAAGAGAATACCAAGATCAACAAATGAATCCACCGATTCAAGAACATTGCCACCTAAAATGTATTTTGCCGAAAAGAATGATGACCTACAGAACAGCATATGCTTACATTTCGTAAAATTAAGCTCCATCAAATTGGTTTCGCACCACGTCTGGAATGTAGACATATCCCTCTGAAGTATTGACAACGATCCTTGTAAGCAAAATAGATCTTCACGTCATCAGCGTACATTAACAATTTAGAGAACATTATGGAGGCAGGTAAGTCGTTAATGAATAACAAAAATAGAACCGGCCCAAGATGACTGCCCTGAGGCACTCCAGATGACACAAAAATAGATCTTGAGAATGATCGACCAAATGATATCATCTGTTCTCTGTTCATTAAGTAAGAACTAATCCAATTCAGCATGTTAAAATTAAAACCCATTGCCACTAGTTTTTATAATCACAAATTTTGGTTAACTTTATCAAAAGCCTTACTAAAATCGGTAGAAATCACATCAGATTGATCTCCATTAATAAAGCCGTCAATAATAGAAGAGGAAAACTGAAGCAAATTGGTCACGGTGGAACGACCCTTCCGAAAGCCGTGTTGACATCGATCTAAAATAGAGGAAACATGATGAGAAATTACCTCTGTGACTAACTTCTCAAAAAGTTTAGGAATGGCACTCAATTTTGCAATTCAATTTTATTTTACTTGTGTGCAGAAAATGGAAAATACAATAGTTTTCATGGAAATATCTATAAAGGTAATTGAATTACACTCGAAAATTATACAAAAAGGAATAAGTCCAGTTGTAACATTTTTGTTATTAGATGAAGAACGCTCACCAAGTTGACGAGAAATACTCTGAGAGACTGCAGCCACCTCATTTGGGTTGCCGGAGACAGCGTAAGTAATTTTTTTTATTGTGAGCTTACTTTCTGCCAACGGATTCTGGTACAATGGCGTTTTGTCAGATCTGATCAAAAATTTTTTTTAGGGCGGGGCAAAGTTTCCGCCCCTCGGAACTTTCCTGAAACATATCGGCATGCAAAATTTTTATTTCCGGTAGAATCACGTTGGCAGGATCTGTCCTCGATGTAATCGGCATTATAGGTGGATTTGGAGTAGAAAACGGACGTGATGAAAGACGGTTCACAGACGAAGTGATTGCCGACGATTCCGATGATTCAGTATGAGGAACATTTGTTTTAAAATGTACAAAGTTGTTGTTAAGTTCGTTATAATCAACGTTAACGTCTTGATGAACCGATTTTCCAATACCAATCTCCTTGATAACATGAAATTTTTGCTTTGAGCCAACAGCAGTTATAAATTTGTTACAAAAATGCAGTATTTTATTTGCAAATATACCATTGTTTACAGCCTTTCGAGCATTCTTAAATTCGATATGTAGTTGCGAAGTTTTGAATGTTTTCTATCTAGCATGGTATTGATCACGGATATTTATCAGTGCTTTAATGTCTGAGTTAAACCAGCAGGGATCCGTGACTCCGTCCTGAACTTTACGTAGCGGAGTAACAGTGTGGAATAGATTATTGACATTGCTGTTTAGGAATTGAATTTGGTCATCTGCAGAGTACATACGGTACATCAAATTTCAATCAATTTTCGCAAATTCGACTGCAATAAATTATAATCGGTTTTACGGAAATCATAATAGTATCGTTCTTTACTTTTTGAGGTATTTTTGAATGCGTACGATAAAAACAAATTAAATCTTGTTTGGAAAAACATGGAGCCGATAATTGATCGTAGATTAGTACTTTATTTCTATCCGCTACAAAGAAAACATCAAGATGGGTAGCAGTTGTGGAGGAAAAATGTATTGGAATAGTGTTGTTAACGCTGTACAAACCAACAGACATAAATGCATGTGTAAGGCCTGATTCTTTAAGCAGTTTCGAGTTTAGATCACCGGCAATAACAATGTTGTTGTAATTGGCACCAAAAATTTCCATTTCATTTAGAAAACTATCAAAAGGAACGTGTCGATTTTAGGTCTATAGATAAATCCCAGAAGCATATTCTCCTCATTATTTCCAATCTCAGCAAAGATATATTCGCTTTTGCTGGTAATATCCGATTTACAAATCATGTTACAGCGATACATTTGTTTACGTAAATAGCTACTCCTCCAATATGAGTAACTCTGTCGGATCTTAATAGATTGTAATAGATTATTTTCAGCAGAAAAAGTAAGATAACAAAATTCGGGCAAATGCATTGTTTCGGAGTTATGGTCCACGATATTTCGGAAGTGTGAGAGGGTAATGGTGTATAAAAGAAGTCAAAATAAACACAAAAAATTAGCTACCATTTCTCGATAACTCGCTTAGTTATCATTAACATTGGTTTCTGTGACATCCAAAATAGACATAAATTCTAGTTCGAACATAATAACCGAATATAAATAGTGTTGCCAATGCGGCAGTGTTTTTAAAAGTATAAGTTGCTGGAAAATAACCAATACGCTATGAGGAGACTTACAGCTGTCAGGGCAAAAATTACCATTTTAAATTTTTGATTGCAAATATCTTTGTAGCGGTATATGATGAAAAACACTACTTTACTAAGCACGATTGTTACTTCCTCTAGTTAGTAGATTTTCGGAAGCGAAAAATCATTGAAATCGGCTGTCGCGAAAGCGGTACTTTAACACACTTTAGCACGATGTGATTTGGAACAGGGTTCCTGTTAGTAAAAAAATTAATACCGTAACTCCTATCCTATAAATTTCCAAGTTCTGATATTATTATCTTTTGTTTTCCAATCGGCCACACTTTACAGCGTAATATTTATTTTCTACACAATATCAAAAATTAAATAAAAAAATTGTTTTTTGACTCCACAGGGATTTCAACCAGTGTCCCTCAGCAGCACCCGCTTTCTAGCAGAATGTGATACCACCATATTGGTGCGAGTGCCAATCCAGGCATTAATGCATGTATGTATGACTATAATATGTACTCGTATTATATGATTTCACTTGTATTCCAAGGACAAAAGTTAATAGTTTCGTCACGAATGCCGCAAGTTTTACAACACAAATAATGTCAATACACAGCGAGAACAACACAGTATAACTACAAGTTCAAGCCAAAGATGCCAACATATACGTAAGCAACAACTCCAATCTTCTTCGAATCTCAGCATCCGACAAGATGCAGCATTTGCGCTTGACATTTTTACAGTTAATTGGTTTGTTTATGTCTTGTTCTTCCTATCAGAAGCAGAAAATAAAACTTTTAATATGGAACACATGTTGGATAAATAAGAATGCAAACAAAGTCAAACGGATCTCAGAAATTTGATATAATTTTCAAAAATTTAATTTTAACTTGAAAGAACAAGTTTTTGAAACTTTTAGTTTAAACATTTATATATTTGGGTTAACTGAAGCGCGGCAAATAAGAAAACATCGTCAGCTGCAAAGACTGTGTGTGTCATCTATGTCCTTCTTAAAGCCCGATTCGGTTTTTATAAAATGTTCGTTGCCATAAGAAGTACGTGTATAAAAAATAACGAAAACTTCGCACACTCTTCATTTCTTTGGTACTCGCGTACTTAGTTAGGCAATATCAATTACAGGGTTGTTATGCCAAACGCATTTCGTACGAAAACAATTGTTTGATAATCGTTTTACACCGGAATTTTGATATTTCGATCATTTTAACAACCACAAGTAATACAATAAGCGCTAAAAATAAAATGGAGTGAACGAAGTAATTGCAAATAATATATTTGCAAGGTAAATCTAAAACAGGCGGTAAATCTCCGTAACAAACTTTTCCGTTTAGAGATAAATGACCATATTTTTTACGAAAATTTCACAAGAACTTTATACAAAATTTTTATATAGGCAATTTGGGTGACTAGAATTTGCGATTAAAGTTATATTTACCTATATTTAGTTTACTATGGGCTTAGTCACGCCTAGTTAAATAGGATCGAAATGCTCAATTGTTCATTACTTAAAAATTGGGTGGCGTAAAAGAAATAAGATAAAGGGTTTCACTTCTATGTCGGCAAATCCCAATAATATGGATCCACGTTTCGATACAGATTCTTTATAAATATAACGTCCACAATTATTTGTTCAATTCAATTGTGACTTAAAAGCGGAACACTACACGGAAAGAAAACACTCGTTCCTCCCAAACGATATCTCAGATATCCGAAGTTCGTTTGGGGATTGTAGTTGGGAGAAACGAATTTCTGTTAAGCCATACATATCATTTTGTTTGGGAGAACCAGAAAATATTTGCAGTAAAAGAGTTATGAGGAATATAAGCTGAAAAAATGTTTGCGAGAAACGAAAAACGGTTCCTTCAACTGTTCTTTCGGTTACACTAACCAAGTTGTAGTTACTCCAAATTTAAAAAAAAAAGTTCACGAGAAATAAAAAACGTTTGCAGTAAACGAGTTGTAAAAAATAAAAGATTAATTAATTATGTGTGATAACTTTTAAGTGTATGCGTGTGAGTGTATGCCAAACGTTTGGATAAAGATTATGTATACAGTCGGCAGAATGAGAGAATAAGAGAAATTTACGGTATTCGTAATCTGTGCTCTGTTTAGAAAAATGGCCAATTTCAGTTATCACAAACGTCGTTTTAATTTGCGGCAATTGTAATTTTGTACGCGTTTGATGAAAACGATAACTCGTTTGCAGCAACATGATACACATTTGCCATGTACGAGTTTTTTTTTGGAGAAATACATGTAGGGTTGGGTTTAACAAATTCCTTCTTTTCTTTGCGTGAAGGGGTAAACAAATATTTAAATTCTGGTTTTAAAGAAAGAATTATATAAAAATACGTATAAATATTTAGTTAAAATAAGACTAATGCTCGATTGTACAGTTAAAAATTCTGAATTTTAATGTATTTTAAATGCCCGATATTTGTCATTTTCTGTGAACTCGCCCTAAATATATCCAATACAGTCCTTTATTACGTATGTAAGCATTTTATTATATTATATACAAGTAGGGATGAGACACCCAAATGCGGGACACTTCCACAAACAACGGGAAAACTCCGCCAAAAGCTGGTCAAGTTAGACATGCACAATAGCTAGAGTTCGTCGTAGGCATTGTCTAACTATCGTTTGCATATTACACATGGAGAATGAGTAATGACATCTGCGATTATATTTTTTTTTTAGATTTATATTTATATTTCTTGCCTAGGCAATTATTAGTGTTGCAGTTTTTACCTTAAAGGAGCTCAGAATGTGATAACGTGCGAGGATTATTTCTGGTTTTCAGTGACTCGTAAAATGCATCTCAGTCAAAAAACGGAATGAATCGTAAACATTTTCGTGCCACTATTTTGCACAAACTTCGACGTGGATTATCAAGAAAAGAGCTTAAATGGTATAATGAATTTAATTGGGGTCGACGTTCGCTTCGGATCGTACTTCTTGCATGTGGTTCAAGGTCACTTGTCGTGTTAGTACACATCGTTGCTGTGCGTGAATGGTAGTGCATAATCCTCATGTGATATACCGTGACATAGAGGCAATCTTGGACATCACCCTACTCCCACACTTCCAATACTGCGAGAAAGTTTTGCCGTAAAATAATTTTATTCCGGTGGATACCGCACAATTTTCCAATCGCTGAGAATGTCTCGTCTCGGTTGGTGCAATGAAATATTGCAAAGATTCAATGGCGATTCTTCAAGCGACT
This sequence comes from Phaonia tiefii, assembly GCA_963931995.1. Taxonomy (NCBI): domain Eukaryota; kingdom Metazoa; phylum Arthropoda; class Insecta; order Diptera; family Muscidae; genus Phaonia; species Phaonia tiefii. The sequence continues at coordinate 64,435,474 of OZ008370.1, forward strand.
TATAGCCGACATGGTTTAAACCTACTTAAAGGTTAAAAAATTTGGTTATTTTCGTGACTGGAGGCACTGTTTTCGAGTTATCGAAATTTGTTTTTGTTTAAGCAATATATGAATATGTGTATAAGTTAATTGGATTCACATTAGCATACCCACTTTCCCAACTATGACAGGAATGTTGGTCATCAGCCAGAAGAGTTAGGCGCAAACTCATCTAGCATAGAAAAAGTTCGCTCAATAGTGAGCAGAAAGAATCTGATATGGGCCATTAGATGCTTTAAGCCCTATAAATCAGCCGTACCTGACGGGATAATTCCCGCACAGGTACAGGAGGCACTATACCTATCATGTAGTTGGTTGGAGGCAATCTCAGGGGCTGCTTTATGCTGGGAGTCAAACTGAAAGCGGGCAAATGCTCTCATATCAAACCAAAGGACTTTGGACTAATCAGTCTATCATCCTTTATTCGTAAGACATTTGAAAGGTTACTGGACATCCATGTTCGAAGTAGTCTTCCACAGAATCCACTATCGAGTTCTCAGCATGCCTATATAAAGGGCAGGTCAACTGAGACGGCACTCCACTCTATAGTAAGCATAATAGAAGACTCTCTTGAGATAAGGTCTTCACTCTGGGGGCCTTCCTGGACATCGAGGGAGCCTTAAATAACATTCAACCTTCGGCGATTCTCAGGTCGTTAGAGAATCTAGGAGTCGTCAGCTTAGTGACACGCCTAATTGGAAAGCTTGTGGTGGACAGATCCGTCAAAGCTGAATGGGTTGGTGTTACAATTGCTAGGAACGTTAACAGGGGGACACCGCAGGGGGAGTTCTGTCTCCACTATTATGGTTATCTTCTGCCAATGAACTGCTTCTGGAATTGAACAGAGCCAAATGCCAGGTCTTTGCTTATGCCGATGATATTGCTATCATCTATCTAGAAACCTCAATTTACTAAGCATTCGTACAACCAGCCTACTAAGTCTGGACCGCTAACAACGGACTATCACTTAACCCACTTAAAACCGAGCTTATTTTGTTCTCTCGGGAATATACAATACCCGCATTTCAACTGCCGTCAGTTAATGAGGTGCAATTACAGTTGAGGGGAAAGGTCAAGTAACTGGGAATAATTCTCGACAGAAAACTGTCTTGGAAACCGAATGTGGAGGAGAGGGTGAAAAAGCGTCTGTTGCTCTTTACTGTTGTAAAGGGGCGATAGGAAAGCGCTGGGGATTGTCTCCTAAAATCACCATGTGGATTTATACGGCAATAGTCAGACCAATACTTCTCTATGGCATCGTAATTTGGTGGAGGTCCCTCCAAAAGAAATATATTCTGAAGTCAATGAAAATTCAAAGATCAGCACTGATTAGCGTTAGTGGGGCAATGGGCACGACGTCAGTCACTGCACTAAGTGCTATTCCGAACATCTGTACTCCTGATATTATGGCCGAATCGGCAGCCGCTACATCCCTGGTGAGAATCAGAAATTGTGGCGTTCGGATATCGGGGCATTCCGGACACACTGAGTTACTACAACGGATTAACTCTATTCCCGTTAAAACGGACTACTGTATCCCCTACCTTCGACCAGCGACAAATTCTAGGACTTCTATTCCGAACAGGAATACCTGGGAAAAGTCACTGGAAGGGAACACCAGTAGTATCAGATTTTGCAAGGATGAATCAAAGTTGGACGAGAAAGTACGCTATGGTGTCCATTCACTCTAGTGTATTTCGGGCGGAAATTACCGCCATACTGGAGGTTGCTGAACTACTGAAAAGTAGTGTCACAACCCTCCAGAGAATACGTATCTACACAGACAACCAGGTTGCTATAAAGTCCCCGAAAACCATGTTTGCTACGTCCCTGACGGTGAAAGAATGCCACTCATCACTTAGGATGATGGAAGAGTATTTTGACATCAGGCTCATCTGGGTACCGGGACACAGCGACATTCCCGGCAATTGCGTAGTGCATGTGTTAGCTAGACAGGGTGCTACGGCACAGGCTCTTCCGGCAAAAGAAGGTGTTAGTATGCCAAGCTCTACCTGCAGTTTGCAGATCAGGTAGAGGGCCGATAATATGTTCAAGGACAAGCGGAAACTTACTTCAACTTGCAAACAAGCCAGGGTCCTTTGGCCACAGGTGGGCAGGAAGGCAACTACTTAATTGCCGAGAGGCAGGTTATCCACAATGATAGGAACATGATAGGATATTACAGTAGGTCTTATAGACACACTCATTGAAAGCGAAAATTGGCTAGACAAAAAGTCAATAGTTGGTATAGAGGAAACTGCAGGTATCACAATGGGCTTCTTTAGCCTAAGTGTGCTAGACAGCATGCTGTCTTGCAGCCTTTTCAACCAACCAACCAACATTAGCATATAAAAAATGGTTTCCCATTACATCCCATGAAGGGACGGGGAGAACTTCTCACAATCACTGAGCTGTGCGCTTTCCAGTTTTCACTCACTGATTGGGACCTACAGTTTTACACCGATTCCGAACGGTATTTTGAGAAGATTTTTCATCGCTATATACTCGATAGTGTCGCTGTAACTATGCGAGGTGACCGCCGCCGAAAGAAATTTGAAGGTGGTCAGAGCAGAGTTCGAACCCAGGATCTCTTGTACAAGAGCCGCGCACACTAACCATTGCACCACCGACATTAGCATATATGAAGAACATTTATGACAATGACATTTGGCCGTCAGTAAGCGTGATTCATTTTACTCAAAAATTAAATTAACCCATTAAAAATTGTCTATATGCAACACATCTCAGTAAGTGGTTAGCTAATGCTTTCCAGCTTATTATGCGACCAATTAATACATTTTTAACTTCTAGTTCCTCAAGCGAACCCTTATTGAAAATTATTATCACTAAATTTCCTTAAGGCAATGCATCGACCAATGAAGTGTTCGAGATTTTCATTTTCTTTACTAGTGCACATTGAACTCTCAATTCCACTGAAATCTGTTGCCATTGAGTTATATCAAGTCACTTCTAGCCTTGACAATCCACACTAAATCTTCTTGCGTGACTATAATCATCGAGAAATAGAAAAGAGCCGCTATGCCTCTCTTCGTGTTGAAGTGATTTTTTGTGGTGGCACAGTGTGTTTGTACTGTAACTATTCTTCTTTCTTTAGATTGTGGAAGCTATGTCGGATCTTGCTATTCCTGCTAAGCTAAATGAAAATGAATAACACTGACCAACACGAAATCCTCAGTGATGATTGACTTAAAGTTTACAAAACTGTTTAATACGAGGCGATCAATCATTTCAACATTTTAATTGGTAACATAATGAGGAAATCTATTTTGTCGCCAATACTTTACTCTCTCTCTCTCTCTCTCCTTTTATCACCATTTTCGGCACATGGCTGCCAAACAGTGGACTTACATCAGTTTTTCGCACGAAAACTAACATTTTTAACTCATATCTCATAAACCATCCCAAAAATTATATTTTTTAACTTTATTTCCATCAAAACAAAAAGTAAATTATTAAGTTTTCAGCTTTATTTTACAAAAACAATGCAATTACAATTTACAAAAGGCAAAAAAACATAAATTAATCAATATCCATTGAAGTTGATGCTCTGGGTGAAGCCTGTGAAGTTGATGCTCTTGGTTTTTCCGTTGGTGGTCCAGGTTCATGATCTGAATCGTCATCATCACCTGAGCATGATAGCACATTCAGTGGCATATCTCATTGGGAATGCTTAAAATCCATCGTCCTCCGCGATTTCGGTGCCTTATGACTCCACCAACAAACTTCTGAAAGTAATGCATCCAGCTTTTTTCATTGTATGGTTTTGCTATTTACATGGTGACCTGATGGAATCGCTGGAATCCGATTCGTTGGGCAATTGTTGTAAGAACTCATCAAAGTGGTGATGCAGAAAATGCAATTTCAATGTCATAGTTGCATTGATATTATGAAAGTAATTGAGCATTGATTTCGTTCATTTCTTTGCTTTGTCTGGCTGTCCACGATTCTATCCAGCAACGCCCTCGAGAACAGAATCTCAGGCTCTCCGGTGGTTATTTGTCGACACGTTCGTGAATCTGTCGCTTTGCATTAATTTTTTATATGGGAACACCTGCTGAAATTAAAAAACCATATGCGAAAAATAAACAGTAATGCGAATGGAGCGAATACAGTCAAAAATATTCTACTTTTTACTGAGTACCTGTTAAAAAAATATATGCTGCTTCAGTTTCCTGATACAATACGATTGTTTGGTTTTCACACGTTGTGTGTGATTTTCATCAGAATTCAATGATAAATACTGTACTGTATCATAAACACTCTTCATTTTCTGAAGTAACTGGAACATATTCTATGCAAAATTTTCCTGAAAGGGATTTCTGAGTGGGTGCTACTTCATTGTTAGGTGTGGTACAAGTACCAGCTTCAGTTACCTCATATAACACGATAATTTGGTTTCGTGCGATATTCAGGAATTCAATCATAAATAATTTACAGTTTATTGCTTAATTTTTTTAATTCTAATGTTTCAAATGATGTTTTTTCCGAACAATTGAAAAGAACTGTTTATCAAAAAGCATTTATCAATTTCATATGATTTTTCCGGCGAATATGATCAGTATTGTGAATAGGGTTTTACCAAACTTAATTTACGTCATTTTCAATCTAATATTTAGTACATAAAAAAACAGTCGAGAAAGGACAAAAAGTGAAGAGAATAGAGAGAGACAAAATAAAATTAAAATTGGGATTTTAGGAGTTCAAGAAGAGATATTTCGTTTTTATATTAGTTTATTTTACACTTTTTTTCCCCTGGCCTATAGCTGCAGTTGTGCCAAAGACAGGAAAACAATATTCCAATTGATTGCCGAAATATAGCCGTGAGAAAAGTTACATGTTCTTCAGAAAAATTAAATTTTAGCCAAAAATATACATGAGGCCATAAAACGCGAACAGCAGCTGAACTGGCAAAATCCAAATGGGGTTTCGTTACTTTCAACAAATACTTCGAGAAATTTCACACGAAAAAGAGTTTGCATATTATGTGTTGCACTGTGTAATTTAAAACAAGAATTTGAAAGTAATACACAATACAACCTGATTTCTACGTCGAATTTTATTAAAAATTTATTTTGACATTTACTCACTAATCTTTTTGTGCCAAAGTTTCAATGACGTTTAATGTACACAAATTCTTTACAATTTTTACGAATTTGTATTATTCCATATCTGTGATATACTTATCTCGACACAGAAAAAATTATTTTTCAATTCAATTTAAAAATTCGAAAAAAATATTAATTGAAAATCTTGTGATAAAAAAGTCACATATCAGCTACCATACTTGTAGGTTTTTTATTGGAAAAATATTATTTTCAATCGATGCAAAATTTCACCCATTTACGAAAATATTTGTACGTTATTTATCAAAAATATTTTCGTTTTTAGTCGATGAAGAATTTCACATATTAACAAACTAAATTGTATCTCAGTTTTCGTTTTGTCTTCGATTCGAATTATTTTTAGAAATTTTGTTTATTTAAAAAAAAATTAAACAGTCGCGGTAGGATTCGAACTCACATCCACTGGAAGATCGTTTCGATGTTTGTGACACAGCGTCTTTTCGGACAGCGTCTAGCCAGTTATGCCACCAACTGTCTGTACAAACTTATCTCCGACTGAATTTATGTGGTTGTTCGTATCGTATTTACTTCGTTAAATATTGTAGTATTTCTTATGAATTATGAATCGTACCATTTATTGATTTTCATTTCAATATTTGAGTAATTTGTCAGTATATAATAACAAATTTAATTGAGTGCTGAGATTTTTCACGTACCAATCTTTTTGTTAAAATTGTACAGTCGTATTTTATTTCTATGTATTATTGATGTCATTTGCTGAAGTACTTTAACCCTGCTGTTAGATTAGAAAAAACTTACGAATCTTAGATTGAGGGACCATTTGGTCCATACTGCAATTTTCATCCAAAATAATAATTTTATCTTATTCTTTGTAACTATTTTGGTTCAAAAATTTCTAAAGCAAGTATTTGACATATCAAAAACATCCGCTAACATATCAAAAACATCTTCTAAATATTTGACATGAATTTACATTCGCTTGGTAATGAAAAAACTTACGAATCTTAGATTGAGGGACCATTTGGTCCATACTGGAATTTTCATCCAAAATAATAATTTTATCTTATCCTTTGTAACTATTTTGGTTCAATAATTTCTAAAGCAAGTATTTGACATATCAAAAACATCTTCTAAATATTTGACATGAATTTACATTCGCTTGGTAATGAAAAAATGTACTATTGACCAAATGGTCCTCTAACCTAAGATTCGTCATTTTGTATTTTTCTCAGTCCTGAATAAAGTTAGAAAATTTAATTTTCGCACATAACATTGTTTTATTAAAAGACCCCATTAGCAGAAAAATTTAGTCAGTATATATCACCGTTCCAAAGTTACAAGGGAAAACAGAAAAAATTTGGACCAAATGGTCCTAATCTAACAGCAGGGTTAAGAAAAATATCAAAAGATGTGCTTATATAGAAAAAAGAAAGTAAATAAATAAATAATAATTATAAAATATTAAAAAAAGGTTCAATACAATACAAAATTAATGGTTTCGGCAAGTAGAGCCTTCACCCGTTTGGAGCAATGAATGAACGTTGATAGTAGGCCTTAGCAAGAGTACATATTATAAATACGTCAAGATATTCGCAAATAATTTGATCATGTGCTTTATGCTATTGCCCTCAAACAAATACCATAAAGCACTCAAGGCAGTGTTGCCAGCTGCTGGCAAACAAATTTTGCTAAATGACCAAAAAATTGTGCAAAATGGACAGAAATTATGCTAAAAACACCAAAAAAAAATGTGCAAAATGCAAAAACATTATGCTAAAATTAAATAAAAAGTTAATTTTGTATATATTTGCCTCTGTGTGTATTATTTAGTGCCTACTATAGCGTTTTTGAGCATTATTTTTATTCACAAATTCATATAACTTTTATAAACAAAGACAAAAACATTTTGAAATCAGAGATGTGTATTTTTAAATCAAAAAATTCCTTAAAAACTTTTCCGGTTCAAGATTAATTTCTATGAAAAAGTTATTTTATATCAAAAAGTAAATTTTCATACAATATATTATTAAAAAATTATGTGAAATTGGTTATTATGGTGGATAGTTGGGCATATAGCTATTTCAAGGCACGCCAAGACATATCATCCGCTCCCTTCTCCACATGTAGTTAGGTATATCATCACACATTATAGGGATAAACAAACCTCATCTAAGCGAGAATTGTGAAAACTCCTACTTGTGCGAAAACATCGACAACAATACTTTCTCACAACCATCAATATTCACGATATGCCTTTACTATTCAGGCTTTCATCGAAAGTCATTACATAGATGTTGTTGTTTCAAAAACAGAAACAACGATTGCCATGAGCTTGGTGTGCAGGGTGCCGTCTGCGTATTCTCCCACTTTAGGGAGAAGGGAGCTGATGATATGCCTTGAAATAGCTATATTCCCAACCATCCACCATAATAATCAATTTCACATAATTTTTTTAATATTATATTCTATGAAAATTTACATTTTGTTATAAAAGTACTTTTTCTAGAAATTGATATTGAACCGGAAAAATTATTAAAGAACATAACATCTTAAAGATTGAATAATAAATCTAAAATGGATTCCATACACACATTAAAATAAAAAATCAGCTTGTTTAAAAAAAATTTGGTTTTTTACAAAACAAAAGCTCCGATGATTTATCAGAAGTTCCTTGGGTGTAATTTTAACACAATTTTTAGTTTTTCATATTAAATATTTAAAACAAAATTACTCTATGATAAGGATGTTTGAAAAATTTTCTGTTTAATCACGTTCTTGTCATTAAAGAAAACCTAAATTCCATTTTTTGATGCAAGTGTACCTTAAGCTACAGTTTTCTTTCATTATTCCGAAAAACGCATCGTTTTTCTTTTCTTTCAAAAGTATAACCTGTTAATTCAGAGTGAAACACTAACGGTGTAAACGAACGTTACCATTTTCAAACTTTAGTATTGCATTTCCTTCCATATTAATTTGGAAGTGCCCAAAAAAGCATGTACGCTTTACATTGTTTCTACACTGGTTTTCTGTGTTTTGAATTTGTGGAATATATTGTTGTATTTACAGGTTATTATAAAACGTACAAAAACTTCATCTCGCAAAATTGGAATTTTTCCAAATAATTACATTATTAGTGTTTTATTTTTGTTTTGCCAAAAAGATTCCGGAATCATCACATCCAAGAAGTCACTATACCAATTTTGCACGACATTTAATATAAAAGTGTGAAATAAGTTGCATACAAATAAATGTTTCTTAGTCTTTAGCTTTTGTTCATGATTCTGCAGAAATCATAAGAAAGAATGAATTGTTCCATGAATCAAAATATAAACGTGCACTGTATTTTCAGATTCCTAAAGATTCGATATTTAATCGGAAATATATTTGTTACATGTTATTAAAAAGTAAAATACAAAAAAAAATTTGATGAAAAATTGTGCAATATCTAAAAAATTATGCTAAAAATTTAATGAAAAATATCAAATTGTGAAAAATTTAGTGAAAATTATGCTAAAAAGCATTTAGCATCATGTTCCAAAAAAAATTATGCTGACGCCAAACAAATTTTGCTAAAAAAGCATTAATTATGCTAACCTGGCAACACTGATTCAAGGGTTGAGAAACAAATACAATAAATATTGTTTGAGATCGACATGCAGTAAGCAAACTTGAGTAGATGAGAGAGTAAAACAATGTAAATGTAAATTCTCTCAATTTACTGTAGTTGATATTTGAGTTATTTGGTAAAATACTCGAGTATTTTGCATTTCGTTTATTGCATTTGTTTGAATTGTAGCACAGGATAATGCAAGAAACAGCTTCTTTTATTGGTAGGTAAAGATGAACAAGGAACAATACTGCATTTTCTACTATTCGTTTTTTATCAATAAGTAATCAATGTCAGATTTGCTTCTCTTGTATTTATTTTTATTTTCCTCGATATTTCTCTACTCCATTGTGTAGAATCATCAGGAGATATAAACAATATTTAACAATTAAAACAAAATAACAATTGTGAAACAATTATGTAAATTTAAAAATGTTCAAACAAATTTTCCCGGATTTTTCTAAAGTTACACAAGCAAAAATAATGTACGTAAAAAGTTCATAAAAATTAACCCAAAGAAAAATATTAGATCGATAAACAATTTGTGCTTAAAAATTTCTACTTTTTACTAACACAGTGCAACACGAAAAAATATAACCATATACGGACACCACTACGTGATATTAGACCAAAAAAAAGACCACTGTCTCCCAGTTTTGCCCAAACTCCTCCAGGTTTTTTTTTTATGGGCCCCCAAAGAAGTGGGGCCTCGGTGTCATTTTTGCAAAAAAGTGATAGTTTTCTCAAGCTCACATCTTGCAAACCGTTTCTAATTTCTCTGAACTCTCTAAGGCAAAGTTGTAGATCTCTTTTCATAAAGAACAAAAATTATTAACATATAAAATCAAAAAAATATCATTTCTTATCCGATCTGCTTCAGATGGGTATCATTGAGAAGACCTATCATTGAGACTATCATTGAGAACACGCTATAAATCTGTATATAAATATGTTAATTTTTATTAACTCATTGGGGCAAATTAAAAAAAAAAGATTTTTTAACCTCACTTTTTTAATAAAAAACTGGTTTTCTCAAAAAACAGCCCTAGTAAACTTATTTCTTCCTAGACTCAGTAAAAGACAACACTTCAAGCTGTTTTTTAAGGTATAATAGTCCGCATTAACCCTTCTAAGACCGGAGATAGTGAGGTTTTTCTAACAAAAATACTTTCTGGAAGCCAAAATTTCGGTTAAAATCAATTGAAGTGTAAGAAAATAAGCGATTTCTTAAAAAAAATGTTGATGTCCAAACCTTTAAACGTAAATAATTGTCCGTGAGGAGGCCGAGTGTGTGAGTGCACTGTACCTTCACTGATACTAAGTGGATTCTAATAAAAATTCTCAAGCTGGTGGGTGAGTTCCCGAGCCCAATGTATCAAACAACTACCTGGAAGCAAACATCTGCATTGAATTCACATAAAAACAACCCAAAATATAAATAAAATACATTGAAACACATTGTAGCTGTTGTCATAAAGATGAAATTGTGAACATACTATATAAAATCAAAAAAACTTCTATCAAAAAACTACCTGAAAGCAAAAATCTGCACTGAATTCAGATAAAAACAACCCAAAATATAAAAAAAATACCTGGAAACACATTGGAGCTCTTGTCAAAGATGAAATTGTGAAAATATAAAATCGAAAAAACTTCTATCAAAAAACTACCTGAAAGCAAACATCTGCATTGAATTCACAAGGGACGCAGCTCACAATATAAAAGCGACACGACGCTCACATCGAGGCATTACAAAACGCGACGTCAACGAGAGCTCAGCGGTGGAAGTTATAAAGTGAACGTGAAAGTAAAAAAAGTGAAAGTGCTACAGCATAATTCGTACACAACATTGGCAACTGACAATTTCAATATGCAGTGTGAAAATATTGATTTATTTTGCTACGTTTGCGGTCATCAAATCAGAAAAAATAGTTCTACAACATTGTAAAAGGAAAAGAATCTTTTAACTAGTGCATTCAAGAAAGAATATAAGTTGTTTTTCGACGAAGAAGACTTGACCGGTGAAAATTACACACCTAATACAGTGTGTCGCCAATGTTATAACAATCTCATGGCATGGTTGAGTGGAGGCAAACATAGTATGAATATTGAAAGCCGGTAAACTGGATTAATCTCAGAGGTGATCATGATGAAATCAGTTGCTATGCATGCGTAAATTACACATGTGGTCTAAATCGATATGCTGAGAGAAACAAATGTTATAAAGCAACTATAACAGCCACCCTGCCAGTGCTTGCACCTGAAAATTTTGTATCACCAATGCCGCCAACTCCAGATCGTAGTACAGAATGTACAGGAATGACTAGAGCAAGTGGTGTTACTTATGAAGATCCATTTGATACCGATTATGAGCCCCAACAGGGAAGAGATGGACCACAACTAATAACACAAATGGAATTGGATTTCATTGTGGCCATATTGGGATTATCGCAGCGACTTGCCATATTTTTGACAGGGTTTTTAAAGCAAAAAAAACTCACACATGGTAATGTGAACTCTACGGCGTACCGCAAACGGCAAGCTGAATTTCAGAGCCTCTACACTCTAAATGATGACAATTCGTTCGCTTACTGCAACGTTGTAAAAGTTGTGGTGGTAATATTGGGAATGAACTACATCGCTAGTGAGTGGAGATTATTTATTGATGGTTGTGTTTCAAGCTTGAAAGCAGTGTCGTCGCATGTGTCGAACCGAAAACCTTCCATTCCGCTAGCAATGGGTATTAACATGAAAGAAAGCTATGAAACATTGAAAGATATAATGGAAAAAATCAAATACTACGAAAATAAATTTAAGATTTGCTGTGATTTGAAGGTCATCAACATTTTGCAAGGGATCATCGATTAGGGCGGCTTTCCAAAATTCTTTTGTTTTCTTTGTAATTGTGATTCGCGCTCACCTCTCAATCAATACCAATGTAATTCGTGGAGACCAAGAGGAAGTGTGGAGGAACAAATGAAACAACATAAACTGAGGAATGCACCTTTAATAGGCAATACTCAAGACATCTTGCTCCACATAAAATTGGGAATTGTTAAAAAATTCATCGAAGTGGCCGTTGTAAATTGCCCAAACGCATTCGACTATTTCAAAAGCGTTTTCCCAAAGCGTAGGGATGACAAAATTAAAAAAGGTATTGTAGTAAATTTAAAACGAATTTTTGTTCACCTCATTGTACTATTTTCACTTTGTTAATGTTTTCTTTTCTGTCTTTATTTCTTGTCTTCATTTAACTTGCGTACTTAATGGCCCTAACATTAGAAAACTATTCAAGAGCAACTTTGAATCTTCGCTTCATGATTATAATCATTCAATGGCATGGATTTACCTTCAGCGTGTATGCACCAGAGTCTTGGGAGACGATCGAGACGCAGAACCGGAAGCAAGAGAATGCGTGAAAGAAATGCTGTATTATTTTGAGAAAATCGGCACATCGATGACATTAAAGCTGCATTTTCTTCATTTTCGTTTTGACGATTTTATCAAACAACTCCCTACCGATTCCGATGAGCAAGGAGAACGGTTTCACCAAACCACAATGCCCATGGAAAAACGGTACAAAGGCAAAGAAACTCGACGCATTGCTTGCAGAGGTAATATCAATTTTATTGATGCATTGTTTTGCATTCCTTTTTTGATTTCTTTTCTAATTCATTTCAGGTATGTTGGTGGTGTCACAAGATCACCCTGTATGATTTTAATGAAGTATCTGAAAAAGAAAAAGCTGATGATGGAGGGCTGTCTGGAAGTAACGTGCCTGTGGACACCATAAGTTCTGAATCAGAGTCAGATTCGGACGACGATTTGGATCCACAACTTAAGAGAGCGCGATTTGCAAGTCCAGGGCCATCAACATTATAAACATAATTCGAATACTTTTTTTTAATATTTTTGTAATAGATAGCATAGTATCTCAATGTTGAAGTAAATAAAAAACAAATGAAATTAAAAAACGGTGTTAAGAATAATTCCCAGGAAGTTCGTATGTTCCAGAAAGTTGTTTATTGAGATCTTAGGATCATTCTTGTAGTTGATTATTTCCTTGAATTTTGAACGGTTTGCTACCTATGGACCTGAACAGGGGAAAAAAGGTAAAAAAAAAATTTTATTTTTTAAAGTTTTTTGCGATTTTGACTTTGAAGATGAAGTCTTTTTTGATTTTATACGTTTACAATTTTTGTTCTTTATGACAAGAGCTACAACTTTGCCTCAGAGAGTAAATCAAAATTCGGTTTTCAAGATATGAGCTTGAGAAATGATCACTTTTTTGCAGGGAGACAGGGGTCTTTTTTTTGGTCTTTTATCACGTAGTGGTGTCCGTATATGGATATTTTGGCATGACTAAAAAATTACACACTGTGTAATTAAATGTCTGTAAATTTGCGCTACATTATCTGTATCTGTTTTATAGTTAATTCTTTTCAATGTTGGTGTATTAATTATTTGTAGCATTTCTAACATATAACGACGTTAATAATTGTTTTCTTTATTTAAAACCGATGTAACCTGAAAGTTTGGGCAATGATTTAAACTAGCAGATGTTAATGCTATTTTCTGTGTAGAAATGTGCCTGCATTTCTGATCTGATTTGTCTCCTGCAATTCGTGTCTTTAGTTTATTTTTTGTCATCCTTTGTTACAAACCTCGTTGTCATTTCCTTCAAAGGTATTTTATATACAATATTACACATATCAAATTTGTCCAAGCTATCCTTTGTTTTACTAACTATTCTAACTATTGTGTTATATGTTTTGTGTGCTATCCTATAATTCTTGTCGTCAAATATTTTTGACTTCGCCAAGTTATTCCAGGTATGTAGATTATTGATTTGTAAATTTTCGGCTCATCTGTCATTAATCCTCAAATTGCCTTATCAGTATGTTGGTAAGAGGGTTCGGGAAGTTGTTGTCCTTGAGAATACTTCTCATCCTTTCCTTATTGACCTTGTGGAATTCTACATTACTTATAGTCAAAACGTGTTCTATTAAAGTGTGATTATAAATACACGTTTTTGATGTTTGGAGTGGAAGTTGATTATCCTTCCTGAAGACGTTGGTTTACGGTACCAATTAATTGATAAATTTTCCCCTCTCCGGACCACCAATGTGTCCAAATAGCGAAGTTTTGAATTTGACTCTTTTTCCATTGTAAATTTGATACTGGAGTTGAAATTGATAAAACATCAAAATTGTAATTATTTCACCCTCTGAAACAACACAAAATAAATCATCTACGTAGTTTATTAAAGCACCACACAGTACTCGTACCCATACACAACAAATTCAAATAAATAACAAATGCTGCAAATGTTTTCACAAATATTACTAACGTTTTGACAAACACTCCAAGTATTTTTTGCCTACTCGGCTTACTTTACTTTTTTTGTAGCTTACATTTGTTGTCTTGTTTGTGTTTGTTGTCTTTACTTTGCACAAATATAAGTAAATACAAATATATTTGTTTTATTTGATTTTGATTAACACTTTCGGTCCCAATTTAAATTGCTGGTGCCTGCTAGAGAATCAATTAATTTTTTCATATAAAAGTTAAGTGCTGAAATTCCCGCTTTTTTATCATTGTAGCATTTTTTAAGTTGTGCCGAACAAGTGACGGGAATTCCTGCAGCGACGTCAATTCCTGCATTTAATTTTTTGATAATTTATTTAGCTGTGCTGTGCAAATGGCGGAAATTCCGTATGACGGACATTCCCGCATTTGGTTTCTTAAAAATATATTTAGGTCTCAGAATATAATTGCGGGATTGCATTAATATGGGAGAAATAAACAAAATATTTATTTATTTATTAATATTTATTATAAAGTATAATTTTACACTTTACTTCTATTCATTTTAAGTGATAACTTTCAAAATAACCATCGGGGCATTATGAACACAATTTTTGCATTGAAAGCTTCTTGCTTTTCTGGTACAATTTTTTAGGCAATGCTTGCATCTCTTGTGATAATTTTTGTTTTTACTTGAACCCTGATATTTTAAAGGGGAAAGAATTTTTTCCGGGAAGTGTTGACTGCTCATATTAATTGAACAGGTTTCGTTTCGTGTTTTTGGAGGACAACCACTAAATCATGTTGGACGTGTAAAAAGGATTTTTTTGGATGAAACGTTTTATGAATAAAAAACGAGTTCCACACAGCCATGTCCAGGACATGAAGTAGGATCGTTTTGTACCTTCTTATGGTTTTCTGGGACTGGAATAGTATGATAATAATTGGTCGGAACGATCAATTCCTGCTAAGTTATCATTATAGGCAGCAACGTCTATGGGTTTTATCTTGTTTTGACATCTACTATTGGTAACTTCGACAAGATATGTATTATGTGCCGTAGTTATGGACAAAACATCGCGTTTGTTTTTCCATTTTGTCACGTAAATCTTCCCTGTGCTATGCCCAATCATTTGTCCTTTTATCAGTTTTTTACTAATTACATATTTAGGACTCGGGTTACGATTGGAACATAAAAGTAAAGTTTTGTAGTTAAGTAGAGTATGGCACAAATCAACACTGTTGTAATAATTATCCATATATAAATGGTGGCCGCAGTTGAGGTACGGATCCATAAGTTTTAGAACTACACCTTTTGTTTTCGATCCTCAGGTGTCTTCAATGTCTTTTCCTGCATATATTTTAACATTTTCGCCATCTTTCGTAGTAAGTTCGTAAAACTTTATGCCGCACCTAGCTTGCTTTCCTTTTTTATATTGTTTAAAGGACAATCTTCCTCTAAAAAGCATAGAGAGTCGTCTAAAGACGGTGTAAAGGTTTTTTAAAATTTTTTTAAAATCAAATGAAGTAGTGGCATTATTTTCCCCAGCTTTCCTGCATGGTTGTCTTGCTCATATGACGCATGACAGCTGAAGCATCTCAAAATTTGCTGGAAACGTCTTCCAGACATTACAGCTCCAAATATTGGTTGATAATACTATATATTCTTGGAAAACATTTTCATAATGGATGGTTTTTTGTTCTGATCTTGCAGTAAGCATAGGCCCAAAAATTAATATGTCGTCGAAGAGTATACTAAAAAGAAGAGGAGTAGCTTAAAAAAGAAAATGCATTTGAATTCAAATACATTTGTTGCTATGCCCTAGTCGATAACCGTTACAGATTTGAGGTAGCGAACGAATTTATTAACCGCGAGCAAAAACAAGAACCACAGCATGGAATTCAATCAGAGACTTTTGCCAGCGAAAAATGTTATTCCGGACTAACCAAGTACTTTTGAGATAAATCCCTGTGAGAAAAATTATCAGAAAAATATATAGCCCTACAAAAGACAATGTTGAGTCGACAACGTGTGAGCTACGAAGTGTTTGAACTTTATCCGGAATTTCACGTAGTTAAGCGAATCACAGTAACGCGATAAAGAAGGCTATGAAATATTAGTATAATGGATCATAACGAATCCGCGCGAAAGGTATTCGAAAACGTACTCGAAGTATATCGAGAATAGGGGGACGAAGCCCTCGCTGGAAAGACCGGTTTGAACAATCAAGAGCTTGGTATTATGAGCTTGGTATTAAGAACAAATAAAAATAACAAGCCGGCTGTAGAAACCATTCTGCGTTGCCGTGACCCTATAAGTAAGTAAGTAAGGAAGAAGTAATTGAGAGATTTTCTTTCATATAGTTGCCACTAGAACTGGCAATATTACGGAAACTGTTTACTGAATTATCTATTAGTATAACAAAAGCCAACGATTTTGCACGTCGAAAAATGTTTATGACCTTGTAAACTTGCACTTAACATGTAAACGAACATAACAAGTCAAAGCTTAAACCTAATTCAAAACCGTTACTGCCAATAAAGAGCTCCATTCACAGGAAATGCAACCGTGTGTCTATATATGCAAAGCACTGCAACTCTGTGAGAAATCTCGTGGAAAGAAGAACATGGACCCAGCCAGTCAAATTTGGAGCGCTCCTAGAAAGCAGCGTGTTGGGACTCCCAAAGGTCCCGTCAAAGTAGTGTTTGCGGAGTACACTTATAAACGGCGTCCAAAAGAGCTCCGCATGGGTTTGTCTTAGAAGCGTTGAATCATGAGAAACTCCTACAGAATTACTGGAAGAAATATTACAAAATTCTGTTAAAACAATACCATTTTTGAAATAGAATAAGAAATTATAAGCACAAATGAATATAAAAGTCTTATATTTTTAAATCATTATGAACTTAGGATCATTTGGGAAAATACGAAGCACTTATTCTGGACTGTTTTCGGATGATTTTAGGACTTCTTTTTCAACAAGTAGAGGCGAACAAATGAGTCCGTTAGGAGTCTTTGCGGGTTATCTAAGTGAGCGGTCTGGGACCCCAAAAACACCCATTTATATAGGAGTCTGCATGGAGCCCTTGCGGGTTATCTAAACACTCTCTTATGGTGTCCCTAGAGTGCACTTTTTTCATACATTTTGTACGTGCTCTTTTCCCGGGTGGATATACTCTTTTGGGACACCTTCCGGAGCCTCCCTAGGCGCGTTAGCGTACTTTGCGAACTGGGCTCCGGCGGATATGCTCCTTTGAGACTCCTTTCGGAGCCTCCCTTGGATCGTTAGCGCACCGTAGGAAGAGCCCTATCGAATCTCCTTGTGGACTCCGTTGGTTGGCTGGGGATAGAAAAAGATTTCTGATTTCTGTTGGTAGTTTCTATTCATATTAAGCTGCGTATATAAATTTCATATAAGAGTTTGTGAATATTCGATTGGAGATCAACCGGTGACACCAATTCATGCGCAGTAATTGAGCATACGTGAATGAACTTGTTAGCTAGCTTTGTCAGTGAGTCTGCTTCCCTGAATGGTCTTTGACTTCACCAACATAAAACTATCTGCCATTCTAAATTCATTCTTACCTTGTAACCTTGTAGTCTGAACTTTACATAAATTAAATTAAATAGCAAAATCGCGCAATACAAAATTCAAATTCAGAAAATATAATTGCCAAAAAATTTAAACACAAAAATACTATCCAATTATGTTCCAATGGAGTCATTCTAATATTGGATTGGGTAAACGTTTTCAAGTTAAGCTATTCGAAGGTTACATGATACGTGTTACTATTCAAATAGAATAACGGGTTTCTCAATAAGAGCGCTACAAAAGTTTTTTTCAATAAAACAAAACCGGTTTTACATACCAATGAAATTCTTTATTCCTGTGAAAGAACGTTCGATGCCATTATGTATGGAACTCGATTTCTTTTGCATGGCCACCACGGGCACGCTTGCAGAAGTCCTGACGCTGAACCCAATTTTCGACGGTTTTCAAGCATAAATCGGAAGATACTGCTGCAATTTCACGTTCGATATTCGTACGAAGTTCATCAATCGTCGCATAGACTTGACGTAGCCCCACAGGAAATAATCTAACGGCGTCAAATCGCACGACCGACAAATCGCATCGACTGGGCCATTTCGTGATATAACACGTTCACCAAACTCCGTTTCCAATAAATTGATTGTGGCATTCGCTGTGTGGCTTGTGGCGCCGACCTGTTGGAACCACATGTCCTCCAAGTCCATATTATCCAATTGGGGCCAAAAATATTCGGTTATCATTGACCGGTAGCGATTCGCATTCACAGTAATGTGCCGCTCTTGATCATCATGGAAGAAGTAGGGCCCAATGACGCCGCCGGCCCATAAACCGCACCAAACCGTAATTTTTTCGGTATGCAATGATGACTCATGGATTACGTGTGGATTGCTGTCTGACCAATAACGCATATTTTGCTTATTGACGAAGCCATTCAGCCAGAAATGAGCCTCATCGCTGGTTGTTGAGGCCTCTGAAAGTTGGCCTCTTAAAGTTGAGGCCACTGACTCCAAATTTCGGTAGTAAATTTTAATAATTTCGACTCGTTGTTGGCTCATATATCTTTCCATGATGCAATGGCAAACCTTACTGAAGAGAAATATCAAAAGAGCGGAAAAAAATATGTCGTCGTTTGCTGTCCATATCGATTAACTTTTGTAGCGTCTCTGTTGAAAAACCCTTTATTAAATACGCGCCGAAAAAAATGCCTTTTGTTGTTCGGATGCAAGTATACCGAGTTTGTAGCTTGTCGCAAATATAGTGTACTTGTGTCTAAATACAATGTGGTTGCTATTCACTATTACATGTTTGAGACGCAATAATTAGTAGGTCTTTATATCTGTTGTTGTGACTAAAGTGTGGCTTTGTTTGTTGAATACTGCTGAAAACTAAAACGTGATAGAAAACGAAGGAACGAAATAACAGCTGATCTTCAATTAATGAAAACAATGCTTGCGAAATATAAATGTTTCCTGCAATATGTTGCTGGGGAAAATTTTTTTCAGTGTGTATTTTGCGAAAGCCTGGGAATAGAGGTGTATTCGATTACAATTGCTCTTGATGTTTTCAAACGTGCAAGCGTTGATTTGAGTTCAGTTCCCTATCCCTATAATATCTGATGGTATACCTAAATACTTGTGGCAGTGAAAGCTAATTAGTACCTCTTGGTGATCATAGAAATAGCCATGCCTGTTTCCATTATTCCACCAAAATAATCATTTTCGGAATGACTTCTTTCCATTTAAAATAAAAAATAGTTTTAAATAGAAAATATGATCACGAACAAGAATATGTGGTGTATACGAGATATTAATTATTGATAGGCAAATTAAAGAAAAAATATATTAATTGTTGATTAACTTTGTACCATTTGTACTATATTACATGCTTATTAACTTCATACTCCCGTTGATTACGCATGTAATTGAGAGAAGTTATAAATTTTTGATTAACTATCAACGCAACTCACGTAAAGACATATTTAGTTGAAAATATTAGAAAAGATTTATTAACTTTTAACGCAAATCGTAATTACAATTTATTAAATTTCCGATCAAAAATTTGTATACCAGTGTACCAGTTTCTCCATTAGCTATAAGCCAAATATAACAAATATTGGTAAATTTTGTGTCTGATTTGAGTATTAATGTTTGCACAGTATTAAGAATAATCGGTTCTTCCCTATGTCGACGTTAAGATCTTCAGGGTTTTTGAGTCAACATTACTTTGTTTCAACGTTGACATCACATCGCCACTAACTAAGTATAGAGTATTTTCTATATTATTTTCTAAATGTGCCCGTCGGTGGTGCAACGGTTAGTGTGCGCGGCTGTGGAGCGAAAGCCACCTCGCTTAGTGACGGCGACACTATCGACTAATCGGCCATGAAATAGCTTCTCAAAACACCGGTCGGAACCAGTATAACATTATAGTAAAATTGCTGGCAACCGAAAAAAATTGCACAGCTCAGTGATTGTGAGAAGCTCTTCCCTATAACTTCATGGGATGTAATGAGAAAATATTTATTGATGTGTTAACATATATAGCGGCGTATAGGGACTAAATCTATCAAAGTCAACACATGCAAACAACACATAGATAGGTTCTCTGCTGCTGCGAAACCCAGATTTTATGCTGCTGCTAAAACCAGATTTTCTGCGACTGCGAAAGAGAATAATGACGTGTTAAACAAAAATGAGCGAGCAAGATAGCAATGAAAGAGTGGTGTGGCAGGGGTGAGGCAAACGAAATTGTGTCTATAGCGTTGCTGTTGTTGAACGGAGATATAAAGTATAGCCACGCAAAATTTCATTTCCAAGCGCAGTCGATGTATGGTGACACACTAATACGTCAGCTACTTCGTGCAAAGTATGTGTGATCTTGTGTGTTTGGCTGTTTCGTTGCTGTTGATATGGCAAACATGTGGTTATGTGACACACGTATACGTCAGCTACTTCGGACAAAGTATGTGTGATGTTGGGTGTTTGGTTGTTTCGTTGTTGTTGCTATGACCAAACAAAGCGAGCCATTTGATGTTCAGCATTGCCTGGTGTATACAAAAACAAGTAGAAACGGTGTTAAGTTCGGACGGGCCGAAGCTTATATACCCTCCACCATGACAATTTACACTCACACTCTCCACTCTTTGCATTCCCTTAACAGTTTTTCTGTTAGGTACCCACCCCCTACACCCACCACCCACACAGTAGCAGTAGTTGTTGTGGTTGTTGTTGGTGTTGTTGTTTTTATTTCTATTTATAATTTTTTGTTTTCCAATTTAACATTTACTAATGTGATCATAGAAATCGAACAGGTATCGTGTAACAAAAAGGTGTTAACACATCGTCCGCGAGTTCGAACACTCATTGATTTTTTTATTTATTTTATTTTCTAACTGTCTCGAAACGACGTCAACTATGTATTGATATCGTAACTTCTCACAATCGCAAACCAGTTCCATCTTCACAATGAATACTAGCTGGAAGAAGATGAATATTGTCCATTTGTACTTCAGTCCATTTGTATTCTATTCGCTGAATGGTGTTCAATTTCGTCAGAAGTAGTTCATTTTCGCAACGATATGGAGCCTGACGTGGAAGATATTGGTTTCGGACATCTTGTACTTTGCCGAAAATTTTCCTACTTATTCATTGTCCCGAGTATTGAGGTATTTTAGACATTTCGCTGGCTTAAAAAAATAACTTAAAAAAGTTTAAAAGAATTAAAAAACAATACTGGTTTAGAAAAATTGTTTACTATTACCCTATTTCTGATAAATTTCTAAAATTTCTGAATTTTTTAATCAAAAATGCAAACCACCGTTTCATAGAACATTTCTACCTATCCAGAGAAATTCCGCATATTAATAATGTTCATCCAGATTTTTCGCATTCGGCAACCCTGCCTCTACTACCGGGCAGGCGGGTGGAAACGATGAATTTGCACGAGCCATCGATGCAATCACATGCAGTTATTTCAGTGTGTATTGACAGATAAAAGTGGAAATAATGAGCCAGAAGTGATATCATCAAATTCAACATCGAATATTGGATTTTAACTTTACTTTTATTTACCGGCCAGGTTTGTTTTACAGGTGTAAGAGGATTGCTGAACAAAAATTCGTTCAGACCTGGGATATGTGATACAACTTGGAAACTACCATGGCCAAGGCAATGATACTGAGGTCACTGAACTCAGTAGATATAAGTGATCCCTTAATAAAGTACATCAGTATCAGTAGTTAAATGTGATTTAGAGTTGTGGTCATCTTTAGGGATAAATTGATCGAGGCCAGAGGAATTATAACAAAAACACAGGTGTTGAATACACTTACCATAACTTGGACTTTTTAGGTAGGGATATCCCAGGTCATTTTGGTAACAATAAAATAATCATATACCCACACGCAAAGAAAAACTCGTTCCTCCAAAAAGAAATCTCAGATAACTGAAGTTCGTGTGGGAACTGCAGTTGGGAGAAACGAACTTCTGTTAATCCATACATTTCATTTTGTTTGGGAGAACCGAACCGTAAACGAGTTCTGAAAAACTAGAGCTGAAAAAATGTTTGCGAGAAACGAAAAACGGTTCCACCAACTGTTCTTTCGGTTACAGAAACCGAGTTTTAGTTCCTCCAAACTAAAAAACGTTTGCGAGAACTAGAAAACGTTTCCAGTAAACGAGGTCTGAAAAATTAGAGCTGAAAAATGTTTGCGATAAACGAAAAGCGGTTCCACCAACTGTTCTTTCGTTTACAGCAACCGAGTTGTAATTAAAACTTTTAGTTATGGCTTCCATATGCTCTTTTTTATTTAAGGTTTCAACTTTTATGATTTTGGTTTTACCCATAAAGTTTGTTATAAAAAAAGTTGGAATTTTTGTCTATTTTTCACTGTATAAATACACGTCTGTCTCGCCTTGCATTCAATGACAACTAAAGGCGCAGCAAACTACAACGCGTCAATTGTCCATCCAAGTTATATTGAAAGGTAGAAGCATTAGAGTGTGTGGTCACTTTTATGTTTATGCGTGAGTGTATATGCCAAACGAGTTGATAAGACTGTGTATACAGTCGACATAATGAGAGAATGAGAGAAATTTACGTTTTTCGTAATCTGTGCTCTCATTAGAAAAATGGCTAATTTCAGTTATCGCGAACGGTTTTTAAATTGCAGCAAATGTAATTGTCTACGCGTTTGATGCAAAGGAGAACTCGTTTGCAACAACATGATACAAATTTGCGATATATTTATGAGTTTATTTGGAAGAATTACAAGAACGGTTGCGATTAATAAATTAATACAATCAATCAAAGTATTGTAACCGAATAATAAACTTGTTTTTTCTTTGCGTGCAATATTATATGTCATTTTCAATAAGTTTTAATTACCACAAATTACCATTCAAAAGTTGCAAAGACATTCATTTTGTTAATCTATCATTAATTATGTTATTCAATAATTTCTCCGCTTGAAGATCAATTTCTATGAAAAAGTACCTTTATAACATAATGTAAATTTTCATAGAATATAAATATTTTCAACAAAATAATGGGAAATTGATTATTATGGAATATAGCTATATCAATGGCTACCAAAGCATATCATCAGCTCCCTTCCGCCAAAGTATCTATGTAGGTATATCATCACACATTATAGGGATAAACAATCTCAATTTAGAGAGAATTGTGCGAAAGCATCCGCAACAATACTTTGCCAGAACCATCAATATTCACAACATTTCTTAATAATTAATATCTTCAGGTCGTTTCAATTTTTACAATCTGTTTGATTTGTTCATGTTTGCAGAATGAAGTTTAAATTCTTCCTCCGTTGGCGAGCATGGAAAATAAGGATAAATGCATCTACGTTTTGAAAAACTGTTAAAATTAAGATAAAGCCGCGATCATGTACACCACAATATCGAATACGAAATATAAGATATATTGACCAAAAAGTATCATTTCATTCGACACCCATTTTGTAGCAAAAGTACAGCCACAAACAAATTCTGTAAGAGTCATATGCGTTCAAACTTTGAAGTCCATTCCATTGAAAAATTTTAGACCAATTCGACAGTTTTGTATGTGGCGTTTCGAGTTTAAGAACCAATTGTTTTGATAATTAAGCAAAATTGCTATCATACTGTATTATATATAAATTCGGGGGTCATTTGACATTAAAATGAAGAATTGCAAACAATCGCTGATTGCATAGCAGATATCTGCCCCGTACTCTGAGAAATTATTAAGTATGAAACGAACTTTGTTGCCCTTCGTCTTGTACAGTGAAGGATTGCGTATGTCTGTCGGTAGTGTTGAAGTGTATTGTGTAAAGGTATAGCTGGTTTTATATATATACAAAACTGTGTTTAGTTGTTTGAATGTATTCAAGTGGCTACTTTATTTGTGCTATGAAGTCTTTTATCGGTTTTTGTAATTTATTGTATAAGTTCACGTTTTGTACTTTTGTGTGTAAATTTATTACTTTTGTACTTTTGTTACACTTTATGAGGTCACTTTATTTTTGAATACAATTTGAATAATTTTATGTACACGTTTTAAAACACTTGCGTATACCTTGTTCTATTCTATAATTTCATGAACACTTTTTATAGTTTGGTGTACATTTTTTGAACAAAGGTCTTTATCACAAATTGCGGGATGGGGGCTAAATGAAATAAAAAATTGTCAACTTTTTTTTAACACTATTATGCAACAACTCAGTATTATCAACTATAGATAAAGGTAATAATAGATATACATATAGCGCCCATTGGCAACTTTGTTCTCTACGTGCTGTCATGTACTACTGTCACTTTCATTGAAGTTTCCCATAATTCTCATTGACGTTTATTAAAAATTGTGGGAAATTTTTGTGAAAGTAATTTAAACAAGGTAAAATATGAAATAATTGAAATGATTTTATATAATAGCATTTGTTTCTTATATAAACAACTACTTCAAAGCCATGCGGCCTGTGTTGGCAAATAAATAACATAAAACCAGTAGCCCAAAAACAGCCCCGCCAAAAACTGTAGCAACTTCTGTTGTCGCAGATGACAAAACCGTTAGAGTATCTGAGGCCTCTCAACAGGGAATGGTAGCTGAACCGGAGGAAGAACCAATTTATTAGGACATAGCCGGTGGTGACATGACTTTGCAATTCGATGGCCATCAGATATTCGACTTTAAGTAACGTGTTATATTCTTGTTTTGAAGCAATATTTTTGTTGAAAATTATTAATACTTTTGATAGGAAATTTTAGAATTTTAATGTCATATTTTTTGACTTATTTTGGGAACAAAAAAAATCCCTTTGATTGCTTTCAACGACATCTAGAAAATTTTCCCAACACTTGTGCCTCATCTATTAGTTTACTTTATCTATGCATAGTTAAATATAAAACCATAGATGGTGAAAGATAAGTGGTGGATTTGAAAGTAAAGGGAAATTTTCTAGATGGCACCGGAGTGCTGGATATGGGCAAATTTCCCTGCAAACAAAACTATTGAAAAAACATTATAACCTTACTTTCTTGCATTTTGTATTGTCAACAAATTTCACAAGCTGTATGCTTTTCTAATATTTATATTCTATATTAAAATTTAAACAAAAGAAACGAAATAAACATGATTTTTGAGTGCTTTTTCGTCGGATCCGAGTGGAAAATGGTAGTACGGAAACAGCATGTGCCCTCTAGTGAAAATAGTGAATGAGCAAATTAATCATCTATGGTGTTCATTAATCTATGATCTATGTTATCAACTATATTGGGTAGTTTTGCTTTGGTTTGCGGCTAGACTAACATATGTTGGGAAATTTCTTCTTTAATGCGAAGTTTTCTAGGTGGAACCTGTAACCAATATTTAGTATATATTGTATTTTTGAACCCAATAAAAACAAAATTTAGAAAAGCCAAAGTAAAAGAACTTTACAAAAAGAACATACTCTTAAATAAGTGTCTTTCCTTAAAAAAAAGTAGATTTTCTCAAGAAAATACCTTATCTTAAAGAAGTACCTTTGCTTAAAAAAAGTAAAATTTCTTACAAAAAGTACCTTTTCTAAAAAACATTATTTTTTTTAATAAGTACCTTTTGTCAAAAAAGTAAATTTTCTTACAACAAATTGCCTTTCCTTAAAAACTAAATTTTCTTTAAAGACTACCTTTTTGGTGAAACAAAATAACTTTTCCTGCGATAAGTACCTACTCTTAAAAATTTACTTATTCTGGATACAATGTCCAATTCTAAAAAATTTACATTTCTTAAAAAAAAACTTTTCTTCAAAAAATACCTTATCTTAAAAACATACCATTTTTTACAAAAATTCTTTTCTTAAAACTACCTTTTCTCAAAAATAAAATAATACCATTTATTTTCTTGAGACAAGTAGTCTTTCTGAAAATAAGTAAATTTTCTTAAAAAATTTAATTTTTGCTAAAAAGAGTGGCACTTCTTAAAAAAAGTACTTCTTTGTAAAAAAATCATATTCATTTGGCTTTTTCTTTCCGAAAGTACTTCTTCTTAAAAATAGTAAGTTTTCTTAAAAATACATTAGCATATTATAAAAGAAGTACCTCTCTGTAAAAAATTACTTTTCGGGAAAATATAATACAAATTCTTCCAAAAAGGACCTACAAATATACTTTAAAAAAAACATTCTAATGAAAAAAAAGGATTTTTCATAAAAAAAGGTTATCAGTTTACAAAAAGTACCTTTTCTTAAAGATTGGAACTAACTAGTACATAATATATAGCGAAAGGAAATTCGTTTCAACTGGGTGTCCCCTGACACCTCATGTGATTTTTTATACTTTGAGGCATTGAAGTATGTGCACAATACTGGCACTTCGTGTACACTTTTTGTACCTTTGTGTAAATTTTGTGTACTTTTGTGTACAATGTTAGTTCTTTTGTCCTGAACATATATAAAAGTTTTGAATACACTTTTTGTACACTGGCGTTACACGGCGTGTAACCTCCACTGTATTAACGACTTTTCCACCTTTCTCTGCAAAAACATCAACAATATAAAATTCACCTTTAACCTTCCTTTAGATAAAAAAATTTTTGTTTTTTTAAATAGTCGGTTTAAAACATTAGCCTTTAATAAGATTTCGAAAATTATTCCGAATTTGGACCACCTCATCCAAGAGATACAAAAAGCATACAAAATTCCAGCAACACATTCTTTACATATGCTGACAGTCTGGACTGTCATAACTTTAACCATATGTTCAGTATATGGGACAAAAAAATTTCCAAAAATAAACAATTTTTGTCGAACTTGATTTCTACTGGTTTGACCTGCATGGCTGAAATTGTTTAACATCTAGCCCTTGCTCGACAAAATTTTTCGACCTCGGAATTAATTTAATAACACTTTTTTCGAAGACACTGGAGTGAGCCAGATTACACAGAAAGAATAAAGCTGTTTTTTATTCCATTAAGCTATCGCCACTTACGACTTTCCAAATAAAACGATCCACACTTAATACTACGAAATGTGGCAATATTTGCTGTAATGGGTGAAAAAATCCGAATATTGCCACAGATGTAGTTGTAATCATTTATTTTCGTTCAATCGTTTCAGTTGTCAAACTCTACACAAACATATACCAAGAATACAAACAAGTATAAAACCAAAATACTTATGATTTTGACGAGTGAAGCGAAAAATGACACGGGAAAAATGGCATCACCTAATTAAACGATTATACCTGATAGATAATTCCACCATGTTCAATATGTAAAACATTAACCGCCCGTTGTTGTAACAATTTATTTTCAATTTTGTTTCCAATCGCAAATAATAATATGCGTGTTTTGGTTACACCGCTTGCTTATATAATCGCTTGTTTTGTATGAAGCACTTAGCGAAGACTTAGCGAGAACTTAGCGACGCGAATCATTTTCGCTAAGTTTAAATAAATGTTTTTTTGACATCTTTTGCCGTTTTCAACCCTTTTCCACATTTTTGAATACAATCACTTATCGCTAAATATCCGTTTTCTTTACAACTTAGCAAGCGATAATCGCTTGCTTGTAACCAAAACACGACTAATATATCCTTCAAATTTAGAGATATAAAAGTAGACGTAGACTTCCATTAAATAAAATAATTTTAATGACCTTAAAACGTATATGCCATTTTGCAAATTTCTGCTTTTGAGTCTCTCCTTGCTAACATTTTCATTCCCAAGAAATGATAACAAAATTTATCTAAGATAATTTTTTGTTCCCATTTCTTGAAATTGAACATGTGGCAACAAATTAAGTCATAATTAACTTTAGCGGGGTAAAAAAAACGCACTTCACATTGGTTATTTTTTTTTTTTTAATTCGATTACTTATGAATATTTTATACTCAATAACAGTATTAATACTTTCAATTACAATTTGTATTGGATACCATCTTGTGTCTCTTCAAGTGACCACATTACAGTGTTTTAATTGCATTCACAACTTTGTTAATTGACTGCAAATCTGATTTACATTCAATTATGCATAAGTAAATTGTTTTGATTGAGGTTCATTAAAGCACCTACCTAACAATATATTTTTAAATTGTTTGAACATCTTTAATGGTAGATCTAAAACTTCTCAGAAAATCTGTACTTCCTACGTGAGGTTTGCCCCTGTGTGTCTTTTGTGTTTTTTTTCTTCTTCTTTCGAGTTAGTCGTTTGTTAAAGCAAATGCATATTTAATTACAACGGAATGTACATTTCCTTTCATTCTACGAAACCAAAACTGTGAAGAGCTTTTGAAAGCAATCCTGCGATACGTTTGTTGATCCTCAGTCCAAGGCAGAGATTTCATTAATATTTATTACTGAGTCTTGGCACATTCTCATACACAGTTGGAGTTCATTAAGTATTTAATATAATTTTCTACGATTCCACTGAAGGCGCCGCGAGCTGCAACCCATATTACGAAGCTACTGTGAATGAGACTAATGAACGTTTCCTTACACTCCAGCAAGTGTGCATAAGTAGAATACTTAATAAGCCGTAAAACAGATGGAAACAAGGAAGCTTCATCTTGAAAATATGCAAATAGGAGTTCTACAATTTAACTTTGCTTATATACAAATTTGAACCCTGAACATTGATATACATTTTAAAAATCGGATGAGCCAAAATAAGAAAGTCCAGGTTCGACATGATCCATAATGAGTGTCTGATTCGTAATGGGAGGCTGGAGTCAAATATCCTGGCAGTAGGTATAAGGCAAACACACGGTGGATTGTGGATTGGGTTTGCTTCCCGCCACTGTTCATAATGGCAGTGAATATACAAAAACGAAAAAGACACCATAAACAACCTCTATTTCTTGACGACATGTTGCTTCTTGTGTCTACGAAGCAATGTCTGAGCTTGGTATTCCTGCAAAGCTCATACGCCTTTGCAGGATGACCCTGACGAACACCAAATCCACAGGGAAAGTTGGTAAGAGTCTTACCGAACCTTTTATAACTAAGCGAGGCCTCAGACAAGGTGACACCCTATCGTGCGATCTCTTTAACATCTCAATAGAGATTATTCTGAGTAAAGCTGCTGTCAACATGAATAAAACCATCAGCAGCAAAAGTCACATGCTGCTCGCGTATGCTGATGATATAGATATCATTGGACGCACAGTTAGAGAAGTTACTGCGGTGTTTTCAAGAATTGATAAGGAGTGAGCAAAAGTGGGTCTGCTATATGAGTTGCTATATGAGTACCAATAAAATAAAATAAAAAATAAAGATTAAAGTCCTATCCAAGCACAAGATAAAATAAATGGTTTCAACGAACAGGGCCTCCACGCGATTAGACCAACGCGTTAACGTTGATAACCGATATAATTTCGAGGTAGTGGACGAATCTTTATATACCTCGGATCTGCCGTAAACAAAGACAACAACGTCAGCCTTGAGATCAAGCGGAGAATTGCGCTGTCGAATATATGTTATTTTGAGCTAAGCAAGCACTTTAGGGATAAAGTCCTCTTTCGAGTAACAAAAATCCAGCTATACCAGACTCTCATACAACCTGTCTTGCTTTATTGCGCAGAAACCTGGGTCTTATCGCAAGCAAACGAAACATCTGTATGAGTCTTCGAGAGAAAAAACACTCCAGAAAATGTATGGCCATATAGTGCACAACGGCGAGTATCATGAACCATGAGCTGTATGAGCAGAGCCGGTCAAGCTATATGTGCACGATGTGCAATTGCACAGGGCGCCTAATGAATAGGGTGCCAATCGATTTATAATCAAGAACATGCAAATGCATTCGAAATTGACTACTGTGCACAAAAAAACTACCCAGAATAAAAGCTAGCAAGCATTGTCTAGTTCAGGATGCTCATATTGCTCAAATTCTTAAAAGTCATGAGAACAGCCCATTTCGCATGGACAGCTTTAAGTCATAGAAGATTTCAGAGGTTGGTTTAAAAATAATCAGACTATAGATTGTGTATTGGAAAGTACAATGAAAGCTGAAGTTAAACATTGGAACAACGTACTCCGTAGGTTACTTATTTTCGTGAAATTTCTTGGTACCCAGTATTTAGCCTTTCGCGGCACTTCGGAGAGATTATTTGAGATGAACAATGGTAATTTTTTAAAACTTGTGGAAGCAGCTGCAAAATTTTATTTGGTATTAGGAGAGCATTTGAGACGAATTAACAATCAGGAGACACAGAATAGATATCTTAGTAAAACCATTCAAAATGAGCTGATACATTTAATATCTAATTCTGTTAGAAACATTTGTATGATTAAGGCAGCTAATCATTATTCATTTATTATTGATTCAACCCCTGACAAAAGTCATGTGGAGCAAGTAACTTTAGTAATTAGATTTGTTCATCAGGAAAATAATATATTTAAAATAAGAGACCATTTTTTAGGATTTTTAGAAGGAAAAAGTAAGACTGGGAAGGATTGACTGATTTAATTTTAAAAGAACGAAAGAATTTAAATATTTCTGTAAATAATTGTTGAGGTCAGGGTTATGATAATGGTTCCAACAAGAGAGGTTAACAATCCGGAATGCAAAACAGGATAAGAACTATTGAGCTGAGAGCATTTTTTGTTCCATGTGCCACGCACACGGTTAATTTAGTAGTAAATGATTCATGTATTGCTCGTTGGATGCAGTTAAATTTTTTGATATGGTCCATAATTTATATATACATACGTGGCCTATACAGGGTGATTCAGGAAGTTCCGGACAAATTTCTCCAGCGTATTCCTTGGCTCATTTCATGAAGAAAAGTCCACTAGGACCATGTCCGAAAATGCAATGGTGCAAAATGGCACCGGGTTAAAAATTTTCGGATTGCTGGTCGGGGGGTGGTAGCAGGGTGAAGTTGCTAACTTCTGAGCAAGTGGTCGGATGAAGAATCAAACACATAAGGGAAAAAAAACATTTGATGTTAAAAGAAGTTTTCAATGTGGTTCCCATTTTCTACTAAACAGAATTGCAGCCGTTTGCGGCATTTTTGTCATTATTCACTTTTAAAAACCGGACAAAAATGAACGGATTAGGTATCATAAATTTTTTTTAAATCTGAGAACCATAGAAAACTCATCATGTGTGGTTGGTTATTTAGAAATTGCCCTAAAAGAAGCCTAGAGATTTTTTTTCCTTTGTGTTTAATTCTTCAGCCAAAAATTTCAATAAAATAAAATTTTAAACGTGTTAATTTACAAAAACAAATAAATGTTTGCTGTTTTTTCGCTTCCAAAAACAAAAACAAATATTTTTGCATTTCAGTAAAACTTTGGAACGGGCTTCGTTTAGGTCATTTTGGAAAGGTAAGAGGTATGTGCATCTTTCAACAGAAAAAAAAACATAAGTTACCTGCCATCTGGCTGAGCAAATTGAATTTATGTGAATTATGCTCTGTAACTCGGCGATTTGACTTTTTTCTACTTTTCTGTAGGCGTCTTAAAGACCTTTCCAACAAGCCCAAAAACACAAAAATCCGACCACAAGCTCAGAAGTTAGCAACTTTACCCTACTACCCTCCGACCGCTAATCCGAAAATTTTTAACCCGGTGCCATTTTGCACCCTTGCATTTTCGGACATGGTCCTAGTGGACTTTTCTTCATGAAATGACCCAAGGAATACGCGTTTCCTAATTTAACTCTAAAACCTCTGTCTGAAACTCGATGGGAAAACAGAATTAATGCATTGAAACCATTAAAAAATACCTAGGGTGATATATATGAGGTTTTAATTGAAATTTCCGAAGATGGTACTGCAGAAGTAAAAGTCACTGCTGAGCCGTTAGGTAAAAAGATCCTAGATTTTAAATTTATTTGTAGTTTATTGATTTGGTTTGATGTGTTAGAAAAAGTCAACAGAGCTAGCAAATATTTACAAGGCCAAAGCGTCAGCTTGTCTGCAGGAATTACAATACTCGAAAATACTAGTCAATATATTACGAAATTGAGAACTGCTGAAAAGTTTAACCAATATATTTTTGCAGCTGAAGCAATAGCATTTCCTGAGCAATCATCATTACGTACTCGGCGAAGGAAAAGATTGTATATAGATGAAGCTGAAGGAACAATTTTAGATCCTAAGCTAAGCTTTAAAGTTAACTCCTATTATAAAATTTTAGATAAAGCTATTACTTCCATTAATGATAGATTTGAACTGTTGAAAGCTCACAATAATTTGATTTCTTTTTAATACAACATAATTGAAGTTCACAAACTAGAAAATTTAAAAAAATTTATGTAACCAATTAGATCTTATACTAGGAGATATTAATTTTATCTCCACTTGTTACAGCAGATCAAGCTGGTTCAGATGTACTAAATTTTATATTTAAATCTCATTTAGAACAACTATTTCCAAACTCGGTAGTAGCTATTAAAATTTTTAAATACTATGCCTATAACAGTAGGAGTTGTCAATTTTATCGATAGAAAAGGAATTAGTTGAAGCGTTAGAGTACGATGACTTGATTGAATAGTTTGCAAAATTAAAAGCGAGAAAAGTTTAATTTGTATAAAGTTGCTGTTTATGGAGATCTCATTTGTATAAATATGTAAATAATTTTTTATATAAATTTAATGAACTAAAAAATTTAAATATTTTCTTTTTTTTTGTTTAATGTATTGAGAAATGCATACTACAAGCTTACAGGTCATGAAAATTTTTCTAATTGAAAAATGGTTAGTTTTGTTGGAAATAATAGAGAATTCAGTTCAAAACACACTCACTTGCATGACTAGTTTCGAACTCCGTGACAAGTTCATCATCAGGTGCCTAATTACTGTGCCTGAATTTATACCATCATACATTGGCCGTCGATGGCGCAATGGGTAGTGTGCGCGCCCCTTGTTCATGAGATCGCGGGTTCGATCCCTGGTCTGACCACCTTAAAAATTTTTTTCGGCGGCGGTCACCTCGCATAGTGACGGCGACACTATCGAGTATTTAGCCATGAAAAAGCTTCTCAAAATACCGTTCGGAATCGGTATAAAAACTGTAGGTCCCAATCAGTGAGTGAAAATAAGAAAGCGCACAGGCTCACTGTTTGAGAGAGAAGCTCTCCCCAACCCCTTCATGGGATGCAATGGGAAACGGTTTTTTTTTTACATTAACCAAAAACTAACAAAAATCGGTCAATAAAATTCAAATTCAAATATTTTTTTGTATATATATATTTATTTGAGGACTAGGCGTACTGGGGATACCTTGTTAAAAAAGCGCGTTAGTATAGTGTAGCTCAATGGTGACGTGGAAATAACTTATACTAAACTTATGGGCGCAATTTTCAAAATCAGCACAGGGCGCTGAATCAGCTTGAACCGGGCCTGTACATGAGCTACATCCCGACATTGACATAGTTAAGCGAATCAAACTGACATGACTAGGCCATGTGAGTAGAATGGATTAAGACGAACCAGCACGAAGGGTTTTCGAATCCGAACTCGAAGTGAGACGAAAAATAGGAAGACCAAGAATCTCTGCGTACACTTGGTATTTCCAGCTAGAGAAATAAAGCATAATATCGCGACTGGTTGGCGAAATACATATGTTATCTTCGTTGCGTAAGGTCCCTGACCCGCCGGGGTTATTCGAGACCGTATAAGTATATCACTGAACGTTGTGTAAAGTGGCTCATACATTCTTACTGATACTGATACAGCTTCTGCAATAAACATGGTCTGGTTGAAGCCTAGCCAGCCTAAACACGCTATTTTTGTACGAATGACTACGTCGATGTCGGGATACAGATTATACTGCTCGAGGTTCATTCGTCGTCGATACTCTCCGTTTTGTATTGTACAAGGTGGCGCAAAAGTAATCCTCCTATCAGAAAATGCTATAAATTTTGCGATTGGCCCCTAATGTCAGTTCTGTTTTGACATTTGTGTAGTAAACACATGCGAAATACACGTTAATAAACAATGTTAGGGTACACTGCTCCAGAACGCGGAATATTGCT
This sequence comes from Phaonia tiefii, assembly GCA_963931995.1. Taxonomy (NCBI): domain Eukaryota; kingdom Metazoa; phylum Arthropoda; class Insecta; order Diptera; family Muscidae; genus Phaonia; species Phaonia tiefii. The sequence goes on from OZ008370.1 coordinate 64,469,537, forward strand.
GACTATTTATTTGACCAATAATCGGTCGGTGACTTTGGCACAACGTGAATTTCGTCGCGGATTTCCGGGCCGTCCAACGCCTACTGGTGAAACACTGCCGCGTTTAGCCGCTCGCCTCGAAGAGACTGGCACAACACGAGATGCTGCCAGGCGTGGCAGACCCCGGAGTAGCCGTTCTGCAGAGAATATTGCTGCTGTAGCCGAGCGCCGTCGACATCGACCAGACGACGTGCCACGCTACAGAGCAATGATCAACGAGTTCCTTTTGCTGCTACTTGATGAATTGGGATTGGAAAACATGTGGTTCCAACAGGACAGTGCAACGGCACACAGTGCACGTGCCACAACCGATATGCTGAAGGATGCATTTCCCGGGCGCCTTATCTCCCGTTTTGGCGATTTGCACTGGCCAGCAAGATCGCCTGATTTGACCGCTCCAGACTTCTTTTTGTGGAGCTTTTTGAAGTTGCGGGTTTATGTCAACAAGCCTCAGACTCTTGCAGCTCTTAAAGACAATATCAGTCAAGAATGTGAGGACCTATCGCCGGAAGTTTTGGCCAAAGTGATGGAAAATGCCATAAAAGGAAATGCCAAAAATGCCATCTTCATTTGCTGCCAAACCCAATTATGCTGATTCCTTCTCAATACTCTGCAGTAACTTCTCTCAGATTTCGCCCAATGGCATCTAAAGCAATAGCATACGCAAGCAGCATGTGACTTTTACTGCTGGTCGTTTTATACGTGCGGACTGCAGATTTTCTTACGATGATCTTAATTAATATGATAGGATGTCGGGCGTCGCCTCGTACTGAATGTGAGGGCATTCTACAAAGGCGTGTCAGCTTAGCAGGAATACGATGCTCCAACATAGCTTGGTACAATTTTCCCCGAATCGGACTATCGATGGTAGCCTTATAATCTACAATAAGGTGGTAGGTGTTGATTTATTTATCGTGGGTTTCCTCGAAGATCTATCGTAAAATGTATAATTGACTGTCTACGCCTAAAACCACACTGATAAAGTCGAATCATGTCTGTTACAAACGGCTTTAGTCTTTGTCGCATTACGGTCGAGAGGACCTTATATACGATGGATAAAAGGCTTATTCCATGGATTCGGCTAGCCAGATTTCGAATATGAGCTAACGCATGCACCTTTCCAACTCATAGCCGCCAGCCTTAAACAGCTCAGCCGGCAGTTCATCAGTACCAGCGGCTTTGATGTTCTTAAGCAAGCAAATTACAGTTCTAACCTTGCTTGGCTAGTAGGGGGCAGTCGACGCCACCATCCTGTATGTGCTCAATACTTTCATCGATCTTGAAGTCTCCTGGAAAAAGTAAAGCAGAGAAGTGATCTCCCCATATTCCCAACATACTCTGAATATCTGTGACAAGTTTACGTTTTTATGTCTACAAAAGGCGGGCCCTCAACCATTTCCGTTCGTTTGACTTTGTACTTTTCGGTAGAATTTACAGGCCTTATTCTTCTTTCTGAATGATACAATTTGCTCATTCTCGCGCTTTCTCTACAGCCGTTTTTTCTTCCTAAACAAAATGGTGTCGTCCTCCCTTTTTTTCTTAAACTGTCATGTTGCAGATCGCGTTGAAACTGACTTAAGCGTCGCCATACGTGTAGCGTTGTTTTCACCACTTGCCATGCAATACCCTTCATCATACTATTGTTTGTCTTTAAGCGGCTTTTCATAACCAAGTACGGTCTCTGCATCTGCTTTAAGAATGTGAAATATGCTTCAAGATCATGAGACGAGAGTGCGTTCTGCGCCAGTATCTGAGCGAGCTTCTCTGCAGAGGCCGTTGCTGTCTCTGGTAACTTCAGCTTTCCCATGTCCTACATCTCTGGTTTCGTACGACTTTCTGCTTATCCTTGTGGGAATCTTTGCTGCAACCAGGAGTGATCTGAATCGATATTAGCGTCTCGAATCAAACGTACGTCCATTACACTAGTAGAGTGCTCTCTATCAATTATCAGCTGGTTCTTCGCCTGTTGATCAGGGGATACCCCAGTGGCCTTATGGATGTCTTTAATCTCGAATCTCGTACTATTGACAATCATATTTTTCGCCGCAGCAAAATCTAAAAGTCTCATTCCATTATCGGAAGTGATGACGTGCATACTGGATATACCGATGTTTGGTTCAAAGACACTTTCCCCTCCGCCTTTAGCTTTAAAATCACAAATGTGGTCGTCGATGGTGTGGTCTGTCCACCTTACATTTCCTTAGGCGACGACCACGTGGCATAGTGATGGTGACACGAACGAGTACTAAGCCATGAAAAAGTTTCTTAAAATACCGTTCGGAAACGTAGGTCCCAATCAGTGAGTTAAAAATTAGGAAGCGCCCAGCTCACTGCTTGTGAGAAGCTTTCCCCAGTCCCTTCATGAGCTGTAATGGGAAACTGTTTTTTAGAACAATTGTAATGGCATTTCCTCTAGGCGCTTATAGATCTTATCCTTGGTGTCTTCGTTTTTTTCATCCGTCGGAGCATATACATAAATTAGCGATATGTTTAAGTATTTCGCTATCGGTTTTGGTGGCTATACGATTACCCACGGGGTTCAACCTTAAGACCAGACATCGCATTCTGGTTCGAACTACAAATCTGCAACCAAATTCAAGCTGTTTCTTGCACAGCCGTGACCTGCCCATCGCATCTCCTGAATAGCAGAAATGTCAGCCTTGTAATTTGTGACGGCATTTGCAGGGCAGTTGCACCGGCTTTGTATAGTGCTCTAACATTCGAGTGCATATCCATAAATGATGGTCCCCATAACGTCAAAAACTAGGGGGTTTTATGTTTCTCATATAAATTTTTTTGTTTTCGTTGCCAATATAAAGGTGGCGGTAAGCAATCCCAGTCCACCGGGGTCTTGGATTTTAACTACTGGCAGGGTGATTATGTTTCACCCGCCCGTTATGGATCAGATGCTGATCAGAATGCAGGGTGTCGAAACTGGTTTTTTGTTTCTTTACTTTTCTCTCGCCGTTGGTCAGTAGGGTTGACTCATCTGCCTTCAAAGCACAAAAGGATGTGTCCGAAAGTTCGATGAGATTTAGTAAGAGTGTTGCCTATTTAACATGAGGCGCATCAGTGATTTCATAACCAAACAGGCTGCTCATTCCTTAAGCCATGTTACTCTAGCTAGCCAACAGAGGCTTCCGATAAAGCCATTGGCCGGGACATACTTCGAGGAAGGAGTGAGCTGCTTAGACTGCCCTTTGAAGGAATCATTACTGTTCACTCCCCAATGAGTGGCCATCAGAAACTTTCCACCTCAACGGTCTGCCCAATTTCCCAAAGTTCGCATTCCCTGATGCAATGAAACACTCCTATCTTTCTAACTGAGTTGTACAAAAAAAGCAAAAACAATTAGGTTGGTCCAAAGTCAATTTTGTTAAATAATGTTTTTAAATATTTTCTACATCCAAAGGTGCCAGCCAAATGTAGACGTCGTATTGACGCCAAGAAACCGCATTGTCTAATAGCTGTAGTACGGGTAAAATAGAGCTGTCACTTTATGAGATACAGTTCAAGAAATTTGAAAAAATATAAAAAAAATCAGTTTCAAAACTTGATAGAAGTGAAAATTTTGGAGTTTTCAGCAATTATCTCAAATTATGCCAAAAAAAAATTAAAGCACAAAAATATTAAAAAATTTTTCTTTGTAATTAAAAAAATTGTAATTTCGTCAATTTTGAGTTCATTGCTATACACAGGGGTTTCGATGATGCAGCCAGGCGACCGCCTAGCTGCAAATTTGATACAGGATAGAATGAGAAAGACAGTGAGCGATAGGCGAATGGAAACAACTGACTTTAATTTGATTTTATCGGCACTTAGACTTTTAAATTAACTTTAAATACAATGAATTAATTTTGATTTGAAGAACAGAACAATTTTCATTAATTTTTGCTTGTATTACATCCCCGTTCTGGCAGAAAAAACTGGGATAAAAACTATATCAAAACTCTCTTTAGCCAAGTGATTTTTACTTTCTTTCAATTTGGTGGAACTGAAACACTCACCACTTCTGTATAGTACTTCTTTATGGCTATACAATCCCATTTGCGCAACTTTCAGTGATATTATTTCAAAATAATCCTTGAGTCCTTGTCTACAATCGAATTTATTTAGAGTGCCCGACTATTGTACATGAGAACGTACATAAGTCGCCGCCCTGACCATATTTAATTACAAACGAGAAAGCTTTTCAGTGTATAACCGTTCGGATGCCATGCAAAACTGTCGGTACTGATCAATGAGTTTAAAATTGAAAAGCGCACAGTTCCCTGATTACTCACATATCCATAGAGAAAAATATAAAGAGTGTGCATCGAAAAGTCACTGGGCTAACGTCAATTGTGATACGGTTTTTTCTGCCGGTTTTTTGTACGACAATTTGGAGGTAAAATTGTTGTGTGCTTTAAATGAAAACTAATTTATTGCATATAAAGTCATTGTAAACGTCATAAGTGCTAACAAAATTAAATATAAAGTCAGTTTTTTTCAATTCGCCTATCGCTCATTCTTTTTGAAATTCTATCCTGTATCAGTTAGGAGGTCGATCAGCTCCATCATCGAAACCCCCTGCACCATTCCATTCACGGAATGTAATGGGAATCTAGGTAAGTCGGCAATTATTGTCACCTAGATATTATTGTTGTTGCCGTCATTTTGGGCAATATATTAGCATTTAAATAACAACTAGAAAATTGAAGTGTGGTAACATTTTAATAAACAGCACTCTAACATTGTTATAAATCTCAGACAGAAGTTAGACGACATGTACCTAAATGTATATCTTACCTTTCTTAAATGTCCTTAAGTTTACAACATCCAGTGTCATACTTAGGGATAGCATCTCTTTCAGGGAAATGGTGGCATTAGGCTTGGTTTAATGAGAATATTATGTGTTCAAAAGTATTGTTTTAATAATAGCAGAGAGAGGGATTCGTACAAAATAACCAACAAGAAAGCAACTACGGTATTTCATGTTTGTGTGCTAAAATTGTTCTGTTAAATACAAAACAAAAACAAAATATCAATAACAGTCAACAAGAAAGTGTAAAGTACATTTAAATATCACCGTCTTTTACCAAAACGATATGAAGTCAGGAGGTCTTGTAACTCCACATGGTGTTAGCCAATTTTCGTGCAACATCTGTCTAGCACACCGATCTCACAACGTAGAGCGTGAAATGAAACTTCAGATAAGACAAATTTTCTCTCTAGATATATTTATTCTATGACCAGTTTACATGGCACTATGAAACAATTGATGAATGAAGGTTATGTTATATAAACCCTGCGTTAATAAACAAGGGCCAGTACAAGGCGGAATAACAGATTCAATAACAGATTGGCGTTCTGTTTCTCAGATCGCCAGTGTTTTACGGAAGTTATTTTGTCGACCAACCAGATGTGGGGGGTACTAGAATTGAGATGGCAATATTAACCATTTCCAACATCAAGACGGCGGTTAACCAAATATTGAATTTTAACTTAACAAATGTAACCACCAAATATATGTGCACTAAATTAAGATTGTGGTTGCAGCATATGTTGAGATATTTTTAAATTCCATTAAAAGCAAATTTCATCCAATTCAAAATATTAAAAGCATTCCCATATTTAATATCAATTTGCATCAGTTTCCACAACCTGCATTTGAATTTCCTGACAAAATGGAAATGCAAAATTTGTAATTGTCATTGCGAACAATGGCAGTTCTTTTGCAATTGCATTAGATAAAGTAATGCAAATTAAAATCCAATGCAAATTAACAAATGCCACCTCTGTCAGGTTGCAAAGATAATATAAAATATTTGCTTCACCACACAAAATTGTGTTCCACAGAATCTAGTGCAGTTGCAACACGGACTGACACCACGACCTAAGCACACGAGTAGCATAGTTTACGTTGCCGTATGAATGTTCTTTAATTGTAGTCATATAAATCATACGACACGCCGGCTAAAATCGCCGCACAGGAAACCAATTCTCGAGAAGGCGGTCAAAAATCTATAACTTTTGATGGGTTTGGAATTTTGATACGGGGGTTTTTTGTTTGTTTTGTAGGTGGGACTTAAGCCTTTAAACTCTGCAATTAAACGTAATTGAGAGTTTAGAGTTGACACTGACGTGTTTTTGTTTAGCTCCTGAAAGAAACGTAATCCACAACCATCCGCTGTTAGAATAAATCACATTTTAATCGCCTTGAGGTAGGGCTGCGACATCGACATCGATATTTTGAAAACATCGATGTTTTTGAAAAACATCGAGTACTTTTTACATCAATGTTTTAGTGCCGATGTTTTTCCAACATCGATGGTTTATATCGATGTTTGCATCGAGGTTTTTCTGTGATGATTGTAACAAATTGTCTTAATATAAGGAAATATAAACCATAAAATATTAATATAAACTCGAATTGTTTCTATTTTCCCATTTATTCGCCGCCAGACGCTAACCACCATCATTATGAGTAGCTGGTTAAACATGGGATGTAATGGGAAACTATTTATTTTAATAAAGTTTTGTAGTTTTATCGGGGAAAAGGGTGATTTAGATGTTGATAACACATATCTGAAAGAGAATAGCAGCAAACACAAAACATCGGCAAAAGCATTGATGATCGAAGAAACATCGATGTTTGTGACCAGTGGTGTAAATTAACTCTTCTGTTTCAATTTTGGTACCTCGATTTCTAAAAAAAGCCACCAAAAATGAAACATCCCCAAAAACATCGATGTTGTTAAACATCGATGTTTTGAGGTCGATGTCGCAGCACTACTTTGAGGCTGTAAAATATTTCTTGTTGTAAAATAAAAACATGAAAAAAGAATACTTAAATTAAACTGTTTCTTTCAAAGAGAAGAGAATTGAACATGAGTGACAGTCAAATTACAGTGCCCGAAATTTACTCGACGGATTTAAATTGCAATACGTGTAAAAAACCAGTGTCACTTGTGATCGAAAACTTCATTTCGTGCTATGTACTATCCTATCGGGGAGCGTATGGAGCACAATGAGCGCCGTGAGAAAACAGAGTGGAGGTGTCAACATTGTAAACCGCGAAACAACTCACCGAACATCAAATACAATGCAATCATTTACTCTGACTCTCAAAGTCTCCAAAAATATGGAAGAGATGATGATAATGAAAACGAGTCCATCGAAAACAATCGTAGGAGGGAAAAAGCATCCCCTACCAGTGAAACTTTAAACATTAAGGAAAATAACGCTCAACAGTCGGACCTTGCGAAGATCAAGTCCGATATGAAAGGTCTAAAGGCCACGATGCAACAGCTTGCAATGAGTATGATCTCTCTTAGCACATCCCATAAAGAGGTGGAAGATGAACTGACTGTCATAAAGGGTTGAAAGAGAAGTTGGACAAGAATTTCAAGACAATACATGAATCTCTGGCAAATTTAAGTTCGCAGGTTAATGACCTACAGAAACGAGACATAGAAAAGGAAGAAAAAGTCAATGATATGGATAAGCGAATAGATATCCTGGATCAGCTGGCTTTAGGCATGAACAAAGAAATTAATAATGTACCCGACACAGCAGTTGTAAAAACAATAGCTGATTCTATGATGCTGACACTTACAGAGCATACGGCAGCAAACGCAACAATAAGGTAGTAGTGGTTTTCCCTTCTATTGCCAAAAAGAGATAAATTATGAATAAGCTGAAGGGAAGAACGGTCGAATTAAATATACTGAGTGAAAATACTGATCACGCAAAATACATACACGTTAACGACGACCTCACGCCGAACAATAAGTGTCTTTTGAGGATGGCTAAGATGAAGGCAAACAAATGTGAATGGAAAACGATCATATTTATACCAGAAGAAATGAAACTCTTCAGCCATTTTAATTAACAATAAGGCAGACAGTGAAGCTATTAGCACATCAATTTAAACAGAAATTTCAAAAAAGTATAATTATCCAAAATCATAACTCGAAACAACTTCATACACATATAAACTAAAAACAAACATTATTTTCAACTTTGTACCCCTTTTATTAAGAAACAAACCCGGATTAAATCAATAAATAAATTTAAAATTAAAATTATATAAAAAATTAATTCAGCAAATAAAATATATAACAATTTTAGTGAAATAAATATAGATCATTTGAATTCAAAATTATCGTTCGTCCATATGTATATACGCTCTCTCAAAAAATTTCATAGCATTTATTTTACAAATAACAAAATTATAAATAAATTATAATAAAATACACAGAAACAAACATACCCAATGACGACAACCAACTATACGGCATACAAGTATTCAATTCGGATGAGGAGTTGCAATGTACTTAAAAGAGAACATAATCTTTGAAATAATAACAACAGACACACAATTTTAACATTAGACTGTACAAACCCGTCTACCGACCGCCTAGAAAAAACATCGATGCTTTCATCGATGAATTCGAGCAAGCTCTCAGCAACATCAACAAGAAAGCAAACACAATCATAATTAGTGACATGAACACCGACATAAAGAAATTGAACACAACAACAAATTTGTGATTAATATTACTTCTAACCATATAAGTCGAATTTTACGCGAATTTAAATATATGTGTGAACACTGGATCGATTTGAAATGTTATTGTGGTAATATGTATATGACAATCATAAAGGGTTATCCATTTCGTGGTTTCAAAAGTATAGAGCTGGAATTCGACATCTGTCAAACTAAGTTGTTAAACCAATTTTTTCTCTTTTCAGTTGAAAGTTTGACATTGACGAAAGTGGATCGCTTAACTATCACACAACGCATAAAAATTATTAAAACCTACTACAAAAATGGTGATTCTGGCACAGCCTCATATCGTCCTTTAAGAGGAGATTATGGTTTACATAATCGTCAACTACGCAAGCAATTGGAAAAATTATGAAGAAATTTGAAGAGACTGGAGCGGTTACAGATATTGTAAGGCCTGTGCATCATCGTTTTGCTGAAAATATCGCTGCTGTAAGTGAAAGTGTTGCCGAAGACCCGAATGTGTCGATTCCTCGTCGTTCTCAGGAATTAGGACTGTCTGACGGCACATTATGGCGTATTTTGCATTTGGATCTACACCTACATCCATATAAAGTCCAGCTCACACAACAACTGAAACCAGCTGACCATTCACAACGTCGTAGATACGTGGAATGGGTGCTTGAACAAGAGGCGGTGGAAGACGATTTTTCGAACAAAATTTTCTTCAGCGATGAAGCACATTTCTCACTCGGTGGGTATGTTAATAAACAAAATTGTCGTATTTGGTGTTCTGAGAATCCTCAAGTAATTCAAGAGATGCCATTACATCCAGATTGGACCTTACTTCTTCGAAAACGACGATGGAACCACTGCCACCGTCAATTCGGAGCGTTGTGGTCATATGATAACCGACTTTTTTTGCCTGCTATTGAAGAATATGACTTTGAGAATATGTGGTTTCAACAGGACGGTGCAACATGCCACACAACTCGAGCGAATATGGCTTTATTGCAAGAGACATTTCCTGGCCGCGTAATTTCTCGTCGTGACGATATCAACTGGCCACCAAGATCATGCGATTTGACACCATTAGACTTTGTTTGTGGGGCTACGCATAAGACCGTGTTTATGCAGATAAACCTTTAACTCTTGAGCACTTAAGAGCCAACATTCGTCAAGTTATGGCTGAGATACCGCCGAATATGTGTCAAAAAGTGGTCGAAAATTACCTCAAAAGAATTAATGCTTGCAACACTTCGCGTGCTGGTCATTTAAATGATGTAGTGTTTCACACATAATGCCAACGTTCAAACTTTATAATAAAAAAGAAATATCATGAAAAAAAATATTTTATATGTCTTTTATTTATGTTTACTTTTGAAACCGCAAAATGGTTGATCCTATTTATGTGTTGTTATACAACTGTTATACAATAGAGTTTCAGTTATTTTTCAAATCGAAATTTTTAGACTATAAAAAATTTTAAATTTGAATATACACTGCCCATATTAGGGATGTAAAGTGTAATTCTTAATACATAAGCTAAATTTAAATCTCGTTCTTTATTAATTTTATTGGTTTTAATTGATCGATATCATTTGAAAATATTTTCGCTTTTACTTCAGATTTGTTGAAAGGTATAATGGCATGTAATTTTTGGGTGCCCGGTACTGTGATAGAATTTTCAAATCGATGTTGTCACATATGTTTTTCTGTATTATATTCCTCGTTTGAGCAATAATCCACATGCAATTTTTCCAATTCTTTTGCAATAAAATACAAATCATGTGCAGTAAGGATTTGATTATTGAGTGGTCGTTGGACAGTTGCTTTCGCTGCAGCTCTCTTAAGGGCACCACCTATTCCATCACGTGGCACAGAAATGCCACTCAGCAGGACATCTAAAATCTTCCTCGTGATGTAAAAGAATTGCAAAATTCTTTCGATTTTTATACTGAACGGCGGACCCGTCAAAAAAATAATAATTTTTTTTCGCTTTCTGAGAAAGAAAATTCATTAATTTCTTTTGAAAAATATGTACTGTATTCGTAATAGTATTGTGTTCCAACACATAGGAAACCGAAAAAAAATTTATATGATCTAATTGGGTTTGGGCATTTCTAAAGTTCACAACAAATGGGTGAATTGTAGCTTGATTATTTGTCCAATGGAAACTTTGAATTGAATCCTGAACAATAAATGAATAATTTTCCGCAAAGTCGCAAATAAGTACCAGTTCCCCTTCCAGCAAATTTTTTTTTCGTTCAGAAATTTGTTCTGCTCAGCAGCAATAAAGCAATTTAAAATAAAGATATGTGATAACAAATCTAAGAACTCATACACAGGCTTTTCGATAGTTATAAGGTTGGACCTGTCAACTTGAATCCATTGTTTAAAAGTTATTTTGTATAAATTTTTTAGCAATCCATTTTTTAAACCAGAATCACCTGGACAAAACATACACAAGCCTAGGTAGCATTCGACTTGTACTGGCTTGCAAATAGATTAGGCGATCCAATGTTGATAGGTTGGAAAGTCTAAGCTAAATTTTTTTGCAAAGTTCATTTATTCTGCCTCCAGTGAACATTAACTTTAAGTTCTGGTGTTTAGCACAACGACATACAGTATGAGAGCCACTTCCTCCAGCTAAGATGCACTCCTTTGGCCTAAGTTCTGCGAATTTAAAAATCATATCGCTTGTTCGGGATATGTATCCTTGAACGACCTATGGAATTTTTTTAGGTTACACAATACCAGTCGTTTTTTTTTCTTTAACCTTTTCGCCTTCCTCATTTACAAAAGTTACAAAATCGCCCTGTCCTGGCATCACTCTGCTATTGTCACCAAAACCCTATTGGCATCACTCAGCTATTGTCACCAAATCCTTAGCAATGGTATAAGTTTCAGCCGACAGTTGGTTACGTGTTTCTGGACTTGGGGACAATAAAATCTCATTATTTGAAATGGCTTTCTTAGCATTTCCTGCCATTCGGTTCGAACATTCAAATTGTTCCTGAATTTTTATTATTGTCTAATTTTTTGGTAAACTTGACAAAAGTTTTTGTTGGAAGCTTTTGTTTCCACTGCATATGTTACTACGTCGTGTGGAAACATTGTAAACCGTTTCTCGAAAATTCTTGAGCCTCCCATAATATAACTTTCAGCACTTATTACCACCATACTCTGTTAAATATTTATATCTGCAAAATATTTTTTTCTTTCCTTCTGAAAACTAACCCTAATTTAAAGTCGACGAAACAAAATTTTTTTGATAATCACAATGAAATTTTGTCAGTGACTATTATTTGCCAATATTGAGATTGGGATTGAAAATGGGCGTTTTGACCACGCCCCTTCTGGTAACTCCCATACAAATCGACACATTTAGCACAAAATCATATTTCTTTCAAATCTTTCTTCTGGTAAATGTGATTAGCTTCAACTCTAACACCGGTTAATAATCTGTAAATGCCTACTTAACTGGAGGAAATGGGCGAGATTGTCACGCCCATTCTGGTACCTCCCATACAAAACAAGGTTTTCGTCCGTGTTTTCAATCCGATAAATCGCGTGAAACGCATCCGAACTTAATGAAATTAGGCATAAGGCTTCACGATATCAAACGCCAATCACCGATTAAAACAAGGGTGATTTTGCCACGCACAGTGTGGTACTTCCCATACAAAAGTTGTTTGGGCGTCTGGGTGTTCCGCACGAGAAGCCCGGAAAACCGAAGCAATCTTTATGAAAGTTTGTTCTAGTCAATATTTAGTCAAATAAAGCTCTCCTATAGAAAATGAACGGTTTTGCCACACCCATTCTGGTACCTCCCATATAAAAGTTGGGCGGATAACCGGTTGACCGACTCGATAACTCTCGTAAACTACAACCGATCTTAATAAAATTCCGTACTAGACAATATTTTGCTAAAAGCCACTGAGTAATTAATAACTGACTATTGTGCCACACCCAGATTCGTACCTCCCACACAAAAGTTGGGCGTATTTACGGTTTGCCTACTCGATATCTCCAATACTTCATAACCGATCTTAATAAAATTTGGTACTGATCAAAATTTTGCCAACAATTTGCCATGCCCATTTTTGTACCTTGCATATAAATGTTGGGAGGGAAACTAACTAATTTGGGTATTCAATAATATTTAGCGCAATGTCGTGAACCTGCTGTTGAATGTGGTCACTTTTGAGTATGGGCATTTTTTAACAGAACTTCCATGCAATGGATGACTTAGGGTGAGGGTATGATTAAGTCGGTTCACCCGACTGAAACTTATGATGAGGAGTGCGGAAAAATTGTTAGAATGAGACTTGCAGGTCAAGGAATTGGCGAGATTGCAGCTGCGGTAAATCGGCATCGCAATATAGTTTCGAATTCCTCAAAGACCCCGAAAACTATGGTTGTATTAAGCGCAATTGACGCATCCCAACTGTAGACCAGAGGACTAAGCGGCACATTCGGCATTTAGCAGGTAATGAGAGTATGAGTTGTAGGGAAATAAAGGTGGAATTGGGTCTAAATGTAACGAGACAACGTGTCCAGCAACTGCTAAAGGACGATATAGGTCTTCGGTACCAAAGCAAAATGGTCAAACCATGCTTAACCCAGCGCCATAAAAACGCGAGTATTGCGCATTTGAAACCGTTATATTTAAAGATGAGAAAAAGTTTAATTTGGACGGACCCTGATGGTCACCATAAATATTGGAGAGATTAACATCCTCGGCAAACGTGCTACAAGCGAAACCACGATGCACACTGGTTCAGGAGCGGCCTAAATTCATTGTGTTCATGTCTTCTGATCTATTCAAGTTTTTCATAGTTTGTAATAAACAATCTTACTAGCATGAACCAAAAATATATATCTTTATTACTTTTTTGTCCAGAGCCATTCAAAGTTGACCAAAGTTAATGCATTTCAAATGACCGTATTATATGTGCTACCTTCTATCACTTCGTGCTTTTAAAATACTCTTGTAATGACACTATATATTTTATGCAATTGGATGTTATTAAAAATATATATTTAAATAGAAAAAATTTTCGAAATTAAAAAAAAAATGTTTTTATTTACAACTATAAAATGTGCAAAAATATTTATTTTCTCAAACTTCTATGGTTTGCATTTATTGATCTCCAACGAGCTTTAGCTCGAGACTTATGTATATTAAATTAAAGCTTGAACCTCACCTAACGATTTATTAAAAATTCAGCTGCCCATTTAAGCCACTAAGGAATTCCGGCATATAAGAAACTAAAAAAAAATTTCCTTCATAAACATGTTATTGCGCATCATAATTGTTTTGTTTGTTATTTTTTCTTGCTTGATTGCTTACTTTGTTGTTTCGCTTTTTTGTTGTAAAAAAACACACAAAAAGCAACAGCAAAACATAAGTTTAAAAATGTGTACTTTCTAATAAAATAACAGAAATTATTGCACTTACTAACACTTGCAATAAATTCTTCCCTTTTTTTTTTGAATCAGCTGTGATTATTTGTTGCATTGTTTTTGTGATTATAGGTTATTAGTTTATTGTTTTAATTTCTTATCACATGTGATCATCAGTTGTGTTTAAATGATTAAAGCTAATTAGTTTATTGTTTTTGAAGTGACAAATAGAAAATACATAATTGAATATGGATAATCTTCAGTTATCTTATTATGAAATTTTTGATATTTTATTAGATTGTGATAAGAACACTGATGTACTTTGCGATATTATATTAACAAATAATACGAATTTGTCAATTATTAACGTAGATAAATTTAAAAGATTTTTAAATAAACAATTTTTATCAAAATTGAAAACTAATTGGGGCAGTGCAAAACGTATGAAAGACAGATTTGTTGAACAAAACAAAGTTTGGTTGGAAAATATGTATTGTTTGGGTGAAGATTTGTCAGAGTATGATGAACCTATGTGTTCCCACGAAGTCAAACGTGGTCGCCCTTCTAAAGCTTTTGCACTTTGCCAATCACGTGATAAAAGGAGTAAAGTACTGCAGTTATGTGAATGTAAGTCGGCAGAACTTATTGCATCAGCTGCAAAAAACATTAATAAGGAACAACAATTTTCAAAAATGTTTAGTCCAGAAAAAGCACTAAACCTCATTATTGATGCTTGTTTATCAAAACATCAGTATCAAATATTAAGATGGAGTGCCAAAGAAATTGGATGTGACATTTTCAGCTCATACCATCATGTTCTTAGTGTTAGAAAGGAATTCTATCCTAAAAATTTGGAAGTACAGGAGAACTATAGTAAAGTCAGTATGCAAAATTTACTCGATCATACTGTATCCAGAATATTGAAGGCGAAAACGAAAGCTGAGACAGAGGTACTTCCAAACCAACTACAACTTATTTCTAAATGGGGTTGTGATGGATCTTCGGGACATAGCGAATACCATCAAAAATTCAATGATCCCAATTTAAACGACAAAAATATATTTTTGAAAAGTATTGTTCCTCTCAATTTGAAATGTATTGACGTCACAAATGATTACTGGCGAAATATAACGCCATCATCAACAACTTTTTGTAGGCTAATAAAATTTCAATTTGTAAAAGAAACAGCAAATGTTATTTCTGAAGAAGTTGAAAGTACACAAAATTAAATTAAAGATTTGGGAAAAACTGTTGTTAATATTTATGACAAAAGCTTTGAAATTTTGCATACTCCTATTTTAAACATGATTGATGGAAAGGTTGCGAATGTAATCACACAAACATCAGGAATGTCTGTATGCTTTATATGTCAATGTAAGCCTAGCGAAATGAACAATTGGGAAGTATTAAGAACAAAACTAGTTTCGGAAGAAAGGCTTCAATTTGGAATTTCCCCTTTACATGCGAGAATAAAATTTATGGAGTGGAGAGTTACTAAAGACACTAAAAGTGGAGAGTTACTAAAGATACAAAACATGAAAGAGAAAAAGCAAAAGCGGAAATACAAAGAAACTTGAAATCGGTTCTAGGCATAAATGTGGATATGGTAAAACAAGAAATGGGCTGGCAATACGTCTCGACGTTGTTTTGCAAATCCTTCAATAACGGCAGATGTTCTTGGTGTTGATGTAAATTTAATTCATCGCTTTACTACAATTTTAACTGTTATAAATATTAATTTTGAAATAGATGCCGAAAAATTTAAAGTTTATTGATTAGACACTGCAGAACGATATATAGAACTCTACAGCTGGTACTATATGCCTATTACACAAAGTACTAATTCCTGGGAGTAAAATTGTGTAAGCAGCAATACTGCCACTTGGAATGTTGTCGGAGGAAGCTCAGGAAGCTCGTAATAAAGATTACAGAAGTCATCGCCTAAGCCACTCCAGAAAAACGGATCGCATATCAACAAATGAAGATGTAATGCATATGATATTAGCGTCTTCAGATCCATATATAAATTCAGACCGTAACCAGCCCAAGAAGGATATATTGGAATTTTCTGATGAAGTAAAAAATTTGCTATGTTAATAAAGCTACACGAATTACTTTGTTTTTAATTTTTTTAATATTTTCTTTCACTTATTTACATATATTTTCATTAAATATGGGCATGACTCTTGCTGCATTTTATTTATATTTTAATCAAAAAAAAACCCGGACAACACGCTTTTGCAATGAGCCAAAAATTGTGACTACAATGATTTTTAACTTTTGTGTTATATGGGAAGTAGGCGTGGTTGTGCTCCGATATTTTTCATATTTCCCGCATTTTTTTATAATAACCAAATATTAGCCTATACCAACAGTCAAGGCTCTACGATGTTTCCTTATGTTTAATGCCACCAATCGTATGAAGCTGAACCAGTGTGCGATGGTGGATCACTTATGATATGGGCTGCCTTTGGAGCACGAGGCAAGTCAGATATATGCTTTTTCCCAACTGAAATGAATTCGGAAGCATACGTTGATCTGTTTGACAGCAATTTAATTGGCATTGCTAGTGAATTACATGGAGATAACTGGACTTTTCAACAAGCCAACGCCCTGATCCACATTTCTCGGCTCACAAGGGATTTTTTAAGTGCCGATATATTCCATTTCTGGAGTAGCCAGCCAAAAGCCTTGACCCCAACCCAATTGAAGACCTCAGGCGAATACTTTCCGCCAAGATGTTTTCAAAGTCGAAGCAGTATACGACGCTTAAAGAACTAAAACTAGCAATATTGGCGGAATAGGAGAAAATTGACATGTCCACTTTAAGAAACTTAGTGAGTTCTATGCCACGCAGGCTACAACAAGTTCTTATACACAAGGGCAACTCAATATCATATTAATTATATATTTTAATTGGATAAGAATAAGAATTAAATTTAAGTTTAATTTTTGCATATATAAATATTTTCTATGAAGAATATATCAAAAACTTTTTTTGTTCTAAAAAAGAAATGAAAAAATATGTTTTCTTATAATTTTAAAGAACACATAAATATAAACTAGTATATAAAATAAAAATCAAAAAAAAATAGTTTTCAAAGCTCCAATTCAACATGATACACTGCACATATAAATATTTGACAGGGGTATTGGATATTTTATTATGTGTGTGACCTCGGCTATCACCATAGATAAGCGAAATAAATAAATATCGCACAGGCGTTGTCAAGTACTGCCACTACTGCCACTCACTCAAGTTTCCATAAAGTAGCTATGGTACAGAGAAGAAAATGGAGTGGAATGCTAACAAAGACAATGAGTGAAGCCGGCCGTTTCTCTGCTCTCTCTCTCACTCTCTTCGTTGAATATGTCAATAAACGAGCAGTTTTATTATGATGTTATTGTATCTAACACGGCGTCTACACGAGAGATAAAACGTAAAATAATATGAGAGATAACGTCGGCAGAATAATGAAAAAATATTGCTTCTGTTAATGGTTATGGTAGATACGGGTAACACGTATTTACGTTTATTTTATGAAATTACACAATTGTCTGACTCTCATAGAGAACACATGTGTTCTTTGCTCGAAGAGTTAATTGTTTGTGTATTTTTGTATTTTCTTGTTTGTTTTTTTTTTTTGTTGTAAAAGGATTAAGTGTGTCTTTTTTACCATGCCGGATATTAAATACTTTTCTGACATTGTATTTTTATTTTAATTTTTAATTTTATTTCACTTAAACAAATTGTTATCACCTTGTCTATGTTTTTGTTCACAATGTTTACCTTTTTCGCGCTATTGTTTACCTATTTGTATCGACTGACAGTTTTGATTTCATAAAATGATTGTCATTCAAAATTGCTTCCAAGAGTTTTCATAATATATATTATGAAATTTTTTACACGTAACATAATTCTCTCAGCAATTGAATTTGACGTTTGCTAACATAAAAATTTTACGTTTTATCTCTCGTGTAACTATAGAAAATTCCAACCATATTTAAATAAAATTACATAAAGTATGTAAAAAGTATGAAATAATCAAGTTATGACGCGGGAAAGAAATGTGTCTTAGTGAATCGCGTCGACTTTTTTGGTTCTCTTCGACTAGGGTTGCCAAATCGATCCGGTTTATTTCCTCTCCTCCATGTACACCCTTTTTGGAGTTTCTCTATATATAAATAAAAACAATAGATGATTCATTTGCTGAGTCACCATTTTCACCAGAGGGCACATGCTGTTTCCGTACGAACATTTTTCACTCGGATGCGACGAAAAAGCACTCACACATCATTTTTATTTCGATTCTGATGTTTAAATTTGAAAATTGAATATAAATAAATAAAGCATATCGCTCTTGTCGAATTACCGTCGTTTGAGTTTCCAAAGCCTGGTTTTGGTTGGTCAACATCAATCCAATTTTCTCTTTGAATTCCCTATGAATGGGTTTTTTTTTTGTATCAGCAATATTATTTTTTTCATCATCACATCGAGTTTGCCACTTTTAATCGGAAATTTAAATGACAAGTGAATAAGACACTCAAAAAATCTTATCCAGCAATGAAGGACAGATAAACCAAACTCCATGGTATCTATATTTACAACTTTTGCAATTATATTTAACAATATCGTTGAACTCTTTGCTTGTGGCGCCACATATATAGCACTTTGGGTGGATTTTGCGTCTGTAATACCGTTACAGACCTTACCGTCAATCATCACAAGAATTAGTTCGTGATTAGCTTTCACTAATCTCACTCCAACTAGTACTACGGAATCGACAAGATCTTTTCTTTTAGTCTCCACTCTTTCTTTTTCGAGTTTGTTGACCGTTTCTTTCACAAATTCAATTTTCAAGGACCTACAAATCCTAGTGGAAGACGGACGAGGATTTTGCCAAATTGTTTTCTTTCCACAAACTAATTTCAATGGTACAATCGATGTTATACACACTGAAGAAACAGAGGCGTTAATGTCATGACAGGCTTGTTTATATGAACTATGTCCTGAACTTCCATCAAAGCCCCACTTAGTATATAAAGTCATTTTAGGCAGTTCCTCATTGTCTAACAAATTAAAATTCGAATTTTTAATCGAAAAAATACGCTCAGTGGTATGGCCGAATAGTGCTTGTAGATTGATGTGCGCTGACGTTTCAGTAATTTTTATTTCGTCTCGTTCTGGATAACATTTTTTTTAGCTTCTTGGACTTTAGTAAATGGTGGAAATTTGTCAGGCGCTGCTTTTCTAATTTCATTATATTAGTGTCGAGTTAGCTTCGCTTGTACCAAGACGGGAAGAGCTTCCTCCGAACTTAATTGCTGTGGTGATAACGTTTTAAACTTTTTTTGTATTTTTTTGATATTATTTCCTTAACTATTTTCGACGCATCTGTGTTTCCAACAGCTCTTAAGCTCATTTGTGTAGACAATGGAGTATTATGGAGTATTATCTCTTATATCTTTACATTTCTTTCCTTTAGTTCTTTCTATATACTCATCAAATGAGAGATCATGCCGACCTTTTTTTGTGTTGGTGCTGGTAGTGCACTAAAGGTAATTGAAGCATCAAGCCAATTCTTGTTATTTTTTAAAAAAAACTTCATCCTTTCTATGAGATTTTTGCCATCGAATCTTATAGTCTGTGCAAAAATTTTTAAATCTTTTGGTGAAACCTACCATATCTGAAGGGTCAACGCGTGTGATTACTTCCTATCTCAGAAGATTAAATTGATCTTGAATTGATTTAGGTTCTGAATTCTTCATACAATTCTTCACGACAACAGTACTCGTATGTTCGCATGTATGTACATGACCAACATTTATCATGTAGGGTTCAAATTAACAACTAAACTAAATAGAGATGCAAGCGTGACCAAACTTATTTTTCAAAACATTGTACGTGTTTTAAATAGAATTTTGTCATGTTACTCATATTTTTAAACGAAGCTTTGTAAGTAATTTGTGCATTTGTCTAGATTTCTGAGTTTAAATGTGTAAGATGTATATAGAGACTTAGGTTTAAGTATTTATGCATTAAGTAGCGTTCACAATGGCAGCAACGAATTTGTAATTCAAGCCTTCTGGTTCCCACTCACAGTATTGCATATAATGGCCTCTCATGTTTTCCGTGACATTGGAATTCAAATTTGTCATAGAACTAGGTTCTACTTCTACTTCAAATTGGAATTTGTTCGAGTCAGTTTATTCTACTGACCGCTAGGGGCGCTCTACTTCGAATTTTCTTTTAAAACTTGAAAGTATAAATGAAAATGTAAACATTTTGTATCAAAACAAACATTTTAATAAATAATATTATCTGTAAAATCTGCCAATAACAATAATTTCACATATAATTATAATTTTTTATTACCAAGAATACAACACTGTCGCTGGCTTTCGAACAAATCAGCTGATGCAAATGTGAAATGTGTAGTTGTTTGTAGTAAGTGTAGTTCGCGCCAATTTTATTAATAAACAAAAGAAAAAAGTTTAAAAAAAGCTGACATTTTCAGGTTTATCGAAACCGACCAAGGCCATTACATATTATGGAACATAAGTTTCTAAACATTTCTATAGAAAAATTTGAAAACATTTCTAAAGAAGAATTTGAAAACATTTCTAAAGAAAAATATGAAATTATTTCTATAGAAAAATTTGAAAACATTTCTATAGAACAATTTTAAGTTTTTAAACATTTCTATAGAAAAATATTAAAACTTTTCTATAGAAAAATTGGAGAACATTTCTATAGAAAAATTTCAAAAAGTTTCTACAGAATAATTTTAAAACAATTCTATGGAAAAATTGTAAAAGATTTCTATAAAATTTTTCTATAGAAATGTTTTGAAATTTTTCTTTAGAAAAGTTTTTCTTTAGAAAAATTTTACAACATTTCTATAGAAAAATGTTAAAACTCTTCTATAGAAAAATTTGAAAAGTTTTCTAAAGAAAAACACTTAATACTTTTTGCTCCGGGTAGTGGTACAAATCTGAGGTCCGTGTCTCACATTTAATTTTTCTATTTGTACTGTTTGCTTTTTCGTTTGTATTGCAATTCTCCATGGGTTTCAATCCCCAAATATGTATACTGCTGTACAATGTAAACAATGTTGCCAGTCAGCTGTTTTTTCGAACTTATTCGAACAAATTTGTTGCTTGCATTGTGAACGCCTGTTGAATTTGTTGCTATCATTGTGAACGAGCCTTTAAGCTTTAATAAAAAAAATATTAACTATTTACGAGATAAATTCTCGATCGTGAGTGAAAATCAAACTTGTGATGTCATTATAGAATGAAAATATGTGAAAAATTCTATTCGTTGTGAATAAACCGGAATTATTTTTTTTTTCGTGAGTGAGTGATTTAGAGTTACTCATGCACACTCAGTAGCTACAATATCACCTACCTAACAGAATAGAAAGACAAAAGATAATAAAAACAAAAACTTTAATATATTTTGGAATTTATTAGCTGAAATCTCATATGTTAGGAGCATATAAGCTGTTTTCCCCAGATTCACCCACAAAGTTGTTGAAACTCAATAAAAATATCAAAGATACCCCATTTTTTCATTTTGTTTTCAATATTTCCAAAACATTTATCTAAACAAACAAATATTTATCATATCGTCAAATAACTGAAGTAGACGGTTCCATAATAAAACTTTCACATTTATATGTCTTAATTAAAAAAATAATCACTTGAAGTATACAAATTTTTACTTTAACCAGTGGGCGCAAAAATTATAATAATTATTGAACTTTAAAGACAAACTGCAAATAAAGTAAACAACTTAGAAATTTTATTTTTGCAATTTTATGTTGCAGTTGTAGAATTTTATCTAGTTTTACCCGGTACCAAATACGGTTGAGAACGTTAAAGCTAATTTTTTGAATTAATCGCAACTTTTGATGGATTTTAAGCCTCTGTACGTCCTGTCGCTTTTATATTGTGTGCTGTGTCCCTTGCTGCGTGTGCTGAACTTACTGCTTTGCCTGTACTGCTGCGGTCGGTGAGATAGCATAGTATCTCAATGTTGAAGAAGAAGTTCTAGAAAGTTGTTTATTGAGATCTTAGGTAGATTTTAGTAGTTGATTGTGTCCTGGAATTTGGAATGGTTTGTCTACCTATGGACCTGAACAGGGGAAAAAAGGAATAAAATCGAATTTTTTAAAGTTTTTTGGGATTTTGACCATGAAGCTGAAGTTTCCCTCAGAGATTAAATCAAAATTCCGAACGGTTTGCAGGATATGAGCCTGACAAAATGATCACTTTTTTGCAAAAATTACATCGAGGCCCCAAATCTTTGGGGGCCCATAAAAAAAAGTACATGACTTTGGGCAAAACTGGAAGACACGCGTCTTTTTTTTTGGTCTTTTCCATGACTTAAAAAATTACACACAGTGTAACTAAGGAGTAGTGATGCGATAATAACGCCTATCCTACTGCGAAAATAACTACGATATATCAAATTATTGTGTTCGTATTATGTTGTGGTTCGTGTGTTACGTTAATTATTACTTTTTTGAAGAGATAAGGTACTAGAGGTCACGACGCGTTGTACTATCGTCGTTTTTGGGCGTTTGCCACGTACCATCGGATGTTGCCAGATGGTCGGCGTCGCCGAGAGTCACGAGAGTCACGAGAAAAAAATCATACCAGCTTAGGATGGAATTAACTGAAAATAAAAAAACCTGGAGCAAGACTAAAGAGGGACATCAAAATCAACACTATATCCACCATTCTCACACGAACACTCGAAATATATTTCGATACTCCCTCCCTCGAGGAACAAGGATAGTTCCCTCCGTGATACCCTTTAACTTTTTCGCTGGGTATCCCAATCATTCACCCCTACTGGAAAACAAATCGGGTAATGATTTTAACCCAGTAACGATCGCGACCATGACAGAGTCAAAGAGAACGAAATACTTATCTAAAATCGCATACCACTCCGTCTCAGACTGGCGTTACCCCTGAATGTTTCACGCATTTTTCTTACTTTTTGTACTGTCTAAAAAGCGTCGCACACCAATATGAAATGTTATAAAATATGAAAAATATTTCATGATTGGTACCGCTAGATGCGTTATAACTTCTAGTATTTGATCTATTCATAGAGACAGTAATAAACGTAGCTCAGGAATCGAAAACTTATAGGAAGCCAAACATTTGAAAACGCAATTTCTTTCGGAATTAGTTAATGTTGGAGTCAGTAAAACCTTTAGAATGATACGAGATACTATAGCGAAATTTGGCAGGGTGCCTATTCATATAATGTAGTTGCAAAGCCATGAAAATATTTAAAAATTCATTAAAACCCAATACCAGAAACCCACAGAAAATATAATATCCCCAAAATTGGGATTTCCACAAAATTGTAGGAATTTAACACCTTTATTTCCAGTTAGAATCTCGAGCCACCTTTGCACGTCGCGAGACTTACCGACATATATGATTTTTATACCCTCACCCGTCGGGTAAATGCATATCATTTAAAACGGAACAAATTTAACACATAGATGAAGCCATTTAAAACCCTTAGCATCTTTGGAAGAAATTCGTTGTAGGACTTTTTAAGACGATTGAGCTATCAACAAGATAATTGCTATAAATCTTTACCGGTCACAATGAAATTTTGTCAGTGATTAGCATATACGGTACTATCAAGTATAATGTACGAAACACTAAAACCAATTATAGCTGACCTGACCTGAACTGGTTGGATAAGGATCTTACCGAAGCGGGGCATCGGGCGATCATCAGCATCACCAGTAAAAGGCACATGCTGCTCGCGTATGCTGATGATAAATATATCATAGGGCGCACAATTAGAGAAGATACTGCGGTAGAATTAGAATTGAAAAGAAGTCAGCAATAGTAGGTCTGACAGTAAATGAGGACACGGCAAAATTAATTAATGGCAGAGCCTCCATGCGATTAGACCAAAGCGTGGTCCAGATCCAGATCCAGCCGGAGAATTGTAACTTTCATACAACTTGTCTTGCTTTATGGCGCAGAATCGTGGGACCTATTCGAGAGAAAAGTAGTCCGAAAAATGTATGGCCCTATATGTGCACAACGGCGAGACATTAATATAGTTACTTTATTTTATTGACTATTTTACAACCTCAAGAGGTCAGACGTCTTACACATATTAACTAAACAAACAAATTAAACAAATTTCAACATATTCATCCAACTGGCTCTCTATCCTTCGCCTTTTCTCCCCAGTTGGTAAAACCAAGGATACAGAGGGATTCTTCTGCCTGGTCTTTCCAGCGGAGTCTTGGTCGTCCTCGTTTCCTGCTTCCATCGGGTACGTTATCGAAAACCGTTCGCGCTGGTTCGTCATCATCCATTCTGATAACATGGCCTAGCCAACGCAATGGGCCCAATTCGATTCGCCTAGCTATGTCCACATCAGAATAATAGTTATATAGCTCTTGGTTCCAGCGACATCGGTACTCGCAGTTTCCCTAACAGGACCATATACATATTTTACGGAGAATTTTTCTCTCGAATACTCCCAGGTGTTTTTCATCCGCTTTCGATATGACCCAAGTTGCGGAGCCATATGTCAAGACAGGTAAACTGAGAGTCTGATATAGCTGGACTCTTGTCCGTCGAGAGACGGCTTTGTTCCTAAACTGCTTGCTGAGCCCAAAATACCATATATTTGCAAGCACAATTCTCCTATTTATCTCCAGACTGACGTCGTTGTCCTGGCTCACTGTGGTTCCAAGGTAGACAAATTCATCTACCACTTCAAAATTAAATCGGTTATCAAAGTTCAAGTGTGAACCAAGTCGAGAGGTTTCTCTAGTCGTTGACACCATTAATTTTGTCTTGCCCTCATTAACGTCGCTGATTCCTTTACGACTCTTGAAAATACTGCAGTAACCTCTCGCAAATTTTGCCCAACGATGTCTATATCGTCAGCATACGCCAACAACATATGGCTTTTCGTGTTAATACTCTTGTTCTTGCTTACTGCAGATTTTCTCAATACTATCATTGCATTGTCTCAGTCCTCGCTTGGAAGAATCTGAGTGGAGTAGTGCTGAAAAGTGGTCTCTCAACTTTTTGAGCACACTCTGCTTCTCAATCACCAGATTCCCATTCTCATCCTTGCAGGAGGGTAGCCCATTATTAGGCCTGTTATTCAATCTTCTTACCCTTTGTAAAAATTTTCTGGGATTCACAACTCAACCTGCACAATTCGGGTTTTTCACTCTCCCTCTACTCCCACTGCCATTTTTTCCGCGTAAATAGTTGGTTTTCCTCCCTTATCAGCCTCTTGTACCTATCACTCGCAGCACACGTTGTAACTGACTGTTTCGCTGCCATACGTGCAGCGTCTTTTTCATTAGCTGCAATGCGACATTCTTCGTCGTACCATGGCTTATCCTTCTTCGGTTTTTGATAGCCAAGTTCAGTCCTTACAGCGGTTTCCAAAGAATGGGAGATATGCTTCCACTGCGCATCTGTGTCGTCGGGAGGGGGCATTCTGCCCTAGAAGGAGAGAGCTCCTGTTCATAGGACATTGACATCTCCGGTATTTGCAGCTTGTAAATATACTGGTTTTCCTGTGTTCGGCTTCGCCCTACTCAGTTTTGTGCGAACTTTCGGAGCCCCCAGGTAATGATCCGAGTCGATATTGGCACCTCGAATCAGAAGGCGAGTATGTTCTGCCATCAGTGCCTGCCGTCTATTACCAAGTGGTCAATCTAGTTCTTCATCATCCGATCAGGAGATATGTATGTCCTTATGCTGGAATCGTGTGCAATTAACTACCATGTTCTTTGCAGCGGCGAAGTCTATTAGTCTTATTCCACTATCGGAGGGGTATCATGTAGACTGTGAGTACTAGGGATGCCAAACGGGAAATCCCTAATTTCGAAATCCAGGGATTTTTCGAGATTGATGAATCCCGAATCCCGGGATTTTAAAACTAACATAAAACATAAAACTAAAAACAATGACAAAAGTTCAGTGTGGTGTTATTTTTTGGAAGTGTCGAAAGGTGCACCTCAAGCAAAATGCACATTGTGCAAAAAGGGTTTGAAACCCAGGCAGCTCTGCAAAAGGTTTAATAACACATCTTAACTTAAGCAAATTACAAAATTTATTGCGTTGGATAAAACATTAAGCAAAGAAAGTTAAATATCAAACTCGGGGAAAATGCATAGTTTCGGAGTTATGGATCACAACATTTCGGATAATTTTTCCACTAACGTACCGTGTTCAGCCATTGATTTCACTTTTTTGTATAAAACAAATCATAACTAACTCAAAAAATAATGCAGCATTTTTAGATAAGTCGCTTAGTTATCGAGGTATCGGATGTTTACGTTTCTCAAACAAAAATTTCAAATTTTTTAAAATAATTTTTGCTTTTGTTTGAAAAAATAAATATTCGAAAAATCGCGCGATCTTTTTAAAATAATTGTTGTTTTTGTTTGAGAGACGTAAACATCCGATAACTCGATAACTTAGCGACTTATCGAAAAATGCCACATTATTTTTTGAGTTAGCTATGACTTGCTTTATACAAAAAAGTGATATAAAAATCGATAATTTTTCTAAATATCAACATCCGATAACTCGATAACTAAGCGACTTATCAAAAAGTGCTACATTCTTTTATGAGTTTGTTTTGAATTGTTTTATACAAAAAACTGATATCAATGGCTTTACACGGTACGTTAACGCCATAACCCTCACACATATTCGAAATTTCGGGGTCCATAACTCCGAAACTATTCATTTGCCCCAATTTTTTTTATTTTACTTTTTTGCTTAGAATAATATAGTCTACCCCCTTGTGGTCGTTTATTGGAGTGTAAGCCGTAAAATAGACTAGTTCCCAAAAAAAAAATTAAAAATAGAATCCCGAAAACTCCCAAAATCCCGTGATCCCAAAAAATCCCGAAATCCCGGGATTTTTAAAATCAGTCCCGTTTAGCATCCCTAGTGATTACCGATGGTTGGTCGAAAGACACTGTTCTTTCCTAATTTGGCATTAAAATCGCCTAGAATAATCTTCATGTCGTGGTCACGGCAGCGTACGTAAGCGTCCTCCAGGCGCTCATAAAACGATTTTTTGAACTCATCATCTTTATCCTCTGTCGGTGCGTGCTCTCAAATTAACGAGATGTTCCAATATTTCGCTTTGACTCGAATTGTGGCTATCCGGTCACTCACTGGGTTGAACCTGGTTAGAAACTAGGTGTCGCAGTCTCTGCCAACTATAAATCCGCACCCGAATTCGTGCTTTCGGTTATGGCAGCTGTAGCAAATATAACAGTTTTTCTTTCTGGTACAACCATATCCTGTCCATCGCATTTCCTGGTTTGATGTGATGCCAGCTTTATATTTTTCGAGGACATCCGCCAGTTGGAAAGTGGCACCCGTCCTGTATAGCGTTCGCGCATTCCATGTACATATTCTTATATCTTGGTGCATATAACGTTTGCGAGGGTCGTCAACAGTTCGGGGGTTTCTTTGTTCGTTATTCGCATTGTGTATTTTACCCACTGCCAGGATGATTATGTTTCAGCAGCCCATTATGGATCAGACGCCGACCAGAATGCAGTGTGTCGAAACTGGATTTTGGTTTCTTCAATTTTGATCCGCCGTTGGCCAGGGGTGTTGGGTCATCCGCCTTCAAAGGATAGAATAATATGTCCACTACTTTGAAGGGCTTCAATAACAGGGTCATCCAATAATCCTGAGACGTATGAGTGATCGCATTACCACTCAGGTTGCTAATTCGTTTCGCCTTCTCACTCTAGCTAGCTAACGGAGGTTTCCGATAAACCATTGCCCAGGACATACCGGTCGGAAGTAGTGAGCTGCTTGGACTCTCCAATGAGGGAATCATTTCTGGCCACTCCCAAGTGAATGGCTATCAGAAACTTTCCACCTCCACGGACAGTACCATTCACATAGTTAAGCTAATCAAAATAAGCCAATTTCGCTGGCTATGCCATGTAACTAGAATGCATGAAGACGAACAAGCACGACAGGTTTTCACAACCCAACTCGAAGGAAGACGAAAAATAGGAAGACCAAGAATCCCCTGGAGGGCTCAAGTTGACGTATCCCTGAGTAAACTTAGTATTGCCAACTGGAGGGATAAGGATAAGGCCCTGACCCCCCGGTGTTGTTTGAAACCGGATAAGTAAGTAAGTAATACAATCATATGTTCAAATTGAGTTTGGTATGGAAAATGGGCGTTTTGGCCAGGCGCGTTCTGGTACCTCCCATACAAATCGACACATTTAAGAAAACCAATATTTTTTCCAAACGGGTTTTCTGGAAGATGAGATTAGCTCCAACTCACAAATTGGTTATTAATCTTTAAATGTCTACTTAACTGGTGAAAATGGGCGAGATTGCCATACCCATTCTGGTACCTCCCATTCAAAAGTTTTCTGTTCTTCGGGGCTGTCAATCCGATAAATCGCGAGAAACACTTCCGACCTTAATGAAATTAGGTATAAGGCTACACGTCATCAAACGCCAGTCACCGATTAAAATTAGGGTAAATTTGCCACGCCTATTCTGGTACCTCCCATACAAAAGTTGTTTGGCCGTATGACCGCTGTCCAGGCCATGACATTAAGATGGTACTAGGAGATTTGAATGCTAAAGTAGGCAGAAAGAATGTGTTTCATCCAACTATTGGCAATTTCAGTCTACATGCTTACAGCTCCGACAACGGTATGAGACCGATTGACTTTGCAGCGGCAAAAAATATGGTCATTAGTGGTACAAGATTCCAGCATAAAGACATCCACAAGGCTACTTGGGTACCCCTGATCAAAGAACGAAGAACCAAATTGATCACGTGGTAATTGATGGAAGCCACTTATCCAGTGTAATGGACGTACGAGTGATCAGAGGGGCTAACATTTATTCTGATCACTACCAGGTAGTAGCAAAGAATCGCACTAGTTTAAGTAGATGACTAGGCACGTCAATGATATGGATCATTTTTAACATAAATCCCCTGCCATAGTGCCCCCCTCCCGTAATATTCCCACATCATTAAAGGTCGGAGAGTGGTTCACCTCCACTTTTCCGTTTCCCGGTCAATTGTGCCCTGCCCATTTCACTGGTCAGATTCACGGACCGAAATTGCCGCATGTAACCTTGACCCAGCCGATCCAACATACACTTTAACGCATACGTTAGCTCCGTTACCACAACATGCAATCCCAGATATTAAGTCCGATTTGCCATCTGGTCCAATTTTCGACATAAACTTCATAAAGTATAAGGCACTTGAACCCCTGATAGAAATGGTATGCACTGCATCGTCCCATATGCTCCATCGTCCTCCTCTTGTACATAACGAGGAATCGATCATTGCCGTGATCGTATTCTCCGGGAAATCACCCCTCGTCAAAAGTCGCCCTACTACGTCCCCATTCCCGTCATGAAATCGGCCGTCGCTCATATTCAGGAGCCTCTCCATAAAATCCACAACTATGTCCACTTCAACCGTCCCGGGTGTTCAGAATAGTAATCTTGTAACCGTCCAGAAGCAGAAGGTTTCTGACACGAGTCCAATCCCACGATATTATTGCCCCTTATCAGCAGTGAGTTTAGATATGACAATCGTCCATAATATTCCAATTCCCCTGTGAACCCAATATCACATTCAAAGTCCCCCAAATTTCATCCACTGCACTTTCCCGATTACCGCGATGATATCGTCAACAAACTCCGTCAGTAGCCGTGGTTCAACATTAAAATCTCCCATACATTCGTCCAATAATTTCCCCATTACCATATCCGCAATTACAGGCGATGCTGACGAACCCACCGGCATTCTCTTTTGCCTTTGGGTACATTAACGGTATATTGAGAAATTTGGCGGATGATTCGACATTTTTATACTTGATAATGAGTCAACTTAATACGATGATTCAATCGCAACGAGACTTATTACTTCAATTAATAATTAAATATGAAAACCGTTTTGAATTCAAAGACATTCGGAAAAAACTCACGGGTATCCGAACACAATGGCTCAAGGAGTGGCTGAAATTTGTAATAAGTTTGAACTTCAACACGAAAAAATTGTGGAAAGGATTCAGGACAACTTTATTAGTGAGGGAACGTTCAATACAAGTGTGATTAAGTTTATTTTGAATTCTCGGACAGATACTTCATTCACAAGAGGAAACTTTTGGATTCGCCTTAGTATGAAAACAGTTACAAATAATATATATATTCAACGTTGTTTAAAATGTTGTTAATTAAAAAATACGCTGTTTCAGGTTTACGTTAGCCTTAAACGTGCGTTAAGTCACCGACGCATTTAGATTTTATAAAATGGTTCGGAAAGAGTTTGAAGCAAACCCCATATTTTATTATTCTATTCGCGGGCAAAATTCTGTTAAAAATATTCGTTTTCTATTCGTGTTTATTGGGAGGGAGAAACAAAAAATATGGGTTTATGCTAATGCGGTTATCGTGTCGATTTAGAATATTTAATTTCGGATGATATGCGGATGCTAAATATAACTCCACAATATTTGTTCGAGTTTTATCATTGTCGCAGAGTACACGCATACATATATAACGTACTTGTAGCTTGTCGCAAATACAGTATACTTGTGTCCAAACCAGTGGTAACCAACCCATAGCCTCGCGAGGCAGACAATAATCATATTTTTCACACACACACACATGATCGGCAGCTCACATGTACACAACAACAATGTTTGATTCGAAGCATCAGTCTATGCCTTGCGTTTGCAACCGCAAGCAAACACGTAATACGTTTGTGTGCATGTGTTCGGTTTTGCCTACCACTAGTCCAAACACACTGTGCTTGCTATTCACTATAAAATGTTTGGAGCACAATGATTAATAGGTTATAATATATGCATTTGTGACCCAAATGTGGTTTTGTTTGTTGAAAACTACTGAAACCAAAATCGTTACAGACAATAACGAAACAAAACGTAGCAGATCCTCATTTTACGAAAACAATGCTTGCTAATATATAAATGGTTCCCGCAATATATTGTTGGGGTCATCATGAAGTCATCATTCCATATAATTTTGTGAACGTTTTTATATTCCTAACCGTATTTCTAATTCGTATATGTTTATAATCTGTATAATATATATATATATATATATGCGACAAAGCCAAAATGTTTTAAACTTTGGGGTTGACAAATTTTCGAATCTTTTTTTTTTGAATGACATGGATATTGTTTTGCCCACACACTGTGTTATTTTTATACATACCAAATCTTCGCATGAATAACTTTCTCCAAGCCACGCAGAAACTACAGCGGGTTCTTTATTTATATTTAAAAATAAGTCATTATGCTATAGCGTTAAATTTTAAAAGCACAATTGTAGTGCTAGCTCAGGCCACATACCAAAATGTTTGTTCCATCTAGCGGATTTACTGAAATACACTGACATACATATACATATAAGTGTAAATCGTAAAGAGCTCTTAAAAAAATCACATGAAATGTCAGGGGACACCCGGTTGGAACGATAATTTAAATGGATCTTTAAGAAAAGATACTTTCTGTAAAATGATAAACTTTTTGAAGAAAATTTTTTTTTATTTATTTATTTATCTTTATTGGTTCGACCTATGCAGAAGAAAGATTTCTTATATAAAGCGTAGGTGTTTAATAATTGTTAAATGGTACATTTTCATAAATAATATGAGGTAGCTAAAAATATGTAGTAAACTGTAATGTTATTAAAAATTTTAAATTTTGTAATGTGTAATATTGCCTGAAAACATTTATGTATTATTGATCGGTTCTTAATTTCAACATATCGAATAAATACTAAAGGGTGGAAAAATGGGAATCAATGAAATAATATTGAATTAAATGCATTTAAATAAAATGACAAGAGTGCAAGTGTACAATTGGGAAAGAGAAAGAAAAATGTGAGAGAAAAACAAACAAAAATAAAATAAAATTAATTTAAATAATAAAATGTGCCTCCAATCACATTTTAAAACAAAATTATTTAAAATTGTCTTTACCATGAAATATTTGTTATTGAAAATAGTTAAAAAGTGCGGATTTAAACTGCCAGGTGTTCGTAATTGTTTGGATGTCTGAAGGGAGTAAATTCCAAAGACGTATTGAATTAATAAAAAAGAATTTGCCAGATAATTGCTTGTTGTGATTCAGTTGTATTAATTGGCATCCTCTAGGTGATCGTGCGAATCTAATGAGCATATATAAATATTCGGGATATCTAGTGTAGATGATTTTGTGAATTGATGTTAATGTTCTAATTTTCATGAGATTTTCAAAAGATACTCAATATATTTTTTTGGCAACCTCGGAAACATGACCACGTCTTGAAAGCCCAAAAACATATCTTGCAATATTATTAAAAGTTACAGAAAGTTTTCCAAACATTTCTCTGTTGCAACTCGAAAATATTTCGCAACCGTATATTAGTTTCGGTACTAAAAACGACTTTGAAAAGGAGTAATTTGAAAAGGAGTATGGTGTTGACATATAAGTTCCTCAAGACAGCGTTCGTTTTGCCAACGGCTGCGTAAATATGATCTCTCCAATTAAGCCGATTGTTAAAAGTTATTCCGAAATTTTTCGCACTTGTTACAATTTTAAGTGGAACGTCAGATATTTTAATAGTTAAATCCTCATGCATACTATAAGTTCGGTTGCTAATAACTATGCATTTAGATTTAGAAGGATTTAGGCGCAAACCGTTAGACTTTTCCCACTTTTCAATTCTTTTTAAATCTTCATTTACTTTGTCGATACTTTTGGTAAAACCGGATTTGAGACAATCCATATACACCTGCACGTCGTCCGCATACATATGTACATTACTGTGTTCAACACACTGGGGAAGATCATTACTGTACATAGAGTACAGTAAAGGCCTCAAAATTTAGCCCTGTGGGACTCCTCTCAAAACATTCAGAGGATCAGACCAGCTTGAATTTATAACATCGGAGTGGGATCTTAAAGATAGGTAGGAACTAATAAGATTTGTGGACTGTTGGGTAAATTTGAAAAACCTCTCTCTTATCGCTGTCAATAGATGATCTTAAATCCTCTGATACCTTTTGCAACGCAGTAATGCAGCTATGATTTGGACGAAACCCAGATTGTAATGTGGAAAGTAAATTGTTGTTTGTTAAGTATTTTCTAATCTGTTTGTTTATTATTCTTTCAAAGACCTTAGACAGAAATGACAGAATCGCAATAGGGCGGTATTCATTTCCTGTCTTAGGTACAGGTATAATTTTGGCATGCTTCCATAATGTAGGAAAATGTGATCTGAGAATAATAGAGTTGAAAATGTAAGTAATGTGTGCTAATAAAAAAGGGTAAATAATTTTAAAGGACCGCGGGTCGATACCATCCGGTCCAATCGCATTTGATTTAATATTTGTGATGCTTTCAATCACATCATTTTGTGTTATATTGGAAAAGCTGAACTGACTGTCAACGGGGCTCGATATATTAAAATTCCTATAGTAGTCACTATCTGGAGAGACCAATCGTATTTGAACAAATGTGTTATTCAATTCATTAGGATCTGCGTTACAACTATTATTTCCTCTATCAATTCCTATACCAATCGATTTTATGTGTTTCCAAGTCTCCTTTCAGTTTAAAGCTTGTTGGAATTTTCGAGTGTAGTACATCATTTTCTTTTTCCTGATTAAGCTCTTAATCTTATTCCTCAAATATTTGTACACGTGTTGAAATTGTGGAAGTTTATACCTTTTCCAGCGGGCATACGCGTGATTCCTTTGATAAATTAATGATTTTAGCCCTACATCGAACCATGGATTTTCATCGGTAGTTACAGATTTAGTTTGCAAGGGCACATATTTGTTGTACAGATAATCTATTTGATACAATAGATATTGGATTTGTTCATCGACACTCACCATATAATATAGGTCATTCCATACAATCAATGCAATATCATTGTAAAGATTTTGTATGTCCAGATTTTTAAAGTTTCTGTAAGAGAATGTATTGATGCTTGAACAAGTCTGAAAGTCGAAGGTAAGAAAACAAAGATCATGTTTGGAGAACATAGAGGCAGATAGTTGGTCATATATCAATATCTTACGTTTACTACTCACAAAGAAAAGATATATTAAAGAGTTAGAAGTCGCAGTATAATGAGTAGGTTCGGTTCCATTGACTAACTCTAGGCCAAGTGAATTCATGTTCAATATAAGTGTATTCTCTTGAAAAACATTGTAGTTGAAGTAGCCACATATTACAATATCACTATAAACTAGTGCCAATGTATCCAGTTTATCTATAAGTATATCGTAGTTCGTTATTTTAGACTGCACCAATTAAAATTTGTTTATTATTGAGTAACTCTAAAAATAAATTCTCCATGGTATTGCCAATGGTTGAAGTCAACACAATTTTGCAACAAATTGAATTTCTGACATAAATAGCGACTCCTCCACCACGACTGCCTCTATCTGCTCTAAATAACTGGTATGCAGTCAATGCGACGCTTTTGTTAGAATATGTATTATATTTTCCCGAAAGTTCCTTTTTAAAAGGGAAAAGAGTACCTCTTATTAAAAGCTAATGTTTTTTTAAGAAAAGGTGCTATTTTTAAGAAAAATTACTTTCTATAGGAAAAAGCCATAAAGGTATGAATGTTTTTTTTTCCAAAAGAGTACCTTTTTTAACAACAGATACTTTTTAAAGAGGTGATTCTCGTTTTAGGAAAAGATTATTTTTTTAATAAATTTACTTATTTTCAGATAGGCTACTTATCTCAAGAAAAGAAAAGGTATTCTATTATTTTTAAGAAGAGATACTTTTAAGAAAAGAAATTTTTGTAAGAAATGTATTTTATGAAGAGAAGGTACTTTTTTAAGAAAATGTACTTTGCTTAAAAATATGAATAGGAATTTTTTTTTTGAGAAAATTTACTTTTTTAAGAAAATGCCCTTATATAAGAAAATTTCCTTTTTTAAACTTCTTTCACATTGGCTTTTTTAAATTAACTTTTTATTTGGGTTTAAAACTACAGTGTATACTAAATATTGGTTACAGGCTCGACCTATTAAACTTCGCATTAAACAAGAAAAGCAAAGCAAAAGTATACAATGTAGTTGATAATAGTGGGTTGTAGCATAATTGTGTTAAAACAAAAGTTGTTTAATTGTTTTTTTTTCATTTAGCCCCCATCCCGCAACTATCGCACATTGCTCGTTCGATCCAAAAAATATTTTGTTAAAAATCGCGGATAGGCTACGTTTGATCTTAAGCAATAAAACACAAAAATAACCATGACAAAATCTCATACCACAAGCACGCTATTAAATAAAAACAGTCGTCTTTAGTAAATGCAATAAATATATTTCATTATCGTAGGAAAAATTTAGAGTTCCGAAACATGATCAACAACATTTTATTTTATATTACAATTCTGCTCGTCCTTTATGTTATTTAATTATTTGATTTAATTTGTGTTATTGCAAATGAAAATCCAGTCAATGTCATATAACAGTAAGTTAAACTGAAAAACCATATAATAATAATATTCCATATTGTTTTTGAAAAAAGATCCCCAAAAAAATGCCCTGAAGATGATGTCCAACAAACAGCGAAACGTCGGGAAAAATATGGAATAAATTGTTTTATTGCCATTACACTGAAATAACCAAAAAGCCCATACAACTAACAATTTAGTTATCAACACAGAAAAAAGTGATATCGTTGACTGTTTTAACCTTGTGCAATGAGGGCAGCTTAATTATGCCACAAAGAGAATTTATTTTTCAATATCATTAAAATAATGTGCATTCCCACTGAATGTATTAATTAGTAATAATAATTAGTAAATAATACAATTGATTGTCATTTGTATTTCCAATTTATGCAATGAAGATGTAAAAGGTCTGTAAAGTATGAAGTTCTGATTTGTGATTTATGTGTCAAAAATATACGCATTCGCGATAAAAAATCCTTTCCCATTCAGCGCCATGGATGCCCCTTTGCGATATTTTGGGGGTATAAAATATTTTAAAATGGTTGGAAAATGACCATCGATATTGTTATGTGGCATTAAAAATACCACAGATTTCACTTTATTTCCACGAAATTTGATCAGCGCCTTTGATGTCAAGTTGGAAATAGTTTGGAGATAAATGTTCCATAATACCCCCCTAAAGTGGACAATGACATTTATTTTCCTAGATGATAATTTTTGCCACAGACTCTCTATTGATTTGCAAATCACTGATGGTTTGTTGGTTGGTTTACGTGGTTGCTAACGATACTGTTTAGCACCAATTAGCGCCTTGATACAACGTTTTGCATACCACATCACTCCGGATAATCTAATGTAGCGTGTCTATGTCTATAAGTCTATCTCGTGTATCTCAGTGAGGTTGTACAGGAAGGGACGACCTATAGTTTTTAGGCGTATTTTCATTAGAGCAGAGGAGACGTTCCACAGTCCCCTCCTCTTCTGCGTCTTCGCAGGCACGGCTGTGGTCATTATATAATTGCTTCAGCTATCTTGCGTGGATACCGATTGGCCAGTGCCCGTTCAGCACGGCAATTATTCTTGATATTTTCCCACGAGTATGGTTAATCAGGGAGTTAGTCCGGTGAACGTTATATTCTGGCCATGTATTTCTGAACATACGATACGTTCCGCCCTATCCCATCTGGCCTTTGCGCGTTCAATGTGATGCAGGGAAATACCTCTTCTAACTGACCGTTGCGACTGACACAATATAGAGTTCGGTAGAAGAGAATCCTGCCTTGGATAGTTCGTTTGCGCTTTGTTCCCTAGGAGACCATTGTGTCCTGGTATCCAAGTAAGAGCCATATTGGCCAGCCGACCTAGCTCAAAAAGTTTGTCCCTACACTCACTAAAGAGTTTTGATGCAGTATTGTTAGACTTAAGTGTTAGGAGAGCCGCGTGGCTATCTACAAATATTCCAATGCGCCCTGTTCTACGTTGTAGTATAAATGCGGCGCAGGCTT
The DNA here is from genome assembly GCA_963931995.1 of Phaonia tiefii. NCBI lineage: Eukaryota > Metazoa > Arthropoda > Insecta > Diptera > Muscidae > Phaonia > Phaonia tiefii. The sequence goes on from OZ008370.1 coordinate 64,506,512, forward strand.
CCTTCATGGCCAGTACCTCCGCTAGGAAAACGCTGCACTCATCTGAGAGTTTGAATAATAAATTCAGGCTTGCCTCTTCGGAAAAGACAGCCGAGCCCGTTCCACATACCGTTTTGGATCCGTCCGTAACTACTTTGGTGGTTGCCAGTTATCTCCCCTTTAGGTGAAGGTTAATTGGTATCATACGCAGCATTGCATTAAAGGCTTCAGCTGCATACTTCTTCATTGACCCTGTTATGCCGATGCAAGCTGATCTTTGAGTATAAATATAAAGAAATGGTTTCCCATTACATCCCATGAAGGGATAGGGGAGAGCTTCTCACAATCACTGAGCCGTGCGCTTCCCAGTTTTCACTCACTGATTGGGACCTACAGTTTTACACCGATTCCGATCGGTATTTTGAGAAGCTATTTCATGGCTAAATACTCGATAGTGTCGCCGTCACTATGCGAGGTGACCGCCGCCGAAAGAAATTTTAAGGTGGTCTGAGCAGGGATCGAACCCTGGATCTCATGTACAAGAAGCGCGCACACTACCATTGCACCACCGACGACCACAGAGCACCATTGTTCGTCGGAGACCCCATCGGCTTCCGAACATTTTCTGACAAGCGTAGTACGCAACGGTTGATTTATGTGCCCGGTGCTCTATGCTACGCTTCCAGGATAGTTTAGGGCAGTGGTCATCATCTTATTGCCCCAGTGCCCGAACACGATCGGCTTTTTACATGTACACAACACGACAGTTAACGAAACTCATTACAAAGAGCGTAAAAACTATAAAATGAAGCAGGTCGGTGTCGCTTTGTGTTTTGTCAAAACAAAAACAAAACACATTAATTTTGTATGCAGCTCTCTAGCTTTAATGAGAAACAAAAAACAAAACTCAATGTTTTTTTCACCATTTGAAATATTTTCAGTACACTTGGAATATTTTTCGGTTATTGGTTGTGTACATTAAAATGTTTAAAGTAGAGTGGGTAAAACTTTTTTTGTTTTTGTAATGTTTATATTTTAGATATTTAATTTATTATGTATTATTTATTATGTATTATTTCTGAAGTTAATTTATTTATTTTCTTCAACTGATTTAACTGAATCTGCAATAATCATACATTACCATACTCAAACATACACGCATTCATATTTTCATACAATCAAAAATTTACTCATACTTGCATTAAATTTTTATGTATACGAACTCATTTATGTTTATATAAAAATATTATTCAACATATGTAGCACAAAATTTCTCGCAGTGCACTCAAAATTCATCCACCACTCCACACACATTTTTAACTGGCTTTCTTTATGATGGACCCTGGTTTAGGGTCTAGTATCACGCTCAAGTACTTGCCATCTCTATTCCACGTAGTCGAGGAGGATTAAACTTTGATATCTTGGTCTTCGTGGTAAAAAGCATGACCTCAGTTTTTCCTGGATTCACTCCAAGACCACTCCCAGTGGACCAGTCGTTAAGTTATTTCCAGGCCCCCCTTCATGGTATCGCTCAACATGGATAAGAACAAACCTAACACCATCATTACTACATTATCCGCATATGCCACAGGTTTGAACTTCATATTGTAGAGTTTTAGTAGTATTTTGCTGAGCAACCAAAGTAGAAGAGAGATGACCCCACTCTGAGGAGTTTCCCTATTCACTCGCTTTGATGACTCACTGTTGCCCATAGAGGCGTTGATAATTCTCTTCTGTAGCATTGTCCTATCCAACTCATGGAGAATGTTTCCACGCCTAGATCTTCAAGTGATTCGTCTACAGTCGCTGAGTTCACATTATTGAATGCACCCTCTATATCCGAGAGGCCGCGAGGGTATATTGTTGGTGTTCTAAGGACTTCTCAATAGTTCTGAGGACTGCTTGGAGCGTTGTACCGGTTGAGTGGTGTATAGATATGCATGTTGGCTCCATTAAATTTTGAATGATCCATCCATATTCGTGCGGATGTATGCGTCAACTAGCCTTTAAAGCGTTTTCAGAAGAAACGATGAGAGGCTGATCGGTCTGATCATTGATACTAATCTACGTTAAGAGTCAAAAATGCAAAAATCTTGCGATGCAGATTTTTCAGATATCTTCATTCGCGAAATTTACACGAGAAAAAGTGGTTTGGACTTCGCGAGTGGTTTACCGCGCTCATATAAAAGCGACATCAACTTAGTATAATGATTCATAATTGTTCGTGGTACAATAAACCATATTCAGATTGTTCATTGGTCACGGCACATGATTTTCCAATCCCAAATACAAAAAGTGACAAAAAAACCTATTTCCCGAAGACCACTTTTCCCTAGGACGAACCACGCGTAAGCAAATCAAAGAAGAACATAAATTTATTTACTTTGAGTGGCTTAAACTGTGAGAAGTAACAAAAATATCGCCAATATCGTTATACATATCGTAACCTGAAATGCAAAAGGCCGTAACTAACATTTTCAAAATTGTTCAGGAGAAGCAAAAAACAAAATTAATTTATTCACATTTGTTCGTAAATCTTTTAAGAATTTCGTTAATAATGTCGGTGTTTTTAGTGAGAGAAGGCTAAAAATTTGCGAGGACGTGTAGTTTGGTATTATGTACCAATTTCAATCAAAAAGCCAATTTTGAAAATGTTGTTAGTTACGGCCTTTTGCATTTCAGGTGACGATATATTGTTACTTTGCATTAATCACATTATTTCAGATACCACCAGTTATGAAATAGTCCAGGTTGTAGATGGACTTCATTAGATTTAAAAGCTGTTGACTTTGGCCCATATGTGACATAGTAATATATATTATTTAAACAAATTAAAATTTTTAATACGCTTAGAAATAGAACAAAATGTTGCTGCTTAATGAATAAATTTGCGACATGGAAACTTCCGTATTTTATTTATTTAATCCTCAAAATGTATAGATTCTGCCAGTTTAAAATTTTTAGCAATAAACTTGAAGTCGGTGGTGCAATGGTTAGTGTGCGCGGCTCTTGTACAAGAGATCCTGGGTTCGAACCCGGCTCTGACCACCTTCAAATTTTCTTTCGGCGGCGGTCACCTCGCATAGTGACGGCGACACTATCGAGTATCTAGCCATGAAAAAGCTTCTCAAAATACCGTTCGGAATCGGTGTAAAACTGTAGGTCCCAATCAGTGAGTGAAAACTGGAAAGCGCACAGCTCAGTGATTGTGAGAAGTTTCTCCCCAGTCCCTTTATGGGATGTAATGGGAAACTATTTATTTATTTAAACTTGAAGTCGTTTATTAAAAACACAAACGAAGTCTGCAGCTCATTTTCCCAAATTATTTCCACAAAATTTATTTATATTTTCAAAACCATTTACGCAACAGAAAAAAACATTATAAAACACCAAAAAAAAAAAACAAAAATAATTAGTAGCCGGATACATTTCCCTGAGTACCTATGACAGCTTGTACTCTAGCTGGAATATATGCAATCAAATTGCGTATAAACTCGATTTCTGAGCTGTTCCAAATATTTATCATTTCATCAGCAGTTTCCTCTCGTTTTCCATTTGGATAGATCTCTCCTTTTTTATGAATTCCCATACATTCTCTATTTACATCTGGACTCTGGGGTGGCCATGGAAGAACATATTGTTGAACTCGATTTAAAAACGTCGTTGGTAAACATGCTTGGTGGCGTGTAGCTTTATAGTGCTGGAAAACCAATTTTCATCAGGAAATAATCACCGAGCCGTAGGACTTCATGGTCGTTCAAAATGTCATGGTATCCTGCCTTGTGTAGAGCGTCTTTTATTGATACTATCTCTCCAAATCCAATATATGAGACACATCCCCAAAACACTACGATTTAGAGGTTGTACTGCTTTATGCTCCGATCCTTTGGAAAGGTGCATATAAGTTTTCCCAAATGACTCTTAAAATTTAAAAGAGAACTCAGCTGTCCATAATACATTGTGCCAGAACTTCACTGGCTTATGGATATACTCCATGGGAAACTCTAGAAATTTTGTTGTTGTTTTATTTCAGATATGTCTCTTTATTTTCTGACTACATAGGTCTTTATATCGTACGTGTTTAATCTTATCCGAATATTGGATTCACTTCCATATTTTCCAATGATGTTTACTGCCTCTGCAGCAACTTTAAGGCGACTTGCGACTGGATTTTCTGCGAATATTTTAAGAATGGAGAGATCTTATATTTAGTTGGCCACATATTTCCGACCAGTTCTGGCACTATTTTGTAGGTTTCCGTAGGTTTCTTTCTTCTTTACTAAATTGTAGACTGTTTTCCGACATATTCCGTTTTCTGGAACGAAGTTCCTTATCGCACGGGATGGGGGCTGAACGAAAAAAAGTTAAACAACTTTTTTTAACACTATTATTCTACAACCCAGTATTATCAACTATATTGGATACTTTTGCTTTGGTTTGTGTCTAGTTTTCTAGATGGAGCCTTTAACCAACATTTAGAATATTTAGTAGTTTTGAACCCAACCAAAAGTAAATTTAGAAAAGCCATTGTGAAAGAAGTTTAAAAAAAAACGTTTTCTTAAAAAAATACATTATCTTAAAAAAGTACCTTTGCTTAAAAAAATTTAATTTTCTTACAAAGAGTACCTTTTCTTAAAAAAAATATTTTTTTTTAAGAAAGTACCTTTATTAAAAAAGTACATTTTCTTACAACAGATTGCCTTTTCATAAAAATTACCTTTTTGTAAAACAAAATAAATTTTCTTGAGTTAAGTACCTACTCCCAAAAATTTAGCTATTCTTGGAAAAAGGGCCAATTCTAAAAAAATCCCATTTTTAGAAAGACCCTTTCTTCAAAACAATACTTTCTCTTAACAAAACACATTTTCTTACAAAAATTCCTTTTCTTTAAAGTATCTTTTCTTAAAAATAAAATAATGCCTTTTCTTTTCTTGAGATAAATAGCCTTTCTGAAAATAAGTACAGTTTCTAAAAAAATTCCCTGTTCTAAAAAGAGTACCACTTCTTTAAAAAGTACCTGTTCTTAAATAAGTACTTCATTGTAAAAAAATCGTACTCTTATAGCTTTTTCTTACAGAAAATACTTTTTCTTAACAATAGTACCTTTTGAATAAGTGATGATTTATCCGAATTGTATTCAAAAATTTAATTGTTCTAGCGTTTGGTCGTGTTTATTAATTAATTGTATTTTTCGATATTTCGCTATCCTTTGGATAGCATCGTCAGGAAGATATATTATTAACTAGAAATGAAAACAATTGAAAAACAAAATTTTTTCATGTCATTTGAAAAAACAACAATAACAAAAAATTAAAAAATTAAACAATTGAAGAAATTTTCTTGTCATATGAAAAATGTTCTAAGTTACAGCCAGAAAAATTTTTTGTGTAGAAATAGTTTCTCTAATTTACAGCCAGAAAAATAATTTGGTTGTTAAAAATGTGTACATAATGGTAAATTTAACAAGTTACATCCGGATATATTAAAAATGTTACCTAGTGACAAATTCAATGATACATCAAACAATTTTCGGTGAAATATTCTACATTTTACTAATTAAATGTATATAATTCTGTGCTACATTATCCGTAAATGCTTTGAAGTTTATTCTCTTCGCTATTGGAGTCCTTATTATCTGTAACATTTGTAACATAAAACGACGTTTATAATTATCTTCCCTATTCAAAACTGATGTATCTTGAAAGTTTGGAAAATGATTTAAGTTCGCACAGTGTGATGATAATGCTGTCTTTTGTGTTGAGATGTGTCTATATATTTGATCTGATTTGTGTCCTGCAATTCTAGTCTTAAGATCATTTTTAGTTGTACCTACATATACCATATTGAAACTTTCACTATTATTTCCTCCACAAGGTATTTTGTATACTATATTAGATCTATCAAATTTATCTATTCTATCTTTGGTTTTACTAAACTATCTACCTAGTGTGTGTGTTGTTTTATGGGCCATTTTGTAATTATTAGTATCGAACTACCAATTCAAATTATGTTTTTTCAAAGATTGCAGCGTTTTTAACTAAATTTCAGGAATGTGTAAATACTTTTGAGAGACAAAAGTTCTGTTCGTTTACTGTCCCATTAAAAATTTGCAAGAATCTACTTTTGAGAGAGGAAGAACAATTTTACTCTCTTCATGAAAATTTATACAAAAAGTATGCGAATGACATCTAGTAAAAATTTGCTAGAAAACAGCTGATGTAGTTTTACCCTTCGTTACATACAGTTTGGCTTCTAGTTATATTACATATCTACTGCCACAGTTGTCCAATTATGACGTTGTCGGTTCACCAGAATTTGCTGAATGCACATTATTGCTTTCCATTTTCTTTCTAAATTTCAGTCATATATTCAATAAATTATTATAAAACTTATTGGTAATTATTCCTTTTATTATTTATTTTTCACTTTTAATTATTATTTATTATTATTTATTCTGTTATTTATTTTTCACTTTTATTTGTTTACATAAAACAGCTGATTTCTAACATCTGTTCTATCGTGCAAATTTTTGTTGTCTAAAATTTCTCCAACTAACTTAATAAAATTAACATCCAAATGTCAAAATTTTTTAGCACTAGCTCTCATTTAATGGACTTTTGGAGTAAACGAACACGTCTCTGTAAAAATTTTCACAAATTTTCCCGAATTTCCGAGTACTCGGACAGAGCTAAAATAGGTGTGTAAATAAATTTTTAAGATGAGGTGAAGACATCTTTTGTAATTTAAATCAACCGCTGTCTAGTTTGTTGCTAAATATGTTTAACTAGAATAATCTGTACACTTTACGGTTTACAACTGAGATGCCTTCATTTGCAAATTTATTCGTAAAGCTCCAACATTTTGTTTCATTTCGAAGCATACTACAATTTGAAATTTGTGTAAATATATATGACTAAGAGCAGAGTATGTTGGGAATATGGAGAGATCATTTCTCCGCGCTATTGGTACCTGAGATACGAGACGAGACAATTGATCTAAATTTGGACGACGACGTCGATTGCCCCCCTCCTAACCAAGACGAGGTCAGAACAGCTATTGCCCGGCTTAAGAAGAATAAAGCCGCAGGAGCCGATGGATTACCAGCGGAGGCGTCTAAGGCTGGCGGCGATGAGCTGATAAGCTGCATGCATCAGCTCATTAGCAAAATTTGGTTAGATGAATGCATGCCCGGCGATTGGAGCCTCAGTGTACTATGTCCCATATTTAAAAAAAGTGACCCGAGTCTCTGTACCAACTACCGTGGAATACGCCTTTTATCCATAGCATATAAGGTTCTATCAAGCATAATGTGCGAAAGATTAAGTAAGCGCTGACCTGATTGTACCATACCAGTGTGGCTGTAGGCCTGGAAAATCGACAACTGACCAGATTTTCACGCTACGCTAAATCCTGGAGAAGATCGACGAAAAACAAATCGACACCTACCATCTATTTGTCGATTATAAGGCGGCCTTCGATAGCCCGATACGGGGGAAACTCTATGAAGCAATGTCTGAGCTGGGTATTCCTGCAAAGCTCATACGCCTTTGCAGGATGACCCTGACAACCCCAAATCCGCAGCGAAAGTTGGAAGGACCTTACCGAACCTTTCGAAACCAAGCAAGGCCTCTGACAAGGTGACACCCTATCGTGCGATCTCTTTAACATCTTAAATAAAAATAAATAAATAAATGGTTTCCCATTACAACCCATGAAGGGACCGGGGAGAACTTCTCACAATCACTGAGCTGTGCGCTTTCCAGTTTCCACTCACTGATTGGGACCTACAGTTTTACACCGATTCCGAACGGTATTTTGAGAAGCTTTTTCATGGCTATATACTCGATAGTGTCGCCGTCACTATGCGAGGTGACCGCCGCCGAAAGATTTTTTTTTTTAAGGTAGTCAGAGCAGGGTTCGAACCCAGGATCTCATGTACAAGAGCCGCGCACACTAACCATTGCACCACCGGCGGCCACCTCTTTAACATCTTAATATAGATCATTCTGAGAAAAAGCTGTCAACATGAAAAGCTGTCAACATGAATAAAACCATCAGCAGCAAAAGTCACGTGCTGCTCGCGTATGTTGATGATATAGCTAGATATCATTGGACGCACAATTAGAGAAGTTACTGCGGTTTTTTCGAGAATTGAGATGGAGTCAGCAAAAGTGGGTCTGACGGTAAATGAGGACAAGACAAAATTAATGGTTTGAACGAGCAGGGCCTCCACGCGATTAGACCAAAGGGTGAACGTTGATAACCATTATAATTCCGAGGTGGTAGACGAATTTATATACCACGGTTCTGCCGTAAATAAAAACAACAACGTCAGCCTTGAAATCAAGCGGAGAATTGTGCTTGCGAATAGATGTTATTTTGGGCTAAGCAAGTACTTTATTTATCTCCTCTCTCGAGTAACAAAAGTCCAGCTGTACCAGACTCTCATTTAACCTGTCTTGCTTTATGGCGCAGAATCCCGGGTCTTATCGCAAGCAAACGAAACATCTGTAGGAGTCTTCGAGAAAAAATACTCCGAAAAATGTATGGCCATATAGTGCACAACGGCGAGTATCGGCGACGCATTAACCATGAGCTGTATGAGCTTTATGCTGACATTGACATAGTTAAGTGGATCAAAATAACGCGATTGCGCTGGCTAGGCCATGTCGGTAGAATTGCTGGAAGCATCTGGTTGACGAATCCCTGCGTACACTTGGTATTGCCAACTGGAGAGATAAGGCAAAAGATCGAACTGGTTGGCGAAATATGTTATCTTCGTTTTGTTAGGTCCCTGACCCCTCGGGATTGTTCGTGACCGGATAACTAAGTAAGTAAGTAAGAGCTCTATTACTCCATGACATTTCTTGCGGGCATATTTTTCAGTTCTCTTTTAAAGTTGCTACGTAATTCATCGAGCTATTACACGTTGAATTTTTCAAATTTCGAGTTATTAAATTATGACAAAAGTAATAACTATGAAATGTCACAATCAAGACAAAAACGGAAACAACACAAAGAGAAATTGAAACAATTCCCCGAATCACAATGACAGGGCATTTCATGGCATTTTTTCCTCCTCTCTTACTTCCCTAGATCTCTTGCTTAACGAACGTAAAATTCACGAATTTTCTTGCAGGGATAAATTCATCGTGTAATAGTGGTCTGTATCGTATGTCCTATATTTATTTAAACAGAATATACAAAAATAAATTAATATTATAATACAAAGTTTAAATTAAAGATTCACGACGAACATAGGGCGTCCAGAAATGCTATCCATCGATTGCTGTCTCTGGTTCCATGAATGACGACTTTATTTGTATTACTTCTCCAGGCTTCAGCGGGTCAACTGTGCTGCTCTAGCAATATCTGTATATGGTCGATCCAAGTCCATTTTCTTGTACGTATATCCAATTCAATAGCAATGTTGTACGTACTTTCATTATAAATTGTCTCTAAAATATAATTGACCAAATAGATCACCGCGTCCAATCCTAGTGCTGTGGATTATTAGTGTGGTTTTTTTTGTCGACTTATCAGTGCCGCATTTGAAGTGACGAGAGTGCACGAGAGATTCACGAGGCACCGTTACATCCACAAAAACTCGTTGTTTGTTGTTGTTTATTGACCCGACGAATTGTTGGTCCTTACTTATTTAAAAACGACAACGGGCAGAATGTTAACGTCAACGGCGAGAGCTATATAGTAGTACCATGATTGGCGATGAATTAATCCTCCAACTGAATTGAATGTTGTTTTGCCAACACAATGGCCCCACATGCCATTCAACACGTCCAACAATCGAGTCGTTGAGGGAAACAATTCGCCAGTTAGTAGGACACCCAGATCAGATCGTACGATTTCATACGTCGAGATTGTTTTCGTCTAGGGTTTGGATCCTGGGATTTCCCGCCCAGGAATTATGGGGAATTCCAGTAATTTGTTAGTCCCACTTTACAGGCTATTTCATCGGGATTCCCGAGAATTATTATTTTAATTGAAATGTCTGTGTCACCTATTTATAAATTAAGTAAAGCAACATTCACAACACTACACATTGCAATTTTGACACTCGTGACCTCTCATTCAAACTCATACTAATTCATATAAAAACTTTTAAGAAGTTCAACATTTTTTCTACATCTATGTCGGCACCAATTTTGTTCCAATCAAGGGACATTAGCTCGAATTGTATTTCAAATATTATCAGTGGAAGGAAATAACGCCTCGTCACACCGCAATTCAAAATGGTAACTTTCAATATAAATAGTCTGATGAACCTAGGGAATCCATGCGACAGCTGATCGCCTATGACGAAGGAAGTTTAAACAGTGTCTGATTGATACTAATGGCAGGTTAATTATGTTTTATGTTGGTTGAATCGAACGAAAACACTCACTCCCTTTTATTTCTGTCCGTTTTATATTCAACCAAAGTGTAACATACAACAGCAACTCAAACTCGATTAAATCTCTTTCTACCCCAGCGACCGCAAGATAATGTAAAGAGAAAGATGACGACTCGAATACAATTCGCTATGTTAAAGACACAATTTCGGAGATGTGGTCATGTTAATATTTGTGTAATGGTGATCCCGCGGGATACATGACACAGCTGATCGACTATGAAGTAGGAAGTTGATAGAAAACAGAGTGTACAGGAGAGAGACCAATACGCAACCAGAAGCAAAACATGCAACAAACTATGTTTAAATAGTTTTTGATTGATATTAATGACGGCTAAATTATGTTTTATTTTGGTTGCATGGAACCAAAATACGCATTCCCTATTATTTCTGTCCCTATTATGTCAAAGCAAAGAGTAACATACAACAGGAACTCAAACTCGATGGGGGATGACGACTCTTATCTATTGCTCTGTGATTAAACGCACCCTTTCGGAGATGTGGTCATTTTAATATTTCTGATAAGGTGATCACAAAATTTCATCATATTTTTTATTGGATCACAATTTTTATGGGATTACCAAGATTTATGGGTTTACCAATAAATCTTAAAATTGTTGTATATTCAAGATTCTGCAAATACGACCAATCCAGAGATCGAGCTTACTGTTATGTCATTAATAAAATTCCGGATTTTATAACCATGTCTCACAATTTAGATTTCTGAAATTGAAAATACCAGCGAATTTGGCTGATTTGTATCCATATTAACAACATATTCCCAGTGTTATCCCCAGGGTTAACTCTGAACTAAATCAACACAGTCAAAATAAATATAAATTAACAACATCATAAATTGCAATGAAAATAAATAAATGCAAAAGCTAATAATAACTAAATTTGGATAAAACTAAAAATTGTAGAGGAGAAAAAAAATAAATAAATCTTTAAATTTTGCGAGAAACACATTAAGGCTCTCAACGAATATAAAATATAACTATATCAGGCACTTTCGCATGGGGGGGGGCTTTGGGCACTATTGAGTGTGTAAAATTCTCGATGTTGTCCATGGTGGACCCGTATATAGCTTGAATTTCTTTGTCTTCGACATTACATCAAATACTCAATAGCGCGTTTAAAAATAACAAAATTCACATCGTTTTTTTCATACTCCAGAAATTTGAAAAGAACTGCATCACATGATTTTAATATTTTTGACACTTTACACAGATTAATATCAATAATATATAAACCAATCGGAAGTAGGTGATAAGAATTATCATCTAGGAAAAACAAGTATTATCATAATCCATTTTAGGCATGTATTTAGATAAGTTTTTTAAATGACTCTGAAAGGTCTCTTAAAGGCCTTTCCAACAAGCCGAAAAACACATAAATCCGACCACTGGTTCAGAACTTAGCAATTTTACCCTCGTACCCTCCGACCACCAATCCGAAAATTATCAAACCGCTGCCATTTCGCCCCCTTGAATTTTCGGGAAAGGTCGTAGACGGACATATGTTCATGAAATGATCCAAGGAATACGCTGGTGAAATTTTATCAGTCGTGACGGAACCACCCTGTATATATTTTATGAATATACTCAAATCATTTTTCAATAGGATTAAGTACAGGGAAATGGAATGAGTAAGAATATTTAGGGAAAAACAGTTAATAATTAGCTTTTGGCAAATAAAGGGTTTTTCAACAGAGACGCTACAAAAGTAAATCAATAGAAACAGCAAACGACGCCATATTTTTCCCGCTCTTTTGACATTTCTCTTCAGTAAGGTTTGCCATTTCATCATCGAAAGATATACGAGCCAACAGCGAGTCGAAATTATTAAAATTTACTACCGAAATTTGGAGTCAGTGGCCTCAACTTTAAGAGCGCTACGTCCAATTTATGGTCGTCATAATCGTCCTACCAGATCAACAATTGAGCGTCTAGTGGAAAAATTTGAATCCACAGGCAGAGAACAAAATGTTCCCGTGCCAGCGAGACAAAGAAGTGCCCGTAGTGTCGAGAATATTGCTGCCGCTGAGGCTTCAGTTCAAGAAAGCCCAAATGTGTCTCTCACACGTCGCTCTCAAGCGTTGGGCATCTCTGTGACGTCGTTGTGGCGAATTTTGCGGAAAGATCTTGGCCTACATTTATACAAGATCAAATTGACGCAAGAACTGAAGCCGCCTGACCACCATAAGTATGTTCGTGAATTGCGCTGGGTAACAACTTGAAAATGATTCGGATTTTCATCGGAAAATCATCTTCAGCGATGAGGCTCATTTCTGGCTGAATGGCTTCGTTAATAAGCAAAATATGCATTATTGGTCAGACAACAATCCACACGTAATCCATGAGTCATCACTGCATCCCGAAAAAATTACGGTTTGGTGCGGTTTACCGTTCAATGATAGCCGAATATTTTTGGCCCCAATTGGATATTATGGACTTGGAGGGCATGTGGTTCCAACAGGACGGAGCCACAAGCCACACAGCGAATGCCACAACCAATTTATTGGAAACCAAGTTTGGTGAACGTGTTATCTCACGAAATGGCCCAGTCGATTGGCCGCCTCGGTCGTGCGATTTGACGCCGTTAGATTATTTCCTGTGGGGCTACGTCAAGTTTATGGTCTATGCCAACAAGCCAGCGACGATTGATGAACTCCTACGAATATCGAACGTGAAATTGCAGCAATATCGGCCGATTTATGCTTGAAAACCGTCGAAAATTGGGTTCAACGTCTGGACCTCTGCAAGAGTACTCGTGGTGGCCATGCAAAAGAAATCGAGTTCCATACATAATGGCATCGAACGTACTTTCACAGGAATAAAGAATTTGATTCCCCGCAAACCACGTCTACCAAAAAGTATGCGAAAGCACCAACACATTAAAACAATTTTTCTTCGCTACTAACACATGCTAACCGCATTTCTGGCACAATATTTGGAAGATCTACCAGAAACTCTTCCTAGTGCACAAAATTTTCCTATCCACATATTGTATTCACATTCACATTCATGTATTCACATGTACACAATTTTAATTGGGTAGAATTGTCACGGGCATGTGTATTTTTCAAATAAGACTTCCTGGTAGAATACCAGATATATACCACGGTAGATTTCTGGTAGTTGGTTTGCAGGGTTGGTATCTAAAACCGGTTTTGTAGCGCTCTTATTGAAAACCCCTATATTAATGCTCTCGTGTGGTGTTACAACAACATGAAAAAGGTGTTACAATAATGCGATTTATATAAATATTACGATATTATGTAACTCGAATATAAAACATGTAATACTTAGTAACCATTTGATAACTGAAATGCCTCTTGTTTTTTTTTTTAGTTTAAATTCATTTTTATTCTCCAACTGTATGTTCAAATTGTACATCTACTTGACATTAACATACATAAGTACATTATATTTCCTAACATCTGACGACTAATCTAGGATTTTCCTCATTTATGTTACATACATTATATCGGCCTCTAGCCAGCCCATATATATTGTTATCTTGACCTTTGACATTTTGTCCTTATCTTCGTTTACTATGCCGGGAAGAAGGAGACTTAAAACCCGTACCTTTTTGAAAATAAAAATGCCTCTTGGGGTGTTGTATTTCTTTTATTAACATTATTGGAGGTTTTAGTCAGATTTTTACTCCAATTAATCAGGAAAATATTTATTCTCATTATATTCAAAGTCAGGTTATGTTGCGCTGTTACGGTTGTTCAGGGAAAAGTTTACGAAATCTTTAGAACACATAGAGCGACTGGAATGAAATATGCCCTTTTTCTCTACGGAAAAATGTACACCAATAAAATCGACACGAAGTAGCTATACTTACGCAGTCTGAAGTTCACCGTCTTCCACAATCAATGTCTCCTGATCTTCGCTGGAAAAATTTTGGTTTGAAATCTCGAAAACTTCGAAATCTCGGTCAGCCAGTCAGCGCATCAAGTAAACAAACATTTAGTTCTTCAGAGAGGCTAATCTTATACGGTGTAAATTTTTTTAACGTTTTTTTGTATTTATTATATTAACTAGGAGACGGAAATTTACTTGAAATATAAGACTTTCTGCAACGAAGATAAAAAACTAAACATTTTCCAAATTTTCTAAAAAAGCTTCAAATTACACAGTCTTTTCCAAAAGCACTAGAGAACAGATTAGATGAATATGAGCCGAAAATGCAGCCGCCGACCGACTAGGCCCTGTATCCGTCCAGCCATCGCCGCCGCAAATTGTGGTCGGCTTTGAACTCTGATTCCGATCAGCGGCAGTATAATCGTTAACATGATTTTTCTTGCATTATAAAACGTGTCTCAGTAAGAATGCAATTTTTGATTTTATAATAAAAACAAGTATTGTTTAAGATAGTTGTGATTTTTTATTGGATTGTAAAGAAGACATTATCCGATTAGGTACGGCTCCCATGGCTCTTCTTATGAAATTTTTCATGACTTTTTCACAAAGATGTGGCTATATCTCACCGATGATACGTTGGATCTCGGATTGGAGCTCAGGGATTGTTTCTGGTATATTCGAATAAAATCGAGGTTTAAATAAACCCCAAAAGAGAAATCGCACGGTGTTAAATCGCATGATCCTGGTGACCACTTAACATCAAAATTTCTTGACATAATTTGTTCTTGTAATCGTTGCTGCAATAAATCAATTGTGTCATACGCGTTGTGACAGATGACGCCGTTATGCTGAAACAACATGTCGTCCAGATTCTTGCCATTCAGTTGAGGCCACAAGACCCCGTTATCATGATCCTGCAACGAATGCCGTTCGCATTCACTGTAATTTCGGCCTCAAATTCAAAGAAGTAAGGCTCAATCACGCCGCCTGACCAAAATCCGCTCCAGACAGTTGCTCGTTATGGGTGCATTTATTTCTCAGGGACTGCATGAGGATTTTCTGAGCCCAAAACTCGATATTTTTGTGTATTGGCGAAACCAATCAAATGGAAATAATCTTCATCGGAGAAGAAGTTTTCGGGTTTTCGGCGACTCTCTGGTTTACAGCAGCAATGTTTTCAAGATATAGACCGGAATGTTGCCGCACAAGATTCTTACTGTCCGTATCCGACCCAGTTTCTTCAATTTTGTTTCGACCCAGTTTCTTCAATTTTATCTTCAAAGTTTGCGAGCGGTATCAGCAAAACTTTTCCCAATTTCTCGTATAACGCGTTGTTTTTTCGTAAACCGATCCTTGCACAAAAAAAAATTTAACACAAAATTTAAAAAGTGCAATTTTACTGAGACACACTTTACATCATTCTGACAAGTCTCAGCATGGACGTAGTTTTGCAAGTCGAGTGTGGCTGTGGTGTTAATGTGCACTGAGCTTAATGAAAGTAATCAGTGTTTTGCCAAACCGTGAAATAAGAAAAGTATGCATACCTCATCTGAAATTAATTTTCCTGGTCGAATTTGGGGTCTGGCATTCTGATCAATTACAAGAAAGTTTTGTTGTTAAACTTGCGTGTTTAGGGCGTAATAGAACATGAAGGGTATTAGGAGCTTCTATTACTCGCCATTGTGACCAACCTATTAAATATCAAAAAATCGGATGATTTTACCGCCCTTAATAGGCATTTGGAAAATGTTACTCCCTAGAAATAAAAAACCCCCTACAAATCAGGATTCTAGATTCACGCGTTTGATCAAAACACTTATATATCCCAATTAATGCCACAACTATGACATCTGCCTCCAAATAAAATGTCCTTCCTTATATGAAGTTTACTCATGAGAGCACAGCCTTCATAATGTACACAGCCGACCCATTATTGCCATCTGTTTTGTACAATTATATATATTCCACGTTTTGCGAATGACGTCTCACGGGAATAGTGTTGAAGAGCTGGAGAGCAATAGGATTGGCGAGCTACTTCATTTGTGATTTATAATAAACTCCTTATTTCCGCTCTAAATGTTCACATTGAAAAATCATTTCGAATCTTATGAATGCATATTCACTGTTGTTTGTCCGCACGACGTTCATGTCATTGTTGATGTCACTTCTCATATTACTACCTAAAATACTTATATTAAAAAGTCCTTTCTTAGCTAACGTGTATATTAGGCCTGCCCGAAAAACAAGTTGAAGCTACAAGATGTCGTGTGGTTTTGCTTCGTTTTCTTGCAACAAAAGATCTCCCAAAATATGGTCGGCCCTCTCGAGAGCGATACAGTACAAGTAGGTAGAACTCGCTCCAAAAAATAAAAATCTTTGATAAATATCGTATTCATGAATTCTTCTCTTTTTAACTCGGATTTTGAGTTTTAAAACGATCGAGTTATTGACAATTCTAAATTCTCAAAATTGTGTATCTGCAGTTGTAAAGAGAAAAAACACCAAAAAAGTAAGTGTTTTACCCTAAAATTTAAAGTAAACTGCATTTATTGCAAACTTGAAATACGTTTCTTCAAAACTATTGGTGCACACACATAACGGGTTTTTCAATAAGAGCGCTACAAAAGTTTTTTTAAATAAAACAAAACCGATAGTTATTCCTGTGAAAGTACGATCGATGCCATTATGTATGGAACTCGATTTCTTTTGCATGGCCACCACGGGCACGCTTGCAGAAGTCCAGACGCTGAACCCAATTTTCGACGGTTTTCAAGCATAAATCGGCCGATACTGCTGCAATTTCACGTTCGATATTGGTACGAAGTTCATCAATCGTCGCTGGCTTTTTGGCATAGACCATAGTCTTGACGTAGCCCCACAGAAAATAATCTAACGGCGTCAAATCGCACGACTGAGGCGGCCAATCGACTGGGCCATTTCGTGAGATAACACGTTCACCAAACTTGGTTTCCAATAAATTGATTGTGGCATTCGCTGTGTGGCTTGTGGCGCCGTCCTGTTGGAACCACATGTCCTCCAAGGCCATATTATCCAATTGGGGACAAAAATATTCGGTTATCATTGAACGGTAGCGATTCGCATTCACAGTAATGTGCCGGTCTTGATCATCACGGAAGAAGTACGTGCCAATGACGCCGCCGGCCCATAAACCGCAACAAACCGTAAACAATTATGACTCATGGATTACATGTGGATTGCTGTCTGACCAATAACGCATATTTTGCTTATTGACGAAGCCATTCAGACAGAAATGAGCCTCATCGCTGAAGGCCATAAATTGGACGTAGCGCTCTTAAAGTTGAAGCCACTGACTCCAAATTTCGGTAGTAACTTTTAATAATTTCGACTCGTTGTTGGCTCATATATCTTTCCATGATGAAATGGCAAACCTTGAGGAAGAGAAATGTCAAAAGAGCGGGGAAAAATATGGCGTCGTTTGCTGTCCCTATCGATTTACTTTTGTAGCGTCTCTGTTGAAAAACCCGTTACTATCGTGACACTTGCTGCATTTCACCATCCCAAATGTAACTCAATTGTATTAAAATATTCCAATCTGTGGAATTGCATCTCGTTTTTGCTTCAAGTGCATTGCGGGAGGTCAAGGGTTAATTTCTTTTTCTGAAATTTTGTGTGTGTATTCCACTTAAACCGCAGAACCATTTTTTCACTTCCATATCTAATGTTTGAGTCTTAAGATTATCATATAATCATATTTCTATGGTTAGCCGGAACGCCTTCATTTCCGACTCAGAGCTCTGGTACCTTTTACCGCCCAGCCCATCGAAAGACTTACATAGTGTCCACCTTTAACCATTGTGTAATAGGAGTTTCACCACAGTATTTTCATGTACAACATAGGTACGCTCCATATTTCAACATTCTCTAAAATTAATTTTACATAGACCCATTTCTCTGGTTTTGGCCACACGCATTCATGTCTAAAATAGAGCCCGCCCCTTTATGCATCCCATCGCCAAAATTTCTTAGATCTAGTATTATGCGTGAGGCAGGACCGTTAAATCAGTGCGATACGTACAACAATGTCAATTATTTTAGTAAACACTTTAAAGTTAAGTCTTCACTCAAAATCACCATTACCGACGAACTGTATATTCACCTGTGTAAACTGAGCCGGACTCAATTTTGCTGCACATCAGCTACAAGAACTTGTACATCAGCCTGCTGCACATCAGCTATCAGAACTTGAACAACATGATGGCACAAAGTGATTTCGAAGATTCTTGATCCTTCGCGCAGCGGGGTCACCTATTAGCTTTATTTATATTAGCTATAGCTTATCGACAGCCGTTTCCACAACCATATCGTAGTACTGTCATCTGTATTCTCGTACATTTGAAATTCTGGTAGTGGTGAGATCGCAGAGTAGTGTAAATGTAGAATACTGACGTTTAATCTCTTAATAATATTAACTTCATGGGTTGCTGGAATGAATGGGCTCAATTATACCAGCTAGAGCCATTAGTAAAAGGTGTCTCAGAGAGATTGCAATCTTTAAATTTAGTGTAACTTTTTTTGTGTGCAAGTGGCAACTCTGAAAGTGGCAGCTGTCACACATGTTTATTTCGATTATTAAAAATGGAGCGTTTTACGAAAAGACAACGCGTTATAATTGTGAAACCCTATTACAAAAATTTGGAAAATTAGCGTATGCTGAGACCGCTTGTAAACTTCAAAGAAATTTCTGTCAAGAAAGTGCACCTAATGTGTTAACCATTTGAGGAGTGGTCAACAGATTTGAAGAAACTAGGTCGGTTATGGACAGTAAGACTCCTGTGTGTCAAACGCGAGTGGCGCCGAAACCCCAAAAACATCAATTCGGCACCATTCTCAACAACTTCAAATTTCACGAGGCACTACGCAGCGAATTCAGACAGAGGGCCTTCTCCTTCATGCGTACACAAATTGGTTTACCTAGGAGCTCAAACCAGCAGACAATGGAAAGCGCCCCGGCAGTTCTTTCAATGGGTAATGGAGCAAAGTGAAGACAATGCTAAAAGTCATATTTTCCAATGACTCACATTTCCACCTGCATGGTTTCGTAATACACAACATTGTCGAATTTGGGGCTCAGAAAATCGTCATGCAATCCACGAGAATCAAATGCAACAGTCTGGTGCGGATTTCCGTCAGGCGTCGTGACTGGGCCTTACTTTTTCGAAGATGAGGACGAATTTGCAGTGAAATCGTTACAGGAACATGATAACGGAGTTATTGTGGCCTCAGCTGGACGGAATGGATCTGGACGACGTGTGGTTTCAGCAAGACGGCCCCACCTGCCACACCGCGTATGAAACAATCGATTTTTTGCAGCAACGATTTGCAGAACAGATTACCCCAAGAGATTTTGATGTCAGCTCGCCACCAAGATCATGCGATTTAATGCCATCAAAGCCATCAAACCAAATCAATTTTTCGTCGTCGATTTTTATACGTCCGATTAAAATGCGTTCTAATCGGGATGAGTTGCTAATTTCCTTAAAACCATATCGGATTTTATTTCATCGATATTGGCTCATCCGATTGAAAATGTTTAACAATCGGGATATTTCTTCACTTTTGATCAATTCTTGATCTTATTTTTTTATGCTGGGCCCATAACCTGTTGTGGGAAAAAACAAGATTATATGTATGCCTTTTACCGTATGCAGAGAGTGGTAATGAAGCACGTTTGTGTTCGTTGAACGACCAAAAGAGAAGAACTTTATTTTGTTATTTATCAATGTCGTTTGCTTACAGCACATTTGACAAGTGTTCAGATGTCAAATACAAATGGGTACGTTCACATTTCAACATATTTCACAGTCGTTCATAAATTGGGTAATTCTCAATTTTAAGTTCAGATTATAAATTCGGCGCTTACGGTATTCGAAAACTGTTTGAATTCCCCCAATATATTTGCTTAAATGTTCAAATTCAATTATGTCCGCTAACTTGACTTCAACTTCAGTGTCGTCAAGATCCGTCTTGCATCTTATAACTCTGAAGTTTTCGTTGTCGCCAAAAATTGCATGGAAAGAATTTTCAAATATTTGACAAAAACTGTCTTCAAATATGAACCTTACTATATTTTGGTCGAAATAATTCTTGAATTGGATTCCCGCAAGGACATGGTCCATTTTCTTAAATTCGAAAATTGTTCTTGCATTATTAAATATATTACTAGTTCTAATTCTTGTAGACCCTGAAAAAATTGTTCGTATTATTATCTAATGTTCTTTTCTTTCGATTGCAAAGGGTGTCTCAGTAAGATTGTACTTTCTAAATTTAGTGTATTTTTTGTGCAAGTAGCAACTCTGAAATTTGACAGCTGTCACGTATGTCCATTCCGATTATTACAACGTGTTATAATTTGAAAACTTATTACAAAAAATTGGACAGTTATGCTGAGACCGCTGTCAAACTTCGAAGAATAAGTGGACCTAATGTGTCAACCAAAAAATTGCAAGAAACTGGGTCGGTTATGAACAGTAACACTCCTGCGCGTCAACGTACCGCTCTGTCTCTTGTAAACGTTGCTGCTGTAAACGAGAGTGTCGCCGAAAACATCAATTCGGCATCGTTCTCAATACCTTCAAATCTCACGAAACACTACGGAGCGAATTTTGACAAAAGACCTTCAACTTCATGCGTACAAAATTCAGCTTACTCAGGAGCCTAAACCATCAGACCATGGAAACGCCGGAAATTCGTTGAATGGGTAATGGAGTAAAGTGAAGTCAATGCCAATTTATAAAAGAAACTCAACTTCAAGCGCATTTCCACCTGATTGGCTTCGTGATTACACAAAATTATCGAATTTGGGGCTCAGAACATCCTCCTGCAACCCATGAGAAACAAATGCACCAACAACTAGCAACTGTCTGGTCAGGCGGCCTGATTGAGCCTCACTTTTTTTAAGAAGAGGCCGAAATTGCAGTGACTGTGAACGGCATTCATTACCGGGGCATGATAACGGAGTTCTAGTAGCCTCAACTGGACGACATGACGTTTCAGCAAGACGCCGTCACCTGCCACACCGCGCGTGAAAAAATCGATTTATTGCAGCAACAATTTCCAGAACAGATTACCTCAAGAGATTTTGATGTCAGCTCGCCACCAAGATCATGCGATTTAATGCCATGCGATTTCTTTCTTTAGGGTTTTCTTTCTTTTTTTACTCTCCACAGCACAAAAATTTACAACAAATGAGTAAAAATCCGCATACCGCCGCAGACATCACACAATGATAAATTACAACTATTCAATTTCTTAGGATCGGGATGTACAACGAACCATAGAAGTCAAACATCAATTCTCACAGATCCGACGCACATGTTTGAGGTCTCTGGGCAGCTTAAACCACCCTGTTTGTTTATATTCTGGAGTAATTTTTACATAAATAGATGTTCGTTAAACCAAGCAGGTATAGCATTTCTTGCAATGCATTTTAAAAAAATCCATCTATTATTTTAGCAGCGCACCAACCATTATCTTCATCAAAGTCGTCGCTCAACACTCATGAAATTGTTGTGTCCACTGAAAATAGAATCGCTTTTATAAATAACAATTTTACGACCACTACTGATTTCCCACTGCGTAGTTTTGTACACAAAAATAATCAGGAGCACTCGAAAAACAGTCATCAAAAAGTGCAAGTGAATGTTGGTGGAAACTCATACATTCCGGAAAGATCGTACACTCACACACCATGTGGAAATAATTGTGTCAAGTTGTGAGGGGTAGGGGTAAGTGGTCGAAACATCAACTGTTGTCGGATTTTTAAATCAGATTTCTTTTTTGGCATTGGTGTGCAACCATAATTAGCCAACTTTATTCATGCCACACATACACACTGCTATTGTATGTTAAGTGCGTGGGTTCTGGTACTAGAGTTTGCTCCACCAGATATCCTTGAATATTTCCTGCACATGTGAAGGAGTCTATGTGTATTGACATGGATACTACAATTCTGGGAGTGTTGACCGCATCAGTACTGTTTGGTTTCATACACACACACTTCTCGTGATTGTTTACCCAACTTGAGTTTGCACTTTCCTCTCGAGTTTCAGCGGGTTCTACATGTACAGCAACTGTTGCGCTCGTCACTTTATACTGAACACACCAATGCGCTCGCACTTTTATAAATGCAGATGGTCAACATTGATGGTTAACACTGTTGATGTGACCGCGTCAAGTTTGTACTAGATTAATGATGTTGCTGAAAACTAAAAGTTTTATAGTTGCAGTTTCTGGATGATTTTAGTTTTTGTGTAAAAAACGGAAAAAACTTCACGTCATATTTCGTTTTGACGGGCAGGGCACTCTTCTCCGAATTTCAAAAGAATTGTTGTATAAATTAATTACCTACCATTATAGACTAAGGATTATGCACATCAGTGGACTTAAAAAATGCAATGTTCACCGAATTATGAGCAAACATATAAAGATATAGACAATTGGCATGAATAGAGATGTAGCTTTCACAAAAAAGTTCGTATAATTATCCGTATAATTATTTAAGAACTAGCTAAGTATTTCCCGAAGATCCTTTCTGGAATTGAGGTCCGGACACATTGCTTGCGTGTCCACGTAACTGATATTGTATGACGTATAAAGTGCTTGTGTTGCAAGCATATTTTTGAAATCCCCTTTGCGAATCATCCCATACCATTACCGGGTCGCCACTACTGTTACGCTTATAGCTGGTCTGCCAATATTAATAGTGGCCATTAGGGCAGTCGGTAGTACAATGGTTAGTGTGCGCGCCTCTTGTACATAAGACACTGGGTTCGATCCCTGCTCTGACCACCTAAAGTTCTTGCGGCGACGGTCGTCTCACATAGTGAAAAAGCTATTGAGAAGATCTCCCCTATTCCTTCATGGAATGCAAAGGGAAACCATTTATTTATTTTTTATCAGGGCCATCGATATTTAACTTTAACTCAAAAATCGACTCTTCTCGCACTGCACAATGTGTGTATCACTTTGTTGTCGTTTTAGAAGGAATTTAGGTGACCTTGGCTCGTGATTACGTCTGAAGTTAATTTAGGTTAGATTTGCAATTTATGGTGATACCATGGGGAGAAAAGGAAATATTATATCTGTCTGGAACTCCGGTTGAATCAGTTTGATTGCTTCGAAAATCCAAAAAGTTGGTGGATGCTAACGCCAGAGAGATTTGCTAATTCCCCCAAGAAAAGTGAGCCCACTGCAGCCCACCATCTTCCGGAAAGAACGTGGCACAGACACAGAACGCGCACAATTTATCAAGAAAAGCTGGATAGTGCTGCAGGGGTGCCCACATGTTTTTGTTCCCCAAGACTGAGTAAGGTAGTCCTCAGTCTAGCAATTTCATCTGCTTTGCAGTTCTCCGGTATGTCCAAATATGGTGAATACAAAACAATTCACCCATCAGATTTAAATATCTGAGACAGGCGCGTTCAGTTATCAAGGTCAGGATAACAGTTTTCAAGGACTTAATGGTACCTTGACTATCAAAGAAACTATTGAGTTCGACAGTAGTCAGAACATTACTTCTCAGTCATTCCGCTACCTCTCTAATAGCTAAGATTCAGGCAATCTTTTCGCGGTCGATAACCCCAGGTCCTTAGAAAAGACACCAAAGCCTTCTTTATTGTCAAGTTATGGCTCATAGAAGTTCATAGAAGTCGTATATGTAGAAGGTGACGAATCTCCGATGTTCAGGGATCTATCAGATATACCTGATCAAGTAGGTATAAGAGTGTGGTACTTCTTGTCAAAGAGTGGTTCGGCCAACGAATAATCAACAATTCCTCGAAAGTCAGTCACTGTGTTGGGAATGACAATGTCTCCGAAACCATATTCTGATAGGAGCGGCAGTTGCCAAAGTATAATAGAAGTAGATGTGGCATTCTTTCTAACCCCAATGTTCATTTGTACCAAAAGTAATATGAGGTACAACAGTTTGTAGCATATTCTTCCTGGTGAGTAGAACCAATTTCGAATTAGTTGGGTTCTCCCAAGGCCGAATCCCATACAGCGGTGGTCTGAAGGGTTGGTACAGGATGTCGCTAAGTGTCTCTAAACTTTCCCCATTCATAGTCTTGTCATTGTGTGGAATGACTGGGCTGTGAGGCTTTCTAATTACGAAATTACGCAAAGACGAAAGAAAGGCTAAGGCAGATATTTTGTCGCTTATGTTCTCAGAGATAAAGGTAACATCAGCAGCTTTTTTCAATTTATATAAATAAAGATAGGGTCGAACCCCGTAAAGTATTCCAAAAGTAACTCACCCGATCCGTTGCTTCCCACATGTAATAATATGCATTGACATCACTGCACTCTATCAGGTCCTTGTTCTTTTCTCTTGCCGTTTTCGCCAGTTACTTTAAGGCACCGGCAAGCGATTCTGGTATTCTATTCTGGCAAAGAAAAATTCTGATTTACAATTTGTATATCAGCAAAACGTATACCTCGCAATAAGCTTGTATGTGTGAGCTTGTGACAAGATTGCCATTACAAACTTGTGACAAGATTGCTTTTACAAGTTTGCTATAATATTGAGTTTACAAGTTTCCTACAATATAGCATAAAGAATTACAATGTAGGATATTTAGTTTTGATACAAACCAGTAGATCCTTTTTTATGGAATATAAAAGGTGATATGTATAAAGAATTTAAGGTAACGTGTATAAAAAAAGGTAAATTGAAGTTTATTGGTAAAAAAAAAAATTAATTAAAATTAAATTCATTTGAAATGTAAATTTGAAATTAATTATGTAATTATGTTATTAAATGCAAATTATGTTATTAAATGCAAATTTGAAATTAATTATCATTATTTAAATTTTTTTGGTTTTGTGGTTGATTTGTTTGGAAGTTCCTTTGTCTGGCTTTTGCGTATTGAAAGAATGACTTTGTTGCCTTAATATAATCATCCTCGTCCGATCCGACTCTAATTGAAGCATCTGTAAAAAAATTATGTTCAGAACAGGAGTTGAAAATGGTTTTTGTAATTAAATACTTCGGATTGCAATAGCAGTGCTAAACTCTCTTATGCTTTTCTTCTCTGCAGTACGCTTCCAACACATATTTTCAGCAATTTTGTCAATCATAATTTTTTCCAGCAATTTTGTGTAAAATTTCTGTTTTTTGAAATGGATTGAAGTTGTTTGACCTTTAAAATGTAAGAAAATTAATATCAGAGGGAGTTTTGTCAAATAATTATTTGTATTAAACTTAAGAAAGTATCGAAAGAGTCCTTATCCTTTTGTAAAAGTTCATCAAATTGCTTAAAGTCATTTATATTTTCAAATGGCTTAGCAAATATAAGTTTTATTTTTACATTACGTTCCCGTTTTTGTAGTGTATGGACTTCTTCTCTAAGTGTTTGGATCTCAGATGTCATGCGATTCATCCATGGTTCCATGGATTTCATAATGTGTGAAGATATAGCTGTAAAACAAAATAAGATATAAAAAAACATAATAATGGGTTTTTCAAAAAGAGCGCTACAAAAGTTTTTTTAAATAAAACAAAACCGGTTCTAGATACCATTGAAATTCTTTATTCTTGTGAAAGTACGTTTGATGCCATGTTGTATGGAACTCGATTTCTTTTGCATGGCCACCACGGGCACGTTTGCAGTAGTCCAGACGCTGAACCCAATTTTCGACGGTTTTCAAGCATAAATCGGCCGATACTGCTGCAATTTCACGTTCGATATTCGTACGAAGTTCATCAATCGTCGCTGGCTTGTTATCAGCCATTTTTTAACACTTCGAACTTGACGTAGCCCCACAGGAAATAATCTAACGGCGTCAAATCGCACGACCGAGGTGGCCAATCGACTGGGCCATTTCATGAGATAACACGTTCACCAAACTTGGTTTCCAATAAATTGATTGTGGCATTCGCTGTGTGGCTTGTGGCGCCGTCCTGTTGGAACCACGTGTCCTCCAAGTCCATATTATCCAATTGGGGCCAAAAATATTCGGTCATCATTGAACGGTAGCGATTCGCATTCACAGTAATGTGCCGGTCTCGATCATCACGGAAGAAGTACGGCCCAATGACGTCGCCGGCCCATAAACCGCACCAAACCGTAAACAATGATGACTCATGGATTACGTGTGGATTGCTGTCTGACCAATAACGCATATTTTGCTTATAGACGAAGCTAGAAATGAGCCTCATCGCTGAAAACCATAAATTGGGCGTAGCGCTCTTAAAGTTGAGGCCACTGACTCCAAATTTCGGTAGTAAATTTTAATAATTTCGACCCGTTGTTGGCTCGTATTTCTTTCCATGATGAAATGGGAAACCTTACTGAAGAGAAATGTCAAAAGAGCGGGATAAATTATGGCGTCGTTTGCTGTCCCTATCGAGTTACTTTTGTAGCGTCTCTGTTGAAAAACCCTTTATTATTAGTGGGGAAATTATATTCGCTTTTGCAGAATCAGTAAAGCCAGTCCGAACAATTTATAACTCCTTCTCGTGCATATTCACTTCGAACATTATTTATATGTGTTACAAATTCGCACGCACGGCCATAATAATAACAAAAAAACGTATCTCCATACTCTTCATTATTCAAGCTTACACGACGTGGTGGATAGCTATGATGAGATCCATTAGGAAAATAGTTGAATGTTGATTGGGATGGCGAAGATGAATTTAAATCAGTGTACATATTGCTTGTCACCGCTCATGTTGAATTACTGGAACGAAACAAAAACAAGTACTACTGTCGCTCAAATATACAATTTTACATATAGAATCAATCGAGTAATCGTAAGATTGAGTGGTACAATGCCAAATATTTAATAAGCATGACTTTATGGGTAGAATAAACAAATCTGTAAAATTGAGTAATTTTTTGCCTTGAATGGATACTTCTGATCCTTCTGAACATATTCGTTCCACTTTGAAAATAATTGTTTATTAGGCAGCAGAGGGTTTAGTACTTCCTTGCTCCTCTGCCGTACTTTTTTCGAATATTTGTATGGCATAATGCTAAATATATTTTGTATTTACTTCTTTTCAATATTTTTCAATTCCAATTTCTATTTTTCTGTTGATAAATTTTATTATTCACACAAATGATAAACACATTACAAAAAACTTTTTTTTATTTTGCTTTGTTGTTATTTTCGCTTTCATCGAATTAAAAACAAATATTAGAACGCTTGCTCACAAATTAGTTACAATTGTGTTTGTACAAGTGTTATCAGTGCAAGCTTGTCTCAAGTTTAAAATGACAATTTATAAATCAATTGTAAAAAATGTGAGAAGCAAGCTTGCTTCAAGCATATTTGCGCAATTCATAAAAATCATACTTGCTACAAGCTGATATCAAGCACTATTGAGGCTAAGGTTTACTGGGAAGATAGAACTAACTAATACATAATAGTGGTCTTCATGAAAACCCGAAAGAACCTCGTAAACTCGAAAACATTGTAAATTTGCACAGCAAACGCCAAAATAAACAAATCTCCCATACAAAGCAGCTTCCACAAAGTGGAAAGTTTTCGATGCAAATTTGCTGAGCAAACCTGGAAAATGAAATATGAAAACTTTTGACATTTCAATGTCAATATTTTTGTATTGAAAAAAAGAGAAAGTTTTTGATTTATGTGAAAAAAAAATAAAATAATGGAATGGAATAAAGCATATACTTTTAATTTTACTTTGTTTATTTACTTTATCAGCCTTTTTTAAACAATTGCTGCATAGATACACTGAGCAAATTTATTTGGTGTCTCATGAAACGCTTCGGGGCAAACTTACGCTGAGCAAAAGGTCTAGGTTTTCTTGTTTGTATAATAGCACTAACATATAGCGAAAGGTACTTCGTTCCAACCGGGTATCCCCTGACACCTCATGTAATTTTTTTGTATTCAGATAGGATCTTCTATTAATGCGCGCCTGTTTAAGGGAAATGTAATCGCTTGAGTCTTCTCTTCGTTGACTTTAATTTTCTATTTGTCAAAAAAGGTGAAAGTTGTTATCAAAGAATATATATGAGCCCATCATGCCATACAGAGTCGAAGGCTTTTCGATATCTAGAAAACCAATACCCGTGCTCCCTCAGTTTTGTTTATTGTCATTTATGGTATTAACGACTTTTTTATTTTAATGAATATCAATTATATTATTCAAATCAGTGAATTTCAGAAAATGTTTCAATATATTTTTTTTCGAAACCTTCATCCAATATACTAAATAATAGCTCGAAGGCAGCTTAGGGTTTTACCATATTTGAAAACTGGAATTACTTTTGATTTCTTGAATGACGCAGGCAAATAGCCATTAAAAAGAACAACAGAAGTTAAAAATGTTTGTGATGACATCAAACATAACATCCAGCACGTTTTTAGGAATAATAGCGTTCCTTCGGCCCAATCCAGGAGATTTATTGGATTTTAGACTAAAAGTAAAAGATTTTAACTCTAATGCGCCAATTCGAGGTAACTCAGTTTCATTCGGGCTGCAAATATTCATAGAATGCTAACCGTCGCAACTTTTCTTTCTATAGGTGGATGATGTCTTTGAGTTAAAATCTGAGACTTTTTATAGCGTTAGCTTTGTTTTCACTCATTTTTAGTGAAATCCCATTAACCTCCAAAAAGGGATGGGTGGTCGTTTTCCTTTTATTGCTTGTAAGACTTTCCAAAAATTTGTTGAACCTGTAGAAAGTTTCGAGCTAAAGTTTGCCCAGCTGTTGTTTCTGTCTTTATTGAGGTGGAAATCCTGTAATTTATTTATATGTTTCAACATTACAGAATTATAGCATCTCTGGTATTTTCGTTTGAATTTGTTTCTTTTGTTTGATTATTTTCAAAATAAGTTTGGATTTTTTCCTCTACCATGGAACTTTACGAGCAAATGGATCTTTACTTAAAGATTTTTGCAAAATTATAATAACTTTATTTAAGATTCAATATTCGATACATTCATCACTTGGCTGTCTAAATTGTTGTCTTTAATTTGAACTGCAACCCACTGCCTAAGCAGTTCCAGTTAGACAAATGATTCATCGGAACAATATGAAAATTATAGTGGGCAGTGCCATCAACATAAAATAAAACTGGTACATGATCTGAATTCAGCGGATTGGGATGAGTCTCTAATGAAGAAATTGGTAAGCCCGAGTTTGATAGAAGAAGTTTAATTGTCGAAGGCTGTACCTCCAATATTTTTTGACCAAAATCTGAATGTGTTGAGCTGCGGTATAAATAATAGATTGAATGAAGGATGTGATTGTGCAGAAGAGTGCCCGCAATATTGGTTGTTGAACTGTTCCAACTTTTATGTTTTGCATTTAGATCTCCAAATATAAAAACATCAGTTGATGCTTTAGTTAGTATATCTAAATTGTCTTTGACTCTGTTGGAGTACTGAGAGCAATAGGCTGATGTAAAAATCTTCAATCTTTTACTGATATGGATACATTTTCAGTATTAAATGGTGGAGGTTTTGGCAAAACTGCATGTTATATTCTATTTAAAACCGCAATAAGAACTCCTACCCCATGAGTTGGCTGGTCCACAGTGGTTCCAGAACGATTTTTTTTAAAATTAATTCTGTAAGTTTTGAACGGATCAAGATATGGTGATGAATTTCCACGTACTTAGAACAGAGGTAGTTTTCATATGATGCGGGAAATTTTGGATACCTATGTAGTTGGTATGGTGGCTACTGGGCAACCCTCTTAAGTTGGTCCCCTCGGCCATGCCAAATTTGTAATTGAGTGCCAAAAGTAATTACAAAGATAATTTGCATGGCGATAATGCTTGTAAATATTTACCTATAAAACCTATGCCTACATAGTTGAGTTATCTCAAATAGAAAAGATATATTAACAGCCAAAGTCACGATCTCGAAAGAAAACCTAAGCGAACCAAAGCAAGTCACTCACTTTCGTTCTTATCCCAGGCTTTAAATGTTATTGTGTGTTTGAAAAATCGGAAGCCACTAACTAGTTTCGCTGTCATCTATGCGAACGAAAATGTCAAAACCAGTCACTTGTCTTTTGGTTGTCGCAAAGCTGGAAATCAAATAAAAGCTTGAAACAAAAACAATTTACATAGAATTCAATGGAAGAAACATAATAGACAGAATATAATGTCATTATAATAAATTTATTATTAAAATATATTTCCATTTCAGCAGAAAAACACCAACTTTGCGGCACCTGCAGATACTGGTTCCTCGTGCTCTTCTCTCTCGCTCCGAAATTAAATGGCGAACGTCAACTTTATGTTATTGCTTTGAGCAACAACCACACAAACACACGTAAAACCATGCAAACGCCAAGTCGAAATATAGTGACTCGCTTTTTGAAACGAAAGTGAGTGACTGGCTTCGTTCGCTTGGATTTTGTAGGAGAGGGTGTAAGTGCGGTCCGATTTTCTACTGAATTGTATATGTTTTCGTTCGCTTGTTAGTGGCTCCCAAATCAGCTGTTAGTCGCATAGAAAGAAAGCGAACGTTAACGTTCGACATCGTGACTTTGGCTGCAAAGTTGTTAGAAAAAGTTTCAGGTTGTTTGGGTGTTTAAATGTGTACATGTTTAATATTTTAATGTGAACATGTTTAAACCCCGATTTACAAATGATATACATTGTTGGATTTCTTTTAAAATTCTAGATAAACTGGTGGAATGATTGGTGCAAATATATCACTTCAAACAAAAGTTAGACACTTCTAACAACAAAACTTCCAAAAAAGTCTCACTTTTATTGATTTTCTTCCAAAAAGGCGACAATATTGTAATTTTAATTTTTAATTTTTTTTTCTTCCTAGGCGTGCAAAATTTTGTATGTTTCAAAAAGAAGACATAATTTAGATGCGCGAGGCATCATCTCTTTGAGTTATATTGGTCAACGGGCCTTCCCGGTAGGTCCTATCCAAAATTTACCATTTTTCAATATAAAAAAATGATATCCAAAAATTCTCAAATAGCAAAGCACCGATTAGAAAACGTATACCATATTTCATTAACTCCATATGTTGACTTCGTACCCCAAAAATATTGAAAGTAAATAACCCGTTTACTAAAGATTATCAATGGGTGTTCTTACTCACGGGCGATGTGTTGACACCTTTTAGTTACACGGTACCTGTTCGAATTCTATGAACACATTAGTAAATGTTACACTGGAAAATAAAAAAAAGAATACTTTTTATGCTGAAGGCTCTTTTGCAAGTGCACTTCCTTTTTTCTTACATCTGCTTTAACATTAGAAGTAATATTGTTAAAATAAATAATGCAACATTTAGCTCGCTGAAATAATTGTTTTCGTTTTGTCATAAACAGAGTGACGACAAAAAGTGTTGAATAGTATCATGGTACAAACAAATGGTAGAAGCACTAGCCCATCTGATTTGAAATTTTTTCTGGGGTGAGTTTTTCTCTTATGTCAAAATTTGTTTACATCACATAGAAACATTTTAATTTTCATATTTAAACACTTTCAAAATATCAAATAAAATACGCGCATTTTGTAAATGACACTTTTTCCAATTGTGTATACATTTACATTATTTTTCAATCAGCTGAGTTGACCCCATACAGTCAGTCAGTGAGGAAAAATAAAATGACTGCTGTGTTTTTGCTTGTTATATTTGTTTTCGTACTGAATCTACCATTATATTTTCACCATGAATAGTATAAAGAACTTATTGCACTTTTTTCCGCTCTCATGTAGAGAGTCTGAGTAAAAGAGCATAAAGTAGGCTTATTCTCTTTATAGAATGTTTCAATATAAATGCAGCATTTAGACAATGTTATTACATAAAACAATACAAAAAGCATAAATGTTACAAAAGGCATCAATGTTTCTATTTTATACTATACTATTCAACACTCTTTGGCGTCGACGACCTGCTTGTCTGTTCGCTGCCGCTACATCAATACCATCATACTTATTTCCAGGCAGAGACTATTGTTATACAAAAACCACGTATGCGATTCTAACGCTGTGTGTTGTTTGCATGTGTTCACTTGGATAGATTGCCTACCCGTGCCTATAGATGTTTACGCATCAAAAATTTTAATTTTGGAACATATTTCACCCGCTTTGGAAAATCAACTATTTTGTTGGGGATAATTGCGGCACGTTTTCTACACATCTCCAAAATTTCTTTATTACACCTTAAGTCGTGTAGACTTGGCGTAATTTTCAATAAAATTTTTTTTCTTCTATAGAAACTTTTTTTATTAAATTTTTAATTTTATGTGAAACGAAGCACAAAACCTGGTTCCCTTTTTACCGTCTGTTACATATTAGTGCATAATTATAATAATATTTACCTCCCCTAGTGAAAACGCCGTATACCATTAGAGAAAATCTATACCGATCTGCCCAATTTTTGGGGCAACTGGGTAGAATGCAAAACAAGTGGCATGTGCCAAATTTCATTGAAATCGGTTGTAAAATATGGCTGGTTGAATAAATTATGCCCCTAAAATATTAATTTCATCGGTAAGATTTCCATAATTAAGCTTGTACTTCAACAGACTTCGTCTCTGATCGAAAAAGTAGTGCTAACCTATCTTCACTGTGATTAGAAAATCTGGCTTTTAAGGCTGGAATTTTTGAATTTAGAAAATAAATGTAATAGTTATCCATATTGTAATAGTTCATATTTAAACTACAAACATATGTTAAATTATAACAGTTGTTTCCTATTATTGTACTATTTTATTTCAGTAAAATGTTCATCGGTTCCTAGTATATCAAGAAGCTCTTTAGGTTCATCATCGTAATAAGTACCAGTATCATTATTGTTTCATTTCATCCATATTGCTGGCAGAGCAGTATCAGAGGACAGTAGAAAATTGCCAACGCCAACGGAACTGGCACTAAGTAGAAATAAATATGTGATACTAAGGAAGGTATTATGTGATAAAGGACACCAAATACTATAAAAGAAAGAAACTATTATACCATCACCCACTGAAATAACCTTGGAACCCACTGAATACCGGTGAATTGTCACAGTTACTTGAAAATACGGTATTAAGACTTCTTGTTCTAAGAATGAAGTTACGGAACTCAACAAATCTGACCTCACCTTAATATGCAAATGGGGGTGTGATGGACTATCCCCATTGCCGGAATACAAACAATCAACATGAACGCAAACAACCGACTAGAAAAGTGTGTTCATGGCATCACTGATTCCAATACAGTTAGGACACGGCTCTCTTCCATCGAAATCTAACTCTGATACTACCGCTGAATACCTATGGAAAAATTCAACCCCAGAATCAATGGCCTTTTGTATACCGATCAAATTTCAATACATGAAAGAAAATACAGTAGACACTTAAAATTGGATCAGAACCATTAAACATTCAATTGATAATTTAAATCCTGCGATTATTGGATTTTACGGCTGCTGCATTAATAATAAATATAAAATACAATATAAAATTCACCTTACAATGATTGATGGAGTAGTAAACAATGCCATAACGGAAAGGGAATCTGCCCAGAAATATTCACCATGCGGATTGAAACAATTAAAGTTCTCCAAAATTCCAGTTGATGTTAACACTATTACTGCTATTAAAAAGGAGTTTCTAGAGTTTGGTATATATCGTTTGCCAGACCGTATACGATTACTGGAATACATTCTTCAACTTACGATCTTAAGTATCGAAGTCAACCTAGAAGTCAACCGCCAAATGTTAGAAACCTCATTTGGAATAAGAGCAGCTGATCTTAACATTGACAAAACATTAGTACGATATGGCAGTACAAACGATGTCAATATGTCGAGAAGATATTTTGAAAGTTACGAAATATCATCCAAATTCACTCGATGAAGACGTCCTTCGCAGATGTCACGTAATATTGTCAGCAATAAATAGTAAACATCCCATAAATGCAATTAAATTTTAATCTTATGCAATCGACACTTGGAAACGGCTGCGCTCTTTATGTGAATGGTGGGAACTAACACCTACCGTTCATAAAGTTATCTGTCATAGGCGTAAGATTATAGAATCAAATATACTAGAAACCGATGAATATTTTACTGAAATAAAATAGTAAAATAATAGCAAAAAACTGAATAAGTGATGATTTATCCGACCTTCCGTATTGTATTCAAAAATTAAATTGTCCGAGCGTTTGGTCGTGTTTATTAATTAATTATATTTTTCGATATTTCGCTACCCATTATCCATTACTAATATGAAAATGACTTGAACAAATTTTGTTTCTCAATAGTTTTTCATTTCTAATTAATAATATATCTTCCTGGCGTTGATATCCAAAGGGTAGCGAAATATTGAAAAATATAATTAATTAATAAACACGACCAAACGCTCGGACAATTTAATTTTTGAATAGCAAAAAACTATTATAATTTAACATATGGGATCCTTAACGTGAAGCGGACAACCAAATACTTGAAAGACTTTAATATTTGGCTTAATTGTAGTCGTAGTAGGCATGAAAGTGAACACGTAACATTTCTTTTGTGTGATGTGTATTTCTCAAGATATGAGTTTGTAAAGATTTTCCGCTTTTGAAATGTGGTTTTGCAACAACCGTACTTGGTTTTGAAAAACGGCTTCGCATCAAACCATGGTACGATGAAGAGTGTCGAATTGCAAATGATGAAAAGAACGCTGCACGCAAGGCAATGCTTCAGTCAATTGCAACGCGAGCTGCGACTGAGCGGTATAGGGACAAAAGAAAGGAGGTAAACCGTCTCTTTAGGCGTAAGAAACGGCAGTGGAAAAAGCGCGAGAGTGAGAGAATTGAGTCATACAGAAGGAAGAACGAAGCCCGAAAATTCTACCAAAAAGTCAAAAACGGAACTAATAGACATAGCCAAGGGCCCGCCTTCTGTAAAGACAAGGACGGAAATCTGATCGCAGATGTGCAGAATATGTTGGGAATATGGAGAGATCATTTCTGCGCGCTACCGGTACCTGAGATATCCAATGACGAGACAATCGATCTAAATTTGGACGACGACGTCGATTGCCCCCCTCCTAACCAAGACGAGGTCAGAACAGCAATTGCCCGCCTTAAGAACAACAAAGCCGCAGGAGCCGATGGTTTACCGGCGGATCTGTTTAAGGCTGGCGGTGATAAGCTGATAAGGTGCATGCATCAGCTCATTAGCAAAATTTGGTTAGATGAATACATGCCCGGCGATTGGAGTCTCAGTGTACTATGTCCCATATTTAAAAAAGGTGACCCGAGTCTCTGTGCCAACCACCGTGGAATAAGCCTTTTATCCATAGCATATAAGGTTCGTAATGTGCGAAAGACTAAAACCAATTATCGCTAACCCGATTGGACTATACCAGTGCGGCTTTAGGCCTGGAAAATCGACAGCCGACCAGATTTTCACGCTACTGCAAATCCTGGAGAAGACCCACGAGAAACAAATCGACACCTATCATCTATTTGACGATTATAGGGCGGCCTTCGATAGCCCGATACGGAGGAAACTCTACGAAGCAATGTCTGATATTGGTATTCGAGCAAAACTCATACGCCTTTGCAGGATGACCCTGACGAACACCAAATCCGCAGTGAAAGTTGGTAAGAATCTTACCGAACCTATCGAAACTAAGCGAGGCCTCAGACAATGTGACAGCCCATCGTCCGATCTCTTTAACATCTTAATAGAGAATATTCTGAGAAAAGCTGCTATCAACATTTATAAAACCGTCAGCAACAAAAGTCACATGCTGCTCGCGTATGCTGATGATATTGATATCATTGGACGCACAGTTAGAGAAGTTACTGCGGTGTTTTCGAGAATTGAGAAGGAGTCAGGAAAAGTGGGTCTGACGGTAAATGAGGACAAGACAAAATAATGGTTAATGGAGCGTTGATAACCGTTATAATGTCGAGACGAATATATATACCTCGGATCTGCCGTAAACAAAAACAGGCGGAGAATTGTACTTGGAATAGATGTTATTTTGGGCTAAGCAAGCACTTTAGAGATAAAGCCCTCTCTCGAGTAACAAAAGTCCAGCTGTACCAGACTCTCATGCAACCTGTCTTGCTTTATGGCGCAGAACCCTGGGTATTATCGCAAGCAGACGAAACATCTGTAGGAGTCTTCGAGAGAAAAATACTCCGAAAAATGTATGGCCTTATAGCGCACAACGGCGAGTATCGGCGACGTATGAACCATGAGATGTGTGAGCTATATCCCGACATTGACATAGTTAAGCGGATCAAAATAACACGATTGCGCTGGCTAGGCCTTGTCAGTAGAATGTATGAAGACGAACCAGCATGAAGGGTTTTCGAAACCGAACTCGAAGGAAGACGGAAAATAGGAAGACCAAGACTCCGCTGGAAGGATCATGTTGACGAATCCCTGCGTACACTTGATATTACCAACTGGAGAGATAAGGCAGAAGATCGAACTGGTTGGCGAAATATGTTATCTTCGTTTTGTAAGGTCCCTGACCCCTCGGGGTTGTTCGTGACCGGATAAGTAAGTAAGTCAGGATAATATCGATAATTCGTGATTTTGCAGAAAATTATAGCTTTGTTGTCCAAGATTTCATTGGAATAATGACCAAGCAAATCATCTGACTTCGGTTTTTTATTACAAGGATGGAATTGAAGGGAAACACGGCAGCATTGTTATGATTTCGGATGTCCTAAAGCAGGATATAGCCCCTATTTACGCTTATCAGAAAATACTACACAAGCTTTTTCAGAATAAGCAGAAAATTATATATGGGGCCGCACAACATTTGAAAAATAAATTCAATTTTGTGAATTTATTTTATTATAGAGATTATTTCAGTGCGGATGCTATGCGACGGTCTTGGGGGGAACCTCAAGCGACTAGCGAAGTTTGCAGGCCTACAGTCAGCTTTAACTAGAGCAATCGTTTCACCAAATCACTTACACGATATTCAACGTGAGAGGAGTTTTCTGCAACGCAGATTTGATACTGCAATCGCCATTCCCAGAACTAAAAAGGAACATGTCTTTGTTCCAAAACCCGAAGGTTTATTTATAAAAAGAACTAGATTCTCAATGTAAAACTCTAAAAATTAAAAAATTAAATCTTTATTTATTTGTAAACCCTTTATATCACCAAATTAGTGAATTTATATATGAAAACAGTCAATTACATGTGTATATTATTTAATTTTAATTTCATTAAAAATATAAAAATAAAATAAGTTTCAAAAAAATTAAGCAGAAAATTACCATAAAGAACTTCCCACAAAAAAGTAAAGGCATATTTGGAAAACAGAATACTTACATATGTAGTCAGGGTGAGTTCTAAAACGTCAAAACTCATTGCAGTTATTCGGTTTAAATACTGTTTCGACACAAAGCAAACATGTGTGTTGTTTACTTTGTAATAGAAACACTTTGCATAATTTTTACGTTTAGAAACAGTTTTTTTGCAATCAGTTGCTTTGAAAATGGCGCTGTCAATAGCAAGTAATATTATTTTTGAAATTTTGATGGGATTACTGAAAGAAACAGCTCTAAGTAATTTTAAAATTTTACGATAGTATATTAAAGTCAAAGCACAAAACGCTCTATTGCCTTATATACAATAACAAACAAAAAAATGAGGGGACGTGTGCCAAAATGTAAAGAATTTACTAAAACTATTGATGAAACATTTTTCACTGAAAAAATTAAAAAAGTTTCTTTAAATAATAGTATAATACCATCAACAAAAATATTTCCCATAGAGTAAATCTTAGAAGAGAGAATATTAGACTCATCTGACATTTCTTTTCACACTCTTCGTGGTGCGGACGGTGTGATAGAGAGATGTTTGGCGAAAAGTGACATACCCAGGGGCCTAATCACGGCTGTCGTGATCGTCTCATCACTATCGAAATGTATTTTCATTAGGATCACAGCAACCGTTAGCGAATAGAAAACTCGCGAAATGTGACTCGTTAGCTCAGATGCCATCGAGAAGCGCAAAAACTTTTAGTTGTGTTAGTGAATTCTAGTAAAAAAGAAGTGTGTTACGTTTTTTGAATTTACTTACAAATATTTTATTTTTGGACATGTCGAATTTAAATAAAATTAACAGCCGGCAGAAAGAAATTCTTGCTGATTTTATGGCTGAGCAGTCCGACTTAGCCAGAAATAAGAAATTGATGAAGTTTTGTGGCTGCAAGGCGAAGAGGACGACAATGCTGCAAATGCCCAAGATTCGTCTAGCCGCACAAAATCAAAAGGAAAAAAACAGCTAAGGGAAGGCAAGTGTTCGCTTTTAAAGGAAAATATCAGTGCATCAATAAAATGGCGAACTGAGAAGTCAGAGCAAATTGATAGACTAACCAAACTGAAGGAAAAGTCTATCAATTACCAAAAAGACCAATTTAAAAGGTATGTCAGAATAATACGTTTAAAAGAAACGTCTTTTAAACTGAAGGAGTCCGAACACAAAATTAACATGGAGGTAAAAAAATGGAGCTAGAAATAAAGACATTAGAATTAGAAGTCTTAAAGAGAAATATGTAGCCTTCAAATGTCTATATTAAAAATATTCATTAAAATATGGTAGTGTGGATTTCATTTTGTTTTTGATTCTTATTTTATTTTTATGAATTCTTTTTAGTTCTTGTATTTATGTAAATATATTGTTTACTTTTAATAGTTTCGAGCTAACGTTTTTTTTATTTGATCTCTTATTTTCTGTCCAATACTTGTTATGTGGGCTTCATCAGTTATTTCTATTTCGATTGTTGTAGGTCCTTGAAACCTTTCCTCCGAATACTTAGGCACTTTGGACTTGATGCAAATGTTGTAGAGGGCGGCACATACGTTTCCAAACAATGCTATTTTCTCAGAGGTGTAGCGACTCCGCTTATCATTGCAAAGTATCTTCCAACGGGCTTTTGAAATACCTATAGTTCGCTCAACAATACATCTCGCTTCAGAGTGAACGTCATTAAAATGGGATTCCATAGGACCATCATCAGCGTTTCGGTATGGACTTAAGGCACCATGGTTCCAAAGGGTAACCAGAATCACCTGAAAACTATATAATAAGATTCATTGAGCATTAATTTTAGATTTATACCAAGGAGCCATCCATTTCTAAAATTATTGTTCGCGTACATTTCATGTGAAAGTTTCCATTCCTCTGAATGCTTCCAAACGAATGAATCGTGAGCTGCACCACCATATTTAGAAGTAATGGCTAACATTTTGTATTCATGGTCACATACAATCATGGAATTAATGCTCTGGTATCCAATTCTATTAAAAAACATATGTTCATTAACTGTCGGCTTTTGAAACCCAAAGTGAGTACCATCAACACATCCAATCACTGGAAATAATTATCAAAGTTGTATTACATTTTATATATAATGCTGGAGTTAATGTCGACATCGTCGACGGCGTCAAATGTCAAAAAAAAATTTGAATCGTATGAAATTGTATGAGAGCAGTTAATCTCAACGCCGTAAGAATGCAATAGTACACAGCAGTGTTAACGTCGTCGACGGCGTTGACATTAACAGAAAAATGAAATTTTACGCCGAACATCACAATTTCGGCGTTGAGACGCCGTCAACGACGTCGACATTAACTCCAGCAT
Source organism: Phaonia tiefii (assembly GCA_963931995.1). Taxonomy (NCBI): domain Eukaryota; kingdom Metazoa; phylum Arthropoda; class Insecta; order Diptera; family Muscidae; genus Phaonia; species Phaonia tiefii. The sequence goes on from OZ008370.1 coordinate 64,546,368, forward strand.
AAACCACAAATATTACACACCTCCAGGTATCCAATATTTAGCCATAAACCTTTCCATACACTCACTTGACCTTCCGGGAGAAAACTTTTTAAGTTTGGGGCAAAGTTTTCTAAGGACTTCGTTTGAAATATTGTGTACGATTTTGCATAGAGTGCTCTGAGCTAAGCCAAGAAGAAAATCGTTTCCGACATAACGCTGGAAGTTTCCACTGGTCAAAAGGGTCAAAGTTGCGGCCAGTTGAAGTACAGGCGGTGTAGACGTGGACATGTGCCCGTGGAACTCAATTTCAGTCAGCACGCAATTAAAACTCTCTTTGGACAATCTGAAACGCTTTCTGAATCTGAAAAGGTTGTACAATTGTAGCATTAATTAAAAAAGTATTCTTTTCATGTCGTACTTACTCTTTATCTGACAAAGCCAAGGGGTCCTTTATGTGTCTCCTTACATGTGAAAGTTTACATTCATCCCCAGATTCTGATGAGGACAAGTGAAAGAATAAATCAACACTCATTTTTACTCAATATACTTGAAATTAAATTGAACCATATAGGTATTTGTATTGTTTACTTTGCACCAATATATGAATTTCTGACACGGGGCATGTTCAGTATACATATAAATATAATATGATTTCGATCGGTTGCTTTGATCCAAAAAAAAATCACGGATCGAAATATGAAACGAGCCAATTGTGCATTCGATGATGAATGACGTGATTAGGCCCCAGGCGGAATTAAAATTACTTCTGACTTTAATTTTTCATTTCGTTTTGCAGAAAAACTGTGAAATTTAAATGCGTTTTACACTTTTTCATTGACTATTATTGTGCGCATACATTTGTGTTGTATTTAACACAATAATTTTAACACACAAAACGAAATACCGTTGATGCTGTTGCTGATGCATAGTTTGCTTCTTGTATACGCACTGATTACTATTATTATACATTTAGAGACGTATGACATTGTTAACGTTTACACGGTAGCGTTTAGGAATGCATGACTTTGTTCAGTTGCATTGCAAATGACGTTTTGGAACTCACCCTCATAATAACGTTAAATTTACATCCATGTTCATTATGGACAGTTCAAAAAAGAAAAAGGGATACAGGTAACATCATACTCATGCATGTACACATTGTAATGTACACATATTACATTAATTTACATATCTATTGAACCAGGGAAAATTCCAATTTGAAACTTCTATATACAAGTATACTATAAAAAATCACATGAGGTGTCATGGGACACCCGGTTGGAACGAAGTTTCTTTCGCTATATATTATGTACAAGTTAGTTCCATCACATATAAAGCGTCCGTTGAAAAGTACGGTAATTTAAATGGATCTTTAAGAAAATGTACTTTTGTAAAATAAAAAACTTTTTTTTAGAAAATTTGTTTTTCTGCAATGTATTTTTAAAAAATAAAATTATATTTTTAGGTCCTTTTTGTAAGAATATGTATTATATTTTCCGGAATATGTATTATATAGGTCCGTTTTAAAGACAGGTAATGTCTTTTTTTAAGAAAAGGTACTACTTTTAAGAATATGTACTTTTTGTAAGAAAAAGTCATAAGATTATGACTTTCTTTTTTACAAAGAAGTACTTTTGTAAGTACAGGTACTTTTTAACCCTGCTGTTAGGTTAGGAAAAAAATACAAATGTTAGGTTAAGGGACCATTTGGTCCACACTGCAATTTTCATGCAGAATATCAATTTAATCGCATTCGTTGTATATATTTTAGTTCAATATTCACTAAATATTGTTATTATTATTATCGTCTCTGTTTTGAAAATAAATGTAAAGAAAATCAAAGGAAATATACTATGGACCACATTGTGCCTTAACCTAAGATTCGTTTTTTAACGAATGTTAGCTTAAGAGACCATTTGGTCCATACTGCAATTTACAAACAAAATAACCATCTATTCGTATTCTTTGTATCTATCTTGGGTCAGTAATACTCAAATATTTTTATTATTATTGTTATTTTATATTTTGCAAATAATTGTAAAGAAAATCAAAGAATATATTCTATGGGCCAAATGGTCCCTTAATCTGAAATTTGTTATTTTTTATTTGACTCAGACCTGTCTAGTTAGAAAATTTAATTTTTGCTCATGCCATTGGTTTATAAAAAAGATCACGTGGCCTGAAAAATGAAGTCAGTATATATCACCGTTCAAAACTTACAAAGAAAACTAGCCATTATTTGGACCAAATGGGCTTAATCTAACAGCAGGGTTAAAGAAGTGGTACTCTTTTTAGGAAAAGGTTATTTTTTAACAGAATTTACTTATTTTCAGAAAGCCTACTTATCTCAAGAAAATGTACTTTTAAGAAAAGGAATTTTTGTAAGAAAATGTATTATTTATAACAAGATATTTTTTTTTTTTTGAAGAAAAGGCTTTTTTTAAACAATGGTAATTTTTTTAGAATTGGTCCTTTTTTCAAGAACAGGTAAATTTTTAAGAGTAGGTAGATAGTAGATATTGTCCCATTAAATGAGACAAAATTATAGAGAGTTTTCTATACGAATCGCGCACCTTATTATAACCTTTTTTTATTTTATTTGAAGAAATACTTCAAAAAAACAAAATCTAATAATCGGCAATAATTTACAAATTCATATATTGAGAAATAAGCGTCATACAAAAAAATATTGCGTGTTCACATTCATAACGACTACAACTTCAATTAAGCCAAATATGATACAATTCCAAGAAAAAATATTTTTTTGGTGGTCCGCTTCACGTGAATTGTCCCTAATGTATGAGAAGATCATATTACAGGCTTAAAGGGTCAGTAACATTTTACTAAATGGAAAATGGTTTGTTTTTGTTTTATAATTATTGGTGTAAATTTTGCATTAAATCGTCGTATATTGCAGATACGTTCAGTACAAGCATATTGTCGGTTGATTAATGCTTTGTCGTATATTTATGTTTTTTTCGAGTTGATATTGTGTCCACAAGTTTTTGTGTGTTCTCTTTCCGAATCTGTTGTCAGATTTTTGAAATATCTTACCATACTGTGACGTTCACTCTAATTTGTTTGTATATCCCTAAAAGTTGTTAGTTTGTAATAGAGGTACAGTTGTGAATATTGGTATCTGCGTTTCATACAATTGGCGTTTCCGACAAAACAATAGTAACTCGACGATATGTCATCAGCTCTCAAAATTTGGTTGCTATACACGCCAAAGTTAAGATAGTATACCGTCATCATCGGTGGAATTCTTGGGTTTAAACTGTAAATCGACGGACAAGGCACATCATAATTGAAACTGTGACCCATGATGTTTTGGACTTCTAAGCCGGTCGGAAGTGGAATGTAAAATAATGTTGGTTTCCTAAATATTATCCCAATTAAAGTGCATTAATTCGCCGTTTTGAAATAAAAATTTGATTAGGCTTTGCTAAACTCTAAAGTCGCTTGTGACAACCTCTAATGCGATTGTTCCAGCTTCAAATTGGGTTATGACAACCTCAAATTCATTGTGATGGTCCCTAGTGTGGTTATGACAACCTCAAATTCATTGTGGTGGTCCCTAGTGTGGTTATGACAACCTCTGAATTCGTTCTGGCAATTCAGCTAATTCACCGAATTTTTCGGTGGTCGGTGCTGCAATGGTAGTGTGTGCGGATCCTGTTCGTGCTTCGATCCCTGCTTAGACCACCTAACATCTTTTATCGACGACGTACAGTGGAGCCATTTGAGTTTTGTCGTTGCAAAAATCATATCTTTTGAACCGAATAAGACAATTAAACAATTTAAACGGCATATGATAGATAACTGTTCAGCTTGTGCAAAAAGTGTTTGAAAAGGGTGCTAGGCTTTATAGGTGATTACTTCTGGGTTATCAAAGTTAAAATTTGTAGAAAGATCAACTTTATGGTAAGTAAAAAAATTATTTTTTACATTTTAACATTGTTTTTATTTTCTTTTTGGGTTTTAAGTTTTAAAATTATTACCCAACAAATTAAAAAAAATTAATTTTTTTTTTAAATTAATTTTTTCAATTTTCTGTAAAATATTCATCACAATTCGTAACAGAAGGTATATCTAAAAGACTAATCATTTCTAAAGTATAATTATTTTCTAACTCTACTCGTGACTGCACATGCTGCAGGGAAGAAATAAGTGGATCGGAAGATGCTGCCAACATGTTGAAGAGGTTCTCATTTTGCCTTACCCTTGATGCTTTTAATGTGTTCTGCAATCTATATTTTTTATAATATTTGTTAAGAGACTCCTGTGCTTCTTCAGAAAGCTCTCCAATTGGCAACGACTGGTACTCAATTATGTCTTTGCCATGCGCCAATATTTTATGGACGGTCGGGCCAACTTCTTCTGTGGATACATTTCTGCTAAAAGAGATGCAGTTTTCGATGTATACTCTCCATATTTTGTAGAATTAACACTTTCTTTGCAGTTTAAAACATACAATATCGTTTCCAATTTTTTAACGATTTGATTGTCAATTCCAGCGATTCTAGATACTGGCTCATCATTTTCAAAAAATCTCCCAGAAGTGTCCGCACTTCGGACAGTCTACAGTTAGTCCAACTTGTTAAAAAAAAAGCAGCCAGTATTTACTTCTTTCTGATCTTTTCTTATCCTTAATTTGTGTATTTTCATCGATGTTTTCATCTTCTTGTAGTAGGGTATACTCCAGTTTTAGCAAGAACTCCATACTCCTTATCCTTGCGTGCAATGGTGACATTCCATATTCGTAATGCTCCTCGTTTGTAGAATAGTTTAAATCCGAAGCTCTTCTGACGCTTTTAGCAAATCGGGCATGACAATGTTGAGGTTGTTCCTGTCAGTTCGTTTACGACTTTTCCATCAACTGTGGTCAGGTGGAACTCGTTACTACATTCAATATATTATCCTTCACCAATTTGCAGCTTTGTAGGCTTAATCTAGCTTATTCGGTCTTCAATATCCTTCACCGTGGTCCTTATGAGTTCTGCCTTTTCAAACTGAAACAATATTGATCGGCAAGAATGCACTGATGACGGGCGTGGATTTTTCCAGTATAGGGAAACATCAGATTTTAGCCGCAAAGGAACAACAGATGCCATAAACACATTTCCGTCAGATATTGTAGCGGCATCGGAATATATCCTTTGCTTATAAACGCTTTGTCCGGATGATCCATCGCAGCCTAATTTGCTGATCAATGTCGGTTTCTCAGGAAGAATTTTCACCTAATTTTCAGGAAGACTCTCCAACAATCGTTTTGTTGTATAGCCCATAAGATTCTGCAGATTGGCTTTCGCAGAGACTTCCGTAAACTCCGTGTCAGTGGTCGTGAATTTATTTTGGCTTGCATAATATGCTTGTATCCGAGTAAAACGGCAGCCCCGTGTCGCATTAAAGATGTCCGTAATTTCACATATTTCTCTTTGGAAAGTTCAACGTCCAAAAACAGTGTCAAGGCTTCTTCGGAACCATACTTTTTAATGTGTGCGTTTGTGGGTGTGGGAATGCTTTCCTTAATCCTTTTTAGTCGCAGTGGTCTCGCATCAGCAACAGATTTTGTAATCTGCGACCAAACTCTTTCAGTATCCTTCGTGGTCAAGTCATTGGTGGCGTCGGCAAGTTTCCTCATTCTTGTGAAAATTAAAGACTCCTCTATACTTTTTTTTGGTCCTCCAGGATCCAGGATGGTGTCTTCATTAAGCCAGTCCTGGTATTTGGAGCAGAAGTTGTGAATGTTTTTGCATATATCATACAAAGATTATTTTTTATACTTTTGCTTCTCTCAATATTTCCGTATAAGCTATCGAGTTCTTCTAAAGCAGCTTCCGCGAAAAATGTTGGTGTGGGTGACTTTCTAAACAGTTCCAATAATGTGAAATTGTTCAACGCCATGTTTTCAGTACTTGTTGCGCAAACTTTCAATCGTAGACTAATGCAGGCATTATGCTTATTTTGCAACATATAGGCTTATGCTATCATGCGTAAAAATATATCTGTTACCTTCATACATATGGATTTAGGCTGAATTATGCAATTTTGATATTGTCCAAATGTCCACGTGTCCAAATAAGGTTTGTGGCTACCTGTAGGGACCATAAGTCAATATTGTTCTTGACCATTTGTACGCCAAAGTAATTTTTAAGTGAGCTGCGTACCTGCTAATTTCAATAAGTAGTTTTTTGTGGATCCTGTGTTTGTAACTGAATACTGGGAGTAGACTTTGCCATAGGCTCTCAGGTAGACAACCAAATTAGAATGCAATTTTCATACTATTAGATCAAACTAACTGTCAGTCAAAACATGTAAAGGATGCACGCCATACAATATTTCCAACCATGTATTTTTAAATTTTTTTACATGTAGAAGCCAAACGGGCACGAACGGGTAGATAAATCCTTTTGAATTATGTAAAGGAATAATCAAAGAACATAGTTTGAAAAAATATGGCAGAGGTAAAAAAATATATTTTTTTTTTATTTCTCGTCAAAGTTGAAAAATATTGAAAAAATGAATAGTTTTTAAATAGTGATTTACGTAGAGAAACACAAAGCCAAGAGTAATTTTTTTTATTATTATACATTTAATAAATACATCAATCAATTAGAAAAAAAAGATGATTCGTTACGTAGTTTCCGTGATATTACACCTGAAATCGCAACAAATTAACTAAAAATTATATATTTTTGAAAAAAGAAAATCGGTCAACTTTGAACGGTTATGTCTTCTAAAATAAAAATCTGATATTATTAAGAGTAGCATATTCCAGGTCGCCGAAAAGTTTCCTATAAGATGGGGTTATTTAAAATGTCGTAGGCGCACATGAAATTTTTGATTTTTGCAACCTCGTTTGCTCTACGGGCGCAACTGTGCGACGGTCACCTCGGCGACACTATCAAGAATTTAGTCAATGAAACGCTTCTCAAAAATACCTTTCGGAACCTGTGTAAAACTGTATGTCCCAATCAGAGAGTGTAAAACTGGTACGGGCGCAGTTCACTGGTTGCGACAAGCGCTCCCAATCCATTCAGGAGATGTAATGGGAAACCATTTTTGTATGTACCCACAAGAATGTGTGTCCTTGTCGGTCGACTGGTGTTGTAATCTAATTTACCTATTATTTACAACACACAATTGAAGTTGTTTTATATGTTAGTTAGTCTCAACGCATGTGCATTGATTCTGCACTTAACCCTATAACGACCATACATTTTCTACCGAAGCGATTTATTATTTCTTTTGATTATTTGTATTTAACTTTGACCTAATAGTACCTACGCCGCAAATATGGGAACAACAAATTTTTTTTTCAACTTATTTCTATTTCAGCTAAAAACTACAAATACTAGCCAAACACATTTTCATGTGAGCACGTTGAAATTCGATCTTACATTTTTGAAAAGATAAGGACTCAAAAATTACCTGACGTTTCCTCTGCGTGCGACCCTTTTTCCGAGCCCTTGCATCCCTTAGTATGAAGACCATTTTGTTACCCACTTTGACGGTCATTGGGGTCAAATCGAATCAGTTAGAGATCTGAAGCCACCACACTATTGAGGGCCCTACCGTCTTCTAAAAATCACGAATGGATGCATTTGCTCTATCTCCTACCTGTGGTCGTTAAATCATTAAGGCATTTGTAAGGTAATTTTTCCTGCATTAAATGTAAACACCTTTACACTAATGATGGTTGGTGGGTTGGTTTTATTTAAAAATGTTCGTTTTGTATTAATTTAAAACTTTATTTTGTTTGTTCAAATTAAAAATATTATTTTGCACAGCACTGTATTTACCTATATCGTTAAGAATGTGTGATTATATTCCCATACTAGATTCTACGGACAGATGTCATTATATCGACGAATGAAAAATATGAAAGGAACGATGGAAAATGTACAAGTACTGACAATAACATACGAACGATGTTGGAGTGTCTAGATACGAGTATGTCACGTAATCTTGTGATAGGATGTTAGTACTTTGTAGGTATTTGAGTGTGTTAATGTGACATAGTGTCGACTAAATCGAATTTGGTAACATCTTTGGAAACACCTTTCCTTCACTCGAAAATGTTCCACATTTTTTTACAATTCGGTCATCAACCATTTATGGCTGAAGGATAATGCGATAGTTTCGTACATGCTTATGCACATATTTCGAAAGATATATTATTAGATACATTTAAGGAAAATATTGTTCTGTGGTATACAAAATGTTTTATGAATATAGAATGAACGTATACATAAACATATAACGGACTGCGATGACCAAATATTTACACGTATAAAGTCAAATGCTCACATGCGTCAGAAATATTCATGGATAAATTCTTGATGAAACTATCAGAAGCTTGATTAAATAGAAATCAAATGAACTCGTACATACAAATGAAATACTTAGAAAAGCGAAATAATAAAGTTTTCTTATTTTAACCTAAATTTATTTCAACAGTTATTTTAATACGGACAATATACTCTGCAGTTTGGTGCGGAAGCCAGCAGAAGAACTGTGACACTAGTATAAATTAAAACCAGAAAAATTGTTGGTTTAATTCGACCGATACTTGTGGCTGTGACATCACAGAGACTGTGACTTGTATTATTTTATATAACAGCGGTGGAAAATGGGAAATGTCCTTTTTCGAATTATTTTTTTTTTAAATTAGTTTAAATCTTCAAACTTTAAATTTATCAGTAAGTACCCATCATACTTAATTTCCAGACTTTATCTGATGTTAGACAATAATATCTGTGGTCACAAACAATAACAGTCTAAGTCTTTTCTAAAATTTTTCAGGGAGAGCAGTTTAAAGTTTAATATCTTTACTGGAAATCAGGAGTCGGAGATTTTGTGATAACTTTGTCACAGATAACAAGGAAACGAATTCTTTTACTTACTTCTTAACAAAAAAAGTTGCTTATTTGAGAACGGTGACTTTTGAATTTTGTCCTAACTCGAGTTAGGCTGTTATTGTTTGTGACCACAGATATAAAGGGTGTCTCAGTAAGAATGTACTTTTTAATTTTAAAATAAAAACACGTATTTTTTGAGATAGTTGTCTTTTTTTATTGGATTATAAAGAGGACATGTTCCGATTAAGTGTAGAATAAATATCCGTCAAATAGCCCCATTGGCTCTGATGACAGCCCATTACACTTTTCATGAAATTTTCCATGACTTTTTCACAGAGATGTGGTTGCAACTGGATCTCGGATTTGAACTTAGGATTTCACAAACCGCATACTCTGACATAAGAATTCCTTGAGATAATTTGTTCTGGAAGTTGTTGCTGCAATAAATCGATTGTTTCGTGCGCAGTGCGGTAGGTGACGCCGTATTGCTGAAACTACATGTCGACCAGATCCATGCCGTTCAGTTGAGGCCACTAGAAACTTGGCATCATGCTCCTGTAACGGATGCCGTTCACAGTCATTGCAATTTCAGCCTCTTTTTAAAAAAGGTAAGGCCCAATCACGCTGCTTGACCAGACAGTTGCTCGTTGTGGGTGCATTTGTTTCTCATGGATTGCATTTCTGCGCCCCAAATTCGAAAATTGTCTGTATTCGTGAAGCCATTCAGATGAAAATGCGCTTCATCGGAGAAGATGACTTTTTATTTTGAAAAATTGGCATTGTCTTCACTTTGCTCCGAATTGCCTGTGCTTTCGATGGTCTGCTGGTTTGAGCTCCTGAGTAAGCTGAATTTTTTACGCAATTTTGTACGGTCTTGTGTCAAAATTCGCTGCGAAGTCCTTCGTGAAATTTGAAGTTGCTGAGAACGATGCCGAATTGATGTATACGGGTTTTCGGCGACACTCTCGTTTTCAGCAGCAATGTTTCCAAGAGGCCGACCGGTACGGCGACGCGCAGGAGTCCTACTGTCCATCACCGATCCAATTTCTTCAAATTTTTCACTAATCTTCGAATGGTTGACACATTAGCTGCACTTTCTCGACTGAAAATTCTTTGAAGTTTGCGAGCGGTCTGAGCATACCCCTCCAAAATTCTGTAATAAGTTTCCACAATGATTACGCGTTGTGAGTGCTGCCAAATTTCAGACTTGCCACTTGCACAAAAAAACAAGCAGCTAAATTTAAAAAGTGAAATCTTACTGAGACACCCTTTACTCCGTCTGAAGTCTTTCGATATTCCCTGCGGACTGCGTTTCGAATTCCCATCAAAATCTCGGGTAAATTTCATATTTTGCTACCGCCCTTACGAATTTCTGAGGGCTAAATTGCTGAATAATTTTGTAATTTATTCTTACAGATTTCTGGTAAACGGCCCTGAGTTTTCAAATTTTCTATTTTGTTTACAATACAATTATATCTGAGGTAAAACGATTGTTTAAAGTTTGAGTGAGTGGATTTCAATTTTGAAAGCGTAAAGTCATCACATTTTGGGTATGAGGGGTAAATAAAAAATTTTTGCACACAAAGTGGTGAGGATGTGAAGATTAACATCTAACAATGTTAATATTAAAAACGTCTAATCAATTAAATTGTTGAGACACACATTTCCGGATTTTAAAACGATTTTAGGATTACGACCGACACAATTTGAGAATATCTAAAGAATACCATTTAGTTTTTTTTAGACTTCGATTCGAAGTGTCAGGAATTTAATCCATAATAATTTCCCAAGAATTTTAGTAAAGAATTTGGTCATTAAAATATCCACAATACAGGGTGGTTCAGTCACGACTAGACAAATTTCACCAGGGTACTCCTTAGCAATTTTACCCTAGTACCCTCCGACCACCAATCCGAAAATTTTCAAACCGCTGCCATTTCGCCCCCTTGCATTTTCGGGGATGGTCGTAGATTGGCATATTTTCATGAAATGAGCCAAGGAATACACTAGTGAAATTTGTCCAGTCGTGACTGAACCCCATTTTAGACGGGGTTTCTGCTTATTTAAAACTTTGACATGGACTAAAAAAAACACAGAGTTGTACCTTTTACATAACTTTGTTATGTTTTACTAGATTTTCACCAGCAATATCTTAATTTCCATAACTCTACCGATTTTAAAATATGTAGTACTTACGATTGTTAAATATTTTACTTTACATACATAAATGTTGGCATTTCCCCAGATTGAGATCTTTAAAATATTTTCTCCTAGATGCGTTATAAACATGGGAAATTAAAAAGAAGCGAATAAACTCAAAATGCTCCTCGGATGATCCAAGAGAATGTAGCATCTCCCGACTAAGTGTGTTATCTCTATACAAAAACTCTTGTATATCGACATGTTCACGGCAGAATGTATTAAGCGACATATTCGGCGACAATGACTTTTTTCCATATTCTCAAAATTTATGCCAATCCCCATATTTCGATATACAGAGAATGTCCCTTGCATAACCACGTCATGATTTATTAAGCAAATGAAATGGTAATAACCGAAAAAATAATAATAGAAATCAGCTACTTGACAGGAAGTTTTTTTCGTTTCCTGAACAATTTCCATTTTGTCGCTTAATACATTCTGCCGGGAGCGTGTCGATATTATTCAGAAAGTACAAAAATAGTTTTGGATTTGGAATTGTATGACCGATATTGTCAGATTTGGTTAGTGTATGAGAAGTTCATACTACAAAATAGTGTTTCGAAAACTAAGTTTCAAATTTTCTTGGACTGCCACAAGAAAATATTGCAAACTCCTAAAATTTATAGGATTTTTTCCATGTTCACCGCCTAAATTTAACCTCACTATCTACTATAACTAAAATTATAACAAAGTAGTGATAAGATAACTCAAACTACATGCCATCTTATAATACTTTGATTCATTGAGAGCAGTAGGGTAGGTCTGTGGAAATTTTTTGTTATCCGTAAAATGCAAGTATTTACAAATATTACATTACTAGGATAAATGGTGAGGTTATTGTGTCTACTGAGGATGAGGATGCTTCTACTGTGCCTCAAAAAAAGTGTTAGTTTTTGTACTGTCCGTGGTGTTACCATTCTCATCCAAATGATTAAATTTAAAGAAATTTCAACACACAAATATTACGTTGTAACTAAAAATTATGTTTTCTTTGGCACTCATTTTTACGGGAATATGATGTACAAATATTTGTTCAAATATCGCACTTGCATTTTTCTCATTTATTTTCCTAACTTTTGAATTCTATTTATTTTAAAAATAATCGGGCATCGCACTTCAAGTGCCGGTTGTGTCGGATTATTATTTTTTTTTTTATTTTCTTTAATCAGCTAATTTTAACGTGTCGCTAGAGTGTTATTACCCTACTCTTCCTATCCAGAGGGACACCATCATGGAAATACATGTTGCTTCATTTTGGATCAAATTTAGGGAGGTCATTCAGTTTAATAAAAGGGAACAATGAGAATGATAAAAAATATCTGCAAAGCACGAAAATTAAATTTGGTTTGATTCAGCTAAACAGTAAGTGACCGTCGGCTATGAGAACCTGTATTTGACATCGTTTTTAGACGGCGACACTATCGAGTAATTAGCCATAGCAAAAGCTTCATAAACAAATTTTCGGAACCGGTCAAAAACTGTGGATATTATCCAGGACCACATGCAAGTATAATAGATGTCTGAGTATTAAGAATCAGTGAGTGTAACATCTAGGAAGTGTACAGCTCAGTGATTGTGAGGAACTCTGGCCGTCTATTTTACTATTACTACTATTTTATTATTTTCACTATTTTACTTATGTAAATAGTAAGATTTACTATTTTAAGAAAATCCTTGGAAAAATAAGTGCATCAATAATTTTGGCAGACAAACTTGATACATCCACATGCACCAGTTGAAAAACATCGTCCACAATCTACACTGGTGGGATTAATTGTCCGTAGTAAATATTCAGTGAGTGAAAGACTAGAAAGCGCACAGCTCATCCCTTCATGGGATGTTATGGGAAAATATTTTTTTTATTATTTAAATATTCATACGTTGCTTCTTCTTCTGAACTATCAATATTACAAGAAATTTTTGAAGCCGTACAATGTTTTCAACGTGTCCTGATTTCCACCAAATAGTTAAGAAATTAATATGGATTTCTTAAACGTGGACACTAGTACAGAGATTTCAGTCGGTTGAATCGACTTATTCGATTCCTCACCATAAGTCCGATTTTCACTTAATGATTCTAACTTTAGAAAGGTGCACAAATTTTTAAAAAATTGTTTTCGCTACCATGAAACTATCAGTTTCCCCAGTGGGCGTGGCAAATTCTTCCATATTCAATAGTAAAAATGTGTTAAGTAAAATTGTATCCAGGGCCGCAGGATAATAAATTGAACTCTGTTTTTTTTTTACATTTGATCATTTGACCCCAAATATCTTTGTAACAGCTAGATTCTCGACACTGGACCCTTCGCATTTTTATTTGTGCCGCTCAGTAAAATCTCAAAAACGAAGGACCTGTAAATAGGGTTACAAGTTAAGAAGTTACATGACATGAAAGTTTGATCAGAACGAAGGTAGTCTATTTTGATACTATGTTGAAACAGGGTCCCACTATATACCAAAATCTAAAAGCCTGACTCCTCCCCACCCAGCAGGAAAAGGGAATGAATTGGAAGCGAGAAGATAATGTGTAGCGTGTATTAAACGTTGATTCCAGAGTGAATTATACTTAACACAGGGATGTCCTAGGAAAAGAATGAATTATTTTAATGGATTCTATAATTCGTTCTTTTTAATGCATTATTTAACATGTTATCAGGAATGAATTCTATAATGCATTCTATTGTTAATGAATTAAGAATTTGTTATATACTGCATCCCCCCAACATACATACATTAATTAAATACACTATTTCTGTAAATAAACTATCTATCTTCACCTCTAAACGTTGCAACATAAACTGACTTATTTACGCGATTCTAATAGAGACATGGGACTGTTCGTGGAGGTGGAAAGTTTCTGATTGCCATTCACTTGGGAGTGGCCAGAAATAATTCCTTCATTGGGCAGTCCAAGCAGCTCACTACTTCCACGCAGTATGTCCTGGGCAATGGCTTTTCGGAAACCTCCGTTAGCTAGCTAGAGTGAGAAGGCGAAACAAAATGTTCATCAAATCAGGTTTAGTAGGTGACGGATGTCACTGAAGCTCATCAAACAATCGGGCATATTCTTTTGTCCTTAGAAGGCGGAAGAGCCAAACATACGGGCCAACGGCGGATAGAAACTAAAAGAAGAAAATCCAGGTTCAACATATCGCATCCTGGTCAGCGTCTGATCCATAATGGGCGGCTGCAATCAAATATCCTGGCAGTAGGTGAAATGCAAAAACCCGGTGGACTGGGTTTGCCTCCCGCCACCCACCGTTCATAATGGCAGTGAAAATACAAAAATGAAACAGAAAACATAAACAACCCCTATTTGTTGACGACCCCCGCAAACGTTATAAGGACCACGATTTACGGATATGCAATTGGAATGTAAGAACTCTATATAGATCCGGTGCAAGTATCCAACTGGCAGATGTCCTCGAAAGTTATAAGACTGACATTACCGCTATCCAGGAAATGCGATGGACAGGACATGACTGCACAAGAAAAAGAAACTGCGATATATACTACAGTTGCCATGGGAAAAACATGAATTTGGTTGCGGTTTTGTAGTTGGCAAAAGACTGCGACATCTAGTCTCTAGGTTCAATCCTGTGAGTGAACGTATAGCCGCAATCCGCATAAAAGCGAAATATTTTTATATTTCCCTAATTTGTGTGCATGCCCCGACAGAAGAGAAAGATGATGATGCCAAAGACATATTCTATGAGCTCCTAGAGGAAACGTAAGACCGCTGCCCTGGCCATGACATTAAGATTGTACCAGGAGATTTTAATGCCAAAGTAGGAAGGGAGAATGTGTTTAATCCAACTACTGGCAATTTCAGTCTACATGCTGACAGTTGCGACAACGGTATGAGACTGATTGACTTTGCCGTGGTAAAAAACATGGTAATTAGTGGTACAAGATTCCAGCATAAAGACATCCACAAGGCTACTTGGGTATCCCCTGATCAAAGAACTAAGAACCAAATTGATCACGTGGAAGGCACTCATCTAGTGTAATGGACGTACGAGTGTTCAGAGGAGCTAACATCGATTCTGATCACTACCTGGTAGCAGCAAAGGTTCGCACA
This sequence comes from Phaonia tiefii, assembly GCA_963931995.1. Classification (NCBI taxonomy): domain Eukaryota; kingdom Metazoa; phylum Arthropoda; class Insecta; order Diptera; family Muscidae; genus Phaonia; species Phaonia tiefii. The sequence goes on from OZ008370.1 coordinate 64,561,494, forward strand.
AGATTAGGTAGAGCGAAAATCGTACGAAACCAGACGCAGAGGAAGCTGGACATCGAAAAGCTGCAATTACCAGAGGTTGCCACAGCCTACTCAAGGAAGCTCTCGCAACTTTTGGCACAGAACCCATTTCCGACTCTATAAAAACTGCCACAACAACTGTACTTGGTTTCGAAAAACCGCTTCGCAATAAACCGTGGTACGATGAAGAGTGTCGCATAGTAAATGACGAAAAGATGGCTGCACGTATGGTAATGCTTCAGTCAATTGCAACGCGAGCTGCAACTGAGCGGTATAGGGAGAAGAGAAAGGAGGTAAACCGTCTTTTTAGGCGTAAGAAACGGCAGCGGAGAAAGCGCGAGAGTGAGAAAATTGAGACATACAGAAGGAAGAACGAAGCCCGAAAATTCTACCAAAAAGTTAAAAACCGAACTAATGGACATGGTTCAGGGCCCCCCTTCTGTAAAGACAAGGACGGAAATCTCGTCGCAGATGTGCAGAGCATGTTGGGAATATGGAAAGAGCATTTCTCCGCATTTCTATCCGATGACGATGGGACAATCGATCACAATATGGACGACGACGTCGATTGCCCCCCTCCTAACCAAGACGAGGTCAGAACAGCTATTGCCCGGCTTAAGAACAACAAAGCCGCAGGAGCCGATGGTTTACCGGCGGAGCTGTTTAAGGCTGGCGGCGATGAGCTGATAAGGTGCATGCATCAGCTCATTAGCAAAATTTGGTTAGATGAATGCATGCCCGGCGATTGGAGTCTCAGTGTACTATGTCCCATATTTAAAAACGGTGACCCAAGTATCTGTGCCAACTACCGTGGAATACGCCGTTTATCCATAGCGTATAAGGTTCTATCAAGTATAATGTGCGAAAGACTAAAACCAATTATCGCTGACCTGATTGGACCATACCAGTGTGGCTTTAGGCCTGGAAAATCGACAACTGACCAGATTTTCACGCTACGCCAAATCCTGGAGAGACACACGAAAAACAAATCGACACCTATCATCTATTTATCGATTATAAAGCGGCCTTCGATAGTCCGATACGTGATAAACTCTATGAAGCAATGTCTGAGCTTGGTATTCCTGCAAAACTCATACGCCTTTGCAGGATGACCTTGACGAACACCAAATCCGCAGTGAAACTTGGTAAGGATCTTACCAAACCTTTCGAAACTAAGCGAGGCCTCAGGCAAGTCGACAACCTACCGTGCGATTTCTTTAACATCTTAACGGAGATCATTATGAGAAAAGCTGCAGTTAACATGAATAAAACCGTCAGCAGCAAAAGTCACATGCTGCTCGCGTATGCTGATGATATAGATATCTTTGGGCGCACAATTAGAGAAGTTACCGCGGTTTTTTTGAGAATTGAGAAGGAGTCAGCAAAAGTGGGTCTGACGGTAAATGAGGACAAGACAAAATTAATGGTTTCAACGAACAGGGCCTCCACGCGATTAGACCAAAGCGTGAACGTTGATAACCGTTATAATTTCGAGGTAGTGGACGAATTTATATACCTCGGATCTGCCGTGAACAAAAACAACAACGTCAGCCTTGCAATAAAGCGGGGAATTGTGCTTGCGAATAGATGTTATTGTGGGATAAGCAAGCACTTTAAAGATAAAGCTCTCTCTCGAGTAACAAAAGTCGAGCTGTACCAGACTCTCATTCAAACTGCCTTGCTTTATGGCGCAGAATCCTGGGTCCTATCGCAAGCAGACGAAACATCTGTAGGAGTCTTCGAGAGAAAAATACTCCGAAAAAGTTATAGCCCTGTAGTGCACAACGGCGAGTATCGGCGACCCATGAATCATGAGCTGTATGAGCTTTATCCTGACATTGACATAGTTAAGCGGATCAAGATAATACGATTGCGCTGCCTAGGCCATGTCAGTAGAATGGATGAAGATGAACCAGCGCCAAGGGTTTTCGAAACCGAACTCGAAGGAAGACGAAAAATAGGAAGACCAAGACTCCGCTGGAGGGATCAGGTTGACGAATCCCTGCGTACACTTGGTATTGCCAACTGGAGAGATAAAGCAAAAGATCCAACTGGTTAGCGAAATATGTCATCTTGGTTTTGTAAGGTCCCTGACCCCCCGGGGTTGTCCGAGACCGGATAAGTAAGTAAGTACTAGCAACATATGGACGAATGCAAGGTTTATAAATACAATGTTAAGCCATCAGAAAATATTTCCGTTAGATGACGTAGTGTAACAAACTTCAAAAGGAACTAGTTTGCCAACTCTATATCTGCCTACTATTACTTAAGATAGGTGAGATTTTATGTGAAAAAATGTGTGTTTTGCAGCGAGTTACCAACCCTGTAATTGAAATCACTTTGACAAAATTGTCAAGAAATAAAACAACAAAGCAAAACGTAAACGTAAAATTTGTATGCGTTATGAAAGGGGCGACAGATAACGGCATTCCGAATGAAAGAACAATCGTAACACTCAGAAACAACACATTCAATTTTGTCAAATGACATTACCCCCTCGATCCCTTGGAATGTCTTATATAACGTAATTATTATAATGCATTATATAATTCATTCTCAATGTAATGAATTCTTCACTTTCCTGCTGCGTAGTTATATATTGATTAGAACAGCTATATAAATTGTATTTTTTCCAGTTTATGTATTTCAGTTTAGTAATTATAACATTTCATTCCATTATGATATTGTGCCTTGGTGGTATTTTTCACATTTAATTTGAATGACACTGTGTTCAGCACAAATGGGCTTCTTACACCTAATGCAAACTTGTCGTGAAGGTCTTCTTTGTTTAGAAGAGTAGCAAATATAACATTTGCATTTTATTTGTATGCGGCCAGTTGCATCCCTTTCCGGAGTTTCATCTGCATCAAAATCATCATCCAGGTTGTAGTGGGCGTTTTCATACAGAGAATACTTCTTCGGCTTATTGACCACTATTATTGACCACCTGAAAATTTTAAAATAATTGTCAGTGAGAAGATGTCACTATATCACTTGGGATATCGCAAATATACTTTCCCGTATATGTGAAATTCTTGCTTTAATGTTCTCTTGAAAGGGAACATATATTTTGAAGTTCACTTAGACCCTTTGGCTTTGAATATGACATTATTGATTTGGTTTGTTTTTATTCTTGTCTACTTCACCTTTATATTCATGATAATTGAGTGTCATACTGAGTTGTTGCGGGTTGTGTCTACGCTATTGTACGTAGCTACTACATTATATACATTAACTCTCAAATTTACAAATTTTTTTTTAAACTAAATACATCAATAAATCTCTAAATAATTATGGCAAGAATGTTTGAACTTTTTATTTTATATATATATGAGTATATTATTAAAACCAGTTTATTGTACCGTATCTAACCAGAACGAATCTCATTAAAATTTGACCACCAGAGTTCGCCTAAGACTGTTTACAAATCACTCATTCCAAGCGAACAAATTATTGCAGTTTTGACAATTTGCCTTTACACTTGTTTCCTTAAAACTTTTTGGTGTAAGCTCTCAACGAAAATTAAATGAAACTTCCTTTCTGGTTCAGCGATCGAAGTGAAAAGTTCAAATTACTCTCAACATTAATCAAAGATTTGCCCTGCAATCCAGTAATTTTGTAAAATTAAAAGTGTTTAGTTTAATCGATGAAAAGAACGACAAAGTTTTGCCAGGTAAATAATGCTGTGATTATTTAAAGTTATAGTGGAAATTTGATATAATTTGCATTGTGGCAGAAATTTCGTTCCGTGACACAAATCTTCCAAAAACTCGCTACAACACCTGGCCATTACGTCGATCGATGAATTCCTCATAAGATTCTTGGTCAACATTGTGATTTGTTGGTGCTAATCTTCACGATTCCCGCAACTCACATTGCATGCGTGATTTAGGCAATCTATACGGCACCTTCATCACATCGCTTTCTAATGAGGCTAATTGTGATTCCGTGGAGCAACGCTACCGATCACAACGGACACTCTTGCATCTACATTTCCTCGGGCACCTTGATTCATGCTGCTGAACCACATTTCTATTAACCCGGACGTATGATGTAACCATTCGTCCGGAATAAGGAATCTTGTTACTTAGCTTGGGTCCACTAACGAGCTCCAGATAGTACTACAGTTTTCTAATACAAGTCTTATGCTACGAGCCACTGCAACATCTTTAGCAAACTTGTATCATTCGATCATCCTTTACCCGGCTGCTAAACTGTAACAAATTAACTTCTAAACTTTGGCAAAATGACTACAATTATGTTAATTATAATCTAATTCACAACATGTAAAGTATGTGATTGCGTAAGCATAGATCTAAATATCCTTTTTTTTCTATAATTTAATTTTTTTATTAACATCAATCTCTTTAATTCTACTTAGTATTGTCCCACTGTAAAACCACTGCAGGCTATAAATAGATTTTGTTTATTCACACCCCCCTTAACATTGGAAATACCTAGCAACAGCAGCAATCATGGAGAAGGCCTTCAACATGTTTTTTGATCGGCTGGTAAGTGCTTAAAATCTAAGAGAATTTCGTAACATTATATCTTGCAATGGTTTTTTGTTGTTACATTTTGTTTTTATTTTCAATTATCAGTGCTAACCGTCTAAGAAATATTATAAGAGAGTGAATGCAATCATCATCACATATATACTATCAGCGACCATTGGCGTCAAACCAATAGTTGCCTTCAAACCAATGAGTACTTTCTCAATATACTTCAATATCATATTTTTCTCCTTATTCTGTCATTATGCTCTCTTTCAATATTCCTAAGACGATTAGTGTTTTTTTTTTTTTTACTTTTGATGATAAAAATATCTCTTGGGTTGTATTTCTGGTCAAAGCGAATTTAGATAATTGCTATTATAACCCATTAGGGACCATACAAAATGTATTTTTTCTCTAACATGGCTTGAACCGTTTATAATTATTGTTTTGAATTTAAACCCCAAAATAGAATACATATATAAAACGTGTTGAATAATTGGGGAACAATTCAATAGAAAAGAAAATTAAATCGAAATAGTTAAGAGAACATAGATACATGCACTTATAATTTTTTCCCCTTATTTTTATAATTACTATTAACGTAAGAATTTTGCATACACATTTCAATTTCTCCAGGTGATAAGTATGCTTTGAATAAAAAAATGTTGTTATTTTGTGAAATGAATTAAGTAAACTATCTGATGTTTTCTTTAAAGGAGATGAACCTGTAGACTAGAAATATAAGAGGTTAGGGATCCTATTAACTTTCGACGCCATAGGATGAAGGTTGGTGAGGGTAATGAGGCGTTTCTTGCAACAATACCTGCAAGAACCTGTAGATAAAATATTTTATTTTAAACAGATACATATTCGTAATTTTCACTGGTTTCAATAATGTCTAGATAGGGTAACTTAATATGCTAGACATTTGGTCCATCTCATACCCATAGTTTGAAATAAATAGGGAGTCTATAATAATTTTTGTAGTGAAAACGTGGTCTACGTAGAGCAGGACACGAACCCCCCACCCGACTGTTAGCTAGAGAAATAAAGGCTCCCGCAGTCCTCACTCTGAGTAGAATCTAAGATGCTACTAGGATAACATATTTAAAATTTGCATCATAAACCATATTTGGTTGTGTACATTACAGAATTTGGCGCCCAACGTGGGGCCGAAACAGATAACGCTTATCTTTTTGGCTCGATAATTTTTTTTTTTGTTGATTCTATTCTTTTTTATAATTGTAACTTAATTTCAATTTTAAGAGTCTAAATTTTTTTAAGCTGTGATGAATTTTGCTACCAAATAACTAGCATATCTCTCTGGAATTTTAGCAATTTGGGATAAGCGCCGAATTTGCTAACCGAGAGTAATTTGTTAGTCCTTTTGCTGCTTCAATTGGTCTCACTTACCAAAATTTTTCGATTTTTCAAGCTATTGTGTAAGTCTTCATTTGCAAATATATAAACGACTAACGAGTCAGCACATACTTTTCAATAGGACTTCACTACCGTCGCCGAAGGCACGTTTTGACCATTGACTAGTAAATGACTGAAGGTGATAACAGTTCACATTGCTGGTGTGTCTTATATATTTCATAGGAAGAAATTATACAATATCACATAGCCCAGTTTGATTTCCCCTTATCTGTTTAAAATTATATATTTTTTTTTCTAGTTTACAGTTTCAGTTCTTCTTAAAGAAAACATCACCCCTTTTATGATTGAAAAGTAGATCCCCGAAAATAAATTTGATGTGGTTGTCCGTTTCGGAATATAAATACTTTTTGTTATTTCCGTTTATTTTTCATTTTAATATTTAATTTGAATTTGTGAACATGGCTTCGGAACAATCCCCTTCACATTCATTACCCCAAGTTTCATTAGGTAATTTTTCTCCTCATTCGTTTGTTAACACATATAATCGTGGAATGTCTTCCGATAAAATTCCTTCGATAATCCATAACTGGAATTTGAAGTTTGATGGCTCCTCAACAGGCCTTAGTGTTGATGAGTTTCTTTATCGTGTGAAATCTCTAACAAGGGATAATTTTAATGGAGACTTTTCCATAATATGTACCAATTTACATATTCTTTTAACGGGTAAAGCCATGAATTGGTTCTGGAGATACCATAGATCGGTGGATACTATAGTTTGGGAGGATTTCTGCAAGGCTCTTCGATGTCAATATAAAGAGTTCAAATCTTCCTTTGACATAAGGGAGGAAATCCGCAGCAGGAAACAAAAGCCTAATGAGACCTTTGACGTGTTTTTCGAGGCTGTCTCGTACATAATGGATAAATTGTCTAGTCCAATGTCTGATCATGAGTTGATAGAAATATTGGCTAGGAACTTACGACCGGAAATACGCCAAGATTTACTTTATGTGCCTATTCACTCCCTGTCTCACTTACGCAAACTCGTGCAAATGCGCGAGAATTTTTTGAACGATGAGCATGTTAAAAAGAACTTGCCAATGCGAAACATCGCAACTAATCTTGCATCACGGCGATACGTTGCCGATATGAATGGTGAGATGTGTGAAAAGTTTGATCCTTCTGAAGACACAGAACATATTGTAGAGGCTTTTCACAAACCTTCCATCGCAAAGTGTTGGAATTGCCAGGGGTCTGGTCACCACTGGCAGGAGTGTTTAGAGGAAAGAACAATATTCTGTTACGGCTGTGGTGCTAGAAATATATATAAGCCTAATTGTTTTAAGTGTGCTTCTAGGAAAACATTCGTTCCAAAAAACCTGACAGCCATGGGTCCTCAGGAGGACCAAATTTAGGTGTAGGTTCAGAGTTTATAGTTAATCCCGGAGAAGAGACCCGTATTTACCCAGATCATCTAGAATATGTACCTGAAGTTCACCCCAATAAAATTTATATTATAAAGAGACCGGCTGATGAAGAAAGAGAAGATAACGAGAAAGTCTCTCGTATCATTTACCCGAAAATGCCTTATCATAGACGATTGGAGATGTATATCCAAAAACGAAATGAAATATTTAATGACTCAGAAGTTTCCAATATTTGCCAATGTCATCCAAAAAGGTCCACAGTTCGTCTCAGGAACTTTTATAAATTGAAAAAATATTGCCGTAAGTTGTTAGTCTCGACAATAATTTCAAATCCAAAGGACATGAGATATTATGCCAAGGTGTCTTTTTTAGATGTCAAGGAATATGGACTGCTGGATACTGGAGCAAATATAACCTGCATAGGTGCAGATTTGGCTTTAAAAGACTTTTCAAAGTTTTCCAACTTTTCAAAATGTAAATCCAGTGCCAGGATAGCCGATGGCAGTTTACAACATGTCATTGGATGGATAGATGTAGACATTACATTTAAAAGTATAACTAAGCCACTTAAAGTATTCATTATACCCTCCATATCACAAAAACTTATTCTTGGTATAGACTTCTGGAAAGCATTTAATTTAATTCCCAATGTTATTGGTAACGTCGGTATGTTAGCATCCGCTGATTTGATAACAGATTCTCCACTGGTTGATCATCCAGTCGAAAGTTGCAAGACGGGGCAAAAACCTGAGAAAATGAATACCAATTTGTATCCACTGACAGATCAACAAAGACAGCAGTTAGAGACCATTATCAATCTTTTCCCCAATTTTGAATCCCAGGGTTTAGGTAGAACAGACATAATAAAACATTGTATTGATGTAAGTGATGCGACACCAATAAAACAACGGTTTTATCCCGTTTCTCCAGCTGTTGAGAAGTTAATGTTCACGGAAATTGATAGAATGTTGAAACTGGGTGTCATTGAACCTTCTACATCCTCATGGAGCTCACCTATGAGGCTTGTAGTAAAGCCGAATAAGGTAAGACTATGCCTCGATGCAAGGAAGCTCAATTCTGTCACGAAAAAAGATGCGTATCCTCTTCCGAACATCGAGGGAATATTTGCACGACTCCCAAAAGCAAACATCATCTCCAAGCTAGACCTAAAAGATGCTTTTTGGCAGATCGGCCTTGATGAGGGTTCTAAACAACTAACGGCCTTTACTGTCCCGGGCAGGCCATTATATCAGTTTGTCGTAATGCCATTCGGGCTCTGCAATGCACCCCAGACAATGTGCAGATTGATGGACAGTATCATTCCACCCGATCTACGCCATTGCGTTTTTGGTTACCTGGACGATTTGATTGTTGTGTCCGAAGATTTTCAGTCACATTTAGAAGTATTACTTCGAATATCGTCGCAGTTTAGGAAGGCTAATTTAACGCTAAATATCGGTAAAAGTAAGTTCTGTGTTACACAGGTCGGCTATCTAGGTTACATTATAGGTAATGGTGGTATTACTACGGACCCCGAAAAGATATCAGCGATTACTAAGTGGCCTGAACCAAAAAACTTGAAGCAAGTTCGGGGATTTCTTGGCTTAGCAGGTTGGTACAGAAGATTTGTACAAAACTTTTCATCCGAAGTATTTCCTATAACTGAAGTGCTTTCGACAAAGCGAAAATTTAACTGGACGGAAAATGCGCAGGAATCATTTGAAAAGATCAAAGTTTTGCTTACCACTGCTCCAGTCCTTGCAAATCCCAACTTTTCAAAGAAATTTTTTCTTCATTGTGATGCAAGTGATTACGGAATAGGCGCAGTCCTCGTTCAACTGGACGATGAAGGAAACGAAAAACCTATTGCTTATATGAGCAAGAAGCTCAATTCCGCTCAGCGCAACTACAGCGTTACGGAGCGTGAATGCCTAGCAGCTTTAGAAGCGATCAAAAGATTTAGGTGTTACCTAGAACTCCAAGAGTTTGAAGTAGTAACAGACCACTCAAGTCTGCTATGGCTGATGCGACAACCCGATCTGAGCGGAAGGCTGGCTCGTTGGGTTTTTAAACTGCAACCCTATAAATTCACCATTAGCCACAGAAAGGGCAAAGACCATGTTGTTCCTGACGCTCTTTCCAGGATTCCTACAGAAGAAATATCTGCCATGGAGATCAGTGAACCTATAGTCGACTTAAACTCCCCATTTTTTGATGATGAAGACTACAAGAATTTACGAGAGAAAGTGAAGAAAACCCAGTCGGAATTCCCCGACATTAGAATAGTTGACAATTTTGTATATTATAGGACCGAGCATTACACTGGTAATGAGGATCAAGAGCAGCAGTCATGGAAATTGTGGATACCTCTACGACTCCAAAATGACTCGATATCGAGAGCACACAATACTCCCGTAACTGCGCACGGTGGTATGGCCAAGACCCTTGAGCTTTTGAGGAGACATCTATATTGGCCTGGAATGGTACGAGATGTAAGAAATTATGTCCGTAATTGTGAAATATGCAAGACTACAAAAACTCCCAACATAGTGTTGAAACCTCCGATGGGGAATATGGCTGTTTCTCTACGTCCTTTCCAGCGCCTTTACATAGATTTGTTAGGTCCCTATCCCCGTAGCAAATCCGGTCATATAGGTATACTAATCGTTCTGGACCACTTGACAAAATTTCATTGGCTCTGCCCTCTCAGAAAGTTTACGTCGGTGGCTATCCAAGATTATTTAAGAGATCACATATTCAATATCTACGGTGTTCCAGAAACAATAGTAAGTGATAATGGTAGCCAGTTTCGTGCTAACGAATTAAACGCTTTCTTCACTTCATGTGGAATTAGTCATACTTACACCGCCATATACTCGCCCCAATCGAACGCCTCTGAGAGGGTTAATCGATCATTAATTGCGGGAATAAGAGCTTTTCTGAAGAATGATCATCGGCAGTGGGATTATCACTTGAGCTCGATTAGCTGTGCGCTCAGAAATTCGTTCCATCAATCCATTCACAGTTCGCCCTTCCATGCCTTATTTGGTTTTAATATGGTGACTCATGCATCCTCATATAAACTAATGAGAACACTTTGCATTCTAGATGAGCCAACGGTGACAATTTCCAGAGACGACGAACTTCAATTGATACGTCATGATCTTAGAAAGAATATTAAACAAGCTTATGACAAAAACCAACATCACTACAATCTTCGAGTCAGACCTCAATCCTTTTCAGTTGGGCAAGAAGTGTTTCGACGCAACTTCCAACAAAGTAATTTTGAGAAGGGCTTTAACGCCAAACTTTCCCCAGTTTTTGTCAAGTCTAAGGTACATGGAAAGTTGGGAAATCACTAATATACTCTCTAGGATATGGATGACAAGATTGTTGGGACGTTTCACGCGAAGGACATCCGAACATAGCCGCCATATTTCCATCTAATTCTTGCTGCAACTGCAGAAATAATTATCCGGTTTGTAGTGGGCGTTTTCATACAGAGAATACTTCTTCGGCTTATTGACCACTATTATTGACCACCTGAAAATTTTAAAATAATTGTCAGTGAGAAGATGTCACTATATCACTTGGGATATCGCAAATATACTTTCCCGTATATGTGAAATTCTTGCTTTAATGTTCTCTTGAAAGGGAACATATATTTTGAAGTTCACTTAGACCCTTTGGCTTTGAATATGACATTATTGATTTGGTTTGTTTTTATTCTTGTCTACTTCACCTTTATATTCATGATAATTGAGTGTCATACTGAGTTGTTGCGGGTTGTGTCTACGCTATTGTACGTAGCTACTACATTATATACATTAACTCTCAAATTTACAAATTTTTTTTTAAACTAAATACATCAATAAATCTCTAAATAATTATGGCAAGAATGTTTGAACTTTTTATTTTATATATATATGAGTATATTATTAAAACCAGTTTATTGTACCGTATCTAACCAGAACGAATCTCATTAAAATTTGACCACCAGAGTTCGCCTAAGACTGTTTACAAATCACTCATTCCAAGCGAACAAATTATTGCAGTTTTGACAATTTGCCTTTACACTTGTTTCCTTAAAACTTTTTGGTGTAAGCTCTCAACGAAAATTAAATGAAACTTCCTTTCTGGTTCAGCGATCGAAGTGAAAAGTTCAAATTACTCTCAACATTAATCAAAGATTTGCCCTGCAATCCAGTAATTTTGTAAAATTAAAAGTGTTTAGTTTAATCGATGAAAAGAACGACAAAGTTTTGCCAGGTAAATAATGCTGTGATTATTTAAAGTTATAGTGGAAATTTGATATAATTTGCATTGTGGCAGAAATTTCGTTCCGTGACACAAATCTTCCAAAAACTCGCTACAACACCTGGCCATTACGTCGATCGATGAATTCCTCATAAGATTCTTGGTCAACATTGTGATTTGTTGGTGCTAATCTTCAAGATTCCCGCAACTCACATTGCATGCGTGATTCAGGCAATCTATACGGCACCTTCATCACATCGCTTTCTAATGAGGCTAATTGTGATTCCGTGGAGCAACGCTACCGATCACAACGGACACTCTTGCATCCACATTTCCTCGGGCACCTTGATTCATGCTGCTGAACCACATTTCTATTAACCCGGACGTATGATGTAACCATTCGTCCGGAATAAGGAATCTTGTTACGAGCTCCAGATAGTACTACAGTTTTCTAATACAAGTCTTATGCTACGAGCCACTGCAACATCTTTAGCAAACTTGTATCATTCGATCATCCTTTACCCGGCTGCTAAACTGTAACAAATTAACTTCTAAACTTTGGCAAAATGACTACAATTATGTTAATTATAATCTAATTCACAACATGTAAAGTATGTGATTGCGTAAGCATAGATCTAAATATCCTTTTTTTTCTATAATTTAATTTTTTTATTAACATCAATCTCTTTAATTCTACTTAGTATTGTCCCACTGTAAAACCACTGCAGGCTATAAATAGATTTTGTTTATTCACACCCCCCTTAACATTGGAAATACCTAGCAACAGCAGCAATCATGGAGAAGGCCTTCAACATGTTTTTTGATCGGCTGGTAAGTGCTTAAAATCTAAGAGAATTTCGTAACATTATATCTTGCAATGGTTTTTTGTTGTTACATTTTGTTTTTATTTTCAATTATCAGTGCTAACCGTCTAAGAAATATTATAAGAGAGTGAATGCAATCATCATCACATATATACTATCAGCGACCATTGGCGTCAAACCAATAGTTGCCTTCAAACCAATGAGTACTTTCTCAATATACTTCAATATCATATTTTTCTCCTTATTCTGTCATTATGCTCTCTTTCAATATTCCTAAGACGATTAGTGTTTTTTTTTTTTTACTTTTGATGATAAAAATATCTCTTGGGTTGTATTTCTGGTCAAAGCGAATTTAGATAATTGCTATTATAACCCATTAGGGACCATACAAAATGTATTTTTTCTCTAACATGGCTTGAACCGTTTATAATTATTGTTTTGAATTTAAACCCCAAAATAGAATACATATATAAAACGTGTTGAATAATTGGGGAACAATTCAATAGAAAAGAAAATTAAATCGAAATAGTTAAGAGAACATAGATACATGCACTTATAATTTTTTCCCCTTATTTTTATAATTACTATTAACGTAAGAATTTTGCATACACATTTCAATTTCTCCAGGTGATAAGTATGCTTTGAATAAAAAAATGTTGTTATTTTGTGAAATGAATTAAGTAAACTATCTGATGTTTTCTTTAAAGGAGATGAACCTGTAGACTAGAAATATAAGAGGTTAGGGATCCTATTAACTTTCGACGCCATAGGATGAAGGTTGGTGAGGGTAATGAGGCGTTTCTTGCAACAATACCTGCAAGAACCTGTAGATAAAATATTTTATTTTAAACAGATACATATTCGTAATTTTCACTGGTTTCAATAATGTCTAGATAGGGTAACTTAATATGCTAGACATTTGGTCCATCTCATACCCATAGTTTGAAATAAATAGGGAGTCTATAATAATTTTTGTAGTGAAAACGTGGTCTACGTAGAGCAGGACACGAACCCCCCACCCGACTGTTAGCTAGAGAAATAAAGGCTCCCGCAGTCCTCACTCTGAGTAGAATCTAAGATGCTACTAGGATAACATATTTAAAATTTGCATCATAAACCATATTTGGTTGTGTACATTACAAGGTTCGTAGCGGTAACTTGTTCACCTGAAATGTAGAGCTTTGTTATTAAATCTTTGTTTTCTCAAAGTTTTTACGAAAAATGTATTCAGTAGCTGATCTGATTGCAAATCTTCCAACGATTTGTGGTATTTTGGACCTTTTTAATATTAGAGGACGACATAGGTCCACACCAAGGCTCTCAAGGAACTGCTTTTGCTGCGATTGCTTTACAGACCTTTCTCCAACATGTTCATGAATGCAGCAAGGATCGCCGTATCCATAATATTAAAAATCAGTGCTAATGACCCACGCAGTGTTGCTCATTTTGTGGAATTCTGTGGCAACATTTTGTCCATAGTCCTTGTCCCTTATTAGTCTTATAATTTAGAATTATTTATGGTTTATTTTGTGGGTCAGAAATGGTTTAATCATTATGCATACTGGACAACAAAACAACTAGTTTGGAAATAGGAGACCAACATAACATTTTCGAAGAACCCGAATAAACTTGATAAGACTTCGCGGTTTCGGCATGGTTTGAATTCTTCGGGAACATATATTTGGTTACTTTTTAGTGTGCCTACAATGGATAAGTTCCAAATGGCTAGTGTTTTTGTACAGGTTTTTGTCTTCCAGTGTTTTTGTAGAGGCCAACTAAATCCTTTACAACGCGCTCACCTTGGTTACTGTTCCTTACATTATTCACTTTGTGGGTGTATATTTGCGCTTGAAGTGGATATGTATTTGAATCACACGCTCACCAGATTTTGATGCCATATTTAGATGGATGGGAAGGCATGAACTGCGTGAGACGAGTCCGACCCCGATATACAAATAATTGCTCATCCACGGTAACTGATTTATGTATGTGGTCTATAATGCGCTCGTAAGTTAGTATTTAGTATGTCGAAGCCGTCTCTGAAAGGTGCAGCTTTGTCATCCAGTTATCGAGCCACTCATGTAGCATGCCGGTCAAACCGAAGGAATCGTAAAATTTCCGCAAATCTGTTATGCGACCTGTTTGCACGGTACAGTGGATATGCATTTTTCTTCTAGAAAAATGTCCCTTTACTTTCAAATCCACCACTTATCTTCCACCATGTATGGTTTTTTATTTATCTATGACTGCAATAAAGTAAGGCAATAATCCTAGTTACGATGACTAACGAAATTTATCCGAACTATCACTACAGTTTGGATGAGACAATTAAAGATCAAAATTCAATTTAGTTTATATCTTTCTCTCATTGAAAGCAGACGTATGGAAAAAAATATGTACAAAAGTATCAATGGTAGTATTTTTGTCGTCATTCAAATCAAAGTAAGTTAATCGCCCTTATTCCCGTTGTCGTCGTCGACGTCAATACAATATCGACACGATTTTTATTGGCGACTTGAAGGCATTTGGAAAAAAAAATTTGCGTAATGTTTTAAGAGGGTTTGGTTTTTGATCATAGACGTCAAAAACTTTGTTGTTGTCGATGTGACAATACATTTATAACGTTCTAAAGTTGACAAAAATCTGATGACGACGTCGACGACGACAACGGGAATAAGGCCGAATAATTCGTCTTTTATACGATGACTTACGACCCTGGGACGTTGTGTTCATTCTCTTTTGGTAACGCTTCGTCAATTCATGTGATTTCAAACGATGACTCTTTGTATACAGCTATGCGTGACCCTTTGTGACGTATTGTCGGTTAATCTTCTTTTTTCCTACTCTCAATAATCTCAAATTCAACATTTTAAAAAACTAATGAACATTGGCTGATAAAATTGCACTTGTATTTTGACGTAGAATACGTCTTACCTTACGGTATGAGGAGTCATGTCAGGTTTTTATTGTTGTAATCTTTATTTCATTGAATTTGAGGAAACGGCTAGATGAATTTTTTTAAAATTTTTTTTGTAGGTAAATGAAGATGTTTTCTTTCGTTTGATATACATTTCATATTGGTTGATATATTTCTAGTATTTTAATTTCTCAAATGAAAATTGTTTAAACACATACACTCAAACATATGTGTGGTGTTTGGTTGAGTGTTTTTGGTTGCTCAACATTGCTTAGGAACATGTATCTAGTAAAAAGTGAAACGAACAGCAAGCTAATGTTGCTTGGCAACATGTATCTAGTAAAAAGTGAAACAAACAGTAAGCTAACGTAATAAAGCCTATTTGCGAAAGCTTCAATAAAGCTGTTGTAACATTAATTTTGAATTGTAAAGCGTAAACCTTTCACACAACGCTCGAATGCTAATGCGAAGACTCGATAAGGTAAACCTCTTTTAATATTAGGGCGGCCCTCTCAACATTCGCAGAACTTATTTTAATAAAAATATTAATTAAAATACATAAATTAAATTAAGTTTAAAAAAATTTAACATAATATTTTTTTTTTAAACGGACTTGAATCAAATGCCGTTGGTAAATATAAAAATTACAGCAGTCAGTTGTCCGAGGCCTTCGGCCACGGACTGTCCCTGCAGGCTGTGTCAGAGACACGGCCATTAAGTTTAACGTAGAATACGCCATCCGATAAGACAGAAAACATATATAACAATAAATGATAAATAATATAAGCAAATGAATTTATTGTTATATATGTTTTCTGTCTTATCGGATGGCGTATTCTACGTTAAACTTAATGGCCGTGTCTCTGACACAGCCGCAGGGACAGTCCATGGCCGGAGGCCTCGGACAACTGTCTGCTGTAATTTTTTTTTTAAGTTGTTATGAAATTGCTTCAAAACAATTTTTCACCATTTTTTGTATACCGTGGCTTTACCTTGAATTTCCAATGCGTGACTCTTATGCTACCCCTCTTTCTTCTCTTCCCCCCTCACCCAGCAGCAGCGTAAGTCGCGACTCGTGTCCCAGGGTCATAAGTCATCGTATAAAAGTCGAATAATTCATTTGTTTGGGCATGTTGTATTGTGTGTAAGTGTGCGAGGTACAGTTAATTTCGTGTGTGTTATGTTTGCTGTTTTGCTTTGGTTTGATTTTCATCTACGAATAGCTTATATACAAAGGAAAAATGCACCGCAATAGATTAATACAAAGCGAGAAAAGTAAACATAGGCAAGCGTTGGAAGCTTCGACTTCTGCTATTAGTTCAGGAGAAGCATTACCAATATCCACTTCAGTGGACAATGAAATAAATGAAAGTCTGCCGAATTTTACTGCTTCGTGCAATGAAGAAAATGAAATGATTTAAAGGGATGAAATACGGGATTGGTATAAAACCTATCGACTATCAGTTGGTGCTACTACAGCTTTATTAAAAATATTGAATTCCATGCATTCCGATATCCCTTTAAGTGTGACTACTTTAGTTGGAAAACAACAGTTAGTCATAAAACGAACTGTAACACCCGGGTCGTATTTTCACATCGTAATAGAATCAAACTTATAAAAGCTTTATGAAATTATGGCAAAGGACAGCATACAAGAAATAATATTATGCCATGTTCCTTAATTACTTAATTCGGGTTTTGAATTACTATTCCGAATTACCCAGTGTGCCAAACGGATCCGTTTCGGATCCGCAATGGATCCACTTCTTCGTACTTTCTATCCGTAACGGAATCAATTACGGAACCGTTTCCGATCAGCGGGAGAAATTCCTCCCAAAAAAACGGATTTTATGTCCGTTTTTCGGATCCGTTACGACTCGTTACGGACATCATATTAGGATCCGTTGCGGACCCGTGTATTTTAATAAAACGTATCCGTAGAGGAATCCGTTACGGATCAGTTTCGGATCCGCAAGCGGGAGAAATTCCTCTCAAAAAAACGGATTCAAAACCCGATTTTATGTCAGTTTTTCGGATCCGTTACGGACATCATATTCGACATAACATTTTGTTGAGTAGTATTTTACATAAGTGACATATTATACATGTTTAATTGGCCGATATGCTTTAAAGTTACAATTTTGTATAATAAATTACATGAAATTAAATTTGATTTTCACTGCTTTTCTCCTATTCTAAAAAAAATACATTTCAATGGAGTTGCAATTTACGAAAAAAAAAATATTAAAAACTGATTTTTCTAGGTCCCACATAAGGACCTTCTCTTAAAAAAAACTCAATTAGCTATTACACTGATTCGTTTTCTTACTTTTTTATACAGGCAAATCGGGATTGAAATGGATTATTCAATTCGCGGTTACACTGATTCCTTTTCTAACTTTTTTACGGATCCGCAAATTCGCGATTAGACTTATTCCTTTTTTAAATTTTTGCGGATCCGAAACGGGTCCGTAACGGATCCGTAAATTCCCGATTACACTGATTCCTTTTTTAGATTTTTTACGGATCAGAAACGGGTCCGCATCCATTTTTGTGCACATTGGGTACACCATTTCCACTACACACACATAATTCGATCTGACAGTTGTTTACTTTTTGTTGTTGTTTTGTTTCAATAATTTTGAGAATGGAAACAACAAAAAGTGAGTACATACATATATATTAAAGAAAATATTTGTGGATATCCAACAACCTTTCTATATTTAATTTCGTCTCCTCCATTAACTTCGCAGTGGCCAATAGTTTTTCGGTCATCACAATTTTTGATGTGTTAACATCTATAGCGGCGTATAGGGACTAAATCTATCAAAGTCAAAGATTTTATGCTGCTTCTAAAACCAGATTTTCTGCGAATGCGAAAGAGAATAATGACGTGTTAAACAAAAATGAGCGAGCAAGAGAGCAATGAAATAGTGTTGTGGCAGGGGTGAGGCAAACGAAATTGTGTCTATAGCGTATGTATTAACATAATAATGTATGTACATGTGTCTGTTGCTGTTGTTGAACGGAGATATAAAGCATAGCCATGCAAAACTTCATTTGCAAGCCCATGTCGACGGGATGGTGACACACTAATACGTCAGCTACTTCGTACAAAGTATGTGTGATGTTGTGTGTTTGGCTGTTTCGTTGCTGTTGATATGGCAAACATGTGGTTATGTGACACACGTATACGTCAGCTACTTCGGACAAAGTATGTGTGATGTTGTGTGTTTCGTTTTTAAATGAAACGTCATCATATGATTGAACGCCTTTTTAAATTCTTTATATTAATTTCACCTGTCTGTATGCATGTACATACTTAATTTTGGATTGATTTTTAACCCTTTTCCCGTTATCCAATTGAGCTGAAACTTCGCAGGCAAACTAATAGCGAAATATAGGCGGGATTAGATAAAGGGGCGTGGTACCCCCCATATAAATCACAAATTAAAAATCCATTATTTCTGCTCCTGTTAACGGCATTTGAACAAAATTGGGTATATTAGTTAGGTTTACATATTCCAAGATCTGCTACAAATATGGGCGGGATTGGACAAAGGGGCGTGGTCATATATAAAGAACGTATAGTCAAAAACAATGTTTTTTACGGGTTGGTTTTTTATTATTGTTAAAAGTAAGTCAAATAAAATGTGGGTGCGCAGCACTCTCAGAGCAAAGAGAATAATGAAGTGGTTCTACGTATATCAAAATGAGATAGCAAGAGAGCAATGAAAATTTTGTGAACTTGTGTAGCGTATGTACGAATATAACAAGGTATGTATGTATATACAAGTGTCTGTTGCTTTGCATTCTTTGGATTTTGTGGGAATAACGTCATCATATGATTGAACGCTGTTTTTTATTTTCCAATGTATCATTTACTAATGTGTCGGTTCATAGAAATCGAACAGGTACCGTGTAGCAAAAAGGTGTTAACACATCGCCCGTGAGTTCGAACACTCATTGGATTTTTTTTTTTAATAATTTACGTTTCTGCATCCGTTGTATGTATATTGTTAAATGGTTTTTTCTTTGCTTTTATTTTTTTTTGACCGCTGTTTCGATAAACTTTCGATAAAAATTAGTGAAGGCAATGAGTTGTTCGTAATTCAAACTGAACAAGGTAATTCGCTCTCAAAATTTTGTATGGTGAATTACATAATTCGGTTTGTAATTGGAGATTGAATTACGAATGAGAGAGGGAATTACGAATAATAATTCTGTAGTGTAAACAAGGCATTAGATATTGGTATAGATGGTTTGCCATTATTTAAGAGCGGTGAAATAGAGCTCGGGCCTATTTTAGGTAGGGTTGTTATTTTCCCTTGGGAAATGTTTTTTAATTGGAAATTTTGATGAAAAAAAAAGGCTTTGGGTACTGATTCGTTTCTCCATGATTTCGTGTATGAAATTAAAAAATTGATGCTAGTAGGCGTTTTAATCAATAATCTGCATGTTCATATGAAAATTTGACAATCAGATCATTTGTCTGTCTAACTAGAGGTCATAACACCATAAATAGTTGCAGAAAATGTGACCAAAGAAGACAAAGTATTAAGAGGGTAACAACAGTTGGTACCACTAGTGGAAAGTTGCGAACTGGCAATGATTTTTCAAAAAGAACCGACCAGAACTTCCATTAAGAAAATTTTCATGATAAGCCTATGTTGTTGGAATTAGCGAATGTAAATATAATAACGCAATTTCACTCGATTTGGGTATTATGAAGAAAATGTTAACACTTTTGTTTAAAGGAAAAACTTTATATTGTCTTTCAAATCACGAAAAGCAAAAAAATTTTTCTTTATTAACATCCCTTTCTGATTATGTTCCACGAGAGTTTGCAAGGAAATCCCGAAGCAGGAATTGGTTTTAAAACAAGAATCCCGAATTGTTTTTAAAACAGGTACAAATAATGAACTTTTCAGGCATTATTTACTTTTATCTTGGTTAGCTCTCACATTTCTAATGATCGAATTGGTCAAGCATGTGAAATATTATGCAAGTTTGTTGCGCAGTTTTCAAATTTTTATCGGGAGACTAGCATTACACATAACGTCCATAATCTTCTCGATTTATGCGACACAGCAATCGAGTTTGGAAGCTTGTCAAATTAACGAGTTGGCAATAGTAAATTGTGAAAAGTTTAGAGGTTTCAAAAAAGTTCCAAAGGAACAATCAAATCATTTTCCTCAGAATTTGGAGTATTTGTAGAAGACTCAGTGAATGGTTACTGTTTGACTTCTGCAAAAATAATAAAAAAATTCAAAGACGACGGGTCGTTGAAGGTCAATATTTTCTTGAACCCAAGAATTTTTGTTGAACCTAGTAATTCATCGGTTCTTGGAATATATCTTGTAAATATTTATGAATTTAAAGAAGATATATTGCAAGTAAATTACATATGTATGTGCAAAACTGGTATCACCCCTACGGCGACGATATTTTGTTTATTCCGCTTGTGCAAACATTATACAAAGCCCATCCATACATTCATTAAACAAATTGGACCATCTGCATGTATTTCTTCTGTAAAATTACATTTTAATATCCTAAAAGTTTTAGAGAACATGCCTCGCACAACACCTAACAAGACACTACCAAGTGAAATATTAGAAACTGTGTCAGAATGCAGAGACATTGCTACGAACAAATTATCAGGTAGTCAAATAAATTTATTTATATTTTTATGTAATAACATTACTATTATCTTTTACTTTTTACAGAAGTAAAACGTCATTCTGAAGGAATCACACAATTAAATGATGACATTAAAGTTCTAAAAGGTAAACAACATATATTAAATCATTAATTCTCATGTGTATATTAATTATATTTTATTATATTTATTATTATTCAATAATTACATTAATTTACTAAATTTTTATACATATGTGCTTTTAATATTCATTATTCTAGAGATTGTTGTTAATCGAAATACAACAATGATGGATGTAGTGTCAGAAATGAAAGCAATCATAAAAAAAATTTATGTTCAAATTTAAGTCTCGTTCCAGTTAAGTCCCGTTAATTTCGTCGTCAGTTTATCGTTGAAAATTTTGTAACGCGTGCATTGCCATTTCATTGTCATTGTCAAATTTGAATCAGGAGAGTCAATAAATAATGAAAAGTGAAAAAAGAAAATGTGAGAAAAGTAATTAAAAAAGTTCAATAATAAAAGAAAACATGGCATATTTAATAAAAAAAACGTATATGAAACGCAGCATAAGTAGTAGTAAGGAAGAAGTTAAAAACAAAGCATTCTAGTGATAGTTTTTACCTAGCGATTTTACTGCCGATGATCGAAGAGACGCCTTGAGTATGACATGGAAACCGATTTGGATGATATTTGGGAAGCTATTCGAAGTAAGAGGATTCTGAAACATAATAACAATAATTCACCTGATAATACATAACATTTTATTATTTTACCGATGTCGCAATAGCTTTCGGACAAAACGAAGATGACTTCGTAAAACGTATCAAAATATTTTTTCAGTTCTCTAAGTCCCGGCAACAATTACCCACGAACCACAAAACTTCTAAATTGAGAATACGAGGGCGGATCAATAAGTCCGTGACTTCGAACCTCCCTCGCAGCTATATGAAAGTGGGAAAAACTAAAATTCGAGTGCTCATTAAACATTATTTTTTGCAAAAAAACACATCAATCAAACAAAGGAAAAGCTTGATAAACACTATGGGGACTCTGCACCATCGATTTCAATGAAAAAAAAGTGGTTTACTGACTTTCGTTGTGGTCGCACAAGTACAAATGACGCTGAACGTTCTGGACGGCCAATAGAGGTCAATACACCCGGAAATGTCGAAAAGTTCACGACATCATGTTGGCCGATCGAAGAGTAAAAGTGCGTGAGTTTGTTGATACCACAGACATTTCATATCTTCATGTCTACGGCAGAGAGATGTATGAGATGTATGAATTTGAATGTTTGACCAGTTCTGAAAAATCAATTTTTGCAGTTGGAATAGTGTATTCGTGAATATTATCGCATCCATATGATCATGGTTATAGTGGAGAGTTCACACAACGCTATGATTAATAAATTTCTGTCAAAATCATAAAATGATGCAGACGGTTTTGCTAAAAGTGCAAAATAATTGGTAATGCACGAAAGACGGTTATTACACTTGATGATGCCAATACTAAAACGAGTCATTTACTTCAAAATTTATTCAGTCAATAAACACAGTAGCGAAAAAACTGAATGCTATAATTAATCTTCGTCGCCAATAAGGTGATGGCAAACAGTTTTTTGCGATGCACGCGGTATAATCCACATCGATTACCTTCAAAGGGGAAAGCGATAAATTGCGAATATTAGCCAACTTAGTGGACTGAATTAATGAGGATTTAAAAAAAAAACGACCCCATATGGTCAAGAGAAAAATTATTTTTCATCAAGATAATGCACGGGTGCACACATGTGTATTCTCAATGGCAAAATTCCATGAAGTGAACTACGAATTGGAACCTCATCCGCCATATTCTCCGGATTTAGTCCCCAATTACTATTTCCAATTTCCAAACCTAAAGAAATGGCTCGGTGGAAAGAGATTTAGCTCCAACGATGAAATTATTCATCAAACAAATGTCTATTTAATGGACCTCCAAATATCCTATTTTTTGGAAGGGATACAAAAATTGGAGAGACGTAGGACTAAGTGTATTGAGCTAAAAGGAGATTATATTGCAGTTTTTTTTTTCCAAAAAAAAAAACTGTGTTTCATTCAAAAAGTCACGGACTTATTGATCCGCCCGTATAAGCTTATTAAATTTGTATTTCAGTAATACTTTCACGAGTGTTCCTTTTTAATATTTCTACAATAATTTAACAGCGTTTTCTTATACTTTCTCAAGTCATTTTAAAGCTTAACGCTTTTGCTCGGAAGCTTTATTATAATATTTTTCTAAAGGATTTTGGTATATTGGGAAATTTTAATAATCGACATAGAAATAGAAATAACCCATACAAATTTGCGTTGGAAGCAGGAAAAAACTCCTCTTCTCTCCAATACTTATTAAATAACTTGACTCAACGTAGGTTGTTACGGAACATCTGAAACGTTTTATAAACTACCAAAGCGACAAAAGTGAGGCGACTTGATTGATTCACGTCTTATAGAATCCTTAGAGTTTAAGGCCAACTTCAGACATACATACTTATGTATAGATATTTTTGAATATGAGTTAGTTATCAATGAGCAGGTTGTGACCGTTAAGATATTATTTTTTGAATGCAACACAAAGATATTTAGCTTCGCTGGTATTAGATGTAGGTTAAACAAACGCCGAGTCAGACATCGAGGCTCCAATAACATTCAACCTTCGGCCATTCTTAGGTCGGTACAGAATCTAGGAGTCGACAGCTTAGTGACACGCCTAATTGGGAAGCTTCTGGTGGATAGATCCGTCAAAGCTGAATGGGGTGGTGTTACAATTGCTAGGAACGTTAACAGGGGGACACCGCAGGGGGAGTTCCGTCTCCACTATTATGGTTAACTTCTGTCAATGAACTGCTTCTTGAATTGGACAGGGCCGAATCCCAGGTCTTTGCCTATGCCGATGATATTGCTATCATCTGTACGGGTGGAAACCTCAATTTACTTAGCATTCGTACAACCAGCCTACTTAGTCTAATTTCGAACTGGACCGCTAATAACGGACTATCACTTAACCCACTTAAAACCGAGCTTATTTTGTTCTCTCGGAAATATAAAATACCCGAATTTGAACTGCCGTCAGTTAATGGGGTGCAATTACAGTTGACGGAAAAGGTCAAGTATCTGGGGATAATTCTCGACAGAAAACTGTCTTGGAAACCGAATGCGGTGGAGAGGGTGAAAAAGGCGTCTGTTGCTATTTACTGCTGTAAACGGGCGATAGGAAAGCGCTGGGGACTGTCTCCTAAGGTCACCATGTGTACTTATACGGCAATAGTCAGACCAATACTTCTCTATGCCATCGTACTTTGGTGGAGGTACCTCCAAAAGAAATATATTCTAAATTCCTTGATGAAAATTCAAAGATCAGCACTGATTTCCGTTAGTGGGGCAATGGGCACACTGCACTTAGTGCTATCCTGAACATCTGTACTCCTGATATCATGGCCGAATTGGCAGCCACTACATCCCTGGTGAGAATCAGAGA
Source organism: Phaonia tiefii (assembly GCA_963931995.1). Lineage (NCBI taxonomy): Eukaryota > Metazoa > Arthropoda > Insecta > Diptera > Muscidae > Phaonia > Phaonia tiefii. The sequence continues at coordinate 64,585,985 of OZ008370.1, forward strand.
TTGTGGCGTTTTGATATCGGGGCATTCCGGACACATTTAATTACTACACCGAATCAACTCTATTCCCGTAAAAACTGACTACTGTATCCCCTACCTTCTACCAGCGACAAATCTAAAGACTTCTATTCCGAACAGGAATATCTGGGAAAGTCACTGGAAGGGGATACCAGTAGCATCAGATTTTTCACGGATGGATCAAAGTTGGACGAGCAAGTAGGCTATGGGGTCCATTCACCGGACCTAAATATAAATACCAGCTTCAAACTACCTGATCACTGTAGTGCATTTCAGGTGGAAATTACCGCCATACTGAAGGTTGCTGAACTATTGAAAAGTAGTGTCACAACCCTCCGGAGAATATGTATCTACACAGACAGCCAGGCTGCCATAAAATCCTTGAAAGCCATGTTTGCTACGTCCCTGACGGTGAAAGAATGCCACTCATCACTTAGGGTGATGGCAGAGTGTTTTGACATCAGGCTCATCTGGGTACCGGGACACAGTGACATTCCAGGCAATTGCATAGCGGATGCGTTAGCTAGACAGGGCACTACGGCACAGGTTATTCCGGCAAAAGAAGGTGTTAGTATGGCAATCTCTACCTGCCGTTTGCAGATCAGGCAGTGGGCCGATAATGTGTTCAAGGACAAGTGGAGACTTACTTCAACTTGCAAACAAGCCAGGGTCCTCTGGCCACAAGTGGACAGGAAGAGGACTAGGCAACTACTTAACTTGCCGAGAGGCAGATTATCCACAATGATACGAACACTTACGGGACATTGTCTTGTAGAAAAACACGCCCTAAGATTGAGAAATAGAAACTCCACTCTCTGTAGATGCTGCATGGAAGAGGACGAGGAAACGACGAAACACCTTCTCTTGGATTGCCATGCTCTGTCAGGAGATATATTCGGAACACATCTAGTTAGCACCGTAGCCCTACAGGATATTCATGTAGGTCTTATAGACAAATTTATTGAAAGGGCAAATTGGCTGGACGACTAGTCAATAGTTGCTATGGAGGAAACTGCAGGTATCACAATGGGCTTCTTTAGCCGAAGTGTGCTAGACAGCGTGCTCTCTGGCAGCCTTTTCAACCAACCAACCAAATTTCTTGTGAAACTATTTTGAAAAAAATTTATTTTCTACTGATAGATTCTTGGTAACACTTCTTTGTTTTTTTTTGACTTTAAATACATTCTGGTTGAAAAAAAATCATGCCTTTCAAGAATTTGTATCTGGATTTATAACATTTGGTGATTTCAATCTAATAGAAATTTTAAATTAAAAGTTATTTCATTTCCGCAAAAAAAAGGAAGAAAGATTTTCAGGTTAAGGTAAGGTTCTTGTAGATTTTTACTATCGTTTCAAATTGTAGTGGTCTTCATGAAAGCTCGAGTTTCAAATCGTAGTGGTCTTCATGAAAGCTCGAAAGAACTTCGTAAACTCGAAAACATCGTAAACTTGCACAGCAAACGTCAAAACAAACAAATTTCCCATACAAAGCGACTTGCACAAAAGTGGAAAGTTGTCGAGGCAAATTTGCTAAGCAAACCTGGAAAAAGAAACGTGAGAACTTTTGACATTTCAATGTCAATATTTTTGCATTGAAAAAAAGAGAGGGTTTTTTATTTATGTGGAAAAAATAAAATAATGGAATAGTTAAAGCATATACCTTTAATTTTTCTTTGTTTATTTACTCTATCAGCCTTTTTTTGACAATTGCTGCATAGATACACTGAGCAACTTTATTTGGTGCCTCATGAACCCCTTCGGGGCAAACTTACGCTGAGCAAAAGTTCTATGTTTTCTTGTTTGCATGAATACCACTAGTATGTATGGAAGTATTTACAGTAGAAACAAAATTCAAAGTTTGATCACGGTTAAACATTTTCTGAAGGCGGTTGTGGTTTTGTGCTTCAACAGTGCGGCTCCAGTGAAGTGTATGTAGTCCCACCTTAGCGCATTCGATAACATAAAACCTCAAATATATCTACGCCAAATTTCATTTTCATCAGTCGAGTCATTTAGAAACGGTTCAATTATTTCAATATTTTTGAGAAATCCCCCACTGTACATCCCTCATGACAGATTGGAGAATCAACTGTGTATTACTGTACGACGATTTACTACGCCTATTGACGTGGATTAAATCAAACCATTCTAATATTGAGACGTCCCTAGACATAGCTTGTACCAGCGCAAAACGTTGAAGAGGAAGATTTTTTCACGATGCACAGTACCCACTGCCACGGTAATAATATGACAACCTTTAAAGTATTCTTTCGGTCGGTTTGGAGTTTGTAGACGAGTAGCGAGGCTTCTATAATATTGCAATCAGAGGTATCCTGTGTCAACACATTTGTTGCTACATGGTGTCAAAGTTTACCACTTTGGTGCTGTGGAAACTTTCAAAGCATGCTACTTCTACACTTACAGGCCGATTATAAAGATCTTTTGCTTTTGAAAATCTGCTATGCAAGTTTTCCAGCATATAAATAATAAATAATACAATAAAATGACTTCAATAAAAAATACACTGTAGAAATTTTAAAGTTGTGTTAAGCTGTGTGGTAATGAGGACTTCTCAAATTGGGGTTGTTTTTTTTTGAAACCTGAAAAACACATAATATTTTCCAGAGAAGTAACCATAATTCAATTCGTCAGTTTTTTCCAAGAAACCAATACAAATTTTTACATTTCTCTGAAAGATGTAAAATTGTGATCACAATGTAAAATTGTGATCATTTGGAAATTCATCCTACAGTCAGCATTTACTGAATATGTGAAATTTTTTAACAAATTTTTCAATTTCGATGATTGGCAAAAATTCCGCTCGTAGTTTTTTATTAAGTTTTTTTATTTCTGTTGTAGACGGAAATGTTATTAAATACACGCCAAAAAAGAAATAGATCCTACGCATAAATGAGATCAGGAGAGCTTAATATGTAAAAAGAGTCAAATGTTCATTTGTTTGGAATTACAAATCTTTTAGTTTTTTTACTGTTTGGAAAAAAGCCTTCATTGGATTTAATTTGTTGTGCATTGGTATATAAGATATAATAAAATTAGTGAGATACCATCAATATTTACTTATATACCTTAAATCAAGTTTTTAAAACATTTTATCTAAATAATTTTTTTGAGTTTTTTTCATATTTTCACCAAAAATTGTGCAAGATGTTTTTGAAATGTGAATATTTCTGAACAGAGTTCAATATAAGAGTCTCCCTTTCCAACCGAATATAATATGTCTGTATAGGGCATTACAATAAGTGTAGGCAAAGTGTGGCAAACACTTTTTATATTCTTACCTGATATCAGTTATTTTGGAAATCTAATTCTATGACATCAGAATTAATTGTTCATCAGAGAACCATTGACACAGTTTATGGCATAGGGCTGAACAATAACGCTTCCGCGACAATTACAAACTTTTTCAAAGTGTATAAAAAAAGAATGCATTCTTGTAAAAACTCATAATATAAATTACTAAAAAAAATACTTATTTTAGTATATTTTTTTAATTAATCAATTAAAAGTATCAAAACTTTCAATATTGTAAATACATAGGAATTTGCTGGTTTTTGTTTGTTTTATTTAACTTATTTGGTTAGTAAATGGGCACACTGCAGTATATATGTACTGCATTAAAAATTACAGTAAGCAGTAAATTTACTGATTACTGAAAAAATTCAGTAAATTTTTACTGATAATGAAATTTAATTTGCATTACCAGTCAAATTATAGGGCCGTATTCATAATAATCAGTAATCGGGCAGTACTGATTACTGAAAATTCAATGCACCTCATCGTAATCATGTAGGTAGGCACTTTATAAAAATTGCTGAAAAAAATTTTAGTAATCAGTAAAAATTTACTAGTTAAAGAATTATTTTTACTGAAATTTTAGTAGTACTGCAAAGTGCCCATCTATGGTAAATGCCTTAAGTACAAATAGTTAAAATTGGCTTATGGTAACTAAAATAAGATATATAAATTTTTGACTCGATTGTATTTAAAAATCTATGGAAAACTGCATCTACAGTAGTGGAATTGTTAGCTGTGGGGGTTTGTGGAGAATTGCTCATATGCAAGTGGAAAACGACAAATAAAAATATTGATTAAGCTTGCGACTGTGGGTTTGCACAATTTGTATTAAAATCTCCACCCATAATAATTGGCATGAGATGGAGATTGTTACCCAATTGTCGTGCACCAGTTTCAGTGTAAGGCAACAGTACGTAATGAAGATATGTTATAATCTTAATTTATATTGGAATCTAATAGAAATTTTATTAGAATTAACATTACCTCCATTCAGCTTTGATACACTTTGTGTTGTTTTGTGTTCTGAGTTATAATTTTTTTAGTGTTTTGTAAAATATTGCACACTAGATGGTGCTGAGTATATTGTATGCAGCGTATGATTACACTAATACACTCATACATAGGTCACACCGATTTGATAACGCTTTACGATTGGTTAACGATTATATCGCACATCTTACTCTAACTTTGTGATTGTATTGTGAAAAAGATTTTTACCCCCAGCGTATAGATGTTTACACATCAAAAAGTACGAAGATTTGTTAAAGTAGGAGCTGTCAATAGAAATTGACAAAAAAAAATCCTGGTCGTCCAAACAAAGTATACGATGATGTCGATGACCACATAAAGAAAAAAACAACGAGATGAAATTATTAATACTTCTTCAACAAGTTTGTTAGGAGATACTTTTAAATCGTCATTAGTAAAACTTACCCCGCAGATGCAGGTCGAATAAAGGAGACGCGTTACCAACAGCCTCAACGAAAAGATTAAAGCGGATGGTAGAAAGTATACTAACTTCAAAATATACTACTGACTTTTCCGAGGAAGACCCGCTGGCGCCAGTTCTAAACTTAAGGCTCTCGAGAAACAGATTTCAAATTCCAAGGAAAGCGCTTATTGAAAATCGTTGGGGCTTTTTACCATCCACGAAAGTATTGCAAGCTACCGGAGCTAAAATTTTGCCGTCCGCAATATATGATGATGATACTAATGCAGGATTTAGTCCCCACATTTTCTTGAAAATGCTGATTCAAGGATTATATCATAATTTTGCTGTAGAAGAAATTGACAAATGCCATAACTCTGAGCTGACTTTAATATGTAAATGGGGCTGTGATGGCTCATTTGGATTTTCGGAATATATACTACTAAGTGGATCTGATGCAGATTTCTCAACAATTTGTACCATTGGGAATGTGCTTATATAATCACTCACCAACATCTTCAACCGAATCTTCATTCCAGGACATGTGGATTAATTCAACACCGGGAACCTGGTTTTTATGCCGTCCAATCCTCTGTAAATATGTAAAGGAAGATCGGAATGCAACCCAAAGACTGGTGGATGATATCAATGAGCAAATTCGCAGTTCTGACTCACAGTTACGTGGAAATAGGCAGAAGAGTAATAAAAGTGACGTTGCAATTACATTTGACTTTGAACGATGGAAAAGTATACAATACTGTAACGGCCATAAGGTTGTACTGGAGATATAATATCTGTAGGGGGAAATGCTGATAATGCTGAATAATAAAGATAATCTTCAATTTGGAATATCACCGCTTCATTCACGATAACGATTTATGGAATATTGCTTACATCTTAAATGCCGCACAGAACCATGAAACCAAACTTTTCCTGTAAAGGGTAATACAATTCTGCACAATATGAGAAAGTAAAACAACGATCGAATATGTGGCGAATTTAAGATACTTGGACTGATTATAGATATATAGCAACACCGCAAGATGCTTCTTTGAGGATCCAGAAACAACTTTCGAAATCACTGGTATTGATCAAAATTTTACTACAGGCTTCAAAGTTATATTAGCTGTTATTAAAAGCAAAAAAATTATTAATGCTGAAAAACTTGTGGACTATGCTAACGATACGCAGAATATAATATCTTCTTTATAAACATGGAAACCAGTAACACGGAAGAAGTCCCAGAATCCAGAAACAGAGATGTCAAACAATACAGATTATTTAATACTCGCAAGTCTTCACAATTTATTGCCGTCATCGGATGCTTACCACCAATATGCCACGATGTAGCCAACGAAGTGAAAGAAATTGAAGATCCTTTATCTGTTGATTATTGTGTAGAAAATAAAAAAAAATGGCGTCCCATAACATCCCATGAAGGGATTGAGGAGAGCTTCTCACAATCAGTGAGATGTGCGATGTGTATTTTGAAAAGCTTTTTCAGGGTAAGTACTCGATAGAATCGTCATCACGAAGCGAATATAATCAATGCATTGATTTTAATGACACGAATGCTTTATTCTTATCCCGAACCATAATTTTATGAAATGATTATAATGGATTGAACCCGGAATGGATTGGTATAGGTTTGAGACGCTTAAAACGAGTGCACAAAATGTGCCAACAGGTATAAATATGAAGTGTTAGACAATGCCATAGTGTTGTTGTCATCATGAACGATGCAGGGTACTGAAAGTGTTCGGTTTGCGAGTGATACCTACTAGAGATGTGCGGTTCCGGATATTTTAAGAACCGGCTCTGTTGAGTCCGGTTCAGAGAACAGCTGGGTATTTGAACCGGTTCTCAACAAATTGCAGCCCCAAAGAGGCTTAGGTGAAATATCTTATCATAAAAATATAAATTGTGATAAAAATACACATTTTCTGTCGAGATCGGTTCCGAGAAGAATAGGGTATTTGGACCGGTTCGCAGCAAATTGCTGTCCCAACGAGGATTATACATTTTCCTACCCTCAGCCAAAGGTTAACACTTTTGGTTCCTTTGGAAACGAGTCCTCTTATTCAGGAACCGTTTTACGGTTGTTTTCAACCCGTTTTTCAGTTCCTGTAGAATAGTTTTTCGTGTCTTTTCGGAACCGTTATCGGTTCCTTTGAACCGTTTTTCGGTGCTCGGTTCATTTGGATCCATTCATTTGGACCCGCCTTTCGGTTCTTGTAAGCCCCGGTCCGGTCGGGTCCTGTAAAGAACCGGTTCCTGCTAACCTGTTCCTCGATTCTTTGCTTCACTAATACCTACACTTGTTCTAATACCGTATATAGACATATTATATACGGTCTTTTATAAAACTGGGATTAGAAATATTCACATTTAAAAAATTTCTTGAACAATTCGGGAAAAATACGAACAAACTCAATATAAATAATTTTGAAAAAATATTTTAAAAATTTGATTTGACCTTATTTTTTATACGTTATACGCCAATGCTAGGCAATTTAAACCCAATGAAGTTTTTCCAAACACATAGTAAAAAAAAACTTAGATATTTCTACTCCCCAAATAAATCTTCTATGAAAATTCAATTCTTTTTACATATTAAGCTCTTCTGGGCTCATTTATGTGTAGGTTCCATTCCTTTATTGGTGTGTATTTAAGAACATTTTAGTCCACAATAAAATTTAAAAAAATATATAAAAAACCTAGCGAAATTTTTGCCAAACATCAAATTAAAAAATTTGTTCACAAATTCAACATTTTCAGTGAATGCTGACTGTAGGGTGCATTTCCAAATTATCATAATTTTACATTAAGTATATTTGCCAAAGTTTTGTCTTTCAGTAAAGTGTACCAATTTGTACACGATTCTTGGAAAAAACTAAAGAAACTACAGAATGAATCATGGTACCTTCTCGGGAAAATATTGTGTTGAAGCACCAACTGCGTTGACACAAGTTACCTCTGAATACAATATTCTGCAAGCCTGACTCCTCCCCTACAAATGTCGACTACATTCCAAAATGATCAGAACAATACTTTAAAAGTTGTTATATAAATCCCGTGGTTTTTCCAATCCGCCCCACTGTGCGATGGACCAATCAGACATAATTTTACAATCGTTCCAAAACGGGTTTAATTTTAGCGGTCTAAACATGAAATTAACGGATCATCCTCCGTACTGCCATGACGTGGCACCCACTGACTTGTTTGTGTTCCAGCAAACCAAAACTAAATTGCATGTTAAATTCTTTAACACCTAAAGTTAAAAATGCATGTTTTGGTTGTACCGGAGTTGTAATCGGAGTGGAAATTGTGCTTCGTAAATTGGTGCAAAGCATTCAAAAGTTCATTGATGTTCATGGACAATATTTTGAAAAACAATAAAGCCATTTTCTATGCAAAATATTTTTTTTTGTTTGCATATCTCAAAACTTAAATTGTAACCTCGTATAAACAACATTTATTATAAAAGCTTCCTCTGACTCTGTCTCTGGGTCAAGTAAATCTCACAAGACTTGTTTCTAAAGTTGTTAAAAACTATTTCTGAAGTTGCATCTGCTAGTAAACCAGTCCATACATATGTAGTTTTGTATACATGTAATTCGTACATAAATACTATGAGTTTGTCTGTTCACTTCTGGACTTGATTTTGGCACTTCAGAGAACAACATTTGATGGTGTTAACATGCAATCCGAGTTGTTACCATGACAACTGTAAAAGTTTACATGACTTTTTATCAGAGCTCATATCCTTTTGCGAACAGCAATGACATACGGACAATAATGCGCAGCATGCTAAAGGGTGAATTAGTAAGAGTGTCGATTTGCGGTAGCATTAGTTATGGCAACTACAGGATCCAAACAGCTGCCGTGTCTAAAACACTGTTTTTAAGGTTTATCCAAATACCGATTTTTCAAAAAATCGGGTATCGGTTTGATCAAAAAATAAACTTTTCACGTATTGAAACGCTGATTACGGAAACGTCAAACTTTTTTTTTATACGAGGCTACATATAAAGTACCCTACCGGCCGTTAAGATTTGGATTCCTAGTGTACTGATTGATCGTCTGAGGAGGGGGGGTGTAGAAAAATTAACAAATTCATAAAAATTGGCAAAATTAAAATTGTTGATATGCTGACCTCAAGCTCGAAAAACTTGGATTATTTTTTTTTAAACGATGTGTCATGATGAGCATAATTAGAAAAATACATTTTCAAAATTTTGGCACAGCATTTTTTTCACGCAGCATTTTGAAGTCTTGTTCAACCATATTTTTCGCGTATTTCTCATTGTAGTTTTTGAATTAACTAAAGATTTAGTAAAACTCAAACGGAAGTAAATTGATAATTTCATTGAAAAATTGCGAGATTAAGATTTCAAACTGCAGCCGTGATATCAGCATATCAGTAAAATACTCTATCAGCATTTGGAAAATTAATTTTCCCGTATACGTTTGTCATAACGTGCAATGCAAATTCAAAAAAATATAAATACCGTTGGCAATTGTGCTTATTTTCAAAGTATTTCCGTCATATTTGGCAATTTTGGTTTTCAAATATTTTACATTGTACAGGTTAATGAATTGGAAAGTACGACGAGGTAATACCTATCGAAACCACAAACCTCTACATATAAAATACTTTAAAAACATAATTGCCAGCAGTCAAACAAATTCAAAATAATTAAAAGCAGTCCTATATTTCATTACAATTGGCATCCGATTCCACGACCTACATTTGCATTGCCTGAGCAAATACAAATTCAAAATATTTTAATTGCCATTGCGAACAATGGTACTTCTTTTGCATTTGCAAAGAGAAGCGTATGCTTCTTTTATAAAAAACTATTTCATAGCCATGAGGCCGCTGTTGGGATATCAATAAAAGAAAACCCGTAAGACCGCCCAAAGATTAACATGCCGGAACGCCTATTTAATCTAAAAAGAGTTTCTGAGAACTCTCAACAAGGAATGACAGCTGAACCGGAGGAAGAACCAATTTATTAGGACATGGTCGGTGGTGGCATGGCTTTGCAATTCGATGGCCACCAGATATTCTACTTTAAGTAACGTGTTGTATTTTTGTTTCGAAGTGATTTTTTTGTTGAAAATTATTTTTCTTTTGAAATTTTAGAATTTTAATGTCATAATTTTTGACTTTTTTTTTGGGAACAAAAAAATCCCATTTATTGCTTTCAACGGCATCTAGGAAATTACCCATTACACTAAAATTTCCCCAACACTTATGCTTCATCTATTAGTTTACTTTATCTATGGTTTAAATCATATTCAAATACAAGGTGCCCATTAGGTTCCAAAGCCGCGCCTAATTTGTCGGCGGTGGCGGCTGGACCTTTTAGGGTCGCCAGAGATGGAGTTTTCAGCATGTGACCGGCGGCGGCGGCTAAATTTTCGGCGACCATTCGCAAGGTATCAGTGTTCATCCAAGTTTAGAAGCAGCTCTGGTACCTTCAGTAAATATTGTTGTTATAGGTTTCGTTTAATCAAAAAAAAAAAAAAGAAGTAAACAACTTTGTTGATAAAGATTTCTTTTAAAAAGGCTTTCTTGTCAAAGGTTTCATTTAGCAAACTTTAGTGTCAAAGCTTTCATATAGAAATCTTTGTTGCCAAAGTTTTTTATAGAATTCAAACCAATATTAAAAACTATACACAACAATGTTCGTAAAAAGTAAGTTATTAAATACGTTAATTTTGATCATATTCAGGAATTAGACACCAATACACTTAAATGTAAATGCTTTAGTTAAATTAAATTATGTTTTTACTTTAGAGATTCTAATAAGCAGCACAAACAAAAACACGCGGAGTCTGACCGTTGCAAAGATAGTTGAAATCAAAAGTTTTACATGCCATTTTTGGACTGATATTGTTTAGTTTTTTGGTAATAACTTGGTAATTTTGAGTCAAAATGCTTCATTGACAAAACTTCAACCATTAGTAGGTTGAACAAGTTGTTAAATTCTTTCGCATCGGTCGGTAACGACAATCTCAAAGTTAAAATTTTCTTAAACCTGAAAAAAAGGAATGTGTTATAAGGGGTGCCAACACCAAAGACGAAATATTAGACCTATATAAGTTTGTGTGTTATTTGAATCCCGAAGTAAATAAAGTAAATAGTTGCTGCACGAATAAATTTTATAGGTGGAAGTTCTAATCTTGGGGTCAGAGCCGTGCAAATTTTAACGGCACAAATTCCGACTCCAGGCACTCATCCCAGACTCCGACATTGCGAAAAAAATATTTTTTTAAATTGTACGTAAATTCAGTTTGAAGTATATAGCAACGTAACACTGTAATATTGTTTTTTTTTCACATAAAGGGTTGAATTTTATGTTTCGGGATTTGGCACCTCTAGTGTTGTAATCTGGCAACTGACAGCTTAATCGTAAAGTAGGATATTTTTGAGGTTATGCGTACTCAGAACGTTTTGACATACGCGCGCTATTTGTGTTGGTTACAGTAACTTAAAAGATTCATCTCGGCCCAAAAATGGAATTAAATCGTGAACAGTTTTGTGCGATTATTTTTTACAACTTTCGACGTGGATTAACGCAGCAACAGTGAATGGATGAACTTAATTCAATTTTTGGCGATGAAGCTCCATCAAGGACCAGTGTTTATCGATGGTATGGTGAATTTAATCGTGGTCGTAGTTCACTCCAAGACGAATTTCGTGAAGGTCGGCAAAAATCAGCTGTTGCTCCGAAAGCCATTGATGCTGTGCGCAAACTGATTTTGCAAGATCGTCATGTGACCTATCGTGAGATTGAGACAACGTTAGGCATTAGTGGGACCAGCTTACATTCAATATTGCATAAACATTTGACTGTCAAAAACATTTGTTCGCGTTGGATTTGTTAATCGCTCAAAAAAAGGCTTGTGTCGATTGGTCGAAGGAAATGCTCCAAAAATACGATCGCGGTGCTTCAAAACACGTCTATGACATCGTGACAGGTGATGAATCCTGGATTTACGCGTATGAGCCCGAAAGTAAACAGCAGTCAACTGTATGGGTGTTTCATGATGAGCCAAATTCAACAAAAGTTGTTGGCGCCAGAAGCACTTCCAAGCAAACGGTCGCCTGTATTTTCGTAAAAACCGGACATGCGCAACCGTACCACTAGAACAACGCAGTACAGTGAATTCTGAGTGGTACAAAACCATTTTTTTGCCAGTTGTCTTCCAAGAAATCAGGAAAACCAAGCGCCGAAGACGGATCACTCTCCACGAGGACAGTGCGAGCTCTCACACATCGGTTGCAACAACTGCATTTTTGAGCACCCAAAACATCGATTTGATATGTCATCCGCCGTATAGTCCTGACTTGGCACCGAATGACTTCTTTTTATTCCCGTACGTAAAAAACAAACTGAGAAGTCAATGTTTTTCGACACCTGAAGAAGCGGTTGCTGCATTCAGAATGCATGTTTTGGAGATACCTATACATCTTCGTGGGGAATATTTTGAAAATCAATAAAGTGATTTTCGATGATTATTATTTGTTTTTGTTCTCTAATCACGAAACATAAAATTCAACCTTAGAGCCCAATATATATTTAATTTAATGCAATTAATATTACTTGAGAAATAATGACACAAGTGTGGGATTTCTACTGCCGAAATAATCTGTTACGAAAATTGGAGTTTTTTTTAAAACTAGACCTTTGCTGATCAAGATTATGTGTACGAACAAATTTTTTTGGCTTGTAGTTAACATCATTTCAGTCTAGAATTTGGTTCAAAAAGTATAAAACCAACAAGCGAACCTTCCCAAACTCAAAAATGTAAAATTTTGTTCAAATCGTTAATTTTCTGTCAAGGCTAGATGTAGGGTGAATGCCCAAAAGTCTTTAAGTTAAAAAAACTACAACATCTTATATCTTTCTTACCAATAATTTTAGAAACTAGTGAAAGAATGATCGTACTTTTCCTAACAAATTTCGTTTTTTTTTTTAATGTTTGACAACAATTTAAATTTGAGAAGTTGTCGTTACCAACGGGTTTTAAATAATTTAAAAAGGATTTAAACATACGTTTTGTTGCAGTCGTAGCTGTGTTTGTAGAACTACATTTGACTCAAAATGACCAAGGTATTTCCAAAAAAAACTAGAGAAAGTCAGTGCGAATGTTTGTTTATATTTAAAACTTTTTATTCCAAATATCTTTGTAGCGGTTAGAGACACGACACACGACTCTACATGTTTTGAGTTTATGCGGCCCAGTAGAATCTTAAAAACAAAGATCATTTAAACCAGACCACAAGTTAAGAAGTTACATCCCATGAAAATTTTGTCAACCTGACATGCAGTAGCGAAACGTACGTTGAAACAAGGTGCCTCTAAATACCAGATTCTGTAAGCCTTAGACCTCCCCTACAAATACTCAGTACATTCTCAAACAATCGGACCTATAGTTTAGAAGTTCTGATATTAATACCACTGTTTTGCAAACGGCCCACTGTAAAACGAATAGAAACTCCTTCGCTTGTAGGAGAGTTCCTTGAAATACAGAAGATGATTAACGATGCTTTGTTAGTGGGAAATGTTATTAGAAGCCTTCCAAAAATACTTTGTGTTAGAAAGTAGTAACAAAATCGAAATTAAATTATATCAAGCGTTGAGAAATATGCGTGACTCACGTGAAAATAGTGCTCACGCACACTCACTCACGCAAAGATTGGACTGACGCACGCTCACGCACGAAGATTTTTTCACTACTGACGTTCACGCACGTTCCCGTGAGCAAAATTTCGTCCCGCTCACGTTCACGCGTGAATCACGTGACTCGTGCCCATCTCTACTATGTAGAATTAAAATGATAGAGTACAGAGTGGAAAGGCGAGAGAGCGGTAAGCAACCACAAGCAAACTAAGTTTAAATTGTGTTTGATTTTTCTTAATGACAGCTAAATTATGTTTTATGTTGGTTGCATTGAACGAAAATACGCAATCTTCCTTATTTCTGTTCGTTTTATGTCCAATCAAAGAGTAACATTCAACAGCAACTCAATGAAGTGGCCTACTATGTAATGAGAATGTAAAGACAGGGAAAGAAACTCTTGTCTATTTCCTTATGACTTGAATAAATTTCAAAAACAGACCGACTAAAAGCTCCCGCAGGGAAATAATGAAAGTATAACTTATACATTTTTTTAGGTAAGTACAAAAAATTGCATTCATTAAATGGCGTCCATTTTCCTATTGTGGATCTTTCCAAGACGTTTTGCATTACGTTGCGCATCTTTTCTGTCTCCAATTCTGCTATGTCTGTGTGATTATTCTGCTTAGGCTGTACAATTTTTTGTTGTTTGCCGACATAAACGCGTCCCCTCAAGAAGCCCCACAAAAAATCAGGGTTCTGTCAAATCTAGGAAACGAGGTGGCCACGTAAAATCTGATTTTTTTTTGAAATTAGCCGGTCATTAAAAATTTCTCGCAAAACCGCCATTGTGTCTGTCGCGGTATGAAATATAGCTCCATATTGCGGGAACCATATGTCAGGATTATTGAGAACTACCAAACGTAAATAATTTTCCAACATTTGTTCGATATGCCGCCACGGAGACGGTTTCCGCTTCCCCAGCTTCATTCTCGAAAAAAATATGAACGGGTAACTCTATCAGACATAATTCCATACCAAACCGTGCATCTGAGAGGGTGTAATTTACTTTGATGCACTGGCCTAGGATGTTCAGTACCCCAAATACGGCAACGACTCACTCTCATTATTACAACTACCGATGCAATTTTCGTCTTTCGATGAAACAACACTTTTCTGGAAAAACCGAGCGATCTTTTGTCGAACCAATGTTAGACTTCGGCGCTTGTGCTCGATACGTACAAAAGAGTAAAAACGAGACATAAACACAATTTGTTAACTCGACAATGCCATTGGAAATTTCACGCAATAAAATTCACGCTATTTTTATAACTTTCATCCTCAAATTTGACAACATAATCGAAAAAATTTTCGGGAGTAATCGTGCGATTTGTTTGACAACATTTTCGCCTACAACGTTTCAGATTTATGCATAAAAATATTAAAGACGAAACATAAACACAATTTCATTTTCTCATTTTAAGTTTTTTTTGAACTTTTTGTTCACTATTTTGAAGATAGAAATAAAGATAATCGAAAGTTGGTGTAACTCACCGCAAATAACGTATATATACGCGTCCGTATTTGCCAGTAATCAAAATTTTTATAAACAATTTTTTACGAAGGGTGTCTCAGTCAGATTGCTCTTTCTAAATTTGGGGTAATGTTTTTTTATGAAAGTTAAAATTTGGCAGATGTCCCATATGTATAATCCGATTATTAAAAATGGAGCGCTTTACGAAAGACAAATGCGTTATATTCATAATTTTGAAATTTTGCTACAAAAACTGGGAAAGTTATGCTGAGACCGCTCGCAAACTTCGAAGAATTTGCACCAATTCGGCATCATTCTCATCAAATTCAAATTTCACGAAGCTCTACGCAGCGAATTTTGGCAAACGACCCCCACCTTCATGCGTACAAAATTGAGCTCAAGAGCTCAAAGCCGCAGACCATGGAAATCGCCGGAAATTCGCTGAATGGGTAATGGAGCAAAGTGAAGTCGTTGCCAATTTTTCAAAAAAAGTAATCTTCTCCGATTAAGCGCATTTCCATCTGAATGGTTTCGTGAATACACAAAATTGTCCAATTTGGAGCTCAGGAAATCCTCATGCAGTCCATGAGAAAGAATTGCACCCACAATGAGCAACTGTATGGTGCGGATTTTGGTCAGATGGCGTGCTTGGGCCTTACTCTTTGAAGACGAGGCTAAAGGAATATGATACCACAGTTCTTGAGGCCTCAACTGGACGGCATGGATCTGAACGACATATGATTTCAACAAGACAGCGCCACCTGCCACACCGCACATAAAACAATCGGTTTATTGTAGCAACGGTCTCCAGAACAAATTAGCTCAAGGAATTCTGATGCCAACTGGCCACCAAGATCATGCGATTTAACGCCGTGCGATTTCTTTTTGAGGAGTTTTGCGAAATCTCGTGTTTACGCGAATAAACCAGTAACTATTCTTAAGCTCAAATCCGAGATCCATCGCGTGATCGATGAAATGACGGCAACAGCTATATTAAATAAATAGCGCTGATCGGCACGGATGCTAGAATTATCTACCTTATCTGGCATATACCCCATAGATATTCGCTCCAAACCAAGTGCGGCCTGAAAATATATAAAGTATCAATAGTTTGGATAGTTCTTTGACAAACTTACAGGATATAGGTTACATATCAGATCCAAGATCACCAGGCAACATTCCTGGACCAACTTGTTTTAAATATAACTGAGTCAGTGGCGTTTTCAGGTATAGCTCGTTAAAATAGAATACGCTGACACTTCATTGCAGTGGGCGTTCCAGGAATCTCTCTATGTATGAATTTATGCCAGCCTTGATACCTACGTTTACAGCAGTTCCATCGCAATTGATTGCAATCTAATACTCTAAAGATTAGCTTTCATAATACAATACGTCTACGACGGTCTTTTGAAATTCTATTCCAGTTCCATTGACCGTTTTTGCGTATCCGACGAATGTTGATTCTGGCTCTTTTAGAATTCTAATGTGCTCTCTGTTATTTCATGGACACGTACTTAATTCTTAACCAAATGTTATTTTTTAAAGTTTTATCCTTTTTCCCGTCGTAACTGATGCATTTTAACGTGGTGTCACTTGCAATCATGGTTCTGGATTCTGCTCTAAATTTAACTTTCTCCATTGATTTTATTCATATCAATAATAACGCCGTCTATGTAGCACAACATTCTGTCATAAACAGCTCTAAAATCTTGTCTTGCTTATGTAGCAGCAGATATTTTAAAATTTTTTATTTTATATTTTTAATGATCCATGTCCATCTGAGATACTAGTGCCACCCAAGGCTAATGAATAATTTTGCAGTGATATGTCGGATATGTTTGTGGCCGTCGAGATCATGGGTTTCGATCCCTTCTCTGACCACCTTATATTTCTTTCGACTACGGTTACCTAGCTTAGTGACGGTGACCCTACCGAGTAGTTAGCCATGAAAAGGCATCTCAAAATACCGTTCCGAACCGGGGACAAACTGTAGGTCCCAATCGGTGAATAAAAAATTAGAATGCATACAGCTCACGGGTTGTGGGAAGCTCTCCCCAATCCCTTCATGGGATGGAATGGGAAACGGTTTTTTACGGTCTTCAAAAATTGATATTTCTACCAAATAGATGTAAGGCCTCGTAGCATACTACATGACTAGTGACCGGATTTTTACGTGATGCACGTAAATTTTTCATTAACGCATTCGGATTCTCCGTTATCTGAAACGTAGGAATTGAGGTTTTTTCGATTCTTTTAGCTCTTTTCGAAACAAAAATAGCAGCAACCAAAAAGTCAGAACTTAAAGTGCCCTAAAATGGCAACACTGATCTGCTATCACCTGTATCCACTAAAATAGCTAGTAACACAAGGTTGCCCTCATTATGCAAACATTTGGTATTTTTCAATACAAAAGCTTTTTACATCACCAAAAA
Source organism: Phaonia tiefii (assembly GCA_963931995.1). Classification (NCBI taxonomy): domain Eukaryota; kingdom Metazoa; phylum Arthropoda; class Insecta; order Diptera; family Muscidae; genus Phaonia; species Phaonia tiefii. The sequence goes on from OZ008370.1 coordinate 64,603,343, forward strand.
TAACACAATGACAACAATGTACTTTGAAAGAAGGGCATTGAGTAAAATAAGCTTTTACTCCGGGGCAAAAAGAGAACAAAATCTCAGGAAAAAGCGTGATCACTTGGGTAGCAATCGCTGTCTGCTTAAACAAAAAGGTTCGCTGAACAGTCTACTAATGTATGAGAAGTTCACACTACAAGCTATAAAGGTCTGAAAAATTTTGCCAATTGAAATATGGTGGAGAGAAACCTCGACGAGGACAGCTGCAATTAGTGGCAATGTGAACAAGATGGTCACTGGACTAGAAAGCTAAGGCGCCGATGAGAAGAGTCACAAAGTTTGCAACGATCGTTCGCCATCGTGAGTTCAAATCCTGGTTTCGAAGGTTTATATTTTTTCTAATTGCAGAAAACAATGCTGATCTAAGAAATAATTGGTTTTCGTTGAAACAATACATACTTCAGGAAAGGATTCTTACTGGCATGAATAGTTTCGAACTAAGTGACAAAGTTCCTATTCGGATGCCTACCCAACGAGCAATTCGTTCCGAGATGTCTGATGCCCAAAAGGTCTGTTAAATCTTATTTTGTCAGGCAACTATCAGACAAATCTGCACATTCTCTGAAGGAAATTTGCAACATCGCAAGGAAATTTAGCAAGAGAGATTTGAACGAGAAATGTGCTCACTCTCTTAGCGAGAAATCTGCTCACCTTCTGATGGGAATTTTTGTGTGTTCGACTTTGTTATGTTTGCATTCCGTTCTCTGCTTATTCTTTGAATGGAAGTTTTTGTTTGGTTTTGTTATTATTTTATTTAATGCGATTTTTTTTGTTTCTAATTCCGTTATCTTGCACTCCATTGTAATTTTTTTTCTGCGATGGGTTTGTATCAATCGATGGTCATTTAGAAATCAAGTGCATATGTAAGTGATTTGGGTCCAATAAATATAAGTAAAGTGCATTTAAACTTAACATGTTTAAAATGTTGTCTCGCCAATGTCAGAATTGTCTGCGCTTTGTCTGACAAAATTCGCCAAAGCTCAGAATTGCCTGCACAGTCCCGAACAAAATGTCATATTTCCCACCGAATTTCCGAATAAATTCGGACAGAATTATGCAAGAAAAGTCTGCACAAGTATCAGAATTTTAACAGAAATATCTCTCCGAATTACAACTTTCTGTATGAATTCTGACCGAATTCGGCGTCAGACTCGGCAACTTGTGCAGAAGTTCTGTCGGAAATCGGACAGAAGTCGGAAGGAATTGCTCGCTGGGAACTCTCTGTGCCTGAATTGGTAACTTCAGTAAGATCATTAATCGTACATATACTTGTACCATCTTTATGTGCAATTTCCATATGCGAATTGGTATCGTTCAAAAATCCCTTAGTACCAACTCACCTGAAATTCTTTCCTCCATGTTCTAGTTTTTTCCTCCATGTTCTAATTTCCTCTTACATCCTCGCTGGGTTGCAGTTGTGTTTTGAGTTTAGCTGATCTATAACACACAGTTGCGTTTGCTAATTGTTAACAGGAAATTTTGTGTTTTAATTTGAGTTTACAACTGGAAGTTGATTTCCCTTGACCACGGACTCTATAATCGGTATGGTAAGACTTTCATTGTTGCACAGTGTCGTGAGCGTGCCGAAATATTCTTGAACTCGATGTTGGAATTTCTTACACAATAATACATGATTCGATAGAAAACAGTTTGACTAGAAAGCGTGTAAAACATATTTTATATGTATTACTTTCTTTCAGAGATATCGTCTATCGAACTTGAAGTTATTGCTCAATGTGTTGTTATCGCTTAAAATCATGAAAAATTTACATGCTCTTCTGACGGTGCGTTTACACCGGACATTTCAAAACAACATAGTTGAGAATACAAGACAAGATAGTTGAGAATATGTATTAGTTGCCAAAAACAAAAAAAAACTGTTTATGTGACGCATAAACACCTATAAAGCCAGTACAATTTTAAGCAACCGCCGAAAGTGTCGTTTTGTGGGAATTTCGTTCCCTGATTATGTTTTGTTTTTGTTTGTTTTGTTTCTGCGCTCAATTGCTATTGTTACAATGAAACTTAAATTACAATGCATCTGATGTACTCAATGTTCTCTGAAAATTAGAAATGTAAACAAACCATATTTCAATAATACAAGGTGGCGCAAAAGTAAACTTCCGATGTTTTTTGGCTGTAATTTAAAAAAAAATGAAAAACTTTGATTCTTCTTGTGGATTATTTTTATTTGGTCTTTTAGTTTTTTTACATCAAGTCGGGAATATGATGTCATGTAAATGGCCGCCGCCACAGTTGATTGTCATTTGAGCCCTTTTTATGGCATTTTCCATCACTTTGGCCAAAATTTCCGGCGATACGTCCTCACATTCTTGACGGATATTGTCTTTAAGAGCTGCAAGAGTCTGAGGCTTGTTGACATAAACCCGCGACATCAAAAAGCCCCACAAAAAGAAGTCTGGAGCGATCAAATCAGGCGATCTTGCTGGCCAGTGCAAATCGCCAAAACGGGAGATTAGGCGCCCGGGAAATGCATCCTTCAGCATATCGGTTGTGGCACGTGCAGTGTGTGCCGTTGCACCGTCCTGTTGGAACCACATGTTTTCCAATCCCAATTCATCAAGTTGCGGCAAAAAGAACTCGTAAAAATTGGTCATTCAGACGAGTATACTAAAAAAATATCAAATATTGAAATGAAAATCGATGAATGGATACCCACAAAAAATGTCATAGGAAATACCACAATATTTTATGAAGCTTTTTTTGGCTTCAAAAATACCATAATTCACACTCAATTAACCTGGTTAACAAATAAATTCGTCAAAATGTATACCATTTCTAACAATCATTTTGGTTAAATTAAAAAAAAATTATTAATTTTTATTTTCATTCTTTTCGATAAATACGACACGAACAATCACTAATTTCGGTTAGTGATTAGTATATACAGGCAGTCGGTGGCGTAGCGGGCTAGATGCTGCTGAATATTATGCTTCAACAACATCGAAACGATCGTCTAGCGAATGTGATTTCGAATCCTACAGCGTCTGTTTCATATTTTTTTTAAAGAAACAAAATTCCTAAAAAATAACTTGGATCGATGACAATACGAAAATTGAGATGCAATTTAGTTTGTTAATATGTGAATTTCTTCATCGACTGAAAACGAAAATAATTTTGATAAACAACGTACAAATATTTTCGTAGATGGGTGAAATGTTACATCGATTAAAAAATAATATTTTGCCAATGAACAACCTACAAATATTGAAGCAGATATGTGCATTTTTTTATCACATGATTTTCAATTAATATTTTGTTTGAATATGTGAATATTTTAATTGAATCTGAAAATTATTTTTTCTGTGCAAAATCTCAAACTAAAAACACATTTTCCCTATTTGTGCTGTCTTTCTTTCTTGACTTTGTTTTCTAAAATTACCGCGAAACGTCACCGATTTGGCCGCTTACGTCAATTTTCTTGACGCAGTTACTGTCGTCGAAACATCAGAGACAGTGGACAGGTGTATGTGGTATATAACTACTGTCGGAGCAAAACTGTTCCATGTAAACGTCAGGCAAGAGTTCAAATTGGAATATTTTGCATAACCTCAATTTGTTAAAGCAATGTGATTTTAACATGGCAACACTATTCTAAGCCACAAATATTACCCACATTATTTTTAGTTCAGTGAAATCAGAATGCAAATGTGTACATTTATACTACTTAAAATATGTCACATATTGAATTTCAAATTATTCGTCCACAATATCCATATATTATGAGCACTCCCTTGAAACTATATTTTGTGGACTCGTGTGGCCTTGCTCCAACTTGAGAAATTTTAGGCTTTTTTCCAGGATATATAGGAGGCGGACGTATCCTTGGGCGGATTTGGACCCCACTTTCGATTTTCACTAGTTTTGTTCTAAACATTGCATGCGCAAAATACACTGTATGCCGTGCTAACGGATAACTCTCCAGTGGCCAAAAACAGACACATAAAAAGCACGCATTTAAATCTGGAAGACGATAAATCCTATCTATTTGGCTTCTCTAAGAAGAGAGGAAGAAGGAAAGAAAGATAAGTTGTTAACGTCTTCCATCCTCTTTAATTTTTAGAAAGCACTCGACACCTACAATTAACTCTTTGAAATCCGTCATTCCAATTCGGATGTCATATACTTTCAGCACCTACAATCACATCATAGCAAATCGTGTGTTTTTTTCTAAGTACTTATTCTATTACAGAAAGTAGTACAGGAATGAAAGTTTGATGTTTTCTTACTTTTGTTCATTGACACAAGTTTTGTTTTGCACTCTTTACATTGAAAAACAAATGTCATAATGTCGTTCAAAAAGGAGCGCCAAACATAAAGGAACAAACTTCTATACAGGGTGATTCAGGAAGTTCCGGACAAATTTCTCCAGCGTATTCCTTGGCTCATTTCATGAAGAAAAGTCCACTAGGACCATGTCCGAAAATGCAAGCTTGCGAAATGGCAGCGGGTTCAAAATTTTTGGATTGGCGGTCGGAGGGTAGTAGGGTAAAGTTGCTAACTTCTGAGCCAGTGGTTGTTTGGGCTTGTTGGAAAGGTATTTCAGAGGCCTTTCAGAATCAGAAAAAAACAATAGAAAAAAGGCAAATCGCCGAGATACAGAGGTTTCGGAAAAAATTCACATAACCTCAATTTGCTCAGCCAGATGGCAGGTAACTTATGCTTTTTTTCTGTTGAAAGATAGCCATACCTCTCCAACACCTTTCCAACATAACCTAAACGAAGCCCAGAGGTCTTACCGTTCCAAAGTTATGACCATTTTACTGAAATGCAAAAATGTTTGTTTTTGTTTTTGGAAGCGAAATAACAGCACACATTTATTTGTTTTTGTAAATTATCACGTTTAAGATTTTATTTTATTGAAATTTTTGGCTGAAGAATCAAACACGTAAGGGAAAAAAACATTTGATGTTAAAGGAAGTTTTCAATGTGGTTCCCATTTTCTACTAAACACAATTGCAGCCGTTTGCGAACCACATCCGCCACGTTTAGTTAACTCATCTTTTCACGAACTTTCACCGCAGCCTCAATGGGTGCAAGTAACTGCTCACGATTGTGGATCTGCACATAATACACATAATCTTTCATGTAGCTCCACAAAAAGAAATCAAGTGGTGTGAGATCTGGAGATCGTGGCGGCCAGGCGATTGGTCCAGTTCGTCCAATCCAACGTCGAGGGAAATTGGTGTTAAGCCAATCCCGCATAATAAGCCCGTAATGCGCTGGAGCACCATCTTGTTGGTAGAAAACATGATTTCGTACCGCAAGAGGTACTTCCTCTAGGATTTCTGGCATGACTTCTTGCAAAAAAGGGTAAGAAGGTAAGAGGTATGGCTATCTTTCGACAGAAAAAAACATAATTTACCTGCCATCTGGCTGAGCAAATTGAGGTTATGTGAATTTTTTTCCGAAAGCTCTGTATCTCGGCGATTTGACTTTTTTCTACTTTTTTTATTGAGTAGAAAGGCCTCTTAAAGACCTATCCAACAAGTCCAAAAACAAAAAAATCCGACCCCTGGCTCAGAAGTTAGCAACTTTACCCTACTACCATCCGACCGCCAATCCGAAAATTTTGAACCCGCTGCCATTTCGCACCCTTGCATTTTCGGACATGGTCCTAGTGGACTTTTCTTCATGAAATGAGCCAAGGAATACGCTGGAGAAATTTGTCCGGAACTTCCTGAATCACCCTGTATAAGGATAGATTGAAAGAAAAAACAGGTACGAGTATATACATTTGGTGTAGAGAAAACTGTTGTACTTATTACTTATTGTAAATACCCTACCGGTCATTGAAGTTTCGATTCCTAGTATATTTTTTGGCCAATATGGAGCTCAAACTAACAGCCATGACGAGCACAAACAGAAAAATATATTTTGAAATGTTCATAGAATATTTTTTTTTCACGGAAGCATTTTAAAGTCTTAATCAGGCCCACTTTTTCTTCTCAATTCTTCAATTAAATTTTAAATTTCATTTTTAACTAATTTCATATGAAAATACTACTATAAGCTGACCCTGTCACTGAAGCCCTTCGAACTAGTTCTTCTGTCTTCATATACCTCTGTCCTTTGAAGGCGGATGAGCCTAAACCCCTGGCCAACTTCGGATCAAAACTGAAGATACCAAATTATAGTTCTGACTCACTTCATACTGTTTAGCGTCTGATCCATAATGGGCGGCTGAAACGTGATCACCCTGTCAGTAGGTAAAATGCAAGCTACGGTGGGCTGGGTTTACTTCCCGCCACCGTTATATAGGCCCTTACCAGCTACTGCTGGGCATGTGTCAACAGTGTGTTCAATGGCTTTGTCTTCTTGCTCATCGCTACAGCTTCTAAAGAAGTCATATAAATAAAATAAATAAATGGTTTCCCATTACATCCCATGAAGGGCCTGGGGAGAACTTCGCACTATCACTGAGCTGTGCGCTTTCCAGTTTTCACTCACTGATTGGGACCTACAGTTTTACACCGATTCCGAACGGTAATTTGAGAAGCTTTTTCATGGCTAGATACTCGATAGTGTCGCCGTCACTATTCGAGGTGACCGCCGCCGAAAGAAAATTTGAAGGTGGTCAGAGCCGGGTTCGAACCCAGGATCTCATGTACAAGAGCCGCGCACACTAACCATTGCACCACCGACGGCCACGGAAGTCATATACCGTGGCTTTAGTCTCGTTGCATGCCCACCAATCACACAGTGTCCCGTCAAAATTGAAACAGGCATTGATATCTTGGGCCTGGCTAAAGACAGAAACTTCATGAATCTCCTGCGAGCAACTATGGCCCAGATTGGTCTTGAGCGTATACATTCTGTGCTCCTCGTCCATTTCACTTGCATCATCATACAGCAGCGTTCTTTCAGGATATGTTTACACGTTGCTAGGAGCATGCCGTGGTACATATAAAGTAGATCCTAGCTCATCTGTTCTACAGTTACACGGAATGTCCCTGTGACCTGGCCTGTGTACATAAGGTAAATATAGTACTACTGGGGCATCTGAGAAGTTGATCTACGACAGTTCAGGGTAGACGTTAAATACACGAATACCGATTCCGGGGACTTGATGACCGCATGACTGTCCGATAAGATATTGAACCAAAAGACTGCTGGATTACTATCCCTCAGTCAGTCGGTTACTGCTCTAATAGCCAAAATGTCAGCCTGATATACGCTACAATGATCAGGTACTCTACGAGAAAGGGGCAACCGAAATTCCCTAGAGTAGACCCCGTCCCTGTAGAAATTCAATATTAATTAATCTGCAGCTATTTGGCCCATTGGGATTTCAGCTGGCAAGAAAATAAATGAATTGAATTGAATTGAAATTCGCATACCCCTCCCCACAGTGGCTCCTTTGTTTCAGGAATCCGTTTCCGGTATAAGAGTGTATAGTTGGTAAGAAACAAGTAAAATAATAGTTAAATATTTTGCTTTCAGCGGATTTAATTCGTTTGAAAATCCCTTCAAATTAATTATGTAGATATGTGTATATAGCTAGTGCTTGAGAGCGTGGGTTCTATACCTGATCTGACCACCTTAAATTTGTATCGACGAAGGTCACCTTTCTTAGTCGTAACGACACTATCGACTTCCAAGCCACGGAATGGGTTACCGGAGTCGAACTGTAGGTTCCAATCAGTAAGTGTAAATCAGGTACACGCACAGCTCACTGATTGTTAGAAGCTCTATCATGTCCCTTCATGGGACATAATGGGAAAGTATTTATTTATTTACCAAAATGATCACCCTAAGTCCAAGAATATGTAATATTACAAACTTTGTCGAAATTTCGATAATATTTGTAAATGAGGAAGAGTATCAAGTTTGGTGGTACAATTTAATATCACTATGCAACATTTTTGAAGTTATCGAATGCAAACACCTTCTCGTGTCAAGTTGCTTGAATCTCTATTTGGGTTTTGCTAGTTTAGCTGGTGATCGGATGTTAGGGCCTCATGTATATTTTGGAAAAAACTTAATTTTTCCGAAGAACATGCACTTTTTCTAACGCCTATATCTTGGAAACCAATTGGAACTTTGTTTTTCTGTCTTCAAAATTGCAAAAATGTGGAAAAATTTTAATTTTTTCCAATTTTTGTTATAATTTTCGACCCATAGCTGCCAGACTGTGGACTTACATCAGTTTATCATAAATACTCCACATTTTACTTAAGTCCCTGGAAACAATTGTTTGCAAAATTGTCCTGAAAGGGATTTCTAAATGGATCACATTGTCAAGTGTGGTATATCTAACGGGTTTTTCAATAAGAGCGTAACAAAACTTTTTTTAAGTAACACAAAACTGGTTTTAGATACCAATGAAATTCTTTATTCCTGTGAAAGTACGTTCGATTCTATTATGTATGGAACTCGATTTCTTTTGCATGGCCACCACGGGTACGCTTGCAGAAGTCCAGACGCTGAACCCAATTTTCGGCGGTTTTCAAGCATAAATCGGCCGATACTGCTGCAATTTCACGTTTGATATTCGTTCGAAGTTCGTCAATCGTCGCTGGCTTGTTGGCATAGACCATAGACTTGAAGTAGCCACACAGGAAATTATCTAATGGCGTCAAATCGCACGACCGAGATGGCCAATCGGCTGCGCCATTTCGTGAGATGACACTTTCACCAAACTTGGTTTCCAATAAATTGATAGTGGCATTCGCTGTGTGGCTTGTGGCGCCGTCCTGTTGGGACCACATGTCCTCCAAGTCCATATTATCCAATTGGGGTCAAAAATATTCGGCTATCATTGAACGGTAGCGATTCGCATTCACAGTAATGTGCCAGTCTTGATCATCATGGAGAGAAGTACGGCCCAATGAAGCCGCCGGCCCATAAACCGCACCAAACCGTAATTTTTTCGGAATGAAATGATGACTCATGGATTACGGGTGGATTGCTGTCTGACCAATAACGCATATTTTGGTTATTGACGAAGCCATTCAGCCAGAAATGAGCCTCATCGCTGATTGTTGAGACCTCTTAAAGTTGGCCTCTTAAAGTTGAGGCCACTGACTCCAAATTTCGGTAGTAAATTTTAATAATTTCGACTCGTTGTTGGCTCGTATATCTTTCCATGATGAAATGTCAAACCTTCCTGAAGAGAAATGTCAAAAGAGCGGGAAAAACTATGGCGTCGTTTGCTGCCATCTCGATTTACTTTTGTAGCGTCTCTGTTGAAATCCCCCTTACGTGTTTCAGTTTCCTGATATAGTGCGATAATTTGGTTTTCACCCTTTGTGTGCGACTGTAATAGGAATTCATAAATTTCAGAGGTTTTTCCGAACAATTGGACCAGTATTGTACATTTAATTTTCACCTTTTGTTCGTAAATTTCTCGAGAATTCAATCATATAAATCGCCTACTGTTTATTAAAAAACATTCGTCAATTTCAGATGAATTTTCCGACGAATAAGATCGGTATTGTAAATAGGATTTTGCCACATCCGTGTCATGAAATGCGCGTGTGTTACTACGCACTTCATTTTCTATCTGATATTTGGTATATAACATGGGGGGAAAGGGTTTAAAATTGATTGAGTTCAAATGAAAACATTAATTACTCACTAAAAAAATCAAAATTTTTGTCGGAAATATGGGCCGAAAATTGTCAAAAAGATAGAAAAATTAAAATTTTTCGACATTTGTGCAAGTTGAGGCACTAGATAAAGCTTTTTGGCGTTAGTTAATTTTTCACTTTTTATCTACTAGCCTATAGCTACAATTGCGCCAAAGGCTTGATATGAAAATTCCAATCGGTTTCCGAGATATAGCCATAAGAAATATTGTATGTTTTCGGAAAAATTTAGTTTTATACAAAATATACATGAGCAGCTAAACTAGCAAAGCCAAAATAGGGGTTTGTTAGTTTGCAGAAGTATTACGGGAACTTTGACACGAGAAGGAGTTTGCATTTTATGTGTTGCACTATGTATATCAAAATGTCAACCAATGTAACCCATTTTCATATGGAATTATTCTTCAGTTAAGAAAAATGTGTGTACCACATTTTGTTAGAATCGTTTCATATTTCTTACCCCTGGTGCAAATAGTTCTAAGCATGTTTAGAACATTTATTTGTGAGCTATACCAAAACGTGAACCGAAGTAACGTATGTTTATTTTACATGTGTTCCTATTTTAAATCACTGAATTTCACATTGTTTCATCCTTAATTGATTTAGAATTCTGTGCTAAATTTCATCGTCGTATTATAACTTCTTCTATTTTTGCCACTCGTTGTATGACGTTTTATTCAACCTCCTTTTTAGAATATTTGTAGTTTTATAGATTTAAGCGCATAGGTTTTGAGTGGCAATAGATGTCTAACCATTGCGGAAACAACACTGAACTTATGTGCGTAGTTTTGCAAAAATATCAGTTCTCAATTGTTTTTTTTTTGTTCAATTAATTGTATCCGTTGTAGATTTCAACGATTTTAATTTTTGCATCTGTTTTTATGCGCTTAAGGGATTTTGTTTCCACAATCATAATTGCCATGTGACCACAACAACTCCAATCCATTTCATTCCACTGCCAATGTGCTTTGTTTGATTCCTCGAGGATATTAGCAATTAAAACTTTGTTTCCGTTGTATGCGTTTTAAGTGCAGTGGTATGAATGAATTATGGTCCGAATTTTTTTTATAATAATTCATTCCATTTGTAATATTGACGACAGCAACCACATTGAGTCAATACGAGGATTTGGACCTGTTTATACATAAACTTACAGTTCAATACAACACGGACTAATTCCAATTGAATAAATTTCCATGCGAATCGAATTCAATTTATTTGCTGAACAAATACATATATCAATTCTAGATCAATTGCGGTTGTTGATATATGTTAGTCGCGACTTCAATCCCGAAAAATGTATTTACTGAGATTTGTAATAGCCTCTACAAGTGTGTATGTCTATGGGATCCTGTGCATTTCAAAATTATTCGGATTTATAATTAAGTTTGATATATTTTCATTGAACGGGTATCACCACGTTGAACAAGAAAATAATGTATGTCCTAAGTTTCACAATGTATGTCGTAGTTCTTATAGTTATAAGGGTTTGATTAAATTTTCGAAGATGACTACGTTAAATGCATTTTTACAATAGTACTCGCTAAAAATTTAATTAAATTAGGGTGGTAAACTATTCGAAACTCGCGAAAATCCGCATTCAAATAAAATCGGTTGCTCCTTTGAAGTACGCAAAAAACAGAATAAACCGGGATTCTACAGTATATCCCAAACCGTAATTAAAAAGAAAAATTTCAAATTATAAATAGAAAACTATAACATTTTAATTGTGCATACGTCAACTAAAATCAACAATGACAACATTCATAATACAAAAATTCGAAAATTTGATTGATTGCGATATATTTGACTGAACTGTATTCGATTTTTCGGAAGAGGCTGTGCTGTTAAAGAGAAACTACACATATGTGAATGTTACACATATGACGCCTTCACAAACAAATGCCAACAATTGTGGGTATTTGTCTGGAGGAGCTATAATTGTGGATGACACAAATTAACAGGGTAACTCATCCCCATTTTTGATCGAAAATATGAAATATTTAGAAAAACTGTTTATATCTGGAAAACGAAGCGTCCAATCGAAAAAATAACAAATTTTTTCGGGTTTCTAAGGATTTCTCACCAAGAGTTGCAATTCGCATGAAATAATTTTTTTTCAAAAAATCGCCAAAATAAGAAAATCGCTAAATAAAAAAATGGCTATATCTCGGAAACGGTGCGTCCAATCGAAAAAATAATAAATCTTTTCTATGTATGTTTTCAATACGGCATCACTTTTATTTTAAAAAAATCTCTAAAACTAACATTCCTGGAATCAAAAATCGCTAAAACAACGGCCCTATGCCAATATCTCGGAAACGGAGCGTCCTGTATGAGAGACTTTAACCAATGTGTGTCTTTATACATCACTTATTTTAAAAAAATCGCTATTTTAGTATTTTTTTTTGAGATTTTTTTTTTAAAAAAGTCCAACGAATTGGACCGATTTATATAAAACCCCTTATAAAGCAAAAAAAAAATTAGTTAGATTTCGATTGAACGCTCCGTTTGCGAAATATATACATAATGGTGGTTTAGCGAATTTGTATTCGAAAAATTGAGTTTTAGCGATTTGTTTAAAAAACAAGTGATGCCGTAGTAAAGACATCCATTGGTTACAGCCTCCTACGGAGATAAAAAAAACGTATTATTTCCGTTCTCGAGATACTTTATTTCATATTTTCGATCAAAAATGACCACAAAATACGAACCCTGGTCATAAAAAATAATCATTTTGTTTATATTTAAATGTAAAACGCAAAATTTTAATAAAAAAATATTGTTTTTACTTTTGATACGGAACACAATTATTGGTAATCACAACTGAATAATGTGATAGTCCAAGCAACCGTCAAATTTTGGTTGGCTGTAAATATAGTTGTGACTACGAATCTCTTCTCTGTGTGAACGTTCAGTTCTACGCACCAAAACAGCGATGACTGAATTTTCTCATAAATCAAAATTTTGTTTCTCCTACTTATCGTCGGTATCGTAGAAAGAAGGGTAATGTGTAAATTTTCGTATTTCTTTTTATTGTTGTATCCAAATTCCCTATTGGTCAGACATGTTTCAACCACTAAACCATTTTTCGATATATTCTTTGGTTCAGAAGATAGCAAAAGTACCAATGTGCTCTCTGTACAAAAATTTCAAAAAAGTACCTATGCCTACCTATGTGATCTAAATAAGTTATTTTATTTGAACATTTTTTTGTTTCAATATTTTTAATATATTTTCAAAAAGTTTAGGGTTTATTAAATGTATAAATGGTAAGTTTCAAATCAGTTACATTCTATTTATATTTACATATCGTTAGCTAAACTACAAAAAGGCGTAACTAACCAAAAATTCAAAATCGAGTTTTTGATTGATTGTTATGAATGCCATTAACCTACTTGTCTTGGAAAAATTTTACACTTCTCTGATCAAAAATCTGTCTGTGTGCTTAAAGTGAAATTAGAAAAAACTTCGTTAAAACTATTAATAGTTTTCATTTTACAAAGTTTTTTGCTTCTCCTGTAAAATTATACTTTGGTTAGTTACGCCTTTCTGCATTTTAGCTATTGATATGTATAAAACGGACCGATTTGTATTCGGTTAATGGAGGAGGAAAACGATATGGCTTTAAAAGAAGAAACTGGATTTAAAAAAAAAATACCAGAGAATCAGGAGGATAGCGAAGATGAGCCTCTTCAACAAATTGCAATACGGAAGAAATATAAAGAGTTGCGCCTTTTGTGGAAGTCATATGGAGAAAAGAAATTTCGAAGTATAAAATTAAATTAAAAAGTTGCACGCATCTGGCGGAGCAAAAAAGTGATCGAAGTTTTTTTTGTGGAGCTGTCGACGAAGAAAATCGCGATAAGTTGTTCAAATTGTTTTGGGAGCTTCGATCTTGGGAAGAAAAAAAAGTGTACCCGAAAACGTTGATACCAACTAGACTTATTATTAGACATATCTTTACCACAATCAGCAACAAGAAGAAAATGCATTTTGACTTTTTTTCTTCCACTACCATGCGGGAAAGGAATACGTGTAGGTACCGTGCAATAACTCCCATATGAAATAACTCCCAATGAAATAACTCCCAATGAAAAAAATTCCAATAAGAATGAAATAACGCCCAACTGAAAAAAATTAAATAACTCCCAAAGGCAAAAATGAAATAAGTCCCAATTTCTGGGACTTATTTCAAAATGTAAAAATAAAACCCAATAAAAATGAATTAACTCCCAATGATATAAGGCCCAACAAAAATGAATTAACTCCCAATTTTTTCTTGGTTTCCTTTTACAGAACGCTTTTTATTTCATAATTATATGTAAGCATATACATAATCGTAATAATAATTACGATCTAGCCACCGGACCCGCGCCGCGCCGTCATTATGAAATAACTCCCAATTAGAAATTATGACATAAGTCCTAACGCATTGGGATTTATTTCATAATGATATTATTCCCAATTTATATGGAATTTTGTTAATTTTTTGTTGGGACTTATTTCACTTTTTTTTTTGGGATTTATTTCATTTGGGAGTTATTTCACGGTACCATACGTGTATGAAAACACTTCGTGTTTAAAATTTTCATTTAGATATTAAAATATTTCAGTTGCGGATTGAAACTAAAACTACAATTTCAGCTAACAAACACATTGTGCTTCCAACAAATGAATCTGTATTTAATTGGTTAAAAATCGTGCCAAAAGTGTCCAGCCATTACTGCAGATCTACATCTTCAAAAATGTATGTATGTATAACAAATCGAAAAAAAAATGTGTAGATTATATTCAGAATGGTGTTCTGATAACAAGATTAAGGGAGTTAGATGGACACAGTTCATCTAAACAATTAAAAAATAAAATATTTTTCTGTGTAAGAAACGGCTAATATATGTGATATTTGTGTAGCTCACGAGCAAGGAAATATTATCGAAGAGGATTATAGTGATCACATAAATAATCAAAACGAAGCTAGAGAGGCAACCAATAAAGCAATAAAAACATATCTGTCTGTCCTTCCATGTCCGATACAAACTGTATCCGAACAATATTACAAGCAGAAGTTGGTGGTACACAATTTCACAATTTATACAAGAAACAACAAAAATGTATGCATATGTACTTTAAGTGCTAACAACATAACAAGCTGCATCATACACTTTCTAAAGGAGTGCAGCTTAGCATATAAACTTTACTTTTATTGAATTTATTACAACCTCATGAGGTTAGACGTCTTACACATATTAATTAAACAAACAAATTTCAACATATTCTTCCAACTGGCTCTATCCGTCGCCCTTTCTCGCCAGTTGGTAACACCAAGGATACGGAGGGATTCTTCTGCCTGGTCTTTCCAGCGGAGTCTTGGTCGTCCTATTTTCCTGCTTCCATCGGGTACGTTATCAAAAATCTTTCACGCTGGCTCATCTTCATCTTCATATAAAGTGGTGGTTTTAATTTCTGATGATTGAGCATACCAAACCAAAAAATAGAATATTGTGTAGCGTCCTATCTAAAGTTCAACAGGTGTGGAAATAGAACAATTTAAATTGGAAAAGGGTCACACTATGATGGAAGTGGATAGTGCTCGTTCAACTTTGGAAAGAGCTTTTAAATGTAACATATACTGTTCGGGCGACTAAACAACCATATGCGTCTATCTAGACCAAGCCACTCTTATAATGCGTATTATTTGGATCACAAATTTTTCAAAGACTATGCAACTCGATGCGGAAATTTTTATCCATAAGGCCCAGAAAAAAAAATCAGGCGATCCAACAGTTACCAATGTCCCTGGACTGATTTATATTCGTTATGAAGTTAAGTATAAAATTCGTCATACGGACGATTGGAAAAAATTCCCACAAAATAGGGAAATAAGTGAGCAAGTTGAAACCAAAGAACTTTATGAAACACCATTAAAAATTGATACCACAAAATACAAAAGCTTGCAATCTCTTAAAAGATATATGCATAAAGATCATCATTGGGGATTGGTTGGTTGGCTCATTGGTTTAAATGGTTTAAATTAAGTCCATTACTTTGTTCACTGGTTTTATTAGCTTTAAAATTGCATCTATGTCTTCTTAATTATACTTTCCCGTTCACTTTTGACCTCAACATATATGTATACAAACTGAATTAAATAATAATTTTCATTAGGCGTTTTTCTAATTCTTTGGCGACAGTTGGCAACTTTGGAGCTACACTATTGGGCGTTTTCACTGTATTTATAAAACGCAAAAAGATAAATTTTTGTGCGCATTATGAACAATTGCATCCAAAGAAACAAAAAACATGAAAACAAAAAATGTTAGTTTTTGGTTTCTTAGAGTTCGAAAAAAGGAAAAGTAGTAAATTTTGGAATATTTTTTAAAATATATCCCACTGTACGGTTGTAATGTTGATATCTTATAGTAATCGCTAACTCCTTGTCTTCAATCAATTTGTTACACAACTCAAACATGTCTACTGGATCAAAAGTTACAGAGTTTTGGCCGATTGCAATTTATCCTGAACCACTGTGCAATGGTCACCTCGCTTCTCAAAAAAATTAAATCCGTTCGAAAGAAGTGTAAAATTGTAGGTACCTGAAAACCTTGGAAGAAGTTTGACCCATGTTTAGACATGCTGACTATTTTACATATATAATCTGTCTTACATATATAAACTATTTTACATATATACACTTACCGAAAATTTCTTCGAAAGTGAAGAAGATATTTTCAAAATATATTGCATCTGAATATCATTGTAAAAACGAAAATTTATCAAATAACATCCCTCAAAACTAAAGAGTTTTGACAGGTAGTATAGGCAAAAGTATTTATCTGTATACAAGATAATAAAATTCTTACAAAAATTGTCATATTAAAAATAAATTTCTTCTAAATTATTTTATTATTATTTAATATTATTAATATTCTTTAAATATTAAATAGACTCCTCTCCACACCCCCTATTCCATAATATGTCGACAAAAGCAAATTGTATCCATTGAAGTTATTGGAAATTGTGGAGTAGTATGTATGAGAAAAATGTTCCTCGTAAAAAGTACTATAAGCCGTCAAACTAAATTTTTATGGAAACTTCCTATAAGTTCTAACTAATTTTGTAATCTAGTTGTCGATATTCTAAAAAAGCGTGACTTTCAAACGCCTTTCTCTACTTAAATTTGTATGTCAACTCCGCGGAGAGATACACATAAGGGTGGAGTGATAATTGAGTCGTTCAGTGGATAAAGGGAATGAGTCCAAAAATTTGAAATGGAGAAAAACGACAGAACCGCTGACGTTAACTTTAAAACTAGTTGTGACAACAAAACTCAAAACTAAAATTGCAAAATTAATTATTAGGGCTTGATTTACAATTTGTAAATATATAATGTTAGTATGTAAGTGTTTGTGTTCACAGAACTTGTTAATATGATACAAATACGTTTTTATTGCTAAGAGTTTCAGTGGATAAGGGAATAAGTCCACCAAATTTTTTGTTGTTGAAATCGATAGCGTAAAAATGCAACTTAATGATGTTTCAACTTTGAGCATTCGTTCGGAAATAAAAAGAAAAAGTATCCATCTAAAAAATATTGGCTTACCTCGCGTAGTGTTTTAATTGAATTAGTATAGTTTGGAATGAGTAAATTTTTTATAATTTTGCAAAAAAAAAAAGGCTGCACATAATTTGTTTTTTAGTTCAATGCATTCGCACAGTTTTATTTTTAATGAACTTAAAAATATAACATAAACAATTTCTTCTTTTTAAAAGAAAAAATAACATAAAACATTTCTTCTTTTTAAAACAAAAAATAACTAAAAAAATTTATTATTTTTAAATGAATCGTAAGTATAACCAATTTAACAAAATATTATGTCTCCTTCAGAATAATCTTTCTGACTTGATACTGTTTTTAAGTTTTTATAGAAAGTATGGTGCACGGGAGGGATATATTTTAATAAATCAGTCATATTCGTTTTCTTTTCTTTTGTTATAGCTCTAGTTTCAGGATACACTAGACTTCGACTAACGCTATTTAATAACATTAGTTTACCTTTCTTTCTTATGTTTATATTTTCAAATCCAAAATTTTCATCGAAATTATTTTTATATTGTAGTACCCATGGTTTCGATCTCTCTAGTTTGATCCACCTCATTTGGAGCCGGTTTATGTTGTTTGCCAAAGATTTTGTAGAGAAAAAATCAAAATGGGTCATTTTAACCACTCGAAACTGTTTCTTTCTTTTGCATGTTGCGATTATATTAATCCAATCATTTGACGAATAAATGTGCTGAATTTTTTTTACGTTAGACTCAATAACGGCGAAATCGGCGTCAGTTGGTAAGTAGGTATGTCCGCTCACTAAAAATTTCATTTCAATCGATTTAGCTTTTACATCAATACTTTGAACTAATTTCAGTAAACTTAAGACAGTTTTGATATTTCTATTTTGTCCAATACATGAGTTAGACCACAAAACAATCCGATCGTGAGTATCAGCAAACATTTTTATGTATTTGACCAAAAAAGATGCGATTTCTTGCGAGCCTCTTGATCCCTCAGTTTCTGGCCAAACAAACATGTCTCTAGCATTGTTTTCAAACTCATGGAATCCTAAGTTATATACGTACAAATTACGATTGTAATAAGCACTTGATGTGGTTAACTTGGAAAAAGCTAAGGCTTTTTGCAAATCGAAACAAAACACATAACTGCTTTCGGAAGCAGTTGGCTTATCCGCTGTCATTTGGCTTCGGGCTGTTTGAGCTTTTAATAAGTGACACTCCTTTTTTTGTATTGAGATAATATTGTCAACCGATGACTTAATTCTCATTTCTAGTAAATCGCACATTTGACAAGTATCTTTGGATGGGTGTTTGTAATGTAAGTTGAATTTCCTAGAAATGTAAGTGAAATATAAGTTGAATATGGTAGTAAAATTTTTCTTTTACAGGTTCAAGACTGTCCGAATTACACTTCTCAAAATAAAGGCAGTACATTTTTCTTATGTTTAAGTTGGAATTTAACTACTTGCGCTGCAGATTATGCGATATGCTGTAATGGCTAGTATAAGCCGGAAATGAGTTTATATGATTAATGATGGGTGTGTCATCAATTTTATTAGTTCGAATGTGTTTTCCCCGCTGGTCTATTAATTCCGAAACCTGAATTTTTTGACTGCAATTAAATGGTCGTTTGTTGCTTATGTGGTATGTGTCCAAAAAATACTTTTTGCAGACAGTAATGTCGCCTTGGTCTGGTATTCGAATAGAATACGAAAAAGTATGAAATCTCGGCTTTGGATTTTCATTTCTTGCACGCTGTCTTTCAACTATTTTCGACGCAACGCAATCTCTAATAAAAATATTTTGTTGTGTATGGGAGTTTAAGTTAAAAAAGGATGTAAACGCCGCTTGTCTTTGGGCAACTGTAATTTTAGAATTATAGTTACATTTGCATCGACATCCGCAAATGTTTATGCTGATACAATAGAGCCTGAGCTATTTCATTTATTTCATTTATTCAATTTCATTTATGCATTCAATACTATTTCGTCGTCGCTTTTGCCCAACTGAGATCGTCGTCAGTTCATCATCATTATTTGACGATGAATCCGAGGATATAATTCTTCTCACTCGCCTTTTTGAGACACGTAGAAAGCCAACTGATGAAAAATCGGAATCACCACTTTCGACATTGACCTCATTATTGTTATTGTCGTCCATTCTTGGCACTATTTAACTATAAATAGTAAACTTTAATATTTATAATATTTAAAAAAATACTATTCAACTTTACTTACTTGATATGCACAGGTCAAATTATTAAAATATTTTTACGAAATCTTTTTCAAATGCTTTTTAGCAGGAAGGTTGTAACTTACGACGAAGGTTACTCAATCACTGCACTGCACTGCACTTACTAAATTAGAAACTCTTCTAACTAACCACAGCGATATCATAACAGCGATCAATGGTCGAATTCATATGTAATAAAGCATAAAGTTGGATTACAGTTACGCTTCCGATTGCTGCTCTCATGCAGCAATCAACGAAGTACAACAACAATTTAAAGAACACAAAAAATTGGCAGCTAACGAAAGCTCGAAGAGAGGCAAGGAATATAAAAAAATAAGAGTGATTAAAAGCAAAGTTAACAAGTGATTAATGCAATATAAATGCAAGCGTGGGCTTATTCCCTTTTTCCACTGAAAATAAAAATTTTGTGTTTCGTACAAAAAAATGTTTTGTATTTAAAAGGGGTTTTCCGTTGAAATTGAAAATTGAAAACAAAAACGCCAAAAATGGACTCATTTCCTTTATACACTGAACGACTCAATTTACTTTTTTTAATTTTAAAATTTCACACTTTTGGATTTTTCTAAAAAGAATTATTATTTTTTTAGCTTTAAAATATGTGCCATAATACCATTATGTGCCATAAGACCACTATTCAAATTTGATCATTTATATATGTATATTCCTGGTTAAAAATGTAAAGCTGAAAATTAAAAGACCATAGGTGAAAACCGCATCAAAATTTGATGAATATTTCATGAGAATAGCAATTATAGCAATGAGTTATAGCTGCAAATGGTCATTTTGACGGAAATTGAAAAAATAGGCATGTTAAAGGCATGTCTTTTTTGAATCTTTGAACCAAATCGATTTTGGAATTTCTGTACAATAAAAGTTCACAACCTTGCTGCTAATGAGACCCGCTAAGGGAGAAATTAAAAAATGTTTGGTCGAAAAATTGCAAAAAGTAAAATAATCCAAATTGTCACTTCTTCCAAAAATCGACTTAACATTGAAATCGACACCATTGCTAAAAACATTAGTCGATCGTCCTCTTATGTGCCTCCAATATTTTTGATTAGGTACTGAACAGGCTCAAACTTCGACATTTAATAAAATAGGTTGATTCGTTAATTTTTGGAATTATTTGTAATCAAACGTCAAATATTTTTTACAAATTTTTCTTATTTTTCCCTTGTAAAGGATCCCAAACTACATCTCTTTCCGTGTGTGAATTTTTTTTTTTGACTTTCACTGCACCCTAATACACAAATAGAGCATTTATCTCTCCATTGAGTAGAAACTGTCTGAAATATTGATTTGTCTATGCATTTTAAATCTCATTACTGCATATATCACAATAGCATATTCACTCTAACGCGACTTGTCATTCATGAGCATGAGCTTGGTCGATAACTTTTTATCTGACCGATGAATTTGAAAAAATATTGCTAAAAAAACTTTGTGAACTGATTGTGATGCGAACAACTTCGATTACATTCTTATTTGCTGTCAGGAAGGGCGGCAAACCGACAATAAACATCACCGATAGCTGATATTCACGCTCATGAATGACAAGTCTGTGGATCGCTTAACATATAACTTTAAGTATGATATGATTAAACAATCAGCAACATTTAGTCTCAAAGACCATATCGGTTTTGACTTCCCAGCAAATTTTGTTGCGAAATATCGCACAATTTTGACGTGATAGAAAAACCGGAACGATATATTTTCTAACAGCATGGCAGACATCATGTTTATGCACTGCAACTGGTTGCAACTGAAAAAAGCGTTCGGAACCAAATTCGGCAAAATGTCTGGGCCAGGTGTGTCCATGTTTGCCCGTTTCAATGGCAAACTACTTAAAAGCGACGGAGTCGCATCCAAAATATCAGCTCAAGTCCAAATTGAGATCACGTCAATTTGATCGGCTCAATTAAAGGGAAAATAATGATGACTACAAGGAATTCCCTGAAATCCCACCAGGACCCATCAGTCATGCCCGATGGTTGCCGAAAGGCATTTACTGCCCAAAAATGCTATTGTTACGAACATATTTCCGTCTGAACAAAAAAGAATTGATTGAACTTCGCGATGCTAACAATTTCATTGTTACGCTATACGTGAAACCTTTGTTCAGCACCGAAGATATAGATAATAATTTGAATGTTTGGAAGCGATTGCTGGTTATTATTCAATTAATAAGATTGTATCACAACGATTGGTGAAGAGATCCTGTTCAAATATCTGGAATCTTAGGGGTGAAGCTGTTGCATTATTTGATGGGAACATGAAAATGTTGAAAAAGTATTGAGCACCAGTCATACCCTTGACTGCTCTAGGGGCACTTTTCGGATATTAGAGCGGTGGTAACCAATTTTATAAAGATTAAATTTTTGTATGGGTGGATATTAGGGTTAATGGGGTTCAGTTTTATATGTCAACCCTCTATGGGCGACTCCGGTGCTTTGTGTGAATTTTTTCTCTTTCGCGTCCAACTTTGACCCGATAAGGAGCCACTTCCCACACCCCACCTCTCCATTTTTTGCCTCATATTAAATTAGGGGTCTTAGCCAATGGAAATGGAACTATCCCACCCCTAATGCTGCGTTTAAAATTGGTGTCACTCTAAATTAAATAAATCAATTCAGCATTTTGCCCAAATGTATGAATCTAGTATGATGCAATCATGTGTTATTTTCTGCTTGTTCTCTATCTCGAACGAAAGCTTTGGTTCTAGACGGAAGAAAGTTGATTTAGGTTCCACAATCTTGTCATTTCAAGTCAAATGAACACATACATTTTTTTCAAAACTTTTCAGTACACATTTTTCACCGAAGTAATTTGTACGCAAAGTACCAACATAGCGTCAGGTGAACGGAAATGTCGACTTAGGAACACAATTTGAGTCCAAAAAAAAACTTTTGTCGAGCAACCGCAAACAAATTCCTTAAACAAAAAAGAGATAGTTGTGTAAAATATTTTTGTGTGTATTTATTTTAGAAGTATCCAAACTGATGGTGAAAAAAATTAAAAATGGTGACAAAATTAAATGTCAAATTAAGTGTCAAAATTAAATGTCAAATTAAGTGTCAAAATTAAATGTCACCATTTTTAATTTAAATGCAATTGTTTTATTTGAGAGTTCCCTAGAGAATTAATTAACTAATTCATTTTAATTACGCTCTTTATTGAAAGTATCTAGACCATTGTTGTTGAACTGCTAAGTAGGCGGACCATTGTACAACCCCATCATGAAGAAGAATATACTTATTGAGGCTAAGAGAAAAATTATTTTCTAGTTTTAGTGCATTTATAAATAAAACACTGTAACTTAACTTTTTTTTTATTTTTAATTTTTTAGTTAATACATTTTTAATGCTTTAATTTTTTTTTTCATATTCTGAAAGTTTGCAAAATTTTAGTTCGATTGGTCAACTGCAAATGTGTTAAAAATGAGTTACTAGATTTGAACAACACAGACTGACAGACAACAAAGCAAGTTAAATAAAATACTGTAAAAACAATACCGCTTTGTGTTTAAGCTTGTATGGTTTGATGAGACTCAAACCAATCGATTTGAGTCCGATGACCGTGCTTGATACAGGACCAAATATAAAAATACTACTACCCCGAATGCAGTAACACAAACTATGAAACAAGTTGGGGATATATTACGAAGAATGTAGTAGGTGGTCTGGTTAAAATTGAAGGTATTATGGAAAAACGATAATATAATTCAATTCTCCTAAATCATTTACCAGCTGCTATGGAAAAAACGGGTCTTGCTATTGAAAGAGTGATTTTCAGCATGAAAATATGCGGCCAAAATCTTTAAAATTTGGTTAAACAGTCTACAATTTACAACTGGGAAATTGCCTTCGCAGTCACCGGACTTAAACCTGTTCGAAAACATTCGGTGTTACTTAAAATCTCAGGTCGCCAAGTACCCAGATGCTCCAAAAGGTGTAAACGAACTGTGCGGAAATGACGGCAACATTTTGCAACAGCATGCCTCGCCGTATACAAGCTTTTAAAAAAGCCAAAGGCTACTGGACAAAATATTGAATCAGAAACCACAACCAGTTACACATAACCAGATTGCAAAATTGTAACATATGTATAACTTAACAATATTTACTGTTCACTTTGTATATATTAATATAGAATTAAAATTGTTTTTGTTTTTATTCACCAGAGAACAACAAATTGATATAGTTAATTATTGCTCTTTGTTTTCTATAAAATATTTAAAATATACAAATTTATTTCCAAACTGTGTCAACCCTGTTTTCCGTGCACTTTTATTGCCGGTGGCGGGAGGCAAACCCAGCCGTGGTTTGCAGTTTACCTACTACCAGGATTAGTATGTTTCAGCCGCCCATAATGGATCAGACGCTGACCAGAATGCAGTGTGTCGAAACTTGATTTTTGTTTCTAAAATTTTGATCCGTCGTTGGCCAGCGGTGTTGGCCCATCCGCCTCCAAAGGACACCTAATAATCCTGACTCGTATCAGCGATCGCATTACCAACCAGGCTGCTCATTCGTTTCGTCTTCTCACTTTAGCTAGCTAACGGAGTTTTCCGATAAAGCCATTGCCCAAGATATACTGCGTGGAAGTAGTGAGCTGCTTGGACTTCCCCAATGTAGGAATCATTTCTGGCCATCAGAATCCAATGGCTGTCAGAATCCAATCCAATAGCTATAAGAATCCAATGTCCCTAAAGTTTTGGTGTCAACGACTTGATAAACCTCTCGACTTTTTTCGAACTTGAACGTCTACAACCGGGTTCATTTTGAAATGGTAGAAGAATTTGTCTAAATTGGATCCGCCGTGAACAAGCACAACAAATAGATGCTATTTTGTTGTGACATATAGCTCCGAAACATGGATCATATCGCAAGTGGATGAAAAACACCTGGGAGTATTCGAGAGAAAAATTCTCCGTAAAATATATGGTCCTGTTAAAGATAACATCGAGTACCGACGTCATTGGAACCAAGAGCTATATCAACTATATTCTGACGTTGATATAGCCAGGCGAATCAAATTAAGCCAATTGCGCTAGCTAGGCCATGTTAACAGAATGGATTAAGTTGAACCAGTTGAGCCAGCCAGTTATCGATAACGTACCCGATGGAAGCAGGAAAAGAGGACGACCAAGAATCCGCTGGAAATACCAGGTAGAAGAATCCCTCCGTATGCTTGGTGTTACCAACTGGCGAGAAAGGCGAAGTATAGAACCCGTTGGAGGAATATCTTTAAATTTGTTTGTTTGACTAAGATGTGTACGATATGAGGTTGTAAAATATTCAATAAAAGTAAAGGTAAAATTAACCCTGTTACAATTTTGCATAGAAGTAGTCATATAACACCCTTAGTATATGTGGACGAAATTTATTATAGGGCCTTTCAAGGTGATTGAGCCATGTCCATCCTGCTGGCTAATTAACACGATAACTGTCGTAAATGTTTACCGGATACATTTTGTCAGCGACTCTTATGTGACTCTTATGTATTTCAGGTTGAAAATGGGCGTCTTTGCTACTCCCCTTTGGGTACTTCCTATACAAATCGACGCATTTGGTACAAAATCAGTTTCTTCTAACACATTTTCTTTGTCATGTGTGATTAGCTTCGACTCAGGTATTGGTTAATAATTTGTAAGTGACTACTTAGCTGGATAAAATTTACAAAGTTGCCACACCTATTCAGGTACATCCTATACAAAAGCTTGGTGGTAGTCTGGGTTGTCAATACGATAAGTAGTATACACCACATCCGATCTTAAACAAATTAGGAATTAGGCTTCAGGTCGCCGGCCACCCACTAAACCAAGCTTGAATTTGCCACACTCATTTTGGTACCTAACAAAAAAAAGTTAGGTGGCCGGTTGGTTGTTCGGCAAGATAACTCCCACAAAGCCCAACCAATCTTTATGAAATATGTTATTAGACACTCAGAAAAAAATATTCCCGAATTAATTTCAATTACTGATTTGCTTGAAAACAGAGATAAAAATAAATTATTTCATTATTTGACTCAATCATTTGAATACTTGGTTCAACAATTTTACATTTTATAAAGCGAAGAAGATCAATTAAAATTTCACTGGAATCAAGTACTTGTGTACTTGAAATTACAACATTCTTTATATGTTATTTGACGTTTTTTTGTTCGATTTTTAAGGCGAATTTTTGTTGTTGTCAGGCAGAACAAGTGGAAGATGCGCGTCACCAAAAATCCGTTACAAACGGTGTTTTGTTATTGCAATCGGCACTCGTCAACACAATGACAGCAACAATACCATAAGCAAAAACAAAAAATATTCAATATATATTCAAAAAATATGAGATGTTGGTTTTTGTTATTTTGGGTGTTAATGTTAATCAGTAAAAATTACCGATTTCGATTGAAAGCGAACACCGACTTTTGATTACCAGAATACTCAAGTTGAGTACGCTAGTAATCAAAACATTATATAATTTCGATTAAACGCTCACTCAACTTGATTACGCGCGTAATCAAAACATTATGTAATTTTGATTAAGCACTCACTCAACTTGATTACACGCGTAATTGAAATTTTCCATAAAAAATTGATTAAAGTCATGCTTAACTCAAGTACTAATTTAATCAACAATATTAAGAAATTTTGATTAAATCTGTGCTCAAATAAATATTTGCTTTAATTGAAAACTTTTCAATTACGATCTTACAATTCGAGTAATTAAATTTACAAAAATCGTCATTGGCGGAAATCCAAGTATAAAAATAATTGAATTGACAAATATCGTAATTGATTTGAGCATTCGCTTTTTTCTGTGCAATATTTGGTCAAGTACCACACTTCTATGAAAAGTGTGCGGTTTTTACACTCCCATTCTGGTATCTCTGGTATGGACAGAATATGGTTCCACCAGAAAGAGAAACTGCGATATCTACTAAGGCTGCCATGCGCCAAAGCACAAATTCGGGTGCGGGTGCCGAGACGCATAGCCACAATTCGTATCAAAACGAAATATTTCAACATCTCGTTAATTTGTGTGCACGCACCGACAGAGGATAAAGATGATGAGGTCAAAGAAACATTTTGTAACTGTCTACAGGAAGTATATGAACGCTGCCCTGACCACGACATTAAGATTATTCTAGGCGATTTTAATGCCAAATTGGGAAAGGAAAGTGTCTTTCGACCAACCATCGGTAATCACATAACACCTCCGATAACGGAATAAAACTGATAGAGTTCGCCGCTGCAAAGAACATGGTAGTTAGTAGCATACGATTCCAGCATAAGGACATTCATAAGGCGATCTGGATATCTCCTGATCAGCGGACGAAGAACCAGATTGATCACTTGGTAATAGATGGGAGGAACTTTTCTAGTGTAATAAATGTACGTGTGATTCGGGGTGCTAATATCGACTCGGATCATTTTTTGGTGGCTGCGAAAGTAAGCACAAGACTGAGCAGGGCGAAAAACGTGCGAAGCCGAACACAGGAAAAGCTGGATACAAGCTACAAATACCGGAGATATCAATGTCGTATTGACAGAAACTCTCTCCTGCTAGAGCAGAATACCCTCCTCCCGAAGACCCATATGCGCAGTGGAAGCACATCTCCCATTCTTTGGAACTGAACTTGGTTATCAAAAACCGCAGAAGGATAAGCCGTGGTACGACGGATAGTGTCGCATTGCAACTGATGAAAAAGACGCTGCACGTATGGTAACGTAACA
Organism: Phaonia tiefii; assembly: GCA_963931995.1. Lineage (NCBI taxonomy): Eukaryota > Metazoa > Arthropoda > Insecta > Diptera > Muscidae > Phaonia > Phaonia tiefii. The sequence continues at coordinate 64,630,544 of OZ008370.1, forward strand.
GTTAGTTACAACGCGTCCTGCGAGTGAGCGGTACAAGAAGCTAAGAACGGAGGAAATCCAACTATTTAGGCGGAAAAATGGCAGTGGGAGCAGAGAGAGAGAGTGCAAAACCCGAAATGTGCATGATGAATGGTGAATCCCGAAAGTTTTTCCAGGGGGTAAGAAGATCGAATAATGGGCCTAATAATGCGCTGAGACTGCTGAGCAACACCAAATGAGCAGTGAAAGTGGGAAAAGACCTCACTGAACCATTCTGTACCAAGCGAGGACTTAGACAAGGTGACACACTTTCGTGCAATCTCTTCAACATCTTAATGGAGAGGAGATAATAATGAGAAAGGGTGCAGTAAATACGAACAAGACCATTAGCACGAAAAGTCATATGTTGCTGGCGTATGTTGACGACATAGACATCATTGGGCGAAATTTTCGAGAGGTTACTGCAGTATTTTCAAGAATCGAAAAGGAATCAGTTAAGGTGGGTCTTGCTGTTAATGAGGGCAAGACAAAACTGATGGTGTCAACGACTAGAGAAACCTCAGGACTGACAACCGATTTAATTTTGAAGTGGTAGCTGAGTTTGTCTACCTTGGATCCGCCGTGAACAAGGACAACAATGTGAGCCTGGAGATAGATAGGAGAATTGTGCTTGCAAATATATACTATTTTGGGCTCAGCAAGTAGTTTAGGAACAAAGCCCTCTCTCGACGGACAAAAATTCCAGTTATATTAGACTCTCATTTTACATGTCTTGACATATGGCTGCGAAACTTGGGTTATATAGCAAGCGAATGACAAAGAAAAACTCGAGAGAAAAATTCTCCGTAAAATATATGGTCCTGTTAGGGACAACGGCGAGTACTGACGTCGCTGGAACCCAGAGCTATATAACCTGTATTCTGAAGTGGACATAGCTAGGCGAATCAAATTAGGCCAATTGCGTTGGCTAGCCCATGTTATCAGAATGGATGAAGATGAGCCAGCGCGAAAGGTTTTCGATAACGTATCCGATGGAATGAGGAAAAGAGGACGACCAAGACTCCGGTGGAAAGACCAGGCAGAAGAATCGCTCCGTATCCTTGGTGGTACCAACTCTCGAGAAAAGGTGAAGGATGGAGCCAGTTGGAAGAGTATGTTGAAATTTGTTTGTTTAATTAATATGTGTAAGAGGTTGTAAATAGTCAATAAAGTATTCTGGTATCTCCCACACAAAAGTTGGGCGACTGACCGGTTTATCGACACGATAACTCTTGTAAACTACAAGCGATCTTAACGAAATATGGTACAAGGCTTTGTTTCCTCCCATATAAAGGCTGGCCATCTTTCCGTTTGGACGAGTCGAGGTCTCCCGTAAACCTCAACCGATATTAATGGAATTTGGCACTGGGAAATATTTTGACAAAAGCCGCAGTATAACCACAAATGAATAACTTCCCGTGCCCATTTTTGTACCTCGCATGTATTGGGCATTGGGTATTAGATAATGTCTCCGCTATTTAATATGGGTGCATTTTTCATGCTCTTTCGCGTAACGGATGGGCGAATATAAGTCTTTGGTTAGGGGATCTCGTACCCAATAAATGACTTTGGGTGAGAATATGTTTAAGTTTATCCGACTGACATTTCTCTACTAATTTCGTTTATGTCTACCTAATCGCCCCCTCCCACAATCGTCTTCCATTTGTACTGCCTTAACAAATACCAGTGACAATTCCTTGTTTAAAGATAATATTTGTTTTAACATCTTTACGCTTTTATTTAAATATTCCCAAAACCCTTTCGTCTACGAGACTGTATAGAGTCGTGACATATAATTTGATATGTATGACAGTATGATGTCGTCTAACTGGATAAATATTTATAAATATTTTATAAATTGGAATGGGCATTAGACTGCTAATTCCTGGCCCGTGGGAAATCAAAAACATTTGTTATAGAGAGGCAACCAAAATTGTAGCACAAATGAAGTCTTAAACCCTTGTGTGTGTATTAGGGAGTTTTGTTTTTTGTTTAGATCATGTGTCTGTCTCTTCCTTGCAAACGTTTACAGTTTACGAATGATTTGCAATTAGAAATGTTGTACTAAATGTAGTAGGGATTAGTCAAAACAAATGAGCAACACTTGAATTTTACTAAATTCGATCGAATTTGACATGAAAACTGGTGTGAATAAGTTTGATGTAGTACTAAAGCATTCTGACATATTTATTAATTAAATCACTAATTATATTCTACCCATTTTGCGATTTTGACTTGAAAGTTGGTATGGTATGGTGCAAAATAAAACCAAAAAAATAAAATTTATAATCTTAGTAGTAGTAAAGAAAAGCAAAAATCGAACTAAAATTGGCACGAACCACTTTGCGGCACTAGAAGGAGTTGTATCAGAGTTGTGTAATATTCAATATGATGTCAAAATATAAAAAATTATATTTGACACACAAACGCCCTAATGTACACACATATGTGCCCGTTCTAAGTGGGTTAGTATATCCGTATTAGGTGGTTGTAAAAATGTACATAAAAGTAAGAACTGAAATAGACTAACGCACACATGAATGAAAGAAAACCAAGTACATATCAAAGATAAAAAAAACAAAATAAAATGAGGGGAAACAGCCATTTGAATACTAAGATATCCAACACCCGTTTTACAGATAGACAACACATGTGTATCCTGTATATGGACATTTCCAGGCTTACGGACGTGATGGTTGTACAACTTTGACTGAAATAAAAACCTAATAAATTTAATTATTTTTTCTTCGTATATCGGTTTTTGAATAATAGTCGAGTACCGCTTTATTATGGATGATGTGGATTTTGTCCAAGATTGTCACCTTATATATTTGCGTAAGGAACTAGGATTCGTCCTCATACTTAACAATTAAAAAGTCTGCCAAATGTACCAGAAATTATATGTAACTATTTTGTTAGATTATCCGGATTAATGTCGCCTTACATTAAGGTTTATACAATATAAACGAGATGTGACATACAGGATGTAAACTGCATAGTTAATAAAGGCAACAAATGTGGCGTAATATCATAAAATATTTCTACTTTTAAAAATTCAAATTTTTGGATTTCGAGAACATTTCGCAGCTCCTTCTACTTCTCAAATTAAAGTGGGGAAACTCTTCAATTTTCTCCGGAGAAATGTATAGGGCGGGCCATGTACAATCTGGAATTTGAACTCCCCGCTATTTCGAAGCAGATGACCAATTCTACATTTTTAAAGTTTTTTTTTTATTACTATCATGCTCTCCAATGAACTGCATAATATTAAAGAAAATTATATATTTTTTTTACATATTTACAATGTTTTAAGAAGGACGAAGGGTTGCAGTGAAGATCGCCTCCTCGCGGTGCCTCCTGGATAACTCTAAATGGTATTCTTCCTCTTTGGCACGGACTCTGCTTAAAATTTTTAATGTACGATTCAGAAAAAGTTCACAAAGATTAAAAAATATAAAAATTTTTAATTTCTTTATATGGTTTTACTATCACTAGAAAATTTAGAAATAAAAACTCAAGGACTATGAAACAAAAAAAGATCCTTAAAATCGGTGAAACGAATTGCCGCGATATAAGTATATGAAAACTTCTCAGAAAATTAAAAAAAGTTTGGAAAATTTTCACACTTCAATATTCACAGATATTATTGTAAATATTAAGTAGAAATTTTAGAACAAATTTGAAGGACATTGAAACAGGACTAGGTCCTTAAAATCAACGAAAACCAATATCCTCCATATATATGAAAAATTCTCAGAAAATTAAAAAATGTTTGGAAAATTTTCACACTTTAATATTCTGATATGTTTTTGCAAATACCAACTAGAAATTTTGTGACCGCCGGTGGTGCAATGGTTAGTGTGCGCGCTTCTTGAACAGGAGATTGTGGGTTCGATTCCTGCTCCGACCACCTTAAAATTTCTTTGGACGACGGTCACCTCGCTTAGTGACGGCGACACTATCGAGTACTTAGCCATGAAAAAGCTTCTCAAAATACCGTTCGGAACCGGTGTAAAACTGTAGGTCCCAATCAGTGAGTATAAAGCGCACAGCTCACTGGTTGTGAGAAGCTCTCCCAAATTCCTTCATGGGAGGTAATGGGAGACCATTTTTTTTTTAAGTAGAATTAAGTAGAAATTTTAGAGAAAATTTCAAGAACATTGAAACAGGTCTAGGTCCTTAAACTCGAAGAAAACCAATATCCTCCATATACATGAAAACTTTAAGAAATTTTAAAAAATGTTTGGAAAATGTTCACACTTTAATATTCTGATATGTTGCTGCACATGATAAGTTTTCATATATATGGCGGTAAATGGATATCGTGGATTTTAAGGACCTATTCCTTTTTTAATGTCCTTGACACTTTTTCCAAAAATGTCTTATCATTAACACTAGGGACGTGTATGGAAATAAAGGTTGGAACCTGTTCTATAAAAATATCATAGAATTTAATGGCTAATGGCATATATGGGGCAGGATAATTGCATTTAAAGGACTTTGCATCGTTTCGATATCTCCAATGTCTATTCTCAACATTATGACACTCTTAATGACCAGTGCAATGAAATTTATTTGCTTGTTTTGATTTAAATACAATAAAATTTTAAGGTAGGCCAACTTCACACTCCTAGATACTACTGTGAAGTTAGCCCACTATCGATATATGTAGGCTACGATGGTGGGCTAGCTTCACGCTAGTGTTTAGTCCCTCTGAATTTATGTGTTATTATTTGTTGTAACAAACATTAAATGTTATGTCTACCATCATAATAGTTCAAACTATAAAGAGAAGAAACCCATTTTTTTAAGCCAGTCTTCTCTTCATAACATCGATGAGTAATCAATACTTTGAACTATCAAAAATATAAAATTTTTTGTGATAACACCGTACAACAGTACTTTTAACACATGAGCAAGACCTAAAACACGCCAAACCACAGCCCCTCTGGAGTAAAACTGCGTTTATAGTTTCTCATTCCCTCATCTGTCCTTTTAAAGGACTTCAAAGTTTTAAAGGACATTTAAAAAGAAAACAAATTTATATATATTTCTACTCATCCTACGATGCTGAGATAAAAAGCCAATGAAAGAGGAGACTCTAATTTTATAAAAATATTTGTTTTGTTATATCAGGACAAAAGGACCTTATTGAAGTCCTTTCAAAATGGTGTCCTTTAATATCCTTGAGAATTTCCAGCCATTTCATCCACAAAAAATATATGCTAAGGACATTGATGAATTTCATTGTACTCACTTTGTTAGTTTAGTGTAGAAATAATTTTAAGTTCTACTATACAGAAAAACAAAATTATATGTAACTCCCTAATATTAACCAATGTTCTTCAAATAAAATCTAACGCATGAACAAATGGATATACACATAAAACTGGAACCCCCGTGAATTAAAAGTACGTTCACAGTTTTTCATTTGGTGATCCGGTCTCCTTTTAAAAGGACTCTAAAGTTTTAAAGGACATACAAAATTCAAAAACTTTTAATATATATGAATATGAAGTCAAAGACAAGAATTTCAGGGGCAGTTTTACGGCTGTCACATTTCTAATTATGTGTAAGACAACAATATTTTTTTATTAATCCATTAAATGTTTTTTTTAATATTAAACAAGTACAAAAGTAAAATTCGACTTGGCCGAATCCATGACTACCCTTCACATTCTCCTTTAAAGTGATAGAAGTTTTTCTAACTACATAACTAAGTACATACGTAAATAAAAAACTATTTAAAAATTTCGATATTAGCATCCTTCTCAGGTAAATCGTATACATTTCTGTTGGCGCTTATGAATAGTATTGGTATCGCGACAAAGTGTCCAACAATACTATTTTTTTTTCAATTGTGGCGAGATCCTGGGGAAATCGTTCACCATGCTCTTCACTAAAATCACCCAAATTGCTTGGGAAAAAATCAATGTGACTATCCAAAAAATGTATTTTGAGTGACATGTTGACACCCATTTCACCAAAACTACGGACCGTTTTACGGACAATCTCCTTGTAATTTTCTGATTTGTTCTTGCCCAAAAAACGCTTTTTTTTCCACTGTTGTAAGAAAATTCGGAAACTCCTTACAATTGATCAATTTCTTTAATTGTGGTCCGTTAAGTACACCTAAAAAAAGAAGTATTTTTCGCTTTAGAGCTTATGCATACTAATTAATAACTTACCAGCATCAATTTTGGCATTGCTTAATTTTGGGAAAATCGTCTTAAGGTGCATCATGGCTTCTCCTTCACGAGCCGGAGCGCTCGTTTGATATGAAGGGGTGGAAGAATAATCTTCGACGAAGGCACTAGAGGCATGTGATCAATTCTATTTTGTCCAAGCTTATTGGTTATGCGGGGCATGCGTATTGGATTTGGTATTGGATTTTATGTCGCAATTTGTATTTTATCTTTTTAGTACGCGGCTGCGATTGGCAAAAGTAGCACGAGTCCAAAGCATGTTCACTTCGATTCAACCAAATCACTGGGTAAACATATTTCATCGGATGCTGTTGTCGGTTAACGGAATTCGAACCTAGTATACCACGCTGACAATAGCCGCACACAACTTCAGGCTGATACCATAATTTTGGTACAAAATTAATTAAAAAATATTGTTCGTAACATTCCACAAAGGTTTTTGTAATTTTTCGCGATTTTCTACACGGTACAAATAGTCCGCAGACAACACAAAAATTATTGTGATTGGGGCACTCCATAGGCACTTTCACTTTTATTCACTTTTTCTTATTTTATAATTTCTCACGTTAAAAACCAAAAAAAGCACTATTTATTTGCATAATAGTTTTAGAACGGATAATTGTTTTGTGGCCTGCTTTATAAATCAGAAATTTGACTTATTTACGAAAAACTAAATAACATGTAATAAAGTTAAAAGGGTTCAAGAACTAGTTGCTGTATATTAAAATCCTTAACATATATTTCCAGGGAAATACTTGGCAAAAATCTTCAAGCATATTTCAGGACTCAATTTTTAACATCCTTTACATTTGGTGTTCATCTCAGCATCGTAGGTCAAACATAACTATTTAAAAAAATTTTAAAACTTCGATGTCCTTTGTAACTTAAAAGCGCTCTTAAAGGAGACCGGATCACCAAATGAAAAACTGTGAACGTACTTTTAATTCACGGGGGTTCCAGTTTTATGTGTGTATCCATTTGTTCATGCGTTAGATTTTATTTAAAGAAAATTGGTTAATATTAGGGAGTTACATATAATTTTTTTTTTGTATAGTAGAACTTAAAATTATTTCTACACTAAACTAACAAAGTGAGTACAATGAAATTCAGCAACGTGTTGGCGTATATTAATGTCCTTAACATATATTTTTTGTGGATGAAATGGCTGGAAATTCTCAAGGATATTAAAGGACAAAATTTTGAAAGGACTTCAATAAGGTCCTTTTGTCCCGATATAACAAAACAAATATTTTTGCAAAATTGAGGAGAGTCTCCTCTTTCATTTGCTTTTAATCCCATTATCGTAGGAGGAGTAGAAATATATATACATTTTTGACGTAGAATACGTCTTACCTTACGGTATGAGGAGTAATGTCAGGTTTTTATTGTTGTAATCTTTATTTCATTGAATTTGAGGAAACGGCTAGATGAATTTTTTTAAAATTTTTTTTGTAGGTAAATGAAGATGTTATCTTTCGTTTGATATACATTTCATATTGGTTGATATCTTCCTAATATTTAAATTTCTCAAATGAAAATTGTTTAAACACATACACTCAAACATATGTGTGGTGTTTGGTTGAGTGTTTTTGGTTGCTCAACATTGCTTAGGAACATGTATCTAGTAATAAAGCTGTTGTAACATTAATTTTTAATTGTAAAGCGTAAAGCTTTCACACAACGCTCGAATGCTAATGCGAAGACTCGATAAGGTAAACCTTTTTTAATATTAGGGCGGCCCTCTCAACATTCGCAGAACTTATTTCAATAAAAATATTAATTAAAATACATAAATTAAATTAAGTTTAAAAAAATTGAACATAATATTTTTTTTTTTAAACGGACTTGAATCAAATGCCGTTGGTAAATATAAAAATTACAGCAGACAGTTGTCCGAGGCCTTCGGCCACGGACTGTCCCTGCAGGCTGTGTCAGAGACACGGCCATTAAGTTTAACGTAGAATACGCCATCCGATAAGACAGAAAACATATATAACAATAAATTCATTTGCTTATATTATTTATCATTTATTGTTATATATATTTTCTGTCTTATCGGATGGCGTATTCTACGTTAAACTTAATGGCCGTGTCTCTGACACAGCCCGCAGGGACAATCCGTGGCCGAAGGCCTCGGACAACTGTCTGCTGTAATTTTTATATTTACCAACGGCATTTGATTCAAGTCCGTTTAAAAAAAAAAATATTATGTTCAATTTTTTTACACTTAATTTAATTTATGTATTTTAATTAATATTTTTATTGAAATAAGTTCTGCGAATGTTGACACAGCCTGCAGGGACAGTCCGTGGCCGAAGGCCTCGGACAACTGTCTGCTGTAATTTTTTTTTTCTATTTAAATTTCCTTTAAAACTTTAAAGTCCTCTAAAAAGGACAAATGATGAGGGAATGAGAAGCTGTAAACGCAGTTTTACTCCAGAGGGCCTTTAGTTTCACGTGTATTAGGTCTTGTTCATGTGTTAAAAAAAAATTAAAATTTGCCTTACGGTGTAATATTAGGCAAAAACATTCGTTAAATTACTTAGAAGTATAAACGTATGGTCATGGTTGCCATTCTAGTGGAATTGCCCATACAAAATAAATACTTTATATCAAAATGTATATTGGTGCTCACACATTTGAAATATTGCCTCTCACAAACTTTGTTTGAAACCATGGGGAATCTGCGGATTTTGGAAGTTGCGTTTGGCATGTGTTGTTGTGGGTGGAATTCAACACGTGTTCTGTTTATGACCCAAAGTAGGGCAAACAAAAAAGTATTAAAATTGCTCAATTTTGTTTTCCGATTCGAAATCATGGGGCTGACGTAATACCAGAAATCTCCATTACAAGCTGTTCGAAAATTGTTGTGAATTTGAAGTCCAAAGTACTTTGAATTTTAACAGTTCTCTACCAAAACGAAATGACAATTTTAGGTCAACAGTTCTTGTAACACCACCTGGTGTAAATCAATTTACATCGAACATCTCTCTATCACACGACTTCAAAACGAAGCGTGTGAAATTAAACATCAGATGGCACCTTTTGGTGTATGTACTCTATGATTATTATCTAGCTTATATATTTTTATAAATGTGTTAAATGAAATTCAATGTGAATTAAATATTGTTCTTAGCTTTTACAGTTGTATCCCCAACATTTATTTTATTTCATATTAAGGTTATAGTTTTTCGATCCGAGGAGCTTAGGTTTTCTAGAGCAACTATTAGTTCTTCAACTAATACGATGCTGCACAATTTCACTCTAATTTTCACAAAATAATATACTAATATGTCAAAACTTTTGATGCAAGCCACTCCATTTTGAATAATGTCCAAAATTATTATACTAAACAGTGCACAGTGGTTCAACTTCGCATTTAAAGCGAATTTATTCAAATTTCTTACGTTTAAGAATTTATCGTTTGAATGCAATATTTAGTAACCAAACTACATTACAGTGTGGAAATTTTGTCATTTAAATTAGTATTTTAGTGGCCTACTAACACCAAACTGAACTAAGTGCACATGTGTATTTTATAACCAAAATAGACAGCTACATTTGTTGACAGATTCCGTTAACTTATTGAAATTTAATTTATTTTGGTCATCCTTCATTAAACTCTGAGTAAATTTTCTCTCTAAAATTCTCTGCGTAGAGCTTCGTGAAATTTGAAGTTTTTGAGAACGATGCCCAATTGATGTTATCGTGTTTTCGGCGACATTCTCGTTTTCAGCAGTAATGTTTTCAAGAGACGCACAGGAGCCTTACTGTCCATAACCGACACATTAGTTGCACTTTCTTGACTGAAAATTCTTCGAAGTCTGCGACCGCTCTCAGCATAACTTTCCAAATTTTTGTAATAATTTTCCACAATTATAACAAGTTTTCGCTAATTATTATTAAATTATCGGAATAAACACAGAAGACAGCTGCCAAACGTCAAAAATAAATGACACTAAATTTATAAAGTGCAATCATATTGAGACACCGCACAGTGGTTCAGAATCGATTTCCATCCATATAAATTAAATATTTTTTGATCTAGCAAATATTTCTAAGTTCTGGAAAAAACCGATTATAGGCAAGGAGCCATCCATATATCAACATTGAAAATCTCACAGTCGGGTATATTTCAGAAAAATTTCCAAATTTGCCTGCAAATTTTTAGGTATTGAAAAATCCGAATTTGTTCCTTATGTTAACACTATCTTGTTTGTGTTCCATCGGGCGGCAACTAAGGTTACCCTGCGAAATTGGGGAACAGATTAGCATTTCCAACTGTGTATCATTTTCATTGAACGCTTTTGAAAAAAAGAAATTATTTTAGCCCAAATTAAAAATTTTTCTAATGACGATATTTTCACGTAGCTAGTTAGTATTTCCGAACAGTAAGTAGTTTAAACAAAACTTAGCCGCTATATTAAATAAAAGTAATCACTCTTTACAACAAAGAAAATTGAGTGCAATATTTCTAAAACTGTATGAGATATAGTGCAAGAAATTCTAAACTGAATGAGATACAGTGCAAGAAATTCGAAAAAGAGATGTCAAAATTTTTCGATTCTCAAACTTCAAAAATAGCGAATATTTGTAATGCGAAAAATTTTAAGGTTTTTGTACGCATTATGAACAATTATATCCAAATATATAAAATATATAAAAAAAACATAGAAAGAAGAAATCAAAATTTTTGTTTTCTTTGTAATTGAAAAAAGCTAAAAGTAGGCAAATTTGGAAATGTTTTTGAAATATACCCGACTGTGAGATTTTCAATGTTGATATATGGATGGCCATAATCACTGGCTCCTTGCCTACAATCGGTTTTTTACAGAACTTGGAAATATTTGCTAGATCAAAAAACATTTAATTTATATGGATGGAAATCGATTCTGAACCACTGTGCGGTGCGTCAATAAGATTGCACTTTTTAAATTTAGTGTCATTTATTTTTGACGTTTGGCAGCTGTCTTCTGTGCTTATTCCGATAATTTAATAATAATTAGCGAAAACTTGTTATAATTGTGGAAAGTTATTACAAAAATTTGGAAAGTTAAGCTGAGAGCGCTCGAAGACTTCGAAGAATTTTCAGTCAAGAAAGTGCAACTAATGTGTCAAACATTCAGTTATGGACAGTAAGGTTGAAAACGAGAATGTCGCTGAAAACACGATAACATCAATTGGGCATTGTTCTCAAAAACTTCAAATTTCACGAAGCTCTACGCAGAGAATTTTAACAAAAGACCTCTATTTTCATGCGTACAAAATTCAGCTTACTCAGGAGCTAAGACCAGCGGGCAACTGAAAATGTGTGCAGTCAATACAAATTTTTCAAAAAAAAATCACCTTCGCCGCTGAAGGTCCATCTGAATAGCTTCGTGAATACACAAAATTGTCGAACTTGGGGCTCAGAAAATCCTCATGCAATCCACGAGAAACAAATGCACCCACAATGAGCCACTGTCTGGTGCGGATTTTGGTCAGGCGGCGTGATTGGGCCTTACTTTGTTGAAGATGAGGCCGAAATTGCAGTGACTGTGAACGGTATTCGTTACAGCAACATGATATCGCAGCTATTGTGGCCTCAACTGGACGGCATGGATCTGGACGATATGTGGGTTCAGCATGACGGCGCCACCTGCCACACCACGCATGAAACAATAGATTTATTGCACCAACGATTTCCAGAACAAATTATTTCAAGAAATTGTACTGTCAACTGGCTACCTAGATCATCTGATTTAAGCATAAATAAAATCCTGAGCTCAAATCCGAGATCCATCGCATCATCGGTGAGATACAGCCACATCTCTCTGGAAAGTCATGGAAATTTCATGAAATGCGTAATGGCTTGTCAACAGAGCCGTGTGTGCCATTTGACGGATATTTTAGTCCATACTTATTCGGAACATGTCTTCTTTAAAATTCATTAAAAAAATTACAACTATATCAAAAAAGTCGTGAATTTACTTTCAAATGAAAAAGAGCATCCTTACTGAGACAACTACTCCAAAACATACGTCAACGTTCTTCTTTAGAAAATAGCTCACTACGCACTGTGTGATTATTGGAATATATGGCTACTACATTAGTGTATATTTCAAGTTTTTCCTGACAATGATTGACGGAAAAGTAAACAATGCCACAACGGAAACGGAATCTGCCTTGAAATGTTCACAAAGCGGATTAAAAAAATCAGAGTTCTCTAAAATTCGAGCTGATATTTACACTAATACTGCTATTATATATGAGTTTCTAGAGTTTGGTATATCTCCTTTGCATGCACGCATACGATTTATGGGATACACTCTTCATATTCCGTACGATCTTCAGTATATAATTCAACCTGAATATTAACAGACAAACGTTAGAAATAACACGGACCTCATTGAAATGAGAGCAAGCGGTAATAGAAGAATACAAATTGAATTTAAAGAAGCAACTGATCTGAACATTGGTAAACCATTAGTAGGCTATAGAAGAACAAATGATGGAAATACGTCTTGACGATTTGCTGAAAATTATGAGATATCATCCAAAATCACTGGAGTCGATGTAGAGGTCCTTATCAGATGTCACATATTATTGCCAGGAATAAATAGTAAATATCCTATAAATTCCTATAAATCCCATAGATTAAAATCCTATAAATTTACCGAAGAGACACAGGAACCGAGAAATTCTGATTGCAACCGGATCCAACTATCCAAACCAGAATGTTTTCCATTATCTTCTCCTGTCATCTGATCCTGCTCTGACAGCAATACTCAACAAGTATCTTTCATGGTATGCGGTGTTTTCACTGAGTGAGGAAGATCCTAATTTAAATCTTCAATTATGAGACAGAAAAATAAACTTTTCATACAAATGTTATATTATTGTGGAAGGGACACAACACGGGGTTTAATAATGTAAAGTATAACAAACAATAAACAGGGAATCAAGTTTTTATTAAACCAACCTCACTAAACAATATGAAATTTCTTATAACACAAATTTCTCTGAAACTGTTTGAGATAACTCACACATATGGGTAAATCCTGCGTGGTGGACGTTACGTTCGTACGCATATTTTGTAATACTGTTAGTGCTATGAATGTTATAACCTTAAGTTTCCTAGAGCGGTAAATTACTCTTTCAGAGAGAGACATAAAGAAATACTGTTTGACTTTTATCGCTCAGGTTATTGACTTTTATCGCTCAGGTTATTTATCGCTCAGGTTATAATGCATAAATTGCAGTTGCGGACGTTACACAAAACAAATTTTTTTTGTGGAGGTCACTGTTTATTTTCACAAATTTTAACGAATATTATAGTAAAAACAAAAAATCAAAACACATTACAGAACGCGGAGTGTTGGAGCCTCTGTTCATTTAAAATTGTATCTTACAGTTGTTGCGGACGTTACATTGCGTACGTTACACTGTCTTACTTATATCAACAAAAAAAAATTTGATTTTATTTTGTAACAAATTAATACATACATACATTCAATTTTGTTTTTACATCTGCATATTCTGTATATTGGATACTGAACTACGTGAAATAACGATATAATATTAATTTAGCGAAGAAACCTTATTATAAGACTTTATGCCAATAATGTTTGTTAAAATTGTGCATTCGTAGATAGACATTGAGTTGTGCCTTTAATATTGTTTCTTGTGACGTATATTAGATTAATCCCACCGATGTTACGTTTGGCCAGTCGGTAAATATTGTGTGTTTTGAAAAAATTAAAAGTTTTGGAAGTTTTGAAAAAATTCGACTAAAAAGCTTCACTATGTTTCTAAGAATGATTGCTTCTTAAGTAAAAATTATATTTATATTTATCGAACGAATTGCGTGTCAGCTGATCTCTTATAATGATTTCGTTGCGAAATCACATGGAAAATGATGAAAAGATTAAAATGTTGTTGTCTTTAATCTTTTTTTTTAAACAGTAAGAAACCGGGATTTGTTGAGATTTCTGTAACCCTTGAAGACTTACCTGCCTACTAGAGATGTGCGCGTGAGTCAATTTTCAATCACGAACACTAAGGAGCTCCAATAAAAATGGCAAGCGCGTTCGTTTACGACAATCTGTCGACCTCCTCCGACCATGCACCCTCACGAAACAAGAAAAACATATCACGGTCGACCGCGCACGGGAAATCACGATATTTTAATACCAACCGCCATTTTCCCTTTCGGTTCAGTTTTTTAAATTGCTCGTATTTATTCTCTAACACTGATTTATTTTAACTTATGAGCATAGCGCCATCTAAATAGCTCAATACGTCCAAATGAACTTAATACACGCCTACACACATTTCACAACCATTTTGCATTCGTCTGAATAAAAAAAAACGAACGCCAATTTTTTTTTTTGTTTGACTTTTCTGAAAAAATTTTTGGAGGCAGAGACCTCAATCTGAATGCTGGTTTATAGATTTTTGTGGCTCATGACCAAATCTCTCTCCCTACGTATATGCGTTATTCCTTGTAAATAAAAGGGTAGTCTCCGCGCAACGAACGTCTAACCAGAATGCTTTTTAGTCTTAATCACTCGTTAGTCTAGCGTTGATTTAAAACTGCTTCCTATATACTTCTAATGTGAACATGTCTGTTTTTGCCAAATGCAGCCCTGTAAGTCACGACCGTTGTTAGAAAAACGACAGCTCTTCGTCTAAAGTTAACATGAATGCGTTCGCTTGTAGCCACTCGTTGGACTTAGTATATTTAGTAAAAATCGTCAGTCAGATGACAGCCGGAGGCCAACTTTTCATTATGAATACGGGGGTATGTGTTTATAATTGTTGTTTTAGCATTTGCGAAGAAGTCTATTTCAGGTCAAATCCAGACCGTTGCGAACGTTACACAAGTCGCTACTAAAAACATCTACTCCGTTATATTTTAAAACTGTTTCCCCTAAATTTAAAACACAGCGGCAGGTTTGTTTAAAAAGTTTAGTGTGTTCCCAAAAAAGTTTGAAATTTATCCTTTATATTTACAAAACCTTATTTTGCGGTGCGGACGTTCTAGTGAATGGATGTGGCTTTACTCAACTTAATTTATTATCTTTCAATCGAGAATTTATAATTCTATATATTAACAAAAAATATTGGAGGAACTTTAAAATTTGTCGTATGGTTGATCATTTTTCGGATATGCCCATATGCTCTTATATGTCATGTCTTTTTAAAAATATATATTGTTTATCATTCAGCCAAGATATTTTCAAACAACTAAACAAAACCAAAGCAACATTTAGAAAAAAATATTTTCCCAAATATCTCGAGATTCATAAGAATTCGCATATTTCCCTCGCATATTTTTCAGCATTTTAGTAGCGCTACAGACATATAAACAAATATTGCAAATCGAAACCAAATTCAAAGTTTTTCTACGGTTCAAGAGTTTTTGATGGCCGAGGTAGACTATAATAGGCTCCAACTACGCGGTTATAGTGAGGTCCATGATGTTCCAATATGACTATTTCCATAGCACAACACCTCAACTATGACCGTGTCAAATGTCATCATTGTCGGACTAACGACTTAGAAACAACTGATTTATTTCCATTTTGTTCGAGAAATCCCCAACTGTGGAGCATTGCGGACGTTACAGAAGTTAATCTTTATATACAAAAATGAATCGCGGTTTGTTCGGATGCTTAAAACTTGAAAATGACTGGACCAAATTGGATACTTCCTTCTGCGGTTTTGTTCGTAATTGCTACACGAAGGTTTAGGAAAAAAAATTCTAGTAAAATTCTCGACAGGTGGCGCTGTAGGCGGTCACTCAATTTGACAGTTCCGCATATCGCATCTGTTCAACAAAAGTCTAACCACCCTTCTTTGCAATTTTTAAACAAGTTAAACATTTCATAATTTGCAATAACTTTTCGATATTTTTATCATTTTCTATTGATTTTTCGAATGAATAAGTTTACATTTACGAAATATATAATTTCGAATCTGTGAATTATCAATTTCTGAGTGATATTATTGATATTTCGATTTCAAAAAAGTAAGTTCATTCTTTTTTCTTTGTCGGCAAACACCAAACCCCGTTTCCATTAGAATAGATCGCTAATCGATTTGATTAATTTTTCCAGCTGTTTCCCAAATTTCAATTACATATTTTCCTTCTTTATTTTGGCTACTTCAAAGGTTGCTGAAAACTTTACTTGCGATTTATGCAAAGTAATCATCATTTAGAGGTCCATATTTGTTACGATGCCAAGAAGAGGTCATGGAAACATAGGTCGGAGGTCTCACAATGCAATGCGATACCGAAATATCGGAGCACGACGAACGGAACAGTAACGTGCTATAGAAAGGGAATCAGTTCGAATCAGAATAATTGAAAATCGTGCGCGACAGTTACAAGAGATCAACGAAGCTTACAATCAGCAACAACGATTGAGAAGAAGAGAAGTTCGTGCTTGCAAAGTGATGAAGCAAGATCACAACGTGCGACTATTGAACGACAACGTCGTCAACAACAAATTTTTCCGCTAAACATTGAACGTGCAGCCTTTCGATATGAGCCAAACATTCAATACAGTGCGCACGCCTCAGTTCAATTCGGTCAGATGTCTGTCGTTTGTCAGCATTGCAATGCAGTCAAATTTGAGAAAGAACCGCGTGGATTGTGCTGCGCAGGTGGCAAGGTGACATTGCCAGAGTTGCTTCCACCACCAGAGCCATTGCGCACCCTGCTTTACGGTGAATCTACTAATTCGAACCCTTTCTTGCAACACATCAAGATGTACAACGATTGTTTTCAAATGACGTCGTTTGGTGGTGAAATTGTAAATGAACAAAATTCCAATCCACCATTCAAGGTAATTTAACCAACATCAGCGATGAATGCTAATACACCAACAGTAACACGATATAACACAAGCTAATACTTATCTTGCCAACAAAAGACAAAAATTTCTTAATTTGCCTCCAACTATACAGATTCATGGGCAAATTTTTCATCTTGCTGGATCACTTTTGCCGCATCCACATCAAGAAAACAAATATCTCGAAATATACTATCTTGGAGATTGTATCGCGCCGTTTTCGCCAATATTGTCTAAGGCATTTAAACACATATCAATGGTGAGTTACAGTTCGGTAAAATCAATTAAGTATGTTTGCAAATACGTCACCAAAGAAGCGATATGGCGGTTATTGGCGTTGAAGGAGATGAACTGCAACGAAGCACTCTGGAGAATATTTTCATTTGCGATTCATGAACGTCATCCAACTGTTGTGCATCTCGCAGTTCATTTGGAGAATGGTGAAAGAGTGTGTTTTAACGCAGAGAACCCAGCACAGCGAGTGGAAAGACCACCACCAACAATATTAACGAGTTTCTTTTCAACTTGAGCCAGTGATCAGTTTGCGAGAACATTGCTTTACTCGGAGATGCCTCAATATTACATATGGAATGCATCGTCGAAGAAATGGTTACGTAGAAGCAAGGCCAACCAGTACATGGGTATCCAGGTGTGTTTCCATCTGACCCATTGGGACGATTTTACACAATCCATCCAAAGAACGACGATTGCTTCTACCTTCGGTTGCTCTTGGTTAATGTGCGCGGTTCAACTTCATATGAGTCTTTGCGGACTATCGATGGTACGGTATGTACAACTTTTCGAGAAGCATGTCAACAGTTACAATTGCTTGAACACGACAGTCACTGGAATCAAACGCTAGACGATGCAATAGCTTCTTCGCCTGCCAATGGTGTTCGTACACTTTTCGCTATGATCATTTCGACATGTCAGCCTTCAAACCCACGTCAATTATGGGAGACGTACAACTATGATATCGCGGAAGATATTTTGCATGTTCTTCGATTCGCGACAAGGAATTCCGAATTGCAAATGAACGACGCCATATACAATGAAGCGTTAGTGCTGATTGAAGATTTGTGTTTGGTTATGAGTGGCAAACTATTGCTTCAAATTCATGTCCCAACGCCAAATCGTGAAACTATAAATGTATTGAATCGTGAATTGGAACGCGAGCGTGCTTACGATACGACAGTTTTGCAAAAGCAAGTCCAAACAAATGTTCCACTGTTGAATGAACAGCAAAAGAGTGCGTATGATCAACTGGTGAAGGCTGTCGATGATGGAAACGGTGGACTATTTTTTCTTCAAGCTCCTGGCGGAACTGGGAAAACTTTCCGAATATCATTGGTATTATCAGCAATACGTGCTCAAAGTGGTATTGCTTTAGCTCTCGCATCTACCGGAATTGCTGCAACACGTTTGGAAGGTGGAAGAACATCACATTCAGCACTGAAGCTTCCGCTAAACATGCAAATCAACGAAAATCCTGTTTGCAATATTTCAAAGCAATCAGGCATGGCAAAAGTGTTGAAAAATTGTTTATTGATCATATTGGATGAGTGTACGATGGAAGCACTCGATCGAACATTGAAAGATTTGCGCAACAATAATCGTCGCTTTGGTGGCGTGATGATACTGTTGGCGGGCGACTTCCGACAAACACTTCCAGTCATACTTAAATCAACAGCGGCATCAAAATCAAACGCATGTCTGGAGTCGAAATCAAACGCATGTCTGGAGTCATTGTATTTGTGGCGATACGTGAAAATTCTTCCATTGAGTATAAATATGCGAGTGTTGCTGCAACAGGATAGAACCGCAGAAGTTTTCTCCAAAGAACTGCTGAGAATCGGAAGTGGACAAATTCCGGTAGATACTTCCAGTGGGTTAATATCGATTCCACCTGCCATTTGCAATTCACTTCAACGAAAGATGAACTCATCACTAACGTGTATCTGAACATTGGTCTAAATTATAGTAATTACGATTGGTTGACCGCACGCGCAATTTTAGCAGCTAAAAGTATTGATGTCAAAGACCTGAATTGGAGGATTCAAGATCAAATTCCAGGAGAATTGAGTTCATATAGATCGATCGATCGCTTTGAAAATGAAGACGATGTCGTCAATTATCCAGTGGCATTCCTAAACTCTTTGGATTTGCCTGGCATGCCGCCTCATTATTTGCATCTTAAAGTTGGATCAGTCATGCCCCAAAACTGTGCAACGGAACCCGACTGACTGTGACGAAGCTAATGCACATTGTGATAGTGGCAAGGGTTTTGTAAGGGCCGTCCAAGGGAAAAGAATGTCTAGTTCCGCGAATACCTTTGACTTCAACCGATTTACCGTTGTTCCAGTTCAAACTTATTCAGTTCCCAATAAAACTTGCATTTGCGATGACCATAACCAAGTCACAAGGGCAGTCGCTGGAAGTCTGCGGCATAAATCTGGAAATGTCTTGCTTTTCACATGGACACGCTCCGGAGCATGTTTTTAGATTTCAATAAAACGTACTTTTAAATAGGAATTTGAATTCGAAAAGTGTTTCATTCAACCTATAATTGAAATTATATTATTGCGTCTTCTGTTAACGATCGCTAATTTTCGATCAAAAAAAACAAAAATCGTGAATGCTCGAAATTATTTTAATCCAAAAATCTATTTTGAGCAAAACGAAGTTTGCCGGGTCAGCTAGTATTGAATAAAAATTATGTCCCTTTACCTTTTCAAAATTTGTGTTTTCTAATTTAAAGAACAGTGTTCGATTTAATTACAAAGTCAATGTGATCTGAGAAAAGTTTGTAGTTTTTCCGTCATATATATATAATCTTATTTCCCGTTGCGGACGTTAAAAAGCGTGGACCTTTACTCAATTCAATTTAATATCTTTCAATAGAGCAATTAAAGCATTCCTGTCATAAACTTGCAGAAAATTGATGAATAAAAACTTTATCAAAGTACGGAGTACCTTATCAAAATAAATAAATGGTTTCCCGTTACATCCCATGTAGGGATTTTGGAGAGCTTCTCACAATCAGTGAGCTGTGCGCGTTCTAGTTTTACACTCACTGATTGGGACCTACAGTTTTACACCGATTCCGAACGGTATTTCGAGTAGGTTTTTCATGGCTAAGTTCTCGATAGAGTCACCGTCACGAAGCGAGTTGATCGCCATCGAAAGAAATTTAAGGTCGTCAGAGTAGCGATCGAACCCACGCCATCATGCACAAGAGCGCACTACCAGCCTGTTAATCGGAGATTCCTCATTACATCCCTAGATCTATCTCGTGTATGTCAGTAAGGTTATGCAGGAAGGGACGGCCCATAGTCTTCAGGCGTTTAGTCGTCAGAGCCGGACAACTGCATAGGAGATGCTCCACCGTCTCCTCCTCTTCTGCGTCAACGCAGGCAGGGCAGTGGTCATTATATGTCAGCTTCAACCATCTTGTGTGATTACCGTTTGGCCCGTGCCCGGTCAGCACGCCAGTTAGCCTAGATATGTCTTCCCGGTTATGACTGATCACGGAGATAGTCTGGTGAATGCAGGAAATACCTCTTTTGACCAAACCTCTAGGCGTTGCGCCTGGAAGAGGATCCTGCCCTAGCTAGTTCGTCTGCCTTTTCGTTCCCTAGGAGACACTTATGGCCTGGTATCCAAGTAAGAACCACATTGGCCAGCCGGCATAGCTCGACAAGTTTTTCCCTACATTAACTAACGAGTGTAGATGCAGTGTTGTAAGATTTGAGTGAGAGGAGAGCCGCTTGGCTATCAACAAATATTCCAATGCGCTCTGTTCTTCGCTGTAGTATAAGTGCGGCGCAGGCTTCTCTGATGGTCAGTATCTCCGCCTGGAAAACGCTGCACTTGTCTGGGAGTTTGAATGATAAATTTAGGCCTGCCTCTTCGGAGAAAACACCCGAGCCGGTTCCACATTCCATTTTGGATCCGTCCATAAATACTTTGGTGTCAAAACCTGTAAGTGGTTCCCCTTTATCCCACTCTATTCCCTTGGGAAACCTGACATCGAATAGGTTATCGAACGTCAATGAGGGGGTGCAGTAATCGGTTGTTATATTGAGTTCTCTTGGGATTATCTGTAGTATACTCGCATGTTGCTCTTCCAGAGTCTAAGAGCGTTTAGTCGGGTGGCACTCCAGGCCGCACTAGCTGTGATGTGAAGGTCTATTGGTATAATATGAAGCATAGCATTAAGGGATTCAGCTGGACACGTCCTCATTGAACCTGTTATGCCGAAGCAAGCTGAACTCTGTACTCTATACAACAGTTTCATGGTGGACGTCTTCCCTCCAACAGGCCACTATACCATTGCTCCATAGGAGAGTATTGGTATGATGGCTAGTGTAAATCCATACCACCATTTTCGGGCGGAGACCCCACCGGCTTCCGAACATTTTCCGACAAGCGTAGTACGCAACGACTGCCTTCTGTGCGCGGTGCACTATGTTACACTTCCAGGAAAGTTTATTGTCTAGAACCACGCCAAAGTACTTGGCGTGAGTTGACAGTGGAACCTCTATTCCACTTACACGAGGAGGATTAAACTTTGGTATCTTGGTCTTCGTGATAAAAAGCATGACCTCAGTTTTCCCTGGATTCACTCAAAGACCACTTCCAGTGGCCCAATCGTTAAGTGATTTCCCGGCCCCATTCATGGATGGGAACAAACGCATACGCCATGGTTTTGATCCTCAAATTGTTCAGTTTCAGTAGTACTTCCTTGATCACGAGTAACCGAAGTAGGAGAGATGACTCCACCCTGGGGAGTTCCCCTATTCACTTCGCTTTGATGACTCGCTGTTTCCCATAGAGGCGTTGATAATTCTGCTCTGTAGCAATATCACTATCCAACTCTTGAGGAATGTTTCCACGCCTGGATCTTCAAGTGATTCTTTTATAGCCGCTGAGCTCACGTTATTGAATGCACCGTCTATATCCAAGAAGGTAGCGAGTTTATATTGTTTGTGTTCCAAGGACCTCTCAATAGTTCTGACGACTTCCTGCAGGGCTGTGTCGGTTGAGCGGCCTTTTAGATATGCATGTTGGCTGCGTGATAGTTTTTTGGCGATCCATCCATCTTCTTGCGAATGTGTGCATCGATTAGCCTTTCAAGCGTTTTGAGAAGAAACGATGAGAGGCTGGTCGGTCTAAAATCCTTTGCGCTCTCATGACTCCGTCTCCCCGCCTTAGGAATGACGACCACTCTCACCTGGCTCCAACTCTTTGGTAAGAAGTTAAGAGTCAGGCAGGATAGGAATATAAAACAGTGAAACGGCCTAATTATGACGTCCGCGCATTGCAGCATCTTTGGTATAATACCATCTGGGCCCGGAGATTTATATGGTGAGAAGCTATTGATGGCCCAGGATATTCTGTCCGAACTGATTATATCTTCTATACCATAAGTATCCGATTATTGGGTTGATAATGTCGGCTCCTCACTGGATGTGTTCTCGCAGCCCGGGACGTGAGTTTTCAGGAGTATCTCCAGCGATTCAGCTGAGCTAGTTGACCATGTCCCGTCATCCCTCCTCACATAGGTGGGATTTGAGTGCACCTTGGTCATTATTTTGCTCAGTCTTGCTGTGTCCTATGTGTTCTCCATCGATCCACTGAACTTTGACCAGGATCGTATTTTCGCAGTGGCTATTGCTTTCTTTAAGTCTATCCTTGTACGGCTGCCATGATCCACTTATATAGTTTGCATTGAAAGCTTTGCGAGATTCTCTTCTTAGTGTTGTGAGCTCATCTGTTCACCAAGGCGGATAGGTTTTCTTTGAGTGTGACTGAGGACATGACACTTCGAATGCTGTATCCATGGATTTCTCCAACTTGGATACAGCTTTTTCCATATGTGTAGGAGTTTTAATGAGCTGCGCGGACTTAGGAAGCTTACTTTTCAGAACCCTGTTGAACTTCTCCCAATCAGTTCTCTTGGGGTTCCGATAGTATCTGATCAAAGTTGTTTTCGCAGAAATGTTGAACAATATCCAGTTGTGGTCCGAGAAGGATTTCTTTCCAGATACTGTCCAGTTTTCTATCTCTACTATTCTATTATCTGATATCACAGTAAGGTCAATGACGTCTGACCACCCAACAAAGTTATAGGAACTCGGGTAAGGTTGTTTGTATTAATAAAGTCTAAAACGGACTCACCTCGTTCGTTGACTTCAGAGCTGCCCCATATGACACATCTCGCATTTGCGTCGCAGCCTATAATGGTGGTGTTCAATGGATGGATGTCGCAGAAAAGGAAAACTAAAGGGAACCTTGCGCAAGATATAAACCTCTTTATAACAGGTGGCACAAAAGTAAACTTCCGATGTTTTTTGGCTGTAATTTAAAAAAAAAAACATCAAGCCTGTGTTAGATAACACGGGCGCATAGGTCAGACGTAGAATACGTTAGCGTATACATCGCCAATCCTTTGTATTAATGTACATACACACACATTTACACGCTGCTCGCAGAAGTAAACAAACGACGCAAAGATCTGTAAACTTTCAAGCACACACAAGTGTCCACGCTCCCCTCCCTTCATTTTATGTTCCCCTCCAAACGAACTAATAACCGACCGATCCAACAAAACGAAATGTACACACACACACATTTACACGCTGCTCGATAAATAAACAAAGCACAGCAAAGCCAAAATCATTTGATTTCACAACAACAACAAAAACAACAGCGGCATTTACAAACCAACAACAACAGCGGCATGTACAAAAAAAGTCTAAAATATCATGCTCTTAAATATTTATTTCCTTAACTACATAAAACTTTTATATATAGACATATAATTTTTTTAATGTAATTCGAAACAAAACATATTACCAAAACTGAGTAACACATAAAAATTGCTAAAATATGTTTTAATATTTAAGTAAGAGTGGGTGAAAGTTGACAAACATTTTCTCAAAATTTTGTGCTCCAGATCAACACCCCTACCTTACCGTATAACGTATTCTACGTTAAAAATTAAAAACTTTGATTCTTCTTGTGGATTATTTTTATTTGGTCTTTTAATTTTTTTTACATCAAGTCGAGAATATGATGTCATGTTAATGGACGCCGCCACAGTTGATTGTCATTTGAGCCCTTTTTATGGCATTTTCCATCACTTTGGCCAAAACTTCCGGCGATACGTCCTAACATTCTTGACGGATATTGTCTTTAAGAGCTGCAAGAGTCTGAGGCTTGTTGACATAAACCCGCGACTTCAAAAAGCCCCACAAAAAGAAGTCTGGAGCGGTCAAATCAGGCGATCTTGCTGGCCAGTGCAAATCGCCAAAACGGGAGATTAGGCGCCCGGGAAATGCATCCTTCAGCATATCGGTTGTGGCACGTGCAGTGTGTGCCGTTGCACCGTCCTGTTGGAACCACATGCTTTCCAATCCCAATTCATCAAGTTGCGGCAAAAAGAACTCGTTGATCATTGCTCTGTAGCGCTCACGGCGCTTCCATGACATCGACGGCGCTTCCATGACATCCTCAGGTACAGCAGCAATATTCTCTGCAGAACGGCTACTCCGGGGCTGCCACGTCTGGCAGCATCTCGTGTTGTGCCAATCTCTTCGAGGCGAGCGGCTAAACGTCGCAGTGTTTCACCAGTAGGCGTCGGACGGCCAGGAAATCTGCGACGAAATTCACGTTGTGCCAATGTCACCGACCGATTATTGGTCAAATAAATAGTCAGTAATATTCCGCATTCTGGAGCAGTGTAGCGTAACATTGTTTATTAACGTGTATTTCGCATGTGTTTACTACACAAATGTCAAAACAGAACTGACATTAGGGCCAATCGCAAAATTTATAGCATTTTCTGATAGGAGGATTACTTTTGTGCCACCTGTATAACATGGTACTGGGCCCTCCAGTCCTGTATAGCCGGTGGTGCTGCTGAACGTTATGTCAAACGCATACATAAAAGTTTGGCATTCGCTGGTTCTCCTGGTTTGAAATACAATACAAAATGTTTTCGGGGCACATTGCGTCGTTTTCTAGGTTCCAGTTTTAAGCTTTTTAACAATTTTTGCTTTAGTTCGTATGAAATTCGGTGTTGAAGAACCTTTATTGCTTCTCCAGAGTTTACGAAATTATCAAAAGTACATCGAAAGGGTTACCCAATTTGTCTGCTCCTCTTTTGGAAGTAATCCAAATAACTGACATAGTTTGCATAGTTAACATCGCCTGAAGAGATAGGGGAGAGGTTCTCGGAATCAGTGATATGTGTCTGTCTGCACAGTTGTTCACCGAGTCCAAATGGTTATGTTTTGTGGAGCGATCCCACGATCTCATGTAAGAGAGCCGCGGAAGCTATCCATTGCACCGCTGAAATGGCTTAAAATGGTATCCTCGACTAGTAGTAAATTATATTTCGCTCGATGTTGTATAGTTTTAATTGACGAAGTTAGTTCTGAAACAAGACTGATTTCAACCAGATCATATACTGTGTCAGTTTATCTATTACGTGTTTAACTAATTGATTAATTGTCAAAAATTATTCGAGTTAATTGATAATTGAAAAAGTTGAATTGTCAGTTGTTCGCAGTGTTGGGGTTTTTTAAATTGAATTGAATTTTAATTTGCATTATTTTATCTAAAAAAATGAATTCGCATTGTTCGCAAAGACAATTAAACAATTTTAAATTTGCATTTGCAATTTGGCAAAGCAAATGTAGTTTGTGGAAACGGATACGAATTGGAATGAAATATGGGAATGCTTTTAACTATTTTGAATTTGTTTGACTACTTGCAATTCTGTTTTTAAAGTATCCTATCATAGAGTAATATACCAAGAGTGTGCAACAGCTGTTTTTATTGAATTCTCAAAGAATGCGACTTTAAATTGGACAACAATTATCAAACATAATTTAAACGACAATATTTAAACCACAATATCAAACTGAATTTCAAATGCGTTATCGTCAATCAAACGTCCATAAAAATCACTTAATTTTATTTAACACATGGTTTACCTCCAGTCACTAATCACTTATCCTTTCATTGAACGGATGTTTCATCGCAACCCCCTGTATTTAAAGAAAGTACAAATACCAATGGTATTAGAATTTTTTTAACACTCTGGAGGATCTAAACATCTTAAATATAAATCGTTTCTTGGAATATCATTTCAATAAAGCATCATGGAAGGTATGTTTTTTTTACGATTTTCTCAAGAACACTGTTGAACAAAATTAAACTTTTTCGAAAATAACAAGGTCCTCACAACGGATTTTGGCAGAGGGGTAAAAAACAATATATGTACGTGTATCGGCGATTTGAAAGTTTCAGTCTGAGTTTTTTTAAGCGGAGGTGAAATTTTTCCCCTTTTCCATATTCTTATGATAAATCGGCATAGGAAACCATGTCATTCTTACATTTTAGGTATAAGATGTTTTCAGGAATTTTATGTACAAATTTAGGGGAATTTAGGCCTTAATATATGGGTATTTTTGTTATTTTTCCCCTAAAATGTAATGAGTTAAAATGTACTTCAAAAATATTCTTCATAAAATTCTACCAAAGCTGAAAACTCAACTTGAATGTCAGAAATAAGTCAAAACTGAAAATCCAGTTAAGCGTTAATTTCATAATTGTCACCAGTTGGCGCTGTAATGTCCCACACACTGCATTTTAGGGGGTTGGTGTGTATTTAAAATATTATCTACGAAGAATTTCACTATAAATCACCGAACAAAAGAAAGTTGCAGATTAATGTCTATAAATAAAACACTACATGAGGTGTCTGGGGACACTCGGTTGAAACGGAGTCCCTTTCGCTATATATTGTGTAGTAGTTAGTTCCAACACGCCTAAGGCGCCCGTTGATTTAAATGGAAACTTTTAAACTTTTTTTAAGAAAAATTATTGTTTATAGAATGTACTTTTTTTTAAAAAAAATTATATTTTTAGGAATTATAATAAATATATATAAATATTTTTACAAAAAGGACCTTTTTAAAGTCAGGTACTTCTTTGATACAGTGGCCGTCGGTGGTGCAATGGTTAGTGTGCGCGGCTCTTGTACATGAGATCCTGGGTTCGAACCCGGCTCTGACCACCTTCAAATTTTCTTTCGGCGGCGGTCACCTCGCATAGTGACGGCGACACTATCGAGTATCTAGCCATGAAAAAGCTTTTCAAGTTACCGTTCGGAATCGGTGTAAAACTGTAGGTCCCAATCAGTGAGTGAAAACTGGAAAGCGCACAGCTCAGTGATTGTGAGAAGTTCTCCCCAGTCCCTTCATGGGCTGTAATGGGAAACCATTTATTTTTTACTTCCTTAATTATTATCTAATGTTTTTTTCTTTTAATATTCCTAATAGACTTCTTGGCCTAGTATACTCTAATGTTTCCGATTTGGCTGTACCAAGAACAGAACCTTTTGTCACCCAATGGGACGGATATCATCCAACATTACGGATATATGTTGACCTGGGTGATGATTGTTCTCATAGGGGATCATCTGGACCAATTTTAAAATCTTATAACTTTAAGCGTGCACATTTTTGTGTTTTTCAAGACGGTTCTGAGCGTTAGATGGCCATTATTTGCAGGTTACTTTTCTACCGACTGTGATAATTTTTATGATGTGCTGAATGGCAACTTTCGTTCGACTATTCCTATATTTTTTTTTGCAAAACTCACTTTTCCTCTACTCCGTGGTCGGCAAAAGAGTTACGAGGCCTGAGAATCCGCAGAAATAGATTATCTGTATAAGAGGTTTAAGAGAACTGGAAATAGTGTAGACTTCATGCTTTCCTCTATTGCCATGCATAAGTGTGATGTAGTAAACCGTCGAAGCTATATTAAACTCTCATCCCAAATGTTTTTACGAGTTTGTTAATTCGAAGAGAACTCTTAGAGGATATCCTGACTCACTTACAAATGGAAGTGTGTTGAAATAGGTTGAATTGCTGATTTTTTTCAATCTACGTTAAATGTGTTTCCGCAACAACTAACTATTCTTACTGTATTCCACGATTTGATTTATTATATGATTTTTCTTTTTATTTTAATGAAGTGTTTGTGGGACTTCTATCCCTTAGGTCCAATTATTCACCTGGCCCTGATGGAGTAACATCTATTGTTCTTAAGTATTGTGCTGAGGCATTGTATATTCCCTGGACGAGAATCTCCAATCGCTCACTTTCCTCTGGTGTGTTTCCTTCTGTTTTGAAGCAAAGCTTCATTACTCCGTTGCATAAAAATGGTTCTAGGTCAAATGTCGAGAATTATAGGGGCATTGCTAAGTTGATTACAATTCCTAAGCTTTTTGTAAAATTAGTTGTGGCTAAAATTATGCATTTGCTAGAGAGTATTATTTCATCTCAACAACATGGGTTTATAAAAGGTAGATCCACTGTTACTAATTTGTTAGAATTTGTTTGAAAGAATTTGAAATTTCGGACGGATGTGATATATACAGATTTTAGTAAAGCTTTCTTCGTCTCTTGACGCTTGATATGGTGGATTTCTCGTCAAAATTTTTGCGTTGGTTGTCTTTTTATTTAAGATTTTTTTTCTTCTGGTGTTCCTCAGGATAGTCATTTAGGGCCTCTTCTTTTTAACTTACTTTTAAATGACCTGCCGTCGGTTATTAACCATTCAAAGATTCTAATGTACGCAGATGATTTCAAATTGTATTTGCAATGAAATACATACAAAATACAGATAAAAACACACCTACATATTACATTTGTTCTCTATATCCTTTAAGACATATTATAAAACTTAGTGGTTACTCTATTTTACTGCAGGAGGATTTGATAAGTTTTGTTAAATGGTGTGATTGTAATTTTATGCTTCTTAACTTGAGTAGATGTAAAAAATATCGTTTATCAGAAGGGTGTGATGGGAAACTTTTCACAAGATTGGTGATAATGTGTTGGATAATGTGTCTCAGTTTTGCGACTTAAGTGTAACTCTTGATAGTAAACTTACATTTTCGTAACAGATTGATATTTTCATAGGTAGGGCATCTTGTTTGTTAGGATGCAGGGAATTTGAAAATGTAAATATTTCATTCGAGAAATCATGTGAATGAATTTTGTTTCTTTTCGCCGAACTAAATTTCCCGCATCATATGTCCTGCTTCATTTGTTCCTACTTCATTCTCATCCTGCTGTACCTGTTTGTGCTTAATCTGTTCCTCTGACACATGTTCTTGCTTTATCTGTTCCTGATTCACCTGTTTCAACAGGTCCTGCTTCATCTGTGCTTCTGCATCTGTTCCTGCTTAATCTCTTTCTGTATTATCTGTTCTCGATTCATCTGTTGCTGCTGCATCTGTTCCGCTTCTATCTATTCTTGTTTCATCTGTTCTTGCTTAACCTGTTCCTGCTCCACCTAAATCATCTGTTTCTCTTTTATATGTCCTGCTGCATCTGTTCCTGCTTCATTCGTTCCTGTTTTACCAATCCTATGCCATTCATATCATTCTTAGCTTCATATTAGTCTTTATGTACTTATATAATAATTATGTTAATATCGTCCATGTTCAATGTATTATCTCCGTCATGAATTTATTAATATTTGTTCCTGATTACTATTTTACCACTGTTCCTGCTCTTTCCATTTAACTATTTTATCGTACTTTAATTTTCTATTTAGTTTTTAAATGAAGATATGTTTAATTATATTTTTCCAGCTGTTTTTAGCTGAGTAACCAAATAAATAAAAAAAGGTATTAGAAGAAGAAGTACTTTCTGTAAGAAAATGCCATAAGAGTATGAATTTTTTTACAAAGAAGTACTTTTTTTAAGAACATGTTCTTTTTTTTTAAGAAAATTTACGTATTTTCAGAAAAGCTACTTATCTCAAGAAAAGATAAGGAATTCTTTTATTGTAAGCAAAGGGATATTTTTAAGAAAAGGTATTTTTTTTAAGAGAAGGTATTTATTTTGCACAAGGTTTTTTTAAGAAATGAGATTTTTTTAGAATTGTTTGTTTTTTCAAGTATAGGTACATTCTTGATAGTAGGTACTTATCTCAAGAAAAGTTTTTTTTTCACAAAAGGGCACTCTTTATAGAAAATGTATTTTTTTAAAGAAAATTTACTTTTTTAAGAAAAGGTACTTATTTTAAAAAAAAAAATACTTTTTGAAGAAAGTGTACTTTTTGTAAGAAAATTTACTTTTTTAAGCACAGGTTCTTCTTTAAGATAAGGTATTTGTTTAGAAAAACGCACGTGGTGGTATAAGACTATGAATATGTATTTTTTTTGAGAAAATGTAATTTTTTAAGAAAAGGCACTTATTTAAGAAAATGATATTCTTTTAAACTTTTTTCACTTTGGCCACTTTAAATTTTCGTTTTATTGGATTCAAAACTACAATATATGCTAAATATTGGTAACAGGCTCCACCTAAAAAAAAACACAGCAGACAGTTGTTCGAGGCCTTCGGCCACGGACTGTC
This sequence comes from Phaonia tiefii, assembly GCA_963931995.1. NCBI lineage: Eukaryota > Metazoa > Arthropoda > Insecta > Diptera > Muscidae > Phaonia > Phaonia tiefii. Next base: position 64,661,051 of record OZ008370.1, read on the forward strand.
CCTGCAGGCTGTGTCAGTGACACGGAAATTACGTTTAACGTAGAATACGCCATCCGATAAGACAGAAAACATATATAACAATAAATGATAAATAATATAAGCAAATGAATTTAATTATTTGATAGTTACTTTTGATAATATACAGAAGCTTATGGTAGGAAAAATAGGATAAATATGTTTGTCGCATATGTGTTGTTGATGCCACTATATTTGTTGTTGTTGTTGTTGCCGCTATAGGAACTGTAAATTAAATCCATTATTAGGAATATATACATTACATTAATATATACATATGTACATATGTATATGTATGTAGGTATAAAACTTACCTATTTGATTGATATTGGGTGCTGCCGCTGCTGTTGCGATTTGTTGCATATCTGTTGTTGATGTTGCGCCTACAAATTAATTAACATTTTTAATAAAAATATATATAAACAAGGGAACACAAAACTTACCTGAGTATTTATTTCTCTGCATAACAACCACTCGTTGCTTTCTTGTATTTCGTGTAGGTGCCATTTTGATTAGTAGTTTTTATTTTAATTTACTAAACGTCAACTGTCAGCTGCTGTCAAACAGCATCAAGCACCATTGTTATTTTGCTTACTTGGCAGCACTTTCATTTAACATAAAAATGTATGAATTAATTTTTTCATATATTTTTTATAATTCAAATTTACATTTAACATTTTGTTTCACTTAAATACATAAGTAAATATACGAAATTTCAATATTTCATCAATCAAAACAACAGCCGAAGGTTTGTGTCCACACTAAAACAGCAGCATAGTTTGTGTTCACGCTACAAACTCAAACACTCAAACAAACACCACACATATATTTGAGTGTATGTGTTTAAACAATTTTCATTTGAGAAATTTAAATATTAGGAAGATATCAACCAATATGAAATGCATATCAAACGAAAGGTAACATTTTCATTTACCTACAAAAAAATTTTTAAAAAAAGTTATCTCGCCGTTTTCTCATAATCAATGAAATAAAGATTACAACAATAACAATCTAACATGACTCCCTATACCGTAAGGTAAGACGTATTCTACGCCAAAAATGGTTTCCCATTACATTCCATGAAGGGACCGGGGAGAACTTCTCACAGTCACTGAGCTGTACGCTTTCCAGTTTTCACTCACTGATTGGGACCTGCAGTCAAACGGAATTTTGGGAAGCTTTTTCATGGCTATATACTCGTTAGTGTCGCCGTCACTATGCGAGGTGACCGCAGCCGAAAGAAATTTGAAGGTGGTCAGAGCAGGGATCGAACCCAGGATCTCATGTACAAGAGCCGCGCACACTAACCATTGCACCACCGACGGCCACCTAGAAAACTTACCATAAAACAAGAAATTTCCCAATATATGTGAGACATCTACTCAGCCTAGACATAGTGGGTCGTAACATAATTATGTTAAAACAAAAGTTGTTTAAGTCATTTAGGATCTTCGTTCCAAAAACAAGAGAAAATGTTGTCATTTATTCACACTGCGCTAATTGTGCACTGAATCTTGTCAGCCCAACTTTGGCTGATAAGATCTGTCTGCCTGCAACAAAAATCTATGAAGAATCAAATTCAAAACAAAACGAAAAATCAGCCAGCGACTACCGACTAGGGATGCTAAACGGAATTGATTTTAAAAAATCCCGGAATTCGAGATTTTCGAAATCCCGTTCCCGAAGTCCCGAGATTTTTCTAGACCCCGACATTTTCCGGGATTCGCGGAATTTTTTTCCACTTTTTCTACGTATAAAATTTAATTTAATTTTTGTTTAATAGTATTTTTTGAATAATATTAATTTATTAAGAATACGTGACAAAAAACAAACAACACAATTACATTTTATGTAATTATGTATATCTAATGGAACAGGTCTATTTTTCGGCTTACACTCGAAAAAACAAAATTTTTTTAAGGATACGCTATTTTAAGCCAAAAAAGTAAAATATCACAATCTGGGCAAATGCATGACTTCGGAGTTATGGGCCCCGAAATTTGGGATACGTGAGAGGGTTATTGCTTTAACGTACCGTCTAAAGACATTGATATCAGTTTTTTGTGTAAGACAAGTCAAAATAAACGCATAAAATCGTGTGGCACTTTTCGATAAGTCGCTTTGTTATCGAGTTATCGGTTGTTGAAGTTTTGAAAAATTATCGAATATTTTTTACTTTTCTCAAACAAAAATTATTTTGAAAACATTGCGATATTTCTCGGATATTTTTTTTTTGTACTTTTCTCAAACTTATTTTAAAAAAAATGTTTGAGAAAAGTAACAAAAATTCTATAAAGTAAAAAAATGCAACATTATCGAAAAATGCTACATAGTTTTTTTGTTTTAAGTTTGTTTTGATTTGCTTTATACAAAATACCATACCCCATACTTCTCTACTATGACTACGTTGCAAAAATTGTTGTTGTTTTCTTAAATAGTGCAAATAGTTGTATGCATCTGTTCTATTGATATTAAATCTGTTTCTCGTCGAAAAGCACAATATTCGACCACTTGTCTGACCATGTCATTAAGCCTGTTTTTTTCTTCCCTGCTAAACTAATTTTTCGGTGACTTTGTACGGGGTGCCGCTTAAAATCGCTTAATATCGCTTAGTTCCCCATACAAAGTCGTCGAAAAATTAGTTTAGCAGGGAATAAAAAAACATGCTTATTGTATCCTTAGCAGATTAGAGGCATTGTGCTTTACGTTTCGCCTTAAGTGGCGGCTTTTTGTTTGCAATTTCCGACATGATATGATATATATTCTCAAAGTTTGCAAAATATAATTCCCTCTTTAAGTGTTTCGCAGCGTATGTGCGTCAAAGGTTTTTAAGAAAATCATTTGAATTAAGCAATAAATGCAGTCGACTTAAATTTTAAAGTCTTTGCTCTTTAAAACTGCAGCTACACAATTTTGAGAACTTTGAATAAATGGGTTTTATAGAAGAGGTAATTGCCGATATAGGTTTTGTTTGTGCACACTCATGCCTAGTTGTCATGTGCTACATTTCATCATTCTTAAATTCTTAAAAATGTCACCAAAATATATTAAAATGTGAAAATGTATCCCGTTTGTTTCTTGAACTGCATTGCGGGAGGTCAAGGGGTTTATTGTTTTTTCTAGAATCTTATGTGTGTATTTTACTTTACCCATAGAACGATTTTTTTGCTAACAAAAGCTAGTGGTCATGGTTAAAACAAATGTGGTTAATAAACAGAGAGACATAGATTAAATGTTTCTTTAGCTATTAATTTTTGTGTCGAAAATCGTAAACAAAACTAAATTGGCCGTTAACCCTTTAACGAGGACATGTAATTATGTTTGACCTAAGATTTGTAGAGACGGTAGGGACATTTTAGCTAAAATGGGAAAAAAAGTTACAAAAACAAAAAAGTGTTGGTCCCATAGACTAATACATACATAGATACATTTATTCTCTCATCCCAATGTGCACAAAAACGGATGCGGATCCGGTACGGACCCATTCCGGATCCGTAATAGACTTAAAAAAAGGAATCAGTGCAATCACGAATTTACGGATCCGTTACGGACCCGTTTCGGATCCGTAAAAAATTTAAAAAAGGATTCAGTGTAATCGCGAATTTACGGATCCGTTGCGGACCCGTTTCGGATCCGTTAAAAATCTAAAAAAGGAATCATTGTAATCGCGAATTTACGGATCCGTTGGTTTTTACTTTAATTTAATACGAAATGACTGAATTTATATAATAATAGTACACAAATTAAAATTAAAAAAAAAAAGTTAACAACAAATTTATTACAATCCGTTTTATTAAAAAACACGGGTCCGCAACGGATCCGAATATGAAGTCCGTAATGGATCCGAAAAACGGACAAAAAATCCGTTTTTGAATTCGTTTTTGGAAGGAATTTCTCCCGCTTGCGGATCCGTAACTGATCCCGTCACGGATAGAAAGTACGAAGAAGCCGATCCGTTACGGATCCGTTTGGCAGACTGGGATCTGACGTTTTATTTCACACTCTTCGTCGTAGGTTTGTGGAAATGAGAGCAATTAAATTTAAAATTAACTTACACCAGGTGTAATTACAAAATATGTTCACTTAACTTTTTCATGTCGTTTTGGTGTAGAACTGAAAAATTTAAATATATTTTGCACTATTTTGTTGACTTTTATCGTTGGTATACATTTGTATTGTATTTAACACAACTAGTTTGCCACAAAAATACGAAATTCGTTTAATTTATTGAGAGAATAAAAGTATCTATGTACGTATTAGTCTATGGTTGGTCCCAAAGCAATTATGTTTATTTATAGATTTCGAAAATATATGGTCTTCAAAAGGTTTAAGTATCATTACGGAACAAATATATATCAAGTCGCTGTATGCTGATTTCTTTAACTACATTGGCAAATTTGACATAATAGCATTGATCGAGACTCATGTTAGTGTGGAAAATACGAATAAATTTGATAAATATTTTGGAGAGTTTTGTATATATTGGCAACCTGCAATAAGAAACGCGTTATTTGGTAGATGTATTGGAGGATGTTAAATTGAAATAAAAAACGTATTTAAATGAAAAAGGATTTAAGCACTCACATGAATGGAAGTCCGATACATATTACACTAAAAAATACATCTAAAAATCTCATATTTTAAATTCATATATCATGCTGTAATTTTTTATGCACACCCTATTTGGACTAAAAGTGCCAAATGTCACTTGAAAAGACTTCCGATTATCCAAAATAAACTGTTGAAGTTAATTTCCAATCTTCCTAGATTATTTTCTACGGAAAGACTTCACCAAATTGCTGATGTTAGTTGTGTTTTTTTTTTGTAACATGTATAAGAGACGTAGTTATATAGGATAGACAAAAAACCAATCTGGTTAAGCATAAATGACTTGGCAGCACTTTATTATAAGACCATTACATTATCTATCTTTACGTCATTCTCCATTTGTAAACAACATTTGTAAACGTGTTTTCATATACATTATTCACTCATTTGTCTATAGAATTGCGATCAAAGCATCGCAATCATGGTGACGGTAGTATACAAATTAACGTAGGCATGCGGTAATTCTAGTTGTGTGACCAATCGTGGTTACAAATTTGAAAAATCCCATCGTCTTTACTTCCGCAAGTTGATGCAAGATATTTCCACTTGCCCCGGTCCTGCCCTACCCTTAACTTGGATAAATAATGGTTGACAGTCGTGGGAGTAAGTCGATTAATTGCAGAAGAATATCCCTAAAGTCCCCCTGAATAATTTGATTATTTCTAATTATTTGGTTGTGACCGTCATCACCATACAAAGAAGTTTAAAAATTAGAGCACGAAATCCAAAGTAAGACAAGAACATCCCGTAGCTTCTAATGCCATGTAACGGGTTTTTCAATAAGAGCGCTACAAAAGTTTTTTTAAATAAAACAAACCTGGTTTTAGATACCAATGAAATTCTTTATTCCTGTGAAAGTGCGTTCGATGTCATTATGTATGGAACTCGATTTCTTTTGCATGGCCACCACGGGCACGCTTTCAGAAGTCCAGACACTGAGCCCAATTTTCGACGGTTTTCAAGCAGAAATCGGCCGATACTGCTGCAATTTCACGTTCGATATTCGTACGAAGTTCATCAATCGTCGCTGGCTTGTTGGCATAGACCATAGGCTTGACGTAGCCCCACAGGAAATAATCTAACGGCGTCAAATCGCACGACCGAGGCGGCCAATCGACTGGGCCATTTCGTGACATAACACGTTCACCAAACTTGGTTTCCAATAAATTGATTGTGGCATTCGCTGTGTGGCATATTACACTGTGTGTAATTTTTTAAGTCATGGCAAAATAACCATATACGGACACCACTACGTGATAAAAGATTAAAAAAAAAGACCCGTGTTTCCCAATTTTTCCCAAAGTCATGCACTTTTTTTTATGGGCCGCCAAAGATTTGGGGCCTCGGTATCATTTTCGTAAAAATGTGATCATTTTCTCAGGCTCATATCTTGCAAACCGCTCAGAATTTCGATTTACTCTCTGAGGCAAAGTTGTAGCTCTTGTCATTGCGAACATATAAAATCAAAAAAACTTCACCTTCCAGATGAAAATCGCGAAAAAACTTAAAAAAATTCGATTTTTTTTACCTTTTTTCCCGTGTTCAGGTCCATAGGTAGCAAACCGTTCAAAATTCAAGGAAACAATCAACTTCAAAAATTTACCTAAGATCTCAATAAACATATTTCTAGAACATATAAACTTCCTGGGAATTATTCTTAACACCGTTTTTTAATTTCATTTGTTTTTTATTTACTTCAACATTGAGATACTATGCTATCTATTACAAAAATATTAAAACAAAGTATTCGTATTATGTTTATAATGTTGATGGCCCTGGACTTGCAAATCGCGCTCTCTTAAGTTGTGGATCCAAATCGTCGTCCGAATCTGACTCTGATTCAGCAATTATGGTGTCCACAGGCATGTTGCTTCCAGACTGCCCTCCATCATCAGCTCTTTCTTCTTCAAATACTTCATTAACATCATACAGGGTGATCTTGTGACTCCACCAACATACCTCTGCAAGCAATGCGTCGAGGTTTTTGCCTTTGTACCGTTTTTCCATGGGCATTGTGGTTTGGTGAAACCGTTCTCCTTGCTCATCGGATTCGGTAGGGAGTTGTTTGATAAAATCGTCAAAATGAAAATGAAGAAAATGCAGCTTTAATGTCATCGATGCGCCGATTATCTCAAAATAATGCAGCATTTGTTTCACCCATTCTCTTGCTTCCGGTTCCGCGTCTCGATCCCCTCCCAAGACTCTGGTGCATACACGCTGAAGGTAAATTCATGCCATTGAATGATTTTCGTCAAGCGATGAATCAAAGTTGCTCTTGTATAGCTTTCTAATGTTAGGGCCATTAAGTACGCCTGTTAAATGAAAACAAAAAATAAAGACAGAAAAGAAAACATTAACATAGTGTAAATAGTACAATTAGGTGAACAAAAATTCGTTTTAAATTTACTACAATACCTTTTTTAATTTTGTCATCGCTACGCTTTGGGACAACGCTTTTCAAATAGTCGAATGCGTTTGGACAATTTACAACGGCCACTTCGATGAATTTTTTAACAATTCCCAATTTTATGCGGAGCAAGATGTCTTGAGTATTGTCAATTAAAGGTGCATTCTTCAGTCTATGTTGTTGTATTTGTTCATCCACACTTCCTCTTGGCCTCCACGAGTTACATTGGAATTGATTCAGAGGTGAGCGTGAATCCCAATTACAAAGAAAACAAAAGAATTTTGGGAAGCCGCCCTTATCGATGATCCCTTGCAAAATGTTGATGACCTTCAAATCACAGCAAATCTTCCATTTATTTTCGTAATATTTGATTTTTTCCATTATATCTTTCAATGTTTCATAGCTTTCTTTCATGTTGATACCCATTGCTAGCGGAACGGAAGGTTTTCGGTTCGACACATGCAACAACACTGCTTTCAAGCTTGAAACAGAACCATCAATGAATAATCTCCACTCACTAGCGATGTAGTTCATTCCCATTTTTACCACCAAAGCTTTTATATCGTTGCAGTAAGCGAACGAATTGTCATCATTTAGAGTGTAGAGCATCTGAAATTCAGCTTGTCGTTTGCGGTTTACATTAGCATGTGTGAGTTTTCTTTGCTTTAAAAAAGCTGTCAAAAATATTGCAAGTCGCTGCGATAATCCCAATATGACCACAATGAAATCCATTTCCATTTGTGATATTAGTTGTGGTCCATCTATTCCCTGTTGGGGCTCATAATCGGTATCAAATGGATCTTCATAAGTAACACCACTTGCTGTACTCATTGCTGTAAATTCTATAGTACGATCTGGAGTTGGCGGCCTTGGTGATACAAAATTTTCAGGTGCAAGCACTGGCAGTGTGGCTGTTGCAGTTGCTTTATAAATTTTGTTCTTCTCAGAATGTCGATTTAGACGACATGTGTAATTTACGCATGCATAGCAACTGGTTGCATCATGATCACCTGGGCGATTAATCCAGTTTACCGACTTACAATACTTCATAGTACCTCTGCCTCCACTCAACCATGCCATGAGATTGTTATAACATTGGCGACACACTGTAGTAGGTGTGTAATTTTCACCGGTCAAGTCCACTTCGTCGAAAAACAATGTATATGCTCTTTTGAATTCACTAGTTAAAAGATTCTTTTCCTTCTGAAATCTCGTAGATGTTTTTTTTCTGGTTTGATGACCGCAAACGTAGCAAAATAAATCAATATTTTCACACTGCATACTGAAATTGTCAGTTGCCAATGTTGTGTGCGAATTATACTGTAGCACTTTCACTTTTTTTACTTTCACTTTCACCGCTGAGCTCGTTGACGTCGCGCTGTGTTGCGTGCTACCTAAACAGTGTTAAGAATCATCTCTAGGAAGTTTATATGTTCTAGAAATTTGTTTATTGAGATCTTAGGTAAATTTTTGTAGTTGATTGTTTCCTTGAAGTTTGAACGGTTTGCTACCTATGGACCTGAACACGGGAAAAAAGGTTAAAAAAAATCGAATTTTTTTAAGTTTTTTGCGATTTTGATCTGGAAGGTGAAGTTTTTTTGGTTTTATATGTTCGCAATTTTATGACAAGAGCTACAACTTTACCTCAGAGAGTAAATCGAAATTCTGAACGGTTTGCAAGATATGAGCCTGAGAAAATGATCACATTTTACGAAAATGATACCGAGGCCCCAAATCTTTGGCGGCCCATAAAAAAAAAGTCCATGACTTTGGGAAAAATTGGGAGACACGGGTCTTTTTTTTTTAGTCTTTTATCACGTAGTGGTGTCCGTATATGGTTATTTTTGTTCGTGTTGCACTGTGTTATCCAATTGGGGCCAAAAATATTCGGTTATCATTGAACGGTAGCGATTCGCATTCACAGTAATGTGCCGGTCTTGATCATCACGGAAGAAGTACGGCCCAATGACGCCGCCGACCCATAAATCGCACCAAATCGTGATTTTTTCGGGATGCAATGATGACTCATGGATTACGTGTGGATTGCTCTCTGACCAATAACGCATATTTTGCTTATTGACGAAGCCATTCAGACAGAAATGAGCCTCATCGCTGAAGATGATTTCCGATGATTTTCCGCTCTTAAAGTTGATGGTGCAATGGGTGGTGCAATGGGTAGTGTGCGCGCCTCTTGTACTGGAGATCCTGGGTTCGATCCCTGCTCTGACCACCTTAAAATTTCTTTCGACGGCGGTCACCTCGCATAGTGACGGCGACAATATCGAGTATTTAGCCATGAAAATGTTTCTCAAAAATACCGTTCGGAACCGGTGTAAAAGTGTAGGTCCCAATCAGTGATATAAAACTAGAAAGCGCACAGCTCACTGGTTGTGAGAACTTCTCCCCGATTCCTTCTAGGGATGTAATGGGAAACCATTTTTTTTTTTTTAAAGTTGAGGCCACTGACTCCAAATTTCGGTAGCAAATTTTAATAATTTCAACTCGTTGTTGGCTCATATATCTTACCGTGATGAAATGGCAAACCTTACTGAAGAGGAATGTCAGAAGAGCGGGAAAAACCATGGCGTCGTTTGCTGTCCCTATCGATTTACTTTTGTAGCGTCTCTGTTGCAAAACGCATTATCTGGGATGTATTCACTTTTTAATAAATACATATGTTTTGATAGATTATGTGTCTTATTTCAAATAGCCTATACAAATTGTAGATATAAATTGTCTTCTTTATGAATGCTGGTTTAAAAAACAAAATATGAAATAAATTTTTTCGAAAATGTACTGCAGGGGTTTTTTCTATAGAAAACCGTAATGACTTTGTCTTTTGAAAAATATATTACTCTACTCTTTTTCTATACGGCTATTGCCAGTTGAAACTGCATTTGCTTCTGCTGTGGATTTGCACGGATTTACCCTAAATACTTTTGCGAAGATAGTCGAAGAACTGCACTACTATTACCCACTGTTAAATTTTAAGGTAATAGCCATCACCAACAGCATATCTACATATGTTCCCATTGATTCACAGTAGTGTAGTCCTTCGAACTTTCAGCAACATCAATAATTTGAGTGATACGTCGGGACTCAGTATACCTATGACGAACACTTAGGGTAACTGTCTAGTCTTTAGATGCTTGTATTCTGCCATTTATACAATGTTTCATATCATCCAGACTTATAAATCGTTGTTCTAGACGTCTATAAATGAACCAAAAGGATAAGTTTTTGATTACTTCTGTGGCCGAGCTAATTGAGAACAAAATGGACCTGCTACTATAACGACTTTAGATTTACTTCTTACAAACGAATATAGAGCCCATGAGGGCTTGTGCAATGAACCACTACCCGACATTTGTTTCACATTTCATGATTATTTTCAATAAAATTCTTGCTGACTTTTTTTGACAATTAATTTTGTTTATTTTTATGTACACAGATTTCAAAATAATATGTTAACTTGGTACCATTTGTATTTTTTAGTGCCTTTTTACTACAATATTTTACAACCTATACCCGATAGTCTTAGCGGGAATAATTTTCCCCGTTAACCTATACAAGGTATCATTTGTATGCGAAAACGTATACAAGTTACAAAAAAACGCAACTGTAGAATTGTTGGCCGTCAAGATAGACCGATGGTCTTCAATTTTTAATGTCAAATGTTCTTATTCAGAATACGATCACATCGCAGAGATGGCCTCAACCTGAACATTTTGTATAAGATTTAAATCGGTTATAAGTTTTTATCATATACCTTAAATTCATAAAAGTTTTTTTTGCAAATTTTCACCTAGATTCAATATATTAAACCACAAATAATATTTTAGAAAACCACATGATACATTTAAGCAGAAAAAGGTAATCTCCTTAAACTCTTTTATACATAAAAAAAATGGTGTCCCTTAACATCCCATGAAGGGATTGGTGAGAGCTTCTCACAATCAGTGAGATGTGCGCTTTCTAATTTCACACTCACTGATTGGGACGTACAGTTTAACACCGGTTCCGAACGGTATTTTGAGAAGCATTTTCATGGCTGAGTACTCGATAGTGTCGCCATCACTAAGCAAGGTGACCGTCATAGAAAGAAATGTAAGGTGGTACGAGCAGGGATAGAACCCACGTTCTCATGTACAAGAGCCGCGCACACTAGCCATTGCCACACCGACGGCCATATACATACCAAATTATTAATAATTATGTAAACGCTATGAAGACAATAAAAATTCAAAAGTATAGGGCTGGAATTCGACATCTGTCAAACTAAGTTGTTAAACCAATTTTTTTTCTTTTCAGTTGAAAGTCTGACGTTGACGAAAATGGATCGCTTAACTGTCACACAACGCACACAAATTATTAAAACCTACTACAAAAATGGTGATTCTGGCACAGCCCCATATCGTGCTTTAAGAGGAGTTTATGGTTTACATAATCGTCCAATCGTCTGAATTGTGAAGAAATTTGAAGAGACTGGAGCGGCTACAGATATTGTAAGGCCTATGCATCACCGTTTCGCTCGTTCCGCTGAAAATATCGCTGCTGTAAGTGAAAGTGTTGCCGAAGACCCGAATGTGTCGATTCCTCGTCGTTCTCAGGAATTAGGACTGTCTTACGGCACATTATGGCGTATTTTGCATTTTGATCTACACCTACATCCCTATAAAGTCCAGCTCACACAACAACTGAAGCCAGCTGATCATTCACAACGTCGTAGATACGTGGAATGGGTGCTTGAACAACAGGCGGTGGACGGCGATTTTTCGAACAAAATTTTCTTCAGCGATGAAGCACATTTCTCACTCGGTGGGTATGTTAATAAGCGAAATTGTCGTATTTGGGGTTCTGAGAATCCTCAAGTAATTGAAGAGAGGCCATTACATCCAGAAAAAGTCACTGGTTGGTGCGCTCTTTGGTCCGAAGGTGTGATTGGTCTTACTTCGTCGAAAACAATGATGGAGCGACTGTCACCATCAATTCGGAGCGTTATGGTCATATGATGGCCGTCGGTGGTGCAATGGGTTCGAACCCGGCTTCGGCGGCGGCCACCTCGCATAGTGACGGCGACACTATCGAGTATCTAGCCATGAAAAAGCTTCTCAAATTACCGTTCGGAATCGGTGTAAAACTGTAGGTTCCAATCAGTGAGTGAAAACTGGAAAGCGCACAGGTCAGTGATTGTGAGAAGTTCTCCCCAGTCCATTCATGGGATGTAAAGGGAAACCATTTATTTTTTCTATGGTCATATGATAACCGACTTTTTTTGCCTGCTATTGAAGAATACGACTTGGAGAATATGTGGTTTCAACAAGACGGTGCAACAAGCCACACAACTCGAGCGAATATTGCTTTATTGCAAGAGACATTTCATGGCCGCGTAATTTCTCGTCGTGGCGATATCAACTGGCCACCAAGATCATGCGATTTGACACCGTTAGACTTTTTTTGTGGGGCTACGCGAAAGACCGTGTTTATGCAGATGAACCCTTAACTCTTGAGCACTTAAGAACCAACATTCGTCAAGTTATGGCTGGAATACCGACCAATATGTGTCAAAAAGTGGTCGAAAATTACCTCGAAAGAATCAATGCTTGCAACACTTCGCGTGGTGGTCATTTAAATGATGTAGTGTTTCACACATAATGCCAACGTTCAAACTTTAAAATAAAAAAGAAATATCATGAAAATAAATAACTAACAAATAATCAAACTATTTTGAAATTTAGAAAAGATTTAAAGGTAAGTGTAAAAACATTGCTAACTATTATTGTTAATAGTTATATTATTATTCTATGAAAAACATATTTAATTCTTTTAGTGACGGTTTAAAAAATGGATTCAGAGCCTGGTTCATCGCAAAATCCAACAGATACCCAACGCAGTAGTTTGCAACATGTGGTCTCTCATGATGTTTTTTCTTTTGGCGTGGCCTGTGAATTACCTGATATTAATCTGTCAACTAAACGAGATATATTGAAGTACTATTTTTTCTTGGCCGAACGTTCAAAAGCCCAAAGCAAAATGTTTTCGTATAAAACATTTACTCCCCAAGTAGCAGACAGATTGTTAGAAATTTGGAATCAACTTAATATTGAACTTATACTCAAAGGTAGCATCATTAGAAAATTGAATAATTTGCTTGACGCATATAGTAATGCAGATAAACAACGAGTAAAACGCGCAACAGAATTCAAAAAATTCGTAGAATCAACAAACCAATTATTCAACATTGGAAAATGTAAATGCAACTTGAAAGAAAACGACTGCTCATGTGGATCTATCCCAGAAAACTTAAAAGATTTCATGCGCGATCAATATAATGACAGAATACAAACGATACCGGAACACGATAGTGGAAGTGAAGAGACGATACCAACGACTATACCAACAATCCCAGTGAGCAACGATCCTACATACGAACCACATTATGACGAAATGGAAGTTGATGTGAGAGGAGGTTCAGAATTAGTTCTACCACCTCAAACATACACTCCCAGATACAATACTAAAAACTATGCAATGATGTGTGACAGATTTGGTGTGCATGATAGAATGGGATCAGCATTGGCAACAGCTCTGATGGAAGACCTGGGCGTAAAAGATGCTCATGGCAATCTTGTCATCATGGATAAAAGTAAACTTCGTAGAGAAAGAGAAAAATGGAGACAAGACGCACTTCGTAAGCGGTATGATGGCTCGAATTTGATATCATTTTCATTCGACGGCAGGAAAAATGATGCTCTAACTGTAGAAAAAATTGATGAGAAGTTGCATCCAAGGATGGTTAAAGAACCTCATCTAGTTGTTTTGAGGGAACCAAAATCTAAATTGATAGGCTACACAAAAGTAGAAAGTGAAACTGCGGCAGGCAAAGTCAACAAATTGATCGAATTCTTCCAAGAAAAACAATTGTCTCTCGATTCATTAATTGCCATATGCGCTGATGGTGAACCCACAAATACTGGCGTACACGGTGGAATTTTGCGACTATTCGAAAAACAGTTAAAGAGACCACTGCACTGGTTTGTGTGTCTTCTGCACTTTAACGAGCTTCCGTTTAGACATTTGTTTGACACTTTAGACAAATCAACCACCACTGGACCACGATCAACTACCGGAAAGTTGAGCTCAAAAATTGCTGATTGTGAAAATCTTCCGGAATGTAATTTTTATAGCTGATTCTTTACCATTTTTCATTCTATTTTTTAGCTTTTATGTTTTCTTTTCAGGTGGGAACCGATTTTGAGGAAATCGCTTTGGAAAATATGCCTCCTGGTGATTTAAATCCAGAAGAATTATCTACCGATTCGAGGTACTTGATGTTAATGGCCAATGCAATTTCTAATGGTGTGGTTCCTGCGGATTTGTCTCACATAAAACCAGGGCCAATTGCACATTCTCGTTGGCTGACTAAAGCCAATAGATTATTACGGTTGTATGTGACAACTAATAATCCGACTGAAAATTTAAAAATTCTGGCTAACTATATAATAAAAGTATACACGCCAATGTATTTCAATGTTAAGTATTATAGCTCTGCCGCATACGGTAGTACATTACTTTTTAAATTTATTACTTGGACACGATTTTTACCACCGAATTTACTTGGAGTTGTAAATACAGTAATTCAAGATAATCCATATTTTGCACACTCAGAAAATATCTTGCAATCTATGTTGTTTGATGATAGAATGGAAAAACGAAACATTGTTATAAAGAAGATTTTACATTACCGAAGAGATATTGTCGACCCAACGGAACTTAGAGTTTATAAAAAATCTCTTATAAACTTTAATTGTACGGAATATACAAATATGATTGATTTAAATGACGATACCATTTTATTCGAACCACCGTTTACGCAAAGTTATTCGTATGAACATTTGGAGGGATATTTAAATTACGAAGTGCCACCGTTCGATGATTCACAAATTCCTTTACACATTCAAGGAACGGAAAGACATGTCCAATTGCTGCCTGCCACTGCTAAACGAGTTGCAGGAAAGAATGTAGAAAGCGACGACATTAGAGAGCCGTACGAAAACACCCAGACTTGAAAGCAAACAAGACTTTCAGAAAAAATAATGTTTTTTTTTTCACATTTTGTCTTTTACTACACTCAAATTGAATATTTTTTTTGATAATAGGTTGATAGATACTTTATTATCTCTAAAATTGAATTATTGTAGAAAAAAAAATAAAAAGGGAAAAAAAATCAAAAAGTTGGTTTTATGTGTTATTTTGTTTTAGCAATATCGCATGAATTAATCAACCGAATTCGATAAATTTGGGCTTAAACTCTTCGTTTTGAATTGTAAATCGAACTAAATAATGGATTGATCCAAAAAATGGCCATGAAAGTAATATTATTGGACAAAATCATGAAAAAAATGGAAAAATGGTCCAAAATTTGGACAAAAATGCCCGTAACTTATGAACTTTATAACGATAGAGGTATGGTTCCTTCGGCAAATTTCCATGGAATAACCCATAGAATACGGAAATCATAGGGAAATTGGTGAATTTTTTCACTCCCTACAAATCGACCCGCCCTAATAGTTAATGTTATAAAAAGCGCAAATCCAGCCCTTGCAAAAAATTCTAAAAAATTTCGGAGGAAACAAAAATGGTGTGCGATGTTTCAATGCCCGCAAACCTACATTTAAACAGCTTAATATTTTTTATAAGGGCGGAAGTAAAGGGATTCGACAAATATATTTGAATGCCATTAGCCGCTACAAAAACATTTGCATCGTTACAAGGGACAATTGTAATTTGAAGAAAAGATAAAACACAGTAAACACTGGTGGAATATTGTGAACGAAATAAGAAAGGAAGATACATCAACTAATATCCCAGTACAAGCTTATTTCCAAAATCTTTTGAACCCACCACAAACAGCAGCAGATATACACTATACCTACTTACACTGTGATGATGAGGACCTTGACAAAGAAGTGTTAAAGAAAGTGAAAATAAATTGAACCCTACGAATTCTATAAATTTGCCCCGGATGAGCTACTGATCGAAGTAGCGAAAAATTATAACGACCTATATGATAAGAGTGAAATATAAAGTGCACAGTATTCCCAATGTGGAAAAAGGGAGACAATACCCTACAGAGCAGTTATCGAGGTATGTCGCTCATGAACACGCTGGCGAAGATCATGATAGGCATACTGTCAGAAAGACTATCGAAATGGGTATAAAATTACCACAAATTACATGAATTCGAAGCAGGATTAAGTAAACATTATTCTACATGAGACAATATCTACAACCTTGTATCTGTAATACATCTTACTTCATTGCATATAATGTAAGCGGCTAATCCCATGACGTCTATCATGTTGCAAAAAATGCTAATGACCAACGTCTGGTTGACCCTTTTGTGGAGTAATGCGTTACCATTTGGTCCATTGTATCAACGCCGGCCTTTGTTGAATTGTAAAATAATATAGCTTCCGGTTTTTCTGCTACGCCTTCAAACTTTCTCGGTGTAGTGCACAGTGGATAGTAGATTTACTGCTTTGTTCTTCTTTGGAACGTAGCTGCACAGTGATACAAGATTATCACAGCAACCGAACACAGATGAAAGCACTGCCCGTTTGCTGTCTCTTTTCACTACTTTGGGAAGACACCTTTTGTTGGATCTAATGCTGCCAACATAACACACTCCAATCGATGAAAGACGTTTAGCTGCGTCTAATGTTGTAATGAAGTTATCAGCAATAATAGTTCTGCCGCTGTTGGTGCATCGATTATCCAAACTCATGAGCACATTTTCGTCTTGGTTTGTTTCTCGTTGTTCTCCCTCTTTACCAGTGTACAGTTTTCCTTGCAACGGATATTTAGTTTTCGCATCGCACACCCACCATACTTTTATGCCATTCTTTGCGGGCTTTGATGGAATGTATTGCGTGAACTTTGTGCGCCCACGGTATGGAAATAGCTGCTCATCGATGGTTACACTTTCGTATGGTTCAAAATTTCTGGCAAGATTGTTATTCAAGAAGTTCGATATGTAGCGAATGGGAGCAGCTTTGTCGGTTTGTTGACGAAATGCGCGCGTACACCTATCGTCAAATCGAATACAGCGCATCAAAGTAACAAATCGTGTATATGACATGGCTGCACGGAATATTGGAAGTGCATCAGTTTGCCACATCAATCTTGAGAGCTGCATAGTATTATGACTGACACCAAAAGCCAATAGTATCCCAATAAAAGCGCCAACCTCAACACTTGTCATATCAACCCATACTCGTTGTGTGCAGTTTGCATGTTCTGCGTTCCATTTGCATGTAACTTTTTCTTCATATAGATTTGTTTGTGTTACGATGATGAACGTAATATTCGGTGAAAAGTAAAGCCTGAACACCTCAAGCGGGGTGGTCAGGTTAGTTTTTGGTCCACGTCTGAAACGCATGATGTTGTGCTGGCGGAATCTCACTGTAGCGGGTTCAGCTGTACTCCACTTGGTACCATCTTTTCCAAGCAAAAAACCGCCTGCAGCTTGTGTTGGTGTATTCTCACTTTCTTTTTCGGATTCTTCATCGCTGTCGAATATTTCATTTGCTTCAATTTCCAATTCATATTCAATGTCCGAGGCGTCATCTTCGGGCACAAAATCTATGTTTTCACCGCTTTGGTCTTCAAATAAATCAAGTTCTTCGTCTGCTTCTGTGTGAAGTGCGAAATCACGCTGTAACGCTGATGATAGTTGTTGTTGGAAATTATCAGTAAGGCTGCCTGTACGCATGCGCGTATTGTACACAAATTCTAAATCCTCTGCCATAATAATTGTAATAATTTCACTTTAGTTTCCGCACAAAAAATTTATATTTCGGACTGTCGATGTTGTATGTTCAGCATTCAATAATAAACTAACTGAACTCAAAATCAAAATCACAAACGAAAGAAAGAAATAAGAGAAAAATGAACACAAAAACTACCTGGAAGCAAACATCTGCATTGAATTCACATAAAAACAACCCAAAATTTAAAAAAAATACCTGGAAACAACAATCTGCATTGTATTTACAGAAAAATAACACAAATTGAATAGGGGTCTGGCCAGGAATATGTGTTTGGTCGAGGGAGGACTTTTTTTGCAGTTTTCGTCGTGTTGGAACGATATTTTTTGCATTTTTTTTTCAATAGAGAGCCAACAATATTTTTGGCGGCTACCGGGAAATACAGGTATCTACCTAAACTAGAAGTATGTTTAATTAACGGTCAAAAATGAAATATGCCTGGCCGGAACCATCTGTTTGTCCAAGGGTTAAAAATAAAAAAAAACTATTAATTTTTGGTAGATTTTAAGGCCGCCTTCGACAGAGTTTCTCCCAATGTGCTAATGTACAAACTAAAGTGTGTACGGTTGTGTTTACAAACTAAAGTGTAACGGCAAGGACCGTTATCACCATGGTTATTTGGCCTATACCTAGACGACTTACATGATTTCTGAGGCGGCGGAACAAATATTGATGACCTCCACAGACGCCTCTTACTGTACGCGAATGATATTCAAATATAAGCAGATGACGTAAATGTACTGCTGAAAATGATACACAAACCAGAATAGTATTATAAACTCTGGAATGTAGAGGTGAATTTAAGCAATTCTAAAATAATGGTATTTGGAAAAGGTAAAAGATTAGCTGGCAATGAAAAGTGGACACTTAACGGAGAGGAAATTGAACCAGTCTCGGGGTATTGCTATCTCGGAGTAACCTTGACTCCTAAAATGGTTTGTCAGAAACATGTACAAACAATAAACCTCGCGGCAAAAACCAGCATAAACATAATATGGAAAAACTTCTTCGCAAAAAACACGTTATCAATGGAATCAAAATGAAAACTATACCTGGCTGTGTGGAAGGCTGTGCAAACGTACGGGGCACAAGTATGAGGTTTCTTATACTTCGAAGAAGTCGAAAAGCTGGCTCTATATTTTTTGAAAAAGATTTTGAAATTGACAAATTTCACAGCTACATACGTACATAAGAATACTTATTCTGGAAGCTGGAATCAAAAATGGGCACCTGTTTACGCTGGACTTGCACATGAGATATATAGCTCGTACCATTTTTGAACATAATGAGGAATGGCTACCGCATAAAATAACGAAGACAGTCAGGTAATGCCAGATTTATTGTGCTAAAGAACTGAATACATTGGGATCTGAATGGGGTTTATCATGGTCAGATCGAAACTGGATGCTAAACGGAAATGCTCTCCTACAAGAATTAAGTTCGAGAAGTCTCCAAAAGCCATTTGTTAAAACACAGCAGTCTACGCGAATATACAAAAGTTGAAATCAAAGTATTGGGCGCACATACAAATTGAAAACATTAGTTAAGAGGATAAAATGTGGATTTCTGCAGCAAGAAGTGATCTGATTGAGCTTAACGGAAACAGATTTCATACATTATGTTCAATTTGCAATATGAATGAAACAGAAAACTTACAACAAATAAACAAAACTATACTATGCTATTGTGCTATTGTGGTGGTCGATGGTGCAATGGTTAGTGTGCGCGGCTCTTGTACATGAGATCATGGGATCAAACCCTGCTCTGACCACCTTACAATTTCTTTCGGCGGCGGTCACCTCGCATAGTGACGGCGACACTATCGAGTATATAGCCATGAAAAAGCTTCTCAAACTACCGTTCGGAATCGGTGTAAAACTGTAGGTCCCAATCAGTGAGTGAAAACTGGAAAGCGCACAGCTCAGTTATTGTGAGAAGTTCTCCCCTGTCCCTTCATGGGATGTAATGGGAAACCATTTATTGTTTTATTTATACTATGCTATTATTCTTTCGAACAATATTTTGAAAGCATGTACCAATATCGATCGAAATTTCCTAAATGATATTCAAGTCAATAATGGTCATACAAACATTGATTTAATTGTTTCGCATTTAGACTTGTAACTCCTGTAGACATGAGGGTGGGTGTATTCCGATCATCACAACAAAAATATACATTTCATATGTTTGGCATGTCTTTCAAACAGGCTTACACTACAAGTCTCTACCTACGTGTACAAATTTATGTCACATTTTGGGCGATTTTCTTTATCTTTTGGATAATTTGATATAATATTACCAGGTCTACATTTCAGGTGTCCTGCAACGTATTGTTTGTGTGTTCATGTTATTGACACCAGTAATATTGAACGATCTCAGTTGCAGTGATAGACCTCTATTTTGATAACGCAGTTGCTGATATATCCTATATCGAAGACATTTTTGTTATACGGGTTTGGATTAAGATCGGGAAAGGTCCCTTATTTAATTTGGTTTTTCATATTTGCAAATTTAAAAACAGCTTTGCGTTTGCTTCTTCAATAGGAGTCCAATCAACTCCCGCCAATAGGAGTCCAATCAACTCCCGTCGACAAGTTAATTAATTTGGGACATATGGCAACTTCGCATGAAATATTTAAATGCTGCGCGTGGTGATTCAACCATTGTTTCGAGCTAATTGTTAAAATAAATAAATTTGACTATGGAAGTATCACTAGAAAAGGAGACTGAAATTGTAGCTCTACGCCAAAGTAATGTGTCAAACAGACAAATTTCTCGTCCAATAGACGTAGGGAATACAAATTTCCGGACTTTTTTATTTCCCGGTAAAGCGGGAAAAATAAATAAATGTTTAGGGATCCCGAGAATTCATTGTTGGAATGTGAGTCCCTTATTTTGTAACTCTTTTCAAAATTTGTATGTCAATTTGGTACCACAAAAGAGGGAAAACAGAACAAACATCTATTTCAAATTTCGCAGCCTAAATCTATACGTGATCTAAATGTATAAGTGATGTCGATAAAACTAACGCCTTTCTTTACATTATCCCTTATCTGTCCAATAGTAAACAATATGCTATGTTTATATACACCCGACAATTGGCTAGAGGCGATAAACCAATTTTGAACTTTGACCGCCTTGGGGCACATTCTGAGGTAAAAGTAATGGTGTTGATTTCGTACATAAAGTTTCAGTTATATTCAACAAAGTTTGAATACATAATCGGGCTTATCTCTGACATTTTGTATCCTATAGAAATGATGTATATACACTCCGGTTCACTTATTTAAAGGCACTAAAAATACCATATTCAGCAGCCTGTATCTTTTGGAATTTGTAACCGATTGCAGAATTTTAAAATGGAAATGGAAGTTAGACATCTTAAGATGTCAAAAAATCTTAACTAAAGAACTTTTTTTGAGCAATTTATAAAAAAAGCCCAAAAATGTGATATTTTGTTTGGTTCACTTGAATAAAGACACTTTAACTAATTTTAATGAAACACAGTTTTTCTTGTTTTTTAATTTATTTTACTTTATTTAAGAACTATTTACGGGTTTTCATTGAGAAATAGAGAGATTTTATGTAATCCAACGAAATTTGATTCCAAGCATCCTTAATTAGTGGCTGCTTGTCATGAAATTGTTTACCTCCATCATAGACCTTACGAGATAACCAACCCCAGATATTTTCGATAATGTTTACATCTGGCGAATAGGGTGGCCAGTCAAGAAAATTAACATTTTGGCTTGCAATGAAATCCTTCACGTTATGAGGGCATTATCCTGTTGCAATATCCAAAGAGTTCACTGAACTTCGGAAAAGCCGATTCCAAGAACGTTTTATAGCTTGCACCAGTCATTTTTGCACTTTGAAATTCAAGATCGATGTTGCCATAGTACGTAATAGAACCCCGCACCATAACGCCGCCCTCTCGGCTGTGATGTCGGTTCAAAAAACGCTTTTCTTTGTGCAGATCATGGAAATAACAGTTGTTGCCATCAGACCCAACCAAATTAAACTTCTACTCATCCGTAAATACAACGGTTCTCCAGTCATTTACATAACCTCTTGTCTGTAATCTCTCTCCATACCATGTAGTCTCTTGCGAATTGAAGCCGCTTTTCCTTTTTTTGTAATTTCAGGTATTTAAGATACTTACAGTTCTGAATTACTCTGCGTAATGATGACTTGCTCGCTTCCACTCCAGCTTGAGCTCTTATTTTTGACAAGTATAAGGCAAGTGGCCGTCGTATTTGACAAGTGGCCGTCGGTGGTGCAATGGTTAGTGTGCGCGGCTCTTGTACATGAGATCCTGGGTTCGAACCCTGCTCTGACCACCTTCAAAAAAAATTTCTTTCGGCGGCGGTCACCTCGCATAGTGACGGCGACACTATCGAGTATATAGCCATGATAAAGCTTCTCAAAATACCGTTCGGAATCGACGTAAAACTGTAGGTCCCAATCAGTGAGTGAAAACGGGAAAGCGCACAGCTCAGTGATTGTGAGAAGTTCTCCCCGGTCCCTTCATGGGATGTAATGGGAAACCATTTATTTTTTATTTATAAGGCAGAATTAGAAGCAATTCTGATGATTTTTCTTTCCGCATACGTAGATAGACACAATGAAACCCTTCGTTTAAAATTGTTTCCATACCCCTCGGGGTCCTTGATGTAATTGATGACAACTGTGGGGCTCCGTCCAATTTTTTTAGCTATTGCGTTCCTTCAGAACGGTAAATATCGATTTTAGTTTCCCGATAGATTTAAAAATTTTGTTTTGCGATTTGGACTCATAAAATGATTAAGGTGTAATAAATTGTAATAAACAATCGCTCCCTTCAATAAATCATCGCTTACTTTAAAAATAATAAAGTGTCTTTTTTCAAGTGAACAAAAACAATAGAATATTTTGGACTTTTTTTTATAAATTGCTCAAAAAAAGTTGTTTAATAAGAAACCACTAGTGTCATGATTTTTTTTTATCTCAAGATGTCTTGCTTCCATTTCCATTTTAAAATTCTGCAATCGGTTACAAATTGCAAAAGATACAGGCTGCTGAATATGGAATTTTTAATGCCTTTAAATAAGTGAACCGGAGTGTATCATTGAAAACTTGATATACATACTTATATTTTGTTCTGAAAATTTTAAAATTGTGTTTTTATTATATATGATTGGATCTGAAATTATTTCTTAGAAGAGTATTTCTGGATTTGCTTTGAGCTATACAAATCACGCCTTTTTCTGCAACTAGAAAAAATGTCAACAGTCTAACCAGGTTTTCAACTCTCGTTGAAGGATGATTGATTGGAAGTTTGTGACTTCTCTCATCAGCGCCGTAGCATTCTACGCCAGATGTGGAAAAAGTTTTAAATTATCTCTGAGTTTGGCCAAATAAAAGTTTATATTTATACTTTTTATTTTATTAGTCAAGCTCAAGACTATCTATATCTCAATAAATAGAGATATAATTTTTTAAAAAAGAAGATGTTTTGCAAATACATCCTCATGATTCCTGGCACACCATATTGCTATTTCAGATCTAGCTACTAATTTCATCAGCGGTTGTTTAGGAAGTTCGCTTTTGAAAAATTCATCAAACTTAATGCAAATAAAAACTCATCTGAATTGAGAATTTTTCACTGTGCGAATTTTCCACTAAAATTTTGATATACATAAATCTAAAAGTATTGTTGAGATATATTCGAAGATACATCAATGCAACGAAAATGATTTCATTAACCTGGAAACTTTCGTCACTGCTGCGAATATGAATATGTTCCATTGATGGGTTTATATATGTATATCATTGATGTAAGAATCTGGTTTCGAAATTTATTTTTATTTAGACGATGCTTCACAAACATCGAAACGATCGTCCGCGAGAATGTGAGTTCGAATCCCACCCGCGGCATTTACATTTTTTTCACTAACCGGAGAAAACATGATCTCTAAGCCTAAAGGAAATTACGACTCAGCATATATTTAGTTTCTGACAATTTGACAGTTATGTGGTGGAGCATTGTTGTTAATTGGGTAGTAAACATTGGTGTAAAAACAGAGTTGCCCTTATTTCATACAAATCAGTTTCGACGCTTTAATGACTGATACGTTGCAGGAACTCTTACGTTTTGTTAACTTTATATGTTTGACTAAATACAGTAATAATCAAATAAAATATAGCAAAACACATACATGCAAAAACCTCAAAGCTTAACAATTGCATTATTATACCTTTTTTTTCTTCAGAATGGACAAATGACGTATTCGTTGCAGCAACAACAATTGAGTTGCTGGAGCAACGCAGCGATGATCATTCAAAAATATTGTAAAACATGCTACATTGCAGCTACGATACAATAGTGGGGAGTACAGAACTTTTCATTATAGCAGTGTAAATCATCTAACGAAGATATCGCATCCCTAAGAATAATAGTTTTTATTCCAGTGAACTGATACTAATATTTTACGTAAATGCAATAATTTAAAACATATAGAATACCCTAGTGCAAGAAGAGCTTGCTAAACTACACTTTTTGGAAAAAATATTCTATTGCAATCTTTTGGGAATTTCCCAGGAATCCCCATATAAAATTCCCGAGAAAGCGGGAATTGAAAATGGACAAAATTCCCCGGAAATATTTTAGTCACCAATAAATTTTCACCAAATTTGTAAATCATAATGATAATTTTTTGGTAATTCAATATGGTTTAAAAATATCATTAGTTAACATACTTTATCATAATATAATATTTTAAAATCCTCTTGAGGTTCAAAATTCCAATAGATTCAGCTGTTGCATATGGCAAATGGTTTTATTCGATGGGTATAGTATATGCGCGTTCTTTTGTCACCTGGTACATATGATATCTAAGTTTTTAGTTTCCGCAAGCTGTATTAATTTGCGATAAGATTCCACCAATTTAACTCTCTAATGCTGGATTCTAAAATGATGAGCAGACAATATTAAAATACTTTTTTTTTAATTTTTGGACAAATAATGGTTTACCTTCCATGCGGCCAAATATAAATCAGTGTCTTGAGACAGTTTTGAGCTTCATTGGTAAAAAATACAGTATATTTTTAGTGAAGACTCTGTTCTGTGTTGGGTTTTATTGCAAACAATTGAAATTAATTACAAGTTCCTATGATAATTGACAAACACATTATTTATTTTCGGTTATGATAGTCAACAACAAAATTTTTATGATTCAAAAAGCATAAATGAAGCTAATTGCAAATCCACGTGCCTACCACAAAGCGGATAAAAAGTAATAGAACTTGAAAAGCTGTTGCAAATATTTTGCTACCTCTACATCACTAACTGTAAGAAAAGCGTCCTTACTAAAAGAAGTCGTTACATTTGCCATCAGTATGACATTTGTGAAGAGTTCCTCAAGGCACTCTTAAGCATTATAGAGTTAATATTAACTTTAACTTTCACATAGGTCTATAATTAAAGTCTATATTACAAATCATGTTTGAGAACTTTGGTTAAATTTATTTAGTAAAAAATATTGTTGGAGGTTTTGCTGTCACTACAGATTCTTTATCATCAGCATCATTGTCTACAGCCAAACCAGCATATCGACTTTTCTGAGAATTAGGGTGGGTAATTTTTTTTGCCGACCAAGAGTATAGCAGAAATGTAATCAACTGAAAATTCAAAAATCGAGTCCGCGATTTTTCGCTTGAAAATTTCAATATTAGGGTAAAAACTCGATCATACTTTTGAATTTGAATCTTGATATTCTTCGATTTGGGTGAAATTTCACACATGAAATTTTCCTTACCGCCGTTCAACTGCTTTCAAAAGTTATTCTAACATTAACACAGGTATCTCTTCACAAAAATGCTGCAGATGACCAACTTTACACAGCTATAAAACATGAAACGTGGTGAGTTTCGAACGGCAGTAAGGAGTAGAATATCGAAATCGAAGAGTATCAGGTTTCAAAAGTATGGCTTTTGGGTCGATTTTTTAGACTAACATACAAATTTTCAAGTGAAAAATCGCGGGTTAGATTTTGATTTTAGAAGCATGGTTTCTTGGAAACATTTTCTTAGAATTTGCCGTGGATTACGTTTCTGCTATACTCTTTGTCAATTTTTTGGTCCCATACAAATTGACCAACCCTAGTATTCATACTAGATTCATCTACACCGTTTTCTCATTTGAGCACTTGTAACTTTTAATGTTCTTTTACGGTTTAATGTTACACTTTGCGAGTTCACTAAATCATTAGCACTCGCATCAATTCCATCATCACTTGTGCCGCCGGAAGGCATATTAGTTGATGATGTCTGCTGTTACAGACAAAAGACTGCTGCAGATGTTTGGTCGTTAATCCCAATAATATTTGTATAGGAATTAAGGAAACACTAATTAATCCACTTTGTTTAGTTTTGTTGATAATGAACAAGAAAATGTCACAAAATTAGAGGAACAATGTGCGTCAGCTCACTTTGTGTTTGATATTTATAACAGCAAATGTTAAACAATCTTTGTACTTGGAGATACTGGGGAGAACTCGGTCTACTAAAGAACTCGGTCTACTAAAGTTATCATAAATTTACCGCTACAGAATTTTGATGACTTTCTATTCAAAATGTGTATATAAGCATTCCGGCCAGGATTTCTTCTCTTACAGTAAAATTTTCGTTATCTGCACGAAATCAATTGATTTCTAGTAAACCATGAAGCGTTTGTGAATTTACTTAGTTTTTCAGCTTTAATCCATACACGCTGAAAAAACGGAAATTTTTGTTGTTGTTTGTATGTAAATATGACCCGTTTGTAGCAAGTCGCGAATATAGTATTCTTGTGTCCAAACACATTGTGTTTGCTATTCAATAATACATGTTAGGGACAGAACGATTTAAATGTTTTTGTTACACAAGAATGGGTTTGTTCGCTGAACTCTGCTGAAAACATAAACGTGACAGACAACAAAGAAACAAAACAGCAGCAGGTCGTCAATTCATGAAAATAATGCTTGGACGTAACAATATGGATGTTCCAAACACATTCATAGTTCCTACACAAAAGCGGCATTCATGCAAACGTGAAAGCCGAGAACTTTTGCTCAGCGCAAGTTTCCCTCGCACCGTTGCATGAGGCACCAGGTAAAGTTGCTCAGCGTAGTTGTGCTCGAAACCATGTCAGCTGACCAAGATGGATACATAAGGTGGTAGCAGTAGCTATTGCATGTATTATGTATGTGTACTTTTTCTACTGTTCTAGTGCTATCACCTTATTTATCCATCCTAGTCAGATGACAACGAAATGTCAAAAGCTTACACGTTTCTCCATACCACGTTTGCGCAGCAAATTTGCCTCGAAAACTTTCCACTTTTGAGCAAGTCGCTTTGTATGGGAAATTTGTTTGTTTTGACGTTTGCTGTGCAAGTTTACGATGTTTTCGAGTTTACGAGGTTCTTTCGAGCTTTCATGAAGACTACTAATGTTACAGGGGCCGTTTGTTTCAGCCTGTAGTAAAATTTATTAATTATAGTTCGTAATAGAGTTCTAAGTTCCATGTGTATAAATGGGTCTGGTAATGAATTACAAAATCAGCAATTTATATTCTACCGAGATTCTAAATGATAAATTTATTCAGCTGAATGATATTTGTCTCATGTAACTCGGTTGTCAAGATTCATATTTTACATCAACAGCCTGTAATTTTGCGGCACGGTTTAAAGACATGCAAGGACAAGTTTCACAATTGAGAGTTAAACGCTAAAATTAATACCTTTCAATTATACTCGTACTGCATTTTTAAAAGATGATGTTGTTAAAGTAATACTTTTTACAAAATTAAAATTGCGTCGACTTCAAATATCTCAGGGAAAACACAATCTAATGAAACTAATAAAAAAATGTTCAACTTGATGACGTTGAAAAAAAGATCAACGGAATTTGTATAATTAAATTCAAAATTTTTCATATTTTTTACAAATTAAAAATTAATTAGTTGTTTGAAATATCAACAAAATGTTTTGATATTTAACTTAACAATTTGTTTGAGACTAAAATTAAATGTCGACAATTCGTTCCAGTTCGAATGTGACAAGTCAGAGTCCCAACTGATTTTCCGATCCGCCTCGATACAAAAAACTTCATGACACTCCCGGACATTTTCGTAGAATTGGTGAAAATTATCCAGAATCTTCCGCATATTGCCAATAGTGGCGATCACCTTATGTCGCCCTGAAGCCACCATTCATCAGTGGGACAGTTTTTCAAGACATATCTAACTGCAACGATCATGTGCCACCTTCTGTATACTTGCAATATTCAAATCTTTGCGGTGATTTTGTTGTAATTTAAAAAAAATCTGAAAGAAATATTAGTAGCATAATAGAAAATCGACATATCCATACATACATACAGTTTGTCAACAAAATGTTTGCAAAACGACAATTTTTTGATCATGATTAAAATGTGAAGGGATTTAACAACAAAGAATTTTTTTTTTATTTTTTATACGTGCTGTATAATCTGCAGCCCGACACCAACGTAGTTATGCGAATAAAACTTGCGCATTTTCTTTGGCTAGCTCATGTCAGTAGAATCGATCACAATGAACCGGTGCATAAGGTATTCGAAGACGTCCTCGAGGACGTTGAAAAATAAGGCGACCAAGACGTCGCTGGAAAGACCATGTGGAAGATTCTATGGGATAGCCTGGTTTTGCCAATTGGAAGAGAAAGTGTAAAGATTCGAGAACCATGGTGTCTTTGTGGTGTAAGGCCCTTAACCCCTCTGCGTTATTTAAGGTGTCCTAAGTAAGTAAGTCATGACATAATACTGAAAACATTATAAGGATGGTCTTACATGGATTGTCAGATAGTCACATTTTATGCCACCCAAGTCACAACTTATGGCAGGGCCTACTGACATTTCACCTACTGACATTTCTGCCTAAAGAAATTCTATTGACACTAACGTCATGAAAACTTTTCCCACTGAGATCTTAATTAGTGAACATATTCCGCAATTTGTTCTGTGTAGAATAAAACCCAGCCGAAAGAGAATTGATGTGTGTATAGCAATGTCTCATACCCTTTTGGAAAATGCTCTCCATGCTTGAAATTTTCCCCCCAAAATATCGTTTTATTTATTGGTTCATCAGTGACGTGCACGTAGCGGATGAGCCTAAAAACATCTACTTTAGATAAAACATAATGCACATACTTATGTATTTGTTCCTAAAGATATGTAATTCCGGAATTCGATAAAACCCACGATTTCGGTAAAGGAAACGTCGCAAGTGAGAAAATATTTATTCATTCATTTAAAGTAAGATGGGGTAAATAGAAAAAGTTCCCAAGAACGTAAATGTTAGACAAGTAAGCGTGACAAAATATTGCCCCGAGCATTTTACTTAAGATATAAAACCTTTGAAATGTGTCGTGTTATTAGCTTTCAATCACACAAACGTATTTTTAAAGCGACACCTTAAGCAGAGTGTCACATCATCTTCCTGTTAGATTTCAATTGAACAAATTATAGAAGTTAAAAGCCCCTCCGTACGCTTAATAATGTAATAATAATGTTGTGCTTCTTATGTTAATAAAACAAAATTATTTTAAATGAAATAACTTTAATTCATTATTAGTGAATCGGGTGTGGACTCGTTGGCTTGCTACAAATAACTACTCTAAGAAAACGTTTAGAAGATAGACGTTAAAGTTTCAAACTGCGGTGTGCAGCTTTATATGTCATGGTGATGCCAAATGGACATGTTGCTAGGGTTTTTCAACAGAGACGCTACAAAAGTAAAT